>OX411543.1:15743362-17000862 GCA_948146395.1 Fragum whitleyi | reverse complement strand
AAGAAAATAACATTGCGACTGTTTGTGTTTCCCTCACAATCATAAAATGTTAAATATACTCCACCTACTAATGTTAATTTTGAAATCAGGGGTTCTCTTGAAATCCGTTCAAATACATTGCTTTCCTCATTTTTTCGGGTCGAAATTAATTAGAGTTTCTTCCTGAATAATTTTAGAAACATAATTCGACTTCAAACCGATTTAGATACCAAAGAAAATATTACTTTTTCAGCAAAAACCAAGTGGCCGTTTAGAAGTTCGTTTCAGTGTATACGAAAAAATAATAATTGATAACTTGTGTCATTGAGGCCAATTATGACTGGACAGACAACCAACGTGAAGTACAAGAAACGTATTGTTTTCGTCACTTGAACACAACCCACGGAATACACAAAAACGAACCATTTCTTTCGATTATTTGTATAACATGCTAGCGACTCTAGTAGACTAGCTGAATTGTGCAGGTGAAACTTTTGCATACATTCCGAACGTTATACAAATAAGTTGATAAAAAAAACCTTGATGAAGAAACATTATTGTTCGAAAGCGCTCGGGTTATAAAATAAAAATAGCCAGCGTAACCAAAGAAGCATAGAAAGGTTATCTCTCGGACTTTGTTTCCTACAGTTTTTTTTCTTCCCACAATGTTTTCAAGAAATATATCCCCGTAGAGTGTCATGCAGCAGGATTGTACAGCAATGCATGCATCATTTCAAAAACAACCACGAAATGTCTTACTGAAGATCCTTATTAACCCTTTCCTGTTTTACAAAATGTTGGACCTGTCCAAATACAAACGTTTTGCAGACAAATATTTAAAGTGGACTTAATTTGAAAAATAACCAGTCAGTAGGGTAGAAAATAGTGTGGAAAAAGAAGAAATTGCTTGTCAGAAGCAATTTCTTCTTTTTTCACAATGTTTTCTCAATCATAAAATCACAGACACGTCAAAGCAGGGATTAAACAGCAAAGGGTTAAATTGTGTCCAAAAAGCCAAAAAAAGAATACTTCATAGATTATTGAAATAATTTCACATCATTCCTTTCCAATGCGGAGGATAATAATCCGTTCTATTCATCCGTCTGTCCTTTGGAGATCCTGGGGTAGGAAACCCCTTAAAATACACAACCTCTCCAGGAGCGAACCACGCTCCCAACCAGCCAAATGATCCACTGGTTACAATTGAATGATCACACTGCGACATTAGGGCTAAATCTAATGCGGCGGAATTCTCATTTGTTGATGAACTAAATGGACTAAAATATACATTTTGTTGGTTCATATTTTCCTTGCACCATTTTATATCATCACTTAAAACTATGAAAACGCTTGACTGGCTCTTCAATTTTTCACTAAAATAATTTATTGATCTTTTCAGAAATCCAACACTAGCGGTTGAGAACCCGACTGCTTTGTGGTCTGGTAGCAAGAAGTCTCCTCTTCGTATATGAACACACACTTTGGTTTTATTTATCAATTCTTTTGTATTTTGAATTAAATCATCCACCTGCTTCGATATATCTTTTCTGAAAAGTATTTTTGATTTAATTGATTGTCTATGCCTATTGAAGTATCTCCAACTTTGAAAATAACCCGTTAAGGTCCAATTGTTCGTATGAGTTAGAGTTTTAACGCCGGGAGAATATATCGTTCCCGATGCCCCTTCACTGTATGTTTTCCAACTTTTAGGTATTTTTGACACTGTTTTAATAAACGATAAGTCAAACACATCCTTCAGTTCGTCCAGAAACTTTTTTGTAAGCACAGGTTGAAAACAGTGGTCCATCGCGATCCCGAGCATCGATAAAAGCTGAAATAGGTTGTTTCCGAGTCGACCTCTAGGTGGAGATATTGTGATGAATGTATTTTGTGGATAAGATTTGTTACAATGTCCATAGGATGTATTAACATCCCAGTTGATTTTAACGTTTGTCCCCTGTAGAAGACTGGTTTGGATATTGACGGTGTTAAATATGAGGTTTATTGGCACGTTTTGCAGGATGAGCAATGCTGTTACTAGAACAGTGAACGTACTAAGTCCCGTCAATACAGCGAAAAAACGTCTATCAAACATCTTTTCTTGGGTCTGAAATAGATTTGCAAAAACATAATTTAAATTTATTTATTGCTTTTCGGTGGTTTATTGAGAAATAACGCTAAATTATCACTTGATAATCTCACCGCATAAGGAGTGAAATCATCAAAAACTTATACCATGCTTTTGTGCATTTCATCCTATCTGACGTCATCTATGCGGGGCAAAATAAGTGACGTCACAATGAACGTTGCATAGCAATCATGCGCAAAATGACGCGCTTTACGAAAATATGTCCTAGAAATTTCACATTTTGTCTCATTTTTGCATTAAAGAAATAGAATAATCGTTTGTTTTTCGAGTAAGATCGATCAATATTTCATTTCGTGAAAAACAAAACCTATATTTTCACTCGTGGCTCTGCCACTCGTGAAAATATAGCTTTTGTTGTTCACTCAATTAAATATAAATCGATCTTACACTTAAACAAACGATTATCCTCTATTTATTTCTTTTCGGTGGTTTATTGAGAAATAACGCTAAATTATCACTTGATAATCTCACCGCAAAAGGAGTGAAATCATCAAAAACTTATACCATGCTTTTGTGCATTTCATCCTATCTGACGTCATCTATGCGGGGCAATATAAGTGACGTCACAATGAACGTCGCATAGCAAACACGCGCAAAATGACGCACTTTACGAAAATATGTCCTAGAAACTTTCACATTTTTGTCTCATTTTTACAATAAAGAAATAGAATAATCGTTTGTTTTTCGAGTAAGATCGATTAATATTTCATTTCGTGAGCAACTGAGCAACAAAAGCTTTATTTTAAATAGCTTTTGCTGTTCACGAAATGAATATTGATCGATCTTACTTTGAAACAAACGATTATCCTCTATACAATTTTGGTGAATTTTTCATCAGATGATCGGCTTCTACTAGTTTATCAAAAAGTTCAAATTCGTGCGAAACAGAAATATCCAAATAAGTTTTGTATTTCCTTAATTCTTGAGTGACTGTCCAAATATACAGTATTTAAAAAAAAAACTGACTGATTAATTATACATTCTACATTAAAAGATTATCCAAAAGAGAATTGAATCCTGGTGGACTATTCGTGAAATCATTTAATCACAAACCGGCAATTTTATGCACAGATGATAAGTAAATGGGGAATATTGGAAAAGGGGAATTGTTTGAAAGTGCCCCCCCTTTCCCTCAATGTAGAATATTTCAAAATCTCATTACAAATTGAATTCCAATGTAATTATTGTCTACCAAATCTATGAATTGAGACTAGTCAAACTTTGCTCATTTTTTTTTTTTTTTTTTTTTTTATAGTACATGGGTTAGACAACCGAAGTTACAAATTAGAAAATATGGTTTTATATATTTAAACCCGTTAGTTATTCGTGCCAGTATCTCTGGTCTGAATTTGAAATTTCAGTTAATCCTTGTCATGCTGCTTAACGCAATAAATCCACAACTTACTTGCAATTTGCACATGAATCCAAAATCACTTTCTCATAACTACAAATACACCACACGTTCAAGTCTGTGTCGATATGTAAACGCAGACAATTTTGTGTTAACAATAATCAGCGGTCTAATTTCTAAAGAGTCAATGAATCCAAACCACTTTCCAACATCTTCAAAAAGTCGCATAGTCCAATCAATGCCAATATACGTACAGAAATAACGTCCATCAGATCATATCTTGTTCGAATTAGGCGACAAATGTCGAAATTGTGAATTTTCAAATGGGTGATAATTGCCGGAAGGAAGAAGTAAGTTAAAGATCGAGTAGCTGATATCACAATTAGGACAAAAACGGAAAAATACCATAAAGGTCATCACTCTATACCAATGGCGGATCCAGAATTTCTGTCAAGGGGTTCGAACATACTAATATATAATACGTACTTAGTATTTTGTATGAGAAAAAAATATCTAGGGATGTTGGGAGAATTGATCATTGTCTAGGCTCTGCCGAGGCAATTATCGTCACTAGGCTTTTGATCGTCAACTGTTCCTTTTTTTCTCTAGCGCAGCAACTGAGCGACTGAAGTGAATTATCTTCTTTCGTTCATGACATTAGATCTACGATTTTTTATCGTATGATACATTTCATTGTTTGAAGTTACTTCTGTTACTTATTTTTATGGAATTCTTCATCCATTTTTAATTCTAATTTGAGGATTTTGAAAATTTTATCCTGCATTTTTCTAAAAAAAAAAAAGAAAAACGTTCTACGTAGGCTACTGAGCAATAGGAAATCATTTGATGCAGAATATCAAACAGAAAACCTACACAGGACGATGAACAAAATTGAGTAAACTGTTCTGGGCTTTTTAATATACATTGTACAAAGATTTGAATTGCAGCTATTAAAAGTAACATCGTATAAGCAAAAAAGAAAAAAAGGTTAGACGAGAAAGAGATTCGATCTTCGAACCTCTGTTTTGCAAGTTCCTAACCTTACACCTATAGCTGTGTCTGGTCATTTCTCATATCAAGGTAGATTTTGTTATTTGCATGTACTGTTCGCGTATTTTGAATCCATATAAGGAAATTGGTTCCGAATATCAACGAAGGTCACAATGTTTCACAATATATGGGAAATAAACACGAGCGTCAGCAAGTGCCTATTTCCCATATACAGCGGTACGAGATTTTGTTCGACGTAGACCACTCTTTTCTGTATTTCCCCCGAACTTCTTCACATTGAAAAAAAATGTAAAACTCGCTGTAGAATTTCTGTAATTTCTGTAATTATGGGTGATTACGCTAAGATTACTAATAAATCTATTTTCGTTTCTTATTACAGAGCTTTTGCATTTTTGCCACTGTAGAAAGTCTTTTTGAAAACGGTGCTCATATAAAATTCTCGTTATCTTTTTGGAATAACTTTGCACTCAAAACCTGTCGAGACTCACTTGCACAACACACTACCATCGTATATCTGTAAATGCAACGCTCGGAGTTGTATCTTTGATATATACGTTTGAAACACTGTTCTCTGATTGGACAATTCGCTTCAGCATGGCCTAAAAACAAATTCAAGTTATTGCTTGCAATATAAAACGCCGTTTTATGACATCATCACATGCTTTCGAACGTCATTTGCAACACCAGTTGTCTAAATGAAAGTATGGCATAACTTTACGCCGATTTCATTTGAAAAGAAAGAAAATATCAACAAGAAAAATGTCCATAAAACTAGATCTAATAAAAACTCAATAAATAGCCTTTCAATGAGTATACGGTTGTCATATCATTAAGGTAGTGGACCCGTAATAGTTTTACAACGTTTCGGAAGTAATAAACTTTAACAATGTTAACCTAGGTTTCCTAATGATTTCATTAGGAAACCTCGGTAAACATTGTGAAAGTTCATGGGGTCCGAAATATTGCGGAACTATTACGGGTCCACTGCCTTAGTACGGAATATCCACCCACTTACAGGACTTTAGGTTTTGTTGTCTGCGTTGAGGATGAAAACGTTCCCGTAACGTTTAAAAAAATAGTATCCCGCTTTGCACGTGTCGTCACGTGCAAAGCGCGGTACCATTTCTAAACATTCTCAAACACTTTTGCGTCAAGAAAATACAGTATTTTTTCAAATATTTAGAAGTAAGGCAAGTAATTTCAAATGAGTGGTCAAAGATCAATTCTACATCGAAGATGATAGAAGACAACGGCTTCTAGAAACTCACTCTTACTTGCGGATCTATAACATTACGTCGAATTCAATAAATGATTAGAAAGAAAACGAACATAAAAAAGAACCAGAAAACGAATAAAAAAAATACAATAGAAAATACAATAAATTACCTTTTAGAGAGTACGGTTGCCATGCCATCAATACGGACTAGTGTTCCATTACAAGTTCTTGTACACAATATCAGAAATTCTAGCGATTCCCTCAAAATATGTCTATCGATATTTTGTCATAGTGCTGTTTTCGAATAGGATTCCTCGTTTTCATCCTTTACTATTTTGTTGTTCTTTGTCGACGAACTATTTTGAATAATTTACGCATTCTTCGATCGATTTGGCTTAAACTAGCAGAGGACTCGGTGGTCAGTCAGTACGGATAAATTACATGAAAAAAAATGTGAATAGAAAATGAAATGGGCTTTGCAAAATATAAAAAAAATATCATAAATAGTTGAGCAGGAAATACGGTTCAGTGGATAAAGCCATTTAAGATTTTCTACGTAAATTCTTATATTCCGTCTTCACAAGAAAAGATTCGAATTAACAAAATAACGTTCTGACAATTACGACTAAAGGGTCGTTGATTCGTTTTTATGTTACAGACTGATCGATATTTCAAGTGACACTACTAATAGTTATTGTCTCTCAGGGCTATGGATAAACGTTGGAGGATAATCAAATTTTAAATTGAAAGATTATTTCCACAAACCCTCTGTTATAGGTTCTCAATGGAATCGTCTTGACAAGACGATTACATTTGGTACCCACAACATAGTGTTCGTTGATAAATGACGACTGTAGAATGATTTTACCCTCTCTTGTCTAGATCCATGTCCACTCTCTTTTAATCAGAAGAAACAAAGCGCCTAATGAATCGATTTCCAAACACGACGTTTACAGCTCAGATAGAACGAATGCATTTCTTTTCCTGTTTAATACACCGGTCGAAAGACGGGAAATATTTGTATTCACACGAGGGGTTCATGCTTTCATCAATGTAATGGGCGCATCTTGCGACAATTTGACCCTTTGTCTTTTACACACATCTGATTACAAAATGACTTGCCGGGCCCGGCTTGCTCAGTGGTAACGAAAAGGGGAGTCAATCCTTGGGTCGGGAGTACGAACCACGGCTCGGCCAACTTTAATACGACAAAAGTCAATGTGAAACGAGTCATTTGTCTCCCATCGATGAGTGTATGATATGTAGCATGCCTAAGTGGGAGGAGCAGAGCTCTGGTGGTTCGGACGAAATGTTGTTGTAGCACTGGTGTAAAAAACTACAAGAAACCATGTGTAGGTGCACCAGCCTTCGCAATGTTACAGTTAACAACATCGTGAAATTGACCAGATGAATGATTTTAGAATGATTTGGGAATGAAATTGAATGAGTATGTGCAGCGAGTTTTGAGTGACTATAATGGGAGGTAATCCAATATCGCAAATTTTGTTCAGGATGAACGAAATTAGCGATATTAATTACCTCCCGTTAAACAAATATGCTTACACGTTCAATAAAAAGCTTAATATTTCTTCAAGAACCTATCAGAGGCTTAAGATTAGAATTGTGTCAGTGAAAACAATTTGAATTATGTCTAATTTTTTTCTATCTTTATTTATTTTAAATGACGTTGTTGATTTTATCTTTTTCTTACATGTTGTCTAAATCGTCGTACCCGAAGTTTATTGAACATAGAATTTTTCAGATATTTCGGTTGTAACGATGTGCTTACCACAAACTTAAAATGACGTCATCATGTCGTCATTCACGAACGTACTAGGCCTATTTCTTTGGTTCAAGGATACAGAAGCGTTTTAAACCTTCGATGACATTTGCATATGTTTCGTTTTCATTTTCATTTCCAAAAATTCAAAAAAAAAATAGAAAAAAAGAAAAAAAAGAAACCCCCAAATCCACGACTTTTCGCTTAACAATTTTTTTAAAGAATAAAAAATGCGAAAATCAAAACTCATAATTTTGGCTTTTCCATATTTTTTTAGTGTAAAAAAGTAATTAAAAAATGCAAATGTCATCTGTACACAATCCCTTGGCAGAAAATAAAGACAAAAATAAGCCTGCACAGAATGGTAGTCTGTTCTTAGCCTTTACTATCTGCTTTAAACTACATAATGGTATAATTACAAGTCTTGTTGAAATTGTCAATTTGAAACAAAATTTAGTTTCGACAGGATAGGCAAGTATAAATTCAGATCGTGACGGTTCTTTTTCTCATTTTTATATCAAAGATAGCGAATAATCGTTTGTTTTTCGAGTAATATCGATTAATATTTGATTATGTGAACAACAAATACTATATTTTCAAAATAAGCTAAAATAAAGCTTTTGTTTTTGATTCAATAAATCGATCGTTCAATGAAACAAACGATTGGCCTTTATCTTATTTGATTATTTATAATTATATGAATTCATACATATTACATAAGTAGTAAATGTCTCACCAAATAAACAAATTAGCAGTATCTGCCAAGTCGATATTCCATCGATTGGTAACCGAACCATCGTTACTAAAGGGCTGTCACACCACGGCGTATAAGAGTAACGTATGCCCTGCGAGTAAAATATTGCTTATATTTTATCATTTCAGCGTATGACAATTGCGCTCGCCAAATTTTCACTTTAGATGAATAACCAGACGTCGCGCACGGTAATGCGGCACTAAAATGTAACGTCAAAGAAGCGAACGTGAATGGTGTAGCGTTTTGTTTTTTGTTGGTTTTTTTTTGTGTGTGTGTCGGAAAAAAGTTAACGTAATTATTATTTTGCTAACGTAATTATTATATTGCTAACGCTCTCTACAGGAATAGCAATGTCAGAATATATAGTTATCTTTAAAAAATGAAAGCTCGCCTCTTTTCCCTCGAGAAGAATGATAAATGTCTCATAATATTTTAACTTCGCATGACATGCGAATACTGGATAGTCACTAAAATTGGCTTTAAATCTGAAGATGTATTCGGTTGTACGCTTCGTTTGAACATTATAATGTAGAAGTAAATCTAACATTCCAAAATCTCAACCTATCTTTATTGCAATGATCAATTCGAACCAACCGCAGTATGTTCATATAAAGTGATGTCATTATAAAACACACGTTTCGGTAAAAGTAAAATTATGCGTCCCCCCCCCCATTTTTCTTGGAATCTTTGAAAAAAGTTGTTACATTCAGTTGAGCTTGCTTCAAACTCACTACTATTCTTGGGTCTGTAGAATAGCGAGTTACAGACCGAGAATACAAGTCTCCTCGAAAAATGTATTAAACAAATTATTATTTTTGCTATCAAATTAATAACTTGTTCTTCTCTTCCCCCAACTCGCACCGCCACTTCCAAACAAATATTTTTCTCCCATGGTGTTCGCTTTCTTTTTATTTTCTTATTTTTCTTGACATTGTAGATTTTTATCGACGTCTGAAGGCGCGTCGTTTTTATATTTCAACGAAACAAACTTAACGTCGCTGTAAGAAAAATGCGCGGTTTTTTTTAGAAATCGTTCCACACGAACTGATTTCAACATCTCTTTTGTTTGTCAATATTTTTCCTTGAAATTTCAACATGATTATCAAGAGAAAAATAATATTTCTTGGCTAAATTTAAATTATCGTATGAATAAAGTAACTGCTATTTTCAGCGTATTTAAAATGGAAAAAATAGTTTTTTAACATTCTGAAAAGATTTCGTTCCACAAGAATTTCAGCTTATTAATTTTCCGTTTAAAACTCAAATTGATATTTATTTACATATTAAAGAAATACAGAAAAATAATATTTATAATTTTAAGTTTGGTTGCAATTAATCAATTTTTAATGAAAATATAAAAGAAAATAGTCATTTTTTCGGCGTCTTAAAGCTCGATGTTACACTTCACTTTTTCTAACTCATAAAACGGTATTTTTCTTATTTGTGATTAAAATTCGTTCTCCGTTGGTAAAATTGTTGGATGTCACACCAGTTCAAATTTGATATATTTTGAAGCAGTTGAAACATTATCAAACTGTTTAAAATATAAGATGTGTATCTTTCAGTGAAACTTTCGTGTTACATGTTACACGCGTTTTTTCGCTTAAATTACAAATTGAAACTCCTTTTTACGAATTTTTTCCGAAATAGTTTGCAATTAAATTGTGACGTATAAATTGGCCATGGTTTAAGCGTTATTTTGATATAAGATGTAACGATGGTGCGATTAAGGAGTCTTGCAATGATAAGTTTTAATACACAGAGGGTGACGTTTTTTAAAAAGTGCCGCATTACCGTGCGCGACGTCCCCTGGAGCGTACGTACACCGTTAATGTAACGTTTGACAAGCATTTACGTAGCGAACCCAAAACGAAAGTAGTGTATATATGTCAGCGCCAGTGTAACGTTTATCGACGTTCGAGGAGGTATCAAAAAGCTCTGAGATAATTGCAATATTTTTTTTTATTATTTAGCAGATATTGATGAAACTGTCAGTAATTATTCGTATGGATGTAGATCTAAGTGCTTATTATACAAACATGCTCCCAAATATGACGCGTCTCTCTAGTAACTGTCGCTATGGAAACCGAATGGTGCGCTTTCGGGGCAATTAATGTTTTAAACTCACTTTTTAGAAAAAAAAAAAAAAAAAAAAAAAAACCATAAAAAACGCACAATACACATGCGATTTAAAAAAAATGTTGTTGAAATAAGCATTGACTGCGCAACATGTGTAATTGCAACCACGAGGTTTACTTAAAAGGCATGACGTTGGAAGAGGTCTAATTAACCAAGACGACGTTATTTTTTTAGGAAAGAACGTAACGTAGGGGCACTTGAAATGTGTAATTGTTTTGAGATAATGCGTTTATTGTCTCATATTGCGTCCAAAGTTGATTATTTAAGACCAGAATCAAATTCTTCAACATCAATTCTGGGTTATTTTATTTAAATCTTTTCGAAGATTGATAACTGTGTTTTCTTCTGGACGGAAACAGAAAAGTCTCTTAAAAACGTTTCGCAAAACTCAAACATCCATCTTTTTAACGAAGTTTACTTGAAAGGGTTGTATGTATTTGTGAAAATGTGCTCCGACCTTTTAGAAAGATTAAATTGGAAGGACTTGAAAGGGGTACAAAGTTTATAACATATTAAACATTGATGACAATACCAATCAAGAGTGGGCCTAACCTTCATGACGTCACTATTTTTGGCCCGAGATGCCGCACCTATCTTAATTCAATTTGAACTGGAATTGAGTGTATTTTTGCTATTATACTCAAACTTGGAAAATTCGAAGCCAGAAGGCAAATAATTCAACTAATGCAATTTTCTAAGTCGTCGAAAATCTACGATAGAAAATATACTTAAAGCCTCAAAAAATTTTGATAGCACCTGGTATATGTAGCGAAGGTAAGCGAACGAGTAACGTGTGGATGTATGTAAGCAAATGAATAACGTATACAAAGCTAATGACTGAATTCCTTGAGTCTATTGGTAGACGTCAAGCCGGTCACATTCTAGGAGAACAAAAAAAAAAAAAAAAAAAAAAAAAAAACACACACACAACATCGATAAATTGTCAAGGTTTTAAACCTTTTAAACCTTTGGGAATGAACTTGAATGAGTGTGTGAAAAGAGCTTTTAGTGACTTTAATGGGAGGTGATCCAAAATCGCAAATTTTGTTCGGGATGAACAACATTGGCGATATTTATTACCTCCCTTTAAACAATTATGCATACGCGTCCTAGAAAATTGCTTCATACTTCTTCAAGAATCTATCAGATGCATACAATTTGAATTATGCCAGTGAAAACGCGATTTTTTATATCTCTCTATGTTTGAAATGACGTCGTTGATTCTATCTTTTTCAGGGAGTTAGAGACTTTTTGAATGGTTTGGGTGAGTGTTTGTATTGAATGAATGGAGCGCTGAGCGAGTGATTTGGAGTGGTCTTGATCGAGATGATTGTCAATTTCTCGATGTTGTCAACTCTATTCAACTAGAACAACTGCCTTGGTGCTACTGCCTCGAATGCCGAGTCGCAAAAAGTTAGTAAAATCAGTGGACCAAGCAGGCCCATTCAATAGAAGTTACACACAGGCCATTGTTCCACACTCCGTTTTTATTTCTTCTTATTTTTTATTTGCGTTTTTTCCTTAAGCTTATTATATCAGACTTTTAAGCTAGCAAAGCGTCAGCTTGGCTGGCTTTAGTTAACATACAACATTTTGAGAAAGCCTCAAAGTTCAAATGAGTGCAAACTGCCCTCGGCGGCATAACCACTAAATACATGAATGCTAAAAAGTAGTTCTCCCGTAATGTTAAACCGAATTAAGGAAAACAACCTGTTATTTGACCCCGGACGTTTTACGATTTTACACAATAAAGGATTTAAAGTAAGTCCACACGTGCAAAAAATCGATCAAGGCTAACATACATATCATAGCTGACCAAAACTAGTCACGTGTAACGCGCGGGGTAATACACTGTTGCTAAATGATTACACAATCTTGTAGGGTTAGCCACACGTCACTACCGTTTCTGTCATTACCTTTCTTTGGCGGATGCAGATGGCGAGGAACAACTTTGATTGGCCTATTGAAACAAACAAAATTCAAACCAGGGAATTATTCGTAAGATCAAACGCAATGATTGATAGGATGTCGAAATATCCCTTTCTAAAAGTCTAAAAATAGATCTACGGGTATTTTATCTGAAGTGAAAATAAACGCTACCGGAGAGCATTTCCGAAAGGTCAATCGGCTATCCTCGTTTATAAACGTCTTTTTCAGTTAAACGAGCAAATCCAAATGACGTCATATAAAGTGTCTGCAACAACATGTCTGACGAGGGATTTGAAATGGCGAGGTTTTCTTGTCTTATGTTATTCGGATAATTCTGCGTAATTTTGAATAAGTTTAGAACATTTATTTGCACACCACCTAGTACGTTCGTCACCCTTGGAACGACAGTGTGATAACAATAAGGCTGTATAAATCATCCGTTTCCGTAATATCGCTGGATGCCAAAACATCGTAACTAAAATTTGAGTAAGCCCTCGGCCCGACGCGCAAGTTACACCTAAGGACCGATTCCAAATAGAAACTTCACAGTTTCTCATATCAGTTTCCATAATCTATTTAATGGAAGAAATAAAAGGCGGTTTTGCTACCAAAGCTCGTACCTACAGCTTAAAGTTAAAGCTAGAAATTTTAACGCTTGTAAGTCGTTTATTCTTAAAGAACTTCCCAGAATGATGGACTTTGGGAGCAAAATTTAAACTTTTTTTATAAGGAAACAAGCATTTACAAAATGCGCAGGGAAAGGAAAGTGAAAGTGTGGCGGGGGAAGGGGGGGGAGGGTTAAAAATTCCCTTCCTTGTGAAACAAAATCCCGAAATTCCAACATGGAATCACAAAAATTCCTGATTCTGGCCCCTATTGAGGGCACTCTAGGTCTGCAGTTTCGGTCCCCCTCATACTTAATTAAGCTCGTAAGGGCAAATCGGGCTTCAGTATGGTGATCTATGTGATAATTAGATATCCCTCGTACGTTTTTCATCATCAACTCTCTTTAATTTTTATATCACAGGGCGACGATTCAGGAATATTTGATAGAAATGTTTGTTAGGTCATTAAGATGAACCGTATGAACTAAAATTTGAATCTGAAAATACAAACGTGGGGACTTGAAAATTTTGCTCACCCGTGATGAACAACGACCAAAATACTTATTATGTCAGAAACGGGACTCAATTAGAAACATTTGAAAAGAAAAAAAAAGGAAAGAAATATCGGGATTTATGAGACATATTTCACAGTCGCGGTTGTACAGCGTATTGGAATTTGGATTTCCAAGAATGTCACATGTGTGCAAAGTAATGACTTAGCTTGACCAGAATTTTCACTATGCACACTACATTGTACGGTCACTTGGATGAACTATATTCAAATAACTCAATCTAAAGTATGCTTTTTAACTCCTCGCTTTTTCTTAATCCTGATTTTGTATCATAATATTTTCTTAAAAGGAATACTAAAATATCTATGCTTTGCTCGCTTTCAGTACTTTCAGTACTTTGATATTTAAACAATGTGAGAAAATCGGATTATGAAACACTCGCTGTTTAATGACACTGTAAGCTACAGGCATTTTGCTTTTAGGTTTGCTCGGACGAACTTTTTCACATTAAGATCTAGTGTGTAGTTTATTTCGAACCGAAATTGCTCGTCGACTTCACAACTGTATTTCAATGTTGTTACGATTGCCTGGAAAAAAGATTGGCACTAACTACATAGTAATGCAGTCACATCACGGTGACATGCGAGTTTTGAAAAAATTAAAGGAGAAAAATAAGATATTACTTATTCCGTTCAAAATGAACGGAATTAGCGATATATTATTTTCTTCCTTTTAAAGAAATTAATGTACTTGTATACAAATAGATCTAAGTGCCATCAAGAACACATTAAAAAGAACGGACTTAGCGATATCCTATTACATTCCCTTTGAAGAAATCAATGTGCTTTTACACGAATAGATGTACGTGCCAACAAGAACACATCAAAATGATCGGAATTAGCGATAGTCTAGTCCCTTTCCTTAAAGAAATTAATGTTCTTTTATACGAATAGATGTACGTGCCATCAAGAACACAACAAAATGGACGGAATATTCGATATTCTTTTTTAAATTATCTTAAGAGAAATTAATGTACTTTTACACGAACAGATGAACGTGCCACAAAGAACACATCAAAATGAACGGAATTAGCGATGTTCTTTCATGCTCTCGTAAAAGAAACCAATATTCTTTTATACGAATTGATGTACGTGCCATCAAGAGCACATCTAAATAAACGGAATTAGAGATGTTCTTTATATTTCCTTGAAAGAAATCAATATACTTTTACACGAATAGATGTACGTGCCAAAATGAACACATCAAAATGAACGGAACTAGTGATATTCTAATTTCTTTCTTTTAAAGAAATTTATATACTTTTATACGAATAGATGTACGTGCCATCAAGAACACAAAAAAATGAATGGAATTAGTTATATTCGTTTATGTTCTGGTAAAAGAAATCAATGTACGTGCAAACAAGAACACATCAAAATAAACGGAATCACCGATAATCTTTTACATTCTCATAAAAGAAACGATGTTCTTTTATACGAATTGGTGTACGTGCCATCAAGAGCACACCAAAATAAACGTAATTAGCGATATTCTTTTACATTCCCTTTAAAAAAAATTAATGTACTTTTACACGGATAGATGAACGTGCCACCAAGAACACATCAAAATGAACGGAATTAGCGATATTCTTTTACGTTATCGTAAAGGAAATCAATTTTCTTTTATACGAATTGATGTACGTGCCACGAAGAGCACATCCGAATAAACAGAATTAGAGATTTTCTTATACATTCCCTTTAAAGAAATCAATGTATTTTACACGAATAGATGTACGTGCCAACAAGAACACATCAATATGAATGGAATTAGCGATATTCTCATCCCTTTTCTTAAAATAAATTAATGTTGGTTTTTTTGCGAATAGATGTACATGCCATAGAGAACAGATTAAAATGAACGGAATTAGCGATATTCTTTTACGTTCTCGTAAAAGAAATCAATGTTCTTTTATACGAATTGATGTACGTACCATCAAGAAAACATCATAATAAACGGAATTAGCGATGATCTTTTACATTCCCTTTAAAAAATCAATGTTTTTTTTATTCACGAATAGATGTACGTGCCAACAAGAACACATCAAAATGACTGGAATTAGCGATATTCTAATCCCTTCCTAAAGAGAAATTATGTGGTTTTTTTTCACGAATAGATGTTCATGCCATCAAGAACAGACACAATTGAACGGAATTAACGATATTCTTTTACTTTCCCTTTAAAGAAACCATTGCACTTTTATACGATTAGATGTGCGTGCCAAAAAGAACACATCAAAATGAACGGAATTGGCGATTTTCTTATACGTTCTTATAAAAGAAATCATTGTACTTATATACAAATTGATGTACGAACCATCAACAACACAGTTAAAGGAATTGGCCATATTCTATGACCTATTCTTAAAAGAAATTAATGTACTTTTATACCAATAGATGTATGTGCCATCATGAACGCATCAAAATGAACGAAATTAGCGATATTCTTTTACGTTCTCTTACAAGAAATCATTGTACTTATATACGAATAGATGAACGTGTCATCAAGAAGACATCAAAATGAATTGAATGGGGGATATCGGTTGGTTATCTCCCTTGAAATACTCCCAAAGGAGTAAGGGTCCAAATCAGTAGTTACCTTGGGTTTTATCCCTATTTTCTTTGCACTGTAATATTTAAAGATAAGCTCTAAAACAAATATTGCGCAATTTCAAGATACATTTGACGCAAAATAAATATTTATTTTCTTCTTTGCTTTTGAAAACTGTATCATTAATACGAATTGCATAAACAAGTTTTTTGTATTTTCAAAAATAAAATTCGCAACTTCCCCAAAGAAACTATGGATAAAATCCAAGGAAAATATCTAAAAGGACCGCTAACGATTTTGGAACACCTCTGATTTAATCCACAGGGCAAACAAGGGAGATAACCCACCAAAGTCTCCCATTGGCGATATTCTATAACCTATCCCTAAAAGAAATTAATATACTTTTATACGAATTAGTGTACGTGCCAGCAAGGACACACCAAACGTTTCCGTATCAAATGACAGCTAATTAAATTGAGACCCGGCATGAAAAAAGAACCATCTGGGAAGTGCGAAAAGTTTCACCCCTGGTTATCAGACTGCGCGGACTAAACAGACTTACTTGGTTCGAAGCTTTTCGAAGCTTTGCCAATTTTCTGAAACAAGAATGATTTATCTACCTCCCGAAGAAAGATTTTTTAAATGCGTACTCTGTTTGAATTATGATGTGTCAATTTTTTCCCCTAAATAATAATTTTACGGAATGTCAAGATGGTCCATTTTCGCGCGATGTGTCACAATTACGCAATGCTTTTCATGATCTACGTTGTGGAGCGTTTCGGGGCAGTTTTTTGACAACTTGAGTATAAAGTTTGAATACTGAGCGAGCGATCTAGAATCGTTTTTAATTGTGCGAGAGCAAAGTTGGAGCATTATGACCGATGACAAATTACCAAACTTACAAACCTGTCTTTTTCCCAACTTGTAACCAGTTTGTAAAAGGTTTGTTTCGGAGATTGCTGACATTAATTAAGCTTCTGATTTCGTCTGAATAATAGTTCATGCATTTTCTCAGTTCATTCCATAATGACTTGAACGGTTGATTCATTTAGCTTAACAACATGACATTTACTACAGTTTATTAAATTACAGTCGAAAATTTGACACTTTGTACCTACAAAGGAAAAAGCTACAGAGATGGACTGTGGGATGAATTGCATAATATTTACCCCATGACCATCCACTCAATGATTCTGACACTTATACCTCACATTGCATCAGAGTGTCACTCCCCTCCCTAGCTTTATTGTGGTGTATTAGTCTCTGTATACCTATATACATAATTTTATTTCATTTTAAATTAATACAAATGTGGCAATCATTGTCCAAGGACTTACAATACAGAATGTCTAACAAATTTTACAAGTAGCCTTATTAGCTTTCAGGACACTTGTTGTTTTCAAATATCCGCACCAAAAGAATGGAGGTGTATTTGTCTGTATATTCTAGCTAAACTATGGCTGAAGCAAATCCCAATGCTTATAGTTGGCAGTTAGACGGTAAATTAATCCTTTGTCTAAACGATTTTCCACAAGTTTTTTTAGGTATTTTTAGGTTTTGCATGTATGGTCATATCTATAACAATAACGTCAGTTTGGATGCTGTTTTTTTTTTTAAACAAGATATATATAAACTCCTGAATCAACAATAACCGGTTCAATTTTTAGGTACCACACAATGGCAGTGCTTACAGCACTTTGATTGATGTTCTGAAATATACAACCCTCACGTATTTGCATTTATTTATTTATCTATTTATTTATTTATTTACTTATTTATTTATTTTTCATCTATTCACTTTTTCATTCATAGAATATCTATTACAGGTTCGATATGAACCCTATCCCACCGATCCCGAATTCAGCTTTGTAGCTTTGTAGACTCCCCATACTGCTGCGAAACCAAGATTTTTGTAAAGGGGGTTAGGACATGCTAAGGGGAGGGTTCGTTTTCCTAGGATAACACAGTTTTCATCTAATTTCTACATGATTTTCAGGGATCGACACTAACACCGGTCCCTTGGGAGGACTAATAGATGTTACCATGGTGCAGGTCCGTCCTTCAAGCCTGTACTTTTTATTTCAAATCCGTCCAGTTTGGCTTTCCAATACTAAAATAAATCAATAAAAAAATGAATCAAAATTAAACAAATTAGAAAAGGGAACACGTTGTAGAAAAAGAAGAAATTGCTAGTCAAAGGCAATTTCTTATTTTCCAATTAAGTTTTCCTTGCAGTTTATTCCTTAAATTGCTAAAAATCGAATATAGTTTTCACGCAGGACCTGTTGTTATCAGGGAGGACCTGTAATATTTAGTGTTTAGAGGTCCTTTAGGCTTGTGGCAAAACGTAGTCACTGTCAAGCCCTGATAATGTGAGAATTATACCAAAGAGGTGGTTCTTTTGAACCGCCTCTGGATCCGTCAAAGCCATACATGTAAGATTTATGATTTTGCGCACAAACACTAAAAAACCAGAAAAAACGCACAATTTTTAGTCAAATTTGTCCAAGAGATTTTTTGTTTTAGATTTTCCTTATTTTGGTATCTTTTCAATCTTATACATTTATATTTGAAGAAATTGTCTTTGAAAAAATCTGGACCTTCAGAAATTTTCTTTATGCGAGCTTGAAACACAGGGGTAAATCTTTACAGTGAATTACGTATTAAAACTAAGTCATACGTTATGGTGACTATTTTTCAATGAAGAAAAGTAGCTAGAACAACTTTCTCTTGATTTATTTTAATCAAACTATTTCCTTTATAGATACAACACTGAACAACTGTTATACCAACTATCTGTATATTCGATATTGCTATTCAAAACAGTATTGTCGATGGAGATTTGTAAGATTTTTTGCAGTCAAAAAATAGTAAACAAAACATTATGTTAAGATCACATTGTTTATAAGAATTCAAAATTCCTGTTGTTATTACTCTTTGCAAGACTTTGGGATTGTAAGATGGGCTAATTGGTGATTTTGAAAGAGGGTATTGATAAAAAAAAACACTACTTCTTACAAAAAATGTGCGGCAATGTAGGTCACCGCTTTTGCAATAATACATGTATTTAATTGAATTTCTACTTACTTTTTTCGATTCAAATGAATTACTTTAATGATTATTCTATTCTTCACATGTAATTTAAGCTCCGAATCTCTTTTCAAACCTTTTTTGTTAACACAATTGAAGTAAATGTATTCCCTTTAACTGAGACTAAGAAATATTTTCTTGAAAAATTATTTAAACTCAATTTTCATATGAAAATATTTTTTCTCATAAATTGGGATTCCAGCCTTAAATCCAACTTTTTTCCCAGACTGCTAGATAATCAGTCAAATTTTTGTTTTCTTACACTGCAATTTTGCAAAAGCAAAGTGGAAAAGTGGAAGGAAACACCAAGTTGAAAACAAAATTTACATGCTTAATAATGTCTGTGACCCACTAAATTTTGTCATACACCAAGAAAAAAGTTTCTGTTCGTGTAAAAAATATCATTTGAATAGTTTTACAACAATATTAAATTAAAAAAAGTATATATATGTAAATATAAATTCTTGAATGAATCCCCATAGTGTAACAAAATTTATATTTTCCAACATACCTATTTTATTATCCTCGCTTAGATGAAAATCATTTGTATTTCGGGCCTTTGTAAGGTTTAATAGTTTCTGTATGTAGTCTTTCAATATTTAGGCTACTGAATTTCTTACCACTAACAAGATCAAAAACAATTTTCCACCATATAAAACAAATATCTTGTTTTTGAACTACGTTACCAGCCGTGTGATCTACGTTACCAAATAACACTATGCTTCATGGATGTTGAATCAAAAGAATCACCATAACGGTCTACCTTATGTTTATAAGAGTTATCCAAGCTAGCATGAAAGGCAAACACATGTTTTCAACAACACATCTTCATATTAATATTCGAGCATTATTCAACCTGGTATTAAATGTGGCATCTCTTGATAAATTCTAAGTACTCACTGTTAATCTCATTGTAATTCGTGTTTAGTAGAACACCCAGTGTGTTACACTGATCGCTAAAACAGTTTAAAGAGTATTTTTTATATGATATACGATGCAAAGTGCATTTTACTGATTACGATAGTAACGAAGTTCACAAACACGTAGTTCACTAAACCTGATTTATTGTAGTTTGATTGTGTATGCTTTAGATACTTTACAAACTTTACAAAATTATTTTGAAAGGTATAATTCAAGCCTTAATTGACAAAAGTTAGAAAAAATTCATTTACTTCTAAAATCAGATCTGTATGGTAACGTAGTTCACTTCTATTTCTTGAAAAATGAAAGTCTAATTTAGAGAGTGGAAGGCGATTTCTTTAAGAAATTCGGGCAACCATATATAGATTGTTAAACTAAATGCATCATATGTGAAGCTCTTTAACATATTATTACTTCCCTATGGTTGTTCGAAACCATTTCTATGTTAACCTCAAAGCGGTAACGTAATTCACTCTACTTTTTGTGACATGGATTGAAAAGCTGTCAAAAAATAACTAAGATACATAAGCATATTGGTTGGGTTGCAGCTTAAAATTTAACATTTTAAGGCAAATTTGATTACTTTATCAAAACGAAAAAAATAAAAGCAACCCCACCGAGGACCAGGTAAAACTTACTACACTAAAACTGGACACGCGATTTTATACATTTTACACCATTATAAAATCCACTTATTTCATGATTTAGAGGAATAAATACTTGAAATTATTTTTATCAGACAGACATTGACCTCTCCTTGGCATAGGAACAAAAGTTGGTGTCAAATCTTTTAAAACATTCGATAGAATAGCTTTGGACATCGATTTTCAGTAATTGTGCATTTTTCTGGTTTTTTTTTTTTGTTTTTTTTTTTTTTTTTAGTTTTAACTGGCACAACTTTGCGCATTCGGAACATCTCTCGAGCAATCTTCGATCATGAAATATATTGGTGGAATATATTCCGATTGAAATTTCCTTAGCGTTGAATTGTCGTTAACGTTGGCTGATTTGTAACTGAATATGATAAACTAGACTCTATATAGACGCATATTTTTAGCTGACAAAACGTTTAATAATGGTATGAAAATATTGATACATGTACTTTGAAGCGCCAGTGAGTGTGATATATTACCTTCGGCGATTCTACAGATTAGACCTCAGGAATAATGTTGTCGAGGGCGCATACTTTCCAGTGCGTCATATCGCACGTGGGTTTATGTGACGTCACAAGCGTTTCTGAAGAGAACGTTGCCGAAAACAAATCAACGATAGGATAAACCTTGACATTTTATAATTTGATAACAAAACGCAGTGTTTTACTGCGATTTTTCATCAAATTATCATTTGCAAAAACAAAAAAAAAAAAACAAAAAAAAAAACAAAAAAAAAAAAAACATCTCCATAGAAGATCAGAATTTCAGAAAGCAGTAGGTATAAAGAAGATTTGCTTTTCTTCAAGCTGAATACCTAAAATATAACTCAAAATTACTTAACTTACATCCGAGATACTTTCTAGTTTACGGAAAAGTCCGAGAGATGTTCCGAATGACATATTGGACATACTAAAAGAGATCATAATTAATACTATTCCACCGATTTAAAATGCAGATTTTTCCATTTTTTCCCAAACTTTAATTTCAGAGATGAAGAGGTGTTTTTTTTTTTTTTTTTTTTTTTTTTTTTTTGTTTTGTTTCAACGTTTGCATCAAACAAAAACGTTTCATGCCTCAATGAAATAGAAAAAAAAAAAAAAAAAAACACCAAAAAAATCTCTTTATTGTTTTTTATTATTCTAAAAATGATATAAAAGATATGCAAAAGATTTATTTATTTCAGTATCTTTTAAAAATAGATGTTTTATTCAACTGAAAGATTGTGCAAATTTAAATCAAAAAGCCAAAAGCAATTTCCTCTTTACAGGGAATATTTTCCCAAATAAAAAATCGCAGGGCAGTAAATTTCAAGACTTTACGAGAAAGTGTTAAAACCAAATTTCCCTTTAAAACAAAGTAAATTCCTTACCGGTAAGTCTGAAAATCACTGATATTATTCATATTGCCTGAAAACACAATAAAAAATAAGGTACCAGTCCAAAAATAATTAATGAAATATCCCACGCCGGCAAGGGATTCGGTGATTGTTTGCTTAAATAATATATGTTAGTTTACTTCAAAGTAGCGTGCATTCGTGATCAAAATTCGTTTTCTGCCGTCCATGGGGAGAAATAATGTTCAAACAATATAATTAAATAAGAATACATGGAACTTATTCAGGGATATAGTTAGTAACATCGTGAAATTGACAAGTTGAATGGTTTTGTAATAATCTTGGAATGACATTGAATGATTGTAACGAGCGGTTTTTGAATGATTTTCAAAGGAAGTAAAACATATTCAATAATTTCATTAAATTGGATGAAATTGATGATAACTTTTATCTTTTAACTACACAAATATTCGTATGATAACATCCCATATGACATTTTTTTATGATATAGTTATTTTTAGAACAAAGATATAATGTGATTTAGAAACTTGCATATCTGTTAGAAACATCGATGAAAACAAGACAAAAAGAGGTTATAAGATAAATATAATACATACTCAGTGTATAGTATGAAAAAAATATCTTACTCGATTGTGAGAATTGATAATTGTCTCGGCAGAGCCTCGACAATGATTAATTCTCCCAACCTCGTTAGATATTTTTTTCGCATACAAAACACCAAGTGTGTATTATTTATTTGTCTATCTTTCATGATATCTACCTACGTTTCTTAATGAGCGTCTTCACGGACAAATTAGGCGCTTGACCCAGTTGATTCATTGTACATCATTGTTGTGTAACAAGAAACTGTATAGTTTACGGTATTCTGCGTTATTAATGAACTGGCAGGGCGTGGCTTAGCCGTGACATAATTTGGCGAGTTTACTTTTCAATATTTTTGCCCGCTTGCAGGCAACTGCTTGGCTCAAACGGTAAAAACAAGTTGAATCCGAGTTCAGATAAGCCGGACTTGAACCCGAGATGATCTCGACTTCATGACCATTTGCCATAACGGTTTTGATCCCGGGCTCAGACAAGCCTAGGTTTGAGCTATAGCTTGTATTGTTGTGAATTCTTCTCTCGTTAATGGCTCGTGTCAATGCGAAAATTGTCCGCTAAAACGTTCCAGATCGTACGTGTATTGGAAAACAAGTTATTTTTTACAGTAGGAAATACATGTAGTTACGTTTTTTACGAAAGGAATAAGAACTTTTACTCTAAGATGTAGTTTAAATATTTTCGTTACCAACACAACGACAATTTGTATTTGTTTCTAATCTTTTCGTCGAATAATACGTGTGATTGTTCGAAAATCAGGTTTTTTTATCATTTGAGTTATTACCTAATTTAACAAGAAATTATGAATTATTATTTTTTCGGATGGTTACAATTCTTGCCAAGCATAATCATAACTCTGAATTGATAACCAAGTTGTAAGACTTTTATCACTGCGATTTAATTATTTATGACAGTATATGCAGTTTAAGCAATCTCGTCAGAGTATATTCTTATAATTCTTTTCTATTCACAAATAACAATATTTTGCCGACACTTAATTTTGAAATTCAGTTTTAAATAATTTTATAAATTAAATCGACTTTACATCACCAATATATTATTCAAGAATTATTCATATATAGATATAAAAGTCGGGCTCAACCAAACCACCTAAGGAGTAGGTTTGGCTGAACCCGGGATTAAAACGGTTAAATCGATACCGTTAATCAGTGTGCAAGCCAACTGAGGCTCCGTTGAGAAAAAGACTTGTCTTGGCCAAACCCGGGGCTCATCAAGTCAGTGGTCCCGTTATCCGTTATAATCCCGGGCTTAAACGTAGCCTGCAAGCGGGCATTTGAGTTCTTTCAAAATTGAGTCAATTATCCTTAACGCGTGCAAATAACTGTATCCAAAAACCAAAAGGATTCACGTGCTTAGAGAAAGTGAACATAATTCATCGTTGGGTTACCAAAGCCTCGTAGCTTCAGCATGGACAAGCTGAAGTTACGAGATTTTGGTACCCAACCTATGATTAAATGCTTTAAGTTATTTGTGTCGACTGTTTATAGAAGTAAGTACATGTAGTTGTAAATAAAAGCTGGTTAACCTTAACCTTAAGTGCAACGACCCATTACTTAGGCTCCGCCCTGCCAGGGCATTTATCGTGGATAATACCTTAATAAAATTTCTACCTATCTTAAAAATTAACACCAGCCAATACAAGCATGCAATTAGTTTATCGATTTGAATTAAATGATGATCATTCTTAACGATTTTGAAGCATTTTTTAATAACTTCGGATCGTTTGTGAGTGATTGGATAGAATGTTTAGAAAGGTTTATTGGAGCGCTCCCCCAGCGAGCGACTTTGCACATACAAATATGGGAGGTCGCTGGGAGTTCTTTTTCGGACTATTGTAATTTCAGATGCGCGGTCAAGGGCGTAGCTCTCATTACGCACTTTACGTAACTGCGTAATACAAATAAATCCTCTTTCGAAAAATCTCGTTGATGAATGATCATAACATCGAAACTACAGCTTATTCAAGCTGTAGTTACGATGTTTGATTATCCACCAACGATCAAATCATATAAACGGGGAGCGGTTTGACGACATTGGTCTTTAGTCACAGTCGACATATCGCCTTTACCCTATATATTCTTTGGTGGTCGCCTTCGAAATGCGTAAAAAATTCAAAATCCTAGCTTAGCCTATGGGAGTCATTACCTAAATATTGAAACAGGCAGACAAACTGGCGTAGATCGAAACTTTCGCTTTTATTCGTTCTGTAGAGATCTAGAGGGGATCAAAGTCATCGAGGATGTAATTCACGCTTTTTTTTTACTGTATGCTTTATACGGAAACTCGAACACAATTTTATGGAACCTTGTTAGAAATACAAAAATAAAGAAAGAGAAGTTTATTAGAATTATTTCAACCTATGATCAGAAAATTATCAAAAGTGTTTCTCTATTCGTCTATCAATTAATCAAGAAACACAGAAATTTTAATTCTATATAATGTGTATGTTTTTTTTTTATTCTCTATATTAAAAGATTCTCTAGCAATCGTTTAGGCCTTTTGGTGCCCCTTTTAAAAGATAAAGGCTTTTGAAAGCATAGTGGCAAATGGAAAAATTGCTTGTTGCAAGCGATTCCTTCATTTACTACAGTATTTTTTTCTACGCAGAAAAACCAACAATGTAAAATTAAATTCATTTGAAATTATCGTCTGCAACACCTTTGAATTTGGACAAGTCTAAAATTTCGCCCTCTGGAACTGGTTTGCGATTACATCCTTCTCAGACTAATATACTTTACGAGATATGAATACATTGACCTCTCTCACACCCTAAGAACTGTTACAACGGACAAATACCTCTGCATGAAAACATGTTAAGGATTCGCAATGAAAACAGTCACGGTTTCTGTACTTACGGAAAACAAAAACGCTACGCCTTTCAAAATAATGTCTTTCATCCATCGAATTTAAAAAAGACAAGTGTAGCTTTTACAGTCTGATACTCCGCATTATCATTTACTTTCATATCTTATCCTGCAAATAACTAGAACTTTGAAGATTAAAGGGAATTAGTAGTAATGTGTGTCATTTTTCAAAGAAAATGCATTTAAAGCTTTTAGATTGCGTTTCATATTGGAAATTCATGCAATCTCAAACAATAATATCAATTGAAATAATTAGTAATATTTTCCTCCCTATAATCACAACTGAAAATAAAAAAATCGAAAAAATAACATAAAATATATGTTACGGTGCATGACAGAGAGTGTTACAGTATAGTAACTACATCACTAATATAGGTTACAGATTCTTATGGAAAACATTTCTTATGTTTTCTTTAATTGAATGGGATTTATTAGCTACTCTAACCATGATTTCCTATCTGTCCGTATGTCTATCCGTCCGCCCGTCTGTTAACTTACATTTATTTTCCCAAAAGAGTCCACAATCTCTATCTGATTTACATCAAATTTTCATATAATGATTATACCAACATCAGAATATTTTTGTTCGAAATTAGTTCGAAAAACATCAAAGGAAAATGGAATTTAAGGAATTTTGATTGCAATATACTCGTTGTAGTATTAGAGTCAGGGCGGTGAAGTATTAATGCAAAAAGGGCCTTATGATAATTGGTGAATTATCCCAACCCTTGAACTCAAATTTAAGAATTGGTTTAATATCTAGTACAAGAAGTTCAAGAACTAGTTCAAGAACTGGTTCAAGAGCTAGTTCGACTGTTTTTAAATTGCCATTCAAGTTCTAGAACCAGTTCTTGAACTTTTTCGCAGGGAAGAATGCATAAGAGCATCCCAGGCTCTCGTGGACGTCCTGTGATTTCGAAAAACTTAAAAACTAAAAACTATAATCATCCAGTAATTCGGTGGGTCTATCCTCTCAGAAAATATTTTAGATCAGAGCACGGCTAGCTGTTTTGACCTTTTTATACAAATCTCGGAGATAGTTCAGAAGGTTTGATTGGCTTTTTATATAGACCGAATAAAGTTATTTTTGCCTGCAATTCTCGTATTTACTTCAATTGCAAATTAGTGTCCATTTTCAATAAAAATGCGAAACAGGACCTTTTTGTGCTTAGATTTGTATTTCTAGATAATTTCAGCTCAGGGTTGTATTTTCCTTAGAATTTCAAAAGCAACTTTAACAACACACTTGGCTGATACCATTTGTAAACATGTCTGGTTATAAAATAAGCGCCAATGCCCCATTTATAACATTTTTAAAAATAGCAAATGTAGATTTATTTGAACAAAAGTTTCATATTTGAGAAAGACTGAGCGAACAATCGTAACAACGTCATTTGTAGAAGAGATTTAAACCGATGATTTTGAGAATGTTCAATCCATTTGGATTTGGAGATTTTAAGCTTACACTCTCTTGATCCCTTTCATTTTAGGCAGGTGAATGTTTTACGATGCTGATTAGACTACCATGGCATTCGTATTATTAACATTTGCGAGTGCTTTCTTATCCTGAAAGTAAGACAGATATAAATGGAAAGAAGGAAGGCATACTGTTTTTTCATAAATTAAAATGGAGATCAGAGTGTTATTTTTAGATATATCGCATTAAATGAAGTTTTGAGACTTTTCTCCCATCTACCTCGTATTTCGCAGAAAAGACTTAGATATAAGATAACTCGGATTTTGTTGCGCTTTCTTTTTGTGTTTTTTGAAAATCCTGGCGTCAAGAAAACTGGGATTTTTGTATGCAATATTAATGGCAGAGTTTGTAACGCTGTAGCGAAGATACTGTAACATACCAAAAGAATTAGGCAGAGTTCGTAACATACGCATGAAATTGAAATAATGCATAAGTTTCGAAACAGAAGACATTCTTTTTAGATAACGGGTATAATAGAGAGGACTGAGGGGTTTTAACACCAAAAAGATAAAATGTTTCAATATTTCTTTTTTCTGTTCCAAAGATCCAAAAAGAAGTAGACAAAACACTGTTTTTCGATCAAATTTCCCTCAAAACTCTTTTTTACCGAAATATCAATATCAGAAATATTTCGATCAAGATTATACATTATCCAAGGAATGGAATAGGAATATATAAAAAGTCTAACGTGTCTTCTGGTTGTACAAATAATGTCGAAACCGACATGTATTCAAACAAATTAGCAGACGCCTTAACAGTTTTCATTGCGAATCCTTAACATGTTTTCATGCAGAGGTATTTGTCCGTTGTAACAGTTCTTAGGGTGTGTCTCTATATCAACATAGTTTAAACCAAAGCTCCTACATCAACTGTTTTCAATATTTACTGTAGGCCCTACATGTACATCTTTTTGTCTGGTACTCAATATGTTATATGTATATGGTTAAATTGGAATTGTGTTATGGGCCGGTGGCCTAACTCACCAATAAAATAGTTATAGTTGTATTAACACATTTTTATTTGTACCGTTTCTTTAAAAAATAAAATACTTTGGCAACAAAGAAGATGGGGTTCGTTTGAACCCTACCCCACCCGAACCCCCTCTGGATCAATCAGTTATTATGCGTACATCTGCCTACAAGGTTTTTGTCGCCCATTGAAGATACCTTTGTCCGGTTTATTTATATAATCTGTTTTTTATTTCAAGCATTGCAATAAAAATTGAGGACCAGCGCTCCTTTTATTCTATCTTTAGTACAAAGATTAGATGCGTGAAGATATTACATATTTTAATTTATTCAATTGCACCAATAGCGCGTGTTGTCGATCAAAATTAAAGTTACATATTTTGTATTCATATTGAACTGAGAGATCGTTGTTTAGCTGTGACGTAATTTCGCAAGTTTTTTAATTTTTAGCCCGACTACTCATAGAAAAGGTGGTATTCCGTTTACCCGGGTGTCAGTGTCAGCGTTGGCGTTGACGTTATGCTTTGGTTAAGGTTTTACGTGTAAATCTCAGTTTCTACTAAAGCTTTTGTTTGGAAAATTTGCACATGATTCCGAGATTTATTGCTCAGATATTGAATTTAGTTGATATTTTAACCCTTTTCAGACTTAGAAATACTGGTAAAGTTTTACATGCAACAGATGTATGTCTGTAATGTCTCTGTTTCTACTAAAGGTATTGCTTGGAAACTTGACACTTCTTCTGTGACCAAAATATGAGTCTCTAGACTAAGATTCGTTACTCTGACATTGAATCTAGTAGAAATCATTAACCCTTGTCGGACTTTAAAATTCTCAGTTTAGTTTTAACGCGCACCTGTGAGATATCTGCCATGTCTGTATTTCTAGTAAAGCTATTATTTGGAAACAATGCAAATGCTTGTATGACAATAGTATCATCCTCTTCAACGGTTCATTAACTCTGATATTGAATTTAGTGGAATTCTAACCCTTTTGGACTTAGAAATCTCGGGGGGGGGTATTTTTTTTTTTTTTTTTTTTTTTTTTTTTTTTAACAACTGATGCATGTCCGAAATATCTCTGTTTTTAGAAAATGTATTGCTTCGAAACTTTGTGTATGCTTCTGTGACCAAAACATCAGCCTCTATACAAAGATTCACCATTCAGATATTGAATTTAGGTGAATCGTAACCCTTTTTGGACTTAGAAATCTTGCGTAAGTTTTAATGTGCAACTGATGTGAATCTGTAATATCTCTATTTCTACTAAAGTTATTGCTCGGAAACTTCGAACATACTTCTGTGACCATAATTTCAGCCTCAAGATAAAAATACATAACCCTGTCATTGAGCTTATTTGATTTTTTCCAATGTCAACATTAACAATATTTTTGCTGTCCAGCACTAGGATAAGTCGAGTTTGGTTGTCCTCTGACAGCTCTTGTACAACATTTTGTCAAAATAACTCAGTAATTTTTGTTATTACGGGTTTATTACTTTATCTACAAACGAATAGGATTTGCGTGCTTTACAAAAATGAACCTGTTATCCTTGTGTAGCAAATACCTCGTAGCTTTGACATTTTTAAGTTGCAATGTTTTATTTTTTGACGATTCTATAATTTAAAAAAACTCTTTTAAAGTATCCTTCAAACGGGCTATTCTTCCGTGTAAATAGGCATCCAAAGGCGCTGTTTTATCTCGACCTTTCATGCAATGGACCGTGTCTAAGTCTCCGCCCTTCCAGGCCAAAAATTATTGATTATACATACAACGATTTGGTCGCTCAACGACGGTATTCTGCGTTATTAATGAACTGACGGGGCGGGGCTTAGTCGTGACTTAATTTGGCTAGTTTACTTTTCAATACTTAGGGTTCTTTCAAAAGTTAGTGGCTATTATCATTGACGCGTGCAAATAACTGTACCCTAAACCCGAAGGGATCAACGCGCTTAGAGGAGGTTAACACATTTCATCGTTTTGTTACCAAAGCCTCGTAACTTCAGCTTAGAAAAGCTGAAGTTACGAGGGTTTGGTTGCTAGCCTACGATTAAAGGCCCCAAGTGATCAATATCAACTCTCTGTAGAACGGTTAAGCATTTTTGAAAAAAAAGCTGAATTACCTTAACCTTAAGTGCAACGACCCATTACTTAGGCTCCGCCCTGCCAGGTCAATTACCATGGATAATATTTATTCTTAAATGTTTAAAGGTGCATTTTCAATACTGAGCTCTGACGTAGGCGCTGAGTCAATTATCATAGGTATATCGGGTTTATTAAAAAAAACTTGTTAAAGGAATTAAACTTTGCCCCTTCACTTGAATTATGAAAGTACATATATGAGTATTCCATTCGATTTGAGATAATTGATAACTTTCGTTTGAACTCATATATTGTAATTTTTTCACGTGTAGATTTAAACTGATTGATCTATTTCGAAAAAATGGCACGGGAATTAAACAGTAAAAGTGAATTTTCACGGCTCACCGCACAAAATCTACCTATATATTGGGTCGGTCATCGTGAAAAAATGATACAGTAAAGAACAACTTCGCGTATTCAAACACTGCGATTACCCTTTTTAGTTTCTTATTCTGCGTTATTAATGAACTGGAAAGGCGGGGCCTAGCCTTGACGTAATTTTGCGAGTTAACTTTTGAATACTTTGGGTTCATTGAAAGTTCAGTCGGCAATAATCGTGAACGCGTGCAAATAACTGTTTCATAAAAAATTTCCAAAGCCTTGTAACTTCAGCTTGGAAAGCTTGGACAAGCTGAAGTTATGCGAATTTGGTTACCAACCTATGCTTTGCGGTCCCAAGTTCATTACGTCGACTATCATTATAGGTAAACAATAATGAATAAAGGCTGATTTACTTTAACCTTAAGTGCATCGACCCGTTACTTAATCTCCGCCCTGCCAGGGGAAAAATCGTGGATTATACCTCCATGAAATCAACAAATAATCTCTTCATCTCTTAGATGAATTTTTGTGTCTTTGATGACCAATCAGACGCTTCCTAATCCATACAAGCTGATTAAATCATGGAATTAATTGATCAATTTGAATGAAGTTGTTGATCGCTTTAAAAGATTTCGAAGTGTTTTGAAAGTATTGGGAGTGTGTATTTTTATACGATCGACATATTGTGGGATCATCCGGGACGTCCGGCGTCCGGGCGTCCGACGTCCGGTGGCGTGCAATTCTTTGTCCGGAGCATAACTTTGTAACCTTGTGTCCGATTTTCTTGGCAGTTATATTCTTCTACTCATTATGAAGTGCAATGAACAATAATGATGACTCTATCTGGTCTATCTTTTTTTAGTTATTTTCCATTTTTCATACTTGGTCTTGTCCGGAGCATATCTCTAAAAGCATACTAGCTATCATCATGATACTTCGTGGGTAGATAGATCTCATCAAGGGAAAGTGCGGTGAAAAGAACCATAACTCTACTTGGCTTATTTTTAAGTTTATAATATCATCCCTTGTTGTTTTTCGTACTTGGATCTTGTCCGGAACATATCTCTAAAAGTATAGGAGCTATGAACATGACACTTCATGGGTAGATAGGTCTCATCAAGGGAAAGTGAAATGCAAAAGGACAATAACTCCACCTAGCCTATCATCTGGCGTATTTTTTAGTTATTACCCTTTGTTTTTGTTCATACTTGTATCTTGTCGGGAGCATACCTCTTAAAGAATAGGAGCTGTGATCATGAAGTTTGACAGGTAGATAGATCTCATCAAGGGATAGTGCAGCGCAAACTAACCTTAACTCTTCTTGGCTTATTTATTCTTATTTATTAATTTATTTATTTTTGTCATTGTCCAAGTCCAATGTCCATCGTAAGTCGTGCGACGTGCGTCGTCCACAATTTCTTTAAACAGCTTCTCCTCCTTAACCTATGGGCTAATCTTGATGAAACTTGGCAGGGATGTTCCTTGCGACGCACGACTGACGACGGACATTGGACGACCACTAAAGTTCACATTGAGCAGCTCGTTCTCAGGTGAGCTAAAAAACGAAACTTTGATTGACAACCACAGATCATATCCTACATACAGGAAGGAATATCCCTGACTGCGATAGCGTAGCCATTTCTCTAAAGAATTGGTGGAGCACGGATTAGTTATCTAGCCCAGGGACTCTAAATATTAAGGGTCCGTGTCTAGCCTTGCGATAAGGATGACAAAATAATGCAAACTGTTTGTACACAAATGCACGCGGAAAATTGAGTATTATTTCCAAACTGTTCGCACCGTTTTGTCAACTTGAACACAAGACAGCCCTACCATTTTGGAAAGATTATGATCGTTGTCATTTTTTTGAAAAAAAAAATCTATTTTTTTTTTTCAGTTTAAAAAAAAATCGAGTTTGTGTCTATTGTCAATTTTATTGTCTTTTAGACAGGTTTTATATCATAAACAAAGATCTGTAACCTACCTTTGGATGTACCGGTTTTGTCTTGATATGAATTGTATGTAGCAGATTGTTGCGGATGATCGAAATTATGCAAGGGGTGTTAAGGAGGAAGTCAGTTAACGCTCTCGTTAGTAGGCTTTTAGTTTCTCATTTACCCGACCACGAAATAAAAGATTACTACACGTTGCAATATCGAGAGCTTAGATCAAAAACAGTATGTGTCGATACATTGTATAGACACGAACTTTATTTTTGCCATAAACCCTCGATTTGTTTACGCAGATCATCCATATGCCAGATTAGAATTTGATAACTTCATTTTTTATTTTTTAGGGGAATTTTCATTATCGTCACTTGATAGAGAATTCTAATATCACGACATTGGCGAAATGTACAGTGATTTTGCAAAAAGAAATCTAGAAAAATACTAATTGAATCTTAATGGACACTACTTTATTTTTAAAAAAACCTATTAAGAACCTACTAGATGTTCCGTACATAGTAACACTGGTGAACGAAAACTTCCAAAAATATCTCTTCACATCTTAAAATTTGGTAAGATCAAGCAATAGTGTCAAGGTTTTGTCAAAATAAAACCGTTATATCTTGTTGTCTAACTTCACTGTGTACTCAAAATTGTTTTCATTGAGAGATAACTGATCAACTTTACAAGGTCCAGGAGCAAACACTTGAAAATGTGCCAGTCATTAAGGACAAAACTTGAATGACATCATTAATCATACGCGATTTATACTGGTTTAGGGTCAAAAATGCCAAATGACAAAAAGGCTCAGTGTACAAAAATGCCCAGCCCCAGTGTACAAAAAGGCCCAGTTACAAAAAGGCTCGGATGCAAAAGGCCCAAATGAAAAACGAACAAAAAGGCTCACTGAGGCTGTCAAAATTGAACAAAAGGATTTTAAGGTAGCGGAACCGAAATAGATCCGCAACATTTCGGCATTCATGAACTTTCACAACTTGATGTTGATCGAGGTTTCATACTGAAAATCATTAGGAAACCTCGGTTAACACTGTTAAAGTTCGTTACTTCCGAAACGTTGCATAACTAATTACGGGTTCACTCCCCTAAAACGTGATGCCATAGAGAGTAAAGGTTTTGTTAAAAAAAAAACACACACACACACACACACACATGTGTGAGACCTATATTGTATTACAATCTAGATTGATATATTGTTTATCCTGAACAAAAAGATAACAAAATTTGTTATTTTCAGTGTAGAATTAAATTAAATAATTATAAATTATTATAATTGGCAACATGTAGGTATTTAGGTATTGCAGGCAAGTGTATGTGAGAATTTTTGTCATTTTTAATCAAATATCTCATGAACAGGGGGGCATGATGCTTGATAAATGGAGAGATAGTATATATATCAATTAACAATTTTAAGGCCTTCAAAAATCATTTATCATGCGCTGGTCCTCAGATAAAAACTACATATGTTTAATATTTCTAGTCTAATTATAAATAAATACTGAATTTCCAGTCTAAATTATTCTCACCGGAAGCAAAACAATACACCTTTAAATACTTCCGGTCTTTTCGAGAATGCAAAAGTTTTTTTGACAACAACAGAGAAATAAGTCTTTATATACGAACAAAACGTGACAAATATTGTAAGAGCGAAATTAACATTAAACCTCCAATTCTAGATCATTATTTAGCGAAATATTCCAAACTATCCTGTAAATTATCTCTTCTGTTAAGGTGTTATTTTGGTTTTTTCCTATTCAGTGCTGTTTACTAGACAAGACCATTTTTTAACGGTAATTTTTATATTGTTAAATGACAGGGTCCAAAGAATCCAAACGTCTGCTCGTATTTACGAGTAAGAAATCACAGAGGATTAGTTGAAATATAAAGTCGGTCTTCCGCCCGGACTAGTGAACAATTAATGGCACTAAATAACAATGCCTAGTGTCTGGGTAAATATGGATAAAAGACAAAAAAGGGGCTCCAAATAAATTAAATGATAGAAGTTCACAAAAAATCGAACTGTAGACAGTCATGTACTTTGATTTCAAAAAATAAACTTTTGGTATTGGCATGATATAACCTGATACCTGAACATTGTAAATGTTTATTGATCCCAAATATCATGGAAATTATCGAGAATTCAAAGGTTTTTCACATGTTTTGTTTATATCTACTACTTCTTTAGTCGTTTACAGACACTATCATCGAATTGAACATGAAAAATCCAAAATATTGTTTGTTAAAAATAAATTATTTCCCTCGTCCGAATCTTTTTACCAGTATTTCAACTCCGAAAATAAAGTTATTTTGACATCATAAATTTTGTCTTTTTGTTTTTTCTGAACTCTAAAATGACATTTTCAGATATAAGTAAGTTTTCTAAAAGATGATCATTGTCCAATCGTAGGGCAAGTGACATTCAAAGCAGGACAAGTAACTTTTTCAAGTGACTTGCCCTGCAGGACGTATGCTTTTTTCTGAATTCTTTGGACCCTGAATGATACAGGGGGTTGAAGCCTTAAAGCTGATCTTTCACAGATTGGGAAAATGTAATTTTTGAAAATTTTCGTAAAATAAATCAGAAGTAACGATCTCATAATGTTGAAGCCTTTAAAATAATAAGATTCAATCTGATAATGCATGGAAAGAAAGGCCGATATTCCTAAATTTAGCAAATTTCATTCTGAAAAAAATAAAGCAACTACTAATGCCTTAAAAATTATTCTTCAATTTCAAGCCAACTATTTACACCTGTGCATTCCACGTGTTTGTCTTATTCAATCAAAGATGAAGGTAAAAGTAATTGACAGTTGGAAACCTCATATAAAAACAAGCAAAAATGAAGGATTATTGGTGGAAAAGAACGATTTTGAAATTTATAGACTGCAAATTAATACTGGATCCCTTACTGATCTTGCTGCTGTAAACAAAAATTAGTTTCAAAATTATTGAAATATATGTTATTTTTAGTGCCAATGCCATGGGCCATTCTGAAACGTCTAAAAATACACACATTTCCAAATCTAAGAACAAGATTTGTATTTTTCGATAAAAAATTGTGAAAGAGCACCTTTAACAGTAATGGATGCCTTTACGTCTCTTGTTGTTGTTTTTTTCTCGTTTGGGTAGATTCCTGTTTGGTGGTCTTAGCACATTATATTGTAGGGTTAGCATTTCTGAGGCGTATGGGAACAGGTCCGAAACCAGGCATATTTGGAAAAATGCATTACTTTCAGGGTGCCCATTCACATACTGTAGTACGTAATTCATGTAGAAATGCATCAATTCACGTACAGGTTTATAGGCCAGACGTGCAAGCACGTAAAGAATAATTGATAAACGTAGAAAGATAATGACCATTACGTGAATGTTTTGAATGGAAGAGTATCTGGTTTGCATGCCTGATTATTAGTTGTAAATCAAATCAATGATTGGTCAGTCATTTATTTTAGCCATTGAAGAAGCTGTGTGGCTTATCAATCAACAGGTAATTCTGAAGTTGTAAACATTGGCAGCCATGAAACTCCAATCATTTATGTCTTTAAATCAAAAGATTATTCAGTGATTCAACTGACTCCTGTTATTTATACAATATTTAATGTTTTAACTGAAAACTACTTTGTTTCAAAGAAACTAATATCCTCATTTTTATAAATTAACTTGCAAGAATTAGGGGGGGGGAGGTTAATTGTAACCAAAATGGTTGTGAACAGCAAATTATGTTGCAGGTGCATTTACCTAGAGTACCATGTACTTTATGAGTTATGGTTATTCCATTATTGAACTCAGTTTAGATGCTTTTTAAAGCGAAACTGTTGTAGATCTTTCAGGCTTTAAATCAGTTGTACTCTAACTAGTAATATATAGAGTAACATTTATAAGATTTATATGGTGTACCCTTAATTCTAAATTTAAAGGGTTCACTGTACCCCTAGATTTTTCTTTGTACCCTCAAATTTAAACTTAGAGGGTACATGTACCTCCAAAATGAAAACCCAGTGGGCATGCTGATTTCACAAAAATTGGGAAAACTTTATAATGGTTTTTAGTAGTTTTAATCAAAAGCCTTAGTATAATATACAATTTACTACCAGAAAAAATGACTCTTGGGACATTTAAATTAAGATTAAACTCAGAAACACAACATGTTTGATTCTTAATTTTCACTTTTAAGAGTGGAATGGTCCAATTATTTTCATGATATTGGGAAAAGGTCCTTTTTAGGGTACCAGTCCAGTGTTCTGCCCAGGCTCTTATGGCGTATTGGCCCTGATACGCCTTCAAGAAATTTTACAGGTTGCCAATACACCTTAAGATACGCTTCAATTTGATCACTGATACAGTTTAATTTTTTTCTTAACAAAGGGTCAAAACGAGCAATTAAACTTGCAGGTGTATCCATGGTCATTTCTTAATCGCTTTCTTTGAAGTTGTATATGTCAATTACACAGTGCTGCTAAATGATAAGACCTTTACTTATTAATGATATCAATTTTTCCTTCAGGGTTGGTTGATTTCACTGGTCCCACACTTCCAGTAACAGAGATTAACAGATGGGTACCAATGTGAAAACTGTCAATTCAGATTCCACCTCATTTACCGAAAATTGCCAATTTTTACTCAGAAACAATAGGAAAAGAAATTTGATATAACATCTATCTGCTCAAGTCAAACTAGACTTATCTTTATGTACCAATGTGAATTTTGATTAAACAAAAAAAAGATTGTGAAGAATGCGTAGCTTTCGCGAATTTTCTACTGCCGAGAATTACACGAAATAAGATACATCGCAGACAGTCTGTCACTCTGTTCTAGAAACATTTTCCTCAAGCTAACTATCCAATTCATATGGACATCACATCTATTTTTAGTGAGAAAATTGAAAAAAAAAACACAAATCCAGAATTGAAATCAAGATAAATCCTTTGATTGATGAATGAAGTCATAGAAACTGATATAAGGAAATAACGGAAATAAATATTTCTCAAAAACAACAAAAAAAACCTTGTAAAATCAAAGTGCTGAAAGTTCTGTCATTGGCATCTCTTTATAAACAAACTAGTTATCAACATGTTTTTTTTTTTTTGTTAAATGGTTATTGTAGAAAAAAGTAATGCTCTTGGAGATGATTATTTTGGAATTAAAATGTGGGTTTTGTGAACATGTTAGAAAATAATTGTAGTAGAAACTAGTTTTACTTACTTCAGAAGAAGGGTATTTCCTCAGTCATACAAGGACTTCCCAAGGATTTTTAAAAATTCCTTACATAAACAGAGACCTTTGAAACTTTGCCTAATGTCTATGAACCAAGGGTTCCAACTTCACATTGTTCTTTTACATAAGGAACAAAGAATTTTTATGGTATCTTTTATTTGACAGGTACATGTTGTCAGCCAATTCCCCAAGATGCAGTCTAAAACAGCTGAAGTTTGGCCTGTAAATGCACCAGACAAACTTGAGGATAGCTGTATTGCCTTTTTTCTGGAGCATATTAAACTGTACTTGAACAAAACAGATGACTCCTACACCCTTAAACCGGGCATCAGTTTTCCACATGGATTGAGTGATAAAATTCTGTTACGCTTAGCTCAGAACACAAAACATCTTCAAAGCAGTAGTGATAATGTGTTTGGGATTTTTAACAACAGGGCGAGGACCTATTTGACCTCTCTTCCACTTCGATACACAGCTGTGACTCCGGAACAGTTGCAGTTTCTCTGTACTCATCCAATACGGGATGTAGATATCACATACTGTCCGTCCTTAAAGGCTAAATATGTTGACGCTATCAATCAAACATCGCGAACTCTTCAGATTCTAAAACTTGGTGGAAGTGATCAACTTGAGAGACTCGATTATCTTTTATTTGGAAATGAACATTTACCACTTCCATATGTAACCCTTCCAGATGGTGGTGGTGACAGTAAACATGTCGGTGATAACGGTGCAATATTTAACCTACCCAAGATACAGTCGCTCTCTCTGAGAGACGTAAAAACATTTTCACCAGCAGATGGTGTGCAGATTGAGAACGTTACTTTATTAGATCGAATGATTCGTCCAATGAAAAGTTTGACTCATTTATATCTGTGTAATTGTTGGTTAGAGAAAAGTATGGTGGAGGGTATTGGAGACTTGGATTTACCTCATCTTGTATCATTGAGTTTGTGTGATGTTTTGGATGGGAATTCAAAAGCCCTTTTAAATCTTTGCAAGCTCACAACTTTAAGGTATGTAACACATGTTTTAGAATATGTATTCCGATATAATTTAGGTTTTAAAGCCCCTCATCAAAGAAAAAAGGAAAGAAAAACATTTTTGAAAAATGATAAACAAATGCTTGCTTCAAGCAGTTTCATTAATTACAATCATGTAAAAAAAATTTCATGAAAAATAAATCACAACAATTATTCACGTTTCTTTGTTGAAGTATTATTCTCTGCAACATCTTTCTATTTGTTCATATCTTGAATTCTGTTGTTTTGTATAGTTTATAAAACCTTCAAAATTGTACTCCTGATTTACTCTTACTCTCGTTTTTACCCCTGTAAGATTAGTTTTGACCCCCAGATTTTCCCAGTCAGGAGTCATTGAGTTACCAATTTCAAATACTAGCACCAGGCCTGATGCATATGTTTTGGTAATAATAATAAGTAGAGGATAATCGTTTGTTTCAGTGTAAGATCTAGATAAGATCTTTTGTTGTTCATGAAATGAAATATTAATCTATCTTACAAACAAACGATTATTCTATTTCTTTAATTTAAAAATGAGACAAAATATGAAATTTCTAAGACATATTTTCGTAAAGCGTATCATTTTGCACGGGTTTGCTATGCAACGTTCATTGTGACGTCACTTTTTTCGCCCCACATAGATGACGTCAGATAGGATGAAATGCACAAAAGCAGGGCATAAGTTTTTGATAATTTCACTGCTCTTGCGGTGAGATTATCAAGTGATAATCTACTGTTATTTCTCGATAAACCACGGAAAAGCATTAAAGAATAAATAATGATAATAACAACTTTATTTATTGAGGCTACACATTTGGGAAACCCAATCTTCCATGTGGGCCTCTGAAACAGTTACACATGTATATTACAAAGGTACAATTTTAACAATATATACATAGCAATTCAATTAACATTGCTATAACAATTTCTCTGACAGACAATAAATTTAGTGCAAGAACTGGTTTTGAAGTACATGTATTTGTAGATAATATAAAGATTTACAAGATATTTATTATGAAAGCTATACAAACATCCTGGAAATGAATAAGCTGATTATTTTTATTATCCTTCTTTTAAATGATCTCAAAACTCCTATGTATCTGGACTTTGTGCAAATCTATCATAAATGTATAGAATTATAGGCACTTACAAAAGCTTTGCAATAGGTTAGAAAAGATTGTAACTACTGCCTCTATATGATTTCAGAGACTTAGTGGATTACCTTTAAACAAATTCCTAATAAAGGTATTTGAAAGGTTATAAAGGTATAACTTGCATAATAATTTAAACAATAAGTTGGCATTTAAAGATGGCATTTATTGGTGGTTGTGTTATTCCAATTTTTACAGGTTGTTAGATGTATCAGAAGGAGACGACACCAGTAAATCATTACCCGTCAAATACCAGGACCCGACAGAACATCTAGAGAAACTATTGGCCAGTCTGCCTCACCTTACGTCACTCGATATATCCGGCACAAACTTGGCTGGGTTTCTTCCAGTACAACAGGTCACACATAGACTGGATGCCACTGGGAGGTCTGATGAAGAAGAGTTAGTTCATTTTGTTATACTTTTTATATGATTTAAGCCCAGCTGTTTTGGAACTAAAAGAAAAGTTGGTGAGAGCTAGTTCATATTAAAAGATTTGCAGCCAGTTAAAAAAAAGAGAGGTATATTTTGAAAATAAGCCAAATTATGTGGTAGAAATAAAAGTGGGAAAAGCAGAAATTTGCTTGTCCCAAGCAATTTCTTCTTTTTCCACTATATAAACTAAGGATTTTAAAAAGAGTTGATATTTTTATGCCCTCGTATCGAGAGATCGGGGGCATATTGTTTTACTCATGTCCGTCTGTCTGTCTGTCCGTCTGTCTGTCCGAAAACTTAACCTTTGCCTTTTCTCCAAAAGTATTTGACATACAAAGCTCAAATTTGGCATTATGATAGATCTCAATGATCTGCATCCGCTGGTACCAAAGTCAAGGTCATGTGACAAGGTCAAGGTCATCTGTCAAGGTCAAACTTTGAAAAAAAAAATTGCTGTTACGGGGGCATTAGTGTTTCACAAACACATCTTGTTTTTCTAATGACCCTCTTTCAAAGAAGAGGGGATATATTGCCTTGCTTTTGTCAGTCTGTCTGTCTGGTGGTAGAGTTTTTTTTTTTTTTTTGTCTAGAGAATAACACAAAAAAGTATGCCAGCTAGAATCATGAAACTACACGGGTGGATAGATCTCATTGAGGCTGAGTGCAGTGTACAAGAACTTAAACTCTGTCTACTATTCATAGTTTCTGAATATGGCCCTGTGTTAAATTTGAAACTGTATTTGAACTATAATGGTCCTTTTGTTCTGATTTCATAGCCAATCTGCCACTTGAAAAAATGTAAATTTTGGCTGTTTACTCAATCTTTAAATGAGAAAAAAAATTCCTCAAGACATAACCTTGTAGTGTAATAGTATACAGTTATTTCATGGCAATTTGTGTAAGAGTGTAAACTATTGTCCAAGACAGAGAGGATTGCCTTCTCAACTGTTGCCCGATGCCAAAGGCAGAAGGAAACAGTTTGGAATGTCATCCTCCACACCGATGGCAATAGTTTTTCACTGTTACACAAATAACCAACAAATAACTGTTGTTACCTGATCATAATAGTTTAAACTTGATTTTAATTAACAAATGTGTTGCAAGAAAGACAATGAAAACAAGTTGGTTTTTTAATAAGATTCATAAGGTGCCGTGCGTCACTCCATATTACATGTGCAACAAAATGACGTCATTTTTGCAAGTGTGCACCAGTTCAGTGCTTAGTGAGCATTGATGAAAATTTTCTTACTATTGCCTAGTCATGTTATTATGTAATATTACATTTTATTTATATTTTATTTCTCCCTCTGCAGACCTGGTGGAATACCTGGTACGAATGGCCGTCATTTCCAGTATCTAGGGCTGTTTAAATGTGCAGATGAGGCTGCTGAGAGGAAAAATATACCTGCGGATAAGGTAGTAGGGGTGACTATTGAGTTCAAAATTAGTATCACGATAGTATTGCGATAGTAAAATTGCTATTGGAATAGTATTGCAATAGTCAGAAAAATATTGCAATACTATCACAATAGTTGTTTTTACAGAAAAAATAGATAAAAATCATTGTTAAAGCGTCCACCTTTGTTAGTCAGTAACTTTATATTGGTCTTGTAAGATGCTGTTTACCTTGTCAATGGCGAGTAAATGATCAAATCATTAATTACAGATATTCCCTTAAAAAGAATTGGGGATCACCTCATTCTCTGACAAAAACATGAAGAAAGGCAGCATTGTTACTACATTTAGTTCTACTTTCAGTTTCAAAATCAAACTATTGAAAACTAATGATAGTCAGAAGAACTATTCCGATATCTATTGACTTGAAAAAATGCTATCGACCTATTGCTATTGCAAGTTAAACTATCACAATACAGCGATAGTTTTACCTATTGTTACACCCCTATAAGGTAGATATGATAAAACTGTTAAAAATTTCCTATTTGTCAAATTAAGACTCATCTGAATTGTGAGTTTGATGTTGGCAAATAAGAAGATGCATTTTTGAAAATAAATCAACTTATTATATGACGTAGAAATTTGTGGAAAAGGAGAATTTTTTACATTTTGTAACCAATTATGTGCTTGTTCAAGAGATTTCCTGCTTTAAACAGGTGGTAACGAGTGTTGACTGGATATTCTTTCTGTAAGGCAATGAGGAAGTTTTCTGTTCATTGTAATACTATAAACGGCTTTATGATGGTGGTGTCCACATTTGGCGGTTTTTCGATTACGATTTATTGGCGTTGATTTATTTTGGCGCATCTTACTTCAACGTGAAAATGAAATGCTTTATCTATATTTCATTTTTTCATCGTTCAAAAACAATGGAAGTAAAAGAAAGTCAATTTCTAAAGTAAGGTCAACTTTCTACAAACTTAACAATTGTTTGTTTTCACACCTCTTATTATAGTTATAACGCGTGTGTAAGTTTTCACACTCTTTCGCTGTGATTTTCATTACAGTGTATCAACGAACTTGGATCTGGAATCTTGAAATTGAGGGTTCAGCGCAATACGTATTGCGCTGACCCGTCGAAATGTCTATATTGTCAGCAGATTTTCTAATACCAATTTGAATAAGTATGGTCTGCATATCTTAAACACAAATTTAATTAACATTGAGTGAAATGAAAAGATTTCATATCCATCATAATTAAAAAAGAAAATGTGCAGATGAGGCTGCTGAGAGGAAAAATATACCTGCAGATAACATAAATGAAAATTTCCTATTTGTCAAATTAAGACTCATCTGAATTTTGAGTTTGATGTTGGCAAATAAGAAGATGCATTTTTGAAAATAAATCAACTTATTATCTGTCGTAGAAATTTGTGGAAAAGGAGAATTTTTAGCTCCACTGGCTGAATTGTCATGGCGTTGTGTCCGTCATGCGTCCGTCCGTCCGTGCGTCCGTCCATCCGTCCGGTCGTAAACTTTTCTTTAAAAATCTTCTCCTCAGAAACTACTGAATGGATTTCAATCAAATTTCACAGGAATGATCCTTGGGTGACCCTCTTTCAAAGTTGTTCAAGAAATTTTGATCCAATGAAAAACATGGATTTAGTGGGCGTGGCTAATTTCCAAATATGGTAAAAAGTGAGTTTTCTCAGATTCTAATCAATGGATACCAATTAAATTTTACATGAATGATCCTTGTATGACCCTTTATCAGTCTACAAAAAATCATTGTGATTGGATGGAAAATATGCATTTTATGGGCGGAGGTCAATTCTCTATATGTTATATAGTGGAAACTTTGAAAGTCATTTTCTCAGAATGTTACAAATGGATATCAAACAAATTTCACTGGAATGATCCTTGAGTGACCTTTTATCAGTCTACAAAAAATCATTGTGATCGGATGGAACATATGCATTTTTTGGGCGGAGGTTATTTCTCTATATGTTATATAGTGGAAACTTTGAAAATCATTTTCTCACAATGTAATTGATGGATATCAACCAAATTTCACTGGAATGATCCTTGAGTTACCCTTTATTAGTCTACAAAAAATTATCTTGATTGGATGAAAAATCTGCATTTTATGGGCAGAGGTCATTTCTCTATATGTTATATTGTGGAATATTTGAAAATCCTTTCTCAGAATCTAATTTTTAGATATCAACCAAATTTTACTGGAATGATCCTTGAGTGACCCTTTATCAGTGTACCAAAAATTATTTTGATTGGATGATAAATATGCATTTTATGGGCGGAGGTCATTCCTCAATATGTTAAATAGTGGAAACTGTGAAAATCATTTTCTCAGAATGTAACTGATGGAATCATTTTCAACATCAGTTCTAAAAATCTAGTCAAAACATTTATTTGCTTTTACAGGAATTTCATGCCAGTGGAGCGACTCAAGCCATTCATGGCTTTCTAGTTTACATTTGGTAACCAATTTTGTGCTTCTTCAAGAGATTTCCTGCTTTAAACAGGTGGTAATGAGTGTTGACTGGATATTCTTTCTGTAAGGCACCCGTTTCAATAAGGAAGTTAGTTTTCAAGATTGCTGTAGGACAGCAATAAGCTTTAGTTATTGTTTTGTTCTCCCTACAAAACATTTACATTATCAGGGCTCATGTTTGACCCTTAAATCAGGATTTTGACACCCGAAAATGAAAATACCCTCTTTTGACACTTACAATTTTCTCACAAGGGGGTCCCTTGTGAGAAATTTCTAAGAGTCAAAACTAGGATTAATCCGTCAATTTTTTTACAATGTATCTTAGATACTATGTAAAACTCTTCAAAGTACCTGTAATTGCTTTCCTTGTATCTTCACAAGGAAAGGTCAATTGCCCTACAAACATGCAAACTCAGCTCATGATTTGCCCTTTCTGTTTTATTGTGACCCCTTTCAAATCAATTTTGAGCCCTAGAATTTCATGGTGAAGAAGGCATTGTCTCCTTCATATAACATTTTCCTGTTTTACAAAATTTTGGACCCAAATTCAAAGGTTCTGTAGACGAAAATTTAAAAGGGATTTAATTTGAAAAATAACCATTTAGTAGGGTAGAAAATAGTGGGGAAAAGAAGAAATTGCTTTTCGGAAGCAATTTCTTCTTTTTTCACAATGTTTTCTCAATCAAAAAATCAAAGGCACGTAAAAAGCAGGGATTAAACAGCAAAGGGTTAAAACACATGCTCTGAATTACAGGTAGCTGGAGACGCCAATGAGGAGCAGATCCTGACAGCATTACAAATGTATACAGACAAACCTAGTTTGTTGACAAGGACTCTCGATTGTTTGTTTAATCTCTTTAGATCTGAAACGGTTAATCGGCAGTTTTGCGCTTTAGAGGTGAAGTATTTCCTGTTCATTGTAATAATTATAGTTCAGTCTTTAATGTTTTTCGGTGGTTCATCGAGAAATAACGGTAGATTATCACTTGATAATCTCACCACAAAAGCAGTGAAATTATCAAAAACTTATACCCTGCTTTAGTGCATTTAATCCTATCTGACGTCATCTATGCGGGGCGAAATAAGTGACGTCACAATGAACGTTGCAGAGCAATCACGCACAAAATGACGCGCTTTACGAAATTTTATCCTAGAAATATCACATTTTGTCTCATATTTGCATTAAAGAAATAGAATAATCGTTTGTTTTGGATTAAGATCGATTAATATTTCATTTTGTGAACAACAAAAGCTGAAAATATACCTTTGTTGTTCACTCAATGAAATATAAATTGCTCTTACTCTGAAACAAATAATTATCCTCTATGTAAATGTTGGTAAATTAACTTTTGAATTAGATCTGATTTAAAATAGTTCATTGTCAAACTGTAAGCCTAGAGAAAAACATCATGCAAGGAAGCAAGCTCTGCATTCAGGATAACCAAAAATGGCATACTGTTTGCAAATTGAACCTCACTTTGTTTGTGCACTTGGATGCTAAGCAGGGTGTAAATTGTAACTTATTTGCCATGTTTTGTTATCTTGAATGCTGGTCTGTAATGACTTGATTTCACCTGCCTTAAAACTTGTATTGTTTATTTTTAAAAACAATTTGCATATTCATGAGTTTAACCAGAACCACTTTCATGTGTCTTTCTTTGATTATAAAGGTCTCATAAAATGTTTCTCTTTGATAAATGAGTAAGTGCTTGACATATCCAACAATTTCAAACATGCACATTGCAAAGTCTCTGGTCAGCCTGTGCATCAACACAGGCTGACCAAAGACTTTGCTATGTGCTATGGAGATACATTCAAAACTGTGCGAGCGTTTACTTGAGAATAGCAGCCAGACTGTCGTATGCGGCCAGCTCAGGTCCACCTGCGCAAATTAACTCTTTAAAGTTACTGCGAATAGCGGCAATCTGCCGTATGTGGCCGGCAGTCACCTTTAATTGTCTGGATTGCACTCATTGTATATCCCCTTAAGCGGTCACGCAAGTCATCAAATTATGACAGACGACTCGCTGATTAACGAAAAATCGATAACGCGTTAACAAAAAATCGATATCGTAATCAACAAGTCTACTAATTTGTCTGAGCGACCCACATATTAGTTGATTGATAACAGTAGCAGATTATTAATATTCCGATTAGTAACCTAATTAAACATTGCTGTTTGTCCGAATTTTTGACGGATTGATCTGGTGGGGATTTCTCTTCATCACCTCCGGAAGTATTTATTTTTTGTCAGAAAAACAGTTTTGTTTTTCCTCTTCTATGCATCAAAAATCGTGTCCCCTGGGAAAATTTAATGATACACAGATGAATGAATGAATAAATAACAGATTAATTAAATTGCCGTATTTTTTTTAGTATCAGTTGATTCCGTGGGACAATTGCCACTTGTCGAAAATGTCTGGGGTTTTTCCAAATGACGTCAACTAACGTCGTCAAGCATACCGGAAAAGCCGACTTTGTTTACACCCCAAGCACGTGAAACAAATTGCCACAGGAACCCGCTTCTCGCTTCTATGAAAACTATAAACACTAAAAATGTCGTATCTCCAGCGTATTTATACTTTCACGGAATGAACTTATTATCAGTGTCAAAATCTTAAACATCATCTTTCTCACATGGAGTTTATTTCATTCTTTTCTGGTCTCTGTGACAAAATGCAACTCAGATACATAACGCTGTTTACATTCCTCAGGTGAGAACAAATTGATCGTGAATGACCAAAACATCGTAAATACCGCTATTCAAGAAATATTTAAAATATTTTGGTCTCCTATTGCCGATTTTGAATGGAATCTTTTTGATACGTGTCTAAATTTTCGGTGAGACATCCGATGGAGTTATGATATAAACGAATTGTTGTTCGTCTCGGCGACCATCCGCAGAGGTTGGGGGGCGTATTTTCCGTTAAGCGTTAAACTCCCTTATGCCGTCTATTTTGCCATGTCCTGTGGGTGGCTGCTATTGACAGTTTTGACTGTAGATAGGTCTTAACACCTCTTCAGGCGATCAGAGAATATTCTTATTGCACTGTATGGATTTCCAGGTTGCTCAATGTCTGTCTATAATACTCATGAAATGGTTGGGTCAAGCATTGGCTCAAATGACTGTGTGATAAAAACATATGTTAGTGTTTCAAGTTATCAATGTTATATGGTCTTGGCATTGAGAAACTATTATGGTTCAGCAAAGCCTTGCCATGATATCAAACCAGATCACATCGGAATTTGTTTAAAGACACCAACATATTATTCTCTATACCCCTTCATTATCTTTTTTTGTATCCCCAAAGGACAAGAAAACTTATTCTTTATCTCATTTATTCCTAACAGCTGGTTGTTCTATACTGTTTGGTGATGAAGTCAATATTAGCACAAGTCTACAGTGTATATTCTTAAATTTAGTTTTTTATCTCAACTAGTATTTTGATATTAGAATTTTAAGGAAAGAATAATAAAAAAATGACCAGTTTGATGGCACTTGAATTGCTAAATTGCTTTGGCTATTGTGATGTAGTATAATGTATTATTAAATTGTAATGTTTGTTACTTAGGGTAGCCTTGCTGGGATGTTAAACAAACATGACAGACATGTACAAATTGCTGGTAGTGTCGAGTTGTTTCATATATCTTATGGACAACATAAACATTATCTTAACAGTAAACTTAATTCTTTTATTGTAATGTATGTTACCTAGGGAACCCTTGCTGGGATGTTAAGAAACAAACATGACAGACATGTACAGATTGCTGGTAGTGCCACATTGTTCCATATAGCTAATGGGCAACATAAACATAATCTTACACAATCAATGAAGAGGTGAGGCCTTACCTAAACTTTACTTATGCCCCCGCATGGAAAGATTGGGGACATATTGGTTTACTGTTGTCCATCTGTCTGTCTGTCCATCCATTCATCCATCTGTAAGTCTACATAACTTTACCAAACAACTTTACATTTCCAATTACTTCAAGGCTATTCAAAATAAAATGTTTATATTTGGTATGATGATGAATATCAAATATGTGCATCTACAGATACTAAGGTCAATGTGATGTAACAAGGTCAAGGTCATCAGTCAAGGACAAAGTTTGAAAAGATTGATGTTTCAGGGGCATTTTTGTTTCACAAAGACATCTTGTTTTGAATCTGATCTTTTCCTTGTGCCATGTTTTTTAACTTTGTAATTAAAAAGTATTTAAAATTTTTTTTTGAGCCTTCTTTAAACATATTACTTCTGTTGCTTTGATGCAAAATTTATGAAAATCTTTATTCATTGAAATACAGTGTTGTGTTATGTTCACCTGTCACCCCTTTGAAAACCATCGCTTTAATGCTTTGGAAAAAGATGCATGAGTCAGGGTAATGTATGAGTCTCTTGTAATATTTCAAATATGCATGAAATGCAAACATATAGTAGTTTGAATAACTATATGGTCAAGACTCTAACCAGACAGTTTAATCATGGCCATTTAAAATTATGGGTGTTATGTGATATTTAAAGATACTGTCAATCTTGCTACAGCGAACATGTCTATCAAGCAACCATTTTCATTAACCTACTGTTTTCAAAATCTCCTTAAATGAGAATATCTTAAAAAGTTGGTATTGTTGGTCTTAAAATTATTGAAAATGAATCCTTTGTTGTTTAAACTCACCTGAATCATCTTAATGAGACAACTCTACTGAGTTTTTAACGAAATGGGATTATTGAGAATTTTGTAATAATTTGCATACAATGTACTTAATAAAAAAGAACATTTCATTGAAACAAAATGTGTATTAAGTGGTCATTTTCTTTAACAACCAGTTTTTAGCTTGACTATTCGTAGAATAGGGGGCTATTCTGGTACCCTGGTGTCGGCTTAATGCTTTGATTAAGTTTTTATGTGAGAGTGTGTCAAATCTCTGTTTTTACTGAAGCTATTTCTTTGAAACTTTGCACATGATACTGTGACCATTAAACCAGTCTCTTGACAAAGATTAATTACTCAGATATTGAATTTAGTGGAATTTTAACCCTTTTCGGACTTAGAAATCTTAGTTAAGTTTTTATGTGCAACTGATGTATATCTGTAATATCCCTGTTTCTACTGAAGCTATTGCTATATAACTTTGCACATGCTTCTGTGACCATAATACCAGCCTCTAGACAAAGATTCATTAAGCTGATATCAAATTAAGTAGAATTTTAACTCTTTTTGGAAATGTTGGTTAAGTTTTTATGTGCGACTGATGTATTATGATGTATGACTGTCACAATAGAAGGTAATGCTTAGCTATCATCCCTGAGTGATACAACTTTTGTTATTTGATATTTTTAATTTTCAGGAGGATTTTATTATCTTTGCTAGATGCAATGGAAAGGCATTCCTTAGAATATACTGTAAGTATAGATTGATTAAACCTTTACTGTACTATCCCTGGAGTGTAAGCTATGAGATTTTATCTGTAGTTGAAAATAATCATTTTAGTTTGATTTCGATGAAAGTTTAAGCTAGTACAGTCACTCTTGAACTCTCAATTCAGATGTTTTTAGGTCCCACTATTTCCCAATTCATAGGTGTAACTGGGATTTTGAAATGCATGTATATACGCATTTAGAAGGTGACCACCAAAGAATATATGGGATAATGGCAATATGTGGACTACGACAAAAGGTAAATGCCCTCCACCCACTCCCCCTTTTTATAATCTGAGCATTGGTGAATAATCAAAACATCATAGCTACAGGTTTAATAAGCTATAGTTACGATGTTGAAATCATTTATCAATAACATCTTTAGCTCACCTGAGCACGAAGTGCTCAAGGGAGCTATTGTGATTGATCAATGTCCGGCGTCCGTCTGTAGATCTGTCTGTCCGTCATGTTGTCAACTTTTTTAGCTCACCTGAGCACAACGTGCTCAAGTGAGCTATTGTGATCACCTTTTGTCCGGCGTCCGTCCGTCATCTGTCGTCCGTCGTCCGTCAACAATTTCTTTAAACGACATCTCCTCCTAAACTACTAGGCCAATTTTAACCAAACTTGGCAGAAATGTTCTCTTAGGTGGTCCCCTTTAAGAATTGCTAAAAGAATTGTAATCGGTGAAAAACTCTGGTTGCTATGGCAACCAAAGTTAAAAATTTAAGAAAATCTTTAAAATTCTTCTTCTTCTGAACCAGCAGCCCTACAGCCTTGAAATTTGGCATGGATGATCAGCTCATAGACCTTAATAAAAATAGCTAAAATCATATCTGTTGGGCCACCAGGTGCGGAGCACCAGTGGGGAGGGGGTAGTACTTTGGGTAAATTTTGTAATCTTTAACCTTCTTCTTCTTCTGATCATGAAGGCCTACAGCCTTAAAATTTTGCATGTATGATCACCTCATAGACCTTAATAAAAATAGCTAAAATCATATCTGTAGGGCCACCAGGTGCGGAGCACCAGGGGGGAGGGGGTAGTACTTTGATGAAAATTTTGTAATCTTTAACCTTTTTCTTCTTCTGAACCAGGAGACCTTCAGATTTGAAATTTGGCATGGATGATCAGCATATGGACCTTTATGAAAATACCTGAAAGCATGACTGTAGATTTACCAGGTGCGTAGCACCAGGGGGGAGAGGGTAGTACTTTTGTGAAAATTTTGTGATCTTCAACCTTCTTCTTCTTCCTAACCACAAGCCCTACAGACTTGAAAATTGGCATGGAGGATCAGCTCATAGACCTTAATATAAATAGCAAAAATCTTATTTGTAGGGCCACCAGGTGCGGAGCACCAAGGGGGAGGGGTAGTACTTTGATGAAAATTTTGTAATCTTTAACCTTTTTCTTCTTCTGAACCAGGAGTCCTACAGATTTGAATATTGGCATGGATGATCAGCATATTGACCTTTATAAAAGTAGCTAAAATCATGACTGTAGATTCACCAGGTGCGGAGCACCAAGGGGGAGAGGGTAGTACTTTTGTGAAAATTTTGTTATCTTTAACCTTCATCTTCTGAACCACAAGCCCTACAGACTTGAAAATTGGCATGGAGGATCAGCTCATAGACCTTAAAAAATAGCTTAAATCATGACTGTGAAGCCACCAGGTGCGGAGCACCAGGGGGGAGGGGGTAGTACTTTTGTGAAAATTTTGTTTCTTTATTCTTCATCTTCTAATGAACCAGGAGCCCTACAGACTTCAATATTGACATGGATGATAAGCATATGGATCTAAAATAAAATAGCTAAAATCATGAATGTAGAGCCACCAGATGCGGAGCATTAGGGGACAGGGGGTAGTACTTTGGATCAATTTTGAAATATTTAACCTTATTCTTCTCCTGAACCATGAACCCTACAGACTTGAAAATTGTCATGGGTGATCAATATATTGACATCAATTAAAATAGCTAAAATCATGACTGTAGGGTCACCAGGTGCTGAGTGTCCTGGGGAGGGGGTAGTACTTTGGATCATTTTTGAAATCTTTAAATTTCTTCTAATGAGCCAGGAGTCCTACAGACTTGAAAATTGGTATGGATGATCAGCATATGGACATATATTGAATTAGCTAAAATCATGACTGTAGATTCACCAGGTGCAGAGCATCTTGGGGGAGGGGGGAGTACTTTGTTGAGAATTTTGAATCCCTACAGCCTTTATATTTGACATGGATTGATCAACTCATTAAAGAAAACTTTAAAAGTTTCAGACTCAGCCTGTACTTCTGGCATAGATTAGCTGATCACGGACCTTTTATGGAAAAAGCTTAAATAAATAATGTCCAGGGGAGGAGCAGAGGGGGAGCTCTTTTTCTGTGGTTGCATGGACATACCTAGGTAATGAAGCTTTTTTCTCAGGTGAGCGACCCAGGGCCAACGGCCCTCTTGTCATTAAATGACATCTCCTCCTAAACTTATGAGTCAAAATAAACCCACAATATGACAAAAGCCCACTCAATATATATTAAAGTGTAACAGATTTTTTTTTACTCAATGTTTGGGTTTTTTAGCTCACCTGAGCACAAAGTGCTCAAGGGAGCTATTGTGATCTATCAATGTCTGGCTTCCGTCTGTCCGTCACAGCATCACCAATTTCTTTAAACGACATCTCCACCTAAACTTATTAGTCAAAACCAACCAAACTTGGCAAAAATATTCCTTGGGTGGTCCCTTGTAAAAAGTTCTCAAATGGAAGGGATCTGTGCCATATCATGGGAAAAGGGGCCTTAATGACAATTTTCTTGTTTACACTCTAGAAGCCACAAAAATGGTCCAATCTTCATGAAACTTTGTCAGAATGTTTGTTAGGTCATTAGGATGAACTCTATTGAAAATGGGAAGGATCCTTGCCATTTCATAAGAAAAGAGGCCTTCTATAATGACAATTTTCTTGTAAGAGCTCCAGACGCTACAAATATGGTCCAATCTTCATGAAACTTGGTCAAATGTTTGCCAAGTCACAAGAATGAACTCTGTTGAAAAGGGGAAGGTTCATGCCTTATCACAGGAAAAGTAGTCTCAATGATAATTTACTTTAAATATCAGGTGAGGGATTTAGGGCCCTCAGGGTCCTCTTGTTTGACAAAGGATTTATGTGCATTAATGGTAGTTACCCTCTTGCAATTCTACAGCTTGGGGAACTTGGGCTTGTTATTTAGTGTTTTGCAATTAAACGAACCCTGACAGTAGTGGGGCTCAAATTATGGACCTCTAGATCATGAATCAAAGGCTTATACCTCTAGGCCACTGAAGCAGTTTTCTAGTTATAAGTTGAACACAACAATTCTTTCTCTGTAATATAATCGGGTCAAGCATCTGCAAGTATGTTTATACCCCCACCTACGAAGTAGAGGGGGGCATATTGGTTTCACCATGTCTGTCAGTCTGTCCGTCCATCTGTAGACCTTTTCGTTTCCAGACTCTAACTCGAGACGCAAGTAACCTAGAAATTAGAATCATGAAACTTCATACAAATACAGCTTATGACCCAAGGAGGTGCCCTATTGATTTTGGGTCACATAGGTCAAACAGAGATTAACACTTACATTGGTCCTCGGGCCCAAGACCTGTGGATTTTAGGGAGGTCTGGTAGGTGTTACCATGCTGCAGGTCCTTCAGGCCTGTAGACAAAGACAGTAATTAGTATTTCAAATCTGCCTAGTTTTGAAAAAAAACTGCCTTTCCAAAACTATAATTTGCATTACCAAATGAAAAAAACATTGTAGAAAGAGAAGAAATTCCTTTTCAAAAGCAATTTCTTCTTTTCCAACAATGTTTTCCTTGCAATTTATCCCTTAACTTGCTAAAAATCAAACATGGTTTTCATGTAAGACCTGTTATTACCAGGAAGGACCTGTAATATTTTGGGATAACAGGTCCATAAGGCCAGTGGTAAAAAGTAGTTGGTGTCAAACCCTGTCAAAGGTCATGATCAGCCCTCGTTCAATTTTTGTTTCTAGACTCTTACATGAGAATCAAGGGACCAAGAATCATGACACTTCAATGTTTTTGGGTCACATAGGTCAAAGGTCAAGGTCACAGTCAAGTTTTGTTAAATTTTTATTTCTGAACTCTAACTCGAGAACCAAGTGACCTAAAATCATGAAAATTCATGCAAATATTTAATAACGCTTATGACCTCAACATTTGTCACAAACACATCCTGCACTAATAGCACTTACATTTTGACAAAGTGTTGGGGGGTAGAAGTCCACTTCGCGACAATTCTAGTTTTAATTAAATTGAGATTTCTTAAAGCTTATTCACAATTCAATAAATAGAGGTGATTGCTTAAACAAGATTTTCTGTATTCTCTTTCAGATGATTAGAAATGGCTGCCTTACATTTAGTATATTTAAACTGCCAGATGATGTCGTAAGTGGAATTAAGTTTTAACCACTTCAATTTGGTTCAATTATGGAGCAAGCTTAGGCTAACAAAGTTGCCCTCAAACACACAAACCTGATATTCTCACATCTCTGAGAGAAAATTTAGTTTTTGAGTAATCTACAAACAGCTTAAGATTAAGGGAATAATTCCGGTTTCAAAATAAAATATTTCCATTATCTGGCAATCAAAGTCTAAGTTTTGGATACTCATTGGAATTGTCTAATCAAGATGATTTCATTGGGTACTCACAACATAGGGTTTGGGCAAGAAATAACAGATTTAAGTTGTCATCAGCCCCTGTACTATCTGGAGCTCTACATAAACAAATTAAAAGCAAGCTCTATTTTGATAATACATTTTGTTGTTGATGCAATCTGAAGACAATTTTACCCCACACCATTGCTTTGAAATGAATGGTTTTGTAGTGAAAGTGCGAAATGGCAAATAAGTATTATTGAAAAATTAAAAAGCTATTCCTTTTGATAAATATTGAATTAAGATCTTGTGTAAGACTATCCTTTTATTTAAAAAAAAAAAGAAAAAAAGAAATACACTTCATGCTACTTGTACATGTATGTCAAACACTTTATCTAAATTGCTTAACATTCCGACCAATCAATTAGTAGTCATGTCCAAAAATTCAAATCATTAACTTGTAAATGATAATTTATTTTTTCTGACAGTATTTATTAATGGAAAAAATATAGATTAATATTAGGTTCTTGTACTAGTCACATAATAATTACCCAAGAGAAAAAAAGGAAATTTACAATGAAACATGATTTCCATTTCAGTTATTCTGTTATGATCGCCTCGTAAAGATAATTCTACAAATGATTCAGTCCTTCAGTCATGATGAGTTTTTAATGAGGATCGGTATAGATTTACTCAACTGTCTTGCGTGTCAAGTGGAGAGAGACAGAAAGAAAGCCCTCGGATCTCTCGGCACTGTTGAGGTACATTGTACAGAAAAACTTGTTTTAACCCTTTCCTGTTTTACAAAATTATGGACCTGTCCAAATTCAAAGGTTTTGCAGACGAAAATTTAAAGTGGATTGAATTTGAAAAATAACAATTCAGTAGGGTAGAAAATATTGTGGAAAAAGAAGAAATTGCTTGTCAGAAGCAATTTCTTCTTTTTTTCACAATGTTTTCTCAATCATTAAATCACAGGCACGTAAAAGCAGGGAATAAACAGCAAAGGGTTAAGCAACCACTGATAGGACCAAGAAAAAGCATTTAATTTTGTGAAAGAAAATGGCTGCCTTTTACACATTTTGTTAAAAAAAGAAACATACTTTTTGATTGAATATGCTTGTAATTTCCAAATTCTCAATAATCATATGTTGTTAAAACTCGAAAGAAGCGTCTCATTGAGATCCAAACCCTATATTGTTTAAACTCATTGGATTCGTCTAAACAAGCCGATTTAAATTAGTACACATGACATGGATTTTTGTTGAGAAATAAAGATTTTAGACTGGCTTTACCCTCTCTTATCTGTACCCCTGGGTTAGTGCCAAACTATTTTAAGCACTTAAAATAGTTTTACACTGACCACTGGATTTGTGTTTCTGTGCTTGAAGTAGACTACCAAAGTTTGAATGATAAGCAGTAAGTGTTTAAAACCTTTTTTTCTTCATCTATTTTCATTAACTGGTAATTTGCTAGCAATGTAGCAATAGTATAGTTGTCACAAATAAAGGAATTGGCTTTGTTTAGAATTACTTTAAGACAGTGGTAAAATCTGAATCCTTTTAAATTTGTGTCTGAATGAAAATTAGTGATGAATGATTTGTTTTTTGAAAAATCATTAAAAAAAATCTCTTTCACTAATTGACAAGCCCAAGTCATAGGGCAGTTGGTAGTGCATTGGACTGTCAATCTAGAGGCCTCGGGTTTGATCCCCGACGGTGGCACTCATTCTCTCGGACTATTTGTCTACCACCAATGGGTTGATAATCGTAGACCTGTGTGGGATAGCAGCTGGAGGCTAGGAAAGAATGAGATGGTAGTACTGTTGTGAGAAATACCAGGAATCCTTTGTCAGGTGCTCTAGCCGCCACGATATGACAGAAATAATGTTAAAAGCGGCGTAAAACTCCATTCAAACAAACAAATTCATTAATTGATAAACCACAGTCTGTCAGAAAAGAATGGAAATACATGCTTTTAAGAAAAATAGATTTTTAAGAAGTCATAATTATTACAAGCATCAAGTATTTTTATGCCCCTACCTACGAAGTAGAAGGGGGGTATATTGGTTTCAGCGCTGTCTGTGTGTCTGTCTGACTGTCCATTCATAGTAATGATAATAATTTGCCTTTTCTTCACCAGGTATCAATGTTCCATATGAAAAAAGATTGCAGTTTTGTAAATTCAAAATGACATGCCAACATCAAATGATAAATTTCTGTGAATTGACCATATCAAACCCTACCTCTGTGTTTCTACATGAATTTCAAAATGTATTGCCACAGTTGCTTCCAAATAGATGCTTCATACTACTTTAGACAAGTTTGGGAAAATATGAAAGTGCGCACTTCATTATAGGGATGAGTGTCTTTTTCACTGCGTTTGTTTGGGTATAAAGTGCAATTGCCTTAGCACATGGCAAATAACGCCCATAGAGCGTTATGATTAAGCCATGTGCTAAGGCAATTGCGCTTTATACCTCAATAAATGCAGTGAAAAAGACACACATCCCTTATAATTGCAATCATCTAGATCGAAGAAACTATTAAAATACTCAGCCAAACATTAAAGCTTCAAGTCTACTTTCTGGGCTTATAAGTTACACAATCTATTTTTAGATCGTGTATTGTTTATCTCACTATCGAAGGGAAATGTCATATAGTAAAACAAATGATACACAAATAAAAGACAACATTGAAATTTGAAGAGGTACTTATGACAAAAGAGCTTGTTTCTGCCAAGTTAGTCTGTATTTTTAAACGAAAATGGCGTGGTCAGTCTTTGTTGAGAGCATTGCTTGAAGGTCTTCGCCGACTTGCTGTTTTCTAAGTTTAGGTCGGCTCAGAATCAGAACTGCATGCTTGTAATTGTAAATTCTTTCGAAAATATATTAATTTATAATTGATTGAATAGCAATGTTGCGTTGATGATCTGGAATTAGGTTAATTCGAGCTCCTACAACACAGGACTTGCAGATCGAATTTTGGGGGTTTCCCGAAAGACCTACTGCATTTTATGCAAAAATAAAGTGCAATGGATTTCCCCACGTGATGCATTTAAAACAATCAGAATTTTTTATTTTATTGGATTGCAATTATTGATCATATACATTTGACTGGGGTCTTGTTGCAATGAAGTAACTTGTTCTCATTTATACAGGTGATGTGTTCGATCATTACAAGAAAACTTGAGTCTCAGATTTGTGACGTCACCTTACAGAACTGTTGGAGTACATTATGGAATATAACAGGTATAATTGCTAATGATTCATTGAACATCTTAAGGTAGTGGACCCGTAATAGTTTTGAAAAATCTCAGAAGTAATGAACTTTAACAGTGTTAACAGAGGTTTCCAAATGATTTTCATTTGGAAACCTCAGTTAACATTGTGATAGAATATGTGGTCCGAAATGTTGTGAAACTATTACGGGTCCACTGCCTTAAAACCATGTCACACAAAGTTCATGCAGGATTGACAAAATCCACTTTCAGTCAAAGAAACTGATAGACCTTTCATATCATAAATAAAGATAAGACTGGCCCCACTCCTCTTGAAAATATAGCTCAATGAAATATAAATGGATCTTACACTGAAACATATGATTATTCTCAATGTAGCATCTACTGTTTTTTAGCATGATGTCATATTTAATATGCATAATTATGATATGATCTATGTTGCGTGAATGAAATTATCCTGTTGAATATTTTTGATATTACACTGGTGTTATTACACTAGTGGAATAAATATGCAAATGAGCTAAAAACGGATATCAACGTTATATTTTCATTGTGATGATGATGTCATAATGCATTTGATGACATCATTTTACAAACAGCGTTAAATGTAGTGCTCTTTAAATACCAAATTAATTAACCCTCTAGTGCCCCGTGTAGCATATATGCAACACATTCTTTTTTGGACTATTTATCCAATCTATATGTAATGATGAGAACTTGGGTGTTTGATTCCTTACTACTGTACAGTAAATATCCCTTTTAGCATATTACATCATCATTACAATTGTATGACATCACTTGATGACATCATCAAAATGGCATCCATTGCTCTTATTTGGCACATGGTTTGGGTGTGTCGCCTATTGATGATAAATTCAACAAAAAAGTTATAAATTGGTCATAATACCAAATCTAGATGCTAGTTAAAATGTCATTTTCCACATATGTATACATAGTTTTTAACCAATAATAACATTGTATTTCTAAATTTAGTTTAAAATCCGATGTTACGTATATGCAACAATGGGCCCCATTTTTTTTAACTGTTACAAATATGCAACATTTGGGAAATAAAAGAATAAATCTTCAAATTTCTATTTTGTTGCATAAAAAAGGTTTATACCATGTTTAAAACACAAGATAAATTGGGAAATGCATCCAACTTCCAGCATATGTGTAGGAAACCAGTTATCTTAGAACACGTTCCTAGTTTCATATTCTCTCACAGTAATAAATGAATTCCTAAAGATGTTGCATATATGCAACATCGGTCTTTCAAGATGGATTTTTTTTAAACATTTGTTATTTTAAGAAATAGTTTCGATTCTCGTTCCTTTTATACTCTTTATGGATGTGGAGACAATAATTGTTAATTACAGATGACTGATAGATCATTGGTATCTTCCAACTCACAGTTGATCGGTCAACAGGATATGAAACATTCACAATTACTACCAATTGATAAGTTATATGGCCTTTATAAATGTATTTTTGTCATAAATCCTTTCTGTCAAACTTTTTAGAAGATATGTAAGAGTCGAGTAATCAAGGTCAAGGTCATCTCGCAAGGTCGATGTGATTTTTTAATGGTTAAGTTAGCAAAATCAAACAAGAAAACTTCTGATATTTTCAAATTAAATGATGTTTTTCCCTAATACTAAGCCCATTATTGGCATGATGATAGTTCTCATCCATTGACATTGAAAGATACCAAGGACAAGGTCATGAAACAAGGTCAAGGTCATACATGAAGACCAGGTATTTAAAGAAATTGATGTTTTAGGGTATTGAAGTTATACACAACTTTTTTTCTTTAAGTTTGAATATTCTCCTAGATACAAGGATGAATTATCATAAAGGTTATATAGAATAATTGTTATTTTGTAATGTAACATTAATTAAATAAATATTGTTTGCTTAATATTAGTAGAAACTAAAATGTTGCATATATGCAACAATATTTCAAATGCCCAATGTTGCATATATGCAACAGGTCCAAAAATGGTTGGAAAATGAGAAATTGAGTAAATCTTGCCAGTTTTAGGATATAATCCATTCATAGATCAAAAAACTTCAATACCAATTTTTTTTAACATATACAAGGTTGTTTGGGCACTAGAGGGTTAAAGTCGTCTTTTTAAACAGATAAAAACTCAGCACAGCCTGATTTTTATCTGTTTATAGATGACCTGTTCAACCCTTTGCTGTTTAATTCCTGTTTTTTACGTACCTGTGATTTTATGATTGAGAAAACATTGTGAAAAAAGAAGAAATTGCTTCTGACAAACTAATTTCTTCTTTTATCACACTATTTTCTACCCTACTGAATGGTTATTTTTCAAATTAAATCCACTTTAAATTTTCGTCTTCAAAACCTTTGAATTTGGACAGGTCCAAAACAGGAAAGGGTTAATAAATTCGGTATTCAATGACCACTAATTCAATATCCTCTATGCATGATATAAAGTAGAGGCAGAGAAGGATTTCCTGGAAATGACTAGTAAAGAACTACTACGATAACTATGATTAGATGATTCAGCTGCTGTAATTTGACTGAAATATGATAAATGTTAGATGTGGCCTTAACCCCATTTAAACATAAATGGAGATTATATTTTCTGTTTTAGATGAAACTGATGAAAACTGTGATAAATTTATGAAGCAGAGGGGAATGTTCCTTTTCCTAGACTGTTTCCAGGTATGTTTATTAACCCTTTCCTGTTTTACAAAACTTTGGACTTGTCCAAATTCAAAGGTTTTGCAGACGAAAATTTTAAGTGGATTTAATTTGAAAAATAACCATTCAGTAGGGTAGAAAATAGTGTGGAAAAAGAAGAAATTGCTTGTCAGAAGCAATTTCTTCTTTTTTCAAAACGTTTTCTCAATCATAAAATCACAGGCACGTAAAAAGCGGGGATTAAACAGCAAAGCGTTAAGCTGTTGATTGTATTTGCAGTCGATCTTGATCAAGCAACCACATCTACTAAGGGACCAATTTTTTATGTGACCATTTTCAAAATCCCCTGCTGTATTTCAAAATATTTTACTACGTAGATATTATTGGTCTAAAAATTATTGTAAATTAATCCTATGTTATTAAAACGCAATAGAATCGTCTCATTGAGACGATTCTAATGAGTTGGCATAATATAGGATTACTGAGAAATTCTCAATAATATACCTGTTCAATCAAAATTATGTTCCTTTTTTGTGATTAAAAACCTGTACTTAGCAACCATTCTCCTTTACAAACCGTATTTTTGTGGTCCTGTATGTGGTCGCTTAATACATGTTTTACTATATGTGTATGCTAAAATAAGTGTTACAATAAAGCCTAAGATTAGAAATATTATACTCCTTCATCTAAAGAAAGGAAAAAATATTAGTGATCTACCAAGGATTTGGCATTAAAAGATTAACGTCTCCTGATTTGAATTTCAATGGGAGTATTTTAAATAGTTGATGAGTTACATTTGAGCCTGTGCATGACATTTCCAACAATTTTGCATTGTGCCCAAAGCAAACCCTCTGGGCAGCCTGTGCATAAAATTTCCAACAATTTCACATTTGCGCAAAGCACTCTGGACAGCATGTCTACCCCGAATCTTCATAATGCGCTCTGTAGATAGATTCATTCATAACCTATTTATAGGCAGCTAGTGATCATTGTTACTGCGTTGTGTGGTCGTCCCTGCTGCGTAATATTTGTAATTCATGCACGTGTGAAATTGTTGGAAATGTTATAAACTGGCTCATTTATAATTAGTCCCCTACCGGTGTTCACACCGGAGGGGACTATAGGTTTGCCCTCCGTCCGTCTGTCCGTCCGTCTGTCCGTCCGTCTGTCCGCTCAAATCTGGATCCCGCGATAACTTAATGACTAAGCAAGCGTTTTTGATGAAAGTTTGTATATGACTAGATGGCAATGTGTAGATTATGCACATCATTTTATTTTTGTTTTTCGACTTAAATTGAGGTTGCTATGGTTACAGAAATAGTGAAAATATGGCCAAAAATGGGATCCTGCGATAAGATAATAACTAAGCAAGCTAGTTTGATGAGACTTGGTATATGACTATATGGCAATGTGTAGATTATGCACATCATTTTATTTTTGTTTTTAGACTAAAATTGTTGTTGCTATGGTTACGGAAATAGTGAAAATATGGCAAAAAATATTGGATCCTGCGATAAGTTAATAAGTAAGCAAGCTAATTTGATGAGACTTGGTATATGACTAGATGGCAATGTGTAGATTATGCACATCATTTTATCTTTGTTCTTTGACAAAAAAGTGTGGTTGCTATGGTAACGGAAATAGTGAAAATATGGCAAAAAATGGATCCTGCAATAACTTAATAACTAAGCAAGCTAGCTTGATGAAACCTGTTTTAAAATGTAAAAAAATTTATAAGCCATGTTAGTCAGGGTGGTGATGCAGCAGTATTAATCACCTCCAGTGAAAGTTCTCATTTCTTACCAACAAGACTGAAGAAAAACATCTTGGATCAGACAAGGTAACTGTTATTGATACTATTTCTTGCATCTGTCTATTACTTGCATGAATTGTATAGTGGGCACAGCAGAGACAACAACTCATGTAAGTCTTGTTTAACCCTTTCCAAAACAAAACCTGGTTTTGACGTCCCTGATAGAATTGGCGTGGGAAAACATTGAGACAAACGAAGCCGGTAGGGGACTTTATGTGTTGCATACAACACCAGATACTTGTCTAGCTATGAATTTTATGAAATAAAGGGGACAGTGTCTGCACATGAGATCTCAAAATAACCAGGGAAATCCATGATATTGGGGGGGTGGGGTTGGGGGTGGGTGGAGGGGAGAGGTTGTAAGGAAGGTTCTGTGTGAAATCTTTATGAAAACTTAGGAAAAGGAGCTCAAAGGATTATTTCTTAATAGATATCATAAGATCTTGGTGTATTGGATGAAAAAAAAACCTAACTCGGTTTTGGGATTTGCTAATTGTCTCGGCAGAGCCTTGATAGTTATCAATTCCCCCAATTTCATTTGATTTTTATACGCCCGAAGGGTCGTATTATTTTATGGCCTCGGTCGTCCCTCTGTCTGTCATTCCGTTAGCAATTTTTTGTGTGCGCAATTCCTCCTAAACTATCAATTGGAATGAACTAAAATTTGGCACAATTACTCCCTATGATGTCTAGTTGTGCATAAGACCTTTGAAATTCAAATCGCTCGAGTCATTCCTGAGAAATCTTGAATTATCTGCCCTTGAATTAAACGAAAATCACTATATTTTGTGTGCAACTCCTCCTTAACTATCAATTTAAATGAGTAGAAACTAGACACAATTACTCTCTATGATGTCTAGTTTTGCATAAGACTTCAATTCAAAATGCTCCAGTCATTCTTGAGTTATCTTGGATTATCTGCCCTATAGTTGATGAAAAACAAAATTTCTTGTCAGCTCATTTTCTCCTATCTTTTGGATGGGAATGAAAGGAAACTTGCCATAATGACTCTGTAGGTTGTCTATTTGTGCTTAGGACTAAAAATATTTTCATATTTAAAGTAGTTCCAGATTTATCTGCCCTTTACTTCACAAAATAGTTTAAATCTTCAGATTTTTTGGTGTGTGTGTGTGCACAGCTCCTACAAATTTAATTGGATTGAAATGAATCTTGCCATAATGTAACCCTGATATTTGGTTAAGCATAAGACTTCAGAAATTCAAAAAGCTTGGGTCTTTCTTGTATTATCTGCCCTTCAATTGATTGAAATTCACTATTTTTCTTTTGTGAGCAACTTGTCACACTTTGAATTGGAATGAACTGAAACTTGCAAAATAACTGTTTGGCATATAGTTGTGCATAAAATCATTTTCAATTTACACTCAAAAGGTCATACTATGTTATGGCACCAGTTGTCTGTCTGTCTATTTGAAATATTTTTAGCTATCATTCAAGCTCACGTTACTGACAAGCCAAGGTGACTGACAAGCCCCATCGGGCGTATATGCGCCGCTCTGCAAAGCTCTTGTTGTTCATACAATACACTAAGTGCATATTATTTATTTCTATTTACAGAAGTTCTCAGATAAAGATGAACTACTCAGGAATATGATGGGATTAATGGTAAGAACAGTTTACATAACAATGATTGAGGGAAACAGTTGTAACTGTGTATATATATAATACGTACTTAGTGATTTGTATGAAAAAAAAATCTAATGAGGTTTGGAGAATTGAAAATTGTCGAGGCTCTGCCGAGACAATTATCAATTCTCACAACCGAGTTAGTTATTTTTTTCATACAAATCACTTAGTATGTATTATATTTATCTTATAACCTATATTTGTCTTGTTTTTCTCATTATTTCTTACTGAAATACAAGTTTCTAAAAATAACCACATTATATCATTGTTCTAAAAATAACTATGTAATATCATAAAAAAACATCATACAGGATGTTATTACACAGATATATGTATAGTTATACGATAAAAACATATAAGGCGTTACAACTGCTTTGCGCTGAGGCAAGGATAAAAGGATTAAATCGCAGTTTTGAGGTTGTATGCTAAAGCCCACAAAATAATTCACACCCGAGTTGACACACACACACACACACACATATTCTTGGTGGCCATTGAAATATCTCAACTTTCAGGGGAGTCTACAGGTAATGAACTGTTACTAGCTTCATGGATTTCAAGGGCTATATCGATGGCTAAGTGTGAAACAGTTGTAACTCTCTATATACTTATAGGGAGTTACAACTGTTTCACGCTGAGCCATTGATATGAGAAGTTTTCTTTTTTAAAAACAAGTTACATTTTTGTTAGCAATTTCTCTTTTTCACATAAGTTTTTCCCCTATTCTTTTATTATTTATGGGTAGATAATTGTTAACCCTTGAGGGATTAGTGGTTAGTGGCTCAGTTTGGATGTCATGGTAGTACTGGTGAGAGAAATACTAGGTATCCTTGGTAATGTGCTTCAGTAGCCCCATATGAAAAACTGTTGGAAGCGTGTTGAAATTCCTTTCAAATAAACTATAATCATCTGCAACTTGTTCATTCTGGCCTAGTCTTATACCTCTATGCCCCCTAATCTATAAGATTTGGAGCATATTATTCAAACATTGTCTATCTGTCTATGGGTCTCTCTGTCTATCTGTATTACTTAACCAAAAAGCTTAACATTGCCAATTTACTTCAAGACTATTCATTGGTCATATTTGGTATGGTGATAATTATGCATCTGTTTGTACCAAGGTCAATGTCATCAGGCAAAGTCATTAATCTGGGTAGAGCTTAAGAAAAATGTCCTCTTTTTTGGAGGGGGGGGGGGGGGGGGGGGGCATTAGTGTTTTACAAGCACATCTTGATGTTAGGTATTGAGTTAAGGAATTATAAAACAATACTTATGTTTAAATTTGCAAACTCTTTCATAACCTGATGGTCTTTTGACCAGTAATCAAAAAAATCGACATATATGCTGGCCAAAAAGATCATCCCTGTGACAGAATAACAAAACATGGCAATCTTAATGCAAATCATACCCTAATTTTCACATTAAGTGCATGTGCAAAGTGGGGTACAATTTGAAATCAGATTGAAATACTTAGTTATCCTAAATCCAGGGCAGTTTAGACTGATGGTTCAAAGGAGAACCCTTAGCTGAATCTTAAATTTTGTTTCAAACCAATTACCAATTTTAAGGACATTTCCACCCATCTGGCTTAGATCTTTCTCACAATAACATAGTAGAAATCAGACAGTTTAAGTTGAGATCAGACTTCACATCTGTACAGGCTAATTTAGTCTATACTGTCTGCTAAAAAGTCCTGTAGAGCAGGAATATTCCATGAACTGCAGGAGAAGCATAAGCATCTATTTACAATTACTTGATCTTATTGCATGAATATTAGGGAAAGTCCATATACAATTTAAATCAATGGTAAGGGTGTTGTCCTCATTATCCACATGCTACTGGTCACTTGGGTATGGCTTTTGACAAAGCAATCAAAATTTCAGCTTATTACTGCTTTGCGTTCAGGATAAAAAGCACAAGCAAGTGCCCAAAAAATGGTGCCCTGAATTTCACAGTGAAACATACCTTGCTTGTGCTTTGTAATACTGAATGCAGGGCTTGTGATTCTAAAAAAAAAATGCAGCGGAATTTTTACCATACTGGGATTAAAAGATCATTTAGAATGACATGAAAACCTATTCAAAGAAAACTAGCAAAAAGGTTAATTAGTATTTATCTTCTGTTGCAGGGGAATATAGCAGAAGTAAAAGAGCTCCGTCCTGACCTGATGAACAAGGAATATGTGACAGTATTTGCGTATGTAGATTTAGCATGCATAGTGAACAAGGATTGCATGAAATAAACAAACTATATCCATGAGTTGGCACTAAACAGTTTTAAGTGCCTATGAACATGTAGGCCATTTCAACTGGTTTTTTAGCTGACTCATTGATTATGATTCTGATCGGAATATGTTGACGACTGAGGCTGATTAGTGCTCAAACTTATCTTTTCAAAGTCCTGTTTTGATTGATTACTGCATGATTCCATCTTCTCTTTAAATACTTATTATTAACCCCTGCTGTTTTCATCGAGGGGATATAGTAATGCTATCCGTCCTTCATTCTGTCATTCCGTCATTCCATCCTTCCGAGGTTCCGTCACTAAACTTGTCCAGAGCATATCTCCTAAAGTATAATAGCTATCAACTTGAAACTTTATGACTGGATAGATCTCATAGAGGAAAAGTGCAGTGCACAAGAACTACAACTCTTGCTTGCATAATTTTGGAGTTATTGCCCTTTGTTATTTTTAAGACTTAGATTTTGTCCGGAGCATATCTCCTAAAGTATTAAAGCTATCACCTTGAAACTTTATGGGAGGATAGATCTCATGTAGGAGAAGTGAAGTGCACAAGAACTACAACTCTTGCTTGCATAATTTTGGAGTTATTGCCCTTTGTTATTTTTAAGACTTAGATTTTGTCAAGAGCATATCTCCTAAAGTATAATAGCTTTCAACTTGAAACTTTATGGGTGGATAGATCTCATGGAGGAGAAGTGCAGTGCACTAGAACTACAACTCTTGCTTGCATAATTTTGGAGTTATTGCCCTTTATTATTTTTAAGACTTAGATTTTGTCTGGAGCATATCTCCTAATGTATTAAAGCATCTGTGACGTTTTTTGGATTAGAGGCCTCGTCACAGGAAAAGGGGACTTAGGATAAAAAACAGTTTTTCCCAAATTTCTCCTAGTCTTATTGTCAGAATTTAGTGAAATTTCATATTTGAGTAGCAAATCAGATGCCCTTTACTATAAACAATTTGAATTTAACGTAAAAAAAAATATATCATGGAAAAAGGGGGCTAAATGTTTGTTACCTTTTCCCTAGTGCATAAAATACAGTTATTCTTTCATTTCTCCTAGTTTTATGCTCAGAATTTGATGAAATTTCACATTTCAGTAGCAAATCAGATGCCCTTTACCATAAACTATTTGAAATTTGTGTCTAAAAATATGTCATGCAAAAAAGGAGGTTTAATGTTTGTTACCTTTATGTTTGCTGTATAAGATTACACCTTATTTGAGTCTTTGCAATCTAACCACAGAGCATATCTCCTAAAGTATAATAGCTATCAACTTGAAACTTTATGGGTGGATAGATCTTATGGAGGAGAAGTGCAGTGCACAAGAACTACAACTCTTGCTTGCATAATTTTGGAGTTATTGCCCTTTGTTATTTTTAAGACTTAGATTCTGTCTGGAGCATATCTCCTAAAGTATTAAAGCTATCAACTTGAAACTTTATGGGAAGATAGATCTCATGGAAGAGAAGTGCAGTGCACAAGAACTATAACTCTGCTTGTATAATTTTGGAGTTATTGCCCTTTGTTATTTTTTAAGACTTAGATTTTGTCTGGAGCATATCTCCTAAAGTATTTTAGCTATCAACTTGAAACTTTTAGGGTGGATAGATCTCATGGAAGAGGAGTGCAGTGCACAAGAACTATAACTCTGGTTTGCATAATTTTGGAGTTATTGCCCTTTGTTATTTTAAAGACTTAGATTTTGTAGGGGCTTAATTTCTTAAAGTAGAACCCTTAATCTATTAGGCTTCAGTTTACTATCAAGCTTTCTTGGCGGGGGATGGCCATGTCCGACATGGCTCTTGTTAAACATAATTCTCAAATAGACCTTTTTTGCTTGACCACAACTTGTCTTGTGATAATTTATACTAATAACTTTCTTAGATGTACAAATAATATCATCTAGTGAATTGTACGATTAGATAATTTAAAAATTTACCATACAATTTTCTTGTAACTATACAAATATCTGTGTGATAACATCTTTACATGTGATATTTTTTATATCACATTGGCATTTTTAGAACAATGACATAGTTCGGTTATTTTTAGAAACTTGAATTTCTGTTAAAAACATCAACAAAAACAAGGCAAATTCTTATGGTAAATGAACAGCTTAATGCCACTATGTAAACTTTCTTTGACAATCGTACGATTATCACAGAGTAAAATCAATTATGTAAATGATGCTGCACCAATTGTTTTCAATATATCTCGATTGTTACACCATATTGTACTTGGAAATTTGACATGTGCAGAGCTAAATAATCATTCTAACCTCCGTGAGAAATAGAAAGGAATCCCAGAAAATCTTAGGCTCATAGGGAAGAAATCATAAAATTTACAACTGGCCTAAAGGTGTTGCGGATTTTATCATAGATGGCACGATACGACGCCTTTCTTGAAAGCCAAAACGTTCCTTGAAAGCCATTTTTAGCTCCACTGGCTGAAAGCCACTGGGGCTATTGTCATGGCGTTGTGTCCGTCGTGCGTCCGTCCGTGCGTCCGGTCGTAAACTTTTTCTTTAAAAATCTTCTCCTCAGAAACTACTGGATGAATTTCAACCAAATTTCACAGAAATGATCCTTAGGGGACCCTCTTTCAAAGTTGTTCAAGAAATTTTGATCCAATGAAAAACATGGATTTAATGGGCGTGGCTAATTTCCAAATATGGTAAAAATTGAATTTTCTCTGATTCTAATTGATGGATATCAACCAAATATTACATGAATGATCCTTGGGTGACCTTTTATCATTCTACCAAAAATTATAGTGCTTGGATGAAAAATATGTATTTTATGGGTGGAGGTCATTTCTCTATATGTTATATAGTGGAAACTTTGAAAATCATTTTCCCAGAATGGAATTGATGGATATCAACCAAATTTCACTGGAATAATTCTTGAGTGACCCTATATCAGTTTACCAAAAATTATTATGATCGGATGAAAAATGTGTATTTAAAGGGCGAAGGTCATTTCTCTATGTGTTATATAGTGGAAATTTTGAAAATCATTTTCTCAGAATGTAATACATGGATATCAACCAAATTTCACTGGAATGATTCTTGGGTGACCCTTTATTAGTTTACCAAAAATAATTGTGATCGGATGAAAAATAAGTATTTTATGGGCGGAGGTCATTTCTCTATATGTTATAAGGTGGAAACTTTGAAAATCATTTTCTCAGAATGTAATACATGGATATCAACCAAAATTCATTGGTATGATCCTTGGGTGACCCATTATCATGCAGCAAAAAAATTATTGGCATTGGAAGAAAAATATGTCTTTTATGGGCGGAGGTCATTTCTCTATATGTTATATAATGGAAACTTTGAAAATCATTTCAACATCAATAGAACCCAAACTATCTAAAAAGATTATTACAAGAATTTCAAGCCTGTGAAGCGACTCAAGCCATTCATGGCTTTCTAGTTTATCATACGATTGCGATACGACTAAATTTCAATTGTAGGACCTTTCTTGAAAGAGGCCCCTGGATAAATATTTTTCTCATACAAAACACTAAGTATGTATTACATTTATTTACAGTCATAATAATGAGGTTTAAATTGCTGTACTCTTGTCAGCTCAAATTCTCTGTGTAATGGAGAGTTTGATTCAAACTTCACAGAATGACTGTTACAGTTTAGAACATTGTGAAATTGACAAGGTGAATGATTTTGGAATGGTTTTGGAATGAAATTGAATGAGTGTGTGGAGCGAGTTTTGAGTGAAATTAAAGGGAGGTAACCAATATTGTTAATTTTGTTAATGATGAACCAAATTAGCGATATTAATTACATCCCTTTAATAAAATATACGTTTTTTCTGATTATACATCATCTTGGACCAATCAGGCACTTTATAGTCCACACCAGCCAATAAAATCGTAGAAAAGATAGATCGATTTGAATTCATTGTTGAAAGTCTTGAATGGTTTCTAAATGTTCTAATGATTTCTGAGGGTTTTTGATTGATTTGAGTGAGTGTTTGGAATGAATAAATGGAGCGCTGAGTGAATGATTAAGAATGATTTTGATTGGAATGAGTGTCAAATTTACGATGTTTTTAACTGTATGTATTTGTTGTAGATACTTCCTGCATTGATGATACTAATGAATAGATTAAGCGCTTTTGGATGGTATTTGTCCATTTTGCAACAATCCTATTTTTGATTTGCTGATTTATAATTCAAGTTTATCCCCAAAATTTTTGAATTTATAAAAAAAATGAAAAGTATAGTTTGTTGTTCGCTAACGGTGAAAATGAGTGATTTGATTGGTCAAAAGAGCCTGTGCTCGGCATTTCAAACAATTTGAAAAAGGTGCAAACATTGATCAGCGTAGACAGCCACCTTCTGTAAATGTAATATTACCTGGTGGTGTACGAGTACTTTTGGACCTTATCTATCTACTTAACGCATAGTGAAGACTCTGGTCAGACTTTGCGATTGCACAGGCTGGTCAGAGTCTTTGCTATGTGCATGTACGAAATTGTTGGAAATCTCGTGCACAGGCCCAATTGGTATTTTGAATGACAACTTAGATGTGTGTATTGTGTTTCTGCTTACAGCAATTTCCTTGAGTCACATAAAGACGGTATTGAAGTCAGTTATAACGCTGCCGGAGTATTTGCTCATATGTTGTCAGACGATAAGGAATCATGGACAGTAGACTCACCCACGCGAGAAAATGTCATGACACGTATGGAAACAGCCATACAGCGCTGGCCTCTTAACAGCAAAAGAACCATTAATTATAGGTATTGGACTCTATCCATTGCAAAAACATATCTAGTTGGACAGAATGTATTTTTATTGATATTATTGGCACGTTACTTGACCATGTGAAAATCATTGCTATAAAAATTATTAATTTAAAATTGGTGAAGAAAAAAACCCATAGTGGTTATAGGGGGAAGTGCATTTTTTGTTACAAGAAATTTTTCCTATTGCCACAGTTTGTCTTCCGAATCGACTCTTATTCTTTTACCAGAACAGTCTATCATTTGTTGCTAGAAGTCTGTCATTTTGGACCTGGACATTTCGATGACTCTATGCAAAACTGATGTAACTTCCTATTGACATATAGGCAGTTACAACTGTTTGGCGCTGAGCCATCAAAAGTGTAGTATCGTGTATAAATTACATAGAAAACGAAAAAATGTAATGCAAGATAATATTGAACAGGTAAAATATCTACCTGTTTTGAAGGTTAATGTCTTTAAAAAGTTGAAATTAAACTACATGCCAATAAAAAGGCCAGTCCTAAAGTTGATTGATATTGGAAGCATTGTATAAATCTATCCCATGTATATTTTCAAATTAATATTTTCAGATCATTTGGTCCGATATTACGTCTTGTGAAATGTTACGAGTCAACAACCTCTCAGTATTGGGCGGTCTGGGCGCTTTGTAATCTGACTCAAGTTTATCGTGAGTTCTTTCATTATATAGAGGCTATGCACACTTAACCCTTGTCATGCTGAATAAAAAACCTTGACAAAAATTATATATAAATCAAAGTGCTGAAAGCTCTGTATTTCCTACTTGTGAGTCAGCATTTGATTTTGAAAATATAATTTCTGAAACTTTTCTGGTTTAAAAAGGAAAAAAACAGGTGGTTTAGACAAAGATTAGACTGCACATATGTGCAGGCTGATGTTTGTCTACAGCTCCTGCCAAGGCAGGAATATCCTGGGTTCAGCATGACAAGGGTTAACCTTTAAAAACCAGATTAAGTAAGTTTAGGACTGTTTTAGGAAGAATGACTGGTAATATTTCTCATTGTTCACGCATCAAGTTTTTGTCAAATTTGTAAAAAAAAAAGCAAGACGCAAACACAATCTAAAACATGCTTTTTCCAGGCATAAGTTTGTAAGCTTTGCTGTATTGTTATAGCCTTTTCATTGTCATCTCTGTGGGAATACTTTTGTCATTTTGTGATATCCCTCGTTAAACAACAGGCATTCATCAGAAACATGTCACACACATTCACTATCAAAACAGCAACCTACACTTTCAAGGGGGATAACTCTATGCATTTTGAGCAAATGATGCTCCTTAAATTTTAATCCACTAGCCAGCACCCTACAGCCAAGTGTAGACACGTGTAGGCAGTGCTTTAGCTTTAATTTGAAGTTGTGCTGCTTTTAGCTATAATTTGGTCATATCCAGACAAAGTTCACTGGGTAAGGTACTTCCTTGGTAGCATCATTCTTTCCGACTATTTGTCTCTCACCAATAGGTTGATAATCCTAGACCTATGTGAGATAGCAGCTGGAGGCTAGGAAAGTATGGTGGTTTTACTGGTGAGAGAAATACCAGGAAACCATTCTTTGGTGCTCCAGCCGCCGGGATATAACTGAAAAAATGTTAAAAGTGGTGTAAAACTCCATTCTATCAATCAATCCTTGGTATCATAAGTACTAGGCTTGACAGAGGTAAAGATAAGAGGGGAATAAAGCCAGTCTAAAAATTTTCATTTCTCAATCAGACCCTATGTTATTGGTACTCATTTGAATCGTCTTTACAAGACTATTCCAATGAGTACCAAAAACAGAGGACCGCCGCCACCATAGGGCAGTTGGTTAGGCACAAGACTTCCAATCTGGAAGTTGTGGGTTCGATCCCTGGTGGCGGCAAATATCCTTTCCAATGTTTGTCTCTCACCAATGGGTAGATAATCGTAAACCCATGTGAGATAGCAGCTGGAGGCTAAGAAAGGGTGTAATGGTAGTACAGGTGAAAGAAATACCAGGAATCCATTGTTAGGTGCTCTGGCCGCCGCAATATAACTGCGAAATTGTTGAAAGCGGCATAAAACCCATTCAAAACAAACAAAAAACCAAAAATTCAGGGCTTGTTCTATAATAGTTGAAATAATTTGATCTGTAATCCAAAATACCCCCCTCAATCTTTAGCCCTAACTTGAGCTCTGATTTGCCCATCACTAGGACATATTTCAAGACCATCAGCAAGGCTTTCTAAACCTCAAAAGGCTCCATGTGCTAGTGTTCCACAAAGAAACTTTAATTCCTTTAATTTCATTTTGCTGTACATGCATTAACCCTTGTCAGGCTGAATAAAAATCTTTGAAAAATTGCATCAAAATCAAAGTGCTGAAAGCGCTGATTGCACTTACTGCCAGTCGGTATTCATTTTAAAAATAAAGTTTTCAAGCTCATGTGGTTTCAAAAAAGGAAAAACAGGAGGTATAGACAAATATAAGGCTGCACATATGTGCAGGCTGATGTTTGTCTATTGCTCCTGGCGAGGCAGGAATATTCCGGGTTCATAATGACAAGGGTTAATAAGAGTACCACCTACCTGTGCCTATTATGGGCTGCAGTTGTTGGATAATGCAAAAAAATCTCAGTTCAAATTTCGGCATAAGGCTTACAAAAATGTTTTCAGTGTTATCCCTCTTAATAGCCTGGATATCTCTGGATAACACCCTTACCAAGTATTTTATTAGCTTGGCTGTTTTCTAAGAAAATCCGAGGTATTGCTATAGCTTCGTGTCGTTGTTGTCGTGGTCCTTGTGCGAAAACTTTGACATTTTGTGATATCTCTCTTGTTCTACTGAAGGCATTCACTTGAAACTTGTCACACATGTTCACCATCAAAAGAGCAACCTATACTATCAAGGGGGATAACTCTAGATGCATTTTGAACAAATTATGCCCCTTTTTCGACTTAGATTTTTTTCCACCATCCAGCACTCAACAGCCGAGCGTAGGCACCCTTAGGCTGTGCTCTTGTTTAAAAACAGAGATATGAAAAAGACTAAAGATTGTCATGCCAACACTGTCATATCACAATTGGTAGTGTGTCTGATATTCAATCTGGAGGTCCAGGGTTCGATTTCAGACAGAGGCACTCAATCTTTCCAACTTTTGTCTCCAACCAATGTGTCGATTATCATAGACCTATGTGGAATAGCAGCTGGATCCTAAAAAAGGATGTAATTGTAGTATTAGTTTGAGAAATACCAGGAATCCAAAGTTAGGTGATCAACCTGCTGCTATATAACTGAAAGATTGTTGAAATCTAAGTAAAACCTCATTCCAATACAACATAATTGCAATGCCAACACTGATGTGAACAATCCCATTGATGTCAATACCTCTCAAAAAAAGCTACCTAGGCAGTTACAACCGCTTTGCTCTGAACCATTGATTTGAACAATTTATATACAGAAACTTTTAGTCAGAGTTCCTAGTGAAAACTGATGAGACTGTGCAGAGACAATGGCTTAGCTTTAATGCAAGCCCATGCTAATTTATTTCAATTGTCAAAGATAAGTTCATTTGTAATTTTTGCAGCTGAGAAGTACTGTTCACTTCTAAAGGAAGAAGGTGGGATTGAGCTGTTGGAACAACTCGTCCAGGATTCACGCCCAAAGCCTGCTGTGAAAGAATTGGCTCAAAATGTCTTGGAATTTGTGGAGAGAGTTGAAAAGAACTTGGACGAAATTATGGGCAACGGATTGGAAGATTTAAATGGTGTCTAATACTTTTTGAAGTTTTGGTTGTGTTAAAAACTAGTTTTGCTGGTGAATGTTAATACCTGCCAAGTCCTGCTTTTTTGCACACTTGGGAGATAAAATGCTTTCAAAAAAAGTGTTTGAATGAAGACAAACATCTGCAAGACTGTTTTATTATACTGCAAAGAAAATTCTAGCATTTTCATTGGTTAATGCTGACCTGACAAACATTGATAGCTACGGCCGCTCCGGTATTACCTCTAATGTTTCCTTAAGGCGCCTTAACGTGAACATAGACAAAAAATCGAAACGGTAATGGCAGCCATGTTTCTCTCGCTTCGCTGATAACACGACCCAAATTTACACACTAGGATACAGTTGAAAAGGATGTCAGTTAATAATGTGCAAATAAAAAATGATATAGATGTCATAAATACCTTAAATTTGTACAAATCTGTCCATTTAAAGTGCAAAGTTTCTCGCAGTTTTAGCCAACAAACACTTCCATATCACAGTAGCGCAGAGTGTAGTAGTGTGACGTCACAACTATATATGACATCACTTTGTACATGTTTACTTTTTATAGGGGCGCATTAAGGGATATTGGTGGTCTAATAGAAATCGGTTTATACGAACGCCTTAAATAGGCAAAAGACAGATATTTAGCCCTAAAACTTTGAAGTATAATAAATTCGTAATACGGTTTCTTGCCTGGGTATATGACGATTTATTCCCGGCAGTAAAAATGATGTCAACCCTCGCCTACGGCTCGGGTGACATCATTTTTCCAGCCTGGAATAAATCGTCATATACCCCGGCAAGAAACCGTATAACTAATAATGTTTGCATTAAAAATGATTCTGATTTTTAGTTAGGCTGTTTACGGAGAATACCTGAGGTACTGTTATAGCCTTTACGGAGTTGAGGTTTTTGTCATGGTCTTTGGCATTCGGAACACCACTCGGCCAATCTCACGATCAACCTCGGATGTACATACACGGACTATTTTTAAAAAGTACGGGAAAACCTTGAAAAACTCAATGACGTCATTTAAAATGGCGTTAGCCCTCGAAACTGTGAGTGAAAACATTCGACGTCGCCAAAGCTACTCGTCCAAGTTACTGGCGAGAAACCATCGAATCCTAATATAAATATATTTAGATTCTTAAATAACGGCTGAAAAAATCTTAATTTTTGAGAATGATTCGTCATTCTCAAAAATTAAGATTTTTCGTCCGTCATTTACTGTAAAAGATATAAATCTACAGTGCTAGTTTTCTTACACTGTTTCCGCCAAACAAAATGCACGATTTCGTTACATACCCATCGGCCTTACATACATCCGAGGTATGTTGTAGTTTACGGAACTGGCCGAGTGATGTTCCGAATGGGTCTTTGGATCACCTGACTGTCAGCTGATCATCTTATCTCATGGGTCTATAATATTCAAATTTGCAATCAGGTGCCAATAGTTATCAGTCGCTCAGTCACACACCTTTCTGCCCCTTTGATATTTAATGCACTGATTCAAAAACCGTGTGCTTAAATTGGAAATTTGCTAGATTTCATTTTCAGTTGATTGAATTAGAATCTTCGGATGAAAGGGCCCCTGTCAAGTGGTGCCAAAGCCTTGTTAATTCAACCATGGACCCTAAATATTGAAAGCTATTGCTTAAGCTTAGTTATATTTTCACTCCCAAAGATGATAGATAAAAATGGCAAAGAACGCCGAGAAATAACACTCTTAAGCATGCAGAAAATGAAAGTTTTCCATTTATAGCTTCACTGGCTGAAAGCCACTTGGGCTGTTGTCATGGTGTTGTGTCCCTCGTGCCTCCGTCAGTCCATCCGTGCATCCTTGCGTCCAGTCATAAACTCTTTCTTTAAAAATCTTCTCCTCAGAAACTACTGGATGAATTTCAGCCAAACTTCACAGGAGTGATCCTTGAGTGACCATCTTTCAAAGTTATTCAAGAAATTTTGATCCAATGAAAAATATGGATTTGATGTGCGTAGCTTATTTCCAAATATGGTTAAAAGTTAGCTTTCTCAGATTCTTATAGATGGATACCAATCAAATTTGACATGAATGATCCTTGGGTGACCTTTTATCAGTCTACAAAATATAATTGTGATCGGATTGAAAATATGCATTTTATGGGCAGAGGTCATTTCTCTATATGTTATATAGTGGAAACTTTGAAAATCATTTTTCTCAGAATGTAACAGATGGATATCAACCAAATTTCACTGGAATGATCCTTGAATGACCCTTTATCAGTTAACCAAAAAATATTGTGATCAGATGAAAAATATGTATTTTATAGCTGGAGATCATTTCTCAATATGTTATAAAGTGGAAACTTTGAAAATCATTTTCTCAGAATGTAACAAATGGATATAAATCAAACATTTTTGGTATGATCTTTGGGTGACCCATTATCATGTAGCCAAAAATTATTGTGATTGGATGAAAAATATTCATTTTATGGGCGGAGGTCATTTCTCAATATGTTATGTAGTTGAAACGTAGAAAATCAATTTCAACACCAGTAGAACCCAAAATATCTTAAAATCTAGTCAAAACTTTAATTTGCTATTACAATGATTTCAAGCCTGTGGAGCGACTCAAGCCATTCATGGCTTTCTAGTTTCAGATAGACCAGTGACCAAATGTCACCCCAACTGGTCATTTTGACCAATGATATGCTGAATTCTATATCAATTTGCAACCCATAGTTAATATCAAAAGTACACAATTCTATTCGAGTACTTGAGTACTCAGAAAGAATAGTTACCGAGTACTCAATTTGTGAATTTGGTACCCGTTACCATCCCTAATTGAAATATTTCTTTTCTGTCAGTCTATAGCTTACATGAGATCCAACCAATTGATTGCAAAATTTAAAAATTCTTTGAAAAACTTCTCAACCCTTATTACAATACCAATGGTAAAAGCCAATTATTTGGCATTCTAGAGCTAAAATTCTATTACGCTTGCTTATATTATGTTCATGAGTCTAAAAAAAGCCATATCCCAGTGGTCCAAAGAAACAAGAGCATGTATGCCATTGCCTTTGATGGGTTGGTTAGTCTAAAATATCTAAAAATATCTAAAATCAAGAAAAGGGGGTATAATAAGTACAATAGCGTAGTTTGATCATTTGCTTGAAACTTGAAATAAATGTACACTATGATAGTGTACATTTATTTCAAGGTTAGTGAATATTTTATTTCAAGGTTTTAAGTAAATGACGTTATTTACACCAGAGGTATTTTGAAATATTAATGTTGTCACACAACTACAACATACCTAAGGACAAAATTCACACATAAGGTATGATGATAGGATTTATTGATACACTTCCACTGATACCTACCAAGATCAACTTTATTTGACAATGACAATGTTATCTTTCAAGCTCAAGTGATAGCAAAATTAATAACAAACCTTTTTATTGCAAATTTCTAAATCTCATTGTTTTAAATCTGTGGATCTGATAATCATGGTTGTCTATCAAGGTCAAGCTACCAAAAGCTGTCTGCCTTATGGCTTAGTGATAAATGCACTTGACTCGTGACCTGGAGGTCTGTGGTTCAAGCCCCACTGTCGTCGTGGTGTGTTTATGGGCAAAACACTTAATAGCCAGCCCCAGTTCATCCAGCTGTAGAACTGGGTAGCAGTGGGTTTAAACCACTGCCTCTCTCTCAGGGAAGTGAAAACATCAGGATTGAGTGTTCAAGAGAGATTCTATAAGCTTCTGTCGCAATCGAACTAAAATAAATTAGTATAAACTAAAACTAAGCTACCAAAAAATGCTGATTTGTTGGCATTTGTTTAAAACAAGCATATCTTGCTTTTCTGATTTTGTCTACATTTAAGTGTTTTATACAAGATATAAAAAAGCATGTGGCAATATGGCAAATATATCTCAGAAAAGCGAGCATCAGCAATTTGTTATATTTCTACATAAAAGGATGGCTCTGTGCAAAAACAGTTGTAACTGCCCATAAGTTGATGGGCAGTTACAACTCTTTTGCACAGAGCCATCAAAATTATGCCCTTTTTCGTGTTGAAATCAAAGTTAGACCATGATGACGATTGTTTTTTTACTAAACATTGATATCTGAGACTCTTAATGCCCCGCTGATGGAAAGAGTAGCAGCTTATCGTTTATTTTTATCTGTCTGTGTGTTTATCCATCATTTTGTATGTTTGAATTGCCTAACATTACCTATATGTCATCTTAAAGGGGGATAAGTTGTAGTGGATATGCAAATGAGAAACACCTTCCCTAAGGGTGTGGCTTATGGTGATCTTTATAGATAGAGACAACCCATTTAAAGTTGAGGATCTATTTCTCTAAATGGATCACTTCCGTCTGTGTGCTTGGTTTGTTGCACCAACCACTTCAAGCATATTCAGTAGGGATGGTAATGATTACCAATTGTACTAATCGAGTATTCGGTTACCTTTCCGATCGAGTACTCGTGTACTGGGATGGAATTGGTGAGTTTTGTTTATTGGCTTGAAAAATATTGATAAACAATATTTTGCAGGATATCTTTTTGTCGAAATGATAGTTGAGATGACATCTAGTCGCTAAATGAATTTAAGGAACCGAAAATTGTTCAACACATGTTAAGAGAGTGTCTTGTGCCGGCTTATTTCATCATTTTTACAATTTAACCTTTGGTAGAACAAAAACAGATTAGCTATAACATCGATAAGTATGAAAAACAAGGTTTTGGCATGGCAATAAAGCATTCTACTGATCCGAAGATATTTAGTTAAATCAATTCGAAGGTATATCTACAAATGGTCAAACTAAACCACTCCGACCGCAATCAGGGTATCAACCATTTAAGGTGCGAAAATTTAAGACATGGTGACAATGAGAATAGTAACTGTTGGTAATAGATTGCAAATTTAGAAAACATCGATGAATAAGATGATCAGAAAAGGGCCAGGTGTGTAATACCCTTTGGTTTGTCCAGTTAAGAGAATAAAAGTTCGATATTTTGTGAAATTTTTTTGAAAAAGTGTCTGGAAAAACTTTTCTTATGATTTCAATTTGCTCTCCCTCCGATTAATGGACTAGTAAAATTGGTAATCAAAACATTTCATCGAGTACTCGATTAATCGGGTAACTGTTCCCATCACTAATAATCAGGATAAAAAATTTAAACGATAATGGATCTAATTTATATGTGTACTTAGATATTAAAGTCAAGGTCATTTATCAAGGTCAAATTCTTAAAAGTGTGCTGTTATTGGGTTTTATCTTATATTGTTGTGATAACAATATTTTTAGAACAATGACATAATGCGGTTATTTTTGGAATCTTGCATTTCTATTAGAAACTATGATTGACAAAAACAAGGCAAGTAGAGGTTTTAAGAAAAAAATAATACATACTTAATGTATTGTATAAAAAATATCTAACTTGGTTGAGGGAATTGACAATTGTCGAGGCTCTGCCGCAACAATGATCAATTCTCCCAACCTTGTTAGATATTTTATATCATTCGAAACACGTATGTATTATATATGTGTGTTTCACAGGCTCATCTTGTTTTGTGTTGAAACATACACCGGTAATAATAATGATACTGATTATTGCATTCATTTTAAGGTTATTTGAATTTTTACCTATTTTGTTTCAATAACTCTTATTCTACTGATTGTTTCTGTTGTTGTATGAATAAAATGGTGTAGTGAGATTAAATATGATTCAGTAAAAATGTTGTTCCTTTATTTTTTAAGCATTTAATTACCTTTGAAGATATTAAACCTTGTCACACTGATCCCGGAATATTCATCCTTTAGCAGAAGGTAAAGGCAGAGATCAGTCTGCACACATCTGCAGTCTGATTTTAGTCTTTGACACCTGATTTTCTAAAAGTCTTAAAAATTGTATTTTACAAACAAATACTGTATCTAGTGCTATCAGCACTTTGATTTTTGAGGTAATTTTGCCATGGTTTTTATTAGCTCACCTGAGCACATTGTGCTCAAGGTGAGCTTTTGTGATCATTGAATGTCCGTCGTTCTTCGTGCGTCGTCATGCGTCAACAATTGAAGTGTTTACACTCTAGAGGCCACAATTATTCTCAAATCTTCATGAAACTTGGACAGAATATTTGTCAGGTCACAGGTATGAACCCTATTGAAAATGGGAAGGATCTGTACCATATCACGGGAAAAAGGGCCTTAAAGACAATTTTCTTGTAAACACTCTAGAGGCCACAAATATGGTCCAATCTTCATGAAACTTGGTCAGAATGTTTTTCAGGTGACAAGGATGAACCCTATTGAAAATGGGAAGGATCTGTACCATATCACTGGAAAAGGGGCCTTAATGACAATTTTCTTGATTACACTCTAGACACCACAAATATGGTCCAATCTTCATGAAACTTGGTCAGAATGTTTTTCAGGTGACAAGGATGAACCCTATTGAAAATGGGAAGGATCTGTACCATATCACAGGAAAAGGGGCCTTAAAGACATTTTTCTCGTTTACACTCTAGAGGCCACAAATATGGTCCAATCTTCATGAAACGTGGTCAGAATGTTTGTCAGATCACAAGGATGAACCTTATTGAAAATGGGGGGATTCATGCCATATCACGGGAAAAGGGGCCTTACTGACAATTTTTTTGTTTTCACTCTAGAAGCCACAAATATGGCCCAATCTGCATGAAACTTGGACAGAATGTTTGTCAGGTCACAAGGATGAACCCTATTGAAAATGGGAAGGATTCATGACATATCACAGGAAAAGGGGCCTTAATGACAATTTTCTTGTTTACACTCTTAGATACCACAAATATGATCCAACCTTGATGAAACTTGGTCATAATGTTTGTCAGGTCACAAAAATGAACCTTATTGAAAAAGGGAAGGATTCATGTTATATCACTGGAAAAGGGGCCTTAATGACAATTTTCTTGTTTACACTCTAGACACCACAAATATGATCCAACCTTGATGAAACTTGGTCATAATGTTTGTCAGGTCACAAGGATGAACCCTATTAAAATGGGAAGGATTCATGCCATATCACTGGAAAAGGGGCCTTAATGACAATTTTCTTGTTTACTCTCTAGAGGCCACAAATATTGTCCAATCTTCATGAAACTTTGTCAGAATGTTTTTCAGGTGACAAGGATGAACCCCATTGAAAATTGGAAGGATCGGTGCTATGTCACTGGAAAAGGGGCCTTAATAACAATTTTCTTGTTTACACTCTAGGGGCCACAATTATGGCCCAATTTTCATGGAACTTGGTCAGAATGTTTGTCATGTCACAATGATGAACCCTATTGAAAATTGGAAGGATCAGTGCCATATCACAGAAAAAAAGTAAAATTATGACCTATGCTTGAAAATTTGCTTATTATAAAATGAGACAAAGATACTAATGTGAGCGATATAGGACCATCCTGGTCCTCTTGTTTAGCATGACAAGGGTAAAGATTGAAGATAGGGCGATATCTGTGTTAGACTGATAATTCTAAATATTGTTTTAATCAATTTTTTCTCTCTTTTTTTGCTCGCCTGAGCACAACACGCTCAAGGGGAGCTTTTAGGATCACCCTTAGTCTGTTGTCCGTCATCAATAATCATAACAAGTTCTTCTCCTGAACCACTGGGCCAAATTCAATAAAAAAAATACCAGAAGTTCCTTGGGTGACCCTTTTCAAATATTGTTTGCTAAATTTTGATTTGCCCATAAATATGGGCGTGGCAGGGCGGGGCTTATTTTGAGCCCGAAATATTTGATGACATCTCCTGAACCACTGGGCCGATTTCGATGAAACTTTACCAGAATATTCCTTCGATAAACCTCTTCAAAGATTGTTTTCAAAATTTTGATTGGCCCATAAATATGGGCATAGCAGGGCATATTTTGAGTCTCCTTAATGAATGGAACTGGAGGGTCTATTATCACTTTAAATTCTTGAAATAAAATCTCTTCAACAATTGGGCAAATGTGAATGGAACTTTGCCAGAAGGTTACTTGGATGAGTTCTACTGGACCATTAAAATTCAGGTGAGGGGTTGAGGGCAATTCCGGCCCTCTTATTTTGTTTGTTTGTGTGTATTTTTTTACTAATCAGGCTCAATGTTTTTCCACAATGATAAATAAAAAGCAGACATTGTAGGCTAATATTAGGCTGCATATCTGTGCAGGCTGATTTTAGTCAACACCTGTCTGCCAAATGCCTATAATAGAATAACTTTTTTTGTAAAATAATGTATTGTTGGTTCTCATTTGAATTATTATACCCCCACATCGAAGTTATGGGGGGTATACTTGAATCAGGTTGTCCGTCCATCTGTCTGTCTGTCTATCCATCTGTCCGTAGATATAATTTTGTGTCCTCTTCTTCTCCCACAGTTTATGACCAATTTTGCTGAAATTTTATCAGGTCGTTTCCTATAATATGAAGTTGCGCGCCTGCAATTTTCATCCTGATCCAGTCATTAGCTTGAGAGTAATGCCACTTTGAACTTCTTAAGGAGGATGTTACTTGAGTGTCTCTTTTTAAGAATTATTTGCTAAATTTTGACTGGCCCATAAAATTGGGTGTGGCAGGGCGGGGCTGATTTTGAGGCCAAAATCTCTGAACGATATCTCCTTTGGAACCACTCAGCCAATTTCAATGAAACTTTACCAGAACGTTTCTTGATTGTCTCTTTTTAAAAATATTTGCTAAATTTTGATTGGCCCATAAATATGGGCGTGGCAGGCGAGGCTGTTTTTTGAGCCGGAAATCTTTGAACGACATCTCCTTCTGAACCTTATGTTTTAATAAGATAGGTAAAGGGTTGCAAGTTCATTGTGATTAAGTATTTTGGTGCAATATGGACCAGAACCAGTAAATCATTATTAAATAGGTCTTAGGAGATTTCAGAGTGTTAATGTATTCATTTAAAGTAAGCTTTACTTAATGAAAGTCTTAAGATTTTTAAGCCAGTGGAGTGATACAGGCCCTCTTGGGCCTCTTGTTTCCTTTTAATTTTACATATAAGTTAAATAATTCTTCATAAGTCAACTTAGAAAAAGACGGAATTCCTTCTGAATGCTGGTGACTTTCATTACCTGATATTTTCAATATCTCTCTCTAATCCTGAGATTTTTAAGCCAGTGGAGCGATACAGGCCCTCTTGGGCCTCTTGTTTTTAACTCACTTTGAAATAATACTTTGAAAATAATAATAATATCAATTATGTTGAGTTGTAGACCCCCTACCCCTGGCCTTGTCTGAGAAAACATTCTTTATCCACATATGACTGGGCAGAAACAAAGTTATAGACGAGCATTTTGTTTTACTGGTGGTTGTATGTCTGGTTGGTGGCTCAGATGAAATGTGGTAGTGCTGCAGTGACAAATGAAAGCAAACCATGGTTAGGTGCACCAGCTGCTATGATATAACTGCAAAAATATTTAAAGTGGCATTCACTAGCAATGCTAAACTGCCTTAAGTCCTCAATTAAAAATGATTTTACTTTTCTGAATAGATATGTGACCCGTCATGCAAAAAGGGACCATCTGGGAAGTATGTTAAGTGTTGACCCTAGTATGACTGCGCGGATTGCACAATCTGACTAGGGTTAAAACTTTTTGCACTGTGCTTATTTTTTAAATCTAGAATGATCAATCTAACTTCCAGTGAAATAATTTTTACGGCTTCTGGTTGATCTATGCTGGATCAAATCTTTTTCAATAATTCATTATACAGAATTTTGATGGTCCCTTGTAGCATGACGGATCACATATACTTTTCAATCATGAAATATAGGACTCAGAAATAAAGGAACAGGAGCACTGAGTTTCTAGGATGTGTAAGACACACACAAACTTAAGTTTTCAATAAGATAAGTATCCTAGCTGGCATGTTGTTTTAATTGCAGACTATCCTGTTCTGAAATTCTGCTATAGTCTGGCTCAGCAAGAATCAGTTGTAAGTGCCTAGATACATATGGGAAGTAACAACTGTTTCATGCTGAGACATCAATTTGTTTTTATTTATTCAACCAAAATGCTTTATATTGCTTTTTTTCAAGCCAATTTAAGATACAAGATTCAAAGTTGAGGTGCTGATATAGTCTCATGCATATATACTACTCAATTTTCGCTAAGAATCAAAATGAGAGTCCATGTTTTTTCCTTGAGGAATTTCATTCTTACTTAAACAGGTAAAATCTATCATTGTTTCATGTACATGACATTGTGCTCTAGTTGGTGTTAAAAGCTCTACAGAGCTTATGTTTTTTATGCCCCCATATTGAGAGATTGGGGGCAAATTGTTTTACTCATGTCCATCTGTCTGTCTGTCCGTCTGTCTGTCTGTCTGTCCATCCGTCTGTCTGAAATTTTAACCAAACTTAACCTTTGCCAATATCTTCAAGCCTATTCAAGATGCAAGGCTCATATTTGGCAAGATGATAGATCTCAATGATAATCATCTGCTGATACCAAAGTCAAGGTCATGTGACAAGGTCAAAGTCATCTGTCAAGGTCAAACTTTGAAAAAAAATGCTGTGACGGGGGCATTAGTGTTTCACAAACACATCTTGTTTTTTTATATGTATATCCAACTATGTAAAAAAATATTACTTGACATAGGCGTAACTAGGACTTTGAAATGTATACGCACTCAGAAGGTGACAACAAAAGAATATATAGGATAAAGGCGATATGAGAACTGCACATCATGACAAAAATGACTGCCCTCCATCCGCTCCCCTTTTTATGAATTTGAGCGTTGGTGAATAATCAAAACATCATAACTACAGCTTGAATAAGCTGTAGTTTCGATGCTTTGATCATTCATCAACAATATTTTTCAACAGAGGATTATTTCTTTTACACACTTGCGTTAATTGCGTAATGGGAGTAAAGCCCTTGCTTGACTTGTAAAGAATGTCATCATAATTTAAACAAGAGCATCATGTGTGAATGCAATGGCTCAGTTGCAGGTGCTGAGCAATTCAAAATATCTAAGTAGGATAAGTGAAAATTTGTACAAAAATGCTTCCATAGTTAACCCTCTTGATACTCCAAGTAGCTCTTGTGATGATGATCACACTTGCCAAGTTTCAGAAAGATATCTTCATAACAAAAGGGCATATAGCCCAAGATGAAAGTTAACTACACTAAAGGTTAGAATTTCGGATGGAGGTAGTTATGGTTCAGTCTCCAATCCATTTATTTTTTTTTTTTTTTTCTTAAATACTGTTAGAGTGCACTCTAATTTGCCCTTTGAAATAAACTTGAACTCGTAGGCTTCTATTCTATTTAAAATGATTGGTCCTATGTACTTTGATTTTATTTCGTGCGTTCATTCGACAAAGATTTTGTTCGGACTTCTCTGTTTTTATCCCTCATGCCAACATGTCGAGTGCCGGCGACTGGTGTTTAATAGAAAGCGATCCAGGTGTTTTTACCGAGCTTATTAGGGGATTTGGTAAGAATTTATCAATTCTATACAAAGCTTACCTAGTAATTCATTACATATACAGTCCTCCAGTTGTCTTTATCGTCATCAATATAAAGACTTGAGTGGGTGGGGGTATGATAAGCAAAATATGTGATGGGTCTGTTTGATTGTTACTTGATTTCGAATCAGTTCTTGAGCCGGGCAGCTTCAAAATTATAAGGCTTCCTTTTAAGACCAGATAGCAGGCGAGCCATTCATACAACTGATAGCGGCATGCTGCAGGGGTTGAAATTTACTTTTTTGCCAATGGCTGAAACTTGCAAGTATATGGTTGATATGCCTAAGGCCGTGGGTTGTCTTTTATCCGTGGCTATTAAAAAAATATTGAACGAAGATAGGAAACATTAAATTCCTTCACAGTTTATTCTGAGAAAGGATTATTCATATGTTTTGATCAAATTTGCTTTGATAAATGAGATTGGTCCATCAAAATTTTACAAAATCGATCTATTATCTAAAATTTTCGGAATTTCTGAATTTAAAAATAGTAGTCTTCTAAAATGAATGAATTGGAGTATTCATTTTTATCTTTTAAAGTCCAAGTTTAAGGGCGAGGCATAAGACATTCTATGTATGTTTGGGTTCCATCTTGTAAGTGTTTTCCCAGTATTGTCCTTAATTAAAACTACTTTTTAGACAGGCCACGGATAAAGGAAAACCTAGTTTTTCATATGATATGTATAGTTCCTTAACATTATATTCAATTATTCCTAAACCAAGGAAGTCACACATAAGTAGACTGTGTCAAAACAAACACAAATGGGCAAGTTATTTTCAAGCTCTCAATTTTTTTGTTTTGATGACTTCATCACAGTTGTCTAGAGCTATTTTTAGAAATACCCACGGAATTAGGCAAATACAGCATACTCAGACCTCATTGTATAGATCTATCCTCTGTACCGATCTATTAACAAATCTTTGGATGTTTTCACCGAATTGCCAAAGTTCCAGTTTAACATAGATGACTAGGTCACAAGTAACTTATAAGGACTTAGATGTCAAGAAATATTAGAAAGGTGCCAAATTCTTGCCTTCAATTCCAAACAGAATGGTTAAAAGGTTCTTGTTGAAATTAAAAAAACTAGTGGTAGTTAAACAGTTTTAAAAGTGATAAAAGACTACTATATCCTGCAAAAGAACACTCGCCAACCCTAAATAACATATCATTCCAATTCAAATTCAATAACCTTGGTACTGATTGGGCTCCATATTGTAAGTTTTGACATCATTTCCAACTATACATCGATACAATGGAGTGACTTCACGATTCCCTGAATTTGATATGGCTGCCTATTGTTGGCATTTTTTTGCAAAAAAAGTGTGTTAGGACTACCATTTTGTGCTTTGTGGTAAGTTAAAGCATAAACTTAGTATTATATATATGAATTTAGGCAAGATTGATAATTATCATGGCTTTTTCATCAGTTAATGCTAAGTAGATTGATACAGTGTGGTTCCAGGCTACTCTATTTTCGAACTAGCAAAATCAAATTGGCACTCACAAATTTAATGACAGTTTACCAGGTTGATTTAGTTTCTAATAATATAGAAATAGAAGTAAACCAAGAACTTTCAACAGGTTACATTTCTCCGAATTTAATTTTCAAAATTACTTAAAGCCCCTAAGCTTCAAATTGACCTCTAATTTTTTCCCCAGGTTGAAAAAGCAGTGTGTCCTAAGAATATGATGTGGCGGTGTTGCATTAGTTTGACAATTGAATTAGAATTACATTGATTTTGCTGATCTTTCCAACTCGCAAAAAAACGCAAGTGGTTAATACTTGACACTCACGGTGTTCCATTTTCATTCTCATTTTGTGAGTTCGCAAGTGCTGATTTCAACCCCTGTGATGTGGTGTAATCCAGTAAACCCAATTAACCCATTCCCACACAGCAATATTTTAGACTAGTCCAAATTGAAAGAATTTGCAGACGACAAATTCAAGTTGACGGAATTTTGATTTGTCTTATCTTTTAGGCCAGAAAACATTGTGGATAATGAAGAAATTGCTTGATTAAAGCAATTTCTTCATTTTTCACAATGTTCTTCAAAGACATTTACTTGAGAGGCGTAAAAAGGAGTGATTGTGTGGTAAAGGGTTAATGAGATTTAGAAAGATGTGTTCATTTGAATAGGGAAATTGGACAAAAGTTTTATTTTATCAAAAATATTTCACCAGGGTGCCTATCTACAGTACATAATTCATATAGAAATGCATCAATTCACATAGATGTTTATAAGCAACATGTGCAAGCACATAAAAGAATGGTTGATTAACATCATAGAAAGATAATGACCATCACATGGATGTTCTTGTCTGTATTTGATATTTATTTTCTACTTTTAGGCTGCGAAGGTGTACAAGTAGAAGAAATATGGAGTCTAGATGATGACACATTTCAAAATATTAAGTAAGTAGCAAGCATCTATGGGAAGGCTGATATGTCATTCTTGAAATATTTGTTTATTTTACCTTTAACACAGTGTTCTGTTTGCTCCATTAACATCATAATAACCCCCGCAGTTTCGGCGAAGGGAATATAGTAATGGTCTCCGTCTGTCATTCCTTCATTAAACATGTCTGGAGCATCTCTCCTAAAGTTTAAAAGCTAACAGCTTGAGACTTTATAGGTGGATAGATCTCATGGAGGAGAAATGCAGTGCATAAGAACTTCAACTCTTGCTTGCATAATTTGGGAGTTGTTGCCCTTTGATTACCTTAGGCTTCAGTATACTATCAAGCTTTGATGGTTGGGGATGCCCATACCCGACATGGCTCTTGTTCACTTTAGATCTTGTTGTGACCGTCCCAGATATTCTTGTGGTCATTCAAATAAATTTGATGAATTGTCAATTCTTAAAAATCATCAGTTTGACTCTAGTTGTGAAGTTGGTCCAATCATTACAATAGCTAATTCTAAGATATTTCATCTCTATTTTTTTATGCATGAACTTTTACTGTTTGTTGAACTTCTATGAATGTTTCACAGACACAAAGTATCATCATTTTTGTATCAATAATTTTTAAAAATTTGATTTCAATTATCATGAAAATTAGGTCATATATCAAGGGCTCAGCATGAAACAGTTGTAACTCCCTATAAACATAGTAGCTTAGAAAAATGTAGTTACCCGCAAGTGGGAAAGCCGCTGTCGGACAAATTGGACGGGGAAATTCCACACCCCTGATGATAGATAACTTTTGTGTATCCCAGATAATCCTTTTTAGCTCGGCTGTTTTCGGAGAAAACCCAAGGTATTGCAATAGCCTTGTCATCGTCATGCCAAAACTGTAACATTTTGCAATATCTCTGATTCGACTGACAGCGTTCACTTGAAATCTGGCTCACATGTTCACTTCAAAAAAGGAACCTATACTATCAAAGGGGATTTCATGCAAATTTTGTCCCTTTATCTACCCAACAGCTGAGCCTGGGTCTAATAGGGTGCTCTTGTCGTTATGACTAGTCAGATTATTATTTTGCTTGTACAACATTGATATGAAAATACAGATTTTCTTCATTTTTACAAGTAAAATAAAATTTTCTTCTTGACTAGGATAAAAAAAAGTCAATTAAACAAAATTGAGATAACACTGATTTTAATGAAGAACTGCTGGAACCCAGTATTTTTCTTCAATAAAAGCAATGCTTTCTGCCCTTTAGAGTAGACATCGGTATGATTTTTCTCTTTGATCTGCAAGTACTGTTCTAAGATTTGCTCTGATATACTTGTGGATGGACAAGTAATACTTGTCCATAAACACATGGCATTGAAAAATGAACTTGTCCAAAAGTAGATATGTCCATGTTGGACCAGTTGAGCATGGGAATTCCACACCCCTGTACAATGTTTTTCAGACCTGTCCATGGGCTGATATTCTTGTTTAAATGGGTACCTGATACAGAACCAGATGGGTCTGTGGTTCAAGATAGCCGACTGGAAAAAATATTCTTTGCCAAACAGGTATGTCCATTTAATGAGCACCAGAGAAGGTAAGTCTTTTGTATTGGTGAAAAGGATAATTTTCAGTAGTCATACTTTCTAATCAGTGCCAACAACAAAGGGTTTAACTAAAAAACAGATACAGATTGTCATTAATACTCACTTTTATTATTCAGAACACCACTCGGCCAATCTCACGATCAACCTCGGATGTACATAGACGGACTATTTTAAAAATTACGGGAAAACCTTGAAAAAATTGATTTCGTCAGTTAAAATGGCGTTAGCCCTCGAAACTGTGAGTGAAAACGTTAGACGTAGCCAAGGCTTCTCGTTTAAGTCACTAACGTGAAACCATCGTATCTTAATGAAAATATCTTTGTATTCTTAAATTAAGGCTGAAAAAATCTAATTTTTGAGAATGATTCGTCATTCTCAAAAATTAAGATTTTTCAGCCGTTTTGACTGTAAAAGATTTATCTACAGTGCTAGTTTTTCTTACACTGTTTCGGCTTAACAAAATGCATGATTTTGTTACATACCCATCTGCCTTACATACATCCGAGGTCTGTTGCAGTTTACAGAAATGGCCGAGTAATGTTCAGAATGTCACTTTTATATGACCTTTGACATTTTAACCAATGCTTTTCATTATCTTCATTATGTTATTAGAGTCCTGAGAGGACTTGGATTGGAGAGAATCTCAAGGTTCTAGATTTGGTGCCCAGCCATGCAGCTTGATATTGTACTTCAAAGAAATAGATTTTCTTCTGAAAGAAAAAGATGCAAGTTCAATTTGTATTTCATTTCATTACCAACAAAAGCCTTTATTTCATCCAGGAATGTGAAAAAAGCTTTGTAAGTCCCTGAATGAATTAATTATTAATGACTTACAAATATATTTTTTCATGATGTATTGTAATATAAAAAAATAATTTGATATAATAATGATATTTTTACACTAACTAACTTAATGCTTTTACATCTTCTTTTCATTTGTAGGTTATAAACAATGCCTGTGCCACACAAGCCATATTGAGTGTTTTACTCAACTGCAAACATCCAGACCTCAAACTTGGTGAAACATTGTCCTCATTTAAAGAATTCTCACAAAACTTTGATCCATCGGTTAGTATGCACTGTTTATTCATTGCTTTTTGTTGGGTTGACGATATTTATACCTACATAGTACACTCAGTTGCCAAAATTGAGTTCCCTATGTCGCTTAAAATTTTTGACGTTGGAGACTTTGTAATAGATAAAAACTGTTAAAACTGGCATATTTCACACATAATAAACCTTTATACACCCTAAATAAACAAAGTTTGGTCCTTTAGTTTTGTGTTGATACTAAACATTTATTGTTTTAATCTCATGAAAATTCTGATAGTCTTTGTTGAAAAAAGTACCTTGAAATAATTTAATTATGTCAAAAATGTTCATTCGTAACAAAGTTTTGCATATATATTATTTATGTGTTTTTTTTCTATTTTTTCCTTTATTTTGACATGTTTACTTAATTCTTATGTTCAAAATTGTAAAATACTATTAATATTTTTGGTGTAAAGAGAGCCTATTCGCAATATTTTATGTGTTTTACAATTTCTTCGAATATTGTCAATTTTATGAAAAAACAAAAGGTATGACTTTAAATGTTACTGCTATGATTCCATACTCTCTTTGTAAAAAGATATTGTTTTAAATGAAATCCCTTATTTTTCTAGTTGTAATTGTGTAAAAATGTAGCCAATAGTACATTGCGACGTCGGCCCTCCATACCAAATTTTGTACACGCTTCAGTTTTCATCACAGGAGGAAAATTTCCAACTCTTCCATTCCAGGGTTCACTCTGGCTTTTAAAAAGTTGGGGCCATCACTTTCGCCAAATGAAAAAAGTTGGGGCCAACCTGGTGAAAATTGGGGCCACATTTCGGGTGTCTGGGCCTGGTTCTAATAGACAAAATTTTCGACATTTTGCACCCAACTCTTTTCCTAATAAGCTGTTTTCCTTATGATATATATTTCAGAAAGCATTAAGAAAACATTGAGGCAAAAGAAAGGAATTGTGGAAACCATCATTTGCTCTTTGTTCCAATTTGTTTGTCCTAGACTTAACTCATTGCATGTATATCTAGACTTCCATGATTAGATTGTTGAATATGCTTGTACACATTGGCTGTTCAGGCAACCATGTTGCAAGCATATTCATCAATGTTGATCTGTCTGACTCTGTTGAATAAAGAAAAAACAAAGTTTCAAATATTTATTGTCAAAAACAATCATGAAGATAATTTAATTACGGAGCAACAAAATCGTGGCCATCAACGGCGATCGTCGGAGGTAGGTGTCAACAGGTATAGGCTTTGTAATTTAAAACAGTTTAACTGAGAATAGACACGCGTTTCGAAAGAGGGTCAATTACCCGACAGTGACAGGATTAAAATTTTGCACTTCTTGTTCTCTAATCCCTCATCTTTTCCCCGATTGGCACTCTGTTCGAACAATTGCTTTGGCATGTCGAATGGTATGAAAGGTTTATAAATTCACACAGACTAATTAAATAGCGTTAGCTCGGAAAGCGACCCGAGACAAAACAAAACAATAAGCTGATAACGGCAGTCTGTTGTAATTATGGCATTTACATTTTATAGCGGCGACAAAATAAGGAAATAACTTGGTATCTGCCTGAAACATTGTAATCTTTTCATTCAAAAATACGAAAGATTAGTGCAAAGTTTAACCAAAGAAAGAAGATACCAGTACTTCGTGTTTTATTCCAATAATCCAAAATTAAGTCCGATATGCTTTCTGGCGAATCAACGATAAATTAAAAAAGTATTCTCGTTGCGGAGTAAAGCGTCTAGAACAGTTTATTTTTCGAAGAGGGAGAACGGGTGATCAAAGGCGCCGACGCCAGATGTTCAGCTAAATTTCGGGTAGTTTCCGGACTTGGCATTCGTCCAACACGCTTTTAAACCTCATGAGATGTCAAACCCTTTCTTTAATGGGGATTAATTGACACGCTTCTTTCGACTCTGTTGATGGATTTTATTTTGGAAATCGGGATTACTTTATTAATTTCGCCACAGGTAGGATTTTATCCAAAAATACGCAGCCGATATAGAATAGTCTTATTCGCGTTTTTTTAATCGAACAGGGTCGAGTTTGAATTATTGATTCCGCGATTGTAAATTCATTACTTGTCATAAAGTCGTAACAGGAGCTTTTTCCAATGCGGTTACGATCTTTTGGTAACAGCTGTGATATTCGGGATTTAAGAATTTTTGAAAACATAGAATAAAACAACATCCCGAGAATCGGGAATCATTTATTGGGCAAATATTAATCTAATAAATTCTTCATCCGAAATCCAGCTGTCAATAAAAAATCGATAATCAGACCCCGTGAATGACGCGTGCCGCGTGTAGGCTACTAGACGGATTAGCGAGTTTATTCCCTTAGGGCAGTCTGGTTATGTATATTGTTATTGATATTTGCTTATCGTGTATTGAGTTGGGGCCATTTGATAATTTTTGGAGCCACTTGATTTTTGTTGGCGCCAGGCATTTTCGCCAAATGAAAAATTCTTGCGCCACTTTTAAATTTTTGTCGCATTTGGCGACAATGGCGACCGACAGCGCCAACGTTGAAATGAAAAAGAGATGATTAAGGAACCGGGCTCGTGTTTGACCCGTAAACTCGCATCATGACGTACAGATTTTCTGAAATACCCCCTTTTGATCCCCAACAAAACTTGTCCCGTGCGTCCTTTTGACCCGCCAAAAACTTTTGTGATACATCGAATATAATGTTGGGACGTGTGTTAAACAGCCGTATATTTATCTCACATGAAACGCTTTACAAACACAGCATTGTATACGGAAGTAACTGTCACGTGAGATAATAGATAATGGTCATATCTGAAGTGGGGTTCACTAAAGCAGTAGGCATAGCGTTATATTGCTTTAACAGTCAACTGTAATTGATTATCCTAAGAAGTTGTGGGCGGAGTCTAATTTTCAATGGATGTAAATTAGCTATTTACCCACAAAGTTGTTTGTCGAATTTTATGCATGAGAGAATTGTGTTTTCCGATAGGCATTGATGAAAGTGGTAAATTGACTTTTTTTTATCGATGATTGAAATTAGTTAATGCTGTAATAATCCATGTTTAACGGCGAAACATCTTATGTTATTCAGCAAGATCTTTGTGAGTTAAAGTGATGAAAGATATTGGTTAGTTGTTGTTACCCGGTGATATTAAATTGTCTCGATTCTGCTTCCTGGAAAATTCACCAGTACTCGCGCCGAATGAGTGGGCCAATGAAAGAACCAAGATCGATAGATGCTCCCAGAAATCGAACTCAGGACCTTTGGGTCAAGAGGCCAACGCTCTACCTCTAGACTACGGACACCACTAATGGAATAAAAGAATTATGAACAACGGGCCACTTTATGAAACCCTCAAAAGAAAGAAATGAATTTTCACAAAACAATATTCAATTGGAGATAAAACGTTTCTGCAATGGATAAAAAAAATTGATTGGATAGTGAAAACTGCTTGGAGACCAATTCTCGCCGCATGCCTGTTCTTGCTAACTGATCATTTTCAAAGTAAAGACGCTGTTGTTTAACTTCTTTTACAATCTAAGCTAAAACACTCCCCAAATTAAAAATGATTCCGGTAGCGGACAACACAGCTTTGTCGTTATTTATGAAGTCTTTCACATACTGTTAAACTCTTCTATAGGTATTGAGATGGAACTCAGTATGAAAAATGTTGTGTTCACTTTTTTCAGAAATGTTATGCATTCACTGTAGAAAGAACCACAGGAACTTTAAAGAGGGACAAACTTAAATTTGAATAAAATCTTTTAAAAACAGGGAAGTTTGTTTGAAATTCAGAATTTGTGGTACACCTTGTATCCACAAATTGAGAAATCTGAAAAATAAAGGAGAAAAACCTAAAGCAACGCTTTTACAAGATATTTTTTGTTTCAAAATAAGAGGACAATAACTTTTGTTGTTTATGTACCCCTATTCTTAGTGTGTCTATTCTTAGTGTGTCTTAACTTTGTTTCTTTTTCCTTTTTCAGTTACGAGGGCTCAGTCTCAGTAATTCAGATATAATCAAACAAGTACACAACAGCTTTTCACGGTAACGCTATTTGTATCAATCTAGGTTTATATAGCAATACCTTCATTCTGGTGATGAAGTTTTGCTCTAGTTCCTAAACATTTGAAATATCTTGAGCTTTATCAGTGTTAACTGAGGTTTCCAAAGATTTCATTAGGAAAACTCTGTCAACATTGAGAAAATTAAATGCTCCGGAATGTTGCGGAATTGTTGTGGGTCCACTATCTAAAATTAAAGCGTGAATAAATCATTGAATAAATTACAAACAGTAATGTCATGTCATCAGGTACTGTAAATCAGTTTATTTTCATCCCCCCCCCCCTCAAAAGATAGGGGGCATATTGTTTTATTGGTGTCTGGTATTTTATTTGGTCTGTCTGTTGGTCTGTCTGTCTGCAAAACTTAACATTGCTGATTTAATTAATGCTATTCAAGATACAATACTCATATTAGGTATGATGATAGTTCTCACTAAAGTGCATCTACAGATACCAAGGTCATGAGGCATGTTCAAGGTCATCTGTCAAGGTCAAAGTTTTCAAAAATAGCTGTGTCAGGGGCATTCATTTTTCACATACACATCATGTTGTATCCTATAATTTCAACAGCTCCAGGACTGACAGAGGTAGATCTATTAGGAAGTACAAATTTCAGAAAAAGATGAGTATTCGTACTTTAGTTCATGATAATTTTAAAATTAAGGGTCGCTTTTATGAGCAAAAAAATGCTAATAAAATTCGATTAATTTAACAGTATTTCATCTATGAAAACTGTACTACATGTTCATGACATGCTTTGATGTAAGCCACAAATTAAGAATACATGCTATTTGCAAACAGATGGATTCATGTTTATAAAAGTATTTAATTCTTTCACAGACAACAGATGTTTGAGTTTGATGAAAAGATGGCAAAGAAAGACGATGATGTGTTCCATTTTGTCGGGTATTTACCAATAGATGGAAGATTATATGAATTAGATGGATTGAAAGATGGTCCAATAGATCTAGGTAAAATTTATTCAATAAAACGTATATCCTCAATAAAGGATAAAACACTTTCTCTGTCGCCAGGTTGATAAAATTGTCAGTTTCAAAGAAGTTGCAGATGCCAATTTCAATATGAAGAAAATATTTGTCTTTCAGAGAAAGAAACAATGTGGACAATTAAGAAATTACTTTAAACAATTGTGGAATATTTAGATTGCCCTACCATTCTTAGACATTCGGAACATCACTCGGCCATTACCGTAAACTACAACATACCTCGGATGTATGTAAGGCGGATGGGTATGTAACGAAATTGTACATTTTGTTAGGCCAAAACAGTGTAAGAAAAACTAGCGAACCGGCGCTATTTTTAGATTGATATTTTTTACAGTAAATAACGGCTGAAAAATCTTAATTTTTGAGAATGACAATCATTCTCAAAAATTAAGATTTTTAGCCGTTATTTAAGAATCTAAAGTTATTTATAAAAGGATAGGATGGGTTCATGTCAGTGACTTCAAATGAGAAGTGTTGGCGACATCGAACGTTTTCACTCAAAGTTTCGAAGGCTTACGCCATTTTAACTGACGCCATCACATTTTCCAAGGTTTTCCCGTAATTGTTGAAAATAGTCCGTCTATGTACATCCAAGGTTGATCATGAGATTGGCCGAGTGGTGTTCCGAATGCATTCTTAGATTGTATCCATGTACAAATCACATACATCACAAAGACTCTGGTCAGACTGTGTGGATGCACAGGGTGGCCTTAGTCTTTGCTTTGTGCACTTTTGAAATTATTGGAATTGTCACTCAAAGGTCATATGTTTTGAATTATTTTACTCTGTGATTTTAGGATTCAAAACTGATAGGGAATATTAAGACAAATACTTTAATACCAGCAAATATATTTGAATTGAAGCAACATCATGACGTCCAGTATTGGATTAGTTTAAAAGAAGGACTCATGGAAGTAAAGAAAGACATGTTTCTTGATGAAAAACATTCACCTGTGATTTTCTGAGACACACTCATTCAATCTGTTATTTCCCTATCTTAGGTGCTATAGCAGAAGGTACAGAGTGGTTAGACTATGTAAAACCTATTTTAGAAAAGAGAATGCAAAGGTAGGGGTTTTTTTTCTACAGAGAGATTGGCTTAAGTTGATTTTTTAACCGTAATCAGTCTGTCTATATAGGAAAATTTAACATTCAACCATTTTCCAGTAACTTCAACACTATACAAGTAACAATGGCATACTTGGCATATTAAACCCTTGTCATGCTGAATAAAAACTTGAAAAAACTACATGAATATCAAAGCGCTGAAAGCCATGGGTGCTCTTATTGTGACCAAGTATTCATTTTGAAAAAGAAATGTTCAAACATTTCTGGTTTGATAGGGAAAAAAGGTGGTATAGACTAAGATCAGACTGCACATATGTAGGACTGATCCTTGTCTTTACCTCCTGCCAAAACAGGAATATTCTGGGATTCAGCATGGCAAACGTTAATTTTGGTAATTTGACAACAATTTACACTATGGAAATGTCAAGCTCAAGTTCATCTGAATGGGCTGAAAGATTGTTGAAAGTGGCATAAAACCCAATTCAAACAAAACAAATCATCTGAATGGATCAAGGGAAATCCTCAGGGTCATCTTTCATTAAAAAAAATGCTGTTTGGGGTATTGGCATTTAACTAACAAGTCTTGTTAGAATTCATGGAGATGTGGAATTAACAACTTGGTCATACCCAATGAAGATGTCTTGTCTTGCTAAATACGGTAATTCCAGAACAGTTCCAGGTTTTAAATTTCCTGGGATTATCAATTTCTTAGAAGGTATTGTGTTAGAATAGAAGAAGAAATTACTTTTTAAAAGTAACGTCTCTCTTTTCCATTGTATTTAATGCCACTTTGGATGCTTTCATTTGGAATGGTACCATCTTTAAATCCTCATTCTGGAACCTCTTTCAGTTTGGACCAGTTTAAAATTATAAAATCAGAAAGGATTAATAGGTTTCTAGACCAATTGAAAATGGCTGTTTCTCAAAGAAAACTCAATGACTGAATTCCTTGATGGGACCTAAAAAATATAATCAAGACATGTTTGTAAAATTAAAATATTTATGCCCCCCCCCCCCCCCCCCCCCCCCCCCCCCCCCCCCCCCCCCGTCCACCCGCCCACCTCCAAGGGTAGGTCACTGGTATATTCCTTATCATTATCTAGTTGTTTCTGAAAAAATTTGAAGTATTTAATGAATTAATTTTAAAATTTTAGAAAATGCAATAACTCAGAAAAAATTTAATATTAGAGTGAGTCATGGTTCTTGTGCACTGCACACCTCCTAAGTGATATAATTCCATCAGTTCAGTGAAGTTTCATATTTCTTCTTTGTATACTTTTGAGATGTGCTCTGGACCAAAGCAGTCTACGGACAGGCAGACAGACAGACCAACAAATACAAAGTAATATACCACATTTTCTTCAAAAGCTTTATTCATTATCTCCATTTTCAGATATAGTGCAGATGAAATCCATTTTAATCTGATGGCTATTGTATCAGACAGAAAGATGTACTATGAGAAGAAAATGCAGGACCTTTGTTCACAGTTAGAGGTTGGTTGATCCACTGTATACCTTAATATTTTCCTATTCTTAGCTCAACTACTTTTAGAGAAACCTGAGGAATTGCTATAGATTTGGCTTTGTGGTTGTCTTTATATGAAAATTTTGCAATATTGCTTTAAATTTTGAGTACATGTATATTTTCACTATCAAAAGATTTCTTTGTTTGAACACTGGTTGCTTCATTTATCACTAACCTAATGCTTTACCTCATAAAAATGATCAAATAGGAGAATTTACCACTGAATTACCTTTCCTGTTAACTTAATCAACCATTCATACAGTTTATGGTTTAATTTTGATTTCTTTAAATTTTTTAATTGACAAAAATAGTAAAAAAAGAGTATTTCTCATACTAGTACTGCCATTACATCCTTTCTTAGACTCCAGCTGCTATCCCACATAGATCTTTGATTATCAACCCATTTGTTGGTGACAAATAGTCAGAAAAGATGAGTGCCCTTGTTAGGATGGAACCCAAGACCTTTTCAATGAGAGTCTGACAAGTAACCACTGCGTCACTATCAAAAGAGCAACTTTAATTATCAAGATTGATATAATAGTGCACATTTCTATGAAATATGGCCCATTTACAACTTAAATATGAGCCTGTGTGTGAGATTTCCAACAATTTAAAATATACACAAAGCAAAGACTCTGACCAGTCTGTGCATCTGCACAGTCTATCCAGAGTCTTTACTATAGGTGTAGTAGATAGATAAGATCTCAAAGTATCTGTAGACAAACAGGTCAATTTATATTAACAGTTTGTGGCTTTCTGCTTTACTCAATGTTTGCATCTCAAGAACATTTCAAACTGTTGGAAATGTCATGCACAGGCTAATATTCTGTCCACCATCCTAACATTGCATTGAGGCAGTAGGCACCCTCATGTTGTGCCCTTGTGCTAAAAGCAATCGTAGCTGAGCATGGTATCTGCTTAGGTATTGGACCTGTTATAGTTTCACAATGTCTCAACAGTAATGAACTTTAACAGTGTTAACCGAGGTTTCCTAATGATTTTCATTAGGAAACCTCGGTCAACATTGTGAAAGATCATATGTTCCGAAATGTTGCGGAACTTTTAGGGGTCCACTAACTTTAAAGGATCTTTCTTATTTCTAGAATAAACACTGGTCTTTATTTAGTTTTTTAAAACAGTAAGAATATATTTTGAGGTTTAAAAAAATTAATTTTTATTTCAGACAGGTGGAATGGAGACAGATTCTGTGAAGTCGCAGATCAGTCAGCTGAATATGTTGATAGCAGATGAAGATAGAAAAATGAAGAAATATAAGGTTTTCTTTCTCAGCTAAATAATTAAGACCAATGACATCACTTATTTTGCATCACATGAGAGTGAAATATCTTGATCCATATTGTACAACTTGAAAGAGGCTACTATGCAATACGGCTTATTCTATAAAACGAGGCAACCTATATTGCTTGATGAAAGCAAGGCAAGCTATATTGTACAATGAAAGCGAGGCTACAGTCCCAAATATCAAAATCCACTTTTCGCAGCCTTTTCAACGTACGTATCAAACCCTCTGTTCGGAGGTAGTGAAATAAGTCTGATTTTGAGAAGATTCTTAAATTGTCCATTGTTTAGCAAGTAAAAGAAGAATGAAAGTGACATAGAAAGACACAAAACTGTTGTTGTTTCTTGACTTTAGAATATCGTTTGTTCACATGAAAATGTACTTTTCAAGCGATGGCGGGTAGTCAGTCTATTTTATGTCAATTACATTCATGTATTATAATCATTAAGCACTAATTGAATTGACACTTGAATTAAACATTTTATGTGGATTCCTATTTTTAGAACAATTGTTTGATTCAATTTTATCATGTTCATAGTGACTTGCATTTGACGCCATTTTCTGGATTATTTCTGATCTATTCCTCTTGTCAAACTCTAATTTCACAAAGCGTTAATTCTGGAACTTTCAGTGTATGGTGTGAATTAGATGTTATTTAACATTATGGAGTACAATACTGAATTGATTAGATTCAAATATAGACAGATTCTGCAGGGTAGTACTCATCCAATAGAATTCAGTATTGTACTCGATAATGTTAAATATCCTCTTGATATTCGAGAAATGGATGTTTTTAGCTAGGTTGTTAGGTTCTTTGGTAGCAGAACCGCTGTCATAGCACAGTGTTGCGCGTCAGACTATCATTCAAAAGGTCCCGGGTTCAATCCCTGATTGCAGCACTCATCCTTGCCAACTGTTTATCTCTTACCAATGGGTTGATAATGCTAAACCCATGTGTGATGGAAGTTGGAGGCCAGGAAAGAATGTAATTGTAGTGCTTCTGTGAGAAACACCAGAAATCAATTGTTAGGTAAAAGTGGCTTTAAACCTAAATCAAACAAAACAAATTGTTTTGTAGCAGGAATTCGGAATATATATCTATTCAGCTAGCAGCAAGCAAGACACAGTTGTGAATATGGGTAGTGGATGTATTGTGTATTAGAGTGTCTTTGGTCTGAATTTTTCTGACCACCTACTTTAAATTTAATGATGAATTTCAAAATAGCTTGGCACAGTTGTTGTATAACATAAGAAGATATACCATTTTAAAAAAAAATTCAGAAATTTTCCTGCATCTGTAAAACTATTTTTGAACAAAGTTCAAATCAGGTTAACATATTTTAATTTCATATTTATCTTGTAAAGTCAAGATAAGTAGATACAATGACAATTTTAATCATAATTGTTCTAAAACATATTTTGTTGTCTTTTACATCAATTATCAAAAGTGTTGCTTTTGTTACAAAATCAACATTTCAGTTCATGTTGAAATATCATAACAATTCACAATTACATGTAAGTTCCTTTATTCATTTCATTTCAGGTAGAAAATATCAGAAGAAAACACAATTACCTCCCTTTTATAATGGAGTTACTCAAAATATTGGCAGAACAAAAGCAGCTTGTCCCACTCATAGAAAAGGTATACAATATACTTAATCATGTTTTTTTTTCCCTTTTCTGTATAGTCTCAAGATTTTCCATTTTTGTTATTTCATACTTTAAAAAATATTGTGAAAACCTAGTCATTTCATAGCCTTACCATGAAAACTATTGTCCCGAGGTGGAGAAAATGATGTTCTGAACTGTTGCCGGATGCTCAAGGCAACATTTTAGAATGTCATCCCCAACTCTGAGGCAATAGTTTTTAGCTCTGCTGTTTTCAGGAGAAACCCTGAATAATTATGATCACCTTGGCATTGTTCTAGTTGGCTTTAAAGTTGGAGTTGGCATGACAAACTTCAACCTTGGTCATTTCTCTGTTGTTACTGAATATGTCTTCATGAAACTTGGCATATGTATTAATCATCACAATAGCTATCTAGACAATCAAGAGGGCTAACTTTGGAAGTATTTTTGTAACAGTTGTGCTCCTTTTTATGCTCCCCGAAAATTTTTCAGGGAGCATAAAGTCTCCAGCTTTTTTGCGCGCCTGTCTGGCAGTCTGTTGGACTGACCTCATATCTCAGGAACCCCAAGGCCTAATTGGATGAAACTACATTATAATCTTCATATGAAATTTCCAAGGCACCTTTTTTGAATTTTCTCAATTTAAGGCTGTGTCATTGAAAAAAGGGCCTTGATGTAAAAATTGGTTTTTGTGCTCCTGGAAAAATTTTGAGGGGGAGCATGTAGTCTCAAGCTTGTGCACATGTCTGTCTGTCCTACATCATATCTCAGAAACCCCAAAGCCTAAATTGTTGAAACTTGATATATAATCTTCCCACAAAATTTTCAATACACCTTATTGAATTTGCTCAATTCAAGGCTGTGTTATGGAACAAGGGACCTAAATGTATAAATCATTTTTTTGCCAATTTCTCCTAGTCTAATAGTCAGAATTGTATGAAATTTTATATTTGAGTAGTAAATCAGATCCTCTCGACCTTACACTATCAAAAATTTAAATTAAAAAAAAAACATGTTATGGGAAAAGGAGCCTTAATGTTATAAGCTTTACATAAAGTCTCTTTTTGTCATTCAAAAACTTAAATTGGCCATAACTTTTGATTGGTTTCAGATAAAGTCTTCAAATTTCATGTGTGCATTGCTTGTGACAAACCTTTCTTTTGGTATAAGTTCAAGGTCAACAGTCAAGGTGAAGGTCATGTGTCAAGGTCAGAGTTTAGAAAATAAAATTTTTAAAATTGGCCATATTTTTTTTGCTATGGTATGTGATATAGCCTTCATATTTCAAATGTTTATTACTTGTGACAAGACCTCTTATAGGAAAACTTAGGCAAGAATCTCGCCCAACAACACAGTCAAATTGTCAAGGTCAATAATTTCCATCATGAAAACTCAAAGTTGGCCATAACTTTTAATTGAAATGAGATATCGTCTGCATATTACACATGTGCTTTGCTTGTGATAAGATCTTTCTGTTGAAAGTAAGTTCAAGGTCATCAGTAAAGGTCTTTCAGTAGATATCTTAAGATAAGTTTTTTGATCAAGGTCAAATTGTCAAGGTCAATAATTCTTTCATAAAGACTCTAAATTGGCCAAACTTTTAATTGGAATGAGATTTAATCGTCATATATCACAAGGCTCTAAGTCAAATTCAAGGTCAAAGTGTCAAGGTCAATAATTTCCATCATAAAAACTCTACATTGACCTGAAGTTTTCATTAGATTGGGATTAAGTCTTAAAATCTGGCACATGCATTGCTTGTGATAAGACCTTATTTTGGTACCATGTTCAAGGTCATCATTCAAGGTCAAGATCTTTTCTTAAGGTCAAAGTTGGAAAATTAAAACTTTAAAATTTACCATAATATTGCAATGGTTAGTGATATAACCATCATATTTAATATGTTTATTACTTGTGACAAGACCTTTCAGTAGATAACTAAGACAAGACTCCTAGTCAAGATCAAGGTCAAATTCGAACTGACAACCGATTGCCATTTCTGTCTTTGAAAAGTTGGCCCCTTAATTGAAAAGGACCTAAACTTTTTCTCCACAACCCTTAGAACCCTTCAGCATATGCTATTATAATCTACATAAAAAAGATGTTATGGTAAACTAATTTAAGTAAATTTGACTGATGATTTAAAGAATACTTTATTACCATGCACTTATTCAGTGAGCATTTGCTATTGTATAAATTTTTTACATTTTCCAGCACCTGCAGCCAGGTGTTGCACCTGTATGCAGTGCGCTTATTAACTGATGCAACCCCCTGACAATGATAAATTATCCATGTATGCGGACCCAAGCTTGATTAATTATCTATGAATTCAGATTAAAAAGAAATGAATTTTTTTATTGTGTCCAAATTTATGGATGAATTATTAGGGTATATATTATTTTTTCAGGCTAAAGAAACAGCAGCAAAAAAGAAAGGAGAAAAAGCAGCAAAATGAAAATTTTGAATTAGAAATCTCATGAACTACACAAAAACTGGACTCCAGTTGTTGATGATCAAAGCCATGCAAGCACCACACACTGACCTAGTACATGGTCTTAGATAAAGATAGAGGGGGGAAAAAAGAAGTCTGCTATTCTTGACATTCTTGCTGTATACAAACCCTTGGCAGACTGTAAAGACTTAGATCAGCCTGCACAGATGTGCAGTCTGATCTTTGACTTTACTGTCTGCTTTATACTTTTTAAATTACAGGAAGAAACTTGAACCAGACTGCTTGAAATCACACAAAAAAAATCAAACAATTGAAATAGAATTTTAATTTAGATTTTAATAAGGGATAGAGCCTTCATATTTCACATGAGTATAGCTTGTGTGAAGACCTTTCTATTAGTTCCCCTTCAAGGTCATCAGTCAAGGTCAATTTTTTTCTTAAGTTCAAATATGTTGAAAATTCCTGAAAGTAGCAGTAGCAAATATTGGTGTTTAACAAATACAGAAATATCAAAACAAACCTTTTGTAACTTTCGAATCCTTTATCCAGAAGTCCTGGAACCGTCGTGGTTTTTACATACCACCTTAGGTGTAGGTATATATTTGTATAATCTTCTCCTGCTGTCCATCCATCCATACACAATATATCTTGCTACAGCAAAGTTCTACTTCATTTATTGACAGATTTGATTGAAATGTTCACAGCATGCTGGTAGGGTTAATTGATATTCTGCCATGCAATTATGTGACAGCATACATAGTAACTCTCATTCGGAACACCACTCGGCCAATCTCACGATCAACCTCGGATGTACATAGACGGACTATTTTTAAAAATTACCGGAAACCCTTGGAAAAACTCGATGACGTCAGTTAAATGGCATTAGCCCTCGAAACTGTGAGTGAAAACATTCGACGTCGCCAACGCTACTCATTTAAGCCACTGACTTGAAACCATCGTATCCTAAATAAATATCTTTAATAACAGCTAAAAAATCTTAATTTTTGAGAATGATTCGTCATTCTCAAAAATTAAGATTTTTCAGCCGTTATTTACTGTAAAAGATATAAATCTACAGTGCTAGTTTTTCTTACACTGTTTCCGCCTAACAAAATGCACGATTTTGTTACATACCCATCCGCCTTACATACATCCGAGGCCTGTTGCAGATTACGGAAATGGCCGAGTGATGTTCCGAATGAGTAACTCTGACACCCTTGTTTATTATTTGTGCAGAATGTACAGTCAATATTGCTATAGTGACCACGCCTATTAAATAACCAATTTTGTTAAGGGACCACGATATGAAGTCAATTCACTGTAAGCAAAATCTCTGGAAAAGAGGACATTTGTAACAAAAAAATGGTTATCATTGAACCTTTTGTTGTTGGAGCCCATTAGAATGGTCTCAATAAGACAATTCTAATGGGCTCTAACAACAGAAGATTCGGTTCGACTAGATCGAGGATCTATAAATGCTGTCAAAATGACCTGTCACAAAGATCATGATATTTTGTATATAACAAACAATCCCATAAAAGACCGCTTTTTTGTGGTCCCCGTAGTGGTCGCTAAACACAAGTTTTACTGTACTCTTTTGTGATGATAAACATATTTTGATGCATGTTTCAAGAAATTAAATTGTTAAAGATTTCTGATTTAACTTTTATTTTGCTGGCCATGTCACCAGGTCCCAAGATTATAAAACTATTTTTCAGCTCATCTGAGAATTTTCTCAAATTTATAATTTGAAAAAAATATGTATACATTTATTGTAGAGTTAGAACAGAATTACAGCCTTAATCTGGAGTTGAAATTTATGAAATTTCTGAGTTTAGCATGAGAAAAGTTATGTAATCTTGGGCCCTGAGGTTCGCTGTTGGACTAAGGAATCCCACACCCCTCGATATTCTTTATACATATAATGGGAGCATTATTTTCAACTAAGATTTTGTCACTTTCCATTCCATATAGTGAAAATTTCATTGATTTTCTTTAATTTTTTACACCCCCCCCAACCCTCTTGATTAGATCATGGGCTTATTGTTCTACCCTTGTCTGTCTATGGGTCAGCAAAACATAACCAAAAAACATCAAATTGCCATTTACTTCAAGCCCATTTAAGATTCATTGTTTATACATGTATATTATTGGTATAAAGTTTGTGTCCTTTAGTCGCAGTTTGTTTGAAGAACAGCTAAGAAGGCAGTTCCCTAAATGACATTTTCAATATCATACGCACTCATGATATGAGTACATGTTTTTATCCCCTGCCGAAAAAAAATTGTTATTGTTTTTGCCATGTCCGTCCATCCTTCCGTCTCTGTCTGTCCGTCCACCATTCGTTTCCGCGCAATTTCTTGAAAACTATAGACCGGATTTCAATGAAACTTGGCACACAGCTTCACTACAATGAGGACATGTGCATATCGTCGGGGTTACCCGGTTCGACCGTCAAATTTAGAGTTACTGCCCCTGACTGTTTAAGCCATATACACACATAGTGATATTCGTTTCCGCGCTATTTCTTGAAAACTATAGAACGGATTTCAATGAAACTTGGCACACAGTTTCCTTAAAATGAGGACATGCGCATATCGTCAGGGTTACCGGGTTTGAGCATCAAATTTAGAGTTACTGCCCCTGACTGTTTAAGCCATATACATACATAGTGATATTCGTTTCCGCGCTATTTCTTGAAAACTATAGACCGGATTTCAATGAAACTTGGCACACATCTTCACTACAATGAGGACATGCCCAAATCGTCAGGGTTCCCCAGTTCGACCACTGAATTTAGAGTTACTGCCCCTGACTGTTTAAGCCATATACATACATAGTGATATTCGTTTCTGTGCTATTTATTGAAAACTGTAGACCGGATTTTAATGAAACTTGGCACACAGCTTCACTACAATGAGGACATGCGCATATCGTAAGGGTTACCCGGTTGGACAGTCAAATTTAGAGTTACTGCCCCTGACTGTTTAAGCCATATACATACATAGTGATATTCGTTTCCGCGCCATTTCTTGAAAACTATAGAACGGATTTCAATGAAACTTGGCACACAGCTTCACTACAATGAGGACATGAGCATATGGTCAGGGTTACCCAGTTCGACCGTCAAATTTAGAGTTACTGCCCCTGACTGTTTAAGCCATATACATACATAGTGATATTCGTTTCCGCGCTATTTCTTGAAAACTGTAGACCAGAATTCAATGAAACTTGGCACACAGCTTCACTAAAATGAGGACATGCGCATATCGTCTGGGTAACCCGGTACGACCGTTAAATTTAGAGTTACTGCCCCTGACTGTTTAAGCCATATACATACATAGTGATATTCGTTTCCACGCTATTTCTTGAAAACTATAGACCGGATTTTAATGAAACTTGGCACACAGCTTCACTATAATGAGGACATGCGCATATCGTTGGGGTAACCCGGTTCGACCGCCTAATTTAGAGTTACTGCCCCCTGACTGTTTAAGCCATATACATACATAGTGATATTCGTTTCCGCGCTATTTCTTGAAAACTATAGATAGGATTTCAATGAAACTTGGCACACAGCTTCACTACAAAGAGGACATGAGCATATCGTCAGGTTACCCGGTGTGACCGTCAAATTTAGAGTTACTGCCCCTGACTGTTTAAGCCATATACATACATAGTGATATTCGTTTCCGCACTATTTCTTGAAAACAATAGGTTGATGTAGATAAAAGAGAACCTGTACCTAAGTTTGATGATAACTCCATTGACAATGAAAATATGTTCGGCGGGGGATATCAATTCAACGAATTTGCTTGTTAAAAGACAACCTCTTATATTCCAAAATTGATGGTGAAAAGTCCTTATAAAGGCCAAACCACATCTAAAATTGACTGCACACAGTTAATCATATCATTGGAATGCATGCTTTTGTGCAAAGTTTCAACTGTGATTTCATTGCTACCTTCAATTTCTTATCCTTGTAGTGTAAGGCCTCCCGCTTGATTGGCATCTCTGCACCTTTTTGTCATCAAAGACCCAACCCTGTGTTCAGGATGGCAAATTGGTGCAGACTGTTTGCACTTGCATGCAAAGCAGGCATAATTTACAACTTTACAGTGTTTTGTCATCCTGAACACAGGGCAGGTTCCATAGTATGATGTGAATATTCAGAATTCCTGCAAGATTTGGGACAGCTTGATCCTGAGTTGTGTTTCTTTAGAATCTAATTAAGATCTAGTTTGAAGATGGAGCTATTTCTATGCCTCCATATCAAGGGATCGGGGCATATTGTTTTACTCATGTCCGTCTGTCTGTCCGTCTGTCCGAAAACTTGACCTTTGCCTTTTCTCCAAAAGTATTTGACATACAAAGCTCAAATTTGGCATGATGATAGATCTCAATGATCTGCATCCGCTGGTACCAAAGTCAAGGTCATGTGACAAGGTCAAGGTCATCTGTCAAGGTCAAACTTTGAAAAAAACAGCTAATATGGGGGCATTAGTGTTTCACAGACACATCTTGTTAGATTAAGATTTTTAGCAGCAAAATAAGAATCTAAAGATTTCGAAATTTGGAAACAGACGGCTTTGCGTTATCTTAAAACCAGAAGCCTTGACAATGTTGATTGTTTTCACTAAAAAACTCGAAAATTGTTTCTAATGACCACTAAATAATTTTAAGAAACGCACCTCCAGTTGCAATGATCATATGCTTATTTTGCCCTAAGTATACTTAGCATGATAAGGTCAAAGCTGAACCTATGAAAATGATATCCTGTTTAAAGGGCATTTGTGATTCACAAACACATCTTGTTATTTAGCCAAATTAAGTCCCTTTTGAGATTTAATGAAATACTATTTTGAAAGAAGATGGTTTTCTGTTTTGGGACTGTTCTTTCAACAAGGGGTTAAATCGATGGCTTAGTGTTAAACTGTTGTAACTGCCTATATGTTTATAGGCAGTTACAACTGTTTTGCACTGAGCCATCGAAATGAAGATAAAGGGAATACCACAATACACTAATCTACAGGGTTTGCCACTGATTTATGTCCATGGTGCTAGATCTGCAGTTGTGGATCTATAGGAGGTTCATATCCGTAGCCTACTCTATAGGAGGTTCATATCCGTAGCCTATTTTCATTTTAACGCTCTCAACATTTATATTGAGATGTATAATAAGCCATTGACCTCGGCAAAAAATTTGAATTAAAAAAAATCATTGTAATAATAACAACTTAAAGTCCGGAAAGGGATCAGGTAATTCTTGAAAAAGTAAATGAAAAAGTTAAGAATTGTTACTTTTTTTAACAAGCTGATTTTTTAACTAACAAGGTAGTAAGATATAAATCGGCGATAAGCATGGAAACCAAAAGGAGCGAAAGGGTGTTGGTGCGAACATGCATAGGACTATTCATCCGAGTAACAACATACTACGTCACATTGACAACAAAATGGGGCGAACTGTCATCGCTGACGAGAAACTTCAGACATATGTCCAGAGTTTACTTGAGTCCAACACATGGTATTTAGGCTTGATTATTGGAAAGGTAATGCCAAAATTAAATTCTACTGATGTTAATTTCTCAAGACCTGTATGGATTCCTAGATGTTGAAGCTGTCGACAGTTCTCGGTCAGTGTCATTTTCAAACCAGTTGCTTCGTACCTTACTGTTACGATTCGTAAAAAACTCCGTATTTAAGAGTAAAAGATGATATATATGCGCCTTTTTAAAGCAAAAATTATCTTGGCTACAGTGGCAATACAAAGTGCAACCCAATTGACCTCTTCGACTGTTAGAGTAATACAGTAATATTCATAGGCACTTGGACGGCTAGCGTGTCATCACTGGATAGGCTAGCCGTACAGGAGTTTTTCAACCAATCAGAATAATGTATTTGATTTCCGATTATATATCATCTTTGGGTTCACCTATTGATTGTTCAATGATTAATTATCTTTTATTATGCATTTAGAAAAAAGAAAGATAACCATAAAACTTTAGTAAGTGACTGTAACAACAATTATGATGGTAAAGTGGTCTGTAACCTAAGTTTTTTGCAATCATCCACCTAATTAACTACTGTATTTTATGTCATGTTTCCCGAGTTTGTTTTTCACACCGTTTAAGAATGAAACAAACATTATTTCATGATTTTGAAAGCCCAATTGGCAATTAATTGTTATTAATTAGAGGCCAATAGTAGATTTATTACCTCAATATTAGACATAACAGTTTGTTATTTTTGTTGAAAATCTTGTCTGATGTGCAAACACAATAGGAACTTGTAATAGGATTTACTTATTTCACCAAATGTTATAGAGAATGTTTACCTGTAAATGTGCCCGTAAAAATTTCAACGTGTTACTGAAGTTTTCCACTACAAAAAGAATATTCGTGGTGGCAAAAATTCACTAGAGACTGGCGCTAAAAAATTTAGCATTCTTTCTATTTCCTTATTTGAAGATTGTCGTATCAATTTCAATTAATGAAATTCACATTTAAATTTGCTCAGACGTTTAATTTTTCCCATTAACACAGTCATACAGGCACTGAATTTCTTTTCCAACTTTCAAATTTTGTATTTTTAAATTTTTTCCTATTTCAATTTTAAACTACAAACAAAAATTCATTTTAAATATGTAATTTCTGTAATGTTCCAACGACAACAAAAATTTAAATTTCCTTCTTTCTAGCCTTTTCCCACAAAAATAATAAAATTGTAAGTCTCTAGTAATAAGAGTTTTGTAGAAGGTCATATTTTAAGAATTATTCAATGCAGGGACTCAGGATCTGTGTTCAATGCAACAATTTGATTGCCCAGTGAATAATTTCCTTATCAAGGAAGATATATTTATACGCTTTTGTCGTCTGGTTATAGACTTAAACCTTTGCACTATATATACTTAATATACTTTTAAGCAATATACAGACAGAACAGAAAAATATCGAAGTATGTGAATAGAAAAATAACATTTATTATTCATTCACATTCTGTATTCTGATTGGTTGAAAAACTCCTGTACGGCTAGCCTGTCCAGTGAGGACTGGCTAGCCTAGCCGTACGGGTTCCATACGTTTAGCCTACCAGACTAGCCTAAAGGACCCATACGGCTAGTCATTTCCTTTTTTATCAAGGGTCTTTAAGAGAAGCTGAAAGACTTAACCCTAGTCTGGATTAGAATAGTTACTGTAAGATTGCAAAAGATCAAATAGATAACCTAAATGAAACAGTTGTAACTGCCTATAGACATATAAGCAGTTACAACTGTTTCATGCTCAGCCATGGATTTATATTCTACTTTGTAGATTTGGTTACTATTGGCATGCATCAAATAAATTGTCATGAATAACTTCTGTATTGACTTTAAGTATTTCGACTGATATTTTGTAACAAAATTACAGAAGAAGAAGAAGTTAAATCTGGGTCTAGGAAATTCACCGGTACTCTCACCAAATGTGTGGGCCAATGAACGAATTAAGATTGATAGCCACTTCCCAGAATCAAACTGACAGGACCTCTTGGTCAGGAAGCAGACACTCTACTTTTAGACTATGGACATAACAATAAGCCTGACTTGGATAATAATAACATGTTTTGATTCCACTCTTTAACATTAATTGTGCAACTTTAAAATGTCCAGAATTTCGGGTAATTATGGTGCAAATAGTAAATGATTGTTTGTTTTAAACAACAAATTTGACAACAAAAGCTATATTTTCATAAGTGGCACAGATAAAAGTGAATCTATAGCTAAAATCTGTTGTACATGCAATGACAGATTTATTGATCTTACTCCCAAAACAAATGATTATTCTTTGTCTTAAATGCAAAAGTAGGAGGAAATGGATAATTTTGGGACAAAATTCTTTAAAAGTGCATCATTTTTTACTTGAATACTTGGCACCAACATCATGACATCAGTAAAGTTTTATTGTTTGGCTCTGCCCAAAAAATGTCAAGGTGAAACAAATAAAAGCTGCAGGGCTCATGTTTGACCCTTAAACCAGGGTTTTGACCCCCCAAAAATTGAAAATATCTTAATTTGACCCCTAGAAATTTCTCACAAGGGGGTCATTTTGACCCCCTTGAGAGGTATTACTAAGGTTCAAAACATGGTTTTATACCTAGCATTTTCATGAATTACTATATAAAGTCTACAAATTAATTACTTTTTCCATATATTTACAAGAAACAGTAAAAGTGAGTCTTAATTGTGCAAAATTCTATTTATGTTTTTATTTTTCTGTCGTTTTGACACCTTCAAATTCAGATTTGACCCCCAGAATTTCTTAAGTGAGGAGTCAATGACTCCCAAATTCAAACATTAACACAAGCTCTGAGCTGGATATAGGAAAAATGGTGACAATTTACATATGAAAACAAGGCAATGTTATCATGATCTCACTGAGATTTGTTTTTTGGGGGGATCCACTCAGAAAACATCAAATAGAGTAAAATGAATGAACACGGGTTACAAGTACAGTCGATATTGCTCGAGCGACCACATCTATTAAGTGACCAATTCTTTTAAGCAACCACCATAAAAAGTACCTTCACTGTAAGCAAAATTTCTTAAAAAGAGGACATTTTCAACCAAAAATTTCAAATGTAGAAGTCGTGGGTTCGATCCCCGGTGGCGGCAAATATCCTTTCCGACGTTTGTCTCTCACCAATGGGTTGATATAATCGTAAACCTATGTGAGATAGCAGTCGGAGGCTAGGAAAGGGTGTAATGGTAGTACAGGTGAAAGAAATAACAGGAATCCATTGTTAGGTGCTCCGACCGCCGCGATATAACTGCGAAATTGTTGAAAGCGGCGTAAAACCCATTCAAACAAACAAACAAATCAACCAAAAATTTGTTATTATTGAATCTTATGATGATGGAGCCCATTAGAATCGTCTCAATAAGACGATTCAAATGGGTTCAAACACCATTGGATTACGGAAGACTTGACCGACATTCTATAAATGCTATTAAACTGAACACTCACATTTATCATGGTATTTTGTATTAAGTGACCATTCCCATAAACGCCCGCTCTTTGGTCGTCCCCTTAGTGGTCGCTTAACAAGTTTTAGTGTATTGAAAATTTCAGTGCTTTGCATTGAGATTATCAAGTGATAATCTACTATTTATATTGGATAAATGACCAAAAAGCATGACTGAAAACATATTTCTTCACCAAAGCTCACACTGCAGAAGGATTATGTCATTCATATGGTAAGAACGCCAGAACCAGTTGAAGACCAGGCAAGTGATGATGATGATGATGATGATGACCACTCCGAGGAAAAGACACAAAAGAAGCCAACTAGTCTTGAATCAATGAATGAACTTTGGGCAGCGACACATGCAAAACAGGTAGTAGAGCTGGTTCTTTCCTTTTAAATTCAGCCCTGTGTTCTGGATGTAAAAACGTTTCGCGAGCGCTTTTAGATGATACCCTGCATTGCACATGCACATACATGTACATGCAAAGCGAGGTATCATTTTGAAAATACTTTGCTAATGTTTTCATCCTGAACGCATGGCAGGAGTCAATGACTTGTGAATTCTAGAGGTAAAAACTGAATTGAAATCAAGAACAGCAATTGGAATAAATTCAGTGATTGGGAAAGAATTTATTTCATAGCAAGATTTCATGTGACAAAGGCCTACTCCTTGACTAAAACTATATGACATTTGAGATTTCGATGTGACTTTCCCAGTCACTGTAAATTTGAGGTGTTTTAAAAGTGAAACTTTTAGACAGGTTCCTTGACATTTTCAAATGTCACCTTGAAGTAAAAATAAGACTTTGATAGGTTTATAAGTTACTTAAGTACATGTGCAAGATTAACCCTGAAAAGTCGAGGGGTCAAATAACCACAGCCCTAAGAGGGAGCGCTGGAGGCAATTATTGTGAGTCAATTTCTACTTTTAGAAAATCAAATTTATACATCAATCTGAATGAAAACAACTAATAGGTGGTTATGACTAAGATGAGTTTAAACGAGTCAATATTATATGCAGTCTGATCAATGTCAATACCTCTTGCCAAAGTAGGAAAATTCTGTGGTTTTGTATGACTAGACAGAGGTGTGTAAATACAAATTTTCTCCACATGTACATAGACAAGTAAAAGACCTACTTGTCCAGGATCAAAATGAACTTGTCCAAAAAATGGACTGGTAAATATCGAGTAATCATTGTTTTTTATGAAGAAAATGCTGTATCCCAGCATTTTCTTCATTAAAGACAATGTTTTCTAACCTTTGATACAAGAATAAGGATGACTTCTCTCCTAGATCTTTTAGTACCATTCCTAAATTTGCCTTGGTATTTACTTGTCCACAAGCAAGTAGCCTAGCAAAATGTACTTGCCCGCAAGTGGTAAAGCGTATGTCGAACAAGTTGGGCATGGGAATTCTACAACCCTGGATTTAGAGTTAAGTTATTTATAGAGATATTAGAAGAAGAAGGGACTACAAATTTAACAGCAGATGGCACCGTGTGTGTGTATTTCCGTTTATTTATCATCGCTACCGTAGCACATGCCCATATGAGCGACGCCCCCAGAAGACAGTTATTTGTTACGGGGGATAGTGCAAGGATACTTGAAGAAACTACTGCTGAGATCTGCCATGGTTCTTTAACATGCTCGGTGTAAAGCACCATCTCACGGGCCTAGGTTTAACGTCTCATCCAAAAGACAATTAGTTTTGTTAGTGTACCAGCCCGGGAATTGAACCCACACGGTAGAACTTCAATGGTTTTGAAGTCCGGTGCTCTACCAACTGAGCTAATCGGGCGGGCACCTTATTTCTGGTACCTTTATATTCAGGTGACAACAATGTTGACTGGAGGGCTGACTGTGATTGGTGTGTTTGCTGTGGCTCCGCCCACCATGATGCAGAATGCTCAAGCTAAACTAAGACAGGTCAGTAGCCCTATGAGCACATCTAATGAACCCTGTTCTTAACCCTTGAGTTTAAATTTCATTTCGAGAAAACAGGTATTGCAATCACCTTTCTGTCATTGGTGTTGGTGTTGGCATGACAAACAAACCTTTATCATATCTTTGAAGATATTATTGAAGATATCTTGTTGAAAATTGGTGGATGTGTTTACCATCTCAAGTGATCTCCAGACTGTTAAGAGGGCTTACTCCAGAAAGAATTATTGAAAGAGTGATGCCCCTTTGTTACCTAGATTTTTAGCTCACCAGAGAACATTGTGTGGTCATGGAATACCATTTTTTTTAAACAAGTCTTCTATAAATAGATAAAAACGAGGCTGTGCCAAGTTTTTATCTATTTTGGATGACAAGTTTAACAAATTCTGTATGTTATGAGCACAAATTTTATATATCAAATTTTAGCGAAAAATCATCAAAATTCTTAAAATTCAACATTTTAATTTTCTACGTAACTTATAACGCCATTAAAAAACTAATGTCCAGTATATACATTAAGACATCATTTTGTTGGTAACAAAATAGCCTTGCTACTTACTCTGAGCTCATTTGCATAGTAATTCCACTAGTGTAAGAACACCTGTGTAATATTAAAAATATTCAACAGTGTTATTTCACTCCTGCGACATAGATTATATTATAATTTCTTGTTTCAGATATTGTTTGCCATACATAAACAGGAGAAGAAGTCACAATTATTCACAGCTGCTGAAATCTCTGACAGAATATTATTACAGATTTGTTCAAATACTAGAAAGTATCCTTTCTCTTGAGCATTCTTTGAACTGTTTCGCGCTGAGCCATCAAAGTTTTAATTTCTATGTATGTAGCAGAAAACTGCCACCAGTGTTGGTGTCAATCCCTGATCTGGAGATCTGGGTACATTTTCCACATTATTCTATTTCTTGACAACATTGCACCAAATGATGACAATAATTGAACCAAGTTCTTGGAGAACTGATATCCTTGGCATGGGTGTGACCTTATTTCTACAGCTTTTACCTTTAGCAGACAAAAACTTTCAAGTCTGGTCTAATTCTAAAGAAGTTGCAGTCAACCTGTATTAGACCACTCAAATTTCTGTTGTTGGTGTTGGCATGACAAACTTTATGAATATAGTATCTTAAGATATCATTGTTATCTGGTCAAGGTGGGAGTCTGGGAGAAGACCACTAGACCAGATAACATTGATATTTTTAGACACTTACATGTTACATGTTACAGAGATATTATTTAGATGAAAGTGTATGCAAATTGTTATAAAAATAGACTATCCGATAACATTTCATTTTATCAGACAGGTGATATCAGGTCAAAACAGGGTTCATTGCATGATAAAAATCCAGTAGATAGTAAAGGGCTCTCTTTGGGCCTTTTGTCTAGACTACTTTTGTAAAAGATTACTTTCAAGTGTTTACTTATGTAATATTATTTCTTAACATTGACCAGATCAACCTGTAGGAGTATAGATGTTTCTGATCCAAAGGTAAAACTTTTTACTGTAAATTTATGTCAGTGTATTTTTGCGTCCCCTGGGCTAAAAGTGCTCCTATTTCTAAAAGCACCTCTTAAATTTTTTGCTAATACCTAAGTACATAAACTCAACAATGTTTTCTAATTTGAGTTTATATTCTAGAAGTTAAAAAAAAGAAAGAAATTATTTTAAAATAGTAACCTGCAAATAGAATATATTAACTCCCAAATAGCATAACCATCTTCCTATGTTGGTTATTAATGTTGGATGCAAAATGTACTTCTCAAATAAATACGTGTCAATGGTTTAGTGCAAGACTGTATTAAGTATATACACTTAGTACAGTCTTGCACTAAACCCTTGATATATTCAGCTCTTGTGAGGATTCAAACAAGAGATCTCCCTGTCCCAATCAAGTGCTCTATATTTTGCTATATAAGCTAGCTTTTACACCCATAATATACAACCTGGCTGCATTTCTGTGAAAGATTTAAATTGAATCTACACTTTAATTTACAGTCTATCATTTTTGAGCAACCAGGTCTATTAGATGACCATTTTTATCAAGCGACCGTTTTCAAAATTCTGCTCTTTGAAACAAAATATCTTAAAATGTAGTCATTGTTTGTCTAAAAATTATTGAAAACGAATCTATTGTTGTGAAAACTCACCAGAATCGTCTGAATGAAATTTTCGAAATATTATGAATATTCAATTAAAAATTAGGTTTCGTATTTGTAAATAAAACGTAAATTTAATTAAGCAGCTACTTACTTTCATGATTGCTTTTTGGTGGTCCTGTTTGAGGTAGCTTAAAACAAGATTTACTGTTTTCTAAAATTGCAGAGTGCTTATCGTCCTGCAGACTGGAAATATTCCCCCATATCAGACAGGTGGACTAAACTAGAGTGTGACATAGCACTGAAAGTACCGATTGACATTCCTTCTAAATCAACTTCCAGTATAGCTAAACAGATTCAGGTAAACAAATATGGCCAGACATAAAAGGAGGATCAAAGTGTGTAGAACCTGATCAGACTTAATGTGCAGACTTACTTTATACTGTAAACAGGGTAATTTTGATGGTGGTTTTATTTTGGCTATATTGGTGTCAAGCTATCATGCGCCAGAATAAGTCCACCACCAATATTTTTAATAACTTATTTCAAAATTAAAAATAAAATGTTCTTCTTTGTGTTGACAATTAAGTTTAGCATGATGCAAGAGTCAACAATTGTGGACTCCATATTAAAGATAACTAGACTTACTTATTCAAATTAACATAAAAAAATTGCTGACAATGTTTAAAATTGTAAAAGAGCCTTTGTGTGACGTTTCCAACAATTTGAAATATTAGCGAGATTCAAAAATTAAGTAGTGTAGACAACCACATACTGTAAATTAAAGTTTCCTGATGGTCTACAGACACTTTGAGACCTTATCTTTCTACTAAAAAGCATAGTGAAGACTCTGGTCAGACTGTGCGGATGCACAGGCTGGTCAGAGTCTTTGCTCTGCGCATATTTGAAATTGTTGGAAATCTCACACACAGGCTCAAAAATTTTCAGACCTTTTGTGAAGTTTACAGATTCAAGTTGGTTTATATATTGTACTGAAAGTCCTGCGAAAATGTGCAAATAACTGGTATATGGACATAACAAAATAAGGGTGTGAAAACAATCTATTGTCTAGTTTGTAGAAAGCTGTCATTAATTCAATTTATTTGGCAAAACATATAAGATGCCCAAGAATGAATTACTGTCAATAAATCAAAACACAAAAAACTTCCAAATGTGGATACCGCCAAAATTAAGCTTTTACAGTATTAAGGTTGTAGAACCCTAATAGTTCTGCAACATTTCAAACTCATGATCTTTCGCAATATAAACCAATGTTTTCCTAATTAAAATCATTAGGAAACCTTTGTAAATACTGTGAAAGATCAGTACTTCCAAAACGTTGCGGAACTTTTATGGGTCCACTACCTTAATGATACAGCCACTGAATGCAGAATGGTCTCTCTACCTTAACTAGGAAAAACATTTGACATCTCTGATGGATCCAAGATTCTCCTATAGCCCCTTTCTGTTTGATTGGTCATATATTTCTTGATTGATCCTTTTGTCAAGTGAAATATATTTTGTCTAGACCCTTTTAAGAATAGTAGAAAGTACATTTCACAAGCAATTTCTCTTTTATATGCATTGTTTCTTCAGTATTATTCTTCAAAGGTTTGTATAAATGTAAAAGTTGCAATAAAAACAACAACATCTTTTAATTCTTTTGCTAGAAAGAAATCCTCAGCCATCACCATAATTGTAAAACATTTAATTTGAAAAAAGGACTCAATGAATAAATTTGTTTATATCACTTACTTGGTGTAAAACAGTTGTAAATGCCTATGTTCATAGGCAGTTCAACTGTTTCACACGGAGCCATTGATATGTTGCCATTCTTTCAGTACTTGTATTGAAAATTAATGAACAATTTATTTGTTTTATTTCCAGACTGGTTTACAGCCATTTTATAACAGAATAGAAAGCAGTATTGTTTTAGTTGACAACAACTTGAAAGATGATATTGAAATGTTGGACCAGTCCACAGACAAAAGACAAACAGAGAAAAAGTCAAAATCCAAAGATAGGGCTTCTGCACAGCAAATACATAGATGTAGAGTTTTATCAAAGATGGTATGTAGAATATTTAGAAAAACAACAAACATCGAACAAACATCGAAAATATTCGGAGGACACACAATATTAAGAAGGGTACTAAAAGTCTTTATCAGCCTTCTGCAGCCTACATATAGACGGGATTTGGGTTTTGGATTTTAGATCAAAGTATTGCACTGATAATAATAGTGTAATTTTAAAGTTGTTGGAACTCATTGGAATCGTTTGGTCTGCCTTTACCCTCTCTTATCTGTACCCCTGTTCTATTTAAATAAACTTACAATATGACTTACGTCGCGGTAGTGAAATAAACCCGTAGAATATTTTTGATATTACACGGGTGTTATAACACTAGTGGAATAACTATGCAAATGAGCTCAGAGCGAATAGCAATGCTATTTTGTAATAGCCAAAATGGCGTCATAATGTATATATTGTGACGTCAGTTTTAAACGGCGTTATAAGTTTAACAGAAAATTGAAACTTAGAATTTCTAGATTTTTAATGATTTTTTGCAAAAATTTGGGTCATATTATGAATAGAATATCAAATTTGTGCTCATGAAATACAGAGTTTATTAAACTAGTCATCTATAAACAGATAAAAACTTGGTGCAGCCTCGTTTTTATCTGTTTATAGGTGACTCGTTTAATAAATTCTGTATTCCATGATCACTCATTCAATATCCTCTATGTATTTTATTGGTGCACATGTTTCAATTTGATCCCTTCTGTGACTAAATAATATGCATTTAGGTTGTTGAGAATAAGATTTGATGGCACAAATATATAGATTGATGAAAGCCTATATTTTATTCCAGTGATGATTTAAACTTGGTTGAATTAGAGAAATTTCGTCATTGTCAACAATATTTTCTTATCCAAAAGACTAAGGTTTTTAAAATTTCATTGACTAAGCAGCTCTATCTGCAACTTCTTTCAATTTGGACTGGTCTGCAGTTTTGTTGTCAGGGAATAAGTTAACGGTTTTGTTTCAATGAAACAATTGCCTTGAGTACCTGCATTATGGGATATCATAATTATATGGAAAGGCTATATATTTTGGAATTGAATTAGCATCATTATCTAAAACTTTCCATTCTCATTTAATTTCCATTAAGCTGCCATTTTTCGAAAAACTATATACTTCATGTGGTCAACACAAGACAATAGTTAGTGTTTATTATAGGGATGAGTGGCTTTTTCACTGCGTTTATTGGGATATAAAGTGCAATTGCCTTAGCACATGGCAAATAACGCCCATAGGGCTTATGTTTAAGCCATGTGCTAAGGCAATTGCACTTTATACCCCAATAAACGCAGTGAAAAAGACACTCGTCCCTTTTTGACTGAAATATGACCAACATCGCGGGAGTGAAATAACCCGGTTGAATGATTTTTATATAACACAGAACTTTGCAAATGAGCTAAGAACAGGCATTTAAATTATATTTTCATTGTCAAAGTGACATCATAATGGATTTGCTGACATCATTTTGCAGTCAGCGTTATATGTTTAGCAGAATTACCTGAATCGATAGATATATAATTTCCTCCTTTTATCACAAAAATGCGGGTCATATTATACATAGAAAATCAAACTTGTGGTCATTAAATACAATTTTATAAATCTTGTCATCTAAAACAAATAAGAACTTGGGGCAGCCTCGATTTTATCTGTTTATAGACGACTTGTTTACTTTTTTCGATATGCAACGACCACTCATTCAATATCATCTATTTCCAACAAACATACAATATGTGGACACTACAGTCTTGTATAATCCAAGATCATTGCCCTGGCAGGGTGGAGCCTAAGGATTGGTTTGTTGCATTTAAGGTAAAGGTAAATCATCTTTGATTTATAGTTTTGCAGTTTAATAGATAGTTGACATACATGTATTATAAATTGAATGTTGGCAACCAAACCCGCGTAACTTCAGCTTGAAAAAGCTGAAGTCACGAGGATTTGGTAACCAAACAATTAAATGTGTTCATTTACACTTAGCATAATTTAAAACACAGTTATCTACACATGTTCACAACAATGATCGGCTAACTTTCTAAAGAATCTGAACTATTGAAAAGTAAACTAGCCAAAATATGTCATGCCTAAGCCACACCCAGCCAGTTGAATAATTATGCAGAATATATTCTTCTCTCAATTAATTTTTCATACACAGTCAGACAAGAGTTCTGTGTCAGTTGAGGACCCTAAGGTCACATCATATTCCACAGAAGTAGTCATTAAAGGTGCCATACATTGTCGAGGGTTTGTTACTGGTAAACCTACAGTACTAGATGCAATAAAGGTACGTTAATCTTTCTTGGGGGTAATATTTTTCTGTTTGTCATATGATTAAGATGTCTCTTATAAAAAACAAAATGTTTGATTAGATAGCATGGGAAAAGGGGTCTTAATTGTACATTGCCAAGCCCAGCTAGCTCAGTGGTAAGGTATTTGGCTCTCAATTCTTGAGTTTTGAGAAAGAACCAGGGCAAGGCCAGTTTTCATCCGACATTTGAAATAAGTCAATGTGACATGAGTCATTTATCTACCACCAATGTATGTATTATAAGTAGTACACCTAAGTGGGATGAGCAGCTTGTGGTTTGTATGAATGTTGTTGTTGTACTTAAAGGACGGAAATCCATTGAAAGATACATCAGCCAATACTATATAACTACAAATATGTTGAAAGTGGCATTTAAAGGCTTTAATGAGCATGAATAATTTCCATATATGGTTAAATGCGACTTCTCTCAAAATCTAAGGGATGGATATCAACCAAATTTCCATTAAATGTTCCTTGAGTGACTTTCTATCTGTCATCAAAAAATTATTGAGATCAGATGAATAATTTGTGTTTTAGGGGCAGAGGTCATTTCTCAATATGTTGTATAGAGAAAACTTTAAAGATATTTTCTTATGGATATCAACCAAATTTCACTTGAATGATCCTTGTATGGCCCTTTATCAATTAAAAAATTATTGTGATCAGATGAAAAGTATGTCTTTTATGGGCAGAGGTAATTTCTCTATACATAGTAGAAACTTAGAAAGTCATTTCTCAGAATCTAATGGATGGATATCAATTGAGTTCACTGGAATGTGCCTTTGGTGACCCATTATCAGACTGAACAAAATTATTGTGATCACATGAAAAATATGTATTTTAACAGGCGAAGGTCAATTATCTAAGTTATTCATTGAGCTTGAATGTTTCTTTGCTGAAATATTTCAGCATGTGACACTTAAAATCACTTATTTAAACTCATCTGAGTGATTTAAGGTAGTGGAACCAGTAATAAGTATGCAACGTTTTCGGAGTAATGAATTTTAACAGTGTTAAGCAAGGTTTCCTAATGATATTCAACATTGTGGAAGTTCATGAGTGCCGAAATATTGCTGAACTATTATGGTTCCACTTCCCTAAGGCAATTTTGCTGTTCAAAGTTTGATAACAATCAAATCATTTTTTATCTTGGATGTTTTCCCAAGATAATGCCTTAGCCTTGATGATGTCATTGTTGTCCTGTGAAAACATTCACATATTGTATATTTTCAGTTTTTTTAAAAGGCATTCACTTGAAACCTAGCTAATATCCACAATAAAAAAATCAACCTATTCTATAGTGGTTGATAATTCTAGTTACATTTTGTGTGAATTATGCCCCCTTTTCCACATAGAATTTTAGCTCGGCTGTTTTCAGAGGAAACCCAAGGTAGTGCTATAGCCTCCGTGTCATCGTCTTTGTTGACGTCGTTGTTGTCGTCGTTGTCGTGCGAAAACTTTCACATTTTGTTATATCTCTGGTTCTATTGAAGGCATTCACTTGAAACTTGACACACATGTTCACCATCAAAAGAGCAACCTATACTATAAAGGGGGTAACTCTATATGCATTTTGTGCAAATTATGCCCCTTTTTCGACTTAGTTTTTTCCCACCATTCAGCACTCAACAGCCGTGTGTAGGCACCCGTAGGTGAGGCTCTTGTTCTATCTACTATCCAGCCCTTTTATCTAACAGTTTAGGTACCAGAAGGCGGTGCTCTTGTTTCATCAAAATTTGATTTCTTGTATCAAGGGTTCAGTGCAAGACTGTACTAAGTGTATATACAATGTATATACACTTTTTACAGTCTTTCACTGAACCCTCGATATGGAATAATTGATCTGCCTTTATGTTAGTTTCACTGATTTGTTTACAGGTGAATGCACTATATAAGTTAAAAGTAAAGAGCTATTGATTTCATCATGAGTTACCCAGGAAAAACCCTGTGGTAAATTTGAATATAATTTCAAGCTTTTTGGGTTATCGGTGGCATGAAAATTGAGACATAGGTACTAAATAATTTGCGTCTATTTCAGTCCATCAAACAAGACATAACAAGAAGTGTATCCAGTCGATGTGAACTTTTGTGTGATGACCTTCAGCTAGTTGAGGAAGATACAGGTTGTGTCTATGTTAACCCTTTTCATGACATTTTATGGCAGTTTCCTGCCTCGGGGATTTCACATATAATTTTCGACCATTTGTTTCCCACCAATAAGTGGAAAATAGTTAAACTGAATAGGATAGCAGCAGGAAGCTAGGAAAGGATCTATGGTAGTATTGGTTCTAGAAATACCAGAAACCAATTGTTAGTTGCTCCATACACTGCAATATAACTAAAAGTGATAGCGATTTTGATCTCTAGTTTAAATTACAATATCATTCAGCACCTTAACCTGTATCTTGCTGAATTAAAAATTTTGATGTTTTTTTTAAATTCCAATTCATGTGTCTTCATCCATCCTGGTTCAAGTTTTTGTAAAATAATTTAGTAGAAGCCAGCCAATGTAGACTAAGATACAACTTGATTCCTTAGCAGGCTGGTCTTAGTCTTTGCAGTCTGCCAAAGTGTAATGTACTGATGGATAATGTCATTAGCAGCATATGAATAGTTAATTTTTCATAAAGTTACCCTTGTTTTTTTCTGACAAACAGTCATCATAGAGATCCCTGTCTTAAACAAGTTTAAGATCGCTTCTAAATTGATGTCAACTTGACTTTTATGCAACATTTCTTTTATTATTGCAGAGTGATTGTGTTTAAATGCATACAAAAGTAAAGGAGAAAAAAAACCTTATACTTGATTTTGTTTAACAAAATAGCGTAGAAAACTTAAATTATAAATCATTTGAATTCTAGATATCCTTAGCATTAGCTTGTCACAAATAAAATGAGCCTGTGCTTGAGATTTCTAACAATTTCAAATTTGTGCAAAGCAAAGACTCTGACCAGCCTGTGCATCTGCACAGTCTGCCCAGAGTCTTCACTATGCGTTTAGTAGATAGATAAGGTCTCAAAGTATCTGTAGACCATCAGGTAACTTAATAAATTTACAATATGTGCCTTTCTATGCTACTCAAGTTTTGCACCTCGTGAACGTTTCAAATTGTTGTAAATGTCACACACAGGCTCAAATCTAATGACACGTCCCATGTATCTTTTTAGAGAGACAAGAAGTATATTCAACTCCAAGACGAGTATTTTTCACATTACCCGGCACATCAATAGATCTATGTGATTACATGTTTCAAGACGAGAAAGTATCCGAAGTCATTAAAAGAATCAAGGAATTGTTAGATATAACCATGACTGAAGAAGATCTAGACTTGACGTGTGAACAGCCTGCCAGTAAGAATTTTTAAATGACATTACGATAGTATCCGGTATTTATGCGCCCCCCCCCCCCCTCCATCACTAATATCAGGGGGGCTCAGGGTAAAACAGTTTTAAATGCCTTTATGTTTAAAGGCAGTTACAAATGTTGTGCCAAGCCATTGCTAATATTTTCCAAAGTCTATTTGTTGTGCTGTCTGTCTGGAAAACTAAAATCCAAAGCATTACAATGCCAAGACATTTTCTTCATTTAAAGCATTGCTTTCTTACCTGCGATTTCCTTCACAGATCTGCATGTTATTTGTTACCATTACAAGATTTACCCTTGTCAATGGACAAGTGGTCTAGAAAAATGTACTTATCTGCATCTAGAAAAGCCGATGTCAGACAAGTCAAGCATGTGAAATCCACAACCCTGGTAACAAACATCCTAATGATACATATATAATACGTACTTAGTGTTGTATGAAAAAAATATCTAACAAGGTTGGTAGAATTGATAATTGAAGAGGCTCTGCCAAGACAATAATCAATTCTCACAACCGAGTTAGATATTTTTTCATACAATACAATAAGTATGTATTATAATTATCTTATAACCCCTATTTGTCTTGTTTTAGTCGATGTTTCTAACAAAGATGCAAGTTTCTAAAATTAACCACATTATATCATTGTTCTAAAAATAACTATGTGATATCATAAAAAATATCATACTGGATGTTATCACAAGGATATTTGTATAGTTATACGATAAATATCTTTGGTTTTCAGCAGAGGAAGATACCAGCCTTTACAGACAGAGTGATGACTTGGAAGACATTATGCCAAAGGAAATAGTGCAATCAGCAAAACATTTGAAATATTACTTACGTGAGTTCACTTTTAAAGTAAACTCTGATTGAACAAAACTTTTTTTATTTAATGAAATTCATGTTTTATACAAATATATAAAGGAAATCAAATTGTTTGCTTGGCTTTTTTCAGAGGAAACCCAAAGTTTTATGTTCACCTTGGTGTTGTTTGTGTTGGGGTTGGGGTTGGTGTAGACTTTGGCTTAGGTGTTGGCATGACAAACTTTAACCTTGGTCATATCTCTGTTGTTGTTGGAGATATCTGTATGAAACTTTGCATGTGTGTTCACCATCACAAAATATATCTAGGCTACCAAGGGGTATAACTCTGAAATAAATTTTGTAAGCATAATACCCTATTTCTCCTAATAAACGCTCCCAGGAATTATACATAACATGGTCAGGGAGCTTTTGTTTAGTATGCGTTTTCTGATTTAAAAAATCATTGAATTTGATATCTTCTAGGGCATTTTCCCTTTAATTTGAGGTGAGTTTCATCTAAACAATCACATAAATGATTGTTTAGAGGAAATTCATCTCAAATAAGGGATGAAGTCTCAAAAAGTCCTTAAAGTTAGGCATTTGAAGTGGGGTTTCTAAGAAGAAAATGTAGAGGCGCTACTATTAGGGAGGGGGGTATTATTAGAGAAAATACAGTACATCTTTTTCAACTTAGATTTTTTGCATTACTCAGTACCTTCAGCTAAGCATTGGCATCCATAAAAGATATGCAAGCTAGAATTATGAACTTCACAGGTGGATAGATATCATTGAGGAGAAGTCCAGTGCACAAGAACCATAACTCTACTCATCATATTTTGTGAGTTATTGCCCTTCATTGATGGACAAAGAAAAGGCTATCAACCTGCTTTTAAGGGGGGCATAATCAATGGATCAGTGCGTAACAGTTGTAACTACCTATATTTTTATAGGGAGTTATAACTGTTTCGTGCTGAGCCAACTAAATATTATACAAAAAATCTCTTATTAATTTTGATTCCTATTCCAGTGGCTGGTGTGGGAGGTGTTATTGGTATGCTAGCTGCAGGGTTCACATATATACTGTCAGAAAATACTTAGCCACTGTTGATTTTGGGATCAAAAGGCAGAAAGGTAAGAACTATTTTTTTCATGAGAATGCTAAACTTTATGATAGGTTAGAGCAAAATATAGACATACCAGGATTGTTGAAACACCAACTTTCTCAACTTGTCCCTTGACAATTAAAATGTGAATATCCACCTGTCCAGGGTCAAAATAGGCTTGTCTGCTTATAAAGAGAATAGATAAATTTTTAGAAAATATTGTTTTTAAAGATGAAAATGCTGGAACTCAGCACTTTCTTCATTAAAAACAGGCTTTAGAGAGGTTACCAACGTTTCAACTGTTGTAAATGACCAGTTCAATGATTTGATAAATCTTCTCTTTTACAATCACAATCTGTAAATATGGCCGTTTTTGTCATGATTGATAAATTTCTCTGAATCTTAATACAGTCAAAACTGTCAATAGCGGCATGGGACAAGGCAAAATCAACAACATACAGGACTTGGCAGCTTAACGGAAAATCATGGTATTCTGCAAAACATTTTAAGCAATTTATAAGATAACATCACAACAAACATTATTGTGACATGTTAGCTTAAGGGCTTTATTCAAAGCTTATTTGCATAATTATAACACAAGTCATCATTATAATCAGTCCTTTGATCATGAGTTCTTTTTCATTGTTTTGATCTAAAGTAGCAATGTCATCCCAATAGCAAAACTAAGTCTTCAAAATATTTTCCAGGAGATTTACTTGATCAAAAAAGCTGGCATATTATATAACTATCATAAAGATTAGTTTACCCGCTAATGCAATGTCTCTCAACTTTTAGAAAATTCTAAAATAGAACTTGGAAATACATTGAGGGAGAAGAAGATACTGCTTGTAAAAGTAATTTCTTCTTTTTAGCTCACCTAAGCAAAACATGCTCAAGGGGAGCTTTTAGGATTACCCTGACTCAGTCGTCCGTGGTGTGTCGTCAACTTTCTTAAAACTTAATATTCCCTCTTAAGAATTGTTTTCGCTAAATTCTGATTGACCCAACAATATGGGCAGTGCTTATTTTGAGCCCAAATCTTTGAACCACATCTTCATGAACAACGGGGTCAATTTCAATGAATTTTACCTGAATGTTTCTTGGGTGACCCTTTTCTAAAATTGTTCGAGAAATTTTGATTGGCCCATAAATATGGGTGGGGCAGGGCAGGGCCTATTTTGAGCCGGAAACCTTAGAAGGACATCTCCTCCTGAACTACTTGGCTGATTGCAATATAACTTTACCAATATGTTTCTTGGGTGACCCTCTTCAAAAAATGTCTGCAAAATTTTAATTGGTCCATGAATATGGGCATGGCAGGGCTTATTTTTAGTCTCCTCTGTATTGATTGGGTGGGCAGGATCTATGATCACTGTTAATTGTGATCGAATGAAAAATATGTATTTTATGGGCGGAGGTCATTTCTCTTTATGTTATATAGTGGAAACTTTGAAAATCACTTTCTCAGAATGTAATAGATGGATATCAACCAAATTTCACTGGAATGATCTTTGGGTGACCCTTTATCAGTCTACCAAAAAATATTGTGATCGGATAACAAATATGTAATTTATGGGCAGAGGTCATTTCTCTATATGATATTTAGTGGAAACTTTGAAAATCATTTTCTCAGACTGAAATTGATGGATATCAATCTTATTACACTGGAATGATCCTTGAGTGACCCTTTATCAGTCCACCAAAAATTAATGTAATTGGATGAAAATTATGTATTTTATGGGCGGATGTCATTTCTCTATATGATATATAGTGGAAACTTTGAAAATCTTTTTCTCAGAATGTAACTGATGGATATCAATCAAATTTGATTGGTATGATCCTTGGGTGACCCATTATCATGCAGCCAAAAATTCTTGTCATTTGATGAAAAATATGTATTTTATGGGCAGAGGTCATTTCTATATTATGTTATATAGTGGAATCTTTGAAAATCATTTTCAACATCAGAACTTAAAAAATCTAAAAATCTAGTAAAAACTAAGATTTGCTATTACAAGAATTTCAAGCCTGTGGAGTGACTCAAGCCATTCATGACTTTCTAGTTTCTGTATAATAGTATCAGTAGTCAAACAATTCTAACTGCATGTGGTGCTCTTGTTTCCCATTTATACACCTATGTCACCATGCCAAGTCTCATCAGTCACTTTTTAGCTTGGCTGTGTTCTATGAAAACCTGAGGTATTGCTAAAGTATTGGTGTTGTTGTTGATGATGTTGTCGTGCAAAGCAATTTTGTGATATCTCTGATTCTACTGAAAGCATTCACTTGAAACTTGGCACACATGTTTATCGTCAAAGAGCGACCTATACTATCAAGGGGTATTACTCTAACTGCATTTTGTGCAAATTATGCCCCTTTTTTGAATTAGATTTTTTTCACCTTACAGCACTCAAAAGCTGAGGCCAGTCAAAAGCTAAGACTGTGCTCTTGTTTAAATTTTGATCATAAAAAACTTTTGATATATGATGAATGAACCTTCATGAAGCTTCTAAATCAAAGTGCAGAGAGGACTGGATGCACTTATTGTGAGTTATTTTTTGTTAGCTCTCCTGAGCACGAAGTGCTCAAGGTGAGCTTTTGGGGTTACTTGATGTCCGTCGTCCGTCATCAACATTTACCTTGTGGACACTCTAGAGGCCATATTTTTAGCCCAATCAACCTGAAAATTGGTCAGAATGATTATCTTGATAAAATCTTGGACAAGTTCGAAATTGGGTCAAGTGGGGTCAAAAACTAGGTCACAGGGTCAAATCTTAGAAAAACCTTGTGGACACTCTAGAGGCCATATTTTTGGCCCAATCAACCTGAAAATTGGTCAGAATGATTATCTTGATGAAATCTTGGACAAGTTCGAAATTGGGTCAAGTGGGGTCAAAAACTAGGTCACGGGGTGAAATCTTAGAAAAATCTTGTGGACACTCTAGAGGCCATATTTTTAGCCCAATTAACCTGAAAATTGGTCAGAATGATTATCTTGATGAAATCTAAAGGTGTGTAATTGGGTCAAGTGGGGTCAAAAACTAGGTCACAGGGTCAAATCTTAGAAAAACCTTGTGGACACTCTAGAGGCCATATTTTTAGCCCAATCAACCTGAAAATTGGTCAGAATGATTATCTTGATGAAATCTCAGACAAGTTTGAAATTGGGTCAAGTGGGGTCAAAAACTAGGTCACAGGGTCAAATCTTAGAAAAACCTTGTGGACACTCTAGAGGCCATATTTTTAGCCCAATCAACCTGAAAATTGGTCAGAATGATTATCTTGATGAAATCTCGGACAAGTTCGAAATTTGGTTAAGTGGGGTCAAAAACTAGGTCACAGGGTCAAATCTTAGAAAAACCTTGTGGACACTCTAGAGGCCATATTTTTGGCCCAATCAACCTGAAAATTGGTCAGAATGATTATCTTGATGAAATCTTGGACAAGTTCGAAATTGGGTCAAGTGGGGTCAAAAACTAGGTCACGGGGTGAAATCTTAGAAAAATCTTGTGGACACTCTAGAGGCCATATTTTTAGCCCAATTAACCTGAAAATTGGTCAGAATGATTATCTTGATGAAATCTAAAGGTGTGTAATTGGGTCAAGTGGGGTCAAAAACTAGGTCACAGGGTCAAATCTTAGAAAAACCTTGTGGACACTCTAGAGGCCATATTTTTAGCCCAATCAACCTGAAAATTGGTCAGAATGATTATCTTGATGAAATCTCAGACAAGTTTGAAATTGGGTCAAGTGGGGTCAAAAACTAGGTCACAGGGTCAAATCTTAGAAAAACCTTGTGGACACTCTAGAGGCCATATTTTTAGCCCAATCAACCTGAAAATTGGTCAGAATGATTATCTTGATGAAATCTCGGACAAGTTCGAAATTTGGTTAAGTGGGGTCAAAAACTAGGTCACAGGGTCAAATCTTAGAAAAACCTTGTGGACACTCTAGAGGCCATATTTTAGCCCAATCAACTTGAAAATTGGTCAGAATGATTATCTTGATGATATCTCGGACAAGTTCGAAATTGGGTCAAGTGGGGTCAAAAACTAGGGCACGGGGTCAAATCTTAGAAAAATTTTGTTGACACTCTGGAGGCCATATTTTTAGCCTAATCAACCTGAAAATTGGTCAGAATGATTATCTTGATGAAATCTCGGACGAATTCGAAATTGGGTCAAGTGGGGTCAAAAACTAGGTCACAGGGTCAAATCTTAGAAAAACCTTGTGGACACTCTAGAGGCCATATTCTTTGCCCAATCAACCTGAAAATTGGTCAGAATGATTATCTTGATGAAATCTCGGACAAGTTTGGAATTGGGTCAAGTGGAGTCAAAAACTAGGTCATGGGGTCAAATCTTAGAAAAACATTTTAAGATTGTTTATTCAGGTGAGCGATTAAGGGCCACTATGGCCCTCTTGTTTTAAAAATACTTTTTTTCAACTTTTTCTGGATGGAATTACGGCAATTAGGTGGTATAGACTAAGATCAGACTGCACATGTGTGCAGACTGGTCTTTTTCTGTACCGCCTGCCAAAGCAGGAATATCCCAGGAAATGATTGACAAGGTGTTCCAGTCATCCTAAGTATTGAATCAAATTTCATCATTTTGGACTAATCTATTAGAACATAATTTAACCTGTTGCAGTTAACAGCATGCTAACTTTGTATTTTCAGTTTCAAACTAGACTAAAGGGATGATAGGAAAAGATGTTACATGTACCAAGCAGGTGCTCCCAACTTGGAGATTTTAAGCTCAACCATTTTTAGGATAGGGTGGCTATTCCTGTGCATCTGCGTAATGGGTTGAAGATTGTGTGTGAAAATGTGTCAAATCTCTGTTTCTACTAAAGCTTTTGCATTGAAACTTGCACATGCTTCTGTGACCATTAGCCCCGAGACAAATCTCCATTTTTCTGATATATAAGTAAGAGGCATTATTACCCTTTTTGGACTTTAAAATTATGATTTTCATTAAATGAAATTTCTTCCAATGTCGACATTGATGTACTGTTACTATCCAGAACTTGGGATCATTGAGATTTGCTGTCCTCTGACAGCTCTTGTTTATTTTCAGGAGTATTTTGATTTTATTGCTTAGGCCTTGGTGTTGCCTTTTTCATTCATTTTTAGCTCTCCCGGGACGAAAGTCTCGGAAGAGCTATTGTTATACCCTCGGATGTCGGCGTCAGAGTCGGTGTCAGCGTCCGCTTAGGTTAAAGTTTTTTATTTCTATAAGTATTTATCCTAGAGGCTTTATTTTTTACAGAAACACTCATTAGGGCATAGGCTTTCATTTGAGACCAACATCCATGTCAAAATGACCTTTAGACAGTGACCTTGATCCTTTCAAAAAAACTTTAACCAAAAACTTTAACCAAAAACTTTAACCAAAAAAACTTTAACCTTGCTTATATTTTCTGTAAGCTTTAAACTAGAGACATCATTACTTCATATGCACACTCATAAGGTGATAGGCTTTCACCATAGACAAAGGTCCTTGACAATTTGACATTGACCTTGACCCTTTTTGGACTTAGAAAAACTTTAACCAAAAAACTTTAACCAAAAACTTTAACCTTGCATATATTTTTTAAATGCTCTAACCTAGGGAAATCATAGCTTCATATATATACTCACCAGGTGATAGGCTTTCACCAGAGACCAAGGTCCTTCACAATTTGACCTTGACCTTTACCATTTGTGGACTTAGAAAAACTTTAACTGAAAACTTTAACCAAAAACGTTAACATTGCTTATTATTTTCTGAATGCTTTGACCTAGGGACATCATTACTTCATATACATACTCATTAGGTGATAGGCTTTTGTGAGAGATCAAGGTCCTTGATAATTTGACCTTGACCTTCTATGAACTTAGAAATACTTTAACCGAAATTCTTTTACCAAAACTTTAACCTTGCTTATATTTTCTGAATGCTTTAACCTAGGGACATCATTACTTCATATACATAGTCACCAGATGAAAGGCTTTCACCAGAAACCAAGGGCCTTGACAATTTGACCTTGACCTTTTATGGATTTGGAAAAACTTTAACTTAAAAACTTAAAAACCAAAAATTTAACCTTGCTTATATTTTCTAAATGCTTTACTCAAGGACATTATTACTTCATACACATACTCACTAGGTGATAGGCTTCTACAGAGACCAAGGTCCTTCACAATTTGACCTTTATCTTGACCTTTTGTGGACTTTGAAAAATTTTAAAGAAAAACTTCATGTTTGATACAAAGAAATTCCATTGGTAACCCCATCTGCTTGTAGGCTTTCACTTTACCATAACCTTATACATGCAATTAAAACAAAAAAGTTTTTATATTTCTTTATTACTACTCAAACAGATATATATTAGATCATGGACTTTAACATTGAAAGAAACCACTTTGAACTTCGGTCTTCCGTCAAGCGCTGTTTTTGACAAGCAGCTGTTTGGGCGAGCTACGTTGTCCGCGGACAACTCTTGTTTTTTTTACATTTTGTGATATTCTCTGGTATATTCTCTGGTATTACAAAAGGCATTCACTTGAAACTCGGTACTCATGTTCACTATCAACAGGGCAAGGGGTAGCTTTTTTGTGAATTATGTCCCTTTCTCAATTTATCCACTATCTTTTACCCGAAAGCCAAGCGTAGCCACCCGCAGGCGGTATTCTTGTTTTGCTTGTTATATTTTCTCTGATCCTTGTATCATATAAAAGCAGTTAAAAGATTTGATTTCTTTGGTAATATGTAGTGTTAAGCGTACCCATTAATGCACCAAAGTTGTAGGATTTCTACAAACGATGTTCTAACAATAGGCAACCATAACCTCATAACTGCAAGGTACAAAGCTTTAGAGCAATTTGTTTTTCTTTAAACGTATTCATTGAATTACTTTAAAAAACAGAATCCAATTACTACGCTTACGTCTGTGGCACTTTCAGGTTTACGGAAAAGTTCGAACGGTGTTCCAATTACAATCTAGAGTGTCATTTAAAAAAAAGAAAACACAATCCCTCAAAAGACCATATTAAATTGATTTCAGTTTGCATTGTTAGGGCTGTCGAAATCCTCTTGACGAAGACGATTGTGATCATGAAACTCATTCGGAAAGTCGCTCGGACTTTTCCGTAAACTAGAAAGTATCTCGGACGTAAGTATAGTAATTTTGGGTCGCTTGTTAGGTAATACGGCTTCTGGTGGTACTTCGGTCATTTATTCCACTTGAAGAAAATCACATTTTGTTAATTCTTTCCGATCTTCCCTGGAGATATTTGGGGCATATTATAATTTGATGACAAAACGCAGTAAAACACTGCGTTTTGTCGTAAGATTATATTTTGCCCTCTTTTATTCTTACGCTGATTTTGTTTGTTGCAACGTCATCCTTAGTTGAATCGTTGATATAAACCAACATGCGAAATGACGCGCTTTCATGGCTGCGCCCGTATTATTCCCGAGGTCTAATCCGTAGAATCTCAGAGGGTTCCCGAAAGCCGCCACCATAGCGCAGTTGGTTAGGCATAAGACTTCCAATCTGGAAGTCGTGGGTTCGATACCCGGTAGCGGCAAATATCCTTTCCGACGTTTGTCTCTAACCAATGTGTTAAATAGTAAACCGATGAGAGATAGCAGTCGGAGGCTAGGAAAGGGTGTAATGGTAGTACAGGTGAGAGAAATACCAGGAATCCATTGTAAAACCCATTCAAACAAACAAACTCAGAGGGTTCCCTATTGCATGAAACTTAGTCAATTTTTCATTCACGATAGCCAGGTGACAAGTTTATACGCTGATCAAAGTCTTTAACATATTTCAGTCTAGAATCTTTCGCCGAGAAAGTTAGTTAGAAAAAGAGGTCAGAAAAGGAAAAAGGGAATAAAGCTGGTTAAGGATACATAGACAATGTTGTTTGAATATAACCGAAGACTTTTAAAAAAATGTCCACTCAAAAGTTGGTGTTTTTATCCCCACTGGACGAAATCAAGCGAGATATTGTCATGATCTTTTTTCGGTTGTGCGTCCATCCGTGCGTGTGTGCACTTTTCAGGATTTCTTCTTTCAATCCTGATCTGACTGATAACATTGTTGATACGGATGGCCGAGTAAAATAAATTGGCCCCACAATATGGTGAAATAGAAAAGAAACTTGAGACTCGTGAAACCATAACTATTGAAACTTTAAACACAGAATTGAACCAATTTGCACAGAATTGATCCTTGACTCACAGGCGTAGCAAAAAACGGACTCATCAAAAAAGAGGAAGAGATAGGGGGGGGGGGGTATATAAAAACTTTAATTATACAAGGTAGAAGAAACTGAGAAGAATGTTGAAAATGCTTGTCTTTGGTTGATTTATTTAAAGATAACCTGTCCCTAAGTTTGAAATACTCCATTGACAAACAAAATATTTTCGACGGGAGATAACAATTTAACGAATTAGCTTGTTCTAAATTTTTTTTAGGTGAAGCATTATTTCACAGATTGAAAAAAAATGTACTAATGTTGAAAATAGAGGTAAATATGAAAGGTAAATTACTCTATAAAAGTATCTGCGTATAATGCACTTTGTTTATTTTTTCTTCTTTTATTTGCTACATAATAACTTGCATTATGTCCCTTACTAGTCACTGAAGACAACACACATAGGTCTACAATTATCAACCCATTGGTGGAAGACATTTAGTCTGAAACTCGGGATGAGTGGCGGCCACCATCCAAGATCGAAACAGGACCTCTAGATTGAAAGTCCGACGCGCTACCAACTGCGACATGTCGGTGACTCACAACGTGAATTTAGAAGCAAAGTGGGAGTATTTGCATATTTCGTCTTAACCCTTTGCTGTTTAATCCCTGCTTTTTACGTGCCTGTGATTTTATGATTGAGAAAACCTTGTGAAAAAAGAAGAAATTACTTCTGACAATCAATTTCTTCTTTTTCCACACTATTTTCTACCCTACTGAATGGTTATTTTTCAAATAAATCCACTTTAAATTTTTGTCTGCAAAACCTTTGAATTTGGACAGGTCCAAAATTTTGAAAAACAGGAAAGTGTTAAGAGAGACACTTTCTAGTAATTAGTGTATTTTCGGTAGTCGACTGTAAAATCAGAGGCCTGTGCATTCGTTAGAGCGAGGTGAAAATCCCGCTTAGTAAGATTTTTAGGACGTTATAATGAACGATTGAATGTGTGGAGCGAGTTTTGAGTGAATTTAAAGGGAGGTAATCCAATATCGCAAATTTTGTTCAGGATGACATATGAATATGCATATAAGTTCTATTAAAAAGCTTCATATTTCTTCAGGAACCTATCAGAGGCTTACAATTTGAATTATGTCATTGAAATCGCTGTTTTTGTCTATCTTTATTTATTTTAAATGACGTTATTGATTTTATCGTTTTTGAATGGTTTGAGTGAGTATTTGGAATGAATCAATGGAGTGCTGATCGAGTGATCTGGAATGGTTTTGATTGAGATGAATGTGAATTTCACGCTGTTGTTAACTGTAACATATTATCCCAGGTTTATCGGGCAAAGTATCACACCAACCGGGGTAAAGTGTTGCATGGTGTGCAGACACCACGAAAAGGATTTCTTCTTCTCTGTCATTACTAGGATGAAAAGTAAAGGCTCTTTAGCCAAATATTATGCAAAAACCGACTTCAAGTTTTACACACTGTTTTTTGTCTAGTGGACAAAGCGTTTTGAGAAAATTCGCCATTTCTTGCAACAGGATAGTCATTAATTTTATAGGTAACGTTTTCTTTCAAATATGTAACATATTTTTAATAATTTTTCACAAACATTTAAATTTCGTCTGAGCCTGAGCTTCTTTGGATTCATATCAGTCTAAACTTCTTATCTGGAAATGAAATAATGGCGAAAAACATAATGGGGGCAAAATGTTACGCTGTAACACTTTGTCCCATGTCCTGTGTAACATTGGGCCAACTTATTTCTCGTCCGAACGGGTCCCGATTCTCTTACTTTTAGCCGGGCCATAAGTAGAAACCAGCTCTATGTTCCGGCTGACTAAATGATGTCAACCGTTTTCAAATTATGCCGCTCTTTGGTCGTGCACTTATAGGCAAAGCGGGTATAATTTGAAAACGTTTTGTTAGCCGGAACGCAGGGCTGGTTTCTTGTTGTGGCTCCATTCGGGCGAGAAATTAGTTGACCTATTGTGCCGACCAATCGCAGCTTTTCGGAAAAGACACCAACACAAACGGAAAAGAAATTAAAATATAGCCGAAAAATCATTTGTACTCTTATATTTTAAAAACTGTTTACGTAAGAAAAAAAAAAAAAAAAAAAAAACAGTGGCGTAATGAATGATGTAAAACAAAAAATAATTCAAACGTATCACTTTGCCCCGTGTAAGGCGTTGCCACGGTCTCCCCTAGTACCCTATAACCCTATGTAAGCGGCGAAAATAGACCACAGAAAATAAATGCCCGCTCCCACAGTCAGTTGGAAGCCTCCGATCGTTGACGTGGATGGATGAGTTGAATGGCCCAAAAACTTAACTATCGATGCAGTAACTAACGATGTTATTTATAATGGCTTTCATCATCCGAGTATTAGCGTCGAAAGAATATCATTTCTATGATAAGAATGTGCACAGTGGGCAATTGAACGTTCGATGGATGATTAATGATTCTCTTAGCTTGGCAAGTTTGAAAAGGAAACATCTTTTCGTCGGTAAATTGTTCTGTGAAAATTTCAAGCAAATTGGATAAATACTGTGGACCCTATTTCGAAATATTATATGATTCAATCTAAGTTCCATAAGGGTCCTTCTCATGCGAGGATATTTTGATAAGGCCCCCTTTCCCGTGACGCTTTACGAACCTGACCAATTTACATCAGGAACGGTCCTTAAGTTGGGACCATCAATCTGGGAAAGTTTAAAGAAAATTGCACGGATGAAAACTTTGGACGGACCATTTTGTGTTAACGAGATTATTTTAATCATATTTCTATAAGCCCCCTTTTACCATAAAACGTGACGAAAATGGCCCACATTTGAAAGGAACAATCCATTTGTTAGTACAATAATTTTGTGAAAGTTTAAAGCAAATTGGATGAAAACTGTGGACTCTATTGCGATATCGAGTATACTTTAATCAAATTTCCATAAGGCCCCTTTTCCCGTGACGCTTGGCGGTACTGACCCATTTTTCGAAAGGAAGAATCTTTATGTTAGTACAATAATTTTGTGAAAGATTGAAGCAAATTGGATGGAAAATGTAGGCTCTATTGCGTTAACGAGGGCATTTGATCAAATTTCAATAAGGCCCTTCTTCCCGTTGCATCTGACGGACCTGAACCATTTTCAAAAGTAATCATATTGTATTTTGAAGCCATCATTTTGTGAAGTCCGAAGAAAATTGGATGAAAACTGTTGACTCTCTTTAGGCCACCTTTTCCACGAAGATTGACGGACCTGACGCATTTTCGAAAGGAACTATTCTTATTTTGAGACAATCATTCTGTGAAAGGCTGAGGCAAATGGAATGAAAACTGTGTAATGTATTGCGATAACAAGGAAATGTTAGGATGGACGGGAAATATGCCATCGCAACAGCTCTACTGAGGACTCCAAACATGCACATATAGAGGATAATCGTTTGTTCGTGAACAACAAAAGCTATATTTTCACTCGTGGCTCCACCACTCGTGAAAATATAGCATTTGTTGTTCACTCAATGAAATATAAATCGATCTTACACCAAAAACAAACGATTATTCTATTTCTTAATGCAAAAATGAGACAAAATGTGAAATTTTTAGGACATATTTCCGTAAAGCGCGTCATTTTGCGCGTGATTGCTATGCAACTTTCATTGTGACGTCACTTATTTCGCCCCGCATAGATGACGTCAGATAGAGTGATATGCACAAAAGCAGGGTATAAGTTTTTGATAATTTCACTGCTTTTGCGGTGAGATTATCAAGTGATAATCTACCGTTATTTCTCGATAAACCACGGAAAAGCATTAAAGAATTTCTGAAAATTTACGCATTATCCAGACTGTCCCTTTATGCCTGACGGGAGACACATTGAAAGAAGTAATTGAAATGAAGCATGATGAGATCACTTCGTGTACAGCGTTACGATAGCGCCCTACGATATGTAACTACATGTACTTGCTTATATGCGAAACGAATTGAACATTCAGATGTTGTTATGCGAATAAAGTTACCAAATGTCATTAATGATAATTTATAAAGTTTTATATAATGGCGTATTTATTAATTTAGGAATAATTGCAATGTGTCTGACAATAAAATTGTATGGGGGTTAGGGAAACCAACAAAGGCCTTATCATTATAAGTAGTAGTAAAAGTAGTTGTAGTCGTCGTAGTAGTAGTAGAAGAAGTGGTAGTAGTAGTAGTAGAAGTGGTAGTTGTTGTAGTAGTAGTTGTAGTAGGTGTAATAGTTGTAGTTGTCACAGTAGTAGTATCCATTAAATAATTAAAGAAGGATATTATGAACGTACAACAGAAAAAAATGAAAAGAGCAAGAGATCCTTGGGGCTTGAGACGCTATATTGACAATCGTGTTTTTATGCCCCCGTATCGAAAGATCTGGGGCATATTGTTTTACCGTTGTCCGTCAGTCCTTCTGTCTGTCCGTCCGTCTGTCTGTCTGTCTGTATGTCTTCAAAAGTTAACCAAAAACTTAACATTGCCAATATCTTCAAGCCTATTCAAGATACAAGGCTCATATTTGGCATGATGGTAGATCTCAATGATCCACACCATATAACTCATATAACTCAAAAATTTAACCAAAAAACTTAACATTGCCAACATATTCAAGCCCATTCAAGATGCAAGGCTCATATTTGGCATGATGATAGATCACAATGATCCGCATCTGCTGATACCAAAATCAAGGTCATGTGACAAGGTCAAGGACTTAGGTAATCTATCAAAGTCAAATAACTCAAAAAGTTAACAAATAAAAACTTAACATTGCCAATATTTTCAAGCCTATTCAAGATACAAGGCTAATATTTTGCATGATGATAGATCTCCATGATTCGCATCTGCCGATACCAAAGTAAAGGTCATGTGACAATGTCAAGGTCATTTGTCAAGGTCAAATAATTAAAAAAACTTTACATTGCCAATATCTTCAAGCCTTTTCAAGATACAAGGCTCAAGTCGAAGATAGATCTCAATGATCAACATCTGCTGATACCAAAGTCAAGGTCATTTGACAAGGTCATCTGTCAAGGTCAAATAACCCAAAAAGTTAACCAAAAACTTCACATTGCCAATATTTTCAAGCCTATTCAAGATACAGGGCTCTTATTTGGCATGATGATAGATCTCAATGATCCACATCTACTGGTTCTAAGGTCAAGGTCATGTGACAAGGTCAAGGTCATTTGTCAAGGTCAACATTTTGAGAAGAAAAAAATGCTGTAACGGGTGCATTGTGTTTCACATACACATCCTGTGTTTTTTTGTGTGTTTTTTTTTCGAAAAGAAATCTGTTATCTTATATCTATCTGTTATATGAAATTAACCAAGCAGTCTCTAGCACCCACCCATCCCCCTCTCTCTCCTTGATTTAATTTACGAAATAATCTTTAAGGCTTTTTGCAAGACAATCCGGTGATATCTGTATTATTTTAATAACTTGAGAATATTTCATCTTAAATCCATAAGATCCTAGCTCCTTCGTATCTGTTTCATTTAAAACATTAAGAAAGAAATAAAAGAGAGAAAGGGAGAGTCGGGGGGAGGCTTTCCTTATAACCCATTCGCCATCTAATTAAAGTTTTATGAGAATCGCATAAATGTCGATTTAATCGCGCAAACGAAATAATTATTTTTGTGAAATTCAAAGAGGTCCATTTTTCGTAATGATCAGCTTTCTTTTTCAAAAAACATAAAAGCAAAAAATAAAACAAAATTCTAATGACCCAACAATAAACCTGTCAAAGTTTTAAGGGAATCAGATGATATTTCTTGGCTTTATTTTGTAAATGAGAGTATATTAAATCTATAAGGACAATTTTCCTGTGCTTACAGACATATCGGCACTATTTTCGAAATGAACCTGTCTTTATGCCCCAAAAAACCATCATGTGAAACATTCAAGAAAATCCTATAATACGTTATGACTTTATCAATTTATTTATTTGTATTTCTTCGAGCAGTTACCTTAAATGGACTCATTCCCAATGACCCCTCCCCCCACTTTCTATTTTAAGTTATCACAAGACCTGTGTTCAGAATAACAAAGCGATGTAAACTGTTTGCAGATTATACCCCGCTTAACACGCAAGTATACGTGCAAAGCGGTGAATAATTTGCGCATAACAGTTTGTACCGTTTTGTCACCCTGAACGCAGGGCAGGTAGTGGATGAACCCTTTCCTGTTTTACAAAATTTTGGACCTGTCCAAATTCAAAGGTTTTGCAGATGAAAATTTAAAGTGGATTTAATTTGAAAAATAACCATTCTATAGGATAGAAAATAGTGTGGAAAAAGAAGAAATTGCTTGTCAGAAGCAATTTCTTCTTTTTTCACAATGTTTTGTCAATCATAATATCACAGGCACGTAAAAACCAGGGATTAAACAGAAAAGGGTTAAATATGAAAAATTGGAAACTGCCAACCCTACTAAGTATATCAGCGTCCATTTGGATTGACCGCTAAATATTAATTCAACTAATCCCTAGCAATCCGAGTTCCTTTCCACGAAAAGAATTTTGATCCGATTGTTGTGTGACCCAGATGACAAATGGTGAGAGTGTTTATTTTGACCATCCCCTTATTTGTCAGGTTGGGGTCACTTCTGCTGAAATATTTGCATCACTCAGAACAGAAAATAATACCTTGTTTGACTGGCGTTTTGCGAAAGCGCATATTTTAGAATAAAAAAGTTTGTGGTCTTCCAAATGTTCATATATTTTACTTATTTAGGTCGTCCTGGGTGGTTATTCTGCGTAATTATTCAACTGGCATGGCAAGGCTTTAAAGTAGCGCAATTTGGCGAGTTTACTTTTCAATATTTTGGGTTCGTTCAAACGTAAGTCCGCAATTATCTTTTACGCTTGCAAACAACTGTACCCTAAAAACAAAATATTTCACGTGCTTAGAGAAAGTGAACATATATTTCATCGTTGGGTTACCAAAGCCTCGTACCTTAAGCTTGGACAAACTGAAGTTGCGAGGGTTTGGTTACAAACGTACGTGTCCACTATCGAAAGAAGTAGTTAATTATGAATTGAAGCTGTTCTACCTTAGCCTTAGGTGCAACGACCCTGTACTTTTGCTCCGCCCTGCCAGGGCAATAATAATGAATTAAAAGTGACTCAAAAACTGTGTATACAAAAACGTGTTATTTCTTTCCAGATGACGAAAGCTTCCATAAATACTATTCGTAAATCTCAGAAACTGATTCCGTATAGTAAACCGTGTATAGGCAAGTTTGAAGATGATCAATATTATGAATAACTATCATAGTGAATATTCATTGGTTGCGAAAGACCACATAACGGGTCATTAAAAACGTATCATTTCAAAACAATCAAACCAACAAAACCAAGAAATAACGAGACAGGCGGAAAGGTAGACAAATACACACTTTAAGATAACATTTTCTTTCTATAGGTAAACCATGCTATCTGAATGTTTATAAACCGACCTTCGACGAATTTAATATAGAGAAATTGGGACCAACGATTTTTTGCTGTCACGGTCTTTTCACTATACTGAAGGATCGCAGAAACACAAAACTACTAGAATTTCTACAATTGCGTGCAATCCTTTGAACATACATCTGTACTTGTCATGTGTCATAGCGTAAAAGTAATATGCTTTCGAAACCGACTTCATCATGACGAAACTAAAATTGGAAAGACGAAAAGCATTGAATATCGATTGGGAGAAAAAAGTGTTTTACTTGATGAGTTTCTTTGCTGTATCAATATACATGTGATTACATTTGTGATTAAGTACCGTTATCTCATGCTTGTTAAATTTCAGTTCAGTCCACCCCTACTCATGGCTATACCACATTTTCCCGCGTTTTCGAATACCCCGGTTGGACTATAGCTTTTGGCATGCCATTGTAAATACATGTACATGCAATAAGCCATTTAGGTTTAATAAGCAAACCAATTTCATTTTTATTCAGATCATGGACCTGTTTTACGAAACATCTTACGAAAAAATTAATCGTTAGTCAATATCACAAATCGTTCCCGGTGTTTTCATTCATTGTAAGATTCTGTCTTGTAATATTTCGTTGAAATCGTCTTTATGAGATGATGCATGGCAGAATTCCATATTTAATTTCTTTTGTACAAGTAACTTTAATTTTTGACTTACGCAAAATATGACCGTATGATGTTTAGTAAAACAGGCCCCTGGTCCGACACAAGCAGAGTCGTACAGATGCATACAGGAGTTGGCTAGAGACATAAAAATTGGATTTTCAAACACAGGTGATTGTTCACATTCCTACATTGATCGTTGATATGCCTTTGCTTTCGCAAATTGATGTGGCATTTTTTATTATGAAGTTTAAACCTATTTATTTTACATTGATTGCAGAACAAGTTTTCATAACTTTAGTTAATTTTTCTCGAATCTTCTTCCTGCAAAAGGAACCAATACTCGCGCTGAATGCGTGGCCAATGCAAGAACCAAGGTCCATAGCCGCTGCCGAGAATCGAAGTCTAGACCTCTTGGTAATGATGACGACGCTCTGCCTCTCGACCACGAGCACCACAATTCTTCTCGTACGGGACTCTTTTACAAATATTAGATTTAAACAGAAGACTAGAAACGACCGCGTATTTTGTCAAAAAAAACTTTGTCCGACACAAACTCACTAAACTACCGCGCCCTTTGGTCCTTCGTTGCAACCCAGAGAGTAGGATGCTGGATTAATTTATAATTCTCAACGATTACGAATTTGATTAATTTTTAGCGCCCACGGACAGTACTGCAACTGAAAAAGATAAACACTTGGGCCTGTGCCTGACGTATCTAACAATTCACCTGAATGCAACGTTAAGACTCGGATCAGCCGGGTGCGACCTAGTCTCTCCGCACAATCAATGATTATTCTTCTTTCACGGTAGGTTTGTCCAGTAGGTCTGTCCGGGACGTGGGTAGGGTTGGGGTGTGGGTGTGGGTGGGGAGGGATTATTCATTATATGTATATTCAAAGTGGATAGATAATCACAGAGCAACTTTAACCTACAGTATCTTATGGTACGTGAGCCGTTGGTAAGCCGACGACTTCTTGGGGCCCGTTTGTTTGAATTTTTCTGGCTTCATGGTAGGAAATGGATTGATTGACAGTTTAAAATGGACAGCATTGTATACCGAAGGCTCAAGTTTAAAGGTCACTATTCGAAGTTGGTGTAAGTACAGCTGTAGACACCTGCATTTAAGGCATTTTGAATATTAAAGCTGGTATATTTACCCGATCTGTAAGCTTCGTGAATCCATATTTTTAAAGTCATTTTCAGAATCAGGGGCTGGAACGATGGTCGCCCTTTCACTGTCCATCGTTATTCTTTCAGGTAATTCTTTTATTTAAAAAATATCCAAAAAGGTTGTACTCTGTTTCAATATATCGGCTGTAAGCCTTTATCAAGAAATCAAAACTTAAAGATATTTTTTCATAAAAATGGTGGACAATGACTGAAAATATGTGAAAGTTTTAAATTTTTATAGTTTGATTTCTTGATAAAGGCTTACAGCCGAAATATTGAAACAGAGTACAAATATTTTAGATATTAATTAGTTCCCTTAGGAAAATTGTGAAAATTCTTTTATTTAAAGATAGTATTCTGCGTTATTATTCAACCGGCAGGGTGTGGCTTAGCCGCGACGTAATCGGGCGAGTTTCATTTTAAATTCTTTGTGCTTTCCAAAAGTTAGCCGGCAGTTACACGCGTACAAATAACTGTATCCCAAAATCAAAAGGATTTACGTGCTCAGAGAAATGAACACATATCATCGTTTGGTAACCAAAGTCTCGTAGCTTCAGCTTGGATAAGCTGAAGTTACGAGGGCTTTGTTACCAACCTACGCTTTAAGGCCCAATTTATTTATTTCGACTCTCTGTTGAAGTAAGTAATTTCAAATTAAAGCTGTTTCACATTAACCTTGAGTGCAACTACCCGTTATTTACGCTCCGCCCTGCCAGGACAATGAATATTGATTATAATTATTTCCTATTGCAAATTTGTCTTATTCAACGTGACTTTCTTATAATTTATTTTTATTTATGATTAAGGACACAAGAAAATCGTTTATCAATATGTATTTTTAAAAACTTTAAATTTTTGAAAAAAAACAAAAACAAAAAGCTTTTATTACAAAATGATTATTTATAAATACCGTCTTCCCTTTTACCCTACAGAATAGCGCTAAATATATCAACCTTCCCTGTGTTCAAAATGAAAGAATTTGCGAAACGTTTAATTGATGGTACCCTGTTTTGTACGTGTGCTAAAGTGAAAAGCAAGGTTACATTTCTAATGCTTTCAAATGTTTTAGCGTCCAGAAAATAGGATCAGTAGCCTTGAAGGTTGAGCGGCGCTTCGTTTCGGATGACGAAGTGTAAACGAGTGTCTCAGAAATTTTCTGGTTTACAAATTGAAGCGTATCTCATGTGTGCCAGTTCAAACATGGGGCACTTTTTCATCGTAACACAGGGCAAGTTGAAATCTTAACACTTTTGTTTCAAGTGTACCGGACAACGAATGGAATCTCATTTCGAAACAATCGCTATTAACGTAAAGGACGATAATTGGTAGTGCCACCGTCATAGCGCAGTTGGTAGCGTGTTCGACTGTCAAACTAGAAGTCCCGGTTTCGATCCCCGACGGGGCATTCATTCTTTCAGACTATTCGTCTTTCACCAATGGGTTGATAATCGTAGACCTATGTGAGATAGCAGCTGGAGGCTAGGAAAGGATGTGGTGGTTGTACTGGTGAGAGAAATACCAGGAAACCATTGTTAGGTGCTCCAACTGCCGCGATATAACTGAAATAATGTTGAAAGCGGCGTAAAACTCCATTCAATCAATTAAAACGATAATTGGTAATTGGTAAGAATATTTTTGACACTCGCGCGAAATTCGTCGATCTTGAAACTCCATAAAAGAAATATAGGCGATTGACCGAATCTAAGTTGAAAGAACCGGATGGCGAATTTAAAATAATCTTAATCCGGAAGGTCGAACTATCAATATAAAATCATAAATTATACAGAAAGTGAAACATGCCTACTCTAGTCAGCCTGCGCAACCCGTGCTGTCAGACTAGGGTCGAAATTTTCTCGCATTTACCAGATGGTACCTTTTCGTGCGATAGGCCATTTATTTTCGATTTTCGGGGTGAGACTAGTAAAATCTTTACGAAGTTAAATGCACGTGAATTGCATGCTTTGTTTTGACTTTTCTAAGCACTGCTCTGCGTTCAGGATGAAAACGTTAGCGAAGCGTTTTCGAAATGATACCTCGCTTTGCACGTATGTGCACGTGCAAAGCGGGGTATCATCTCAAAGCGCTCGCAAAACATTTTTACATCTCAAACGCAGGGCTGCCTTTTCATCGGCACTACGCTAAACTAATTTTTGTATTTTTATTAAAACAGAGATGCAGTTTTATATTACTGGGCATGCATTTTACAATTTTATTTATCATTTTTTTTATTTATTTATTTATTTTATTTATTTATTTATTTATTTATTTATTTATTTATTTATTTATTTATTTATTTATTTATTTATATTTATTTATTTATTTATTTATTTATTTATTTATTTATTTATTTATTTATCATTATTATTATTATTTTGAGGGCAAAAATTCCTGAAAATCACTTCACTCTTATACACCAAATACAGACCTTACCCCGATAAGAAGATAGGCTTGAGAACAGGAAAGTGTATCATAATTTAATTTTTGTCATAAATCATGATATAAAAATTGTGTGATGCTATGCAGTGTTTATTCTTGGATTTCATAACTGGGGGGGGGGGGGATTTCAGCACAAAATTGAAGCAATTGAAGCAATTGAATAATACTCTTAGTCAAAAATCCTCCACATATCTAGAAAATATGAAGATCTTTGAAAAAGGTGGGACAATCTCAATCTCCCTGCCTAGTATAAACACTTACTATGTACTGCCAAATATTAGATTAAGAATCAATTATTGCATCAGGTGTACGTTTCGGATCGTGTATGCATACGCTAACGGACAATACCCGGGCGATAACGAGAGAAAACGCGAATTAATAAGTAAATTCTCGTGCCGCTAACGCCCGACTTTCTTTCGATTAAATATTCTCAGTCTGGGCCTTTACACTTAATCAGTTTCTTTATCTAACATTAATGTAGAGCATAAATAAGACGGCGATCCTATTTCCACATAATTTTTTGTGACATCATTAATCTAAAAAGCAACGTCGATATAAACAAAAGTGATTAAACTTTGAATAGCGCATTTGTTGGCACATTATTGGTATAAGAGCTTGTTTTAAAGCATTCCTATGAATTATTTATTTCTTTTTGAATAAATACTAAAGTATTTCTTTTTTATGCAATATTAACGCCAAATAACGTTTTTCAGGCGTTAACATTTGCACAGACCCTCGAAATGCTTTAACGCCCTTGTGTTTTACACTGATTCTTCTGGTCTCTGCAAATGTTAACGCCCTCAAAATCGTGAATTAATCCTATATTGCCTGTTGTTTTGAGAATATGTATATGCTGTATTCTATGTTCCTATAGCAACCCTAGTCGGGTCATCGCCAACACCTGTCGGGGACAGTCAATCGTGTTACAGTTGTCAGTATTCCAGTTTGACTGAAGTATGCAATCATACACAGACATGCGCATCAAACCAGGTACGAGTTCGATTTTCTGTATACCGAAATTGCGGTCATCATTTCTTGTCAAATTCTTGAACACGTGCGGTCACGCGATAATTAAATAAAAGTTTTTAGAAGGATCAGCGCCATTGCCTACGTTTTAGCAAAGAATGTTTAAAGAAGATGAAATGGATCTTCCATTGCTCCGAACCTGTTCAATTTACATCGATTTGGAAGCAAAATCTTACAATTTTGATCAATTATCTCGATATTGCCGTTGTAAAGTAAAAGGTGTCCAATAGACGCATGGTAGCCTGACTCCCAGGCCGTTAGTTATTATAGGGTTAATTCACGTTTTTGCGGGCGTTAAAATGTTAACGCCCGAAAAAGCGTGAATTGACGCTATTATTGCATAAAAAGATAGATAAGAGTAAAATAATTTCATAGAAACGATATAAAAAACAGTTACAAACCTACTTTTATGCCGTCATGCATTTCACCGTCCATCATGGTTAAACCGACGTTGCTTGGTAAATTTATGACGTCACATAATTTAACGCGGGATTTAGAGCAACGTCTTTATGTTTGCTCTATTATAAATTTGGACAAGGAAACTGATTAAGTGTATAGGCCCAGACCGAGAATATTTAAATTTAAAAGCCGGGCGTTAACGGCACGTAAATTTTCTGATTAATCCACGTTTTCTCTCGTTAAAGCCCGGATTTCGTTCGTTTACGTATGCCTTTAACGAGTAGAAAACATACCTTTAATGCAATAATGTTAAATAAGGTACACCACCCATGTTTTACTATTTCAAATTACCCCCCATATTCTCAAAAACTGATCGGCCTGTCAGAGAAATATAAGCCGATAAGAAATTATGCTTTCTCTAGTTAAATTGCTCATTTGACAATATCAGATCAGTGGGACAGGAGCCAGTCTAGACGCATGGCTGAAGTAGCTTACCCCGTAGGCACAATATATGAGGTCAATACTATGCACTGTGTAAGATGTTTGAATTTTAAGAAGGGGGTTTTGAAAACCGTCGCATGATGATTGGTCGCTAAATAGACGTGGTCGCTCGAACAATATTAACTGTTTAATAAGTGTTGACTCTTTGACAATCAAATTCACTCCGCTATTATGTTGAAGCTGACTTCTTTTTTTTATAAAGGCTATAAGATTGTCGGTTGTGCAGTTCTATATTGTAAATATTTCTTCTCCTCTGAATACAATGATTTCTTATGATTTATTGAAATATTTTCAGGGAGTTTGTATCACTCAACTTTCGTATGCAGAGGATGACGTTTGGGTTACACGTGCTTGCGCAAGATTGACGGTGAATATATTAGTTTCTACATATTATTCTCAAAGTACTGAGTAGTTAGCGGCAAACTTTGTGATGGAAAAAAAGAATTGAAAAAAATGTCGTTATATTGTCGTTATATAATCTTTATTTTGTCGTTATTTTTGTATGTCGTTCTTATTACTCAAGTCAGTCTGCATGTTACAAGACGAATCTGTAATTATTTGAATTGATATTTCTTTTATTTATTTTAAGATTGATTCATACCCTCTTTAATAAGATTCTTACTGTTTAATTTTTCCACACAATGATCGGGGGCAATTGTCGGGGAGGATATCCGAAAGACCTAGGAATCGAACTTAGAACCCTATGAGTACGACGCGCACAAATGAAAAAATAACTGCCATGGGCGTGGTCTATGATTTTGTTGACCTCTATATAGCCAAAGGCATTCGGCATTCAATGAGCACAAAATTGATATTCTGTTTAGAATTTGACGTTAATTTTTGTGATAAAACGAGTAAAGTACTATTTCAAAGCTATTCCACGAAACATAAAACGCCGTTAGCGAATTGACGCAAGTGAATCCATTATGACGTCATTTTCACAACCAAAATATAACGTTGATATCCGTTCCTAGCTCATTCGCATAATAATTAACTCCCATGCAAAAATATTCAACGGGGTTATTTCACTCAATCGACGTAGGTCATATTATAAACACTTATGTCTTGAAAATGATGCGATTGAATTCATAAAGATAAAGGAAATATCGCCTGTCATAAATAAGAATATACAAAATTAAATGACTAATCTCAATCATAACAAGAAACAAACAAACAAACAAACAAACAAACAAAGAAAAACTTGTGTTTTCAAACAGTTGTGTGCTAATTCTGAAGAAAACAATGCGGACGAATGTTACTGGGACAACCCGAGTACGTACGGGTTTGAAGGGAAGTGTTCATTCTGTTGTTCCGGAAATGACTGTAATACTCGGATACCCTCCAATTTCCTACCGGAAATGGTGGCAGAAGAAGACGACACGCAAGGTAAATATGGATCCGCTCCGGTCTTGAATTACTTCCGAGGTTGATTCCGCTCCGGTTTGAATTACTTCCGAGGTCGTTGTACCCTAAAATAGTCCGGTTAGAAAAAAATGGTGTTGTCCTTTTGCCACATTGTTTTAATGTTTAAATAACAGTAAAGTGCTTGAAATGAGGTTCAGCCAAGTGCCAGACCTCTGCTACAATTCATGCATAGTTTTAAATGAATTTAAGTGGGAACTTTTTTTTCTGAGAGCCTGACCTTTGATGGTGGTTCCCAAGTAAGGAAACTCTTTTGTACTATGAGAATTTTTAGGGTGGTTGTGCGCCATTAAAAATTGTGGGAAAATGAACCGCTCATGAATGCATTTTCTGCACATAGATGTCAAGAACAAAGAATTTTCTTGAAGACTTGCAAACTTTTATAGCTCAAACGACTTTTTTGAGGAGCTACGTACTGACCAAATGTGCCAATTTACTATATGATTTAACACGGCCAGATCAGACAGGAGTGTAACTATATGTTTGTCCTGCCATGCTTTGAGGAATTAAAAAGATATTGAGAACATTTGAATATTATACACGGCAGATTGTGACACATACAAAGTGCGAAACTATTTCTCCTATGTTTGATCGGGTTCCTTCAGTAGGGTGCTGCTGGAACGAAAACGGATTTAAAGGATAAATGGGATGTGCGTGACATTTCCATCAATTTCACGTGTGCGTGAAAGGGAGTCGTTGAATATCCTGGACAGTCATCCACCGCATTGAAAATAGTCTGCAATATTGAACAGTGAGTTTGGGTTCAAAGTTACAAATTCATGACATTGTGAAGATTCGGATCGGACTGTGCTATGCACAGACTAATCAGAATCATTATTTACGCACATGTGAAATTGATGGAAATGTCACGCACGGGCTCAAATGGTTTGAGCTCCGTTCGTCAATTATTGGACGAATATATACCATCGTCGTTATGCACCATTTTGCGTAGATGGAAGACCAAAACCTCGTACAAACAGCTTGAATAAGCTGTAGTTCTCGAAACTACAGTTTGTCTCATCCGTAGTTACTACGTTTGGTCGCCCATCGGCGATTTTTTTCTTGTTCCATATCAAATAAAGTTTTTTGGGGGTTTTCCCCTGATTGTCTGATTGGGTGCGCCACGATACCCTACATAAACTTGGCCATGGTTCGATTTTTTGGAAGCTATTAATAATCGAAACCATAACATCTCAGTGAACTTGTAACCCGTCACGCGAAAAGGGACCATCTGGGAACCTTATAAAGTAAATCTTTGAAAACGAGGTCAGTTACAGTAAAAGTCAACCGTTGATCGCATTTCCAAAATGCTTATTCAGGACGGTAGAATGATCATTGTTGATTGGGAAGATCAGCCCACTGCGAGCAATTTCTAACCTAGTTACAGTTAAAAACATCGTAAAATTGACACCCATTCCTATCAAAATCATTCTTAATCATTCATTCAGCGCTCCATTTATTCATCCCAAACACTCACTCAAATCGATCAAAAACGCTCAGAAATCATAAGAAAACATTTAGAAACCATTCAAGACTTTCATCAATAAATTCAATTCGATCTATCAGTTCTACGATTTCATTAGCTGGTGTGGACTATAAAGTGTCTGATTGGTCCTCGATGACGTATAATAAGAAAAAAATGCGTATATTTTATCAAAGGGAGGTAATTAATATTGCTAATTTTGTTCATCATGAACAAAATTAGCAATATTGGATTACCTCCCTTTAATTTCACTCAAAACTCGCTCCACACACTCATTCAAAATCATTCCAAAATCATTCACCTTATCAATTTCACGATGTTCTTAACTGTAACCTACGCAGCCATCTCTGACCGAATAGATTCGACACTTAGAGTACTTCACAAGTGGTCCCTTTTCGTCTTGCAGGTTATATATATATATAACCCGTCAAGCGAAAATGGACCATCTGGGAACTCTGCTTAACAAATATTTGAAAAAGTGATTGGGACCAGCATAGGTCAACCAAAGGTCGTAATTCAAAAAAATATGTCACAAGAAGGTAGATTGAACATTCTAGTTTGATAGAATAAGCAAAGTGCGAAAAGTTTCGACCCTAGTCGGTCTGTGCACTCCGCTCAGTCTGACAAGGGTCGAACCTTTACGCGCTACTTAGATGGTCCATTTTCGCATGACGGGTCACATTTATGTATGGTGGCGCAAAAACATTTCACAATCATTAACGATTGGGCTAACATTCTGTTGTTTCAATCAACATTCGTGGATTCGTATTGGCTGTAACCCCGATTTTATTACTCAATTACTTCCGCACAAAGTTGTCCCATAAAACTTTTATTCAAATTGCTGTGTCTTTTGTTTAACGTGGGTGGGATAATCTACTATGAACTTAAATGAAGTTAGATGTGAGTTGCCCAAAATACATAAAGCACTATTTTCGTAGCTGATATTTGGAATTTATTTTGGCAAATTGCAATTTCATTTGTTATTATCTCCCTTTTTGTATTTTATACATTTCTATATATTATTTCCTATAAACTACAAATAGTACTGATTATCAAATTTCTTTTATCGTTTTCAAAGAAAAAATAAAATTGTTTCCCTATTTTTTCGCAGAATTCAGTTCATTATTTTTGGAGTTATCTGACCCTTAATATGAGATACTGGCAATAATTAACTTTTAACCGGCCTTTTCAAGACGAAGCCAGACGAATTTCAGTGGGATACGACAGACCATTGAGGCCAATGAAACAACATCCTTAATTTTCAATTAGATTGGTTGTTATCTTAATCAGATAATGATAGATAATTAAAATGCGAGTTAGAAGGTTTGCCTAGTATAGAACATTTTTATATAAGGAGAATGGGAAATCATAAAATACACTATCTGTATACGGGTATTTTTGGCTACTTTGGTTACACAGAAACATCCAATCCTTAAAATTTGGATTAATCAAACTTTCTTGCTTCATGATATATGAACTATCTAAATTATAACATAGCAAAAGAGTGTTTGTTGATTTCATGGTGGTATGAATCCTAAAAATTCTAATTTCATAGATGTACAAATCCGCTTCCATTATCCAACTGAGTTTAAAATCACCTTTCAATTTTTGGGGGACCTTTTAACTGCCCTGCGTTCAGGATGACAAAACAGTGCAAACAGGTTTCTAATTATTCCCCGCTTTGCACGCAAGTGTACGTGCAAAGCGGAGTATAATTGGAAAACTGTTTGCTCCTATTTGTCACCCTGGACGCAGGGTAGGTCTGGCTTCAATGTTAACCACAATATTCCTAAAGTAGAAACTAGGCAGTGCATGCTAAGATCAGACAGCCAGTCTGTGTAATATATTCAAAGGTTACACTGTCTGCCAAAACTCTTTGCATAGCAGGCATATTCTGTGAGCAGGATGAGAAGGTTACGATTTAATTTCTTAAAAAAAGAAAATATTTGTCTTTCTCAAATCAGCTGTGAACCGACTGCCGAGGGCAGGTGCTAAAACGGCACCTAAACCAGGAGGTACAACGAAACCAAGATCTGGTGGAACCACAAAACCTAAACCAGGCGGTACAACGAAACCAAGATCTGGCATAACAACGAAGCCAAAACCTAGTGGTCCGAATAGGCCCAGTGCCGGAAATAACCCGGGTCCCTGTAACGCATGCAGTGGTGGGGGTGGCGGCGTAAGCGTCGTAATTGACGGAGGCATAGACATTGGAATCGGCACTGTAGGCAATAATGGTGGCAACAACGGTGGTAATAACGGTGGAAACAATGGTGGCAACAACGGTGGAAATAATGGCGGTAATAACAGTGGCAATAATGGTGGAAATAACGGTGGCAATAATGGTGGAAATAACGGTGGCAATAATGGTGGAAACAACGGAGGAAATAATGGCGGAAATAACGGTGGCAATAATGGTGGAAATAACGGTAGTTACAATGGAGGAAACAATGGTGGCAACAACGGAGGAAATAATGGAGGCAATAATGGGGGAAACAATGGTGGTAACAATGGGGGAAATAACGGAGGGAACAATAGTGGTAACAACGGAGGAAATAATGGAGGAAATAACGGTGGTAATAATGGAGGAAACAATGGCGGTAATAATGGAGGAAATAACGGTGGCAATAATGGTGGAAACAACGGAGGAAATAATGGAGGCAACAACGGTGGTAATAATGGAGGAAATAACGGTGGTAATAATGGTGGTAACAATGGAGGAAATAATGGAGGAAACAATGGCGGTAATAATGGAGGAAATAACGGTGGCAATAATGGTGGTAACAACGGAGGAAATAATGGGGGAAACAATGGTGGTAACAACGGGGGAAACAATGGTGGTAACAACGGGGGAAATAATGGAGGCAACAATGGGGGAAACAATGGTGGTAACAGTGGAGGAAATAACGGTGGTAACACCGGTGGGAACAATGGAAGTAACAACGGGGGAAATAATAGCGGAAATAGCAGTGGTAATAATGGAGGAAATAACGCAGGAAATAATGGAGGAAATACTAGTGGGAAAAACCCAGTTGATACGGGTTCTAGTAATGCTGGTACGTCTTCATCGAATAATAATTGCAATGTACACGACGGCCAACCTTGTTGTAGCGACCATGGCGGCATGTCCTTTGATATAGATGTAAAGGTTCATATTGGTAGAGGAGGTAATAGCGATGAGAAAAAACAACAAAATAAAGCTACGAGCAAGGCACTTTTGTCAGCAAATAACCAAGGTAATTACGTAACATTTCATCAGATTATCAATTCGTAACTCTAGATAGAATATAAACATCTGAGTATCGGATCCTAAACGCCAGGTGTCTTCTTTGGTGTTTGCAGTACGTCGCAAGGCAAATTTCCTAAAATAGGGATTTTTCCAACGATTTACCGGCGATCAAGTATTTTTGTTGTTCATTAGAAACGGCATGATCAAATCTACAAGTTGACTCAATAATTTTCTTGTCCTATAGATAAGACTAATATGTCAATACTCAATAAAAAGTCCATACATTGTAATGTTATATTTTGGCTAATACGGTTTTTGAAATCAAAGCGCTGTTGTATAAATTTTTCCACAATTTGATATGGAAACCCGTAAAAATTCATTAAAAAACCAAAGCGAGTGTGACGGCATCCCGTCACTCTCCATTGAGGCTATATCATAGATTTGCCCTTTGACATACATTGTGACGTCCAACCGCCAAAGTAAAAATAACAAAATGTGTTAAGTTTCCGTTATAATTATTCGTGACGGTTAGCCACCAGGGGCTTGTTTTACTAAACTTCTTACGAAGTCAAAACCACAAATCGTACCTGATGTTTTCATTAATTGTTAGATTTTGTCTTGCAATATCTCATTGGAATCGTCTTTAGAAGACGATTCTAATGAGATGATGCATGGCAGAATTCCATATTTAGTTGCTACTGTAAAATCAACTTTAATTTTTGACTAACGCAAAAAATGATCATAACGATAATCATATGATCATATGATATCATAATGATGATAATCCCGTTTGAAAAACTTTTCTAGCTTAAAGCCAGAGGGCTTTTGTCAATGTGTTATATCCGATGTTTCTCTGTCGCTTGACCATTACGTTCGTGCGCCAACCCGTTCGTAAACATTTAACCTTAAAATTTACTTCTCAGAAAATGCCATAATAGTATAAATTCTATTTCAACTTCACGGAACAATTCCTTGGGTGATCAATCAGCAAATCGGCCGCCGCCAAAGCGTAGTTGGTATGTGATATATGTCATTTGTAATATTCCTGACGGCGGCAAATATTCTTTCCTATATTGTCAAAATTAAGTATCATCAATAAAAGTAGTTTTTTATAGACTAAATCTGCATATTTGATATTTATTGAAAATGTGTAAATCAATTAACCGGAAATTTAATGATGTATTTCACTTACACACTTAAGATTTACCTTGTTTGGCTCAAATAAAGCTGAATAAAGTTATTTATCTTATAACTATACAAATATCCATGTGATAATATCCCGAATGATATTTTTTATGATATCACATAGTTATTTTTAGAACAATTATAATGCGGTTATTTTTAGATTTTTGCATTTCAGTTAGAAACGTGGACTAAAACAAGACAAATAGAGGTTATAAGATAAATATAATACTTACTTAGTGTATTGTATGAAAAAAAAATCTAGCTCGGTTGTGAGAATTGATAATTGTCTCGACAGAGCCTCGTTAATGATCAATTCTCTCAACCTCGTTAGATGTTTTTTAAATACAAATCACTAAGTATGTAATATATATATATATATATATATATATATATATATATATATATATATATATATATATATATATGTATACACGGCATTATGGTCGTCAACAAATGATGTCGATTCTTTCTTCAGTAAATCAGGTCATTACAAACTCACCAACAAATCCTTCATCAACTAGTTCACTACGACCAACAACCGTACCATCAAAAGCTCCTAAATCTGCACCTCAAACAACAACGGTACCTACAACCACGTCAACGAAACCACCAACTACTACCCCCAAACCAACAACTATGAAACCGACCACTACTACTCCTAAACCAACGACGTCCACTCCAACAACAACCCAGACCACGACGGTTACAACTAAACCTACGACTACAACAAAACCTACGACAAGTCAACCTACGACGAGAGCCCCGAAGACGACTACAAGCTCCTCAATGGGTAGGTTAACCCGTTTATAATTGAATTTTAGATATGGCTGAAGAGTCGTTTTATGAAAACAGTTTTGAACACGCAGCTGTTTTGTAAGTCTCATAAAAAGGTTGTCTCAAATGAAATATGTTTTTTAACTGACAAATCTTTACATTTTTGCATCATGATATTGCGTATAAGACACGAAGACAAAGTTTGTTCATTTCATAGAGGTATGAAACTATTAGGCTTATCACACTTATGTTTGAATGCGCTTCGCGTATTCATATAGTGTGCATAAAGTTTTAGTTTCATACCTCAATGAAATCAACAAATACTCTCTTCATCTCTTAATTATAATCAGCTGCTTCCCACATATTTATCCTGGTCATGATCCTATATCAGATCTGATTATAATAGATAAAAAAATATAAAGAGGATAAATGTTAGTTTCGTTGTCAGATCGATAACCTATATCTTTCATTCATTGAACAAAAAAGCTATACTTTCACGAGTGACGGACCCCCACGAGTGGCGGACCCCCAAGTGAAAAGATTGTTTTCTCATCGTAACCCAATTCTTTTACAAATTCCTATAACTGAGACTTATCCCTTTCGATTCTGATTTCTAAAGAATACGCAAGTACTTGCGCTGAGTGTCTGAGCCAAAAACGAATCGAGAGCCACTCTCGGAATCTGAACACGTGATCTATTGATCAAGAAGATGGTGCTCTGCTTCTTGGCAAAACCACAAAAAATAATAAGGGTAGCTTTCTCTTTTAATTCTTAAAAGAATGACTCTCATTCCCACAATTTCTATTCATTTGCAATTATATGTTTACATTGTGACGACCCGACCTGTATGACTCACCAGTGTACTACTGATTTTGTATGATTGAAAAGGTAGAATTCGATCTGTATTACACAGTAAGCAATTTTGTATCCATCAATCTTTTATTTTTTGTGAGTTTGCAATGTGACGGCTCGACGTGTATGACCAAGTAAGCCATTGTGTGTCCTTGAATCTCAGTCAGTTTTGTATGACTCACCGTTTCTATCACAGTATTTTATGTTTGCAATGTGACGACTTGACCTGTATGACAAAGAAAATCATTGCTAGTTTGTGCCCCTGAATCACAGATCTGCATGACTTGCCGTTTTAATCACAGCATTTATATTTTTTGTAATGTAATTATTTGATTGAATAATCAAGTAAAAATAGTGTACATCATTTATATGTTAACAATGTGACAATCTGATCTGTAGGATTCAGTCTGCTATGGTGTATGCCCCTGATTCACAGTTCTGTATGACCCACCGATTCTTATACAGCGTTTATATGCTTACAATGTGACAACCGACCTACGTGACTCAGTAAGCTATGGTGTGCACCCCTGATTCACGAATTGTTTGACTTACAATTTCTATTACAGTGTTTATATATTAATAATTTGACGACCTATCCTGTATGACACAGTCGGCTATGGTGTGCGCCCTCTGATTCACAGATTTGTTTGACTCACCATTTCTATTACAGCATTTATATGTTTACAATGTGACGACCCATCCTGTATGACACAGTCGGCTATGGTGTGCGCCTCTGATTCACGGTTTTGTATGACTCACCATTTCTATTACAACATTTATATGTTTACAATGTGACGACCCCTCCTGTATGACACAGTCGGCTATGGTGTGCGTCCCTGATTCACAGTTTGTATGATTCACCATTTCTATTACAGCATTTATATGTTTACAATGTGACGACCCATCCTGTATGACACAGTCGGCTATGGTGTGCACGCCTGATACACAGTTTTGTATGACTCACCATTTCTATTACAACATTTATATGTTTACAATGTGACGACCCATCCTGTATGACACAGTCGGCTATGGTGTGCGTCCCTGATTCACAGTTTGTATGATTCACCATTTCTATTACAGCATTTATATGTTTACAATGTGACGACCCATCCTGTATGACACAGTCGGCTATGGTGTGCACGCCTGATACACAGTTTTGTATGACTCACCATTTCTATTACAGCATTTATATGTTTACAATGTGACGACCCTTCCTGTATGACACAGTCGGCTATGGTGTGCGCCCCTGATTCACAGTTTTGTATGACTCGGGTACAGCAGAAAAAAGATGGCTCCAGAATTTTTACTAAAGGGTATGTGAAATTGTCAAAATGTATCGCTAGAACTTTTTTTTTGAAAATTAATATGTGACCCGTCACGCAAAAGGCGACCATCTGGGAACTTAGTAAAATGAATTTAAGAAAACGAGATTGGGTCCAGCATTGGTCAACCAGAGGTCGCATTTCAAAAATTCTTTCACTGGAAGGTAGACTGAACATTCTTGATACAGGAAGTAAGCCCGTTATGAAAAGTTTCGACCCTAGTCAGTCTGCGCAAGCCGCGCAGTCTGACTAGGGTCGAGACTTTACGCACTACCCAGAATGAGATGGTCCCTTTTCGCGTGACGGGTCAATTATACATGAACCATTACTTATATTGAATCATCAATAATGTATAATATTATAACAATTATTATCATTGTGACATCTATATTGTTGTTATAATAAAAAATATATCAATAACAATAATATTTTTTTTATAAGTAGAATTCGCTATTTTGACTCGTCGACTGCATACAAATGTACTAAAATAACAAGTCACAATACCGTATTCTAGTAAAAATAACAATAAATAATTAAGGCCTGATAATGGTAAGGCTGTATTTATAGTATTAAAATTGGCAACAATATTATAAGAACAAAATTATCAAGTATAATGTGTATACTTGGCATTTAAATGCATCTTATAAATAGCATCGTTCAATGTCAAATGATAACTTCAATTTTGACGTCAAAATCTATCTAACACTAGAAACCGATTTTGGTCTATCTCTGCCCAAAGAAACACCATTTTAATTACGGAAAAGAAACTAATACACATTTCCTACTATGGCAACTTATATTTGTACTTGAAATTTCCAACAATTTGAAATGTTGGTTAGGTTGAAACATTGAGAGGCATAGACAGCCACAAACTCTAAAAATAAAGTTAACTCATGGTCTACAGATACTTTGAGACCTTATCTATCTACTAAGTGCATAGTGAAGACTCTGGTCAGACTGTGCGGATGCACAGACTGGCCAAGGTCCTTGCTTTGCGCATATTTGAAATCTCTTGCATGCTTGCATCACATGCTTAAATTTAAGGTGTGTTAAAGAGACAGTTTGTGAAGAGAAATGGTGGAAGCAGACAGCTGGAAAGACTGAATGTATCGCGAATATCGACGACGCTCCGTCAAGTATGACAAAAGGCATGGAACTAGACTGCAGTTTCTGCTGCACGTCATCCACGTGCAACGAGCACGCCAAGCCCATCGACAAGGCCTCCTGGTATATTGGGAAGAGTTTACCACCAGTCTCCGGGAAATAGCAAGCAAAGTAATGATCGACATTCAATATAACAACGGATGTTAAGAAGGTTATTTAAAACATTCTGTATTCTCGTATATTGTGAAACATAGAGATTGTAATTGAATGACAAATTTATTCTTAATATAAACTTATATTTTTGCTGATTATCATTTTTGAAACAATAAAAAGTTTGTTTAAAATGTTGTGCTTGTAAAGGTATAGATTAATTTCCATTTTCTGTCCTCTTGATAGAATGTGCTAAGTCGGGAAACCCCGTTAGCATTATGAAACAATCCTGTATTCAAGATGTGAATGCTTGAAAAGGTTGAAAAATGTACCTATTTTTAAACGTTCATCAAGAGCTGGGACAGAGCTTCACTTAAATAATTTATAATTTATTTCCTTCTCAGGTGAACATATTTCTTAAACATAACATTTTAATACATGTATATATACGAACACAAAAAATAATTAGAAGTTGTTATTTGTAATAACTTATTAATATAATTTTTTGTGTTCGTTCATTCTTAAATGGTTACAACTGATTTATAGGTTTATATCTCAAGTTGAAATTTGAGAAAATTCTCAGTTGAACATGAGAAAATTTTGAAAGTCTTTGGCCCAGATCCATTCGTCGTTGTTATTCTAAAACCTCGTAGCTACAGCTTTGGTCAAGCTTCAGTTACGAGGTTTTAGAATAACATCAACGCATGTTTCGAGATGATGATCTACAAATAACTATCATACTCCATCTCGCGAGAAAAACTTCCAAAATGCTGGTAGTTCAATTGGAGTTTTGACATGAAGCTATAGTGAAAAAAGAGAAAAAAACTTGGTTTTCATTCTTCCTTTATGTTTCTATAATGTGATAAGGCAACAAGTGAAGTCGCGTACGTGTAGGCATTAGAAGACCAGAACGGAAAGAAGCCATCTTCCCCACTGTTATATCCGTCAAAGGTCACGGGGGTCTTCATTCCAAAATGAGGCTTGTTCAACATAACGTCATAGTCAGCGGGAGTGACGTACCCTTGCATTCCTTGTATGTTTTTGTACGTAGATGGGAATTTGTCGTCGTTGAATTTGGTACCGTTGAAAAATTCGAGTCTGTTGGCAGGGAAGGCGAACGGAAGGCTCTGAAAGTATCGTTGGCTGGATGTAGATCTATCTTCAAGAATGCATCTTTTAGATTGCAATACCAGCCCTGCGTTCAGGATTTCATAAACGGTACAAACTGTTTGGAAATTATACCCAGCTTTGCACGTGCATTTGCATACAAACCGGGGGTATAAATTGCAAACAGTATGCACCGTTTTGGCATCCCAAACGCAGGTCAGATTTATACGCACCAAATTTCGTTTAACCAGGGTACTTTAATGTGAGTAGTTTTTTTTCATGGATATGTGTATCGTACAGAAAGCGTCCATTTTCGTGGTTAGAATAGGAGAGTTACAGTTTCTTTCAATTATGATTAAATGATATCAAAGGCTCAACATTTAGGCAGTAACAACTATTTCGCGCTGAGCCATCGATATATCAAACAACGTCGGAAAGCAAATCTTTGTCTGATATTATCCATGATTAATGCCCTGGCAGGGCGGGGCCTAAGTAACGGATCGTTGCACTTAATGTTAAGGGAAATCAGCTTCTATCTTAAATATCCCACTTCCAAAGAGAGTCGACATAAATAACTCAAGAACTTAAATCATGGATTGGTAACCAAATCCTCGTAACTTCAGCTTAATCAAGCTGAAGTTACGAGGCATTGGTAACCAAACGATGAAATGTGTTCACCCTCTTAAAGCACGTGAATTCTTTTGGTTTTAGGATACAGTTATTTGCACGCGTTAACGATGATTACCGTCTAAAATTTGAAAGAACCCAAACTATTGAAAAGTTAACTCGCCATATTACGTCACAGTTAAGCCCCGCCCTGCAAGTTCATTAATTACGCAGAATACCGTAAATCACTAAATTTTAATTGTTCCAAAAACGGGTTAAAATAGCCGAACAACGAAACAAATGACAGTAAAACTTGTATCCAGGGACTACTTGGAGGACCGCCAAAAGGCGGATACTTATGGGAATGATCGCTTTATACGGTATTTTATGATAGATAAAACAGACCATTTGGGGAGCATATGTAGACAACTTTTCGTCTAGAAATACCCACTTTTTCAGACATTGAACATTCCGTGAAGGTTTTTTACAAGGCTTGCTTTATTTAAGTGGTAGCTTAAAAGGAGTGGTAGCTCAAGAAAAATCGACTGTAACTCAATACAAAATTATGAAGCTTTCAACTCACACTTCTGCCTTTTCCAGATCCAGAGAAGAATGTGTTCCAGAATTTGTATTTCCTTGTCTCGACATTGTCCGTCAAAAACTTAACTGCCGACCTTACGAATGTCTTTACGCTGCGCGGTGTATCTGGAAATAATTCAATTCTAGTAGTGGTTTTCAAATTTCGTACATTCTGATTGGATGAACTATTTGATTTTATCTTATAACTATACAAATACCCGTGTGATAACATCCCATATGATTTTTTTACGATATCACATAGTTATTTTTAGAACAATGATATAATGCAGTTATTTTTAGAAACTTGCGTTTCTGTTGGGAACATCTACAAAAACAAGGAAAATAGAGGTTTATAAGAAAAAACATTATACGTATTTAGTGTACTGTATGAAAAAATATCTAACTCGGTTGTGGGAATGGATAATTGTCTCGGCAGAGCCTCGACAATGATCAATTCTCCCAACCTCGTTAGATATTTTTTCTCATACAAAACACTAAGTACGTATTATATAATTATTCCTAAATAAAAACAATGAGTTCGTAGCTACTTTGCAAGCTTACGCACAAAGTAGTCAAATTAAAAAAAAAATCTGTCTCATTACGAAGGAATCTCCACGATATTTGAGCCTGTGTGTGACATTTCCAACAAATTGAAATGTTGGCGAGTTTCAAACATTGAGAGGCAAAGACAGCCACAAACTCTAAAAATAAAGTTACTTGATGGTTTACAGATTCTTTGAGACCTTATATATAAACAAAGCTCATAGTGAAGAATCTGGTCAGACTGTGCTGATACACAGACTGACCAGAGTCTTTGCTTTGCATATATCAGAAATTGTTGGAAATCTCACGCACAGGCTCATTTAACATGTTCGTGAGATTGTCCGATCTGGAAGTGGTTGCCCGATCGGGAAATTTGAAATTCAAAGGAAAATACAAAACTTTCGAACGGTAGAAAAAATGGTAGAACGCGTCGAAATCGCATAGTAAAAGATTTTATCTTTAGACATCTTCTATCGGGAATCAAACATGTATCCAAGTAGAATATTGAACATAGTTTGGTTTATCCCCATGCGCCCTGACTATGAATGTGTGCATGGAAAAGGTTAAATGATGAAAAATAAATTTCTTCTCAATAAAATTAAATTGTCATTATTTTGGCAGTTTCCTTTTTTGTGATACCCGGTAACTTATAATACATATCCAGGCTCAATTTGAATCAAAGACCTCTTTCCATTTTATCAATATTTATGAAAAACGAACCCGAAAAACGGTAAAAATGTTTGCCAATTTTACCCCGCTTTGCACTCAAGTACAAGCAAAGCGGAGTATAATTTAAAATCTTTAAAACAGTTTGCACCGTTTTGTCATTCTGAACGCATGGCTAGCATTTTCGTTTGATTTGGGTGCAAAAAATGATATTTTCTGTCATTCTTGTTACTTCTTATGGCTCTTTGGTTTGTTAAGGTTAAACACGGTTTTCGATGCTTTACTTATATCTTGTTCTTGCGCTAAATTTAGAGTGACTGGTTACAGCTGTTAATTACAACAATTTTAACGATAGATCCCATCTTAGGTATCTTGAATATTACAAACAGGGTACAGTTAGTTACATCGTAAAATTGACAATCATCTCGATCACAACCATTCTAGATCACATACTCAGCGCTCCATGCATTCATTCCAAACACTCACTCAAACCATTCAAAAACGCTCAAACCCATTAAAAAATATATAATCAACAACGTAATTCAAAATAAATTTTGATAGAGAAAACTCGCGATTTCACTGCCATAATTCAAATTTTTAGCGTCTTATAGGTTCTTGAAAAATAGGAGACTTTCTATAGAACTTGTGTGCATATTTTATTAAAGGGAGGTAATCAATACCGCAAATTTTGTTCACCCTGAACAAAATTTGCGATATAGGATTACCTCCCATTAAACTCATTCAAAACTCGCTCCACACACTCATTCAATTTCATTCCTAAATCAATCCAAAATCATTCATCTTGTCAATTTGACGATGTTGTTAACTGTACAACTTTAACGTATTATTGTGACCAGTCGTTAAGAAACAGACCGCTTTTGAATAATATTTACTATTTCCAGATATTCTAAAAATATACGGTACAGTTAATAACATCGTGAAATTAACATTCATTTCGATCAAAATTTAATCTAAATCATTCACTTGGCGCTCCATTCATTCATTCCAAACACTCACTCAAACCATTCATAAACGCTCCAAATTCACTAAGAATGATGAGAGAAACAACTACATTCAAACTAAATTAAACTAGATTAAATCCACGATTTCAATGACAAAGTTGAATTTTGTAAGCAAATGATGAGTTGTTAGATACAGAAAGCTATTCATAGACCTTGTATGCATAGTTTATTAAAGGGGTCAATAAATATCGCTATTTTTTCATCTTGAACAAAATTAACGATATTGTATTACTTCCCTTGAATTTCACTCAAAACGCACGCCACACACTCATCTAATTTCATTTCAAAATCATTCCCCTTGTCAATTTCACCATACTCTTAACTGTACCACTCACCTTTCTTCTGTAAATAAAGATTTTATTATTATTATTATTATTATTATTATTATTATTATCATTATTATTATTATTCAAAGGCGGTCTTTGTCTTGAGATTTAGAATACATTTTCATTTTAAGCAGCCCATGTTTTCATGTATCGCCCTTATAGGCTCAAGCGTATTGACAACATACTGATTTGTCAATATCACCGATCGTATATGGGTGATTTCGATTTCGGATTCCATTTTCAAATAGAATTAGATAAAGGATAATCGTTTGTTTCGGTGTAAGATCGATTTATAGTCATTCAGTGAACAAGAAAATCTTTATTTCCACGAGTGGCGGAGCCACGAGTGAAAATATAGCTTTTGTTGTTCACGAAATGAAATGATAATCGATCTTACTCGAAAAACAAACGATTATTCTATTTCTTTGAGGCTAGACTCCAGGTATTTGCCTTCTTCCTTGGTAACGAATAAATAGAGGATAATCGTTTGTTTCAGTGTAAGATCGATCTATATTTCATTGAGTGAACAACAAAAGCTATATTTTCACGAGTGGCGGAGCCACGAGTGAAAATATAGTTTTTGTTTTTCACGAAATGAAATATAAATCTATCTTACACGAAAAACAAACGATTATTCTATTTCTTTAATGCAAAAATGAGACAAAATGTGAAATTTCTATGACATATTTTCGTGAAGCGCGTCAATTTGCACGTGATTGCTACGCAACGTTCATTGTGACGTCACTTATTTCGCCCCGCATAGATGACGTCAGATAGGATAAAATGCACAAAAGCAGGGTATAAGTTTTTGATAATTTCACTGCTTTTGTGGTGAGACTATCAAGTGATAATCTACCGTTATTTCTCGGTAAACCACCGAAAAGCATTAAAGAAAATGCACAATTAAAATTGCCAAAATTTGATATGTCTGTACTTTTTATCCCATTACTGCCGCTACAAGGATTTGCAAAGTACTTAAAGAACACAACTAAGTCATATGGCGTTGCAACTTAATAAAACCATCTCAAGGAACAAATTTGATTAAAGTGACAATTTTTCAGTGTTTATTTTCTTTTTTTATCAGAAAAATCCCGCCGTTCTATTTTCAAATACCTTAAAGACGTTATTTCCACCGCAAAGATGCTGTCAAATGGCTGACCTCAGACGACTAAAAAGTATATATTCGACGTTGATGTTAGGTGTTTAAATTCAATAAGAAAGGATTCCCGCCCGACAAAATGAATTCTCTCAATGAATAAACACCATAGATAGAAATGATTACCTGATGCCCATACTAAAGATCCGTTTTCCATGTTCGTCCATGTGTTTATCAAAGCGTTTATAGAAACAGATGTTGTGAAATAGCGATCTTCGAATTTGGGCTGAAATAGAGAAAGAAGATAAATGATAATAGTTTGTTCCGGTGTAGCCCTGCGATCAGAATAACTCACTCGAGAACCCCGGCGATTCTACGGAATAGACCACGGGAATATGAGGGCCAGCTATGAAAACGTGTCATTTCACACGTGGGTATATATGACGACACAGACATAACTGATATTGACGTTGCGAAAAAACAAAACCAACGTATGGTTAAAATTTGGCATTTCATAATTTGAAAACAAAACGGAGTGATCTACTGCGTTTCTTCAAGCGTATTGACCAAAGTACCGCCAGAAGCAGGTTTTGAAGACATTCGGAACATCACTCGGCTATTTCCGTGAACTACAACAGACAGGCCTCGGATTACTCGGGAACCCTCGGCGATTCTACGGAATAGACCTCGGGAATAATACGGACGCAGCCATGAAAGCGCGTCATTTCGCGCGTACGTTTATATGACGTCACAAACATCAACGATTCCGCTAAGGACGACGTTGCATGAAATGAAATCAACGAAAGAATAAAAGTTGGCATAATATAATTTGATAACAAAACGCAGTGGTTTACTGCGTTTTGTCATGAAATTATACTATGACCAAAAGATCTCCAAAGATGATCGGAGAGAATTAATAGAATTTGATTTTCTACAAGCGTATTAACCGAAGTACCACCAGGAGCCGAATAAACTAAAAAATTACCAAAAATTACTACAATTACGTCCGAGGTACTTTTCAGTTTACGGAAAAGTCCGAGCGATGTTCCGAATGCCCTCGGATGTATGTAAGGCGGATGGATATGTAATAAAATTGTGTATTTTGTTAGGCGGAAACAGTGTAAGAAAAACTAGCGAACCGACGCTATCTTTAGATTGATATTTCTTTAAAGTAAATAACGGCTGAAAAATCTTAATTTTTGAGAATGACGAATCATTCTCAAAAATTAAGATTTTTCAGCCGTTATTTAAGAATATAAAGTTATTTATATAAGGATACGATGGTTTCACGTCAGTGACTTTAAACGAGTAGCGTTGGCGACGTCGAATGTTTTCACTCAAAGTTTCGGAGGCAAACGCCATTTTACTGACGTCAACGAGTTTTTCCAAGGGTTTCCCGTAATTTTTTAAAAATAGTCCGTCTATGTACATCCGAGGTTGATCGTGAGATTGGCCGATTGGTGTTCCGAATGGTTTTGAAGAATGAGCCAAAATTTTTACATTTACGTCCGGAGCTATTCATTTTTCAAGTACTTAAATTACGAAATACCCTGATGGTCCATTTTCGCATGACGGTTAAAATAACAATTAACCGGGAACCCTCGGCGTATCTACGGAAATGTGCGATCGATGTTCCGATTGATACAGAATAACAAACAACTTACAATGGTGCGATTATCCATGTCAAAATCTGCATCGCCTAAAAAGTTGTCAATATATGCGTGTCCTTTAGAATCATCACTGGAAGAACAGTTTAGTATATCCGTAGTCATTTCCTTCTGCAATACGGGTCTGAGGGAGTTTTTGGCTTGTATCAACATCTGCGAGAAAAAAAAATACAGTTAGTAACATTAGAAATTTGACATTCGTCTCAACCAAAACCATTCCAAATCTCTAACTCAGCGCTCCATTCATCCATTCAAAGCACACACTCAAACAACTTAAAAACGCTTCGAAATCATTTAAAATAAGATCAACAACTACATGTTCATTCAAAATAAATGTAGTTTGAAAAAATAGCGATATCACTGACATAATTGAATTAATAAGCAGTTTGAAGTATTTATTTAGAACTTGTTTGCTTATTTTATTAAAGAGGAAGTAAAAATATCGCCCATTTTGTTCATCTTGAAAAAGTTATTGGATTACCTCTCTTTAATTTCACTCAATATTTACTCCGCACAGTCATCCCATTTCATTTCTTAATCATTTCAAAATCACCAGCCTTGTCAATTTCTCAATGTTTTTAACTGTATGATGTTTCATAGATGAAATATATACTGAACATCAAAATTAACACACCACTTTTCAATAGCAAATAATTTTACCCTGAAATCGATCTATTTACTGATATAGCATTACTTTGTTTTGGCCGGCAAATAGGTTACACAATTATGATAAAATTTATTCCAGAACTCATACTCACTTGAGTAGAGACACTTGAATGTGATAAACATGTTTTCTGCTCGTGCAACAGATCAAATGCATCCTACGAAAATAAAGTTGGTAGCGAAAAACGGTGTAGACTTTTATCAGATCAAGTAAAGTCTTCGAGTTTAGCGGTAGCGAAAAAATGAATTTCGGAACGTCAGCGCACATAGTCATATTAAACTGATTCATTAACGTGATTCAAATCAAGGACACTTGCACCTGCCAACAGGGATCATAACTCGTCCATTGTAAGGTATAAACATCGTTTTTAACAACTCTCTGTGCTATACTTTGGATGCTGACACGATAAGGAGGCTGCATTGTAAAGTGATATAACCGGAAGTTCTTAATCTCTATGTCACATTTTATCAGGTTTTAAGGGACTAGTGCTGACAGTGAAACACAAAAACTAGGAATCTGCGCCGAGTATCGAATCCTTAATTAGCTATAGCCATATATAACACCCCATGAGCAAGTTGATACACTGGTCCATTCATCTCATGCAATTATGGACTTTCTTCGCGAACATCTTCTTTTAGTTATGCCAATATCTAGACTTGGATTCACGCGCTAGTGACTTTTATTGAGCAATGGAAACTTACTCTTATTTACAAATTTTGATTTGGGGGGTTGTCGCCTCTATGAGTTTGTAAATGTTCAACGCGTGTGTATACGTTGTCGGCCTTTGAGTCACAAAGCAATAATTAGTCAACAGTTATTTTGGTATCAAAATCAAATGATGCGTTATTTTTGTTGTTCAGTATATTTCTTCATATTTTGCGAAGTTACAATCATTTCTCATATTCGAGATGGTCTCTTTTTCAAAGAGAAGTAATATGAATCAGATTTAATTTAATTTAGACGAAAAGATTAATTTTTGGTTTCATTCATAAGAATGATAAAACTTTTTTAATTTTGATACCACCATGAAATATGATTTAATATCATGAACGAGAAATGCAAAGATTTTGTCGAAAAAGTGATATTTTAATTTTTGGGACTACTAAGTGTGCAAGCTTAAAAAAATGGCAGCATGCTCAAAATTGTTTTTATCGAGGATTTAAAGCAATATTTCAGCCAATAAGAATGCACAAATTCTGATAAACACACAAAAAAAGTAACTGAAACGTTCCAGATTGTCCTTCTAGAAGGAAGGTCCGGAGTAAAATAAAAGAAAAAAAAAATAACTTCAATTACTGTTTCTAACATCGTGAAATTGATATTCACCTCGATCAAAACCAGGGTTGGCAATCGACCGGTCGCTTGGAGTATTGACCAGACGGGTGGTCAATACTGGTTTTAACTGGTCAATACTGGTCAATTGGTGGTCGAATGATCAATTCATATAACCATACCCTACCATCATGCCTTTATGTACCAAATTCTTGTATCATGATAAAATATACTTGATAACTATGGCAACCATTATTAATGATGTAGTAATAGAAATAATAGAAACAAGTTCTTCCATTTTGAAAGGCTACAGGCTATCTGATCAATGCAGTGGTTGATTGGTGGTCAATTGGTCTTTTCAAGAATTTATCATACTTCCTTACAAAAATAAATTAATGAATTTGCTTGTTTTATTGCATTTTTGAAATAATATGAACAAATTAATAACCGTACAATAAAAGAAATCATAAAAGCCTTATAGGAAAAACTTGATACAGTCATTTAAAGGCCAAAGTATTTGTAATTAAAATCTGAATGACTGTTTCTAGATATTTTTGGATCTACTAGGGACCAAAAAATGTTACGCAAATTAAGTCTGGACTGTCCTATTGATTGCATGTGTGTGTCTTAGTTTTATCAATATACAATCACTGATCATTGAGATGTTAGTCATAATTATTGCTTGACATCTGATAGCAATTTGAATTGTGTGAAAGTGTGCTTCCGGTCAAAATTAGTGTGAAAGTACGGTCAATTAAGTTACCTATGCCAGTTCAAAGTTTTCATTAGAAATGACATAAAAGCCTTTACCATGACCATAGTCAGCATAATGATTAACCAGTATATCCATGTATATACATTCATAATAAACACAATACTTCATACAGTAATAAAATCTAATTTGACAATTTAATCACTGCTAACTAAAATTTTCAATTAACCAGTAACAACCACCCTGTTTCTTGCAATTAACCAGTATTGACCGGTATTGACCAGTATTGACCACTCTGAGGAGTATTGACCGGGGCGGTTTTTACCGGTTAAAACCACCCGGTTAAAACCGCCCCGGTCAATACTTGCCAACCCTGATCAAAACCATTCTGAAATCGCTCGCTCAAAGCCTCATTCAATTCATTTGAAATATTGCTTCAAAATCGTTTAAAACAATTTGAAATCGTTCATAACTATCAACATTTCATTGAAATTGATCAAACCATTCCGCGATTTTATTTAGCTTCTGTTGATTTGTTTTAAATCTCCTGATTGGTCCGCTTAGACGCACACAAAGGAAAGTGCGTAGATTTTTATGAAGGTGGAGGTAATAAAATATCGCCGATTTCGTAAAATTTGAACGAAATTAGCGTAATTCTATTATATTCTTAAATGTATAACCCGTCACGCGAAAAGGGACCATCCGGGATTTCTGTAAAATGAATCATTGAAAAGGAGATTTGATCCAGCATAGGTCAACCAGAAGTCGAATTTCAAAAATTCTTTCACTGGAAGGTAGATTGATAATTCTAGATTCAGAAAATAAGCACAGTGCAATAATGTTTCCACCCTAGTCAGTCTGCGCAGTCCGCGCAGTCTGACTAGGGTCGACACTTTACGCACTACAAAGTTGGTCCCTTATCGCGTGACGGGTCACATTTCTTTCAAAACGTGCACCAAAGGCTCATTCTTAAAAATCATACGAAAATCATTTAACTTGTCACTTACACAGATGTTGTTAACCGTAGATTCGTACCTTCTGTAGCCTAACTGACAGGTTGGGCAGCACTCCGGTAAGATGGCGGTTCAGCCATGCCAAGGACCGAGACACAAACCAGTAAAACTCGAACTTGGACGGGTAGTAGGTGAGGGCTAGATCTGGTCGTGAACTCAGGTTGGTTTTGATTTCGTGAACGATTAAACTCGTGGTGTTCTCAAATATTTGCTGGAAAGAAATGTAAAAAAGAGCCATGCTTAAAAACAACGGGCAAATGTATCAAAATTCAGATTTCTTTTTTAACGTAATTTTTATTGTATTATATTGTCTTATATACTGAGTTCCATAAGAAAGTGTGCACTTTCACCTTTTGCTTTTCTCTCGATTTTTACAAAGTTGGAGGAAAATTATGGAGTTAATTTGATACAATAATTTAGTCGAGACCTTTTAATATTATAAGTAGAAAGTATGGCATGCGGCATACGCGCAGGCAGAACTTAAATTGTAGAGATTTGACCTCCTTACAACTTTTATTTGATAAGAGCTATGTGATGATGTTGCATTATAGAGTTTTAAAACCTATTCCAAGCCATTTCCAAACAAAAGTTTTATATTTTAAGCAGACCTTACGTGTACGTCAACGTTAGACATTGCTATGTTGTTAGGACGGTAGCTTGTCGTTGAATGGTGCTATGGCGTTCTATGATTTCTCGATTTGCTAATTAAAGGCCTTACAAAATGATGGCATCGATTTCTAAAGGAACGTGAATGTTCAATCAATTTTAACGACGTTCTAAATCTGACAAGGTTCGATTTTGTTCAACGACGTTTTTTTGGTATTCAAACCACGCTGTAGCATCATTCATAATTGTATTGCAAATGTGATTTTATGCTTAGAAAAGCCGCAAAGATTCGACTGAATGCATTTTCAGACCAATTATTCGCCTAACGCATGATGCACATGCAAAATCAAATGTTTCAAATAAGCAGAAAATTTTGCTCACCGCGCGATTTTTGTTTTCAAATATCGTTTGCACATACTCTTGGGGATAGTCATACGACGTTTCATGACGATAGATTGTGTAATTTCAGAGATATTCAAAATTCAAATGTGCACACTGTCTTTTGGAACTAAGTATATGATAATCAAAATAAAAGAAAATCGAATAATGAAAACAATCGGTCGTAGAAGGACCACAAGAAATGAAGTCTGTATTGACCTGGTACATGTATCACCTGCCCGATAACATGAAATCATATCAGGCAGTCTATTTTTAGAAACAATTTCGGATATTCTTGATCTTCATCGGGACCACTTTAAATAAATTTCTTTGATTTAAAAGGTTTCCTAAAATTTAATGACCTACCAACGATTGCATGAGAAATAGAATAATATCTTATTGTCCTTAAATGACAATTATCTTTGGTTTAGGCTGCGATCAATTATCATTTCGAGGCGAAGCCTTGCTATGATTCGTCTCTGAAAATCGAGATATAGAAAGATAGGGTTATAGGGTTAATTCGCGTTTTGGAGGGCGTTAACATTTGCAGAGATCCGAAAAATGTTTTTTTTACGCCCGAGTGCTTCGTATGCGAAGCACTCGGGCGTTAAAGCATAATGAGGATCTCTGCAAATGTTAACGCCAGAAAAAGCGCGAATTGGCGCTATTATTGCATAAAAAGATAGATAAGAGCAAAATAATTTCATAGAAACGATATAAAACCAGTTACAAACCTACTTGTATGCCATCATGCTTTACACCGTCCATCTTGTCTATAACGATGTTGCTTGATTAATTTATGATGTCACATAATTTTACGCGGGAATTAGAGCAACGTCTTTAGGTATGCTCTATAATAACGATGGACTAGGAAACTGGTAAAGTGTATAGGCCCAGATCGAGAATATTTAAGTGAAAAAAGCCGGGCGTTAACGGCACGTGAATTTACTTCACAATCCACGTTTTCTCTCGTTAACTTCCGGGTTTTGTCCGTTAACGTATGCCTATAAGGACCCGAAAACGCACATTTTATGCAATAATAACCTATTATTCTCTTTCTATCGAAGGTATATGAAAGAATTACTTGTTATATTACTTATTCTGCGTGTATATGGTAAGGAATACCCTGTAACTTCCCTACCTCATAAAAAAGGGGGCACCCCATATCTTTATGTGATGTTGTACACTCTTTCATCACTGAAGATATTTTTTAGTTGATGAACTTTCAAACTCTTGTGACTTGTCTCAAATATATCATTTTTTTTCTATTTCATTTAGGTGAAACATATTTCGAGTGGTCGCTTCTAATTAGGCATTTCTTCTTTCAAATTACGTAAAATTAATTAATTACCTTTTCTTACAACTTATTCAAAGTTCATGGTTTAACTATGAAACGAGAACAAAAATGTACAAGAGAAAATATAGTAATTTGTCAAATAGTGATATGAGCCTGTGCGTGACATTTCCAATAATTTGACACTTGCATGAGGTGCAAGTATATAGTAGCTCAAACAGTTACATAGTGCAATTAGAAGATTACCTAACTGTCTACAGGTACTTTGAAACCTTATTTATCTTCAAATTGCACAGTGAAGACTCTGATGTACAGACTAACCAGAGTCTTTGATCTGCAAACATTTGAAATTGCTGGAAATGTCACGCACAGGCCCATATTATATCATGCGCAAGGTTGTAATTTCCTTGGTTTTGTCAATGGCAAATGTAAAAATATGTAAGTACCTTGTGCCCGTGAAGTAAGTCAAATTGACAAATCATACCTGCCCTGCGTTCAGGATGACAAACGGTGCAAACTAATTACAAATTAAAAGAGACCGTGCAAAGCAGCGTATAACTTGAAATCAGTTTGCACCGTTTTGTTATCCTGAACAAAGGACTGGAATGAATTCCGACAGTGAATGATATAGAACTAAGCCTGACTGCTTTGTTAGACAAAACCAAGATATTTTTTCAACAAAAAGGTCCTGCGTTCCGCACGAAAAAATGTTTCAAACTGTTTGTAACTTATACCCCACTTTGCACGTGAACTTGCGTGCAAAGTGGAGTATAAGTTGCAAACAGTTGTACCGTTTTGTCCTCCTGAAAGCTGGGTTGGTGAATTATTGTACACAAGCATACAAAAAAGCTAATTGCTCGAGATTCATTCGCGCCAAGCAACATACTCGTTTTTGAGGACACACTATAAATAGATTATAATACCTGAATATCTGCGTCGACAAGCTCATCTGGATTCGGACATACCCCTGTACCAACACATGCGATTACGCCGTACAGAAAATTTGCAGAGACCGTAACGTCGACGTTATTCACGTTAAACGGCATAGCAACTCCTTTATCGAATTGTACACGTACTTCATCGGTATCTTGTATCTGTAGTACAGGAAATCAAAATTGCCGCTTTTCTGATGTACTGATGTACTATTTTTTTAACATATTGGCCATATTACGTGAACGTTGATAACGTAAGAGTCATAAGAAAGGAGTCTTATCGTACTGTTCAATGATATGCATATATTTTAGTCTTTGGACTAAAGAATGATACGAACTGAAAAAAAATGATTTGTAATCATTTTATTCAGAATTTACAGAAATGTCTTATCTGTGATTTTATTCTTATGAAATACTCTTTAGAACTGGATTTTTTTGGAATAAACAATATGATTTTTGTACAACGCAAGAAATTTTACGCTCATGTAATAAGTATGTAATTGAGCCGAAGACGTGCGAGTATAAGGACGCATTTTCGTTACTGCGAAAGCGACGTAAACGAGCGTGTCGTAAAATGAAGTCAATTTACAGACGTCTGATTGCGAAATTTAGATAGACGCCACGCTTTTATCGACTCACTCCTCTAATTTAAGTACATGTATTGATGCTCTAGTAAAAGTGAGTATCGAAAAACCGTTATGGCCACTAATTTTCAATGTAAATTAATTTTTGACGTCTCACTCCAAATTGTTTACTATATTCACATGCAAATGTTTAAACTAATCAATTTGTGGAAGGCAAAACAGTTTTTGCAGAAAATCGACTAATGTTGTAAATTTCCTAAACTTAAATGTAGATTTCTGTTAGCTTGGTAAATAAGTCTGTTCTAAATGAATACTGAATAAGATTTTTTTTAATTTTTTAACCTCTTAGTAATAAATAATGCAGTCAAAGCAGTAATCCTTTGACCTTAATCTTCCATAACGAGATTAGCTAGTGCGTGACATTTCCAACAATCCCATGTATGCGTGATGGAAAATTGTTGAGTGGCCTGGACAATCATACAGTGCATTAAAATTATTTTTGGGTTGTGAATAACAATTTAATGTCATCAATTGAGCGCATAGTTAAGACTCTGATCAGACTGTGCGGCCGCACAGGCTGATCGGAGTCTCAACGTTGCGCAAATGTGAAATTGTTGGAAATGTCACGCACAGGCTCAAATATTAATTGTCTAGCAGTTAGGAACGGAGTCTCAACGTTGCGCAAATGTGAAATTGTTGGAAATGACACGCACAGGCTCAAATATTTTAATCATCCAGCAGTAAGGAAGTTTTGTCTAAAAGATCGCTTATCGGCGTTATGATACAATTTAAAGCAATGAAAATCTTTACCCATGTTGGAATAAGCGCCAAACTCCGACCGTTCGCTTTAGCTTCGTCCAAAAACTGTCGCATGTAGAAATATGTACGTGGATCTATAGTGTTGGTGCGTTGATCCCCAGAGAAAGGCCTGTAATGGAAATAAAGGAAGGAATATCGTTAAATTGAAACTCACTCCAGTCGAACCATTCTCAATTGCAATTCCGAACTCTCAGCCTAAAATAAATGCAACAACAAGTATACAAGTCCCTGCCCTGCCAGGACAAAAATTGACTAAATTAACTAATTATAACTTTTACCTGTAAGCGTATTTTCGAGCACTGTTAAATATTGATGTGATATTCGTGTTATGTTGGGTCCACATCGCATGATGACTGGGAAAGTCTTGTTTAAATAGGGACAGCACCCCACCAAGACCGAGGTTCACAAACGTGTCGTCGAAATCCGGGGGAATGTGAAACGCTGCTAGGAACATATTTCTGAAATAGACAGAAATAGCATACGTGCTATTATGTATAAGGAAAAAGTCAAACCTATTTTGAATTCATTGAGGGTATGAAACTTAGGAGCCAATCTAACGTTGGAATAAATCCATTTCGCTTATTCATACTTTTGAATATGTTCTAAGTACTTTATTTCCATAAAACATGTACCCTTATCTCTACTTCAAATCATGTGGGTTTTTTTTTTTTTTTTTTAACCCAAAGAATCTTAAACTCTAACAAAATAACTACAACTGTCATTCATTCATTCATTCATTCATTCATTCATTCATTCATTCATTCATTCATTCATTCATTCATTCATTCATTCATTCATTCATTCATTCATTCATTCATTCCTGATGGTTCGATTCGATTAATGTACCAATCGATTGATCAGAGTAACATTTCATTGAGGGCGACCAAAACCTCGTAACTTCAGCTTGAATAAGCTGAAGTAACGAGGATTTGGTAACCCATCGTCGATAAGCGTACCACTAACCTATCTTTCACCAATTCCTCAAAGTTGTGTGAGAGGTGCTTCAACCCGATGACGTCAAGAATCACTTCGATCAGTTTATCTGGTAAAACGGAGGGAAGATACAAAACTCCAAACAGATTTGTCGGCGAACTTTGATAATACCCAGCAGTTCTATTTAAAGTCTGCATCCAAAACGACATTTCCGAGTTGTTATAAGGCACGTTTCTGTTCCTAAACTTGTCGATAACTTCCAACGCCATCTCGATTTGCGAGTCGAATGGTTTTGGAGTGACGCCATACTTGTAGGCTTCGAGGATTGAAATGGTGACCCAAGCAGGCGTGAACATGTTGTTGTCTGGAACTGCAAATTTTTCTCTAACGAGAACGTTTTCGATGTTTCCATGGAAATTAAGTTTGACCTCATTCATGTACATGCCCTTTAATGTCTGCCATGCTAAGGGACTGAAGTCCGAGTTCCGTGGATACTGGCAGTTTATCACTAAATTGTGGAGAAAGTTGATTTCGTAGTCGATGTTTGGCACTGAGAGGCAGGCGGCCATCGAAACCAGACAAGGCAGGAGGTTAATTGTGTAGAAAAACCATGCCATTTCTGAAATATAGTTTAAGGTAATGGACCCGTAATCGATCTGTAACGTTTTGCAAGTAATAAATTTTAGCAGTGTTAACCGAGGTTTCCTTATGATTTTCATTTGGAAACCTCGGTCAACATTGTGAAATTTTACGAGTGACAAAATGTTGCGGAATTATTTCGGTTCCACTACCTTTAAATCTAGAATTAAATGTGACCAATCAGGCGAAAAGTGGCTATTTGGGAAGTGCATTGGTAAGTGTCGACCATTGTCAGACTGCGCTGGGTGCAAATATATTTGATCGAAAATGACTTCTTCTTTTATATGTACAATGAAATTGCTTTTCTTGTCTTTTATTAGTGGTTTTTGAGCATTTTTTAATGGTTAACGTGAGTATTTTGAATGTATAAATGAACTATTTAGAATTGTTTTGATCGTTGTGAGCGTCAGTTCCACGATTTTCTTAGCTGTAGAACTGGGAGACATTCCAGGAATTCATGTTTAGCTGCCCAAGCTGCCGTGATATGGCTTATTACTGTTGAAAGAGGAATACCCCCGCCCCCTTTCAACTAAATATCCCTTTTTCGTCACGACATCGCGAATGCAACCGAATGCAGCTGTCTGAGTGTTCCAAATTAATTGAAACATCGACTGTGTAATTTTAAACACTCGTAGATACGGCTTTAACCTAGCTATAGTTACAATGTTTTGCAATTACATCCTCGATATCCCTTTATAGTAGTTGGTATGAACCACTTAATTTCAAGAGTTTTCAAGTCTACACTTTTAATTACACCGACCAGGCCTGATATGCTAAGTTGTCCTGGTACAATCAACAATATCTTGCAATTGACAATGTGGGCGATTTGGAGTTATTGTTGGGACTGCAATTGAACGAGCGGGTATGGAAATAAATAAAAGGACTGTAATGTAAAATCGCCCATTTCGTTCTGTTCGAGATTTGGAGAATTCATCACGACTCGGCAAAGCCTCGTCACGATAACTTCTCCAAAACTCAACCAGATAACATTGATGTTTAAGACACTAGATTTTTACGCAAACTGTTTCTAAAAGTTGACTGACTGGTATAATTTCACGTTGTCAGTCAAGTGGAATGTGTCTTGCGTTCAGGATGACAAAACGGTACAAACTGTTTGCGAATTATATCCCGCTTTGCATGCAGATTTGCGTGCAAAGCTGGATATAATTTGAAAATAGTTGGCCCCGTTTGGTCCTCCTGAACGCATGGCTGGTCAATACCGGGTTTATTGCATGATAAAAAAAATCAATTTTCTGCACTTATCAACCATTTGTTTCTATTTAACACCAGTCATTGAGATTATGGAATTATTTGATCGATTTGAAAGAAGTTTTGGAACGTTTTTAAGAGTTATGGATCGCTTTATCAACAATTTTGGAGCGGGTTGAACGATAAATGAATGAGTGGTAAGAATACTATGCATTATAGAGCTGAGATTGCGATTTAGGGTGTTTTGGATTAAAGCTAGCGTCAATTTCCCGATGTTTCTCACTGTAACTTTCTTTTCATTCGTTGTAACGGACTAATCTGAGATTTTTAGTATCAACTAAAAATAGAAATAGAAGGCACTGAACATGTAATAAATGAACTCAATACTCATTTTTCAGATATTTTCAAAATAGTAAAGAAGGTTCCTTTAGATACAGAAATGTTCAAAAATTTAAAAAATCACCTTGATGTAAAATTAGAGAATAATTACTTTGATATCAAGTTCATTACACCACTAGAGGTTAAAAACATGATTGAAAAGTTGGACTCTAAAAAGTCGTCGGGAATCGATAATATTGGGGCTAATATATTGAAATTATGCAAAGACTTTATTTCTGTACCAATCTCAAGTATTTTCAATAACTGCATATCGAAAGGCATTTTCCCGACAGAATTCAAAAAAGCGAATATCACTCCTATTTTCAAAGGTGGCGAAAAGAGTGACCCAAACAATTATAGACCAATTTCTATTTTACCTACATTATCGAAAATTTTTGAAAGACACATTGCAAATCAGCTTAAAGATTTCTTTAAAAAATTTAATATCTTATATGCTCGTCAATCTGGCTTCAGGGAAAACCACTCTTGCCAAACAGCACTTACTCATTTAATAGATTCTTGGTTAACTCATATTGACAATGGAAATGTTATTGGATCAGTTTTTCTTGATTTCAAAAAAGCATTTGATCTTGTCGATCATGATATACTGCTTTATAAGTTAAAACTGTATCATTTCTCAAACGACACATGTAATTTCTTTCATTCATATTTGACTAATAGATTTCAAGTTGTAAAAAATGGAACAAAATCTTCCGAAATGAGACCTGTATCATCTGGAGTACCCCAGGGATCTATTCTTGGACCCATTTTATTTTTGCTTTATGTTAATGACATACCATTAAATATATCCTCAGATATTGACATGTATGCTGATGACGCAACGCTCCACAAGTTTGGTTCAAATACAATAAAAATTAACGAGACCCTACAGGAAGACCTTCTTAAGGTTGAGCGCTGGTGTCACCTCAACAACATGGTTTTAAATCCTAAAAAAACTACGTGTATGCTAATTGGAACAAAATTCAAACTTAAGCAATCTCAAAAACTAAATTTAAAAGTTTTAGATAATCAAATAGAAAATGTTTCTTCTCAGAAACTTTTAGGAATATATATTGATAACACCCTTTCCTGGAAAATACATATTGATAAAACTTGTGTAAAGTTATCGTCTAAATTACATTTACTGAAAAGAATTAATCATTTCTTAACCCCTGAAATGAGACAAATCTTTTACAATTCATATATAACTCCATGCTTTGACTACTGCTGTATAACATGGAATCAGGGATCGTCTGCATCCATAAATAGGATAACCAAAATTCAAAAAAGGGCAGCACGGATCATTCTAAGTAAACCTAGGATGTCGAACACTAAAGACAATTTTATTGAATTAAAATGGTTAACATTTAAAACTCGATGCATATATTTCACCGTTTTGATGGTATTTAAGATAATAAATGGATTAACTCCTTCTTATATGTCTAATCTCTTAAATCTAAGTAGCAATAATTTTTATCTTCTAAGATCCGAAACGAACAATAATATTTCTTTGGAATGTATACCAAAAACGGAAAACAAGAAAAAAACTTTCTCGTTTAGAGGTATGAAGTATTGGAATTCACTCCCATTACACTTAAGACAAATATCTAACATCAAATGCTTTAAGAAAAGATTAAAAGAATATCTGATATCTATGAATGATTTTTCGTAAGTTAAATGTGTATGTCCGGATCTATATATTTAGTGTGAGTGTATGTGTGCTTTGCAATGCTATTCAAAAAAAGTGTTAGTTATTCGTGTGCGCGTGTTTGACGAGTATGTGTGTGATTCATTACATGTTATTTTGTTATTCGAAGGCCTTATTGTAAATAAGCTAATCATTATGCTGTTTGATTTATGTGTATGATGATGTCTTAATAAGTTACCTTCGTTAAATAAAGATTTTATTATTATTATTATTATTATTATAACTAAAGCAGCCATGAAGCTTACATACGTATTTTTACTGACATTCATTTTAATGTCTGGTGTCTCATTGGCCGAAGAAAGAGAATTTATTGCCAAGATAAAAAGGATTGTTCGTAAAACTGTTGCTGAGGAGATGCGAAATATCAAGGATTCCTTACTTAAGGGTAGGAATAATGAGATAAGGGATTTCATAAATTCTGTAATAACCGAAGAATTGGAACAATGCGGGAATTTAGAGGAAATAATGAACGTAGAGAAACGCCTAACAAGGAGATTGGATCAACGAATGCAGGCGATGGCAAAGCAGATATATCATCTCTCAGAAAAACAACAAATGGTTACCAACAAAACACACGAGCTTGATCTTCGAATAGACAATCTTTCAGTTAATCAAAACAATAATACGACCAATGATTGTGCTTTAGAAGAAACGACGCAAAATGTTGACAAGCTTCAAACTCGTGTCCACGAAACAGAAATATCCAAAGTTTTCAAAAGACCTAGTTTCGTCAGTAATTGGATACTTATGAAGTCCCAGGACTATAAACTCTCCGAAATATGTATAGATCATGGACTCGGCGTTCTCCCATCCAAGGTTGAAGTTCTAGTGAAACCCACGGAAGGTCCTAATAAAGGATGGATATTTCATGGGGATTCAGCCTTTCGCAACGACGACGACTTTCCACCATCGTATGGTGGGGTTGTGTACCTCTATGATGAAACAAAGGTGACGCTGTTCGCGCCCAGGGAACGCACGACGGGTGGTCGTTCAAGTAAAGGAAGTATTATCAATACAGGTTCCGAGAGCAGCAGACGACTAGGTTATAATCATCAATCTTCTTCGTCCGCTTGGGTTATGGTCAAGGCATGGGCTCCAAAGGATTTGCCAATTCCCGATTTTGAGAGTAGTTGGCGACAATTAGATGTGACAAGACGGGCACGATCGTATTTTGACATTCCCCACGGTCTAGGTGATTATCCGGCACTCGTTGTTGTTCAGGTCATGCACGAGGAAACAGGTCTTATTTCGGAGGGTACTAGCTCTAGCGTCGAGACAAGAGCTTGGTTGAATTGTGGAGGAACGATCTGGGGATTTAACCACTTTTCTGTTCGAGTTTGGTCATCGTATCTGCCGAACCAAAACACTGACAAGGGGACGTTCACGTATCAGAAGCCAATCGGAGCTAATGATGGATGGGGGAGGGCTCTAAGGGAAGAGCTCGTCGAAGACAAAGCCAAATTCAGAGTTCTCGTTTGGTCACAAAAATACCTTGAATCGGAGCGAGATTTCTTTATCGGAAAAGCTAACAACGACACATTTCAGTTTGGACCCATAAGCGACGAGCACAAACCTGCGAACACAGACATTCTGACACTTTACGTTGAGGCAAAGAGCGGACCAAACAAAGGTTATCGGTTTAAAGGATACGGAGGTTCGCATGCAAAGGACGAAGGTTTTGGTGGAAGTGTTTATGCATACAACAACGAAGGCAAAATCCGTTCTTGGCCACCAAATCCAAAGAAGAATGGATATCTAATACACATTACCCCTCCCTATGGGAATGGTAAAAACACACAGATATCCGACGATGCTGATTTGGTTTATACGATGATCAAAACTGAGCATTAAAAAGTAATGACATCTTTGTTTCAGAATTGATTTTCACACAAATGTATTTGAGTGGCGTAATTTTGATATGAAAACAATTTAGTTCTTAGTTGTACCTATGAAAAATGAGTGTTCAGATAATATTTATGTGCATATATTTATTTTGCTAGATTTCATTCAAAATAGTTTCATAAACATTAAAAAGATGAGAATATTTCTTGTGTTTGACTTCATGGAGATATGAACGAAATATTTGATTTTTCATTTGTGACCACCACACAAAAAGGTTCAATCTCGGAACTTCGTGAAATAAATCTTTGAAAAAAGAAAAAAATAACTTCTGGTACAGGTCATCAAGTATCCGCATTTCAAAAAAATTCACGGGCAGGTAGATTATTCTTTCTAGATTCAGAAAAGGGCGTAAAACCCCATTCACTCAATCAATCAATCAACATCTCAAACATGCACAGTCTGACCAGAGTCTTCACTTTGCTATTTGTTGGCAGATTAGGTCCCAAATGGTCTTTAGACAGTTCGGAATTCTTCTAATTAAACCATGTGGCTGTCTAGGCTGGTTTATGTTGGTCCTTTACCACCATTTCAAATTGTTGGAAATGTCATGCACAGAATCGATTGTGATTTTTTATCTCTAAATGGTAATTGAAAACATAAAATATTACCTTTCGTAGCAAATAGTTTACTATATACTATCGATGTGGCCTAAGAATATTAAAATATATCAACACATCCATAATTCACAATGTTTGGTGTTCTTATAAAGTAGGTCAAATAGATAAGATTGGCTAATTCGCATAAAAAAAGTTATACTCACCTCTAAGTTTGTCTCAGTACGTCACAGAAGAACTCCTACAGTGTAAATAAAAAAGAATATACATGTAGCTTTCTTTGGTTTTAAGGTAGTGGATCCGCAATAGTTCCACAACATTTCGTCAGTCATTAACTTTAACAGTGTTAACCGAGGTTTCCTAATGGTTTCATTAGGAAACCTCGGTTAACATCGTGAAATATCGTGAGTTAACAGTGTTAACAGAGATTTCCTAATGGTTTTATTAGAAAACCTCGGTTAACATTGTGAAAGATCATGAGTTTCGAAATGTTTCGGAACTATTGCGGGTCCACTACCATGAAGAAAGGTCAAAGTAAGTATTACTCAACGATTGAAACGCAAGTGTATGAGCTGAAAAATCATTCTGTCATCTTCATGATTCAGAAATGTATTTCTCATAAGTGTTGGGATGTTCTAACATTTCAGTTAAATGGTTCACAAACGAGGACTTTGATTCGGTGAACAGAGTTATATATGAATGTTAATACCTCATGAAACTTGAAAGCAACATCTGTCGGTTTGTGGAAGGATCAGTAGGGTTTTTTTTTTTTTTTTTTATAAAATGAAGGTTACATTGATACTGAAAAGACATAGGGCTCAATTTCAAAACTTTCAGAAAATGTTTTTGGGGTTGTTTTGGGGATTTGTTCTGAACGATTTAGAAAAAAAATAAAGTGGTTTCCACATCGTGTGTGATCAAAGTATAAACCGAGACCCCTAGCTGCCCATTCCTTGGATAAAATATAAATATTTGTGACCCATCACGCGAAAAGGGACAATCTGGGATATCTGTAAAATGAATTTTTGAAAAAGAGATTGGGTCCGGCATAGGTCAACCAAGGGTCGCATTTCAAAATTTCATAAATTCTTTCGAGGGAAAGTAGATTTATCATTCTAGATTCGGAAAATAAGCAAAGTGCGAATAGTTTTGAGCCTAGTCAGGTTGTCAAATCCGCGTAGTCTAACTACGGTCGACACTTTACGCCGTACCTAGATGGTCCCTTGTGTGACGAGTCACATTTAAAGAAAATGATGCCTTATCCAGATAAATCTTCTGAAAAGACAATAAATTGACATTAGACTTTAAACTCGCAATCCTACAAAAAAAACGAAAAAAAAAATCTTCTTCATAAACAAGAAAAAATTGGGTTTTTTTCGACAAAGAATCAGGGGCCTATTTTGCTATACATCTTAGGGTCATTTTTTGCGTAAGTTAAAAACTAAAATTGCTTTTACAGTAGTAACTAAAAACGTAATCCTGCAATGCATCGCCTCGTTGTAATCGTCTTTTAAAGACGATTCCAGTGAGACATTGCAAGACAGAATCTAACAAAGAATGAAAACACCAGGTACGATTTGTCATTTAAACTTACGATTATTTTTTTCGTAAGAAGTTTAGTAAAACCGGTCCATGTTCCTTTGTTCCTGTCCATGTTGCCGTTTTCCAACAAACCGGGCCTATAAGGTAATAAAGTGGGATAGCCTTCAGGAAAAAAAATGAAATTACTTGTTTCACAGGAAGCCATCTTTTCCACGATATAACTGCAATAATTCTGAAAGCGGTGTTAACCACCAAACAAACAACTAATATACTCACTATAGACCTGCAATTTCAAACTATAGATTTTCAAAAATATGCCATGTCAAAGGGAGCATCTAGGAAGTGCGTAAAGTGTCGTTACTTGTCAGCCTGCGCAGATTGCGCACATTGACTATGATCAAAACTTTTCGCACTTCACAGATTTGCTGAATTAAGAATAATCAGTCTACTTTCCCGTGATTTTTTTTTTCTTTTTAAATGAGACACCGGATGGCCTGTTTAAAAACCAATATCTTTTCAAAATGTTTATCTTACGGAGTTCGAAGGTGGTCCCTTTGTACTTGACGGAACACAAATAGTTTAGCAAGTCAAAGGCTCAATTTCTACTTTTAAATATTTTAGTTAAAATTACTTTTGTAAGAAGCTACTTGAACTCTGGACTTTCAGTAGTGAATTTCAAGCTTTTTTTTATTGTGTAATTATGGTTATGGCCCGTTTTAAATCCTTGTCATTTAATTTTCGTGAAATTTATTGTAATAAAAGAAGATATCGTTTGTCATAATCAGTTTTACTTTTTCGCAATATTTTCTACCAGATATTTTCAAACTGCAGAGTATTTTCATTTTATTATATACTTTTCAGGATATTGTCTCTATGTATTTGAACGGGAGGAAAGTGTGCAATATTTTTTGATATTGCATACTTTGATATTGCACTAAGATTATTTTCACGTGCACAAATGGACTGGACTACTTTCTGGTTGCTACCTCGCCACTAGTCAACATAAAAATCACATTATCAACGCTTTCTTTTTGTGTTCAATATTCCGGAAATAGTTTTGTCAGAGAAAGAAATACGTTCTAGTTTTTAGAATGCCTAAAGTGTTTATTTTCATCTATTTGAAACATTTTCCGAGAAATAAACCGCTTCATCCCCTCCCCCTCTCCGTCGACTCAGATGCCCCCCCCCCCCTCCGTCTCAAATTTCTTCCAAATCATTGTATTTGTTTCCCCCTTATTCCTTTATCTATGTTATTTTATAACTCTTTCAAAAATATTCATGCACATCCCTTAATGTCTATCATATTATCATAATTCTAGTATCTATCTCTCTTCCTCCCTATCTTTCTCTTTATCTCGTCTTTCACTCCGTCCCGTCCTTTATGACTATCGCTAGTCTGCTCCGTAATCAAGTACGCCGATTTAGTCAGTTCTGGAACGTGTAACTGGTAAGAATAACAAATGAACAAGTTTTTATAAATATCTTTTATTTCATTTTTATTCAAAGTAAGTCGAAATCAACGCGTATTTAAAGATCGAAAATGCGAATCGACACAAAAAATGTCATCTTGTCGAACCAAGGGTTACGAACGTTTTACTTATCTTATCTTGTATTCGAGAAGATCTTATCGATTCGATATCCCTTGACTCGTGAAGATGAAAAAATGTCCGCCGTCTTTTTTGTTTACACTGTCACTTCGTAGCAACGGATGTATTCATCCGAACGTAAAAATATAACGGAAAGGATTTTGCGGGAAAAGGTCTATTGCGTTACTGCTATTTAAAAGCGGTTTAAATTTAACTACAACATCGTTCTTGAAGGATAGAAGATGTAAAAAATAATAAAAAAAGAAGTGAATATCGTCCAACAATATCAAAGTATACAATAAAAAGGTTATTGATTTTAAATGGGAATATATTGTGTCGGACTCGTTCTTTTGGCGTAGTTGCCCTCGCAAGCTCGGGCACACTGCCAAAAGAACTCGTCCGACACAATATATTTCCATATAAATTCAATAACCTATATTATCTTATAACTATACGAATATCCGTGTGATAACATCCCGTATGATATTTCTTATGATATCACATAGTTATTTTTATAACAAAGATACAATGCGGTTATTTTTTGAAACTTGCATTTCAGTAAGAAACATCGTCGAAAACAAGACAAATAGAGGTTATAAGATAAATAAAATACGTACTAAGTGTATTGTATGAAAAAATATCTAACTCGGTTGGGAGAATTGATAATTGCCGAGACAATTAACAATTCTGAGAATTGTGAGAATTGTTAATTGTCTCGGCAACTATCAATTCTCCCAACCTCGTTAGATTTTTTTTTCTTATAATACACTAAGTACGTATTATATATATGTAACGGTTATCATATTCATATTACGGGGTGGCTCGGTAGCGCAGCAGTTAAGGACGTCGGACAGTGAAGAGTTATGTGACGTTGTCGTATCCGTGTGGGTTCAAATCCCGTTAGAGCTACAAGTATTTTCATTATCGTCTGAAACCTCTTTCAATTTGGACCAGACCTAAAAAAAAATAGTAAAGAATAAAGATTACAGTTCTTCCAAAAAAAAAATCAAAAACAACAACATGGAATCCCCCGAATGTTTATTAATTTTGAAGCTTCCGCTGAGTTTATTGACAAATTTACCTAAATAGAAAACTAATCGCGGTTATCGGTACCGCTTTCAATCGAACATTTAACAATTGAATAGAACGTTCGATATTTATAAAAAAAAATTCTTGTTTAACGCGTTTCGCATTTGCTTTCTGACAGGAATTTTAGAAATTAAGTTAGTAAGAACTTCTCTTTTAGTTGTAAGCGATTTTTCAAACGTTTAACCCTTTTCTGTATAGTTTTATGTCCAGATTTAATACTTTATAAAATATTGTGGAAAAATAAGAATTGGCTTATAACAAGCCAATTCAACTTTTTCAACTTTTTTTTTCAAACAAAGGATGGTTTGCTTTCAAACGGAATCCACTGTTCTAATTTCTAGAAACCCTCTTTCAATTTAGACCTTTATGAAATACTAGAAAGCAGGAAGATGTTCTTTTAAGGGACATCACTGTTAGAGCGTTAGAAATTAACTAACGTTCATAAGCTTTCCCATCTGTCGGTCCGTGCGACGTGACTTTCTATCGGTGGCAGAGCAAAGACTGTCGGGCTCGACCTGTTAGGTTTGGTCCGTGTTCAGAATGAAAAAGTAATTAAAATTTTAACTTATCAATCAAACTACATTAAGAGGAATATGGGCGTCTGACTTGCTTCACAGAATTTAATCATTTGGTAATGGTAATAGAAATTTCCGTGGTTGTTTTTATTTTATTTATTTTTTATTTTGTTGTTGTTGTTGTTGTTGTTGCTGTTATTGTTGCTTTTATACAAGAAATATAACCCAAGAGTAAAAAGAATATCAGTAAAGACAAGTTCAGTTCAGTCTATAGATTTACATTACTTATTTTACTATATTACCCATGACAGTCTGAATAGTTTTTATGGTGTTGAACACACATGTCAAGTTTCATGAAGATATTTTACATAACATCAGAGATATTACCAAGGATAAAGTTTATCACACCAACGCCTACGCCAGCGCCAACGTCAACAACACCGACGCGAACGACGTCAAGGTGATCCCAATAAATCGGATTTTCTCCAAATACAACCGAGCTCATAAAACGGACGGATCGATACAAGACAAACACATACGTCATGAACCCGGTGGCCATCAGCCAGGGAAGCTAAAAATACATGCAACAATACCTTCAGAAGTGTAATTTTATCTTTTCCAACACTCAGAAATGGAATAGTAAAAGAATGAAAGTCAATTCACATTTAAATGAAAAAAAATCACAATATAAGGATTAGAGAGTGAAATTATATAATGATTGATTAAGGTCTAAAGAGTCTTTTATAATGAACAAAAGGGTTTTTAATCGCGGATTATAGAAAAGTGTTATCGATACATACAGTGTAGGAACAATATTGATTCGGTATTTAATTGATTTACGGTACTGGAATATTTAACAGGTGGGTGTTTCTTTTGACTAAGAAAGGGACGTGGTACGCGAGGATGCGACAAGTAATGACCATGATCAGACTGCGCATACACGCAGTCTGATCATAGTCGAGGCTTTTCGCTTGTTTGTAGACGGTCTTCAAATTGTGTAAGTTTTTGTGATCTCTTTGAAATATCAAAGTAGGGTTCGATCAATATGTTACTAGTCCAAAACTAAAAGGTTATGGCTTAATTGGACAATTTTCGATCTCAGTAAAACTCGAAGACGTATATAGACCAATGATTTCAAGTGAGTGATCAAAGATCAATTTTACAGTGAAAATGATGGGAGATAACGGTTTTTCGAACCTAACTCTTACTTGCGGAACTGTATTAATGGGGGTTTGATTAATTGTTCTTTAGTTTGTTTTGTTTCTTTGTTTGTTTGTTTGTTTGTTTTGTCAGACTGAGTACTTGTAAGAGCAGCAAAAGAAAAATAACTTTTTTGTAGAAGACCAATTGTTAAATTTCAAAGGAACCTTTAAAACCGGGAAAGTTCTCGCTTTGAGGATAAGTCCGATGCTCATATCGATGGTTCAGCACGAAACAGTTGTAACTCCCTATTGTTACGTGCCAAAGTAACAAGAAATCCCTTTGAAATTGCCTTTCTCTTTCCTTCTCTTCAATTTCTAATTGTTTTTCCTGTAATTTTCTCTCTTCTCTCTCTCTCTTTCTATTTCCATTTCCTTCTCCCTTTGTTGAAGTTTCAACAGTTCAAGCTCTCTTGAGCTTGAAACTGATGGAACATCAACAATGAGAGACAGAGCCTTTTCATCAAAAATGTCCTCATCAACAAAATATTGAACCAAAATATTCTTAATTTCATGCTTTCGAAATGAGGACTTGACTTCTTTTAATTCATAATGCTTGGCAAGATTGAGCAAATCAGGCTTTTTACCCAAATTCAATAACTCCACGGAAGGTTCGTGCGTAAATTTTTCTAAGTCAAAAGACATGGTAGCTTGTTGCTGTATTCAAATAAGAATGTAAGATTTCGATAAATGATAGTGAAAGTACACTCTAGATTTATCAAAATTGAAATATGAAATTAATTTCTTAAATAATTTTGAACAGCAGATTTAAATAAAGAATTTGTTTGATTTGTTTTGTTTTGTTTTGTTTGTTTGTCTGATGTTCGTATCTCGAGACGAGCCCCCAATTTGTTACGTGCCAAAGTAACAAGAACAAAGAAGCCAGCAACAGACTTTACAATTAACAATATTTATTGACAATAATAACAGAATTATTGACAATATGAAACTAATACAAAAACAAATTACAATACCTTGAATGTTTAATCCTAAAGTTTTTAATTTTAGATCCAATTTATCTAAGTTCCTGGTCCACAAATAATAAGTCCAATAATATCCGAATTTAAAATTAAACACGCTTTCAAACACACTTTTAAGATAACGAGAAATCCCCTTTTAGTTTAACACAGTACTACTAAATGAAACCATAAGTCTAAATCAAGTGAACCAAGAATGCTGTAGGAACCCCTTTATATAATACTATAGAACAATCTGGAATAGCATAGAACATAAGAATACTCTAGAGTCTGAATCACTTTCTAAAAGGCCTTTCTAGAAAGATCTAAAATCTTCTACATTCATTTACCTATTAGTCAAGGTAATTGGAAAATTCCCAGACTAATTCTAAAAAAAGACATGGTAAATACCATTAGGTTTATTTATAGTTTATATATAACACTATATGTTTATAGGGAGTTACATCTGTTTCGCGCTGAGCCATCGATATGTTTCTTCTCTCTTGCCCTCTCCATTTCTGTATTTTTCGTTATAAACCTGTATTGGACGTAGTGAAAGCACCATTGATGGCCGCATCTAACTCTCAATCTTCGATCATTGAATGACATGGGTTCGATTCCTAGCCGAGGTAGGATTCGAATTCTTCAGGCATTTATCTCAACAATCTGTTGATGATCGTAAAGCTAGGTGGGATAGCAGCTTGAGGCTTGGAAAAAGATGTATTGGTAGTCTGGTGCGAGAAATACTAGGAATCAATTGTGAGGTGCTCCAGTCTCCGCGATATGACTGTAAAATGTAAAATTTGTTTTGAAAAAAGACGTAAAACCCAATTCAAACTGGCAAATAGACCCCCCGCCGTATTCCCCGTTGGGATTGTCATATAATACGTACTTAGTGTTTTGTATGGAAAAATATCTAACAAAGTTGGGGGAATTGATAATTGTCGAGGCTCTATCGTGACAATTGTCCTTTCCCACAACGGAGTTAGATATTTTTCATATAATACACTAAGTACGTATTATAACTATCTTATAACCTGTATTTGCCATGTTTTCGTCGATGATTCTAACAGAAATGCAAGTTTCTTAAAATAATGGCATTATGTCATTGATCTTAAAATATCCATGTGATATCATAAGAAAAATATCATGTGGGAAGTTATCATACGGATATTTGTATAGTAATTAGATAAAATATTATCCTTAGGTAGATATATGTTTGCAATTTACAGCTCAATAACAAGTAATGAATACAGAAGAAGACGGGGTAGAGGTGGATAACAGATGGTCAGATTTCGAGGACCCGGACAAGCCCACGGGTCGAGGTTCGAGTACACGGTTCGAGCCTCCGCCGGACCTCGCCGAGTACCTGAGTAAGCTGATATTGTACAAGTCACCAAGAGAGCAACAAGAGAAGAAGTATAAGGTATATTTGTATTACGGCTCTATATCTGTGTTAATGTTCAATTCATAGTTATTTAGGAGCCGAAGAAAATAAATTCTATTTTCATTGAGATGTGAAAGTTTAATGTAACTCACTAATGCGCACAGTGGATTTTTCCATAAGTTTGGTTATACTTTAAATTTCGTTCATGCATGAAAAAGGTAATCTAGTTACATTTAATTTAAGGCGGTGGGACCGTAATAGTTCCGCAACATCCTGCTATGTATTGAACTTTTACAGTGTTAACCGAGGTTTCCTAATGATTTTCAGTAGGAAATCTCGGTTAACATTGTGAAAGATCAAGTATTCAGGAATGTTGCGGAACTATTACGGATCCACTACCTTAAAGAGAACACAAGAAATTTTTGAGCAGCCTTTGAGACATCTTTTTTTAATAAACTACTTTGCGTGCATGGAATCAAAGTAGTCTTGAGGAAAACATTTTATTCGTGGAGGTATAAATAAAAAAGAAAATAGTCCCATAAGAGTGCACATTTTCTAAAAAATGGAAAAAAACAAACATAGTGATATTGAAAATGGCTTCAAACATGTAAATCTCATAATCGAGGGATAAGACTGAATTTGAATGATTTTGAAGGGTGTACGAGAAATCTCGTTTTTACAGATCAGAATTGTCGTTTTTACAGCAGAATGCTCGAGCGTAGACTCTTAGTATTTTGAATGTTTGAAAAATGTTGTAAATTTCTTTGAATTATGCTTACTGAAAAGTTCGGTTTAATTTTTGCTGTCTACAGTTAAGAACATTGTGAAATTGACAAGGTGAATGAATTTGGAATGGTTTTGGAATGAAATTGAATGAGTGTTTGGATCGAGTTTTGAGTGAAATTAAAGGGCGGTAACCAATATTGCTAATTTTGTTCATCATGAACAAAATTAGCGATATTAATTACCTCCCTTTAATAAAATATACGTTTTTTCTGAATATACGTCATCGTGGACCAATCATGCACTTTAAAGTCAACACCAGCTAATAAAATCGTAGAAAAGATAGATCGATTTGAATTTTTTGTTGAAAGTCTTGAATGGTTTCTAAATGTTTTCTAATGATTTCGGAGCGTTTTTGTTCGATTTGATTGAGTGTTTGGAATGAATGAATGGAGCGCTGAGTGAATGATTAAGAATGATTTTGATCGGAATGAGTGTCAATTTTACGATGTTTTTAACTGTATTCAGTAAGATTTGTGACCAAGTGTTAAAAATTTACCTTTTCAGAGTGCCCTGACTCTAGTCAATCTACTAACGGGAGTTGCCTATGCGTTAAACCCTGAATGGAAAGTGTACACAACCCCTGATAATAAAACAGGGGTCAGGAAACCCCCTTTACGTACCCTGTCGGAGGATCAATATGAGAGTATGGTCCCCTTGATTCGACCTGTGAGACTTGACGGACTCAAGGTATATTGTCTTAATATACTCTACATTTACTTGCCTACAGTTTTCAAAGAAAGGTACTTCTTGTAGGAAACGTACAACGTCTTATTCAGCTTAAAACAAAGTACATATGATATTGAGAGAAGAAAATTATATTCGCATAACCATTTTTGGCTGGCTCTATCAAGTTTATCTTCATTGTGTGCATTGCACTCAGTTGGTCCTCGACTTAGATCATCTTAATGAAATAAATAGATATAGTTAACAACATCGTGAAATTGACAGGGTGAATGATTTTGGAATGATTTTGGAATGAAATTGAATGAGTGTGTGGAGCGAGTTTTGAGTGAATTTAATGGGAGGTAATGCAATATCGCAAATTTTGTTCAGGATGAACAAAATTAGCTATATTGATTACCTTCCTTTAATAAAATATACGTACTTTTCTGTTTGTACGTCTCCGTTGAGCAATCAGACACTTGAAAGTCCACACCAGCTTATAAAATCGTAGAATAAATAGATAGTTTTGAATTTATTGTTGAAAGTCATGAACTATTTATAAGAGTTTTCTAATGATTTCGGAGCGTTTTTGATCGATTTGAGTGATTGTTTGGAATGAATGAATGGAGCGCTGAATGAATCATAAGAATGCTTTTGATCAGAATGAGTGTCAATTTCACGGTGTTTTTAACTGTTAATCCTCACTCATTTTTCTCTGTTGAAAACGGCTATACTCCATATTTATACTGGTAAATATTTGGAACTAGTAAAAAATAACTTAAAAACTAACTTCTATCTTATATACATGTGTAATATTTTGACCTGTCACGCGTAAAGGGACCATCTTGGAATTTTGTAAAATGAATGATTGAAAAAGAGATTTGTTCTAGTACAGGCCAACCAGAGGTCGTATTTCTAAAATTTTTATACAAAAATGTAGATTGGTCATTCTAGAAACAGAAAAAACAGCCAAGTTTGAAAAGTTTCGAGCTGGTCAGTCTGCGCAATACGCACACTCTGACCGGGGTAGACACTTTTACGCAGGCTTCTTTGTTGGTCCGCTTTCCCGTGACGGGTCAAATATATATTAACGATATTGTATCAAAGTTTGTGTCTCCTTCGTAGGTAAACCAAAGAAGTATAGACGAGATGCCTCTCCACAGGTGTTTAATACAACTGAATCAGAAATTGTCTGTACAAGAAGTCCACTTGGTACGCAATGAGTGGGGAACACTAATGGACCGCAATGGATGCCTAAAACCGAAGTCTGTACTGAGATGGTTCAATGAAGGTTAGCAATTATCATATTAAGAAATATCCTAAGATGCTGCGGCGTGTTAAGCATCATATCCTTCGTCCTTTTGTCTTGGTTGTGTTGAAAAGGGGAGAAAAACACACTATGTTATTATATATTCTGACTTTTCGTTAAGTCTTTTGCAAGACATAAATCGTATTAATTAGACACGAAGCACATACAGCCGGTAAAGTACCAACAGCCTTTTCGCCAAATTTATCTCATTAACCATATTTTGATAATAACCCTCAACTTAGCAACCAAAGCTGCGCTAAACTATGCATATATACGTAACAGCCATTTCTAATATTAATCGCATCTGAACGTTATAGTATATACTAAAGAATTTATAAAATTCGAACTTTAAATGTAATTAAGAAGAATGGAAAAAATTAAAATTGCATCAATAGTGCTTCATTAAGTAATCATACAAACGATTTAAAGTCAATCAGACGCTTATTCGTGGGGGAAAAAAACAAGTATAAAAATTGATATTAAAAACGAAAGGCATTAGTGTAATATCAGTCACAAATTTTCGAATAATTATTCTAATTTTTTATTTCAGGTTTAAAAGAAGCATGTAAACTAGTTATTAAAGACAACCACAATGTAGACAAGCTGATACCAGAACTGTTACCCGACGGTACAATGATCGTTCATGCTACGGTAACGGAGTTTGACGGGGAGAATCTCGAGATTGAAGATTTTACAGTCAACATCTATCCGGTGTATATCCTAGACGAGTTACCGACTAGCCTCAAGCTAGCAGCCCCTTTACCGTGTTTCGGGTCCTATATACAAGGTCAGAAGAAATTCAGGGAGCTCGTATTGAAGGATGTAGAAGAAGGCAAAGAAATAGCGTTTCTAGATCCGAAGGTACGCTCATTTCATATTTCACTTCTATGTGACCCGTCACAAACCTTCTCCTACAACATCCAGGGGCCCGTTTTACTAAACATATTACGATCAATTTTTGCGTAAGTCAAAAATTGAAGTTGCGCTTACATTGGTAAATAAATATCGAATTCTGTCATGCAACATCTCATTGGAATCGTCTTCTAAAGACGATTCTAATGAGTTATTGCAAGGCAGAATGGAACAATGAATGAAAACACCAGGTATGATTATTGATTTGGACTTACGATCAATTCTTTCGTAAGTTGTTTAGTAAAACAGGCCCTTGGGAACTCCATAAAGTAAATATTTGGAAAACATGAGTAACAGTAGAGGTAAACCGGGGTAGCATTTCAAAAAATCTATTACAGGAAGGTAAAACGATCCATCTCCTTTCAGAACCTTAGAATTTACTTCGTGGAAGAAAATCTGAACATGAATGGAAAAAAGGTTAATCAGTGCAACATCTGAGTATGAGAACGTATCCTCATTATTCTTTCCGCTTTATTTTTTCAGGCTGATGTATCTAGTACTCCTATTAAAGGTGTAAACAGGGACGGACCAACATGGCGAATCAACCTCAGTTTCACAGAATACCACGTGTACAGTCTAATCGACCAATACTGTCGTGGTCTGAACTTTCGTCACGTGCTCGTTTTAATGAATATCATTCGTCAGGAAAATTTAGATGAGCTTTACATCGTAAACAATGATATTCTAGTAAATACGCTCTTCAACATCTCACAAAAGCACATTGATAAAATGAGAACAAAGTCAGAATGGATTTACCGTTTCCTACAGGCTCTGATAGATGGTCTCAAATCCGGTTTTCTCCCTTCGTTTCATCTGCCAAGATATAACCTACTTCCATGTTACAACATCACCGAGTCTGAGAGAAAACTTGCTGTGAACAAATTAAAAGTTATACTAGGTAGTATTAGGGACGATCCTAAATCTTTGTTCGATTTTACTGGTTTCGATGACGAGAAGAAAAGTAAAAGGGAAGATAATCTTGACGACAACGACAGAGACGAAGATGTCGGAGATCTCGAAGAGGCTGAAGATAAGCTTACAGAACTGAGAACAGGTGATATAAAAAGTGCTGCATCGAGACGACCAGAAATGAACACTGTGTACGAAACAGAGGAAGACATTGTTGATGAACCGAAAGGACTTTTAACTGACAGAACGGAAGATGTTGCCGAAAGTGGGGTTACCAAAAACACACATCATTCTAAATACGGAGAAAGGAGTGATATATACTGATTCTTAGTGATCGGAAAAAAGTGCGACCACTGTGAGGAGATTATCACCAAAGACGTATGAGTAACATTTTCCATAATTTTGTGATCAACTAACTGATCACTGTTGTCAAACAACATATTTATTTACCAATTATAACACAAATTAATAATTGGATAATGTTGACCACCACCACTTTCAGCCGTTTTAGGGCGAACCTTTTCTTGGATTGACAACGTGGTCCAAACCTATTATTCAAATACATGTAGATAAAAACGATAAGCAGCCTTCATCACTAAATTTAATATTGCACTCGTATAGTTTCGAATTGCATCGATTTACATATATTTGGCTTTAATAATGACATAAAAATTGTCGGAAGAGCGTTTATTTGTCGCGATTTGTTTGTTTTTCTTCCGACGTGCTCTGAAGAATTTCTATATCTTAGATAACGCATAGTGCGCTTCTTGATTTGTTCATAATCGTGGTTTTCCTTCATTGTATTTCAGAAATAAACCATACTTAAATGATACATCACTTTTTTTTCTCACTGATCAACTCTGTTCAGTTTTTTTGATCACACCTGTAACGTTTCAAAAGCTTTCATCAATCCACTTTCCTTTATCTTATTTTCAATTTCCTTAAGTTCGTCGTCAAAACTTGACGTTCCAGCATTTAGCATACCAAACAGTTTATCAAGTTTAGTTAGATCAGGACGTGTTCCGTTTAATTTAAACTGTAAAGGATTGAAGGAGCGTTGTTTCAACTTTGTAACCATTTCACCTTGTGAATGCTGGTTCGATAAAAATGAAACAAACACCAAGTTGGAGGGGTAAACTTCGTCATGGTACTTCTGGAATAATTCGTCAAACCTGAAAAAATATCAAATACAATGTAGTTTAACCCGTGAAAAAAGTTTTGTTTACTGTATTTTTCCCAGTTGAAATTTTGGCTATTTGTATCATAACACTCGGGTTTTAAAAATAGCTGTGACCTTTAGATACTATAGGACTATTGTACACAAAATGTGTTTTCCATGAAGGAAAAATATATAGTTATTTCCGAAATCACTTGCTATTCAAAGCCGATGTCGTCCAACGAGTTGAAGTCCAAAGGATTGAACTGCAACATTGACCACACTGTCAATAGCATTTATGAGCTTTTATTAGCTTTCATATCAACACGCACTTTTGCTATGAAATAATTTTTAACCTTTACAACGATATATGTCGTTAATGGAGACAATTTAAACGTGTTTAGTTCTAACATTAGTTATCACGAAGATAAGGACAAAAACGGCACATACCACATATCTTCGTATTTTCCGTTCTCCTCCTCGTCTGTCACAATGATGAATGTTTTTACTACTTCCTTCTGCTCGTAAAACGGAAGTAAACTGTTTACAGGACTGGTGCCCGGTCCGAGCTGTGTATCTACTGCAAGTTGGAGTACCTGTAATTGAGTGGGATGGCTTAATGGCGTTACATGTAACTTTCAACAAATTCCTAGTTTTCTTTTAATTTCATATTTTCCTTTATATATCTTTCGCTTAAAATACTTCTGCTTTTGTCTTTATCATTCCTAAATTGCTAGCAGTCCTGTAAGACTAGATCTGGACTAGATTTAACAGAATGGGCTCCTCTGACATGGTGTGCACGATTTTGTTACATACTTATCCGCCATACATACATCCGAGGTCTGTTGCAGTTCACGGAAATGGCCGAGTGATTCCGAATGCCTTCAAGTTGTGAAGAATTAACAAATAACTGCTGACAACAAAAACAAATGATTGACCAGTCAAAACTATCGATGTAATGCAAATACTATTGACATACGTCATTTTTGCATTTTTTCATACTTTTTCAGTGGCGGGATGGGCAGATTTAACACCGTAACTTTCACACAGTTAATGTCGCCAACCATCGGTTTTTTTTTTGTTTTAGAACGAAAGAAAGTATCGTGAGAAATCCGACATTACCTGAAAACGTGCATAGCTACGTCGTCGAAAAATGTCTAAAAACAAACCTCTTCTATTGTCTTTGGTAAGTATGGTGCTGGTCTGTACGAGTCATCAAAGAACACCAGTTTTGCTGACGTCATCGCAGTTAACAACCCGGCAATAATGGTGCTTGTCCGTATAGCGACATCCATGGAGTAGGACGCGTCACCGAGAACGACAATCGGCGCTTCCAGTGATAAACTGTAGAAATAAAAGATATATTCAATGACAAGAATGACATAACGCGAACATTCAAAAAACATGAAGAAAAAAGTTTACTTGTCACAAAAATTAATGTCGAAGTTCGAATTGCTCCGGTTCTTTTTTCTGTACAACTCAGACAGACCTCTTACAATTACCAACACTAACTTGGCAAATTATAAAAATATAAATCTGTGTACACTTTCGTTTAGTGAAATAGCCGACTCGGGATATTTTATGATTTTTTTTTATTTAGTGCAAACATGATTTCTCTCATGTTGATCTCCATCTTACCTTATCCCATCAATCTTTTTCTGTGCCAATGGAAGCAAATCTGTATAGAATGGGGCCTTCGTTTCGTCTACGGTGACCGGTTTGGGTTCATTGTCAAAAGGCCAGGTCATAGTCATTGGAATGTCCTCTCTGTACATCTTCATAGTCAGTAGACGCTCTAAAAGTTTACCGTTAGGGAGTGTGACCTCACTTCCTGTCTGGACCCGGTCCATTATGACTTTGTCGACCTCGCCACACCGCAAATCTTCGTACCACCTGTCAAATGAGTATATTAACCATAAAAAAAAATACAACATTTATTTTGTTGTAATAAGAGAATATCTTATTCATGGCAGCAATATTCAAAGGACTATTAGGCCTAAACATTCTTTCGCTGACACGTTTTTAGATTTGCCCTATTTCCAGTCCGGTGGGATTGAATATGGTTTGGTCTACAGATATACCTAGGGCCAATATATGTTCGTGCTCACGTCGGATTGTTCAACAGATTTACATAAATGTTTTGCGCCATATATGACCTTGATATTCGATGGACGTCTATAAAACTATGCTAAATTATTAATTAATTCAACGGAGAGTATATGAATCTTAATTGCTTTAGAGGATATCCCGACACTTATAGACCGAGCAATTTATACCCATTAAAAATGTAGCAATAATTGACTGTTCGAAAATAAAACCACACTTAATTTTTTACAGTGAGGTGGACCTATTTCGATGTTAATAAAACAACCTTGGGGTGATTTATCATACCACAATATAGTATCCAACTTGGGTTCATTTGCAGCAATTCTGGCTTTAGATTCATCTGTAAGTGATGCAATGTGACCTTTAACATGTGCGTAAGGTATTGGATACTCAACCAATAAGTCGTTCACATTATCAGCTGCTAGTTCCCGGCATTTTTCGACCATTGAACCTTCTGGCGGGGGACCACCAAAACAAAATGGAAGAAACCATGGCACATCGGGGAAGTCCTGTAAGAGAGAAAACGTTCAATTTAATCTTTGAACCAAAAGTGCATCATTTTTATTAATACGATTAAAAATAGATGCGTCATTCAAATTATAATTCAGAGTCAGTTTGAGGATTCAAATTGTGTCTATTCTTACGTATTACGAGGTAGATAAGTAGACATGTCCGTAATAGAAAATAACTGAGACGATTCGAAAGAGTTTTAACAACATCGGATTCATTTAATATTAACTTTGAGACCAAATTATCTACTTTTTGAAATATTTTGATTTAAAGACGGGGATTTAGAAAACGGTCGCTTTATGAAAATGGTCGCTTAATAGACGTAGTCGCTCGAGCAAGATTTGATGTATTTTTGCGTCAGAATATGTTTATTATTGGCTACTGATAGAGAATAGTCATTATATTTAATTATCACCTTTGATTTGGTGATGACTTAGTGCTTGTAAATAGATAGCATAATTTTGGTCATTTTTCACAGTCTTTACAAATAGGATGGCTCAGCGCGATCCAGTTGTAACTGCCTATATGTTTATAGGAAGTTATAACTGATTCGCACTGAACCATCGACATGCAGCGTAGTCTCTTAGTAAAGCCTTTCCCTTTCTAAAGGAAACCTGATAATTCTAAAAGAACCTTGGAATCTACTAGATCTTTTATGGTAATTTCATTTTCTTCATGCGAAATTCAAATGGAGGTAAAAAAAACACATTACAGAGTATTTCTATACCTGTGTGGGGTGGAAGTGGCATATATCAGCTAGTTTCTGCCAGGTTTCCTTAGGAAAATGCAATGCGTAGAACTCTAGCTCTTCCTTCTTGAACCTCTTCACCCATCGTCTAACGTGTTTACAAACAGCCCCGCTAGCTGAACCCATCTGAAATTATTTTATTCGTGGTACATATATCAGCCCCGCGTATGACGTTATTAAAACTTTGAATTATAATTTCTTAGTTGGATTTTTTTTTTTTTTTTTTTTTTTTTTTGGACGAAAAACGATTTTCTTACCTTACGGACCTGGAGAAAGTGCACTTGTTAAGTAAAATAGTTACGTACACGTTCAAAAACGTTTGCGAATTATACCCCACTTTTCAAGTTCACTAGCGTACAAAACGGGGTATAATTTGCAAACATTTTGTTTTGTATTATCATCCTGAACGTTGGGCATGATACATATACAGAGTTAATCTAAAGTACTAAGCACTACAATACTGTAAGCTAGCAAATCATGGTTTTATTAAGTCATCTTCTTTGCCAAATGTTATCATGACAAATGTTACAGGTTAAAGTTAACCCATTGCCAATTGACAGAATCTTAGATATCTTCAAATTGAAGGAAAACTGCAGATGTCATTTCAAGCTGATTGAAAGTACAATGTTTGTGTCTAATTGGGTGCAAAACAGTGTAGAAATTGAAACAAACGCTTGTTTCAAGCACTTTCTTCATTGTCCACAATGTTTTCGGAAGCGTTTGCATTAAAATGCAGTGTCGGTAAAAATGGTTGAAATAGCATGCCAAGGGCATAGCTCCCATTACGCACATTACGCAATTGCGTACTAAAAATAAATCCTCTTTAGAAAAATGTCCTTGACAAATGATCATAACATCGAAACTACAGCTTATTTAAGATGTAGTTACGACGTTTTGATTATTCAAAACACTCAAATCATAACACAGAGGTGAGCAGACAGAAAACATTCATCTTTTGTCACATTCCACGTATATAGCGTTTATCCTATATACACTCCTCAAAACTCCTAAGCGGCCACTTGCATTTTTGGTCATATGTTTTAAATGCCGGATGGTTACGAGCAGTTTTCACTCGAATCATGTAGCCAAGTCATTAATGAAGTTAACAAGAAAAAAAAATCAAAAAAAAAATCTGCAATTATTGATTTAAAATATAACGAATGTAGGAGTACCATCGATTTCAAATTTAACATTGGTGGGTGGGGTATTCTAGGCATTTCTTGTTAGAATAACGAATGTGTAGAGAGTTGTGACATTTCTCTTAATTTTTAGAATCTAAGTCCACATTTGCTCGACAACTGATATCAGTACATGCAATTGATTAGATTTACGTTCTTCAAGTTTCGAAAAATTCAAATTTTTCTAAAAAATGCCATTTTTGCGACATTTGAATTTGAGGGTACAGTCATTTGACTCCGTCTTGATTACTTCCTGATGCATAATTTTACAAAACAATTGGACAGGATGATGGCTGAATGGCCACTCATCCGAAAGGCAAAAGTCACATTTTAAAATACAATCGAAAAATATGACAAAACTGGAGAAATGTAAGGTGGCCGCTTAGAACTTTTGAGTAGTGTACATGTATATTCTTTGATGGTCGTCTTCTCAGGATTGCGTATGAATTTTAAAATTCTAGTTACGCCTATGATGCGTTTGAAGGACTTTTCTACAATTTAAATGAAATCAATTCATGTGGCCATACAAAGCAGTGCGCAAAGAGAATACACTGATCAGACTCATTTTGAAAAATGTTGGCCGAAATACGTCGGAAATGAAATTGTACGCAGAGATTGAAATCAAGTTCCCGTAAATACAAAAGTACATCTCGCTAAATATACCACGTCTAATAAGAGACCATTTTTATTTAAGTGACTGTTTTCAAAATCCTATTTTCTTAAATCCGGATATCTGAAAAAATAGATATTATTGGTCTAAAAATGTTGGAAATAAATCCTATGTCGATACAACTCGTTAGAATCGTCTCAGTGAGACGATTCTTTTGAGTTTTAAAATCTTAGGATTATTAAGAAATTAGCAATTACATACATATGCAATCAAAATATTGTTTCTAATTTGCAAACAAATCGTGTACTAAGCGACCATTCTCCTTAACGGCCGCTTTTTTAGGCTTTTAAACAATTTAGCAGTTAAGCCTCCTGCCGCAGTCTGCACTGATTGAATCATGGGAGGACCTCAAAATGTTATCTGTTGGTAAAGGCTATTAAAGCTGACGCTCTGGTGGCTCAAAATCAACAAGAGCATCATATGAAAAATGAAGAGTACATACTTTTTTCATATTTTGTGGAACAAAAAAAAATTCAAAATAATAATGTTCCAAGACGCATTTATTGTTTGGCAATCCTGGAACTTTCGTATCAAAGTGCTAAATAAAATAAATTGAGTCTGTGCGTGACATTTCCAACAATTCAATCTGTGCGTGTGTCTCAACATTTGAGCAGCATATAAAGTTCAACAGTACACTTAGAAGCTTGTCTGACACTCCTCTAAATACACTTTGAATCCATATATACCTGCAAATCGCATAGCAAAGACTTAGGCCAGTCTGTGCGGATTGCACAGACTGGCTAGAGGCTTTGCTTAGCGTACATATGAAATTGTTGGAAATGTCACGCACAGACTCAATTTCAAATCTAAAATACCCCTTTTATCTGTGGTTCTAAAACAAAGACATACTGTCTCCTTACCTTTGGTTTATTCTTCGCCAAATTATCAATATCCGACTTCAGTTTTCCCATCGTTTTAGCCCCGACCTTCCCTGGTGAGACCTGTAGACGCTTTAACTTCTTCTCTAAAACCCTTATTTGTCGTCCCGAATCTAACAATGACAGCGCCTTCAAGACCTCATTCACACCGAAGTAATCTCTGTCGGCTAATAAAGTCTCTGAGAGATCGTAATCCTGCCGGGACCATGCAGCTGCCAGAGCCCGAATCCGAGCATCTGAAATAAAAAATGTATATGAAATGCAATAAGACGTCATCAAGACTTCTGTTGAAGCAAATAGGCCTAATGGACAAACTACGGTTTTTTTTTTTCTTCTTTTTTTAAGAATTCACAAGGGCTTATAAAGCCGCATAAGCACAAGATTACGAAGGGTTCTTTGAGTTCTAAGGTCTTTGAAAGAGTTTTGATAATCTTACTCCAAAGTTCTGTACGGAATTTAAGTATTTTACAGGTTCCATCTCTTTCCATTAAATAAGTTAATGGCTAAGGTAGACAAGCCATCTTACGCATAAAAGTATCCCTTATTAATGCAACCGATCTTTCTTTTTCAATTTACGTGAACCGTCTATTAAATCAATATCAATCCAAAAAAAGCTGGTTTTCTGTGTGTTTAGATATAAAATAAAAAAATCTAATGCTTTTAGTCCCTTGATTTGAAGGTAAATAAAGACAAGAAACTGTAATAATATAAAATAAAATCATGATAGAAAAGAAAGAAATTATTTGTTTCAAACAATTTCTTCATTGTATATGTACTATTATTCGAGAAGACTTTCTTAAAAGTTTAATTTAGCGAAATTTATGTCTGCTAAATTGGACCAGTATTTTTTCCGCCTGAAAGTGGGCTTATGTTCTTTTAAATTTTTTCCCAAGGTACTCACTTTGAGCCACATCAACCCCGTTCTTCTTTAATACCATCATGCCGGCCATATACCGGTCTCTGTTTGTTTCCTGTGCCGTAACGTGCTGGTCAACGTCGGCGTTACCAATAAAATAGTCCGTTACGTTCTTGTTGACGTCATATTCCTTAATGTTGACGTTAACGACGGGGTCTACAGCTTCTCGAATACCTTGATTCCTTGCACCTAAGATTTGCATAGAAGGGAATGACATGAATTAAAATTTCAACCACAATATAGGGTATTTCTTCGAAATCGTGACTATAAAATTCACAATTCAAAAAATATCTTCCAAAAGGCCGGAAAATGCTCTGAATTGCGCAGTCTGGTCAGAGTCGATACTTTCGTCCTAACGTGCCTTTTTCTTAGAGTAAGACGTCTCTAGAAGCCTTATACATGTACATGGGTAAGTTAAGCTTGATACCTCTTCACTTTACACCGAATGAGGAAATACAATTTTTCTTCAACTCAAAGTAATGGACCCAGTGACGGCCAACTCGAATTTGTCGGCCAAGGAAAAAAAAACTAAGAGCCACAGCCTCTCTTATATGAATCGAGCTCGGGAACATGTGACCCAATTAGGCCTTTAGGCCCTGCATTTAATGAAAATTCTACTCGTCCGCTCATCCTGCATGATTATTTTCTTCTTTGTCTATATAAGCAGGACGAGTGGATTTTGAAAATTTCACATATGAAATTAATGCAATCTCATTAAAATCAGATCCACCATATTGCCTATCGCTACGCCCCTGCCTGCTACGTAACGGAGAGATAGCGTAGTGGTTTCGTAGAGATGATTTTAATGAGATTGGAAATTTATGTATCACTATATTTTCTTGTATAGCAGGACGAGTAGAAATTTCAAGAATTTTCAAGCCCTGCATTAGACGAGAAATAAAAGGTAAAAAGCCTTATTATAATTTACATAACCGGTTTATGTCCCTCAAAATTCAGATTTACCCATGCCGGAAAGACAACCCGTGACCACAAACCCATCTTTGCAAGCCAAGGGTTCTAGCTCAACTATGTTCGTAAGGAACATAGTCGAGCTAGAACCCTTAGCTTGCGAAGATGCCACAAACCTAACTAATCCAATTTTAGATTAAACTAAAACAGACGTTTTGCCATGCCATTATGTATCCTTGATGGTATTTCGTTGTATGACACGTCGACTGACCCACGTTTATTTTCGGAAAGGCACTTTCCATACTTCGACATATGTATGTATAGCCCCCCCCCCCCCCCCCCCCCCCCCCCCCCCCCTCTTATAATAATCTATTAAAGGAGGCCGTATCATGCGATGCAGAAAAAGTTGATGGGTCCGAAAATTGTTGATAATAGCTTAACGCACACCCCTTTTGTAACTTTCGAACCCCTTTAGAGAAAAGAAATCCAAGATCCTCCAAAGAAATATCGACTGATCCATTAGTACATTAAGTACGCGCTAACTTTTTAAAGGGAGATAAACAATAGATGGTTAAAATAAAGAGAAAAAGCACTTACCTCCCCTGTGCCGTCGTCCTCCACGCCCACCGGCTCTCCCTCGGCCCCTAGCTTGTCCCCCACGACCTCGCATTTTAATATCGTTTAAACAAATCAACAAAAATTGTAAAATGAATTCAATCCTCGATCTTCAACCGTTTGCACAACATTACCCTAGAATGAATTTGCAATGTCGGTATTTCACTATATATGTGAAACATTCCTCGTCAGTTCTAAAAATAGAATTAGTGATTGTTAAATGTACGGCTCGTTCACCTGATCATGCCGGTTACATTTTCTCAATTAAATACAACATGAAATAGTAATAAAAGGTTATTCAAAATCTGTTCTAACAAGGTATCGGGTTTATATCTCAGACGTTCTCCGCCTTGAATCACTTCAGTTACCAGTTTAGTTCAGGCTTGGTTCAAAAAGATGATAGTTTATAAGAAGTTTAGCAAATTCAAATCATGGCAAAACTTATGTCTGAAACGAACGGACGAGCTGGAATGGTTGCACAACATGACATATAGATTGCCTGAGACTGTTTTTCAAGCCCTTCTCTCTATTCACGGTTGATGATGTTTATCCTTTCTTTAACACTTTCCTCGGCTAGTTTTACAAAATTTTGGACCTGTCCAAATTCAAAGGTTTTGCAGACGAAAATTTAAAGTGGTTTAATTTGAAAAATAACCATTCACTAGGGTAGAAAATAGTGTGGAAAAAGAAGAAATTGCTTGTCAGAAGCAATTTCTTCTTTTTGCACAATGTTTTCTCAATCATAAAATCACAGGCACGTAAAAAGCAGTGTTTAAAAAGCAAATGGTTAATAAGGACACATGTGTTGATGGATCACGGAATAGTTTTTAGCGTCGCTTTAAGGTCTCTCAGTCGTATCGCGGCTGTCGGGGCACCTAGCCATGAATTCCTGGTATTTTTTGAACTAGCGACCACTAGAATAACCTTTCCAAGCACAAAGTTAATCGTTCCGCATAGTTTAACACATCACGTTTTATTTTTTCGGGATTGGAGACAAATATCGATAAGGATGCGCCGTTAGGTTCGAAACCCGGACTCATGATTCGTAGTCAGGCGAGCTACCAACCGTATTAAAACGGTAGTCGGTTCGAAAACATTCATGAATATCTTATATGACACACTCAGACTCGATATTAAAAACTTCTTTCGTACTAGGCTGAGAATTTAGACTAACCTTATAAAGAAATATTTGTTGAATTTCTTATTAAACCCTGCAAGAATGGTTGAACTTAAAAGACGGCATTGCTTAATTTAACACTGAGTCATTGTTAGTCTAAAATCCTTCCGAAACTTTCAACTTTGGGAAAATTCTCATTTGAGAAACAAGAAGTTTTATAATCTCGGGCCAATGATTCATTGAAATTGTATTAGCCTGATTGAATTGTTACATAGTTCTCGAATAATCCCACAATTTTTGAATTCCTTTCTCATTATTTTACCCCAATTCAAGACCGTATAAGTCAAAATACGAGATCGAACCCATTGGGACCACAAATACAAAAACATTGAATTTCCCTCAAAACATAGACATCATGAATCGAAACCTGCTGTAGGACGACATTTGTTGTAATGTCTTGCCGAATTCAAATAAAACTTATCTTATTTGTTACCAAGGAAGAAGGCAAATACCAGGGACCCGTTTTACTAAACATCTTACGGTAATTTTTTGCGCAAGTCAAAAATTAAAGTTGCTTCTCAAGAAGTAACTAAAGATGGAATTCTCCTATGCAATATCTCATTGGAATCGTCTTCTTAAGACGATACCTGTGAGACATTGCAAAGCAGAATCTATCAATGATTGAAAACATCGGGTACGATTTGTCTTTTTGACTTACGATAATTTTTTTTCGTAAGACGTTTAGTAAAACTGCCCCCTGGAGTCTAGCCTCTCATGTTGGGGTGATGTTTTCCTCACACAAGGTCTTCGATCTTTCGGCTATGCTTTAGTAATCGCTCACCGGCGCCAAAAGAATCATAGGGGGTACTCTGCATTTCTGAGCAAAGCGTTTTTAAAGCGTGTTTCAAGATTAGAACACTCACAAGCGCTTGAGGCATGGGTAGTTGCGTCCATGTATTCGATTTTCATAGTCTCAACACAACCCTCTTGAAATGTTCGATATGATTAAAATATTCGTATTTCAAAAAAATTAAATTAGTCTTTAGAATCTCAAGATTTGAAAAAGGAGCTCCCATTACTGACGGTCAATTAAAATTTCTTGAACAACTTAAATTCACGGTCCTCCGCGGGACATTCATTCTAAGTTAAGTTGAAAATGATCGGTTTGGGGGGAGAAGATTTTTACAGAAGCTGAAGTGAAAATATGCATCGACCTGCAACATCCATATTTGGGGGATCAGTCAAAATTTCTTTAACAACTTCGGTACATTGTCACCAAAGGAATTTCGAGACAAAATTCGTTTGAATTGGACCAATGGTATGGGAGAAGATTTAAAAGATTTTAAAAATCCCCACCCTTCCATCCCCATATTTCGGCGTCAATCAAAATTTCTTGGACAACCGTCGGTCCCTTGTCACTAACGGAACAATCATGCAAAGTTTCATTGAAATTGGCCCTATTGTTTGTGAGAATATTTTCAAATATATACTACTCAAAGTTTGCTAAGCATGTAGCGCCTCTGCAAACTCCTGATTAAGTTCTGGATTACTCTTTGGGGGATAACAGACCATTCTTCTCTAAGGATCTGGCCGAGCTCCTGGAGTGTCCTTGGCTGGACCTGGCGAGCCGAAACTCGGAACTGTGGCTCATTCCACACATGCTCTATCGGATATAAGTCCGGTGAGCGAGCCGGGTAGCCCAGACGTGGAATGCACTCTTCTTGGCGATACTCTTGGACTATATGGGCCGTGTGTGGACGGGCATTATCATCCATTAAAATGAACCCATCCTCAATAGCACCAGCGTTATGCCACCACCAAACCATAAAAGACCCAACCCCATAACGATCGTGCTCAGCCAAATACTGGTGTGGCAGGGCTCGGCTTATTCGGCCACAATCACGGACTCCGAGAGTAAACACTCTAATTATGGATGGTGCACATGTTGTGCTCAGTTGAGCTAAAAGATGATTAAACGAAGACAAATACTGATCACATGCAATATTTCAAACTTTTATTTTGATAAAAATATATATTCTCGCACATATTTCTAAATTAGCATTAAATTGCATAAATTTAAGGTATTTTTTTCAAACCAACATCCACAAATTTCTAGAACTTCATTGGTTAAATTTTTTTCAACATAGCATGTCATTGTTTGTAAAATGTTGTTATGAATTGTATTATAATGCCATTTTCACAGCAATGAAATAGCTTTGCTATGCAGTCTAAGCTCATTTGGTAGTTATTACACTTAAGTAAAATCAAAATTAATCAACTGGATTATTCCATTTCACCATGTAGATCAAATCATAATCAATATACATGCATGTGTTATACATAAATTCAATTTATATATATTCTAGTTTATTTAACCTGACATTGACCTGTACCCCTTTGCTGTTTAATCCATGCTTTTTACGTGCCTGTAATTTTATGATTGAGAAAAAATTGTGAAACAAGAGGACCATGATGGTCCTATATCGCTCACCTTCGTCTCTTTGACTTCTACCTTAGAAAAATTAAATGCTTTAATGATCATAAAATGACCATTTAATTTTTCAAAGAAAGACACAGTTTCATGAAAATTGAATTATATATGTGGCTCCTAGAGCGTAAACAAGAAAATTGTCATTAAGGCCCCTTTTCCCTTGATATGGCATGGATCTTTCCCATCCTTAATAGGGTTCATCATTGTGACCTGACAAACATTCTGACCAAGTTTCATTAAGATTGGACTATATTTGTGGCCTCTAGACTGTAAACAAGAAAATTGTCATTAAGGCCCCTTTTCCGTGATTTTGCACGGTTCCTTCCCATTTTCAATAGGGTTCATCCTTGTGACCTGGCCAACATTCTAACCAAGTTTCATGAAGATTGGGCCATATTTGTGGCCTCTAGAGTGTAAACACTAAGATTGTTGACGCCAGACGACGGACGACAGACGACGCATGACGGACATTCAATGATCACAAAAGCTCACCTTGAGCACTATGTGCTCAGGTGAGCTAAAAAGAAGAAATTGCTTCTGACAAGCAATTTCTTCTTTTTCCTCACTATTTTCTACCCTACTGAATGGTTATTTTTCAAATTAAATCCACTTTAAATTTTCGTCTGCAAAACCTTTGAAATTGGACTGGTCCAAAATTTTGTAAAACGAAAAGGGTTAAACATTAAGACATTTTTTTTGAATTCAGAATTTAAATACCTGTATTACCAAGTACAGTATATTCCAGCGATAACATGTGTAATAAAGAGTAGCAATTATCATTTTTAATTCATGATAAGAGATCATTGTCAGGTCAACCAAACCAAACTATAGTAGGCAAGATTTGTTATACATTTTGGCAAGAAATGATCATGTAACTTATAGAGGATATCATTCTGTAATAAATACTTATCCTTTTTCTCTTATGCTGATGATAAGATAGAATTTTCTGTTAAGGTACTGGACCTGTAATAGTTACGCAACATTTCAGAACTCATGATCTTTCACAAGGGTGATCGATGTTTCCAAATGGAATCATTAGGAAACCTTGGTTAGCACTGTTAAAATTCATTACTTTCAAAACATTGCAGACATATTACGGGTCCACTACCTTAAAATTCTGTGAAAAAATCACATCTTTCTTCACAGCCAATTAATAGACAAGATTAAGATAAAAGGCAACACTATTTGTTTTACATTTATCTTATAACTATACAAAAATCCATGTGATAACATCCCATATGAATTTTTTATGAAACTTTAAATTTCTGTTAGAAACATCAAAGAAACCAAGGTAAATTGAGGTTATAAGATAAATATAATACATACTTAGTGTATTAGAAGAAAAAATATCTAACTCATTTGTGAAAATTGATAATTGTCTTGGCAGAGCCTCAACAATTATCAATTATCTCAACCTCATTAGATTTTTTTTTTAAAAAACACTAAGTACGTATTATATATGTATTTTCAACAACCTTACTCATGCTGTTCATGGTAAATTTCTGATATACCCATAGCTGATGCAGACAGTATAGACAAACATCAGCCTGCGTTGACATGCAGTCTGCCTTTTGCTTATACTGTCTGCATTTTGATAAACAAAAGATGTTTTGTAAAACATTTTTGCCCCCCCCCCCCCCCCCCTTTAATGTAGGTGGATAGCACATTCTTTGTAAATTAACCCTTTGCTGTTTTTACATGCCTGTGATTTTATGATTGAGAAAACATTGTGAAAAAAGAAGAAATTGCTTCTGACAAGCAATTTCTTCTTTTTCCACACTATTTTCCACCCTACTGAATGGTTATTTTTCAAATTAAATCCACTTTAAATTTTCGTCTGCAAAACCTTTGAATTTGGACAGGTCCTAAATTTTGTAAAACAGGAAAGTGATAGACAAACATGACATGCAGTCTGCCTTTTGCTTATACTGTCTGCATTTTAATAAACAAAAGATGTTTCGTAAAACATTTTTTGCCCCCCCCCCCCCTTCACCCTTAATGCAGGTTGATAGCATATTCAATATCTAGTTATTTTCATATACTGTAAAAGCTTGTCCATTGCCTGTCCATTAGAAATTGATGGGTTTTTATAAGAGGCCATGCTACATATCCATGGCTAAGTGCAAAACGATTGTAACTGCCTATAACAAAGGACAAAAACTCAGAAAATATGATTAGTTTAGTTATGGTTCTTGTGCACTTCACTTCTCCCCAAAGAGATCTATCCACCTGAGAAGTTTCATGATTCTGGTTGCATACTTTTTGAGAAATGCTCATGATCTAAAAAGTTCCACAGTCAGACTGAACGACTGACAAGTGCGAAGCAATTTACACTCTCTTCTTCAAAGAGGGGACATAGTCATTGAAGAAAAAAAATTGGGTCAGACTGGCCATGTCCATAATATTGGCTTTTTGTTTGGATAATATTAAATTTTCACTTGAGAAATCCTCACTGCTTGCCCTTTTAGAAAAGTGACCCGTCACAAAAAAGGGGTCATCTGGGCTGTGTGTAAAGTGTCGACTCTAGTCAGACTGTGCAGACTGACAAGGATCCAAATTTTTTGCACTTTACTAGTATTCTGAATCTAGAATGATCAATCTGCCTTTCTGTGAAAGAATTTTTAAAATGCAACCTCAGATTGACCTGTACTAGAATTTAATCTCTTTTTCAAATATCTCTTTCACAGGATTCCTAGTCCCTTTTGTTGTAAAATGTCACAAGAGTATTACTGTGTACTTTCTTTAACATCATAGTTTTTCAATATCTGGTTATTTTCATATACTGTAAAAGCTTGTCCATTGCCTGTCCATTAGAAATTGATGGGCTTTTATAAGAGGCTATGCTACATATCCATGGCTAAGTGCAAAACGGTTGTAACTGCCTATAAACATATAGGCAGTAACAATTGTTTCACTCTGAGCCATCATTGATTGGGAAAAACATGCTTAAAACTCTGTTAAATTTTAGTGACCTTGATTTTGTAGAATAGGTCTTTATTAGACACACTAGGATTTTATCATACGAGGGGCTATCAAAAAATTTTGAGACTCTAATCATATTTTCTATCGTAGTATTCTGACGTCTTAGAAAACTATGAGTTGAATTGTATGCCTTCTGACTACAAATTTACCAAGTTTAGGAATGATAGCCTGAATACACCTGATTCCATGTCAAATAGAAGAGATGGGTGTGGCGTCTTGGGGCAAAATTAATGACGTCATGAACATCAGTCCACATCTTGATTGCTTTTGTCAGCAATGTTATTATGCTAAATACTGCGAATTCCAATCAATTCTCACCAATTCATTCTCCAAAAAGGTCAGTGCACATCTTTACAAATACACACCACTTTTTTTAGCAAAACTTGTTAAAATGATGGATCTTTTGAGTTTGTGATAACATTTCATAATGGACAATTTAATTTCCACTCTATAAACACATTAAATTTTTCCAACAGGAGAAAACACAGCTATCTATCTTCAATAATGTTTAAATAAAACAACCTCAGAAATGATGTTGAGAAATTTAATTCTGATCATTTTTGTTAAATTTGAGACCCAATGCGAGTGCGAAAAATTGCGTTTTAATAAAACATAACAAATTTTAGTTCTAATTAGCATATCAATTGCCCCCGTTGCGTTATTTCCCGAAAAATGTTGTCTTGGTTTATAAGATCTCTTCCAGCGTCGAGCCTTTTTAAGTTAACCTCATAGTTGCAAATGCACTTGTTGCGTATTCAATGCTTATTAAAACACAATTTGAATTTTTCAAATCGCTTGTGTATTGCGGGTTCTGTAGGAATTTCTGTTCCAACAGGGACTTTGAAACTTAATGTGCCCCGAAAGCGCATCATTTGGTTTCCATAGCGACAGTTCCTTAAAAGACGCATAGTCATATTTGGTTGCATGTTTGTATAATAAGCACTCACATCCATATGAATAATTACTGAAAGTTTAATCAATATCTGGTGAATGATAAAAACAAGAGGGCCATAGTGGCCCTTAATCGCTCACCTGAATGAACTGTCTAAAATTTTCAAATGAAGTATGAGAAATAGATTGATGAATGACTGAGATAAACAAAGCTGTTGCTTCTATACAAATTGAGAATCCTTTTTTTACAATTTTAAGGTTGACTAACAAAGATTTTTATAATTGTTTGTTTGACCTCATTTTTGACCCTACTTGACCCAATTTTGAACTTGTCCGAGATTTCATCTAGACAATCAATTTGACCAACTTTCAGGTTTATTGGCCAAAAATTGTGGCCTCTAGAGTGCATACAAGGTTTTTCTTAGATTTGACCCTGTGACCTAGTTTTTGACCCCAGTTGACCCAATTTCGAACTCGTCCGAGATTTCATCAAGACAATCATTCTGACCAAATTTCAGGTTTATCAAGCAAAAAATGTGGCCTCTAGAGTGCATACAAGATTTTTCTAATATTTGACCCTGTGACCTAGTTTTTGACCCCAGTTGACCCAATTTCCAACTCGTCCGATACTTTATCAAGACAATTATTCTGACCAAATTTCAGGTTGATTGGGCAATAAATGTGGCGACTAGAGTGCATACATGGTTTTTCTTAGATTTGACCCAGTGACCTAGTATTTGACCCCAGTTGACCCAATTTCGAACTCATCCGAGATTACATCAAGACAATTATTCTGACCAAAATTCAGGTTGATCAGGCAAAAAATGTGGCGACTAGAGTGCATACAAGGTTTTTCTAATATTTGACCCTGTGACCTAGTTTCTGACCCCAGTTGACCCAATTTTGAACTCGTCCGAGATTTCATCAAGACAATCATTCTGACCAAAATTCAGGTTAATCGGGCACAAAATGTCTCCTTTAGAGTGTATACAAGGTTTTTCTTAGATTTGACCCTGTGACCTAGTTTTTGACCCCAGTTGACCCAATTTCGAAATCAGTCAAGACTTCATCAAGATAATCATTCTGACCAATCTTCAGGTTGATTGGGCAATAAATGTGGCCACTAGAGTGCCTACAAGGTTTTTCTTAGATTTGACCCTGTGACCTAGTTTTTGACCCCAGTTGACCTAATTTCGAACTTGTCTGAGATTTTATCAAGACAATCATTCTGACCAAATTTCAGAATGATCCGGTAAAAAATGTGGCCTCTAGAGTGCATACAAGGTTTTTCTTAGATTTGACCCTGTGACCTAGTTTTTGACCCCAGTTGACCCAATTTCGAACTCGTCCGAGATTTCATCAAGACAATCATTCTGACCAAAATTTAGGTTGATCGGGCAAAAAATGTGGCCTCTAGAGTGCATACAAGGCAAATGTTGACGACGGACGATGGACGACGCACGACGGACGTCGCACGACGCACGACGGACGACGGACATCCACCTTACCACAATAGCTCACCTTGAGCACTTCGTGCTCAGGTGAGCTAAAAATATTGCAATTGTCTCCAAACTTTTTGATACCCCCTCATATCACATACAAAATGGTCAAATTAAGCCTCCCAAAAGGGGAAGAAGCTTTCATTAGAGCATGGGGCTCTACAAGAACTTTTACAGTATAAAGTGGATAATTGTTGGTTTAAGGTAGCAATGGACATATGGCGCCTATTTTTTCCACCCAATGAATTTTTTTCTTGGTCACATATGTTATAGATTAACATTGTATAGTTATCATATTAAAATTTGAAGGTACCTCTCCATGCACGTTTTGTGCTAGAGTTATCTGCCCTTGAGTGGTACTGGCCGTTTTTCAATGAAATGTTTGTTATTTTTAGGTCAAGTATAAATTCAGTAACAGGTGATAGCTATAACACACAAACATATTGATAGACCTTTCGCATGTACTCAATGGCTGTTGCCAAGGAATTTTTTCTTTGATCAATTGCACTTGCATAATGGGCCTTACAAGTTAACAATGGACTAATTTTTGTAACTTTAAGGGGTAAAAAATACCATAAAAACCTATATTTTGAAAAAATTACCAAATGATTCTTCTAATTTTCCAATATAATTAAAAACCACATTTTCCTTTTATTTGGTAAAAAATTCAGCATACATACCCCTGCAAATTAGAAAGGTTTTTGTTATTTTAAAGTGACCATTCCTAATTGGATGACACTTATAACGAAATTTTATTGTAAAATTCAATGATCCAGTCATTCAATTGATATCAAATGTTGAAGAGAAGCTAAGTAATGAAATATACCATCATTATTCTATTTAATTTCTATAAGCAGAATCTTATTAAAACCAGTAGTACGAGATAAAAAAAATCTTTCACTGTGTGAACAACAAAAGTTATTTTTTATGACAGGCTATGAATGAAAAATATAGCTTTTATTGAGACAAAAAGGAAAGATTTATTAATCTTACACAAAGACCAAATGATTATTCTCATTCTTTATTGCAAAGATGAGATGAATATGATTTTTTTCAAAACAAATTCACTTAAACACTACCATGACGTCATTTCTTTATGTATCTCTCCTTTGAAAATATGATGGATGGTTCAAAATAAGGGTAAAGTGTATTGGTAATTTCATTGGTTCTCTGTTTTCTTCATTTTGCCCTTCCTGACATCAGGTAGCCAATAAAGGAACGTTATCATGAATGTCGCATAGCAATCACATGCTAAATGTCACCCTTTTGGAAAATTTGTCCTAAAATTTTCACATTTTGTCTCACTTTGGAAGTAAAGAAATAGAATAATTAATTGACAATTCAGTCTGTGAACAAGAAAAGCTATATTTTCACTCATGGCTCTGCCATTCATGAAAATATAGCTTTTGTTGTTCACTCAATGCAATATAAACCACTCTAATACTGAAATAAATCTCTATCCTCTATATAATCTATCCAGATATCTCTATAAATGAGGAAAAAGCCTTAACCCTTTCCTGTTTTACAAATTATTGGACCTGTCCAAATTCAAAGGTTTTGCAGACGGAAAATTTAAAGTAGCTCTAATTTGAAAAATAACCATTCTGTAGGGTAGAAAATAGTGTGAAAAAAGAAGAAATTGCTTGTAAGAAGCAATTTCTTCTTTTTTCACAATGTTTTCTCAATCATAAAATCACAGGCATGTAAAAAGCAGGGATTGAACAGCAAAGGCTTAAATAAAATTCAATCAATTCAATGGAACAATTAGATTTATAAATACACATGCATTAATATCTGTTTAGCTAAATAAGGAATATCATAGTAAATAAATTAACCAAGTGAGATTCGTTTTGCGGCAAGAAAACTTTTCAGGAATAAATCGCAGGATTTTCAGAAATCAGATCATACAAATATTTTGAAGATCAATAATATCTTATAAATTAAAACATCAACTTGATAAATCCTTTCAATATACAATAAGCAATGACTAACTCATCATTTGTTGACGATTGTATTTTTTTTTCTTGAGTTGATCGTTTTTATTCCTAAAGTTTTATCAGTTTCATTTGACTAGACGTATATTGTTACCTGACAATCCAACATTTTTCACTTCTTTATTCACAGTACATCTTAAGGGTTTCAGCGCAATACTACTGTAAGTGCCAATTTATTTTATGAACTTACAATAGTATTGCACTGACCCCTTGAATTTTTGTTCAATCCATTTTCAATCTAATTTTCACATAAACAAGGACTTTAAGTAATTACCTGTAACTTTTTTCTTTAAAATATGATCGCCTTAAACATTTATTGTCTAGTAATGAGTGAGCACCAATACAAGTGTTTAGACGTTTTTTAAACTTAAGCAAAATATTGTGGGAAAAGGAGAAATTGCACGTGACAAGCAATTTCTCCTTTTCACACAACTTTTTTTACAATATAGGAAGGTTTCATTTTTAAATTGTGTCTATTTTTCATGGTTGTCTGCAACTTCTTTCAATTTGGACCAGTCCAAAATTTGGAAAAACTAGAAAAGGCTATGGTCACCTATCCTTCACCATAACATTATCAACACCATGCCTTGTTATACAAGCCTTAATGGTGGTTAAAATGTGTTTAAATCTACGATCTAATGCCTTGTAATATAGATTTGTTAAAATAGGGGCTATAGGGTCCTGGTCTAAAAGGGCCCTTAACACAGCACTGAGCACTCCGTCCTGCAGGATGAGCAGTCTGGACCATGTTGACTTTCGTATACTGAAAAAGAGATTTGATTTGAATTAGAGAGAATCTTTCAGTAGTATTAGGTAAAATTCACCTAAATTCTTCCAGCTGGGGCTTGGAAATGCATATCCCAGGTTAACCCTACCCTTAGCATGGAAAACCTGTTCATACAAGGAGAAGCATATACCGGTAACCCTCAAATATACCATAAATAAAATCTGAGATAATACAAAACATATAATAATTGCATGATAACACTGGCACCATAATCTATGAATATTTTTTTTCTACAAAAACAATCCACCTAAAAATGTTCATAACGAAATACATTCTCTTTTCCAAACTATGTTCCATTCTTTGTGCTCAAATATATATAATCACATTTTTGTTGTTTTAATCAATATTCTCGGAATCTGATTGGCTGGAAAGTTGGGTCCATTCCTCAAGGAAAACAAGTGCATGTCGTATTGCGATGCAATACAGGAGTCCCCCACCGGATAACAAAAAATCCTCTCTTATAATATACCTCCTACTTAATAGATCTATAACTGTAAAAGTTTAAAGTTGCAAGCACTTATAGTTTAGGAGATATGATCGGGACAAGAATGTAAGACTAAAAAACAACAAAGGGCAATAACTCTAAAAAGTGACATGGCAGAGAAACAGTTCTTCTACATGACACTTGTCCTTGATAAGATCTATCAGTGTACTAAGTTTGAAGTTGCTAGCACTTATGGTTTAGAAGATATGATCCGGACAAAAATGTAAGGGTAAAGACAACAAAGGGCAATAACTCAAAATTTGGGCGTGGCAGAATAACAGTTCTTGAACATGACCATTGTCCTCAACAAGATCTATCACTGTAAAAAGTTTGAAGTTGCTAGCACTTATAGTTTAGGAGATATGATCCTGACAAGAATGTAAGGGTAAAGACAACAAAGGGCAATAACTCAAAAAGTGGGTGTGGCTGAGTTACGGATCTTGAACATGACACTTTGCCTCAATGACATCTATAAGCGTACAAAGTTTGAAGTTGCTAGCACTTATAGTTTAGGAGATATGATCCTGACAAGAATGTAAGGGTAAAAACAACAAAGGGCAATAACTCAAAAAGTGGGCGTGGCAGAGTAACAGTTCTTTAACATGACACTTCTCCTCAATGAGATCTATAAGTGTACAAAGTTTGAAGTTGCTAGCACTTATAGTTTAGGAGATATGTTCTGGACAAGAATGTAAGGGTAAAAACAACAAAGGGCAATAACTCAAAAAGTGGGCGTGGCAGAGTAACGGTTCTTAAACATGACACTTCTCCTCAATGAGATCTATAAGTGTACAAAGTTTGAAGTTGCTAGCACTTATACTTTAGGAGATATGTTCCGGACAAGAATGTAAGGGTAAAAACAACAAAGGGCAATAACTCAAAAAGTGGGCGTGGCAGAGTTATGGATCTTGAACATGACACTTCTCCTCAATGAGATCTATAAGTGTACAAAGTTTGAAGTTGCTAGCACTTATACTTTAGGAGATATGATCCGGACAAGAATGTAAGGGTAAAAACAACAAAGGGCAATTACTCAAAAAGTGGGCGTGGCAGAGTAACGGTTCTTGAACATGACACTTCTCCTCAATGAGATCTATAAGTGTACAAAGTTTGAAGTTGCTAGCACTTATACTTTAGGAGATATGATCCGGACAAGAATGTAAGGGTAAAAACAACAAAGGGCAATAACTCAAAAAGTGGGTGTGGCAGAGTAACGGTTCTTGAACATGACACTGCTCCTCAATGAGATCTATAAGTGTACCAAGTTTGAAGTTGCTAGCACATATGGTTTAGAAGATATAGCCCGGACAAAAGCGTGACGGACAGACGGACGGACGGACAGACGGACGGACGGACGGACGGACGGACGGACAGACAGACGGAATCGAGCAAACCTATAGTCCCCCAACCGGTAACCGGTGGGGGACTAATAAATTTAGGTGCACATTTGTTTTGTAGACTTCTGCAAAAAGTAGTCCCGCAAGAAATCTGTTTCATAACTGACAAATCCTTACGTTTTTGGTTATATTAAATCATATGATATGAAGAGAGTATTTGTTAATTTTATGGAGGTATGAAACTAAATCTCTAATCACACTCATGTATGAATACGTAAAGCATATTAGGTTTTTAGTTTCATACCTCCATAGGATTAAATTATACTGTCTTCATCTCATAAATGGTAAAATATCATGTGCATTTTGTGAGTTTGAGATAGTAATTTTTAACCAATTTAGTCCGTGGGCCAGGAGGGGTCACCGTGCACCCCCCTAAGGGCTCTCCAAGAGTGGTATGGAAATGTTCATAGGACCTCCCTGAGTGAGAATCACGATGTTAACAGGTGGAAATTTGGGTCCCGACTGCCATTCCGAGTGTTTTTCTAGATGGCAGCCAAGAATAAATTCATTTTAACTTTGATTCACTATAGAGGGATTTTGTTAATTTTAAATATTTTTTGAGAGTCTAAAACATGTGTATTTTGCGTTCTGGTAAAACCCTTTATTACTTAAAATGATTTTAAAGATCCCAACTTCCGAAATGAGGGATGGCAGCCAGTTCTGGATAAGATTTTTACTATTTTTTCGATGAATGCAGTGAGATGCAATTGTTCACCATGTACTACACCATAGATCATACTACAAATTGCTATGATATTGTTGATATGACCTTCCCGAGTTCAAATCAAGTTGTTAACAGTCGATATTTTGGGTCCTGACTGCCTTTCTCGGCGTTTTTCTAAATGGCAGCCACTAAAAATACAAATTAACCAGGAGGCTTTTTATAGGCTTCCTTTGATTTTTAATCATATTTAAAGACCAAAACATGTATATTTTGCGTTCATGGTACGATACCTATTAGTTAAAGATAATTTGGATATCCAAACATCCTTTAAGAGAGATGGCAGCCAGTTTAAGATAGGAATTTTGTTATTTTTGCCACAAGCTGTGAAATATTAGGGGTGATCGTGAACTTTGCCGATCAATCCTCTCTGATTGTACCACAAAATTGTTACTTCAACATTCCAAAGGATGAATCAAGTTGTTTACAGTAGATGTTTTGAGTCCCAACTGCCTTTTGGGGATGTTTTTTCTAGATGGCAGCCAATGTAAATACAAGTAAATAAATTGGAACAACTTGTATATGAGCAACCTATGTTTTTTTTTTATCTTTAATGACAAGAAAAATAAATATTCGGTGTTCTTGCTACATGCTGAAAAAGCTAATGTATTTTTAAAGATCAAACATCCTGAATGGTAGATGGCAGCCAGTTTTGAATATGAAATTTGCCTGGGGTTTCTTTCAGTCCATCATCATCATAAAAGTCATCTCTGGCAGGACAAAGGAAAAGTTTAACCAATATTTCTCAGTGTGAAGCAAAAAAGTATCAATGGATGTTTTTGGTGTTCCGACTGCCTTTCCGAAAGTTTCTTTTAGATGGCAGCCAAGAAAAAGAATATATTACATAAAAATCCTTTTGCTAACATTGGTCTAATTTTCTTTATCTTATTTTTAGGACCAAATCATCTAAGTAAAGCGCAGTTCTATTTATTTCTTCAATTCAGTGTCTAATCTAAAAACCAAACATACTGAAATGAAGATGGCAGCCAACTTTAGACACGTACTTTTGCTTACTTAACTGTTATAGTCTCTGAAACTAGTTGGTGGGCATGTCACTCCTGTGGAAGGGGGGGATGTATCAAATTGTTCACCATATATCCCTGATATCAATATTCTGTCTCTTTCGTTTCACCTGGCGGATTAGGGTAGTTTTAAATTATCTCCGAGAAAATACGTGATAAAATAAAATCTGAAATATGAGATGGCAGTCAGGTCATAATTAGAATTCACCTTATTTCTGTAAAGACATCTTTATATGTACATGTTTCTGTCGAAGATTGATGCATAATGGTATCATTTTCTCCTTCTGTCAGTCCGTGTGTTTATACATAGGTTAGTTCATTTCTTGTTTCGATTAAGTACATCGTGGATTGACAAGGGCTCGTAGCATAAGCGACTTTTTATCGAACTTGAGCATAATTATACAATATAATAAGGTATTGTTCTATTAGAAGATATTTTTGTCTTCAGGACCAACAAGAAGCTTCCAAATCCACCCAAGCTAATGGAATTATTGAATGATTGGAAAATTTTGAATGATTTCGGAGTGGTTAAAATTGGTCGTTTCAATGTTTTTTTTATGATTTTGGGGCATTTTGAGTTAATGCTTAAAAAATGCCAAAAATGGAACGCTGAGTAAATGATAAAGAATGGTTTTGACTAGACTTAGTGTCAAGTACACAATGTTTTTTTTACCTCACAACATTTACTTCGTTTAAAGACTGAAACTTTCACAGAATAAAACAAAACTCATTTTGTTGATGATTGCTTATATAATGCCGAGTAACGGAAAAGGGGGGCTTGATGTCAAAATTCTTGTCCACACATTCGTCTTGCATTTAATGATGGGTTTGCGTGAAACTTTCACAGAATGTTCCTAATCATGTGACTATGTGTGCTTATCAACTCCGTTGGATGACATTATTCCAAATCACGAAAAATCTGCATAATTATCAATTGTCTTGTAAATGTTACTCCTTCTACTTCAATGCATTGATTTCATCAAACTATTGATGGATTTGTAAGAAGGTTTCACATAATGTTCCTGATCATGGGACAATCATAGCACATAATTGTCAATGCTATATAGTCACTGTCATTAAGGGTGTTTTTTGATGACATTTTCGAAGAATACTTCATGATATGAATATGAGCATACATTAAACGTTTGTCCATATATAATGCTGCGTCACAAAAAAGGAACCATTTGTTCTAAGAATGTTTTATTGAGGCGTTTATTTTGTCAAACAGGGCGCATGTTTTTTAATTTAAAACAGATAAATCCAGATCACATTTCCATACAATAATAAAGATATACTTTGGAAAAGTTGATATAGGAAAACTTCCATATGGTCAAATGGCGGCCAAGATTGTTTTAAGAATTAAATAATTAATTAATGCTAGGTAAAACGTCCTAAATAAACTGATATATGAATTTCTAAATGTATCAGCTACGTAGGAATTAGCACTGCTGAGCCCTTCAAGAGAATTATGACTGAAACAGACTTAAGCAAATTTAAGACATTGAAATAAGCAATATTATTGGATTTGATTCGGATTCTTTTACATTCATTTAATTTGGTGGACATTTTCGGTCGCAATTTGAAAGTATTCCTTTATCGAACTAAATGAATATGGCGTATTCGTATAAATATCTGGCTGCCATCTCGCTTTGAGAATTTCGGGAACATCAAATTAGCCCTAGATAATCAAGAAGAAAATTTCAAAAAATCAAATATTTTTCCCTTTCAGTTTGAAAACGATTATTAGAAGGTGAAACCAAAGATACCGAATATTAATATTAATACATGATTTTACTGCGGACGGTCTTGTGAACAATTAATTTGATAAATCTTTTTCAGAACATCCCCCCCCCCCCAAATTAAATTCGTATTTAAAATACAGTATTTTTGGGATTTCAATTTCGACATTAATTGATAGAACGTTGGTTTAAACCCCAGATTTGGGTGACTGGCCCTAAATGTGAAGCAATGTTTGCATAGGAATTCTAATGTAATTCAAGCATCTTCTTGGCTGCCATCTAGAAAATGCCCGTAAAGGCAGTCGGGAAACAAAATATCAATTAAAAGATTTTTGATTCTCACTCAGTGGGGTCTGCGAAACATTCCTTTGCACTCTCAGAAAGGGTTTTTAGGATTGTTCGTCTCCCCTTGTATTATGCTCTGCAGCAAAAATTGGCAAATTTCATATTCAAGATTAGCTGCCATCTACCAAACAGGATGTTTGATCTTCAAATAGAATTTAGTTTTTTTTGGTTTGTAGCTAGAACACCAAATAGCTATGTTTTTGGCCCTTAAATATCAAAAATAAAGGTTGCTCGTATACAAGTTGTTCCAATTTATTTACTTGTATTTACATTGGCTGCCATGTAGACACCCCAAAAGGCTGTCGGGACCCAAAATATCGACTATAAACAACTTGATTCAACCTTTGTGATGTTGCATGAACAATTTAATGGCACAATTAGGGGGGATATTTTGGCAAAGATACATGGTGACCCTTCATCTTTCATAGACTGAAACAGTAAATAGGAAAATTTTTATCTTAAACTGGCTGCCATCTCTCTTTAAGGATATTTGGATATCCAAATTATCTTTAACTAATAGGTATCGTACCATGAACGCAAAATATACATGTTTTGGTCTTTAAATATAATTAAAAATCAAAGGAAGCCTATAAAAAGCCTCCTGGTTAATTTGTATTTTTAGTGGCTGCCATTTAGAAAAACGCCGAGAAAGGCAGTCAGGACCCAAAATATTTGACTGTTAACAACTTGATTTGAACTCGGGAAGGTCATATCAACAATATCATAGCACTTTGTAGTATGATCTATGGTGAAGTACATGGTGAACAATTGTATCTCACTGCATTCATGGAAAAAAAAAAGCAAAAATCTTATCTAGAACTGGCTGCCATCTCCCATTTTGGAAGTTGGGATCTTTAAAATCATTTTAAGTAATTAAGGGTTTTACCAGAACGCAAAATATACATGTTTTAGACTCTCAAAAAGTATTTAAAATGAACAAAATCCCTCTATAGTGTACCAAGGGTAAATTGAATTTATTCTTGGCTGCCATCCAGAAAAACACTCGGAATGGCAGTCGGGACCCAAATTACCACCTGTTAACATCGTGATTCTCACTCACGAAGGTCCTATGAACATTTCCATACCACTCTCGGAGAGCCCTTAGGGGGGTGCACGGTGACCCCTCCTGGCCCATGGACTAATTATTTTGTCTTTTTTGCATTGAGTGTTTATGAGCCCTTACCTACAACACTGATATAATGGAGCTAAAATACTTCTCTCATCTAGATATGGGTTACCAAAACTGAAAAAGTCAGAAAAACAGTATAAATACTGTACCACTAACTGTTCAATGGATAACAACATGAAAGCTGTAGATTTGTGTTGAATGTTGAAAATATTTGACTTGAAAATATAAATGTGACCTTTACTAATGATATCTAAGATTGTTTCAATTTGTTTGTTTTGTAAATGTTTTAATGCTGGTACCAACATTATTTAAGCCATTGCATTAGATTTCCAACAATTTCAAATATGCGCAAAGCAAAGACTCTGGCCTGTCTGTGCATCCCCACAGTCTGTCCAGAGTTTTCACTGTAGTATGCGCTTTGTAGATAGATAAGGTCTGAAAGTATCTATAGACCATCAGGTAACTTTATATTTACAGTGTGTGGCTGTCTATGCCGCTCAATGTTTGAACCTCACCAACATTTCAAATTGTTGGAAGTTGTTGGAAATGTCTTGCACAGGCTCATTTCAGTTGTAACCCAGCAGCTAGTATACTGACTATCCACTGCCATTCCTCACTAAGTTCAACTACACCATTTCATCTGAGGCACCAGATATTGATCCCACCTAGACATACTATTGATCATCAGCTCATGGTGGAACACAAATGACACATGAAAATGACTTTCATCAAATGTTGGATAAAAGTTGGCCATGCGTTGGATCACTCATGACCTCTGGATTGTGAGCCTCGCGCATCACAGACTGAGGTATGGATTTCAAATCTGTGAAGCAAGAAATAAACCATGGCTATTAATTGAGAATATTGAATGAGTGGTCATGGAATAACAAATTTATCAAACAAGTCATCTATAAATACATAAAATGAGGCTGTACCGAGTTTAAATGTGTTTAAGATGACGAGTTTAATAAATTCTTTATTTCATGAGCACAAATTTTATTTTCTATTTAAAATATGACCTAAATTTTTGTGAACAATTGTCAAAATTCTTGAAATTCAACATTTCAATTTTCTGCGAAACTCATACGCCGTTTAATACTGATGTCACAATATATATATTATGACATTATACTCGAGCTTACAAAATAGTGTTGTTATTCGTTCTGAGCTCATTTGCATGGTTTACACCTGTGTAATATCAAAATATTCAATGGGTTTATTTCGCTCCTGAGACGTAGGTCATATTATGAATGTCATTACAGGAATGGTACTTACCTTTTTCCATTATCCAGTAAAAGCATCATGGCTGTCATATCATCAGTGATTGTTTCATATTGATGTCTGTCTGCATTCCCAACTAAATAGTCTAGAACACATGCATCTATAATATCCATTAGTCTGGGACCCATGTTATACTGTAGACTTTTTAATACTGTATTCTGGCAGTAATTATTATCTGTCTCCCATCTGTATCAAAGAATATATTTGTTTCTTGAAAACAAAGTATTATAAAAGTTTTAAAACACACTGTTTATGTCTAGGCACTATCTTTGCTTGTATAACAAGAGCAGCACTTATGAGCACCTGTGCTTGGCTGTTAATTACTGGATGGTGGATGAAAATCTAAGTGGAAAAGGGACATAACTTGCAAAAAATGCATCTAGTTATCCCCCTTGATAGTAGTTTTGATGTTGAACATGTGTGCAAAGATTCAAGTGAATGCCTTCCGTATAACCAGATATATCACAAATTTGCATTTTACACTACAATTATAACAACAATGACATCAAAGCTATTGCAATACCTCAGGCTTTCTCCGAAAACAGCCAAGCTAAAAATTTGGTACCACAAAGTCTTAGGGCAATACAATTATAACTGCTGATAAACATATTGATATCTAGTAAACATGTCAATGAACAAAGTTAAATACAGTAAAACTTGCATTAAGCAACCACTGAGGGAACCATTAACAAGAGAACCATAATGGTCCTAGATCGCTCACCCGAGTCACTTTGACCCCTAGGACATCAAATCATTTAAATAGGCAGATCTCATAAAGGAGATAATTTCAACACCAACCAAATTTCAAGAAGTTTTGGCCAAAATTGAGGCCTCTTGAGTAATAACAAGAAAATTATCATTAAGGCCCCTTTTCCCGTGATTGGCATGGATCCTTCCCATTTTCAATAGGGTTCATTGTTGTGACATGGTCAACATTCTGACCAAGTTTCATGAAAATTGGGTCATATTTGTGGCCTCTAGAGTGTAAACAAGAAAATTGTCATTAAGGCCTCTTTTCCCATGATTTGGCATAGATCCTTCCCATTTTCTATAGGGTTCATCCTTGTGACCCAGCCAACATTCTGACCAAGTTTCATGAAGATTGAGCCATATATGTGGCCTCTAGGATGAAAAACAAGAAAATTGTTATTAAGGCTCCTTTTCCCGTGATTTGGCATGGATCCTTCCCATTTTCTCTAGGGTTCATCCTTGTGACCCGGCCAACATTCTGACCAAGTAACATGAAGATTGGGCCATATTTGTGGCCTCTACAGTGTTAACACTAAAATTGTTGACGCCGGATGACAGACGACACACAACAGATGACGGACATTCAATGATCACAAAAGCTCACCTTGAGCATGATGTTCTTTAAACTGAAATACAACTAAATGTCTTCAAAGCTAGTATATAGAATTGTCTAGTAATAAAAATCAATGTCTAGTTGTTAAACTATGCTTAAATATTCATTGGTCGGTGTAATCTTATCAGAAGAAAGAGAAATAATGCTGTTGAAAATTAGAGGTACACACTGTACAATTTTCAACTTTCAACATTCTTCTTCTCAATTTCTATGTCTGTTTCATATATGTCATGTTGATTTATTGCCAAATATCATTTTTATGAAAACTTCCACTTTCTAAGTGCAATTTGACCCTACAGAAAATAAATCTACACAAGCAACTGGACACAAAAGAATATGACATAAAAGTATTTGTTAACTCTGATTTATTTACCTGTGTTTCCCTAAAACTTAGTTTAATCTGTTAAAGTGATGATGTTGTCAAAAGGTATTATGTGAACAAAAGCTGTATGCATTATTTGATTTCAAGTTGTCTGTGGTTAAATCCTGATTCTGAACCTAAACTGCTGAAAACATTGGAAAGGCTTTTATGTATCTTGTCCACAGTCTATACTATTCAAATTTTGATGTAAAACAAAATTTTACAAATTATTAATACTGGTCGATAAATTGCTTTCGTTAATTTTGAAAATTTAAAGTAATATTAATATTTTCAAACAGCATAAGTTATTTCCTTTTGTCAAAGAAATTGAAAACACAGTGGTATAGCTAAGGAACTTAGGATAACCCAACATTCTTATCTTATTACAGTGTTTTTGATTATTGAATTAGAAAATATCCTTGACCCAATTCTAGATAACAAGGATTAACCCATTACAACTCAGACAGGTACTGATAAAACAGCTGTGTACTGACCACTGATAAGGAAAAATCAATACTGTGTACCAATATCAAAGGATTACCTTTTATGGCCTGGTTTGAACAGAGATTATTGGATTTTGCTAATTATATTTTAAATTTTGACCCCTGTGTTAAAAAAGTGTAAAATGTGCTATGAAAGAAATATTTGACATATTTTTGGTATATATGAAGTTTAAAGAGAATTGAATGCGCTTTCACACAGTATGTTTGTTAAGAAAAAAAAAATAGTTTACTTGACAGTTAAATGAGTGTGAAAGTAACCTTTAATTTTTCATATTCACAATTACTTTTTTTTTTAATTAATTTTACTAATACTTTTCTGTTTTTCTCTTTTCAGGCAACAGCAAAAGAGAAAATACTGTTTTGTTTTATTGAGGACTTTTATATGATTGCAGAAAAATAAATGAAAAAAAAAAATTATCTGACTTTTTATACTTTTATTAATGAATCATTGAGGCTAACAACTATTGGGGACAGCATTTCCTTGTTTTCTGTTTAGAAAAAGAGGAAAATTCATACCTTAGAACACAAAAAGTTTTTTTGCATTATTTTTTATTTTATATTTTCTCCTTTGAAGGGGGGGGGGTGTGAAGCTGATTTTTTTTTTTTTTTTTTGTAACTTTTTTTAAATTTGTCAGTCTAAAATTTCGTTTGGTAATGGGTTTCTCATTTTCTTATAATGTTTCTAAATAACAACAGTTGTTTTCAAACATTCCTAAAATTGTTTGGTTAATTGATCAATTCCTAGCAGTTTTATCCCAAATTACTAATTAGCGTATCGTGAAAAATCTGGTAAAATTCGTGCAGGCCTGAAGTCAATAACGAACGTGAAGCCTTTCCATTTTAATTATATGACCGAGATCCGAAATATACATCATCGCAAAAAGGGTATTTTCGTCGCGTAAGTTGGCTAAATAGTTATCTGTCGAAAGAAGAAGCGTAAATAAATGAAAGAAAACAATTCCGGCATCCTGATACAATTTGTATTGCATTTCTATGTCCAAAATGGGGGACCGTCCAAAATGATGCGATTTTGACTAACACGTTTCGCACGAATAAGTTTTGATGTCAATTTAGCTACAAAAATTTTTCGTTCCATCTTTCCAAAATCATCGTAACTAAAATTTATAGCGTTAAGAGGTACGACAATACGAGATCGCGCTGATTATTCCGAATTTAAGCTTATTGATAATTACGTAAAAAGTATAGATAAAAACACGCCGTCGGTGGTGTAAAGTCACGATTCGCCAATTCTCGGGAACTTCTTCGACCTCCCGACATCGGATAAATCATTTGCAGAGAATCCCGAAAATTCTGATACGTCTGTGCCGAAATCAAATTCGAAGTCAAAGATATCGGAATCAGAGCCAGACGTAGCGTAATTTTGGAACAGAATAAGGGATAAGGGCTATTTTTTCAGATGCTGTTGTTCTCAAACGGATTCACTGAACAATTAATTTTCGAGATTAGGATTAATTTATCAAAGTCTTTGATTGGTCAATTAAATCTTGATAATTATTAATTTCAATTTAATTGGGCTTTCAGTTGACCAATCGCGTGCGCTATGTCCACGTGTTCTATGCCAGACAATACTGTCGGCCGATATGCCTTTTGAATTACGTATGATTACGTAATCACCCCGGGAAGCTTCGAATCAAGAATCGATTAAACAATGAAAAGCACGCTTCTGACAAAACATTAAAGACCAGAGGCAAAAAAAAATGGATAATAAACAGTTTATGAATAATTTCAATTGAAACACGTGTTCCCCTAAATCCCTTTACTTGAAGAAAAAGAAAAGAAAGTACGAAAAATGCGCAATTGATCCGGAAATCGCGCAGCAAATAATTTCCCACATTTGAAAATTATGTTGTTGCTTAAAAACAATTTATTATAATTTTAAACTAATCCAAAATAAAAGCACCTTAACACAGCGAGAGAAATAAGAAGCTTCGACAGAAGCGGTAGAAATGTAATTGCTTGTAACAAGTAGTTTCTTCATTACCCTCATTACTTTTTAATAGAACAAGAGCTGTCACTGTAAGATGACAATGCCCCCGACACCGCTTTGATTTAGAAGTTATGGCCAATGTTAAAGTTTTTGGACGGAATGACGGACGGACGGACAGACGGACAGACGGACGGACGGACAAGTCAAATTTATGATGCCTCCCTATCGGGGGCATAAAAAGACGGAAATTAGAGAATTCAATTATCTCGAAATTGTCTTCTGAAGTACAAGTCATCTGCAAATTCTCTGAATTTATATCAAACCAAAATTTTGTTGTTTGAAAATGGGTTAATCATTTAAATTAAATGAAATCCGACCAGATGAAAAAAAAAAGAATAATTATTTTCAATTTGGAAAAAAAAACTGTTTGACCCCCGACCCCCGAATCCCCCATTGAATCCGCCAGTGCTACTGAATCTAAGCTCATTCTTAGCTAGAAGAAAAATTTACAGGAAGGATTGTGGGAAGCAAAGAAATTGTTAGTGACACGGAATTTCTCTGTTTTTCATAAACTTCACCGCCCGAAGTGGACCGTATTTTTTCAAATCAATAGCCAAATGAAATATCACCTGAAAACTCAAAAATAAGACCATTCTAAATTTTCAAATTTAATTTGGACGGAGAATACGCTGCTTTATCAATGTCAATAATTTGAACATTGTAAATTTTCATAGTTTGTACAAGACGTAATGATGGCCGAAGTACTTAATGTACTTTGATTATCGCTGACGTAATGGACGCGTGTGTAATGTTTTGTCTGCATAATGACACACCAATCTAGCCAATTTTAGTGAAAACTGGGACAGTTAATCAAAAATAATTCATACTAGAACAATTTATGGATATTAATTTAGTAATTGGAATAATAAACCTGGAATTCTGATTGGCTTTTTTAACCTAGCTGGGATCGTAAGTTAGTCTGTAAATATTTTTAACCCCTGCTCTCTTTTATCGTAAATTACTCAAAATCTTAAAGAACAAAGTGTATATTTTTTTGTGATGTTCTTTAAGATGATAAATCATACTTACTAATGGCACCATTTTTGAAATTCTGGCATTTGAAAAAAAACGAATTATTGCGATCAAAAGTCCGACGCGTAAAAACGCGGGCTTGTTCAGATGAAGTATACGCGTAAAAAGGCGGGCTTGTTCAGATAAGGTAGACGCGTAAAAATGCGGGCTTGTTCAAATGGAGTAGACGCGTAAAAAGGCGGGCTCAAGTTGTAATGGGTTAAGACCCCAGGTCTGAATTCATAGACGTTGCCTATGATGCATTTAAGTTTTTGGGGAAGGAAACATTTAGGACTAAGGAAAAGTGCCTGTAACAGGTCATTTCTTCATTTTCCATGATGTTTCCAAAGGCCTCTCCTTAGGTGTTAAAAGCTGGAGTGTTAGGAAATGGGTAAATCATGTTGATCATCTTGTATAAAATTGTGTAAATATTTGTATGCTTTTGTAAACCAATTTTGTGAGGACCATATGGAAGATTGGGAAACCAAATATGTATCCTCTTTAAATAAAGTCGTTATTATTATTATTATTATTATTATTATTATGTGCTCAGGTGGGCTAAAAAGCGGTCACTTATGGAAATGGTCACTCAATACAATAATTAATGATAAAAAAAAAAGACATGTTTTTTGATAGAATATAAAGATTGTAACATAATTCTGACTGAATCTTAGGATGTTTGAACCCATAAGAATTGTCTCAATGAGATGATTCTAATGGATTCTAACATCATAAGATTATACGAAAAACATTTGTTTGTTTAAGAATGTCTACTTGTTTGGAAATTTCACTTACAGCAAATGGACTTTTTATGATGGTCGCTTAATAAAAGTGGTTGCTTAATAGACATGGTCGCTCAAGCAAGATTGACTGTGACATGTAATTCAAACAAGAGGACCATGATGGTCCTATATGGCTCACCTGTGTATCTTTGTCTAAATAAACTATTATCAAATTTTCCAGCAAATCGTAATTGTACTTTTAAAACTAGTGGCCCCTTTTCCCATTATATGGCACAGATCCTTCCAATTTTCAAAAGGGCTCATCCTTGTTACCTGGCCAACATTCTGTCCAAGTTTCATAAAGATTGGACCATATTTGTGGCCTCTAGAGTGTAAACAAGAAAATTATCATTAAGGCCCCTTTTCTCTTGATATGGCATGGATCTTTTCCATTTTTGATAGGTTTCATCTTTGTGACCTAGCCATCATTCTGACCAAGTTTCATGAAGATTGGACAATATTTATGGCCTCTAGAGCGTAAGCAAGAAAATTGTCATTAAATCCCCTTTTCCTGTGATTTGGCCTTGATCCTTCCCATTTTCAATAGAGTTCATCTTTATGACCTGACAAACATTCTGACCAATTTTCATAAAGATTGGACAATATTTGTTGCCTCTAAAGCGTAAGCAAGAAAATTGTCATTAAGGCCCCTTTTCCCATGATATGGCATGGATCTTTCCCATTTTTGATAGGCTTCATCTTTGTGACTTAGCCATCATTCTGACCAAGTTTCATGAAGATTGGACCATATTTGTGGCCTCTAGAGTGTAAACAAGAAAATTGTCATTAAGGCCCCTTTCCCCGTGATATGGCATGGATACTTCCCATTTTTATTAGAGCTCATCCTTATGACCTGACAAACATTCTGCACAATTTTCATAAAGATTGGACTATATTTGTGGCCTCTAGAATGTAAACAAGAAAATTGTCATTAATGCCCCTTTTCCTGTGATATGGCATGGATCTTTCCAATTTTTGATAGGGTTCATCTTTGTGACCTAGCCATCATTCTGACCAAGTTTCATGAAGATTGGACTATATTTGTGGCCTCTAGAGTGTAAACAAGAAAATTGTCATTAAGGCCCCTTTTCCTTTGATATGGCATGGATACTTCCCATTTTCGATAGGCCTGGCCAACAATCTGACCAAGTTTCATGAAGATTGGACCCTATTTGTGGCCTCTAGAATGTTAACAAGAAAATTGTCTTTAAGGCCCCTTTTCTCTTGATATGGCATGGATCCATCCCATTTTCAATAAGGTTCATCCTTGTGACCTGACTAACAATCTGACCAAGTTTCATAAAGATTGTGTAATATTTGTGGCCTCTAGAGTGTAAACACTAAGATTGTTGACGCCGGACGACGGACGACACACGACGCACGACTCTCGACGGACGATGGACATTCAATGATCACAAAAGCTCACCTTGAGCACGATGTGCTCAGGTGAGCTAAAAATAAGAAGAGTAGAGTTATGGTTCTTGTGAACTGCACTCTACCTGAAATGAGATTCATCCACCTATGAAGTTTCTTGTTTCTAGCTTGCATAATCTTTTAAGTTATGCATCGGATAAAACAAGGTCTTAGGACAGACTGGACTTCAAATGCTTAGCAATATACCCCCTTTTCTTCCAAAAGTGGCATTAACCCTTAGCTGTTTAATCCCTGCTTTTTACGTGCCTGTGATTTTATAATTGAGAAAATATTGTGACAAAAGAAGAAATTGCTTCTGACAAGCAATTTCTTCTTTTTTCCACACTATTTTCTACCCTACTGAATGGGTATTTTTCAAATTAAATCCACTTTAAATTTTCGTCTGCAAAACCTTTGAATTTGGACAGGTCCAAAATTTTGTAAAACAGGAAAGGGTTAATACATCCTATGAAATATCATTATAGAGATTAGTAAACATAACAGCTATAACCTAATGAATTTTACCTTACTTTGCAAGAGTATTATTCTTATAGGTTCTACTCCAAGGATGTCTATACTTTTTCAACTTCATGTGATCAGGTAACCATAACACCAAGGCTCCTTCCAGCTTATTTCCTTCACCACATACACCCGTATCCTCTCCCTGTAAGAAAAATATTGTCAGCGGGGGGCTAAAATGTGGTAAATACAGCTTGAACAAACACATGTATCCTTTTCCTGATATAGTTTATATTCCTAGAACAACTCTTTAAAGCAGACACTTTCATTATGTGACTAACATAACAAGAGGGCCGTTGGCCCTGGGTCGCTCACCTGAGAAAAAAGCTTCATTACCTAGGTATGTCCATGCAACAACAGAAAAAGAGATTTTCACTTATTCAATCAGATAACATTTGAAATAATCATTCCCCCCCCCTCTGCTCCTCCCCTGGACATTATTTATTTAAGCTTTTTCCATAAAAGGCCTGTGATCAGATAATCTATGCCAGATATACAGGCTGAGTCTGAGACTTTTAAAGTTTTCTTTAATGAGTTGATCAATCCATGTCAAATATAAAGGCTGTAGGGATTCAAAATTCTCAACAAAGCACTCCCCCTCCCCAAAGATGCTCTGCACCTGGTGATTCTACAATCATGATTTTAGCTAATTTTCAAGTCTGTAGGACTCCTGGCTCATTAGAAGAAGTTTTAAGATTTCAAAAATGATCCAAAGTACTACCCCCTCCCCAAGACACTCAGCACATTGTGACCCTACAGTCATGATTTAAGCTATTTTTATTAATGTCAATATATTGATCACTCATGACAATTTTCAAGTCTGTAGGGTTCCTGATCCAGGAGAAGAATAAGGTCAAAGATTTCAAAGTTGATCAAAAGTACTATCCCCTGCCCCCTAATGCTCCGCATCTGGTGGCTCTACATTCATGATTTTAGCTATTTTATTTTAGATCCATATGCTTATTATCCATGCCAATATTGAAGTCTGTAGGGCTCCTGGTTCATTAGAAGATGAAGATTAAAGTTACAAAATTTTTACAAAAGTACTACCCCCTCCCCCCTGGTGCTCCGCACCTGGTGGCTTTACCGTCATGATTTTAGCTATTTTTATTAAGGTCTATGAGCTGATCCTCCATGCCAATTTTCAAGTCTGTAGGGCTTGTGGTTCAGAAGAAGAAGGTTAAGGATTACAAAATTTTCACAAAAGTACTACCCTCTCCCCCTTGGTGCTCCGCACCTGGTGAATCTACATTCATGATTTTAGCTATTTTTATTAAGGTCTATATGCTGATCATCCATGCCAATATTCAAATCTGTAGGACTCCTGGTTCAGAAGAAGAAAAAGGTTAAAGATAACAAAATTTTCATCAAAGTACTACCCCCCCCCCCCCCCCTTGGTGCTCCGCACCTGTTAACCCTACAAATAAGATTTTTCGCTATTTATATTCTGGTCTATGAGCTGATCCTCCATGCCAATTTTCAAGTCTGTAGGACCTGTGGTTCAGAAGAAGAAGAAGGTTAAAGATTACAAAATTTTCACAAAAGTACTACCCTCTCCCCCCTGGTGCTTCGCACCTGGTGAATCTACAGTCATGATTTTTTGGTATTTTTATAAAGGTCCATATGCTGATCATCCATGCCAATATTCAAATCTGTAGGTCTCCTGGTTCAGATGAAGAAAAACGTTAAAGATTACAAAATTTTCATCAAAGTACTACCACCTTCCCCCTGGTGCTCCGCACCTGGTGGCCCTTCAAATAAGATTTTAGCTATTTATATAAAGGTCTATGAGGTGATCATACATGCAAAATTTTAAGGCTGTAGGCCTTCATGATCAGAAGAAGAAGAAGGTTAAAGATTACAAAATTTACCCAAGGTACTACCCCCTCCCCCCTGGTGCTCCGCACCTGGTGGCCCAACAGATATGATTTTAGCTATTTTTATTAAGGTCTATGAGCTTATCATCCATGCCAAATTTCAAGGCTGTAGGGCTGCTGGTTCAGAAGAAGAAGAATTTTAAAGATTTTCTTAAATTTTTAACTTTGGTTGCCATAGCAACCAGAGTTTTTCACCGATTTCAATTCTTTTAGCAATTCTTAAAGGGGACCACCTAAGGAACATTTCTGCCAAGTTTGGTTAAAATTGGCCTAGTAGTTTAGGAGGAGATGTCGTTTAAAGAAATTGTTGACGGACGACGGACGACGCACGACGCACGGACGCCGGACGCCGGACAAAAGGTGATCACAATAGCTCACTTGAGCACGTTGTGCTCAAGTGAGCTAAAAAGTCCCTCCTGTATAGGCAAAATCTTTGAAAAATGAGCATTCTTGAACAAAATTTGTTTATTTATTGAATCCTTTGGTGTTTGAACCCAATAGAATTGTTCCAATAAGATAAGAAAGAAATTTACCTTGCAATAGTAACATTTTCCATAAAAGCAGAAGTTATCACCCCGTCTATAGAATGTTTCTTTGAGTCGCTGTGACGCTACTGGCGCTATATCCGTTACCATATCAACCACATGACCAACAACCAATGGGGTTCTACGGAACTCTAACAATCTAAAATCACACAGCAATTAAAATATACATTCCAACAATTCATAGGATCAGCATAAAATCATGTACATTTAACACCAGTGCAAAATCTTTATATCTCAAAGATATCCTATATTGTGTTTTCATTGAATATTTTAGAAATGAAGAGATTATTTGATGATTTCATTGAAGTATGAAACTAAAAACTTAATCACGCTGTATGAATATGCTGAGCAGATTCATACATGAGTGTGATTAGGTTTTTAGTTTCATACCTCAATGAAATCAACAAATTATTTCTTCATATCTTATAATTTAATACCATTAAGCAAATATGTAGAGATTTGTCAACAATTAAGCAGTTTTCTTATGAGACTCCTTTTTTTGCAGCAGCTTACGAAATAGCTGCATAATCAAATTTAACTTCATTGAGAAATAAAAATAATTTTTCAGCAAATCAGAATGCACAGTATTATATTATTTTACAACAAGTACAATAACATACGTTTTGTTCAAACTGCATGTATTATAGTTGAATCTTAGACAAAAACAATAGTACCAGTCACAATTTATACCAATATGTAAGTGTTTTTCAGAATATCTACAACATCCTACAATATGCTTAAAGTTAGATAACAAGGAATTATTGAAAATTTCTACCAAATACATGTATTTATAATATGACTTACGTCGCCGGGGTGAAATAATCCCGTTGAATATTTTTGATATTACACGGGTGTTATTACACTAGTGGAATAACTATGCAAATGAGCTCAGAGCGAATAGCAACGCTATATTGTAACCACGAAAATGACGTCATAATCTATGTTTTGTGACGTCATTTTGAAACGGCATTATAAGTTTCACGGAAAATTGAAACATTGAATTTCAAGAATTTTGACGATTTTTCACTAAAATTCGGGTCATATTATAAACAGAATATAAAATTTGTGCTCATAAAATACAGAATTTATTAAGCCTCGTTTTTATCTGTTTATAGATGACTCGTTCAGTATTCAATGACCTCTCATTCAATATCCTCTATGTCTATAATGGTAGGAGTGTTGCTTGTGTGTACAGACAGATGGACAGATTTAGAGATGGATGGAAATGATGATACTAATATATAGAGGTTAATCATTTGTTTCAGTGTAAGGTCGATATGTATTTCATTGAGTGAACAACAAAAGCTATATTTTCATGAGTGGGAGAGCCACGAGTGGAAAATATAGCTTTTGTTGTTCACGAAATGAAACATTAATTGATCTTACTCGAAAACAAACGATTATTCTATTTCTTTAATGCAAAAATGAGACAAAATGTGAAATTTCTAGGACATATTTTCATAAAGCGCGTCATTTTGTACGTGATTGCTATGCCACGTTCATTGTGACGTCACTTTTTTCACCCTGCATTGATGATGTCAGATACATAGATGACGAGGTTGCATCAATACAATTATTCTGACCAAATTTCAGGTTGGTCATGTTTTTTTTCCCAGATTGCAACTTGACTAAGATTTCATCAAGACAATCATTCTATCAAATTCTCAATTTAATTGGGAAATAAATATGGCCTCTAGAGTGCATACAAGCTTTTTTCCAAAACTTGAGCCAGTGACCCAGTTTTGACCCTATTTGAACCAATTTCTAATAAAACTGAGATTTTATTAAGACAATCTGTCTGACAAACAGCTTTTGGGTAAAAGAATTATTGCCTCTAGAGTGCATACAAGGTTATTCTAAGATTTGAACATGTGACCTAATTTTCAAACCCAATTGACCTAATTTCAAACTTGTCTGACCAAGTTTTAGCTTGATTGGACGAAAAATGTTGCCTCTAGAGTGCATACAAGGCAAACTTTGACTACGGATGTAGCAGGACAGATGAAGAACGAGACATCAACCTAACCACCTATGCTCACCTTGAGTATTGCACTTCAAACTTAGGTGAGCTAAAAAAAAATTATTATTGAATTATCCCCTTGATTAAAATACCTTTCTCTCACAACTAAAAAACAACAAAATTGAAGATGCCAATTACACTACGGCTACAGCAATATCTCGAGTAAAGCAAGGTATAATTTGCAAACAACACTTTTTGGTCATCCTGAAAGCAGGTTTGTTCATGGCATGAACATGATTTTGTCAATGGGATCACAGTTCGCTATTAAATAGAATTTTCTGTAATATACCTGCCCAGATGAAAGGCTGCAATTTCACCATTGTGTCTGTCTGCCCCAGCATATGGCTCTCCTTCTATCACATGATCTCTCTCAAACCTGAACAAACAAATAGAGGATAAATAATCGGGTTTTTTTTTTCATTGTCAGATTGACCTATCTTTCATTGAATGAAGAACAAATGCTACATTTTCATGAGTAGCATAGTCACAATATAGCTTTTGTTGTTCACTCTTTGAAAGATAATTCCATCTTATACAAAAGTTAATTTAACAAGAGCACCACCAATGGATACCAAGTCAGCTGTTGAAAAGTGGATAGAAATCCAACTCCAACAGTGGGCGTAATTCACACAAAATTCATCTCTGATTCTGTAATGAAATTACTTAGTGAAAATCATCAAAGAAATCTCCATATCTGACAAGAAAGCATTATTACAAAATAAATAATGCAACTGTGAATTGATCATAAACAAAATGCTGAACTGATAAAAGCATTCTATGCAGAAAATGTTTTTAGCAAAGTATCACATAATCTCCCACAGGAGTTTCTGTCAGTCTGTCACATTAAATTTTAAAATAAATAGCCATGAAACATGGCAACATTGAATATAACTTTAGTTTTTTTATTGCTAACCTTCCTAAAGGAGTAAGCTTGCATAGCATTTCTGAAGTTTGAACGAACCCTTTTCTGAAGTTTGAATGAACCGTAACACATACGAAACAAGAGATGTTTGTAAAACATTTATGCCCCTCCATGAGAGCAGGTCAATGGCATTTTCTTTGTCAATTAACAAAGGGTAATAACTCAAACAAGAGGACCATGATGGTCCTAGATCACTCACCTGAGTCTCTTTGATCCATGGGACATTAACTAAATAGGCAGATGTCAACAAGGAAATAATTTCTACATAGTCAATACTATGGAATGTTTTCAGCCTAGAGCAAGACGGATATGCCTTTTTGCTCTTTGATTCTATGTATAAAGGGATGCACCCGGGTGAAGCCCAAATGTGACCCAGTCTTGATATGAACAAACATGGTAGAGGTCCATTAGATGATACTACATACTAGATATGAAAGCCTTCTGCCTTCTGGTTACAGAGAACAAGATTTTTGAGGCTTTTCCTATTATCATGCACCCATAGTGTTCAGATGAGCTAAAATGGATTTGCCAGGGCAAAGCCCAAGTATGACCCAAGGTTCTTTATATGAACAAGCTTGGTAGAGGCCCACTTGGTGATGCTACATACCAAATATGAAAGCTGTCTGCCATCTGGTTTCAGAGAAGAAGATTTTTTAAGATTTTTGCTCTTTGATTCTTTGTAAAAAGGCTTGCGACCTGGTGGAGCCCAAAATTTAATATGACCCCAGGGTCTTGATTTGAACAAACTTGGTAGAGGTCCACTAGATGATGCTACATACCAAATATGAAAGCTTTTTTCTTTCTGGTTTCAGAGAAGAAGATTTTTTAAGATTTTCCTATTTTCACCCTTTTTGTTAAGGGTAAAGGCAAAGTTAAGGGAGGTTTCCATTTATTTGAACAACTTTGATAGAGCTTGACCCAAGGAACATCCCTGCCAAGTGTCATCAAGATTGGACCACCGGAGGAGAAGGTGTTTAAAGAAATTGTGGACGACACACAACAGACGACTGACAACAGACATTGTGCAATCGCTATAGCTCACCTTGAGCACTTTGTGGTCAGGTGAGCTAAGAATATGACGAGTAGAGTTATGATTCTTGTGCACTGCACTCCTCGATGGGATATTTCCACCAGTGAAGTTTCATGATTTTAACTTGCATATTTTTTGAGAAATGCCTGGACAAAAAAGGTCTACGGATGGACTGACTGACCAATCGACCGTCAAACCTACAAGTGTAAGGCAATATACTTCCTCTTCTTCAAAGAGGGGCATTATTATTACCTACCATACTTTAATAACCCAAACATTTTTGACAACCAAAGGTCAGACAATTACTGTTTCAAAATTCATACAGAGGAGAATCAAATCATATTCATGTGTAAAAAGGAGACTAACTGGGAGACAAACATTGTAGACCCTGATCAAATCATTTTAACTGGGTCAACAGTGTCTGTTGGAACTTGCATGTCCAAATACAGTTAAACATGTATAAAGTGAACACTCGCAGGCCCAAAAAACAAAAGGGCCATAGTGGCCCTTAATCTCTAACCTGAATTTACAATCTTAAAAAAAATCACAAGGTTTTCTAAGATTTTACCAAAGGACCTGGCTTTTGGCCCCGCTTGACCCAATTTTGAAGTTGTCTGAGATTTCATCAAGATAGTCATTCTGACCATTTTTCAGGTTGAGAGGGCCAAAAATATTGTCTCTAGAGAGTCCACAAGGTGTTTCTAAATTTTAACTCCGTGACATAGTTTTTGACCCCACTTGACCCATTTTGAACTTGTCTGAGATTTTGTCAAAATAATCAGTCTGACCAATTTTCATGTTGATTGGGCAAAAAATATGGCCTCTAAAGTGTCCACAAGGTTTTTTTAAGATTTGACCCTATGACCTAGTTTTTGACCCATCTTGACCAAATTTGGAACTCTCCCAAGATACCACCAAGACAATTATTCTGACCAATTTTCAGGTTGATTGGGCTGAAAATATGGCCTCTAGAGTGTCCACAAAGATTTTCTAAGATTTGATCCAGTTACATGTACCTAGTTTTTGACCCAACTTGATCTTGTCTGAGATTTCATCAAGATAATCATTCTGACCAATTTTCATGTAGATTTGGCAAAAAATATGGCCTCTAGAGTGTCTACAAGGTAAATGTTGACGATGGATGGCACCCAGCCCCGACGCTTGAGACAAGATGGATGACAGACATCAAGTAACATAAAAGCTCACCTTGAGCACATGGCTTATTGCATGTCTTGTTTACAAATAGGATAAAATAATTTTGATTAAATATGCTTGTAAATGCAAATTTCTCAATTATACTATGTTGTTTAAACTCGATAAAATAATCTCATTGAGATGATTCTAATGTGTTTTACAACATATGATTCATTTAACATAATTTTTCATCCAATGATATATAATTTTTGATTATCATTGGATTTAAAGAAGTTAATTTTGAAAACAGACGCTTTATGAGAATGGTCATTTTATAGACTTAGGTTGCAAGATTGACTGTACTTGGTTTATACCAGTCTTGGTTCCATTGCACCAAAAGCTTAAGCTTAGAGTCACTCTGATATTTTTTCATGCCCCCCGAGAGGGAGGCAAAGAGACTATTTCCTTAGCCTCATCAGAATTTTACGAACAAATCTGAAAGAACAGGTTCTAAGCATCATTCCAGTGAAGTTTGGTATCAGAGAAAAAGAATTTTTTTTTATATTTTATAATATGGGACCCTTTTTCAATGACCAGGCAGCCCATAGAGCCCATGTCATCAGCCTGATCAGAATTTGATCTGAAAGAGCATGTCCTAAGGTTCATTCCTGTGAAATTGAATTTTGACCAGTAGTTTTAGAGAAGAAGATGTTTAAAGAAAAGCACACACTCAAGACAGACACCAGGGGTCGTATTCACCAACCCCTACTAAATTTTAGAATTTAGTCTAGGCTAAATTGCTAAGTCTGGACTTTCCCAAGAATGGACTAAAGTGCGTATTCACCAACGCAATTTAGAATAGACTTAGTTTAGAACGGTTTATACAGCACTTAAGCGGCCACAGACTTACGATGGTCCCCCAAATTTGACGAGGCGCAAATAAAAAGAGTAACCATTGCGTTTCTGCCCTTCACTCTTTTAATTTCCCTCCTTGCTAAGAAATGATATTAAAATGTATATGTTTTTTGTAGTCGAAATGAATCGTCATATCTACTTCATTTCAATATTCAATATTTTGATAAGACATTTGATCGGCTGAATGCAAAGATCAATTAAGTTAGCAATAATATCTTCGATCACAGTTGGCAGAAACAATTGTATTTATTTGGCAGTCGAAAAACTGTAAAATTACTCGCTGTAGTTACGGGGTTTAAATTTTCGATTGACAAACTGTGTATCATTTTGATTCTACAGTAAATACCATGTTTATTTATTGGTAGTAAGGCCAAAATTAGACTTAATTGGACCGAAAAGAGCAATAAGAAATAGAATGTTGAACAAGAAAAAAACAACAACTAAATTCAACTCAAACTTGGCAACGAGGTCAACATGATGCCTACCTAAATCTTTCACCGAAAGAGCTTTCCAACTTTTGATAAAACACGTCTATTTCGAAGATTTGAGATTCTCCTTTAACTTGTACCATGTTCATGGTTGTTGCTTTGCAGAAAGTATCGGCACCCAAACAAATAGAATCTTGAGTTAAAATGCACCAAGCTTTCTATTGCTCGAGTTGAAATGACAATCTGCCTTCGTCTTCTTTCCTCCATCTGTCTTGATCCTATCCATACACAACCCTGAAAACTTTACTTCACTTAAAATATATTACTCCTTAACCATCCTCCTCCCTTGTAAATGTAAATCCAATGTGAAATCCCTGAAAACTCGCCGAGAATATTGTAAAATTTATCATTCTGTCGAGATGTAAACATACACATAAATTATGTGTCAGAAAGGAAAATTAATGGGAAATTCTATCTATTTATACATTTTATTTGTCATTACGTTGATATAAAAACCATGTTTTCCATCCAAAGCGAGGCGGACATTCGCCATTTTTTTACATTTAGCACGGTAGGTATTAGACTTGGAAAAACGACTTTATTCTTAAAAATTTAGTCCATTCCGTAATTTAGGATGGGTTGGTGAATACATACTAAATTCTAAATTCTTTATTCTTGGGATTTAGTGTGCTAAATTGATGCAAAATGTGTTGGTGAATACGGCCCCTGGCCATGACTATACTGGACTACACCAAGTGGAGCTCAAAATCAAGGTCACAAACAATTCAACAGAGGATTTATGCACCCTTTTTCCCAATCAAGTATTATTTTTTTGCAACAGATAATGTTTAATACAGGTAACTGATAGAGAATAGTAATTGTATTAATTCATTCATTTCACCTTTGGTTTCATTGATGACTTAGCACTTGAAAATATTAAGATAGCATTTTTTGCAATTTTAACGATTATGTAGCATGGCATTTTATAAAAGCCCAAGCCTTTCTAATCAAAAGGCAATAATTCTTATAGAAACCCTGGGTTCCAATAGAGCTTTTATAGTAAATGAAGTGACTCATTACCAGAATACACAATTTTAGACATGTCCAAAAACATGTAGCAAGCGAAAATTTTCAGTTGAAAAATCTGTCTTTCTGAAAAGTTAGCATTGTGGACTAAGAAAAATTCTAACAATGTCTTCAAAAGCATTTTATATAGAGGGGCATCAAAAAAGCAAGATTGCATGGGAATGGGTCAAGTTAATTATTTCTGTCATATGGTACCAGACTCCAGACAGGGTGTCCCAAAAGTGTTGTAATTATATTCTGTAATAACAGCCAATTATTTATGCTGCAGAAAGACCTCTTTACTTGATGTTTGGCTGAAAAATGTCATAATCTTTTCAGGATCTTAGTCTGACTTTAACAAAATATGGACTCAATAATCGGGATCCTTGGAGTCAGAGTTTTTAATCATTTTAGTGGTATAACAAGTCAATAGGTCGAACTATCGCTGTATTGTGATATTTTACCTTGCAATAGCAATAGGTCGATAGCATTTTTTCTAGTCAATGAATATCGCAATAATTCTTCTGACTATAGATTGTTTACAATAGTTTCTTTACCATTGCAATAGTATCATGATACTAATTTTAAACTAAATAGTCACCCCTAATCATTTTTTGAATCTCTTTCTCTTATTTGAGTTAAATTACCCCTTAACATTCATTTAAAATGATTATTTACAGGAAATATATCTCAAATTTAAGGGGGAATGCAAACAAGACATCAATTTCATGGATAGTAGGCTTCAGAAAATGGGTACTAATTAAAAGTTCCTTATCAAATTTGTATTAGTGGGCAACTGTACTCAGCAAGCAATCTGTATTAAGCAAGCAGCCACCGAGTTCCCAAATGAACTGCACTGAAATTGACCAGTATTAAGCAAGCACCTGTCCCAAGTCATTGGCACTTTTTGAATGTCCCTTGGCTGCTGGTTTGACTGTATTGACCTCCAACATTCTCCTTTTTACATTACAACACAACATTTTGTGGGCCACTTAAACGTCACAACAACAGCTAAATATCAATGCTGTTTCTGTTGCCCCTAAAAGATGTAAATTTTGTTTCTTCAGTCTCATCTACAGTCAAACCTGTCTTGGCGGCCACCTGTATTCAGCAAGCAGTCCACGAGTTTCCAAATGAACCAAGTGCACTAAAATTGACCAGTATTAGGCAAGCACTTGTCTTAAGCAAGCATTTTAAATGTCCATTGGGTGAATTGCTTAAGATGGGTTTGACTGTATTGACCTCCAACATTTTCCTTTATTCATATAACATGTTGCGGGCCACTTTAACATCACAACAACAGCTTATCAATTTTGTTTAGGTTGCCCCTAACAAGAGGGCCGTTGGCCCTGGGTCGCTCACCTGAGAAAAAAGCTTCATTTCCTAGGTATGTCCATGCAACCACAGAAAAAGAGATTTTCACTTATTCAATCAGATAACATTTGAAATAATCCTTCCCCCCCCCCCTCTGCTCTTCCCCTGGTCATTATTTATTTAAGCTTTTTTCATAAAAGATCTGTGATCAGCTAATCTATGCCAGATATACAGGCTAAGTCTGAGACTATTAAAGTTTTCTTTAATGAGTTGATCAATCCATTTCAAATATAAAGGCTGAAAGGATTCAAAATTCTCAACAAAGCACTCCCCCACCCCAAAGATGCTCTGCACCTGGTGAATCTACAGTCATGATTATAGCTAATTCAATTAATGTCCATATGCTGATCATCCATACCAATTTTCAAGTCTGTAGGACTCCTGGTTCATTAGAAGAAGATAAAAGATTTCAAAAATGATCCAAAGTACTACCCCCTCCCCAAGACACTCAGCACCTGGTGACCCTACAGTCATGATTTTAGCTATTTTATTAATGTCAATATATTGATCACCCATGACAATTTTCAAGTCTGTAGGGTTCCTGATCCAGGAGAAGAATAAGGTTAAAGATTTCAAAATTGATCCAAAGTACTCCCCCCTAATGCTCCGCATCTGGTGGCCCTACCTTCATGATTTTAGCTATTTTTTTCAGATCCATATGCTTATCATCCATGCCAATATTGAAGTCTATAGGGCTCCTGGTTCATTAGAAGATGAAGGTTAAAGTTACAAAATTTTCACAAAAGTACTTCCCCCTCCCCCCTGGTGCTCCGCACCTGGTGGCATTACAGTCATGATTTTAGCTTTTTTTTTTATTAAGGTCTATGAGCTGATCCTCCATGCCATTTTTTAAGTCTGTAGGGCTTGTGGTTCAGAAGAAGAAGGTTAAAGATTACAAAATCTCACAAAAGTACTACCCTCTCTTCCCTGGTGCTCTACACCTGGTGAATCTACAGTCATGATTTTGGCTATTTATATAAAGGTGCATATGCTGATCATCCATGCCAATATTCAAATCTGTCAGGCTCCTGGTTCAGAAGAAGAAGAAGGTTAAATATTACAAAATTTTCACAAAAGTACTACCTCCTCCCCCCTGGTGCTCCGCACCTGGGAGCCCAACAGATATGATTTTAGCTATTTTTTATTAAGGTCTATGAGCTGATCATCCATGCCAGTTTTCAAGTCTGTAGAGCTCCTGGTTTCGAAGAAGAAGAAGCTTAAAGATTACAAAATTTACCCAAAGAACTACACCCTCCCCCCTGGTGTTCCGCACCTGGTGGCCTAAAAGATATGATTATAGCTATTTTTATTAAGGACTATGAGCTGATCATCCATGTCAATTTTCAAGTCTGAAGGGCTCCTGGTTCCGAAGAAGAAGAAGCTTAAAGATTACAAAATTTTCAGAAAAGTACTACCCCCTCCCCCCTGGTGTTCCGCACCTGGTGGCCCAAAAGATATGATTTTAGCTATTTTAATTCAGGTCTATGAACTGTTCATCCATGCCATTTTTTAAGTCTGTAGGACTACTGGTTGAGAAGAAGAAGAATTTTAAAGATTTTCTTAAAATTTCACCATTTGTTGCCATAGCAACCAGAGTTTTTCATGGATTTCAATTCTTTTTAGCTATTTTTGAAGGGGACCACCTAAGCAACATTTCTGTAAAATTTAGTGTTAATTGGCCTAGTAGTTTAGGAGGAGATGTCGTTTAAAGAAATTGTTGACGGACGACCGACGACTGACAGACGGACGCCGGACGAAAGGTGATCACAATAGCTCACATGAGCACTTCGTGCTCAGGTGAGCTAAAAATGTAAATTTTGTTTCTTCAGACTCTTCTATTCTAAAGCGGGAGAATTTCATATCCAAAACCGTCTGACTTGTTGCTGGTAAGGATGGTCGGGGTGGACATGTAACCATATATTTACCCTTATCCTAGTAAATTTAAATTTGTATCTTCATTGCAAGTTTATGGATATCTCAACCAGTGAGAGCAAAGAAAGCAAGGCAGACTAAGGTCAGGGTACATTTATGTGCAGGCTGATCTTTGTCTATACTGAGTCTGTCTGCAGATGTAAAAACTTTGTGTATTGAATACATCATGAACAAGTAGCATGAGAAGACAAAAAGTAGTGGACCTGTAATAGTTTTGCAATGTTCCGGAAATAATGAACTTTAAGAGTGTTAACCAAGGTTTCCTAATGATCTCATTAGGAAACCTCAGTCCACATTTGGAAAGATCATGGGTTCTGAAATGTTGCTGAACAATTACAGGTCCACTACCTTCATATCCAAACATCTCAAGGGTTTCTCATGATTTTTAACCTAAGACAATCCAACTTGTTGGTTATGGGTAAGAATAAAGCCATCTGTAAAATTATTATCTTTGTACAATGACCAACCATTTAGGCTTGAAAACAACTTTCTGGCCTCCTTCTAGCATCAATGTCATCTTGAGTTGTGTCCCTTTGTATCCAACATCAGCCTGAGTTATCTTCCTTGTCACCATTGAATGCAGTATGGCTCCTGAAAATAATTAAAAAAACAGAATGTCCCCGTAACGGCATTTTTTTTCAAAGTTTGACCTTGACAGATGACCTTGACCTTGTCACATGACCTTGACTTTGGTTCCAGCGGATGCGGATCATTGAGATCTATCATCATGCCACATATTAGCTTTGTATCTTGAATAGGCTTGAAGATATTTGCAAGGTTAAGTTTTCGGGTTAAGTTTTCAGACAGACGGACGGACGGACAAGATGGACAGACAGACAGACAGACGGATATGAGTAAAACAATATGCCCCCAATCTCTCGATACGGGGGCATAAAAATCTCACACAATCTATTTGGAACAGCAAGTATAAAATGTGACCTGCCATAGGAAAAGGAAAACCCAGGATAGTGTATAAAGTCAACCCCAATCACACAGTGCAGGGTACCTCAGACTTACTTTAACCCTTTCCTGTTTTACAAAATTTTGGACCTGTCCAAATTCAAAGGTTTTGCAGATGAAAATTTAAAGTGGATTTAATTTGAAAAATAACCATTCAGTAGGGAAGAAAATAGTGTGGAAAAAGAAGAAATTGCTTGTCAAAAGCAATTTCTTCTTTTTTCACAATGATTTCTCATGTCAGTATAACCACAGAGCTTAGAGGGCTCATGTAATCTTAACCTTAATCAAAGCTGTCAAAAGACACTTTAACTAAATTCAATTATAATAATTGAGAATAATTTTGTTAATTAATATTATAACTATATACTACACAGGGTATAACGTGCCACGCCGACACCAGAAGGTTTGTGGACACCTGATCGATTTTTTCGATACGGAACTAACGGTGGAGCAACTTTTTGACTGATTTATAAACCGAAATAATCCTTTTCATTTCAATTTTTAGTATCACTGTCGAGATAAATGGTTCTTCTTTTAGCGGAAAATATGATAACTAGACACCCCCCTATCACAAATTCTGGTGTCGATTTCCATTAAAAAAAAAATTAGGGGGTGTCTAGTTATCATATTTTTCGCTACCCAGGCCAATAAAAGTATGAATATCTTCGCTTTATGTGGATCTTTTGCCGAGAAATTTGGAATGTGTGTACAGGATACATAAATGCTCTTAGAAAAACACAAACAATGAAGAATAGTCAGGTTGTTTGACAAAAAAAAAAAAATGACAAACCTAAAAATCGAGCAAAGTCACTCACTCCTAGGGCTAGAACTCGCTCATTTTGCTTAGTTGTTACCCTCCCCTTTATTTCCTGAAAGAAGAACCATTTATCTCGACAGTGATACTAAAAATTGAAATAGAAATGACAACTTAGCTTTACAAATCAGTCAAAAAGTTGCTCCACCGTTAGTTACGTATCGAAAAAATCGATCAGGTGTCCATGAACCTTCTGGTGTCGGCGTGGCACGTTATACCCTGTGTACTACATCTTAGTCACTCAAGCAAAATCAGAGTACCAAAAAGATATTCAGCAAGCTTGACAAAAAGTCTCACTTCAGATGAAATCTGCAATTAGCACAATCAACAAGCTTGCAGCAGAGAGTATCTATTGACGTTTGATCTATAGGCAGTGATAACAGATTTTTGAAGACTTATAAGATCCTAATTTCCCCAGGGGATTGATTGTGCAACTTCAGTATCGCCTTTCTAGGATAAAATCAGCAGATTTTTCTTTCACTCATTACCACACTATTGAACTCTTGTCATGCTGCTTTAGCACAGGGTTTAGACAAAGATCAGACTTCACATACATGATTCAAATATTCCACCTGGTTTTCTTTTTTAAACCACAAGAGTTTGATTTTTCACTTTTTTTTTCAACCAATAAAAACTTTCTCAATCCAATCCTTACTGTATGTTTATACTGTGTATGAATTTTTTAATAGAGTTTGTATGTATGCATGTAACCAGTGCTTTCAGAACTATGATTTTCATGTAGTTTTGCCGAGTGTTTTATTAACCCTTTGCTGTTTAATCCCTGCTTTTTATGTGCTTGTGATATAATGATTGAGAAAACATTGTGAAAAAAGAATAAATTGCTTCTGACAAGCAATTTCTTCTTTTTTCACACTATTTTCTACCCTATTGAATGGTTATTTTTCAAATTAATTCCACTTTAAATTTTCGTCTGCAAAACCTTTGAATTTGGATAGGTCCAAAATTTTGTAAAACAGGAAAGGGTTAAGCATGACAAGGGTTATCATTTCAACAAACAGATCAAATACAAAGAACCCTAAAAAGGAAAGCAGACAGACATCTCCCCGGATATCAGGTTGGCCAAGTTAGAAACTTTTCAAAAACAATGGTTTGACAAAAAAGACATGTATTTTTGTGTCAGATATTTCGCATATTTTTCAATTTTTCTCCCTGTTTATGAAGTCCTCAGTATTATGTAGGTAGATTTTGCGCGGTTAGCCGTGAAATCAACTTCTTACTGATAGATTTTGTGCCATTTGTTCCAAATAGATAAAACCGGTTAAAATAAGGCATTAAGAAAGTTTAAAATTTACCTTTTAAACCAGTGTTATTGCTTGTCTTACAACATAAGGTTTGCTCAAACCTGTACTTTCATAATTGCAGTAAAGGTATCAGGTTAAATTCCTTTCATTTGCTTTTTAATTATACCCGATTTACCTATGGTAATGGACTCAATGCCTATGTCAGAGCTCAGTTTTGAAAATACAACATTATAATACATTTAGTTATGACTACATTTACTTGCATTAATGGAGATGTGCGAGCATGCTATGATTTGGAAATTTTGCCAATTCTCGGCAGACATAATTGCACCCTGTTGAGTATTTTGTCTGCAGAAATACTAAGAAAATCCCATATGCATATTAATGGCATTAAGGACAGAATGCACAATAATATTTTTTAAAAATGCACACAACTTTTAGAAGTAAATTTGTTTCATTGGAATAGGGCTTTATACCTACCACTTTTAACAAGAGGCCCAAGAGAGCCTGTATCGCTCCACTTGCTTTAACATCTTTAGACTTTCATTAAATAAAGCTTACTTTAAATGAAAACTACAATCCGAAATCTTTTAAGACCTATTTTATAATGATTAACTGGGTCTGGTTCACATTGCAACAGAATTCTCAATCACCATAAACCCGGCCGATTTCAGTGAAACTTTTCCAGAATGTTCCTTTGGTGACCCTTTTGAAAAATACTTTGCGAAATTTTGATTGCCCATTTGATGCCTACCGATGACTCACCACACATTAAGGACAAAAATCATGTATCACCAATCTATCAGTACCTACGTAGAGTGACTGTTGTTTTTACTGTTTCGAAAGTCTTTAGTAAGACAAAAATACGTCTTAAATGTTTTGATGAAACTGGCCCCTGTATCCCTTTATCCATCTTATTAAAACATTAGGTTCAGGAGGAGATGTCTTTCAAAGATTTTGGGCTCAAAAGAGCCCCACCCTGCCAAGCCCATATTTAAGGGCCAATCCAAATTTCCAAACAATTTTTGTATAGGGTGACCAAAGGAACATTCTGGTAAAGTTTCATTAAAATATAACCAGTTGTTCAGGAGATGTTGTTCAAAGATATCAGGCTCAGAAAATAAGCCCTGCCCTGTCAAGACCATATTTATGGGGCAATCAAAATTTCGCAAAGTATTTTTCAAAAGGGTCACCAAAGGAACTTTCTGGAAAAGTTTCACTGAAATCAGCCCAGTTGTTCAGGAGATGTCCTTCAAAGACTTTGGGCCTAAAATATGCCCTGCCCTGACATGCCCAAATTTATGGGCCAATCCAAATTTCATGAACAATTGTTTAAAAGGGTCACAAAAGGAACATTCTAGTAAAATTTCACTGAAATCGGCCCAATGGTTTAGGAAAAGATGTCCTTCAAGGATTTCTGGAACAAAAAAGCCCCACCCTGCCATGCCCATATTTTTGGGCAAATCTAAATTTTTTGAACAATTAAGGTAAAGGGTCACCAAGGGAACATTCTGCTATAATAGTTTCATTGAAATTGGCCCTATGGTTTGGGAGGAGCAGATTTTTTAAGATTTCAAAGTGAAAAAATGCCATGCCCTTATATGGGGGTCAATCAAAATTTCTTTAATAATTTAAGAAGAGGGTAACCCAAAGGATCATTCCTACCCAGTTTCATTTAAATTGGCCCATTAGTTTGGGAGGAGATGGTTTTTGAAGATTTTATAGTGAAAAAAAGCCCCGCCCTGCCACGCCCATATTTGGGAATCAATCAATTTTTTTTTAACAATTTAAGTAAAGGGTCACCCAAGGAACATCTAAGCAAAGTTTCATTGAAATCAGCCCAATGGTTTGGGAGGAGAAGATTTTTTAAGATTTCAAAGTGAAAAAATGCCATGCCCATATATGGGGGTCAATCAAAATTTCTTTAATAATTTAAGAAGAGGGTAACCCAAAGGATCATTCCTACCCAGTTTCATTTAAATTGGCCGATTGGTTTGGGAGGAGATGATTTTTGAAGATTTTATAGTGAAAAAAAAGCCCCGCCCTGCCACACCCATATTTGGGAATCAATCAATTTTTTTTTAACAATTTAAGTAAAGGGTCACCCAAGGAACATCTAAGCAAAGTTTCATTGAAATCAGCCCAATGGTTTGGGAGGAGGAGATTTTTAAAGATTTCAAAGTGAAAAAATGCCACGCCCTGCCACAACCATATTTGGGGGGTCAATCATTTTTTTTTTTTTTCAACAATTTAAGAAGAGGGTTGTCCAAGGACTATTCCTATTAAGTTTTATTATATCAGCCCATTAGTTTGGGAGGAGAAGATGTTTAAAGAAAATTTTTCGCATGAATGCATGGACGCACAGACTGACGCACTTACAACGGACACAATGCCATGACAATAGCCAGATGGCCTTCAGCCAGTGGAGCTAAAAATCATCTTAAAAGTTTTGGAGTACCAAACAATGGAAGCCCTAGTATTTCTTACACCAGTACTACTTACTATAACATTCTTTCCAAGCCTACAGCTGCTTTCCCACATAGGGCTATTATCAACGCATTGGTGATAGTCGAAAAGGATGTGTGCCACTTTTAGAAAATAAGACCCTATTGGCCAGCAACATGAATTAATATTTTCACATTTGGTATTTCATTATTCCTTTCCAAATTTAGTTTTAGTTATCAGGATTAGAGTTATAATCTTGACTTTGACCATATGACCCCTCCACCCCTTCCCCTCTGTTATATGATAGGGTAAGATTCATATAGCTGCATACCAAAAGTTTGCACTTAACCTTAACCCTTTCCTGTTTTTCAAAATTTTGGACCTGTCCAAATTCAAAGGTTTTGCAGACGAAAATTTAAAGTGGATTTAATTTGAAAAACTAGAAAGCCATGAATGGCTTGAGTCGCTCCACAGACTTGAAATTCTTGTAAAAGCAAATAAATGTTTTGACTAGATTTTTAGATATTTGGGGTTCTACTGATGTTGAAAATGATTTTCAAAGTTTCAACTATATAACAGATAGAGAAATGACCTCTGCTATTAAAAGACATATTTTTCATCAAATCAAAATAATTTTTGACTGCATGATAATGGGTCACCCAAAGATCATACCAAAAATGTTTGATTGATATCCATCATTCACATTCTGAGAAAATGTTTTTCATAGTTTCCACTATTTAACATATTGAGAATTGACCTCCACCCATAAAATGTATATTTTTCATCCAATCAAAAAAATTTTTGGTACACTGATAAAGGGTCACTCAAGTATCATTCCAGTGAAATTTAATTGATATCCAAAAATCAAATTCTGAGAAAATGATTTTCAAAGTTTCCACTATATAGCATATAGAGAAATGACCTCCGCCCATAAAATGCATATTTTTCATCCAATCAAAATAATTTTTGGTAAATTGATAAAGTGTTACTCAAGGATCATTCCAGTGAAATTTGGTTGATATCCATCAGTTACATTCTGAGAAAATGATTTTCAAAGTTTCCACTATATAACTTATAGAGAAATGACCTCCGCCCATAAAATGCATGTTTTTCATCCAATCACAATGATTTTTTGTAAACTGATAAAGGGTCACTCAAGGATCATTCAAGTGAAATTTGGTTGATATCCATCAGTTAGATTAAGAGAAAATGATTTTCAAAGTTTCCATTATATAACATATAGAGAAATGACCTCCGCCCATAAAATGCATATTTTCCATCAGATCACAAAGATTTTTTGTAAACTGATAAAGGGTCACCCAAGGATTATTCATGTAAAATTTAATTGGTATCCATTGATTAGAATCTGAGAAAACTCACTTTTTACCATATTTGGAAATAAGCCACGCCCATTAAATCCATGTTTTTCATTGGATCAAAATTTCTTGAACAACTTTGAAAGAGGGTCACCCAAGGATCATTCCTGTGAAGTTTGGTTGAAATCCATCCAGTAGTTTCTGAGGAGAAGATTTTTAAAGAAAAGTTTACGACCGGACGCACGCACGGACGGACGGACGGACGGACGGACGCACGACGGACACAACGCCATGACAATAGCCCCAGTGGCTTTCAGCCAGTGGAGCTAATAACCATTCAGTAGGGTAGAAAATAGTGTGGAAAAAGAAGAAATTGCTTGTCGGGAGCAATTTCTTCTTTTTTTCACAATATTTTCTCAATCATAAAATCACAGGCACGTATAAAGCAGGGATTAAACAGCAAAGGGTTAAATGGGGTTGAATTATGCTTTAATCGATAATCACTTGGTTTGGGCTTCCTATTGTGACAATCGACTAAGAAATTTCATGATCGACTAATCAGGTCCTAACACAAAGATGAAAGCCATTTTACATCGTTTTCAAAACTGTCATCAGTTTTGGTTAGGAAAAATGGATGCACAGTCAGACAGAAGTACAGTGGGTAGAAGTGAGTAGAGGGACACAGCCCCATGACAAAAGCCCCAGAGGCCTTCGGCAAGTGGAGCTAAAAATTTGGTAGTCCAGGCTTTAAGTTTAGACTATTTATTTATTTCATTATTGTTATTATTATTTATTATTTTATTTTATTTTTATTTCATTTATTTTATTTCTTATTTTAAGATTTAGAGTTATTTTGAAAGATAAAGAAATTGGCAGAAGTATCTCAATAATTTGGGCTTCATTCCTGTTTAAAGCAGTCTTCAATTCTTTTCTGAAGGTGAGCTCCAGATCAAGAGACTATGGGACTGACATCACATTAGTTTGAGGGTCCTGGCTACTTTTTTTGGCATCTCTGAGATGCACAAAACTTTCGTCCCTTAAAATCCTGAGGGAGGGGGGTGAAAAGGAGGAAGAGCAGCATAATTTTTGGGGCAACAAATCTGGAAATTAGACAGGAAGACTGGCAAACTTTTCCCAGAAAATGTCAGACAAAACTATAAAGATGCTGGAATAGTCTGACACAGGACACTTATCCTTCTGGATAGAATTGTGTGCTGTGTGAACAGTCTCTTAATTTTCATTATTATTAATGTATACTCCACTTAACTCTTTGCTGTTTAATCCCTGATTTTTATGTGCCTGTGATTTTTTGATTGAGAAAACAGTGTGAAAAAAGAAGAAATTGCTTCTGACTAGCATTTTCTTCTTTTCCACACTATTTTCTACCCTACTGAATTGTTATTTTTCAATTTAAATTCTCTTTAAAATATGATTTACAAAACCTTTGAATTTGGACAGGTCTAAAATTTTGTAAAACAGGAAAGGGTTAAAATGATTAAGTGACACTAGATTTATAACTCAAAAGACTAACAATTTCTCTAACAAGAGGACAATGATAGTCCTTTTTGTTAACCTTCGTATCTTTGTCTCAGTTAATAAAAATCGAATTTCCCAGCAAAAGTCATATTTGTACTTTTATGATTTGTGGCTTCTAGAGTGTAAATAAGAAAACAGCCCTTTTTCCAGTGATATCAAGTTAATTCCTCACATTGCCAAAAGGGTTCATAATTGTGACAGACAAATATTCTGACCAATTAGTATCATGAAGATTGGACTTATTGAAGATTGAACATGTAAGCTCATCTTGAGCATAATGTGCTCAGTTGAGCTAAAAATATACAATGGATATAACAACATTTGGACATTTAGGTCCCCCATCCACAAAGATGTTTTAAACAAAATGGCAAAAAATAATCAAGGTCAACTGAGAAATTCTGTCATAATCAATAATTTGATTGGTCAAATTCTTTTTTTGATTGGCAGTGGTGACATATAATTTAGTTCATATCATAGAATAAACATTTTGAGTCCTTCAAGCTGATTATTTCATAAAGACAAAATGAGGGAATAAACCTGATTAAAATAATTGAAATTTAAATATTTCAATGACAACACTAATAGTCTGACAATAACAAGGTTTTGTAAGATCAATACTCATTGGCTAATAAATCTTATCTGGAGGTGCCATTGATTTCAGGAGAATTGATCTTCACCAATCATCCAGGTGATCAATGAGGCATGACAATGTGTTTTTGCCTCATATCAATGACTCCATGTAAACGAGATGTATAGTGGAAGCATATTGACCTAAACCTTGCCTTTGTGATTTAAATAAATTAAATACCGATCCTTTCTTCTCGGCAAAACACGATTTATCAGCCGAATCCAAACGTAAAGTTGGAGTGCATGTGTTAGCTTTGCTAACCTGTTATCGCACATGCTTTTCACTATAACGACGATATTTGGTCACCCTCATGAACTAGTGAATCAATGCATAAATTGAGTTTCTTATTAAAAATCTTTAGATGCGGGTGAGAAAAATATGAATTTTCAAATTTCTTTAAATGCAACGTTAATTTATGTGTTTTGAATGGAAATGAAATATCTTCTCTCAGTCGTAATAATTGTTTTTGAAATCGAATCGTCTGCTACATGACTAGGTGCCCTGTATATAGGCTAACTACTAACTCCACTCATACCTGTAATTCGTGCAGTATAACGGAATGCCCATGCTTGATCGTCACGTGCCGAAGTATCTTCGGATTTTTTACATGTGCCTAATTATTTATTCTGCATAAAGGTCAGGTTCAAGTTAATATGCGCCCGCTATAACTGCCTATAGACATATAGGAAGTTTCAACTGTTTTGTGCTGAGCCATCCATATATTCAGTAAATGTTTTTCAAAACAAGAATAATACAAACAACAGGGAATTAAGCCAAATATAATCCCTGATTTTCCCCCTGGCAGGACAGAGCCTAAGTAACGGGTCGATTCACTTAATGTTAAGGTAAATCAGCCTTTATTCATTATTCGTTATCATTTACTTCTAAAGATAGTCGACATAACTCACTTAAGACGGTTAAGCTCAGGTTGGTAACCAAACCCATCGTAACTTCAGCTCGTCCAAGCTGAAGTTACCAGGCTTTGGTAACCCAACGATGAACTGCATTAATTTTCTCTAGGCACGTAAATCCTTTTGGTTTTAGGATACAGTTATTTGAATGTGTTTACGATTATTACCGACTAACTTTTCAATGAACCCAAAATATTGAAAAGCTAACTCGCCAAATTACGTCACAGCTAAGTCCCGCCCTGCCAGTTCATTAATAACGCAGAATAACTGAGACTCACAGTGAAGTAAGCTTTTATTGAACAACAAAGAAAATTCCCTTTTGATTCACATAAGAGTGTGATTGCAAATTCAAATATTGAAACAAGACAAGGGGAAATTTGCACAATTTTATGTGGAGACAAAAATTGGTCTGAAATGTCAACTTTGGTACATCTATAACAAAAGAATGAAAATACTTCACTGAGATATAGCAAGCGAATATCGACTATAGGTTTTCCTGAAGCTCAAAGATCTAAAATTCAATAGAATCATGGAAATGGTAACATAACAGGTTTGGGACAATACCAATAAATAATGTATGCTTGTAGAGCTTTCCCTTCTCAATTGATTAGCTGTGCAGTTTGAAATAGTATAAAAAAGATATAAGAATTATGGCTAAACAACATGTGCAGTTTGAAATAGTTATATCTAAGTTACAACATAGAAATATTAGCTTTAAGGCTAAACTACATGTGCAGTTTGAAATAGTAAAATCATAGAAATTGGCTTTATCATTTAACTACATGTGTTTTTAAAACAAGTATATATCTTAGAAATTACCATTTGTCAATGCTGAATAGAAATTCTTTGTGGAATTGCATTGAAATCAAAAAGCTGAAAGCACTTAATGCACTGATTGAAAATTATTTTTTAAGAATGAAATTTGAAAATCATTCTGGTTTAAAAACAAAATTCAAGTAGTAACGACTAAGATCAGACTACACATAATAAAAAAGTGTAGGGAGCTTCTGGAAGGGAGTGTCCTCTAATTAGCAGGAATACAGCTCACAGGAATTTAGAGAGTGATTGTTATGGCTGTCTGAAAAAGTCATATGTCACAGACAAATTAGCCAGGAGTTATTCTTCATTATTAAAGAACTGGCAGGGCGGGACTTAGCCTTAACATAATTTGGCAAGTTTACTTAAGATATTTTGGGTTCATTGAAAAGTTAGTCGGCAGTAATTGTGAACTGTATGACCTAAAACCAAAAGGATTCACATGCTTAAAGAAAGTGAACACATTTCATTGTTGGATTACAAAAGCCTCGATTGTATGCTGAAGTTATGAGGGTTTGGTAACCAACCTATGCTTTAGGGTCCCAAGTAAATTATGTTGACTATCTTTAGAAGTAAATAATAATGAATTCAGGCTGATTTACCTTAACCTTAAGTGCATCAACCCCTGCCAGGGGAAAAATCATGGATTATATTAATAATGAGACATGTACCTTTGTTGTAACAGTGGGGAGATGTTTCCTGCAACAAACTTATTGTTTTGTTATACACTATGTGAATAGATGTGTTAGTGCGTTCAATAAATAAATAGATGTTGAACAAAGTTATTGTGAAAGTGCCACAGTTAAAACTGTACTAAGGATATATAAATTCCATTAGAAGAAGCCAGGATTTAATTATCTTTTACAAGGTAACAAAAGTGTATAGCCTTTAATTTAGGGGAAAAAAAAGATAATGTAGATCTATTTACAATACTTATAACGCTATAGGGAAATGTAAAATTTTTGATGGACAGGGGATAAAAATTGGCCTTGACCTTCATGTTATTGGTCGCATTAAATTAAAATCATTGTATCTATTACAGTTATAGGGAAAAGTGTTTTAATGAAGTTTTTTTAGGAGAGGGGGATGAAAATTGACCTTGACCTTCATGTTATTGGCCACATTAATTTGGCATTGACATTGTGTAACATTACATCCATCCAACATTCACAGTGAAATACCTTTGACATTTTTGGGTGTTTTTTTTATTTTTTTGTTTGTTTGGGGATTAATGCCACATTCAACATTAATGCAGTAAGAAATGTTTGTAAGAGTCCCCATAAGGTCAATAGCCTATTATTTAGCAATCAACAAATAGTAAACACTCACAAAACATGATGAGTAGAGTTATGGTTCTAATTGTGCTCTGCACTTCTCCTCCTTGAGATCTATCCACCTGTAAAGTTTCATGATTCTAGCATGCATACTTTTGATGATATGCTCCAGACAAAAAAAAACGGTCTACGGAGCGACCAACCAACCAACTGAACGCCCCACCAACAAGTGCACATTTTAAGGCCATATACCCCCTCTTCTTCAAAGGGGGGCATAATTACATGGCAATGGCTGGTGCACCTACACTTGCTTTCTAGCTGTTTTTTCTCCCACCAGTGAAGACAACCACATCATTTCACCCGAGCCACAAGCTGCTCATCCCACATTACGAGGGTTATGTGCAAGACTATACTAAGTGTATATACAATTTATATACACTTAGAACAGTCTTGCGCTAACCCCTCGAATTAAGTGAACTACTTATCAAACACCCATTGGTCAGAGAGACAACTGAGCTGTGTCACATTGAATTCAGTCAAGTGCTTGATAAAAGTTCACCAAGTTAGAGTTTGAAATCACACCCCAATGATTGACAGCACTTTCGATTTTGTAGCAATTTTGCCAAGAATTTCTAGCACGACAAGGGTTAAAATAACAGGATAAGGCTTAAAAATCTTTGGCAAAAATTGCATTGAAATCAAAGTGCCTAAAGCACTGAATGCACTACTTGTGAGTCAGTTTTTATTCCAAAAATATTTTTTTCAACTTTTAACCCTTTCCTGTTTTACAAAATTTTGGACCTGTCCAAATTCAAAGGTTTTGAAGACGAAAATTAAAGGTGGATTAAATTTGAAAAATAACCATTCAGTAGGGTAGAAAATGGTGTGGAAAAGGAAGAAATTGCTTGTCAGAAGCAATTTCTTCTTTTTTCACAATGTTTTCTCAATCATAAAATCACAGGCACGTAAAAAGCAGGGATTAAACAGCAAAGGGTTAAGGTTAAAAATGAAAAAAATCAGGTGGTGTTAACTAAGGTCAGACTGCACATTATGTGCAGACTGATTTTTGACTACACCTCCTGCCAAAGAAGGAATATTCTGGGTTCAGCATGACACGGGTTAAGTTCTCAGCGTAAGATTTTGGATACAAATCAATGAAATGGTTATATTGAACGGTTTTCAGCTGTTAGATGTTCTTTGTTGCCATTGACTGTCAAAGCCTTTCTCAAATAATGCTTTTTCTTTGCTTTGCTGAAACTGGTATATTCCATACAGGGATATTTTTGTATCAATTTCATTATGGGCCATTGAAATGGGCCAATGGCCCATGTCCCATTCATTTACATGTAAAATCAAAGATTTTGATGGGCCATCTGCAAAATTGATGAGCCATTAGGGAAAAGTGGTAGGCTCAAGAATCCTTAGTACCTTTCCTAGATTAAAATAAACATCAGATTTGGATAGATTATACATGGAGACGATCCAAAACTGTCATCAGATTTAGTCTAAAACAAATAGTTTGTCCTCAAAATCAGTAAGGCTATCCTTATACAATCCCTGCCATTAGCAGGAGGAACAAGCAAAGATTATAAGGTGGTCTGATCTTAGTCTTTACCTCCAGAATTTCCTTTCAAACATGATAAATTTATGCAGGGGTTGACACTTACTCCTGAGATTAAGGAGTCAATTAATTGGACTCCTAATTACACATAAAATAAAGGAGTCCAAGCTCTAAATAAGAAGTCCACATTTTCATAATGGGAGAACATCGTGGAAAAAAAAAGCAATTACTTGTAATAAGCAATTTTTTTTCCATAATGTTCTTCCAAAGATGATTTTTGTCTCAAAACAAGTAAATGTTGTCTTCAACAAGTTTTGTAATGAAAACATCTACAGTTTCAGCAAGTGTTAGAAAGGATACTGCCCTGCACATTTTTTTTTTCAAATTATTCTCATATGACCATAATTGGAGTCAATCATACTACTTACTCGCTAATGTTAGGAGTCCAACTGGAAACTAATGAGTCTCATACTCCCAGACTCCCCTTAGTGTCAAACCCTGATATGAGATCTCTGATCTTTGTCTCCTGCCAAAACAGGAATATTCCAGATTCAGCAAAACAAGGGACATAAGCATTCAAAGGTACAGGTGAGAGAGGGGGGGGGGGGGTGTGTGAAGCCAGTCTTATAATATTTATGTTCTCTTTGAAACACTATGTTGTGGGTACTCATTTGATTGATTGAACAGAGTTTTAGCCATTTTCTTTTTTTTTTCAGTTATAATGTGGCCGCTGGAGCACCTAATAATGGATTCCTGGTATTTCTCTCACCAGTACAGCCATCATATCCTTTCCTAGCCTTCAGCTGCTATCTCACATAGGTCTACGATTCTCAACCTATTGGTGAGAGACAATTTGTAGGAAAGAATGCATGCCACAGTCGGGGATTGAACCTTGGACCTCTAGATTGACAGTCAGACGCACTACCAACTGCGCTCTGACAGTGGCTAGGTACTCACTTGAATAGTCTTGACGAGAAGATTCAAATGTGTATCTGCAATAAACAATGTAGAATTTGTGCAAGTATGGTAGTTATTATCTTATTTAACCCTTCTCAAGCTGAATTAAAACCTTTCATTTGTAACATTACATGAAAATCAAAGTGCCAAGAGCACCAGGTGCACTTATTTTGAGTCAGTATTTATTTTGAAAACTTAATCTAAACTTTTCTCTGTTTATAAAAATACTAGAAAGCCATGAATGTTTGAGTCGCTCCACAGGCTTGAAATTTTTGCAAAAGCAAATAAATGTTTTGATTACATTTTCAGATATTTGGGGTTCTACTGATGTTGAAAATGATTTTCAAAGTTTCAACTATTTAACAGATAGAGAAATGAACTCCGCTCTTAAAAGACATATTTTTCATCAAATAAAAATAATTTTGGCTGCATGATAATGGGTCATCCAAAGATCATACCAAAAATGTTTGATTGATATCCATCAGTTACATTCTGAGAAAATGATTTTCATAGTTTCCACTATATAACATATAGAGATGACCTCCGCCCATAAAATGCATATTTTCCATCCGATCACAATGATTTTTTGTAGACTGATAAAGGGTCACTCAAGGATCATTCCAGTGGAATTTGGTTGATATCCATCACTTACATTCTGAGAAAATGATTTTCAAAGTTTCCACTATATAACATATAGAGAAATGACCTCCACCCATAAAATGCATATTTTCCTTCTGATCACAATGATCTTTTGTAGACTGATAATTGGTCACACAAGGCTCATTCCAGTAAAATTTGGTTGATTCCACCACTTACATTCTAAGACTAGAAAGCCATGAATGGCTTGAGTCGCTCCACAGGCTTGAAATTCTTGTAAAACAAATAAATGTTTTGACTAGATTTTTAGATATTTGGGGCTCTACTGATATTGAAAATGATTTTCAAAGTTTCAACTATATAACAAAAAGAGAAATGACCTCTGCTATTAAAAGACGTATTTTTCATCAAATCAAAATAATTTTTGGCTGCATGATAATGGGTCACCCAAAGATCATACGTAAAATGTTTGATTAATATCCATCAGTTACATTCTGAGAAAATGTTTTTCATAGTTTCCACTATTTAACAAATTGATAATTGACCTCCACCCATAAAATGAATATTTTTCATCCAATCAAAATAATTCTTGGTACACTGATTAAGGGTCACTCAAGGATCCAGTGAAGTTTAGTTGATATCCAAAAATCACATTCTGAGAAAATGATTTTCAAATTTTCCAATATATAACACATAGAGAAATGACCTCTGCCCATAAAATGCATATTTTCAATCCAATCAAAATAATTTTTGGTACACTGATAAAGGGTCACTCAAGGATTAATCCAGTGAAATTTGATTGATATCCATTAGTTACATTCTGAGAAAATGATTTTCAAAGTTTCCACTATATAACATGTAGAGAAATGACCTCTGCCCATAAAATGCATATTTTTCATCCAATCAAAATAATTTTTTGTAGACTGATAAAGGGTCACTCAAGGATCATTCCGGTGAAATTTGGTTGATATACATCAGTTACATTCTGAGAAAATGATTTTCAAAGTTTCCACTATATAACATATAGAGAAATGCCCTCCGCCCATAAAATGCATATTTTGCATCCAATCAAAATGATTTTTTGTAGACTGATAAAGGGTCACTCAAGGATCATTCCTGTGAAATTTGGTTGATATCCATCAGTTACATTCTGAGAAAATGATTTTCAAAGTTTCCACTATATAACATATAGAGAAATGACCTCTGCCCATAAAATGCATATTTACCATCCGATCACAACGATTTTTTGTAGACTGATAAAGGGTCACCCCAGGATCATTCATGCAAAATTTGATTGGTATCCATTGATTAGAATCTGAGAAAACTCACTTTTTACCATATTTGGAAATTAGCCACGCCCATTAAATCCATATTTTTCATTGGATCAAAATTTCTTGAACAACTTTGAAAGAAGGTCACCCAAGGATCATTCCTGTGAAGTTTGGTTGAAATCCATCCAGTAGTTTCTGAGGAGAAGATTTTTAAAGAAAAGTTTACGACCGGACGGACGCACGCACACACGCACGGACGGACGGACGCACGACGGACACAACGCCATGACAATAGCCCCAGTGGCTTTCAGCCAGTGGAGCTAAAAATGATTTTCAAAGTTTCCACTATATAACATATAGAGAAATGACCTCCCCCCATAAAATGCATATTTTCCATCCGATCACAATGATTTTTTGTAGACTGATAAAGGGACACTCAAGGATCATTTCAGTGAAATTTGGTTGATATCCATCACTTTCATTTTGAGAAAAATATTTTCAAAGTTTCAACTATATAACATATAGAGAAATGACCTCCGCCCATAAAATGCATATTTTCCATCCGATCACAATGATTTTTTTGTAGACTGATAAAGGGTCACCTAAGGATCATTTATGTAAAATTTAATTGGTATCCATCAAATAGAATCTGAGAAAACGCACTTTTTACTATATTTGGAAATTAGCCATGCCCATTAAATCCATGTTTTTCATTGGATCAAAATTTCTTGAATAACTTTGAAGGAGGGTCACCCAAGGATCATTCCTGTGAAGTTTGGTTGAAATTCATCCAGTAGTTTCTGAGGAGAAGATTTTTAAAGAAAAGTTTACGACCGCACGCACGCACGGACGGATGGACGTACGGATGCACGACGGACATAACGCCATGACAATAGCCCCAGTGGCTTTCAACCAGTGGAGCTAAAAATCGGGCGATATGGACTAAGATTGGATTGCACATGTGTGCTGGCTGATCTTTGTCTATACCTCCTGTCAGAACAGGAATGACAAGCATGACAAGGGTTAAATCTCAAAATACCCCTTACAGCTTCCAGCATTACCAGGCAAAGGCTTTGACAGCCAAGGGCAATAAAGAACGGCTCACAGCCTGAAAACTGTTCAATATAACAATTTCATTGATTTCCCTGTCCCGGACATGATCAATTGTCTACAGGACATCAAGAATACATATTGAGTGGCCAGCAATTATTTAATGACTGGAACTATGACCCACATCACAGATCAATCTATTTGAACCAAGAGTTTATCAGTCAATAGCTTGGAATAAATTGCGTTTCAAAACACAATTGATGTTAGGCAGTACACCCCTTCATAGCTTCACTTTCATCATGGAGATCCTGCCACAATCACCAGTGTTCCCACTGCTTTTTAAATCTGGGAGTAATCAAAGCACTGAAAGTACTGATGGTGAACGAATCTGTTGGCATTCTAAAGTGATGTATTAAATTCGTTGAGAAAAGAGAAATTATAAACATAAAAAATAATCAAGGGAAAGTGTCTCGTCAAAATTCTAAATTCAAAGATTGAGAAAGAGAGGAAAAGAAAGGTAGAGAGAGTGACAGACAGAGACAGACCGATAGACAGAGAGCGATAAGCCTAGAGAAAAGAAAACAGGCAACTTTAGTGTCTAGACTAATGATTCTTTTCTTAACTCAAAAAATAGCAGTTAGAAAGGTAATTCAATTTCCACATGCGGAACCCATATTTTAGCAGAATAGAGAGCAGTCTTTCTGCATTTTGACTTTTAAGCGTTATCCGCTATGGCTCTGGTACAACCTGAATGCCCCCCCCCCCCATCCTCCGAATTAAAAGACCGCTGTTTCGTAATTGTAATTACAGGGTTTTGGTCTCTTTCGGTAATATTCAGTCTTGTGAAAGAATAATCATCTGATGCCATTGCGTAAAAATGAATTAAAAAAAACAAAAAAACAATACGATGAAATCTATGTAGGAAGGTATTTTGTACAGCTAATGAATTGTCCAAATATAGTCGTTGTTTAAATTCTATTGCTCCTACCAAACGGCAGATAATCGTAAACCTAAGAGGGTAGAAGATAGCAGCTACGTACGGATGTATGCTCATCATAGTTCTGGTGCGAGAAATACCAATTTTCATATTAAGGTAAAGATGCTCCAGTCCACAGGCGATTGATTCACAATCCAAGTTTCGTTTTCTGTAATATTTTACATACTTCCGGTAAAACAAATAGATGAATGATTGTATTGAGGAAATTCTAGAGCCATCCGAGGGATAGAAGCGCTACTATACAGTTGTAGTTACGATGTCAAGTACTTTGAAAAAAAAATCCATTCGATGTTAAAATTTGAAATTAGGTCTATCGTGTTGGGATATTTGTTCATTTGATTCTTTTATTTATTTATCTATTCACGACATTCATATATTAACAGTAAATCGTACCGAGATTGCTATATCCCCTGTTTTCCGGCCTTGTTTGAAACGAAAAAAAAAAAAAAAACTAGAAAGCCATGGATGGCTTGAGTCGCTCCACAGGCTTGAAATTCTTGTAATAGCAAATCAAAGTTTTGACTAGATTTTTAAATACATGTATTTTGGGTTCTAATGATGTTGAAATGATTTTAAAAGTTTCCACTATTATAACATATAAAGAAATGACCTCCGCCCATAAAATACATATTTTTCATACAATCAAAATAATTTTTGACTGCATGATAATGAATCACAAAAGGATCATACTAATGAAGTTTGATTGATATCCATCTGTTACATTCTGAGAAAATGATTTTCAAAGTTTCCACTATATAACATATAGAGAAATGACCTCTGCCCATAAAATACATATTTTTCATCCGATCACAAAAATTTTTGGTAGACTGATGAAGGGTCACCCAAGGACCCTTCATGTAAAATTTGGTTGATATCTATCAATTACGTTCTGAAAAAATGATTTTCAAAGTTTCCACTATATAACATAATAGAGAAATGACCTCCGCCCATAAAATACATATTTTTCATCTGATCACAATACTTTATGGTAGACTTATAAAGGGTCACCCAAGGACCCTTTATGTAAAATTTGGTTGATATCTATCAGTTACATTCTGAGAAAATGATTTTCAAAGTTTCCACTATATAACATATAGAGAAATGACCTCTGCCCATAAAATACATATTTTTCATCCGATCACAAAAATTTTTGGTAGACTGATGAAGAGTCACCCAAGGACCCTTCATGTAAATTTTGGTTGATATCTATCAGTTACATTCTGAAAAATGATTTTCAAAGTTTCCACTATATAACATATAGAGAAATGACCTCCGCCCATAAAATACATATTTTTCATCTAATCACAATACTTTATGGTAGACTAATAAAAGGTCACCCAAGGACCCTTTATGTAAAATTTGGTTGATATCTATCAGTTACATTCTGAGAAAATGATTTTCAAAGTTTCCACTATATAACATATAGAGAATTGACCTTCGCCCATAAAATTCATATTTTTCATCTGATCATAATAATTTTTTGAAGAGTGATAAAGGGTCACCAAAGGATCATTCATGTAAAATCTTATTGGTATCCATTGATTAGAACCTGAGAAAAGTCACTTTTTACCATATTTGGAAATTAGCCACGCCCATTAAATCCATGTTTTTCATTGGATCAAAATTTCTTGAACAACTTTGAAAGAGGGTTACCCAAGGATCATTCCTATGAAGTTTGGTTGAAATCCATCCAGTAGTTTCTGAGGAGAAGATTTTTAAAGTAAAAGTTTACGACCGGACGCACGGACGGACGGACGGACGCACGACGGACACAACGCCATGACAATAGCCCCAGTGGCTTTCAGCCAGTGGAGCTAAAAAAAAAAAACACACAGGAAATTGGATTTGGGTAATATGATACAAAAATACCCGTAACCGAAGATATTTACATTACAACAAGCTTTAAGATAACTAGAAAGCCATGAATGGCTTGTGTCGCTCCACAGGCTTGAATTTCTTGTAATAGCAAATCTAAGTTTTGACTAGATTTTTTATATATTTCGGGTTTTACTGATGTTGAAATGATTTTCAAAGTTTCCACTATTATAACATATAGAGAAATGACTTTCGAATAATTTTTGGCTGCATGATAATGGATCACACAAGGATCATACTAATGAAGTTTGATTAGTATCCATCAGTTACATTCTGAGAAAACGATTTTCAAAGTTTCCATAACATATAGTGGAAATGACCTCCGCCCATAAAATACAAATTTTTCATCCGATCACAATAATCTTTAGTAGACTGATAAAGGGTCACCAAAGGATCATTCAGTACAATTTGGTTGATATCTATCAGTTAGATTCTGAGAAAATGATTTTCAAAGTTTCCACTATATAACATATAGTGGAAATGACCTCCGACCATAAAAAACAAATTTTTCATCCGATCACAATAATCTTTAGTAGACTGATAAAGGGTCACAAAAGGATTATTCATGTAGAATTTGGTTGATATCTATCAGTTAGATTCTGAGAAAATGATTTTCAAAGTTTCCACTATTATAACATATAGAGAAATGACCTCCGCCCATAAAATACATATTTTTGATCCGATCACAATAATTTTTCGTAGACTGATAAAGGGTCACCAAAGGATCATTCATGTAAAATTTGGTTGATATCTGTCAGTTAGATTCTGAGAAAATGATTTTTCAAAGTTTCCACTATATAACATATAGAGAAATGACCTCCGCCTATAAAATACATATTTTTCATCTGATCACAATAATTTTTCGTAGACTGATAAAGGGTCACAAAAGGATTATTCATGTAAAATTTAATTGGTATCCATCAATTAGAACCTGAGAAAATTCACTTTTTACCAAATTTGGAAATTAGCCACGCCCATTAAATCCATGTTTTCATTGGATCAAAATTTCTTGAACAACTTTGAAAGAGGGTCACCCAAGGATCATTCCTGTGAAATTTGGTTGAATTCCATCCAGCATTTGCTGAGGAGAAGATTTTTAAAGAAAAAGTTTACGACCACACGCACGGACGCACAGACGGACGGACGCACGACGGACACAACGCCATGACAATAGCCCCAGTGGCTTTCAGCCAGTGGAGCTTAAAACGGGATTTAAGCAAGAGGTGTAAATTCGGTAATTGAGAACATAAGTTGTCTGGTAATGGTTTAAATTTTATTTCATATTAAGGTTGGTCACGGTCAAGTGGTGCTTGTTTATGTTTCAATGAGAATTTAGACGCGCCCTACCTAATAAACGCGCTCCCCCATAAATACGATTCCCAGGCCCTTGACTATACGATCAACAGCATCCAACCGTCCATGGTCCGTGGTGAAAAATCCGGTCTCGAATTTAAATTCAAAAGCTGCTACTCCACGACGTAATGTTCATTAGATTATGGGTTAACTATCTTAAATTCCTATCAGGATAAGGCTGGTTGCGTCATTAAAAGATCGTTCAACATCTGAAAAACTAGCGCGTCCTAAATCGCGCAGTCTTCCGGAAGTGCGAAAGGTTAAAATTTATCACAAAATTAAAACTATTTCTCGTTATTCTTCATAAGTCACATGCGAACAAAATACCCTTTTGTTGTTACGAAAATATTTCTGAAATCATTTCACCTTCTGCAAATATACAAAATATCCGAGTCAAATGATTAAATCCTAGTCACAATTCATACTGTTAAAATAGGAAAACCCCGTAAAATCTCGTGTGTGACTTATTTCAAAAGCGACGTCGCCGCTTGCAAGAATCTAGGGACTTCAAAGGGTGCCGACACGCGGTGACCCAGCTAGCTCCAGACGTTTTGTGTTTCACTACGAAACACTTTCATTTCATGTACCGGGTGCATTTACACATCACGAAATTTTAGGATTTAATACTGGATTATTTATTTCATACGTGAATAGGTAATGATTTATTAGACCGCTTTGTCCATCGGTAGCGGAACATTGAATATTGCATCGTCTGGAACTTCCTACCTTGTACAAATAATAACAATAATAATAATCTCGGCTTCTGCTAACACAATCATTTGCTTTTGAAAGCTGCAATTAATGGTCGAGGGTGACCGTATTTCGATAGATGACTTAAAATGACAGAATTACAATTCATTAGCTAACATTTTATTTTATTTTTTAAATCTTTAGCCTTAATAGATAAATAGAAAAGTGTATTGGGTAGCGTACGTATTTCAATCGATAATTACGAACATGTTAACAGTTTGCTTCTCTTAGGTACCAAAATAGGTAATTTTTTTTAATTAAGTAAAAGAATCTGAAATAATAGCGCCCCCACAACGTTTTGCATCGCGCTCGGGCGCGTTTAATAGGAGAAATACGGCAGGAACATTCCATTCGTTTGTAAACTTGACCTTTCGTAACTTATATGCAAAGACTTCATTCATAAGAAGGCAGGTTAAATCGTAGTAGGTCATCACGTGGGATGTGGCCAATCAGGGGTGTGTAGAAGTTCAAGAGTTCATGACCTCAATAAACACACATTTCCGGCAAATTACTACAAGTTGCAATAGCGAAGGTTTAAATCAAAAACATAGTATCTGTCTATACAGTGTACAGACACAACCTTTGTTTTTGCTCTCAACTCTCGACAATCTTACGCCGATCAAAAATTCGCCCGTATAGACATTCCAAGATATTTTTGTATTTTTAAAGGGTAATTTTCATTATCTTCACTTGATGAAGAAAGCTAGAATCATGTATTTCACGATACAAACAGTGATTTTGTAGAGAGAAGTATCTAGAGATACTAAATTGAATCTAAAGAGGTACTGCTTTATTTAAAACCTATTAAGATCCTACAGGATTTTCCATACACGGTATATAACACTGGTGAACGAAAATTTCGTTCACCAAAAATGGGTATTTTACAGTATGCATGTATCCCCTCCATCTAACACAAAGAAGGCTGGTTGAAAAACTAAGAGGCTACAAGCTTTAAATAAAGGGTAAATCTACCCCATTTGGAGGTTTTGGGAATACTGATTACAACACTCTTATAAAGATTCCACTCCATTGGCACCTATATAGAGAGAGTTGAATCAAAATATAATAATGTCTCCAAATGAGGTTTAGTAAAATAGTAAAAGCCAGTACTGTAGACCTAGATAAGACTGCTCTTTGAGGAGCAGTTTGACTTGGATCTATCTTTAGTAGTGGACCTGTAATATTTCTGCGACATTTCGGACCTCATGAACTTTCACAGTTCATTACCTCCAAAACATTGTAGAATTATTTCGGGTCCCCTACTTTAATCTGTTTGAATATTTCTAAAGGGTAATGGTATTTGTTTCTCTTTGGTTTAACAGATTCATTTATTACAGTATTACAGATGGAGTGACGAACATCACACAAAATGGGAACAAATGTAAAGTCTCATGGCTACCGGCAAATACCAACAATCGTTATCAAACAGAAATCGAGTGAAGATGTGACATCACGGATTTCGGAGTTAACAGATGTTGATTCGGTCTCTGTGAATACAGCTAGAGATGAGAAGTAAGTAACACTTAATTCTTCAACAGAAAAATCTTAATATCATGAACATTCTCTAGAAAAATGCTATCAGAGACAGACCTATTTTCATGTGATATGGTACACTTTCAGATCAAATCAATAAGTTTGATCACATTACTAATTACTTTTGACAGCCCAAGTAAAGTAGTCCCGTGTCATGTCACATGTGACTCCTTGTAAGGCCCATTTTCAGATTTGACAAACTTAAGTAATGCACCCCTCTTCCCCAAACCCCGACCCTCTGCCAGATAACCATTAAATCAAAGGTTTTGTGACTTTTGGACAAAAAGAAAGATCGGATTTTAATGCAAATAACTCCCATCTTTCCTTTGAGTATTTCTTTCGATACAACCTGCTTTCATCAATAAAAATGAAAATGGTGAAAGTCTGATGATTTTTTTGTTCTTTTAAGTTTCTTTATTTTGTCTCAAAAGATGTCGATAAATATATAGAGGACAATTGAGAGAGAAGTCATTGAATACCAAATTAATTATAGACTAGTCATCTATAAACAGATAAAAACAAGGCTGTGCTATAATAATTAAAATACTTTGATCAAAATCTGAAATACTGTATTTTCTCTAATAATAGTGTCTTCACTAACAGTAGCACCCCTACATTTTTTACTAAAAAATCCCAATTAAAATGCCTAAATTTTAGGAACTTTTTGAGATTTCTTCTCTAATTTGAGATAAATTTCCTCTAAACAATCATATAAATGATTGTTTAGAGGAAATTAACCTCAAATTAAAAGAAAAGGGGCCTAAAAGACACCAATTTCAATGTATTTTTAAATAAAAAAATGCATACCAAATAAAAGCTCCCTGACCATGTTATGTATAGCTCCCAGGAGCATTTATTAGGAGAAATACAGTACCCCTCTATCTGTAGCTTTGTAATCATGTTCTTGAAATTAATTTATGCCTGTTCAGTGCTTGAATAATCCCTTTGGGTATTGCACTTGAGAAAATATTTAAGTTAAAGAAGAAATTGCAGTGCTACAAGAATTGATTTCATAACAAGACTTTGAGGGGAGGGGGTTTGAGGGGTCAAAAAACCACCCCACCCCACCCCCATCTCTGTAGACTACTTATTTCAATTTCTTGGAAAAATTCAAGCAAAACTTTGTTACACTAGGAACACCCCCCTTCCCTGTAACATGTATATAAGAATCTCTTATATTGAAATCCCTAATCTGCGGAATGTCAAATGACACAACCAGTTTATGGCATTTACAATAATTAACCTTTGGACTCAAAACTAATAAGTAAGTCATTGAAAGGTAAATTGATTAAGTAATGAGAGAAAGATTGAACTTGATTTCACTTCTATATATGGACAAAGGCTGTTTAAATCTCTTTCCAATATGATAAACCTTACATAGTAATGTGTCAATGCTCGAGAGGAGAGGTTGTAATGCGCATCAGTTTCTTGATCAATGTCTTTAGTTTTATATCTGAGTTTAATTAATGGAAGTGAATGTCAATCTTGCCTATTTTATTGGCCCACAGAATTCTACAGAAAGCAAATTCAAGACAGAATAATCTAAATTTAAAGAACTTATTTTTCTTTCAATGTAAATACCACAATATGTGTGGTGTACGTGGTCTAGAAGTAGAGCTTTAGCAAGAGGACTAATCAACCCCTATGAGATCCAAGAATAAACACTGGTGTAAACAAGAAAATTGTCATTAAGACCCCTTTTCCTGAGATATCAGATGGATTCTTCCTATTTTCAAAATGGTTCATCCTTGAGACCAATCACTCTGGCCAAGATTCATGAAGAGTAGGCTAGTTTTGTGGCCTTAAGAGTGTAAATAAGAAAATTAACATAATGGTCCCTTTTTCATTGATATGGCATTGATCTTTCCCATTTTCAAAAGGCTCCACCATTGTGACCTGCCAAACACTCTGACCATGTTTAAAGAAGATTGGGCCATATTTGTGCATGTAAACAACAAAAATTTCATTTAGGCTCCCTCTCCCTTTATATGGCATGGATCTTTCCTTATTTTCAATATAGGGTTTACCCTTGTGACAATTAACTAAAAATCATTAGGATTGGGCCATATGAATGCCATGGCCTCCAGTATGTTAATAAGAACATTGACATTAAGACCCCTTTTCCAATAATTTGGCATAGATCTTTCCCATTTTTTATAGGGTTCAAAATTATGACCTGAAAAACATTCTGACTAAGTTTCATGAGAGTTTGTTTATATATGTGGTCTCTAGAGTGTAAACACTTATATTGTTGACACCCGATATAGGACAACAGATGTTCAATGATTACAAAAGTGCATCTTGAGCATGTTGTTCTCATCTGAGCTGAAAAGTGTCATTAAGGCTCTATTTCCCATGACATCATATGAACCCTTCCTATTTTCAATAGGTTTCATTCATTCTAGTAACCTGACAAATATTCTGACCAAGTTTCATGAAGTTTTAACAATAATTGTGGTCTCTAAAATGAAAACAAGTAAACTGTCCTCCAGGCCCCTTATCCTGTATTTATGGCATGGTTAGTCCCATTTTCTAGGGTTCTATATTGTGACCTGACAAACATTCTGACTGAGATTGTGGACCATTTTTGTGGCCTCTAGAGTGTAAACAAGAAAAGTGTCATTAAGGCCCCTTTTCCAGTGATAAGGCACGAAATTCCCATTTTAAATTGTGGCCATTCTTGTGACCTGACAAACAAAATAAACAAGTTTCGTTAAGCTTGAGCTTTATTTGTCAACTCTTAGAGTGCAAACACTAAAATTGTGAATGTCTGACAATGAATAATTAAAGGACATAACACAATTCCCAAATCTTGGAGTATGTTTTGCTCAGGTGAGCTAAAAATAAAAAGTCCCAAAGTCACCATAAAATAAATAAATAACCTAATTCTTTGTGAAAATAGTGTTTGTACAAATTTAAGTATGGTAAGATGTCTAAGAATATTTGAATGATTTCAGATTAGTGAACTTTCTCATTCAACCCCTGGAATTAAACCCATCAAAGAACTTCCCATACTGTACTGTATTTTCTCTAATAATAGTGCCCTCCCTAAAAGTAGCACCACTATATTTTTTACTATGAGAACCTACTTTAAATGCCTAAATTTTAGGATTTTTTTGAGACTTCGTTTCTACTTTGTAATGATTTTAATTTTTCATCCATTTTTTAAATCAGAAAATGCATGCTAAATAAAAGCTCCCTGACCATGTTATGAATAACTCCTGGGAGTGTTCATTTGGAGAAATATGGTAGGTAGAATTCATTGAGAAGAATGGGAGTGAATGAGAGGTGCTACTTTTTGGAAAGGTGCTTTTATAAGAGGAAATATGGTATCTACAAATGTTCATGTTCAAGTTTATATGTTTACTCACTTACATTGAAAAGGGTACACCTCCAAAATTAAGCAAGCAAGAGTTCGAAGGCCCTTTTGCACTGCACTTCTACTTAACAAGATCTATATACCACGAAAGTCTCAAGTTAATAGCTTTTATATTTTCTGAGATATTCATTCTTAAAATAACAAAGGGCAATAACTGACCATGATAATCAAACCTGAGAAGTCAAGGTTCTTGTGCACTGAACTTTTCCATATTGAGATCTAATAACCTGTGAAGTTTAGAGGTAATAATGGATTAATTCAGGTTTTTGAGGATGTTAACATTATTGAAGAGACCCGAAAAATGGTTTAATGCCTGAGTGCGAAGCATTTTGAATGGTTCTGCAAATGTAAAGGCCCGAAAAAGCATGAATTGACACTATTATTGCATAAAAAGATAGATAAGAGTAAATAATATCATATAAACTATACAAAACCAGTTACAGACCTACTTATTATGCTGTCATGCATTACACCATCCATCTTTTTATACCAACGTTGCTTTATGACGTCATACAATTTAACGCGGGATTCAGAGCAACCTCTTTAGGTATGCTCTATAATAATGTTGGACAAGGAAACGATAAAATGTATAGGCCCAGACCTAGAATATTTAAATAAAAAAGCCGGGCTTTAACGGCACATGAATTTACTGATTAATCCACGTTTTCTCTCATTAACGCTCGGATTTTGTTCCTTAACATATGCCTTATACGACCCAAAAACATACAGTTTATGCAATAATAGTAATTCTACTTTCTGAGATCTACTCCTTAGAAAACCCATGTCTTTTAACCCTTTGCTGTTTAATCCCTGCTTTTTACGTGCCTGTGATTTTATGATTGAGAACACATTGTGAAAAAAGAAGAAATTGCTTCTGACAAGCAATTTCTTCTTTTTCCACACTATTTTCTACCCTACAGATTGGTTATTTTTCAAATTAAATCCACTTTAAATTTTCATCTGCAAAACCTTTGAATTTGGACAGGTCCAAAATTTTGTAAAACAGGAAAGAGTAACTAACAAAGGGCAATATCTCCCCTATGAAACCAAGTAGTGTGGTTCTTGTGCACTGCACTATTCCTCATAAAATCTATCAACCTATGAATCATGATGATAGCAATTTTATGTTTTATGAGAAAGGTAAAGACAAGCTCAATGGTGGAATGAAGGATGGAAGGAATGATAGATGGAGACAATTAATATATATTTTCTTTGCCAAAATGGCTGAGGATGATAATAGTGTATTGCAAGAGTCTGACAATAATAAAAGTCTATATAGATTTTCTACTTTGCAGACATTTGGAACAGAAATTAGTTTGTCTTCAAGATAATAAGATTTCTCATCCATACCAATTAAATGTGTAATCATATTACGTTCTTCAAGAACCTGAGAAGTCACCCTACAGAAAAAAAGCAGTGGTATTCCACTGGTATTCAAGTGGTATTCCACTGACATTTTCTGTGGGGTGCAGCCAGATCTGTGAAATATATACCAAAGACAAGAATTTCAAGGTATGGGACCCTTAATAGTTCCGCAACTTTTTAAAAAAAGTCATAAACTTTAACCAAGGTTTCCTATTGATTTCATTAACATATTTAAAATTGTGTAAGAGCATGAGTTCTGAAAAGTTGCAGAACTTATTTTGTGAGTCCACTACCTTAAAGCCTAATATTAAGGCTCTTGGTCTTATGGTCCAGGTGGAGAATATTTATTTAGTTAATGTTTTTGACAATACATTTCAATTCTGTGAAGTACATGTATTTCAAAATTCTTTGACGTAATGATAATTTCTGTCTTGTTTCAACTGAAATTTGAAGGTTACTTCAAGGAAGGAGACTTTGTGACATTTAACTGGTAGACAGACATACACACATTTGTAGGACATTGATTTATTGCAATATGTAAACCGGAGGATGAAGTGCTCAGGTGGGCTAAGTCAAAAGAAATACCCCAGAGCATGACATTTCCAACAATTTTATATGAGCTCCAAGCAAAGACTCTGGCCAGCCTGTGCAGTAGCAGCCTGTGCTCTTTACATAGACAAGGTCTTGTTAAAAGACCTTGTCTATCTTTAGAGCACTTGTAGTGCCTTTAGAAAGTCAGTCAATCTTCTAATTACTCTTTGTGGCTTGTTTAGACTGCTAAATGTTGGCCATTCACACACAGTTCAAATTGTTGGAAATGTCACACACAGCCAGGCCCAATTTTACTCCCCTGGCTATATGTAGTATATGTAAAATCTGCAATAACCCTGTGAGCCTGAATGATGTGAACATCAAGCAAAGCAAAATTAACCAATTTTCAGAAAATAATTGCAGCAAGAATTTCATTAATGTTCAAAATACTAGCTACAATAATTAGAAAGCCAAAAATGGCTTGAAACGCTCCACAGGCTTGAAATTCTTGTAATAGCAAATCAAAGTTTTGACTAGATTTTGAGATATTTTGGGTTATACTGATGTTGAAAAAGAATTCCAAAGTTTCCACTAAATGACATATAGATAAATGACCTCCACCCATAAAAGACATTTTTTTTCATCCAATCACAATAATTTTTGGCTGCATGATAATAGGATCATCCAAGGATCATACCAATGAAGTTTGATTGATATCCATCAATTACATTCTGAGAAAAAGATTTTCAGTTTCCACTATATAACATATAGAGAAATGACCTCTGCCCATAAAATACAAATTTTTCATCCAACCACAATAATGTTTGGTAGAAAGATAAAGGGACAATCACAAATCATTCCAGTGAAATTTAGTTGATATCCATCAATTACATTCTGAGAAAATGATTTTCAAAGTTTCCACTATATCATATATTGAGAAATGACCGCCACCTATAAAAATACATATTTTCCATCCCATCACAATAGTTTTTGGTAGACAGATAAAATGTCTGTCAAGGATCATTCCAATAAAATTTGGTTGATATCCATCAATTACATTCTGAGAAAATGATTATAAAAGTTTCCTCTTTATAACATATTGAGAAATGCAGGGCTTGAAAATTCTTGAAATTTCTACTTGTCCTGCTATATAAGAAAATATAGTGATACATTAATTTCATAAGTGAAATTTTGAAAAATCCACTCATCCTGCTTATATAGACAAAGAAGGAAAAAATCATGCAGGACGAGCGGACGAGTAGAATTTTCAAGCCCTTTAACGACCTTCCCCCATAGAATACATTTTTTTCACCTGATCACAATAATTTTTTGTAGATTGATAAAGGATCACTAAAGTATCATTTGAGTGAAATTTGGTTGATACCCATCTGTTATATTCTGAGAAAATGATTTTCAAAGTGTCCACTATATAACATATAGAGAAATGACCTTCCCCCATAAAATACATATTTTTCATCTGATCATAATAATGTATTGTAGGCTGATAGAGGGTCACCCAAGGATCACTCTTGTAAAATTAAATTGGTATCCATCAATTAGAATCTGAGAAAAATCACTTTTTACCATATTTGGAAATAGGCCATGCCCATTAAATCCATGTTTTCATTGGGTCAGAATTTCTTGAACAAATTTGAAAGAGGGTTTCCAAAGGATGAGTCCTGTGAAGTTTGATTGAAATTCATTCAGTAGTTTCTGAGAAGAAGATTTCTAAACAAAAAGTTTACGACCAGATGCACGGACGGACGCACACAAGACAGACACATCGCCATGACAATAGCCCCTGTGGCCTTTGGCCAGTGGGACTTAAAAACACTTATAAGACAGCTCCTCAGTTCACCAAGCTGTAGAATTAGGTAGACACTCTTAAGCCATGTCTTTCTCTCTCTCAGGGACATGAAAACATCAGGATTGAGTGCTTTAGAAGGGCTCTCATTTTTGCAAGTCAATGGTTTCAACTTCACTATGTTTCTTAAGAGTAAATATTTACAAATTTGATTGTATCAAATGCTTACGCATACAGAGCAGCTCTTGAACACTCAAACCAGATGTTTTATAATAATAATAATAATAATAATAACGACTTTATTTAAAGAGGATACATATTTGGTTTCCCAATCTTCCATATGGTCCTCACAAAATTGGTTTACAAAAGCATACAAATATTTACACAATTTTATACAAGATGATCAACATGATTAACCCATTTCCCAACAATCCAGCTTTTTAACACCTAAGGAGAGGCCTTTGGAAACATCATGGAAAATGAAGAAATGACCTGTTACAGGCACTTTTCCTAAATGTTTCCTTCCCCAAAAAAACTTAAATGCATCATAGGCAACGTCTATGAATTCAGACCTGGGGTCTTAATCCTTGTTATCTAGAAATGGGTCAAGGATATTTTCTAATTCAATAATCAAAATCACTGTAATAAGATAAGAATGTTGGGTTATCCTAACTTCCTTAGCTATACCACTGTGTTTTCAATTTCTTTGACAAAAGGAAATAACTTATGCTGTTTGAAAATATTAATATTACTTTAAATTTTCAAAATTAACGAAAACAATTTATCGACCAGTATTAATCATTTGTAAAATTTTGTTTTACATCAAAATTTGAATAGTATAGACTGCTGACAAGATACATAAAGACCTTTCCAATGTTTTCAGCAGTTTAGGTTCAGAATCAGGATTTAACCACAGACAACTTGAAATCAAATAATGCATACAGCTTTTGTTCACATAATACCTTTTGACAACATCATCACTTTAACAGATTAAACTAAGTTTTAGGGAAACACAGGTAAATAAATCAGAGTTAACAAATACTTTTATGTCATATGCTTTTGTGTCCAGTTGCTTGTGTAGATTTATTTTCTGTAGGGTCAAATTGCTTTAAGAAAGTGAAGTTTTCATAACTAGAAAGCCATGAATGGCTTGAGTCGCTCCACAGGCATGAAATTCTTGTAAAAGCAAATAAATGTTTTGACTAGATTTTTAGATATTTGGGGTTCAACTGATGTTGAAAATGATTCCATCAGTTACATTCTGAGAAAATGATTTTCATAGTTTCCACTATTTAACATTTTGAGGAATGACCTCCGCCCATAAAATGCATATTTTTCATCCAATCAAAATAATTTTTGGTACACTGATAAAGGGTCACTCAAGGATTATTCCAGTGAAATTTGGCTGATATCCAAAAATTAGATTCTGAGAAAATGATTTTCAAATACCACTATATAACATATAGAGAAATGACCTCTGCCCATAAAATGCATATTTTTCATCCAATCACAATGACTTTTTGTAGACTAATAAAGGGTCACTAAAGGATCATTCCATTGAAATTTGGTTGGTATCCATCAATTACATTCTGAGAAAATGATTTTCAAAGTTTCCACTATATAACATATAGAGAAATGACCTCCGCCCAAAAAATGCATATTTTCCATCCGATCACAATGATTTTTTGTAGACTGATAAAGGGTCACTCAAGGATCATTCCAGTGAAATTTGGTTAATATCCATCTGTAACATTCTGAGAAAATGATTTTCAAAGTTTCCACTATATAACATATAGAGAATTGACCTCCACCCATAAAATGAATATTTTCCATCCGATCACAATGATTTTTTTGTAGACTGATATAGGGTCACCCAAGGATCATTCATGTAAAATTTAATTGGTATCCATTGATTAGAATCTGAGAAAACTCACTTTTTACCATATTTGGAAATAAGCCACGCCCATTAAATCCATGGTTTTCATTGGATCAAAATTTCTTGAACAACTTTGAAAGAGGGTCTTCCAAGGATCATTCCTGTGAAGTTTGGTTGAAATCCATCCAGCAGTTTCTGAGGAGAAGATTTTTAAAGAAAAGTTTACGACCGCACGCACGGATGGACGGACGCACGACGGACACAACGCTATGACAATAGCCCCAGTGGCTTTCAGCCAGTGGAGCTAAAAATGACATTTGGCAATAAATCAACATGACATATATGAAACAGACATAGAAATTGAGAAGAAGAAGAAGAAGAATGCTGAAAGTTGAAAATTGTACAGTGTGTACCTCTAATTTTCAACAGCATTATTTCTCTTTCTTCTGATAAGATTATAGATCAATTACACCGACCAATGAATATTTAAGCATAGTTTAACAACTGGACATTGATTTTTATTACTAGACAATTCTATATACTAGCTTTGAAGACATTTAGTTGTATTTCAGTTTAAAGAAGTAGCATGGATGATCATCATCATACCATTAACAAATCGAAACTGTTTTCATGTTCCTGAGAGAGAGGCAGTGGTTTGAACCAACTGCTACTCATTTTTTCAGCCTAATGAACTGGGGCTGACTTTATGTCTTTTCCCAAGAACACACACGGGAGACAATGGGGCTCAAACCCCTTACCTCCAGGTCACAAGTTTAGAGCTTACACCATAAGGCCACTGAGGCACTTAGAAATCTTGGTTTTCAAAGATGATTGACTCTATAAGCTTTAAGTTTTTGCCACATTGGAACTAGAATAAATTCTTAATTATAAATCAAAGATTCTCTTACCTAGTTCTGGAGTTTCCGAAGGATGTACATGACGTAAAGTCACCCAATTTTTGGCAATTGCCCATGGTGATTCTCTCAACGGATGTCGAAAATTCAATCCATATTTTTTCACCAATTCTGCTACAATTTGATCAGTTGATATCTCATTAGATTTATTTGTGTGGCTGTGAGTTCGGAAATTATTTTTCCCCTCAATTTGGTGACGAATTCGTAAACGACTCAACTCCTCTTTTTCTTTCTGTCCCAAGTGGTCTCCCCATATTTCTGGTTCCAGTATTTTGTATGACACATAGAATATGAATGCAATCAAGCAGGTAACCAGCAAAGGCCTTCTTTTAAGTCTCATTTCTAACTATCAAGCCTTTTTTTTCACTCAGGATATTCAACACAATATGTCTTTCTGGAGAATGCCATAACACTATTTCTCTTCAATTTTTCTTCTACTAGCCATTCTTGTTATAAGCTTGTTCTATCTGAAACAGATTTTTTTATCCTTATCCCTTATTTGCTTTTCATATGTGACTGTCACGCAAAAAGGGACCAATTGGGAACTCTTTAAAATGTATATTTGAAAAAAAGATTTGGTCCAGCATAGGTCAACCAGAGATCGAATTTCAAAAATTCCTTAACTGGAAGGTCGATTGGCCATTCTAGATTCAGAAAATAGGCACATTGCAAAAAGTTTCTACCCTAGTCAGTCTGGGCACTATGCACAGTCTGACTAGGGTCGACACTTTATGCACTACCCAGATGGTCCCTTTTCGTGTGATGGGTCATAATAATATAGACTGACCTAAACTGAATGGGTTTGTAAAAAACGATGAAAAGCAGGTGAAATTTGAAATGAAACAATCCTGGGTGGAAGAAATTATTGCTGGAAAGGGATTATTTAATTTAAAGAAGTTAAAAGAAAGCTTCTTAATCTATCAGTTGATCTATTTACGGATTGTCCCATATTTGAAAATGTCAATACAAGTATGAAAACCACAGTAAGGTGAAAATTTGATTACACAATCGTTAAGAAAATTTACTTTCCCACTGGGATCTGAATTTTTTACATGAAACAAGTCTTACCTTCGATGTTGGATGACTATTTTCTCTTCCTTTTAAGGGAGATAAATCAAATTTAGTTCATAAAAGATAAACTTCAGATTTTACTCCCTGAATTTAGAGTCTGTACTATCAATTCAGACAGGGTTAACCATTTAACAGAAAAACAAAAACAAAAAATCTATTTAATTTCTTTTAACCTCTTTACACTGAAGTTTGAACTGAAAATAAGAATTGGACTTGACCTTGTTAGATGACCTTGACCTTAGATGTTGATTGATAAGAGGAATCTTTCTGTTTGATGCTAGACAAGGAGGACAGCAGGGGTTGACACTAATTCCTGAGATTAAGGAGTCAATTAGACTCCTAACACATGAAATCAAGGAGTCCAAGATCAAAGTATTCAGTCTGAAATTTCATAATGGGAGAACATTGTGGAAAAAAAGAAATTGCTTGTTATAGCAATTTCTTCTTTCCCACAATGTTCTTCCAAAGAATAAGTTTCTCAAAAGACTACAGGATCAAGCAAATGTTTTCTTCAACAACTTTTGTAGCTAAAAGATCTACAGTTTTAGCAAGTATTAGAAAGGATACTGCTCTGTGCTTTTGTTTTTCAAAATAGTTTGATATGACCCTAGGAGTCTATCAGACTCCTTACTTGCAAATTGATGAAAGGATTCCCAACCAGAAAACAAGGAGTCTCAGACTCCCAGACTCCCCTTAGTGTCAAACCCCTGATAGCCACCAGGCCTATGCTAGATTTTCAAATACAGGGGTCAAAGAACCTTCGACCATAATTTTATGGGGGTGAATCCAGTCTTTGAAGGGGTAAGAATGAACAAATCATATAAATTTAACAGTTGACTTTAAAGTCTCTTAGAAATTTGTTGCAAAAAAAATTGATCCTTTCAAGGCTTTGTATAGATATTCTCTTCCCTATTTAGAATGTCAACATGAATAAATGAACAAGTAAATACATTTTTTTCTAATAGAGCAGGGAATTTTTACTACAATAGATGACAAATTCGAATTTAAAGGGAGAAAAATCTTACATGATAAAAACATGTTGTATACAGTTTATGCCCCTGCCAAACAGTTATAATTGCTGGGATCTGCAGACTCTAGAATTTTGGGAGTAGCAGCTTCTTCCTAGGTTGAAAATTGGGAGAATTTTTTTTCAAAAAAGGAGAGAAGTGGTGTGACTTTCAGAGGAACTAATTTTTAAGTGCTTCCAGATTTAATCAAGAAATAATTAATGTCACAGATTTCGGGCGAAGAAGACTGAAATTATTTGATTAATGATTGTTCATTGAACTATTTCCGTGTCTCAAAATGTTGTTTTATTCTTTGTTTTCAAAGATTCTAAAGTCCTGCATGTCGCCCCTCTGTCATCTAAAGATCGTTACCAAAGTCGATCCCAGCTCTTGTTAAGACTTTATGGCAATCAGTCAACAAGCAATGAAGATGAAAACTAACGAGAAATAGTTCAAGCTTTCGACCCCGCTTGATTGAAATAAGATTGATATGATTTTGAATTCAGTATTTATCATTCTGTTCATTTTTTAACACTTTCCTGTCCAATCCCTGGTTTTTAGGCCCCTAAGATTTTGTAATTGAGAAAATATTGTAGAAAAAGAGGAAATTGTTTGTGACAAACAATTTCTTGTTTTTGTACAAAATTTTCTACCCTACAGAATGGTTATTTTTCAAATTTAATCTACTTTAAATTTTTGTCTGCAAAACCTTTGAATTTGGACAGGTCCGAAATTTTTGTAAAACAGGAAAGCGTATTAAAGTCCTACCTGCTGTGAGAAAATAAAGAAATCCTGTTTTCCCAAATAAAATCCATCAACAGAGTCGGATAAGGTGTGTCAATTTATTCTCATGATGGAAAGGGTTTGACATCTCTTAAAAAGCGTGCATCGCTTGCCAACTCCAGAATAATTATGCTGACCCTAAATAGCTGAACACCTGGTGTCGGCACATTTGATCATCTGTTCTCCCTCTTTGCAATATAAACAGTTCCTTATGCTTTATGCTTATTATGAGAATAAACTCTTTTTCTCTCTTTCCCTCTTTTGTTTTTATTAGTATAAGAGATCAAGGAAACATAAAAAATTCCGTGTAAGTAAGCTTTGAATATTTACTATCAAAATTATTGATATTTGAACAAACTTTCGCGATAGTTATTGATGTCAGGGAATTGCAATCAATACATCGATATGGTGACTGTCATTATCACAATACATCGACCTATTGATCTATCATTACACCCCTAACCACTTAACCACAGACTCAACCAGTCTTCTTGTGTCCTTTTTGCTTGAAATGAATTGTTTTAGCTAGAATATTATTTTGTTTTTGAAGTAAGTAGTCTGATTTAAACGTAAGCTGATACGACAAAGTTGCGAAGTTTTCAAGACAGCCTATCAATGGAAGACCAATACACGCTTGATTAACAATCACAGGGCATCCAAGGTGCAAACTCTTTACAATGCAATCATGTTTTGCAAGTGTACATGGAAAGCTGCAGCACCCAGGCTTTTTTTGGAAGGAATGTTGTCCCTGATAATGTAGCCCATGCTACTTAACATCACAGGGAGCCGGTACATGATAATTTAGCCACGAAAATTTATTTAAGAATAAGTTATGTATACATATACAGAGTTTCCATTTACATCTACATCTACATTGTACGTCTCGCAGTCAAATCTTGACCATTACGCGACGGGTGGACTGGTCTATGGAAAGGAAAAGAAGATAGAAAAGTAAGAAACTAGTTAGCTCACAGGAAGAAGATAGAAAGTTTTGTCCTGCCACATTTTCACCCTTTCACCTTAAGCCAATCCGGTTACAGTGGCCGCTGCCGGCACAGCCCTAAGAATCCTTAAAGACTTTTACAATGTAAAAGTATCTGTATATGCATGATAATCAGCTCAGATGCAAAATTTGAATACTTGTCGCGTCCATGGGACTAAAAATAAAATGAGTGGCATAAACAAGGTAATTTCATAAATCATATGCAGAAAGGTCAGATACTGTACCTAGTGAAAACAATCCAAAGTGTTTCAAAGTATGACAGATTTGAAGCAAGGTCACCGGTTTTCCAAAGTTTCTTAAAAATAGACTTTGCAAACGTCTAACCCAAAAGTTGCGATTGTTGGGATTCCCACTTTTTCGTCTAGCACCCTAACTGGTCTGGTAGAATTGGTCTCCAACCCGTATGGTACGAAACATATGTGGTACGAATCGTTAGAATAAAAGAATTTCACAATTAAACAATTAAGAATAAGAGAGAAATTTAATAAAGATTCTCTGCTTCCAGAAATTTAATCATTTCAAAATTTAGCGTTTAAACTCACTAAACCATTTAAAATTTACAAAATAAACTTACTGTGTCTTAATGCGTCAAAATAAACCGGTCATACTGAAACGAAATAGCCATTGATGATTTTTTTTCTATAGATGTAAACCGACTAAAAAGAAAATTACTACTTCCATGATATTTAATCATAAATTATTATTATCAGTTTGAAATATTTTGAAAAAGCTTAGATGAATGATTGTTCAGTTACAAATTAATTAGTGAGATATATATTTCGTTAAAAGAAGATACGGATGCTGATTGGTATTCCTAACAAACGAAAAGATACAAAATTGTAAGGCGCTTAGAGACTGAAGGAAGCCATAAATTAATGTTTTATACGTACTCGAGGTCAAAAGCGGCTTTATCCTTTCCTCAGAAATTATTTATCACAATTTCACATTTGAAAACTTGCTCTTGAAAAATGTGACAACTCGACCCAGCGTATTTATAACTCGGTTTAGTTGTTGACTCATCGAAGCATAAAATGGTTGCATTGTATTCAACGAAATCGTGCTTATTGTCAGTTTATTCACTCTCTTTGTTAAATAGGACAGTGTGATATTTTTCTAGCAATCCTTTATAGCTCTCTGAGCACAACATGCTCATAGGGAGCTATTAGTATAACCCTGAGTCCGCCATACGGACTCTTTATTTCTAAAGTCCGAAAAAAACGATACATCGCTGATGTTAATATTTGTCACAAAACCGACTATAAATAAAATTTGTATATTGCATATGTCGTGATCGTGTGGCGTGCGTCTGATTCTGACTTACCAATTAATATGGGCTTGGCATTTTTTTCTATCTGAAATCTTTGATCGACTTCTCCTCCCGGAACCACTGTAGTACATTTAAATTATAGAAGGATCCAAAACAAGTTACAACAAAAGCGATGTTGTGTTTTTAGCATCCTTGGACATACCCATTTAACATATTTATAGTAGAACGAAATCGGAGGATACATTTTTTTCAGGTTTTATCATAGACTTTTCCCCTTTTTAAACCTGTAAAGACTATTCCTTGTGTGTCCACCAGTCTTCTAAAGTTAGTACATGCAGAAAATATCTCCTTCCAAAATTTTCATTTCATATTATCCAAACCTTCTAGAAATGGTCTTAGAGTGACATGTTCTGTGAAATATTGGAAAAAAACAGATTGTCAGAGTTCAAGAGTCGGTCATATGGGGTACATAAGGGTTTATAGCATTTTTAAAATCAGTTTTCTCTGAGATAAAGTATTACATATTAGTCCACTGGTTTAGTTTTATCTTACAAAGCGACATAAGGTCCAGTCCTTACTCATCGTAGTGTGGAATTGAAACTACACCCAGCACATTACAAAACTCAAAGACAATTATATACTGAACCATAAAAGAAACGTCGGACTGGAACTTTTTCCTTTATACAGAATTTCTCTGATGAAAAAGGTTATTCTAAAACAAATTAAGAAAAAATCCCTTTCAAACCATAGTCAACATTCATTTTAGCAGTAGTTGAGATAACTTGATGTGCTGTCTTTGTTTGGGTGCAAGTGTCTTTTTATAAGTGGATGCCTCTGTGCACTGATAAAAATTTGAGAAGATTTTCATTTTCTGCTGCGTGGAAGACTTATTTCAAAGAAACTGTCGAGCCCAATTTTCTGGTAATGTAGTTTGTACCATTCCTTAATTGCCTATATGAAATTCTTATATTGTTTAAAGATTCTAAGGCTATTGGCGAGTAACTGATATCCGTCGCAAAAGCCATCGTTGATTCCAATGCAAAATTTTTTCAAAGGCCCATTTCTCTGATTTTACAAAGAAATATCGAATGCATAATTAAGAAAATTAAGATAACAACACCCTTTAAATATTCGAACATTAATATTGACAAAAAATTGCTTTATAAGTATTAAGCTTAGCCTTATTCTGTTTGCAAGTAGATAATCATCTTGGGCAAAAGTTGGTTAATACATGAAATGAATAAAAATGTAAAAAAAAAAAAAAAAAAAACAATCTTGCACGAAAGTCCCTTTTTTCCATGAAACAGAATGAACTTTCAAAAAGGTTTGGTTTGTGTATTGTCACTTAATAAATAACTGTTTAAAAAAGTTTCATGAAACCTGTCAATAAATGTACAAGTTGTGGTAACAAGAAATGTTGAATCACAAAGGCCCCTTTTCAATGACACAGCAATAAAATTACCAGGAAATAAAACAGACTACTAGTACATCCGAAGTCATTTCAGAGAATTATATTTTTTTTATTTATTTATTTTTTATACGTTCGTCGAAGACGGGACTTATATGGGAGCACCCGTGGTGTCCGGCGTCCGGCGGCGTGCACTTCTTTGTCCGGAGGATAACTCTCTAACCTTATGTCCGATTGTTTTGAAACTTGGCTGGTATATTATTCTCCTCATTACGGAGTGGAGTGAACAAGAACAAGCACTCTGCCTGGCCTATTTTTTGAGTTATTGCCCTTTTTTTCATATTTGGATCTTGTCCGGAGCATATCTCTAAAGGTACAAAAGCTATCATCGTGAAACTTCACAAGTAGATAGATCTAATAAAGGGGAAGTGCAGTGCAAAAGAACCAAGGGGAAGTGCAGTGCAAAAGAACCATATAACTCTACCTGGCCTACATTTTGAGTTACTGTCCTTTGTTGTTTTTCATACAAGGATCTTTTCCGAAGTATATCTCTAAAAGTATGAAGCTATTATCGTGAAACCTCATGAGTAGATAGACCTCATCAAGGGGAAGTACAGTGCATAAGAATTTTAACTCTACCTGGCTCATTTTTGAGTTAATATCCTTTATTTGTTTTTCATACTTGGATCTTTTCCGGAGTATATCTCTGAAAGTATAGTAGCTATTAACATGAAACTTCATGGGTAGATAGATCCCATCAATGGAAAGTGCAGTGCAAAAGAACCACATCTCTACCTGGGTTATTTTGAGTTACTGCCCTTTGGCTTTTTTCATATTTGAATCTTATCCGATTCATATCTCTTAAAGTATAGGAGTTATGATCATGAAACTTCCTGGGTAGATAGATATCATCAAGGGAAAGTGCAGTGCAAGAACCATCACTACCTGGCTTATTTTTTTAGTTATGGCCCTTTGTTGTTTTCATGCTTGAATCTTGTCCAGAGCTTATCTCTTATTTTATATGGCTTTGAACAAAAAAATAATATACTCCTACTACAAATATTCATCTGTTTGTCTACACTAAAATTGTCTAAAAGATATTCATTTAAAATCACTTCGATTCTACTCTTAACCGAAAGTTACATCAAGCTGTGTGACGGGCTTGTCTTTTGACAATTTGGCACCTTGTTTGCCATATGGCACCTTTTTAGCTGACTCGGCAGCACCCACGCTTTCCCCCAATTATCATTATCGTCATATCTTCAGGTTCATTCCTGTGAAATTCGGTTGACTTTTGACCAGTAGTTCCAGAGAAGAAAATTTTTGAAATTTCACCATAAGGGGCCCTTTTATAAATACTCGACAGTCCTCAGCTCTAATCCATAAAGTATAGTTCTAGAAGTAACTCAAATACCATTTGATAAGTTTGGCTTGCACAACTTCGCTGTATTCCAGTGAATGTTACCCAGCAGTCCAATTTAATTGGCTGTATCAAAGGCATTAATAGTTGATATGAAAATGTATGAAAGAATAAAAAAAGTATTTCCGATTTTGTCATACTTTTAGTATGGCTTCTGGAGACGGTCAAGCTATGAAAAAATAACAAAAATGCTTTTTTTGCAATTCGTTTTTGGTTAAGCCCATATGTCGCTATTTTGACTGGACTACTCAGCCAATTTCAATGAAACCTGACCAGAATTTGCTTGGTGCGACCTTCTTTAAAACTCTTTGCAAAGCTCCGATTCGCCCATGAATATTGGCGTAGCAGGGCGTGGCATTTTTTCACTGTGAAATCTTTGAACGACAACTCCTCCTGAAGCGCCCGGTCGATTTTAATGAAACTTTGCAAGAATGTTCCTTGAGTGTCCCTTTTCAATAATTGATCGCGACGTTCTGATAGGCACATATTCAGAACATTCGAGATCGTGGCATTTTTTTGTTTACTATGAAATCATTGAACGACATCTCCTCTTGAACAAATGGACCGATTTTAATAAAACTTTACCAGAATGGTGACCCTCTTCAAATCTTACTCGCGAAATTCTGATTAGCCCATTAGCATGGGCTTGGCAGGGCGTGGTATTTTCACAATGAAACTTTTAAGAATGATCCTTCGGTGACATCCACTGGGCCATTAAAATCCAGGAAAAAATAACCAACAATTACTTCATAAAATGAATAAAAGAGTACAAAAGAAAGAAATCAAGTTATAATAGCGCCCTATACTTTGATTCCGGAATCAACCTGTGATGGATAGGAGTTCTACATTATCGATATGCGACAAAAACATCGTAATAACATGAAGAAGAATCATTTTTCAAAGCAGCTATAGGTAATGACACCGTAATAGTTCCCCAATATTATGGAACTTATGATCTTTCGTAATTTTAATCGAGGTTTCCTAATGAAAATCATAAGGAAACCTAGGTTAAACTGGTAAAGCTCATTACTTCCGAAACTATTACGGGTCCACTACCTTCAATGCGTCACATGATAAAAAAAACATGTTTTGAAAGTTTCATTAACTCTAACAAAATGGCAAAATGATGGTAACAAAAAATGTTGCATCACAAAGGCCATTGTCCCACGACATAGCAACATATCATAAAGAAAAAATCGGAGAGAGGTCTATTCAAGGAACAGTCCTGCAAACAATCACCCAAAAAATCATAACAGGGAAGATAGCAACCATGTTTATCCACAACAATAAGCGAATCAGAAAACGTGTATTTTAATTGAATTCTGACCAGTCGTCTTAGGGAAGAAGATTTTTTATATATATTTTTTGGAGGGGGAGGGAACTTGACAGCCAAATACCCAAAGTTAACAGTCCTACGAAGACTTTGGAGCATGTCTCAGACATCACTCATGTAAAGTTGGTTGAATTCTGACCAAAAAGTTCAGAGGAATATATATATATATATATATATATATATATATATATATATATATATATATATATATATATATATATATATATATATATATATATATATATATATATATATATATATATATATATATATATATATATATATATATATATTTATATATATATATATATTTGTTTCATAGGCATAATAAGACTAAGGGGCCAAGTGCAGACTACTAGGTAATTTCGGACTTGAGTTGGTGGGGTGCAGGACAACGAAACTTGTAGGGTCTGCCCTTGGTCCCCGCCTAACTTTGCTGAACTAAGTCAAGACCATAATAATGTTACATATTTTAATTCTACTCATTTACACATAATGCTAAAGTTTGGCATAATGGTGGGCGTGAACCTACGATAAATTTCACAAATAAAAGCCAATAAAATCAATAAATGTTTAACCATTATATATACATTTTGTGCTCAGTTAGATCGAAACAAATAGCTCAGATGGAGCTGAAGTATATATATATATATATATATATATATATATATATATATATATATATATATATATATATATATATATATATATATATATATATATATATATATATATATATATATATATATATATATATATATATATATATATATATATATATATATATATATATATATATATATATATTTCAATTCGCCGTTTCGGGCTACTTTAAGCTCTACTGATCAAAGGTCAGAAGAGCAATAGCGATACCAGTTTTGCCATCCGACGTCCGTCTAGCTATCTGTATGTAACTTTAGCTTGTAAAGGCGCTAAACTAAAAGTTTTATCCGACTGTCTTCAAACTTGGTCAGAATGATGGGACCATCAAAAGGACCGTTCCTTTCGAAAATGTACCTGATCCATCAAGTGTCATGGGAAAGCAGCTTAATTAAAATTAATCAAGAATCAAAGGTTACCGTCAAAATTACAGTGCCCACATTTATCAAATATTTCTCACAAGAAGAAGATCTGGCCTACCTGTATTCGGTAAACAAGACAAGACAAGACAAATATTTTAATTGCTTTTAGGCCACCGGCCCATGCAAAACATATGAATATTTACAAATAACAATCATTTGTGTACAGTGTGTCATTGATACATGTTATACTATTTTATTACGTATAGTGACGTATCCTGCGTGTCCATAAAAAAGGGATACTACTTGTCCTTCTGATCTAGTATGGAAAATGCTTCTATTTTCATTTCCTCAAAATATCAGTAAAGCATCCTGTAGTTCATATACTCGTAACCACAGTTTTATAAAAAACTGTTGTTCAGAGTTTTAGAACTATGATGTCCGAACCCTTTGAGCTTGGTTAATCTTAGGAATTATATGAAAGAATTCGATTATGTATCCTCTGCTAATGCTGATAAGTAGTTTCGATGTTCAAAGGCATGTACAAGATATGACGCAACTGCTCTGATAACATTTTCGTTTTTTGAGGACATTAGTAGTGTAAATTTGAATATGTTTGCATTTTCAATATATTTTTTGGTATATATTTAGTTCGTATATCTTTATATAAAACGCACTTTAAAAGAAAATGATATTCGTCTTCAATATTTCCACTTTGGCAAAGTTTGCATATTCTAGCTTCCTTTGGTACTTTTTTATGCCTTCCGGTTTCTATAAACAAATCATGACAAGAGGTTCTGAAATTAACATGGTATTTTCTGAATTTTTTAATATCCAAAACATCTAAATACTTTTCATATTGAAAGCTAGTTTTGTATAAAATATATTTTTCTAATTTAAGGTTTGAACTTAAGGTTGAATGCCATCTTTGTAGAACTGCATCTTTAATTCTTTGGGTGAATGATTGGATGAAATTTGTTTCATGGGCTACCTTTTGTTGTTCCCAATCATATCCAAAACCATTTTTCTGTAAGCAATTTTTAACATATGTAACCCAATTTTCCTTACCGTTAATATCATCTAACACCATCATATCATAGCATTTTTTCACGTATCTTGTATTCTTCATTTTCAAAATTTTTAGCCAATATTTCAAAACATGCTTGTAAGTTGTGATGTAAAGAGGAAACCTTTCGCACTCTCCTAAAACAAAATAATTACACGACCTTTGACTCGCGCACATAAATCTTTTACAAGCATAATATTGACACCTTTCAAGTTCATCGTATGTGCCGATTCCCCAGATTTCTGATCCATAGAGAAGTTGTGGTCCAATTTTGGTATCAAATATTTTAAAAAAAAGTTCTTTATGCATATTACCATAGTTGAATAAAGAATTCAATATCAAATTTAAAGATCGTTTCCCTTTATACATAGGCTTTTGACCATCTGTTTCATGGAATTTTGTTGAGTGAAATTAAGGCCTACATATGAAAACTGAGTCATTGTTTCTAATTCAAGATTACGATATGTCCATTTTTCATTTCTTGGGCGCCTACTGCCGTTTTTAAAAACAACGATTTTTGTTTTTGAAACATTTACCTTGAGATAAAAGTCTTTGCAAAAATCAGATAGAGAGTTTAGCTGCAATTGTAATCCTTTAACTGTATCTGACATTAAGGCCAAATCGTCTGCAAACATAAGCAAATATAATTCGACGATATCAGGATGTAATTGTATGCCACGTATATTACTCTGTTTAAGCCTTTTAGCAAATTCGTCAAGGAATAGAGAGCTTAGTATGGGGCTTGCCAAACAGCCCTGCTTCAACCCAATTGTATTTTCTATGTAATCGCTAAAATCACCATTTTGTCTAATTGAAACTTTGACATTTTTATACATGGATTTTAAAGCATTGAATAATTTTCCTTTGACTCCTTTAGATTTTAAAATTTGCCATAAAAGAGGCCTAGTGATAGTGTCGAAACACTTTTCAAAGTCTATGAAAGCTACATAAGTTTTTTTTAATTGCCTTTTTTCTAGGAATGTGTAAACAAATACTCTGTCGCCTTTTTCTTAAATTTTATGTCTATGATGATATTAATTGAAAAAAATAAGGTTTTGTGAGAGATCGGAATAAAATCGCGACAGACCGCCATGCATCGGATTGCATCGTACATGTAGTTTATCCGCCATATGCAAGGTTGATGTGAGAAAAACTGTTCAAATTCGTAGAATATCGGGGAAAATACGTTATACCGATGCACTACGATATTTTTTGGAAATTAGAGTCTATGTGAAACGGGGGGTAAGGTGCAACATATGCTTTAAGTTTATTACAGAGTATTTGTTTACCGAATACAGGTAGGCCAGAACTACTTCTTGTTAAATAATTTTGTTTATTTTCGAACTTAAAATCGAACAAGAAATAGTTTCTGCGCGTTTTTTGTCAGGAACATAAAGTTACCGAAACTTAGTTTATCAGATAGCAGATGTCCTAATCTTTTCTCACAGCAGATAATTTGCATATACTTTTAAACCATTCTCATATAAAATCCACGTGGAGGAAAAAAACGTTTGTCTCAGAAAGCAGGAGTAAACACACTAAGCAGTTACTGTTTATCACACGATTCTGATGTGCGTTTCTTAGATTAAGATTCTTAAGAATCTCATTAAGATTTTTAAGATGTGGCGTTTTTTAGATTAAGATGTTTAAGCGGCGTATTAAGAATCTTAAGATATCTTAATGAGGAAACGAAGATGCTTTTGCATTGGCTTAAAACGAGTAGCCTTGACGACGTCGAATGTTTGCACTCAAAATATCGAAAATCGTTTCTTACGATGTCTTAAAAATCTTATTTAGCGGGATTTTTCCTCTCGCTCTAAACAAAAGGCACCTCTGGTTAAACCTTGACAAGTCATAGGGTTTTGTAAAAGTTAGTGGATCGACTCTAGCCTCTTGTTGGTTGACGTGACAGCCCATGACACCTTTGTTAACAGCCCAATCATGATTAAATGGAGGAACTTTAAAAGAACATATCTTAAGTATAATTCCTGAGAAGTAACTTCTGAACAGTATTTTAAGGGATGATTTTTAGCTCCACTGACAGAAGGCCATTGGGGCTATCATTATGTCGCTATGTCCGTTGTCCGTTGTTCAAAGATTTTTTTATCCAATTTAAAACAAGGCTTAAATGACCCGGCGTGACTAATTTCCATATAGCAGGGTTCGACACTAAGTGGAGTCCAGGAGTCCGTAACTTGCTTGTAACAAGCAATTTCTTTTTTTCCCCAATCTTTTCTCATTTTCAAAATTCGGTTTCTTTTTCTGAGCTTGTACTCCTTGATTCCATTAGTTTGGAGTCCAATGGACACAATACTTGTAGAAGTGAGTGTCGATGAAAATATCGATGAAAATGTGTATTTTTTCTCAGAACCTAGCAGATGGATTTCAACTAAATGTATCTTGAGTGATTCATTTGTGAGATTTTATCAGCCCTCATAAAACTTTTGTGATTAGATAAAGATGTTTCTTTTATGGGCGGAGGTCATTTCTGTATATGTTATATATTTTAGAAACATTGAAAATTATATTTCTTAGAACTTAACAACTGGATGTCAACTTTATTTCTCTTCAATGATCATTGAGTGATCCTTTATCAGCCTACAAAAAACTATTGCGATTAGATGACAACTAAGTGTTTTATGGACAGGGGTCATTTCTCTTTGTATGATATGGTGGAAACTTCGAAAATTGTTTTCTCAGAATGTATTCAATGAATATTAATCAATTTTCACTTGGATGATCCTCTGGTGACTATTTATCAGACTACATAAAAATGATTGTGATTTGATGAAAACCTATCAGATGGATATCAATCAATGGACAAGGTTCACGAACATAAAATAGCCAAAATCCGCAGAAATGCTTAATTTTCCCCTAAAATAATTGTTTAAAGTTACAAACCTCCACACCTGCCACACCTCCATATTTTTAGTAGTAATAGTCATGGTAATAGCAATGACTTCTAGAAGGTTTTGGTGAATTATTGTGGTGTCGCAATTTGTGCTTCCAAATTTTGTTCAAAAATGGACAATTTTACAGTTTTTGCTACTTTTTTTTGTGAAGAAATTACGTAGTTATGAGAAAATATTCTTTGTGGAATTTGAGAAAAGGGGATAAGGGAAACTATGAAAACTTGGTTGCATTGAGCTCATTAGAAATCAGAAAAAAAGTCTATTTTTCAGGGCCAAAATCTACAGTTTGTGAATTAAGTCATTTCACTTAAAAGTTTCGTGGATGACCCTTTATCAGTCTACTAAAAAGTATTGTGGTCAGATGAAAAAAAAGCCTTTTATGGGCAGATGTCATTTCTCTACACGCTATATAGAGGAAACATTGAAAATCATTTTTAGAACTTAACAGATGGATGTCAACCAAGTTTTACTTCAGTGACCTTTGTGTGATCCTGTATCAATATAGTAATAAGATAAAAAGTCGGGCCTGTATTCCTCCTCTTGCTTTGTAATACCTATCAATGAGACACTCAGTCAGATATGGAATTTTACATCTTAGAAATTTGTGAACAAGTCAAAAGACGGAAAGAAAAGCCGATTTAAGTGTAGGCTAAATCTTAGATGGAAAGCTATTATGCAAAATATATATTAGTATTGGTTCTAAACAGGAACGTTATTATTTTATAAGATAGATATGGCTTGTTGGATCTTTAACAATGAAGCAGTACTATTTAAAGCATTGGAAAATGACAATCATGTTTGTGAACATAAGCCCCGCAACCCAAATCAAATCAAATCAAAATTATACTAGGCGATTATTTATCCAAGGAATATCATCCTGCAATGTTTGGTTGAAATATGTGCAATAGTTTGGGATGAGAACATTTAACAGTGAAAATAAACCCGGCCCTCCCACGCCGTTATTCGGGGATCAATCCAAATTTCTTGAACAACTGAAAAAGAGGGCCATTCTTGCCAAGTTTCATTGACTCCGGGCTAATGGTTTTGGAGGAAAAGATTTTAAAATTAAAAAAACCAACAACATCGCCCTGCCACGCTCATTTTTAGGGGTCAGTCCAAATTTCTTAAACAACTTTAGAAGAAGATCACCCAAGGATCGTTCATTCCAAAATTCACTGAAAACGGACCACTGGTTTTGGAGTAGAACATTTTAAGAGATCTATATAGTGACAAAAAACCCCGTACTGCCACGCCCATAATCTAAAAACAATCAAAATTCATTGAAAAACTTAAAAAGAGGGTCACCTAAGAATCATTCATGACAAGTTTCATTGAAATCCGGCCAATGGTTTGGGTAGAGAAGATTTTTTAAATTTTTTTGATAGTTAAAATAAGCCCCGCCCTGCCATGCCCCAACTTCGAGGTCAATCCAAATTTGTTGAACAACTTCAGAAAATGGTCACCCAAGGAACATTCATGTCAAGTTTCATTGAAATCTGTCTAATGGTTTAGGAGGCGAAGATTTTTAAAGATTTATAAATGAAAATAAACCCCGTGCTGCCACGCCCATAATTGTTCAAAAGTCAATCTAAACAACTTTCAGAAGAGGATTACCCGAGGGTCATTCATACCATATGTCTTTGAAATCGGGCCACTTGTTTGAAAGGAGAAGATTTATAATCATTTTTTTATCATGAAAAAGCCCTGTCCTGCCAAAACCATATTGTTTTTAAGGTAGCAATAGACATCGGCTTCCGGACTCTATCAACCGGATGTCGGTATTTTCTAGTTTTACGGATTGTTTGCGCGTTATTCAAATGGATCGGGCTTTTATAAGATTTTGTCAATGAAAAGAGAATGGAATAATGATACTTTAATTTCATTATCTAGCTACTTTACAACACTACATATCAATTCCATAACTGGGTGATTGAGTTTAACGTTTTATTTACTTCAAAAATGTTATTCAATTAAGAAGGGTCATTAATTATAATATCTCCAAAAAACTTACTTATTTGCGTGGAAAGGTATGCTGCTTTTTATTTTACCATAAGAAGGAAAAATACGGCTTTTAAGCATATCGGAAAATAAGAATGATTCATTGAGCAAAATTTCAGGTAAAATGTGTTTTCGGAGAATTTTTACCCTTTAACATTTCCAAATTAAGAGCTTCTTTTCAAGTTTTCGAAGGCAATTCATGCTAATATAATTGACTAAATGGAAGTTTTCTTGGCAACAGTCATTGTGTATATGTATACGGTCTATGAACGTATGTGTTTTACAGCCATCGTTGTTGTAGTTGTAGTGTAAATTCCACCGCTGTATCGCGGAGTACCTGGGGGAAATGTCTCCTCCCAGTAGTCTTGGCGATTGTTGTCGCCGATTTTGGTGATGATGGCCAAATAATGTCAGTGCACTAATTGATTCACGTTTATATGTTTATATCAAGGGCGTAACTTCCATTACGCAATTTACGCAAGTGCGTTAAAGAAAATTATCCTCTGTTGAAAAATATCGTTGATGTAAGGTCATAACATCGAAAACGTACAGCTTTTTAAGCTGTAGTTACGATGTTTTGGTTATTCACCAACGCTCAAATAATAAAAAAAAAAAAAAAAAAAAGAACGGACGGTGAGTGGACAAATCACTTTTATTCCATATGTTATTTGGTTGTTCGCCACCGGAGTGCGTATAAATTTCAAAGTCTTAGATACGCCTGTGCATATCATACCAGTACACGGCCTTTAAACGAATATAGACATTTTACTTCAAAATGGCCAGTTCTATCCAAGGTCAGATAAATATAGCATAAAAAAGAGCACGGAATTTATAATGCATGTTGATCTTTTTATATTTGTCCAATATTACCTGTAGAACTACGTCGCCATTCCATGTTTATCGAATTTTTCTTGATCGGTTTCTCATTGTTGCATCTTTTCATTTTTAGGGACACAACATTCAGACTGTGTTACCTAATTGTATTTTCTTACACCCGATGGGTGATAAAAATCAGGTAACATTTTAGTCCAGTCTCGAGCGTATAGATCGGTTCTGTGTTTTTGTTAACAAATGAAATATCTGGAAGCAGACAGTTGTTGCTGAAGCTGGTAGGAAAAATTATAACAAATGTACGGCAATGGTGGTTTATTTTTACATGGAGAAATGGCGCAAAATGATTCCTACACCCACGTGCCGCCGCTTCCGCCTCGATTTAGGCTTCGGGACCTGATTTTGGGAGACAATACTTTCATAGACCATGACAGGTAAACACTGCTTGCATGATAGATTTTATTTTCGTAGCTTGATTTACACCTGCGTCTCTAATGTATAGGCTAGTCCTATTTGATTTACATGATTCATATCTTGTAGAGAAATTGTATATAACTAAATTATTGGAGCACCGGTCGCCGAATGGTGTAACCATACATTTTATAGATTTTAGATTTCTACTGTATAGATAAATCTTTTTTTTACTTAAGTTAGCTATAATGTGCACCCTAGAGTATGCCTAACTCTTGTTCAAAACAGCTAAAAAAATGAAAGTAAGTATATTGAATAATTCTTCTATGAAGGGAAGGGAGTCCATTGGACTCCTGACTTACAGAATAAGGGAGGTCTGACTTGTAAATAAGGAGTATTGGACTCCCAGACTCCCCTAAGTGGTCGGGCCTGTAAATGTTGAGGTGTTCAATGAAAACCTCTCTGTAGGCTAATGATTTCAGTGCTAGATCTATTGAAATTCAATCAAATTAGATAGAAATCAAATTAATCACCCAATTTGTAAGTAATTTATTGACACGTTTCTCCTCCTTTTAAACATCACAGAACCAAAACAGATGGTCAAGGTCACAGCTCAAGGATGAATGTAAAAATTGCAATGAACATATATTTTTACAGAGCATATCATTAGTTTTCTATGAAAATCTCGTAACTACAGCTTGTTTAAAGCTATAGTTACGAGGTTTAGGTGAAAAATCTGCGATATTTTTGTTATGATTTATTAATGGCACAATTGATTTTTTTTAATAAGATTAAGTAGTGTTTTTTTTTATTTGATAAGTTTTAAAACTTCACTGGCCAAAGGCTACTGGGGCTATTGTGCATCTCACCATATGTTTGTCTGTCCGGTCATAAAGTTTTTCTTAAAAAATCTTCTCAGTACTTCTATAGAAACTAAAATTATTTTATGAATTTTAACATCACATCTGATACAATTTTTGGCATTACACCAACAAAAATTTAGTTAATACTCATTAGAATTATTTCAAGATGATAACACCAATGAGTATCCAGGGGCCCGTTTTACTTAACATCTTACGAAAGAATCAATAGTAAGTGAAAATCACAAATCGTACCTGGTGTTTTCATTCATTGTTAGAATTTGCCTTGCAATATCTCATTGGAATTGTCTTTAGAAGACTAACACAGATAGCTCTATGAAAATAGACAAAGTTCGAAATATCAAAATCAAATTTTTCAACTGTATCAGGGTTCAACTTATTTATTATATATATTACTATAAAATAATAATATATATCATATGATGATAATATGTAACTATAATATGATAATATATATTTATAATTTGAAACATGTTATTCCTTTGAAACTCTGGATTATGGCCAGTGGCGTAGCTGCCATATACGCACATACGCACGTGCGTACAAACTTGGACCGCAATTATGATTTTAAATGATGATTCATTCCGCGCGTACAAAATTACATCGAGTTCAATGATGAAATACACGTTTTCCTAAATTAACTCTATTTTGTTTTTAGCCTTCCTCTTGTGTGTCTCTAGATTAGTTCCAACGACGTTTCTTATGACGTCATTCTTGTATATTCTGATCCCATTTACGGAGGCATATATTAAAGCCTGGAATTCGAAGAGATATTGAACTGAATTCATTAAGAACCTGGCGGTCTACGCGCCGTACGGGTATCATACAATCTAGACCAAAATGGCAGATTTCACAGAAGCCTAACGGGTATAGCGCGGTTTTATTGTCATGAATCTGACCTCTGCTATTTAGAGGAATAAAAATCTAATTATTACTACTCGGCTTTGCCCGTGATTTATAAGAAAGAATAACAAACGATATAGAACGATATATATATATATATATATATATATATATATATATATATATATATATATATATATATATATATATATATATATATATATATATATATATATATATATATTGTGAAACGATAAAAGTATGTCAGTAATCGGTATTTAAGCATTTTTTCCACAGAGGTCATATTCGGGTCAAATAAACCAAGGAACACCAATCAAATTATATGAAACTGTTCGACAATTCTTTCTATTTTATAAATTAAGAAAAAAAGGTTAAAGAACAATTGACTATCTCAAGTCCGTGGTTACATGGAGTCTTGGTGATTTGTATTAGGTCTATTGACGGAAAATAGGTTCATGAGTTATGGTTTGGTTAAACCTATTCATTTTACATCGATTGGGAAATAAATTCTTACAACTTAGATTAATCCCTCTCGGTTCTGCTCCCTGGAACATTCACCAATACTCGCGCCAAATGTGTGGGCCAATGAAAGAACCAACATCGATGGCCGCTTTCGGAAACCGAACTCAGGACCTGTTGGTTAAGAGGCCGACGCTCTACCTCTAGACCACGGATACCACCTAATAGGGTCATGACGTCCGATACACAAGAAGTTTCGAAATTTATTTTTACAGAGATGCATTATGTAGGCCCTACGCTTATAGTTTTAAGATATTCACATATGGGTAGTTTCAAAAAAAATGAGGCAAAGGTGTGAAATTAGGGGTCAGAAATGAAGTTGGTTTGACATCAATATTTTTCTTTCCACTTTTAAGGGGACATACTCAATTTCAAGATTCCTAATGGTTTTAGGTTAATTCCTTACTATATTTCTTTAATTTCACTTTTTATTCAAATAAATTATAGAAAAATCTCTAAATATCTGAATATTTGGTCATGCAATTAATATGTTCCCGAGGCTTTACAAAATGCCATATTGAATTATACAATGACTAGAGACACTTTACTACTTAGAATTACACAAAAAACATGGGCAGGCCTATTATGTAAGAAAAAATTCAACATTTTACTTCTAATTAATGCAGATAATTTAAGACCTGGTTCAATAAAGTTCTTATTGTGCAGTCCCTGTGTTATATAATAATACAAAATTTTTCATAATTAACAACCATGAGCTGTCCAACATGCAGCAAAAATCTCAGCTTTAATATCATTTTCAGTTATATAGATATGGAGCATCAAAATTTTGCGTAAAATTCAAAGAAAATGTTACACTCCTGTATATGTTTTTGTTTTATCCAAAGGTTAATGTTTCCCGCTATTTACGGGTAACAACATACTTTTATTTTGTTTTACTGATAAGAAACTAAATTCAGTTGATGAAATTTTAAGCTTTTTCAAATTTTCTTTTAAAAAAAACCCAAGGCTTTTTCATACAAACAGAAATACAAAATAATCTATTCACTGCATCAACCAAATTCACAGTTGCCTATGACTTCATCATATTTGACAATGAATCAAAGTAAGAGATAGAAATTTTAGGGTGTAAGGTCAGATAAGAAAAAGACACATTTTAGGTCAAAATAACATTTTAAGATAGCTTGATAAAATGAGAGCAATATGTTACACTCCTGTTTTAAATAATTAAGGTCTCATTTAATTCACTTGAAGTGGTTACATTGATTATTGAATATTTTTCAATGAATTTAAGGATAGAAAAATATTAAATGGAATAAAATTAACCATTATTTTATAGACTTCTGGAAAAGAGATGTCTTTTAAATTCCATGCACCAGGTCAGCTTCTTTTGTACATGTACAATGGATCTTTGACATTTTTAGTAAAGTTTAACTTAGCAATCAAATAATAAAGTGGCTCAGGCCTTTGAAAAATATGTGTTAGCTTGACAACCCTTTAAATGATTTCTATACAATTCATAAAAAATTAGGAACACTGCACAACAAATACACCGGCTGTTATGTGTTGCTCTTTTGTTTAAAAAAAAAAGTTGATTTTTTTTTTCATAATAAATCTACTTTTCGTAGTATTTATTTAACAATATTATGAACCTCTAGGGCCCTAAAATTTGTATTTATGTATGATTCAATTGTTGACATTATATTGATTTTCTTTGAAAAAGTATTCTAGAAATTATTTAAGTAAAACTGATACAAAAAAACAGGAGTGTAACACTACCTGCATGAATTTATTTAGAATTCTTTCCTCAGCATTGTTTACACCAAAGAGTAAATTATTGTTATTAAACTTCTATAAGAGCAAAAGTTGATACTTAGGGCAGACTACCAACATAAGACTTGTCATGTGGGTGAATATACAGTACAAGAATTTCTCTAGTGTTTTGCATTTCAAATCAGTGACTTTTTGTAGAACAAACTATACTTTAGTATGAGCAGTAATATTTTGCATGACATACTTAAATTATCTATACTTATTTGCTTGCAGTCAGTTGACTTATATATATAATAGGCCTTTGGTGATCTTGTACCAAATACAACCCATGATTTACAGGAGTGTAACATTTCTGGTGTAAATGACAATTCTGAGAATACTTAACATGATTTTTACAGATTTTCTGTGCCATTATTTCAGGAACACCTATGTCTAAAGGTTGTCATTAGCAAAGACCATCACAGTGCCAGGAGTCACATACTTATCTGATTTGATAATAAATGAAACAGGAGTGTAACACAAGATTTGAATTTTGAATGCCATTTATATATTGCTAAGAAAACTTTGAGTTAATCCAAACTGCTTGATCTCTTAATGCTTCATATTAAATTATCCTTCAGGCCTAATTTCTCTGCATTATATTTAGGGTTACTCAGAATTTTCTGTATTTTCTTACTTTGTCTTTTGAGAATTTGGACTCTGGGTATTGTTTGAGACACATGAAGATGACATAAATGAGACAATAATGCTCTTTTCATTGTAGGTAATGTCATCCATGTCAAGCTTAAGTATGAGCTGTCCATATATAATCTGAATGTTAAGCATTAAACTGTTAATCTTTAGAATAATGTTTTTAATACAGGAGTGTAACACTTTCTGTATCAATTCATGAATTACTCTTGTTATCTGTTTAAACTGCAGTAGCTCTCTCTTTTTTTAACATAGTGGTGCCTTATAGATGTACATTTGAAAATATAAATCATTTGAATTAAATACTTTTGTTTATTCATGTTCAAATTTAGAAACATTTACAATATAAGAACTCTTGTTCAAGAAATGTTATGAGGATTAAGGAAATCGGTGGATTTCATTAAATAAAACATTATCGAAATTTGAAAAATAACTAATATCTCTTTAAATATTGCAACTTCAATCTGTAACATAGATAAATTCAAGTTTTTATTGAGCAATATATAAGGGACATCCTCAATTCAAATCAAGTGTTACACTCCTGTTTTCATTTATGATCACATCTGAAAAATATGTGACTCAAGGCACTGCAACACTCTTCACAGGTGTCAACTTTGGCATGTGTCCTCTTAAAATAAATGCAGAGAAAATGAATATTTGTGTTGAATATACTCTGAATATTGATTTGTGTCAAAAATGTTACACTCCTGTTAATCATGGGTTGTATAAGATATGGAATCACCAAATGTATTGTATGACATGCACACTTATGAGGAATACAGTTAACACTTCCTAAAATGTAAGTTAGCTGGTTGTAAACTAGTAAGTAAAGATAATTCTAGTATTTCATGCAAAATTCTACAGATCAATCCAAAGTATTGTTCATTTCAAGAAAAAATTCGCTGATCAGTGATGCAAAACAAATGAGGATTTCATATTCTATACATTCATCCATACGAAAGTTTTATGTTGAAAGTTTGTCCTTAGATATCAACGTTTATTCTGGTAAAAGTTTACAAACTTAATACTTTGAGGCTAAGTTACAATTCATTCCTGAAAAAAGACTTTTTGAAAAAATTCACACATAAAGTGTTACACTCCTGTTTTTTTCAACACTTTTTCTGCAACTATTTCTAGATCATTCGTTCAAAACAAAAAAATATTTTACCATCTATTGAACCATGCAGAAATACAAATTTTAGGACAAAAAAAATGTTTGAATACAGGTTTACAAAATATTGAGAAGTAGATTTTGAAAAACCCTCATTATTTTTGAAACTACCCATATATAGATTTTGCATACAGCTGACTCAATTTAAAGATACTCACCTTCGAGACGACTGCTTGTTTTAAACATAAAGCTTGTTAAAAGAATCAGTCGTTCGTTCTAAGAAAAACCACTAATACAGAGTACGTATTTCATTGCGCTCTAGAAGGCCTCAAACAGCAGTTTTGTCTAATGGCAAGCTTAAGCTCCCCCTTAAAACCAAAACGCTACCACCTCCACAGCGTCCGAGTTTGATGCTTTGTGGCAAAGGTAATGCGTATTATACGACTTCCAAATCATGACCTAGCTAGTGCTTTTTAGCGAAAATCTTTTCAGAATTTGTGATTACTTTTGTTTGGTTTCAAACGCCCGAAGGGTCGTATTATGTTATGTCCCCGGTCTGTCTTTCTGTCCGTTAGCATTTTTTCGTGTCCGCAACTCCTCCCAAACTATAAATGGGAATGATCTGAATCTCGTCACAATTACTGTTCATGATCTCTAATTGTGCATTAGACCTTTAAAATTAGAGTATAGCCCCAGTATGACTTAGTTATCTTGAATCATCCTCCCTTGAATAAACGAAAATAAATATATTTCTTGCGTGCACCTCTCCTTCTACAGTTTGAATGATAATTAAGTGTAACTTGCCACAATGACACAACATGATGACTAATTGTACATCAGATCAAAACTTTTTTGATACACATGTCTAGTTGATCCTGAATTATCTGCCAATGAGTAAACAAATTAACTTAAAGTGTTCTTTGTGGACTCCTACAATTTCTATTGGGTCCAATCTTGCCACACTGTACATGTATCTTTATGAAGTCTAGTTGTGCATAAATCTTTCGAAAATCAAAAGCTCCAATCTTTCTTGAATTATCTGCTTTTGTATTGAAAAGAAATCATAATTCAAGCTTTGGTTCCTTACAAGTCAAGGTTACTGATAAGCCCCTTCGGGCGTTCATACGCCGCTTCGCTCCACCAAGCTATTGTTTCATTCTTTACACCATTCTTTGTGACCGAAAAAGTAACAGTGCAGACATAGACATTTTATAGGGTAACCATCAGCACAATATTAAAGGGACGTGGCTACTATCGTTTTAGAGGTTTTGGCATGTGGTTATTTTGCTTGAAGATTGTTTTAACCTTACCAAGATAGTCTTAGGTCTCATTGTATATTTACTTTTTATTATTCCAAAAGCTAAACGGTTTCTATTTGCAAAAAATCCTTGATGCGATATTTCGGCGTTTGTTGTAGTCGCGCAGTGCCTTTAAATATATAGTTGAATTGTCAACGATATCTAGTTTTGATCCTATGATGATCGTATGGAGACCCTAGCTCCCCTGCTAATACCTTTGCAGTAAAATTTAGAAAAGAAATATCGTAGGGATGCACGATGGCCAAATTTCAATAGTTTGATGCCTGTACAACGGCATCTACGATCATTCTTCGTACGGCCGTAAGATTGCTGACACGCTTCAGTTACAAGAAATCACAAGTTCTACAGCGAAAGTAATGTTGAGCTATGATCAAAAGAACATATTATGCTGTAGTACGAGTTTTGCTCGATTTTAGGATTACGCCAAGAAAACGGACGCCGTACGAGGTCCATCTACAGGTTCAATGAAAATATCAATCCTAAGTGGATTATGATGCATTGTCAAACACAAGGGACGATCTTTGTAAAAATGATCCTTCCTTGTCTAAATTGTCAGTTGGCGAATGCTTGAGCTATGATCGAAAAATTTGGGCAATCGCCAATCATTAGACTCGTTAACTTCGTGCCGCAATGTAAGAGCATATTTGGCACCTCTTTTATGCTTTATTTACGTCTTTCCTCCCTGAAGGGCTTTATCCCTTGTAACCTGAGGAGCCCTGGTTCCTTCGCCCTCGATCGGACAGGACCCCAAACCACATTCAATTGTGCGTATTCTCAAAAAGGCCCCAGCTACGCCACTGATGGCATTATTTTGACTGAACAATAATTCAATGAGTACTCCAGTACAAACAGGTTGTGAACAGTAAGTGAATTTTTATAGTTTCCTCATAGTCTGCTTTACAATTTGTAGAGCATGGTATTGATAATGTTTCATATTTCTGTAAATGGTGAGAGACATTAATTATTTTGTGAAATTTGCACTAAGTCTAAGAGCTTCTAACATCTAAAGCTGTAAGTACCTTTGAAAAACTTCAGCATTTGATCTATTAGGCATTGAAATTTTCCCTCTCCCCTCTCTTGGGGTTCTGTTTTACTAAACTTCTTACGACAAAATTAATCATAAGTCAGAATCACAAATCGTTCCTTTAGGTTTCAAGCATAGTTAGATTCTGCCTTGCAATATCTCATAGGAATCGTCTTTGGAAGACAATTCCATTGAGATGATGCATGACAGAATTCCGTAGTTAGTTACCACTGTAGGAGCATCTTTGATTTTTGACTTGCGCAAAAAATGATTGTAAGATGTTTAGTAAAGTGGGTCTCAGAACCTAAAACCCTTATGTTTAATGCCAAATAAAGACCAAACCTATTTTGAAATCCCTTCAATTTATAAAACCTGTATTGTGACTTTGTCTTTGAAGTTAACTTCTCTTCAAAGAAACAGGTTAAATCAGGCTTTGGGAATCTAGACATGACTTTATTGTATATATTTAGTCTACCAAACAACCAATTCTTTTGAGCAAAAATACACATTTGTTGCGTTTCATATTGACCTTGATCCTGTAAGGCTTGGTTTGTGCATGTTCAAAATAACGCATGGCGAAAAGGCTTAGAGTTTCTCTGATCATGAAGATACTTCCACATCATAAGTTCTTCCACAACAAAATTGCCCTTCTCAAGGCTCCATTATGTTACTTGCACAATTGCTAACGCTTTCAAAAAATTATATGATCAAAGTAGAATCAAGCTTTATGTTACACCGGGTTGGAGAGTGGAATTGTATGATAGAATTAGGGCCAATTTAAGAAATACATAAGAGACAAAAGAAACAAATCCATTTTGCTAAAATGTTTCATCTACAGGGTACACCTAGCCTGATATTTGCTTCAGCTGCAATAAACAATGCATAGCTTCAAATAGAGATTCAATAAACATGCAGAGCTTCAAATAAAAGGGGTATTTAACATACAATAATCTCAAATTGTGGGTATGCATTGTAATCGGCTCGTCAAAACGATTCAAAATGAATACCCACAACATAGTATTTTATTTGGAAATAAAGATTTTAGACTGGCTGTACCCCCTCTTATCTATACCTCTGATAAAGGCATTTACTTTTCTGAAGAGAAAGTAAATACATCAGTCGTTTATGTTTCCTTGATTGGGCTTTAACACAACTTTTAACAATTTTTATCTCATTGGGCTGAGCATTAAGTAATCAAGTTTCTGGCACCCTTTGTCTCTGCTGTGTGTCAACATCCTGTGTGCTGTCTATAGACGTTATTTTGGCTAAGGTATCTTGAAACTTGGTCAGTATGCTTGTCCAAGTGAGATCTGGGGCCAGTTCAAAATTGGGTCAATTATTCAAATGATGGCACATGCCTTGATCAAAAGTGTGTTCAAGCCTAATTTTCATATCCATTTATGGCCTTATTGGTTCAGACCCATCAGATCAACAGATAGAGGGGGTATTTTCGATTTCAAATTAATTTATTTCAACAATACTTGCTCAAATCCTATATTGTGAGCAGTCATTTGAATTGTCTCAACAATATAGGGTTTCAATGAGAAATAAAGATCTTAGACTTTAAAACTTTAAAAAAGAAGAGAAAAAAGTTATTTTTTTCTTATTTGAGGTTAATTTCATTAAAACAATCATTTAAATGATTGTTTCAAGAAAATTAACCTTAAAAAATGGTTAAAGCACTAAAAAAAATATTTCTAACGCTTGAAAAAAGTTCCTAAATAAAACAAATATCTGTTCATATTTTGTATATCTTGTTGAAGCAAACAGTATGTTTGTGACCTAGACTTGACACCCTGATCTTGTTAGACTAATGTTATGATTGTTATCAAAGCACTGCTTTTAGTCTAGACATGTGTGTTTGTCTTCCATTATCTGATGATCACCTTACTCAGGTGATAAACATCAAGGTAAAAGTTCCAGGTGTTGGTGATTGATGGATGATTTTCAGCTCACCTCTAGAAGCTTTTGTGATGCTTTAGCAATGTTTGTTGTCCAAACTGAAGGTTTTGTGAATGTGAATGAATGCTTGAATACATTCTAATCTAGGGGCCAACTTATTTCAGCCAGGGCTGGTCCCGTTTCAGTTGGTTTTTAGCTCCACTGGCCGAAGGCCAGCGAGCTATTGTCATGGCGAGGTGTCCGTCGTGCGTCCTTGCGTCCGTCTGTGCGTGCATGCGTGCGTAAACTTTTCTTTAAACATCTTCTCCTCCTGAACCAATGGGTGGATTTTGATGAAACTTGGCCAGAATGTTCCTTGGGTGACCCTCTTCTGAAGTTGTTCAAGAAATTTGTATTGACCCCCAAATATGGGCGTGGCAGGGCGGGGCATATTTTGACCCCAAAATCTTTGAACAGCATCTGCTCCTGAACCATAGAGCCGATTTCAATGAAACTTTACCAGAATGTTCCTTGGGTGACCCTCTTCTAAAGTTGTTCAAGAAATTTGGATTGACCCCCAAATATGGGCGTGGCAGGGCGGGGAATATTTTGACCCCGAAATCTTTGAACGACATCTCCTCCTGAACTATTGAGCCGATTTCAATGAAACTTTACCAGAATGTTCCTTGGGTGACCCTCTACTAATGTTATTCAAGACATTTGGATTGACCCCCAAATATGGGCGTGGCAGGGCAGGGCTTATTTTGACCCCAAAATCTTGAACCTCATCTCCTCCTGAACCATTGAGCGGATTTCAATGAAACTTTACCAGAATGTTCCTTGGGTGACCCTCTTCTAAAGTTGTTCAAGAAATTTGGATTGACCCCAAAATATGGGCGTGGCAGGGCAGGGCTTATTTTGACCCTGAAATCTTTGAACCTCATCTCCGCCTGAACCATTGGGCTGATTTCAATGAAACTTTACCAGAATGTTCCTTGGGTGACCCTCTTCTATAGTTGTTCAAGAAATTTGGATTAACCCCCAAATATGGGCGTGGCAGGGAGGGGCTTATTTTGACCCTGAAATCTTTGAACGACATCTCCACCTGAACCATTAGGCCAATTTTAATGAAACTTTACCAGAATGTTCCATGTGTGACCCTCTTCTAAAGTTGTTCAAGAAATTTGGATTGACCCCCAAATATGGGTGTGGCAGGGCAGGGCTTTTTTTGACCCCAAAATCTTTGAAGGACATCTCCTTCTGAACCATTAGGCTTATTTCAATGAAACTTTACCAGAATTTTCCTTGGGTGACCCTCTTCTAAAGTTGTTCAAGAAATTTGGATTGGATAAGATCCACTGGATCAATAAAATTCAGGTCAGCGGTTTATGGCCATTCTGGTCCTCTTGATTCAAAGTGATATCTATATAGTTTTCTTCCTTTTAATTTTACATATTAGTTAAATAAGTTCATTTCTTCATTAGATAGTTTCAACTTAGAAAAAGTCAGAATTCCTTTTGAATGCTGTTCACTTTCATTACCTTCTATTTTCAATATCTATTTTTCAAATCTTGAGATATTTAATCCAGTGGAGCGATACAGGCCCTCTTGGGCCTCTTGTTCAGTTGGAAACCAGCCCTGTGTCCAGACTGAAAAGATGTTCCAAAGCATTTTCAAATTATGTCCTGCTTCGCATGCAAGTGCAGGTTCAAAGTAGGGTATAACTTGAACCGTTTTGTCATTCTGAACACAGGCAAGATTTCTGGCTGAAAAAAATAACGGGACCTTCCTGGGCAAGAAAAAAGATGACGCGATATCATTTTTGCTATATCTGCAGTCTAGTTCAACACCCCAGAAATTAAAAAAAAAGACCTGCAGGATTTCCTGTTGTACCTAATAAAAGAAAAAAATATATCCTTAATTGTTCCCCCCTTTGAAGAAGACAGTGAATGTTGGTTTGCACTTGTTGGTCGGTCCGTTGGTTAGTCTGTCAGTTGGTCAATTTGTAGACCATTTTAAGTTTGTCCATGGCAATTTCTTCATTTTCCACAATGTTCTACATATCTTTTATCTTCAGTAAAGTTAAAATTTGTGATTGGTCGGAAACAGAAAAAAACTTGAAGTGCATCCACTTTTGTGAGTGCCTATATTTTGTAAGTGCCTATAAACATATAGTAAGTGCCTATAAATATATAGGCACTGACAAAAGTGTTGCGCCAACCCCTCTTTTTTCAGAGAGAAAGTCTTCATGCTTAGTTTTCAAGCAAATTAAACATGAATCTCCTTGGAGAGAAAAATTAGATTCATTTAGCAATGAGGATCTTATTTTGTTCACATTGATTTTCTGATTAAGGAAGCAATTCATATAAAAGGTTTTAAATGCCTTTGAAAAATACATGTATAAAATGTTTTATACAAAAACGAAGTCAAGTTACGTCAGCTATGTATTGAGCTATCAGTCTTTGAGTTGTGGGCTCTATCACTGGCTTAGCACAAGTTAACTTTCTTCCACCGTTTTCCAAAACAAGTACAATATCACAAAGTCATTCTGAAGGGAATAGAATACACATTTAATAAACACGCTCGTTATTTCAATTCATCAGCAAAAATTTCCTTTATCAAGTAAAAACAAATCTGAACACTACTACATATTGATATAAATCAGTACAGCCATTTTATTCAACTCATAAAATTATTTCATCAAGATTGACCTAACTGATTACAGAGTATGTGATGTTTAAAGAAATTGAGGAGGCTCTTAACCCTTGTCATGCTGAACCTGAAATATTCCTGCTCTGACAGAAGGTATTGACAAAGATTAGCCTGCACATATGTGCAGTCTGATCTTTGTTCATACCACCTGAATTTCATTTTTAAACCTGAAGAAAGGTGTCAAACAATGCATTTCCGAAATTAATTCTCACTAATATTTGGTAACTTCCATTGCTTTTAGCACTTTGATTTTACATTTAATTTGCAAAGATCTTTATTCAGCCTGACACGGGTTTGTCTTTTAGGGAGAAATATTGTATACAATGAAAAAATTGCACATTTTAATTTTTCAAAATATTTTCAGAAGCCTTTTTCTTCAGGAGTCTGGGTTTTCCCGGACACAAGATATTGAGTCCTGGACTCCCAAAATCCACTTCTGGACCCGAAAAAACAAATCATGTGTGTCCTGAGGGACTCTCAGAAAAAATGTGTAAAGAACTGTAAAGACCTTCTCTTCTTTACTATAACGCTTGGTTTGATCTTATTTGTGCACAATTTCGTTTCGGGGGAAACAGATAAGGGATGAGGGTGTACCCGAACTTACTGTCCTTTTCATAGGTGGGAAAAAGATGGTGCCTTTACTCTGGCTTAAATAGCCGAAAAATGTAACCTGATTGCTGTTTAATCCCTGCTTTTTATGTGCCTGTCATTTCATGATTGAGAAAACATTGTGAAAAAAGAGGAAATTGCTTCTGACAAGCAATTTCTTCTTTTTCCACACTATTTTCTACCCTACTGAATGGTTATTTTTCAAATTAAATGCACTTTACATTTTCTTCTGCAAAACCTTTGAATTTGGACAGGTCAAAATTTTGTAAAACAGGAAAGGGTTAAGATGAAACGCTGATGACATGATATATAAGAATGGTTTTGTGGAGTGTGCTGCAGCACCTGATAAGTAAGCAATTTTATATGGAAAAAAGAAGGCCAAAAATTGGGTGGGGTTTGTCCCTTCATTCTGAGCACAGGGCTGGATATTAAGGGATCAGTGCAAAAATATTGTAAGTACCTTAAAATGTTTAGGCTTATGCTGAAGTTTTGCGCGAACCTGTCCATATGCCCGTTATTCTTAGTGCTGGACTGGTTTAAGGATCAGCACAAATTATTGCAAGTGCCTCAAAATGCACCATATCTCTCCTGTAAAAAACACTTACAGGAGCTATACATAACATGGACGGGGAGCTTTTATTTAGTATGCATTTTCTGATTTATAAAAAAAACCCATAAAAATTGCCGTCTTTTAGGCCTTTTTCCCTAAAAATGGAGGTGAATTTCCTCTAAAAAATCATGAAAATGATTGTTTAGAGGAAATTCATCGCAAATTAGAAAAGAAGTCTCAAAAAGCTCCTAAATTTAGGCATTTGAAGTGGGATTTCTTAGTTAAGAATAATAGCTACCTCCTGTAAGGGAGGGCGCTTTTATTAGAGGAAATAAGGTGTAAGCACTTAATCTAGTTTTTCTCTGACCCCTCAATATGCTCTTCATATACTATGAAGTCTTGTGTTCCCCAACATTAGAAAGTAAATTAAAGCGTCCATTACAATATAATTTTGTCAATATAAGGCTGTTATCGTTTGTCACACAATAGTGTAAACATGTTAGAGAGTCCTATTGATTTACTTTTCGCAATGTCACTGATTTCTTGAGGATCACATTCCAGATCCACAGTTCTCTCTGTATAGAGGAAGTTTCTTCAATACTCAACTATATTTCTATGTTGTAATACAATGGGAGATCCAGAGGGGGTTTCAGGGCAGTCAAACAAATCTTCTTCTGTAACATTTTTATTAGCTCCGCTGTTTTCGGAGAAAACCCGAGGTAATGCTATAGCCTTCGTTGTTGTCATCATCATGCGAAAACTTTGACATTTTGGGATATCTCTGATTAAAGCATTTACTTGAAACTTGGCACACAATTGTTAACCATCAAAAGAGCAACCTATACTATCAAGGGGGATAACTCTAGATGCATTTTGAACAAATTACGCCCCTTTTTGACTTTGATTTTTTCCCACCATCCAGCACTCGACAGCCGAGCGTAGGCACCCGTAGGCGGTGCTCTCGTTAGCTCTGCTGTTTTCGGAGAAAACCGGAGGTAATGCTATAGCCTTTGTTGTTGTCATCATCATGCGAAAACTTTGACATTTTGGGATATCTCTGATTAAAGCATTTACTTGAAACTTGGCACACAATTGTTAACCATCAAAAGAGCAACCTATACTATCAAGGGGGATAACTCTAGATGCATTTTGAACAAATTATGCCCCTTTTCGACTCTGATTTTTTCCCACCATCCAGCACTCAACAGCCAGGCGTAGGTACCTGTAGGCGGTGCTCATGTTCAAAATTCAATCAAAATTGCAATATACTAGGAAAATGAATTCCCTTTTTGTATGTTTCCAACATCGAATAGGCAATATAGGCAGGCCTCTAAGAGGGACCTGTAAAACCTTTTAAAACCTTTCATTTTGTTGGAATCCTTTAAAACCTTCATTTAATTTACCAGTAAAACCTTTAACCCTTGTCATGCTGAATAAATTTTGGCTAAAAATTTTCATCAAAATCAAAGGGCAAAAAGCACTGAAAGTACCAACTGTAGCTCAATTTTTATTTGAAAAACTAATTTTATTGACAATTATGATTTGAAAGTGAGAAACAGATTGAGTAGACAAACATCAGACTGCAGATATGTGCAGGCTGATGTTTGTCTATAGCTCCTGCCAAAGCAGGAATATTCCGGGATCAGCATGACAAGGGTTAAAAGCCTTTATAGCATGTTTTTTACTTCTATAAATATATTCATACAACGCAAAGGTCGTCGTATATTTGTATCATCTTTGTCCATCTGTCTGTATCACCTGTCCATATGTCAAATTCTTTTTAACTCCACTCCTTCAATTTGAGTAGGATTTGCCTGAAACTTCAACATAATGTTCCTCATAAAGTAACCATGCACATTTTGACAGGAATTTGTAATACTATGCTGTGTCAAAGAAACACGGCCCTTTGTTAAACATTTTCCTGTAGTGGCATTTGTTGCGACCCTGGCACTGAGTTACGGCAGTGGACCCCTAATAGTTCCGCAATGTTTCAGGAGTAATCAACTCTAACAATGTTATCCAAGGTTTCCTAATGATTTCCATTAGGAAACCTCAGTTAACTTTGTGAAAGATCATGAGTTCCAAAATGTTGTGGTTCTACTACCTTAAGTGTCTCCACTTCTTACTTTAAGATAGTGGAGCTGTAATAGTTATGCAATGTTTTGGAAGAAATAAACATTAACGGTAATTGTTCAAAACCAAGGTTTCCTAAGGATTTCATGAGGAAACCTGACGGTGAACATTGTGAAAGATCATGAGTTTCCAACATGTTGTGTAACTATTACGAGTCCACTAAATTAAGAAAGAAGTGAACAAAAACATAGACTTACTAGAACGATGTTAATTAAAGAAATATGTATAATACTTGGTGTAAATTTGTCATAAATTTTGAAAGAGAAAAAACCTGCATTAAATGAATCAATTTTCTTATGAAATTTGCTTCATTACTTTTTCAATGTCATTGTGTACAAAAGCTTTCTAGATGATTAATCTGAATTGTTGACAACGGGAAAAAGCCTAATGCAAGAGACAACACTTTCATAATGAATGTCAATGGTGGCTCTATTGATTTTGGATCAAATTATTACCGTGTTACATTAATCATTGCTGCGAGTTAGAAATGTCGACTTTAGGCGCTGGTTAATGCATCATATTTAATTATTTAATTGGAGAACAATAGAAATTTTCTCTCTGGGACTTTAGATATAATAAATGTACAGAAGAAAGGAAAATTCAAACGCCTAAATTCAAGGGTCAGAGTAAAACTAGTTTAAGGTTCATGTAAAGTGTTTGAGGCCAAATTTTAAAACACTTCATTTGCCAAGAAAAAGCAGTATGTCCAGGAATATTATATATCAAAATGAAGCTATTCATGAACATAAGCAGTTGAAAAACATAAGACTGTCATAGCTATATATATAGCTATATATAGTCAAAACATTGTGGAAAGGGGTCATTTTGTACAGAACAAGCAACTTCAAGACTGTTGGATGAAATTGGCCTGATATTTGAACAAAGTACAGACTAAAGTACTACCAAGGTACTATTACAAACATTGGAAGAAAAACTCAAGCCAAAAGCGTAGTTATGCAAGCAACTTATTTTGACTTATTTTATAAACACATATGTCATATATGCCATTCTAATTTTGTAAACATGTAGATTTTTGTAAGGTATGGTGAGTTATCACAACATAAATGAACATTAATAGATTGTATACCTGTAAGATTGTTTAGCAATATATCAATTTCTATTTCACTGAATGATAAATATATAGTAATTCATTAAAGATCATTTAATTCAAAAACTATAAATTGAAATAAATCACAGAAAATATTTCACAATATTATGGTGTGCTGTTGCACCATACCTAACATCTATTTGGAAAACAGACCAAACCGGTTTGACAGATATGTTGACAAAATAAATGGAAATTGATTGTTTCAAAGGAACCTTTTTAGACCGAGTATTATATCTGAGGTTGTAGTAGTACCTGGGTAGTACTATAGACTGTACATTGTTAAAATATGAGCCAATTTTATACAACCATCATGCAGTTGCTTGTTCTGTACAAAATGACGCTTTCCACAATGTTTTGGCTTTACTGCTATAGCTTTGGTGCTCTTATGTTGCTCAACTGCTTGTGCTAAAAAATAGCTTCATTTTGATATAGAATTTTCCCGGACATACCGTTTTTTCTTTGCTAATGAAGCGCCCTTAAAAATGGGTGTCAAACACTTTACATGAACCTTAGTGCCTTGTGATAATCTCCTAAGTGTTTTCATAGTTTTTTTTTTATATGCCGCCAAAGGTGGTCATTTATTGGAATCATCTCCCTTTATTGTCCATCTGTCTGTCCGTTCCAATGTCAGAATGTCCCACTGTCTGCACATCCAAATCTTGTGAATGCAACTTCTCCCTTATTTATGGACCAATTTGGATGAAATTTTCACAAAATGTTCTTAGTCATCTGAGCTAGTGTATATTATAATATGGTATTGGTCCAATGATTATCAAAAGATACAGATGCTGGACTTTGAAATTTACTTGGATATTTCAGCTATCCGGACTTTTTTTTATACCCTGCAACATATTGATTCAATTTTTTGTGTGTGGGCCTGAACCACTGAGTTACAGAATAAGTTTGAGTTTGGTTCCAGTCCAATGATTTTTCAGGAAGATACAGATGCTGATACATTGTATATACACTTAGTACAGTCTTGTGCTTATCCCTCAATATAGAATTATATTTTCTGAATTTAGAATCATTCCTCCGTCACTATAATTTTGGGTTCCTTGGAAGAAAAGGGTGTACATTGCTTTGCACTTGTCGAGTGTTGGTAGGTGCAGTGGCCAGTCCTTAGACAATTTTTGTCTGGAGCATATCTCAAAAGGTATTCAGGCTAGAATTATGAAGCTTTAGTTTACAAGAACCATAACTCTACCCATCATGATTTTTGAGTTATAGCTCTTTGTTGAATTTATTATTGTTTTTTGCCCAGAACATATCTCAAGAAGTATGCAGCTAGAATCATTGAACTGCTCAGGTAAAAAGTACAAGAAACATAACCCTACTGGTTGTATATTTTAGTTATTGCCTTTGTTAATTGATGAAGAATATCATGCAACCAACGTGCTGTTATAGGATGCATAAGTGTTTTACAAACATCCCTTGTTATTTTAAAAAAATACCATCTGGTTGCCCCCAGGTTGATCCATTCTCATTTTTATGCCCCCTCTTCGATAGATCAGGGGCATATTGTTTTACTCATGTCCGTCTGTCTGTCTGTCCGTCCGTCTGTCTGTCCGTCCGTCTGTCCGAAAACTTAACCTTGCCAATATCTTCAAGCCTATTCAAGATACAAAGCTAATATTTGGCATGATGATAGATCTCAATGATCCGCATCCGCTGGTACCAAAGTCAAGGTCATGTGACAAGGTCAAGGTCATCTGTCAAGGTCAAATGTCCGAAAACTTAACCCGAAAACTTAACCTTGCCAATATCTTCAAGCCTATTCAAGATACAAAGCTAATATTTGGCATGATGATAGATCTCAATGATCCGCATCTGGGCATCGATAGATCGGGGGCATATTGTTTTACTCATGTCCGTCTGTCTGTCTGTCCGTCTGTCGTAGAGCAGGGTCAAAATAGGATATTTTTCAGATTTTTGGGAGTCAAAACCCTGGTTTAAGGGTCAAACAGAAGCCCTGAGTGAAGAGTCCAGTGAACTATCAGGATCATATGAGAATATTTTGGGCAAATAAAAGATCTATTCACCACAAAAGATGTTAAAGATTACTGTCAACATTTGCATGTATATAGGAATATTTGATAGAAAAATATCTTCTTTGGAAGGTAAATTTGTGGTAAAGAAGAAATTACTTATATATAACAAGCAATTTCTTTTTTTTCCCTCAAAGTTCTCACAATATTAAAAATTGGAATGCTTTACTTGGAGTTTGGACTCCTTGAGGACATAAGCTGGTAGTCTTTAGACTCCTACCTCATAGAAGTTAGTGCCGATCCCTGTATAATAATATTTTCCTTGGTCAGTCGGGGGACTTTCGGCTGGCCGTAACAAATTTTGTGACGGACTCCCATCGATTTGTAGAATTTATGATAAGGTGATTCTCATTTTGTATTCACCACCAGGTGGCACTTCAGTCCCAAAATGGGGAGGGTTTATTTTTATGCCCCCGATAGGGAGGCATCATAAATTTGACTTGTCCGTCCGTCCGTCTGTCCGTCCGTCCGTCCGTCTGTCCGTCTGTCCGTCCGTCCGTCTGTCCGTCCGTCATTCCGTCCAAAAACTTAAACATTGGCCATAACTTCTAAATCAAAGCGGTGTCGGGGGCATTGTCATCTTACAGTGACAGCTCTTGTTTCTTGATATGACGGCTATCCATCATTGTGAAATTCGTTACGGCCATCCGTAACGAATCTCCAATGATGGATAACCGTCAGGTCTTGGTTGTGACGGCTACCCATACATATGATATCTATTATTCAAACAATATTTTTGTCTGTAATTTGATAATACAATGATTATAACCAGTTCAATATGTTCAATGTTTGAGATCGTTTTTAGCGACCTTTGATTTAAATAAGCCATCGGAGAGGGTCGTATATTTGTATCATAATCTTCGGCCGTTCGTCCGTTCTGATGTCAGAGCGTCCGTCCGTCATTACGTCAAAATCTTGAAAAAAAATGTTTGGATCCGGTCCATTGATTTTTTAGTGTGCTGGTCTTAGAAAATTTCCAGGAAATCTAAGTTTTCCGGATTTTTTCTTAATCCCTGGAGATAATGAGTTAATTGATGGTGTGAGAGCCCACATCAAAGAGTTACAAAATAAAGTGGAGTTTGGTTCCGGTTCATTGATTTTTTAGGAAGATTAGGATGCAGGACTTTGAACATTTCCAGGAAATTCAAGTTTTCTGGATTTTATTCTAAATCTTTGGAGAAATTGAGTTAATTTTCGATATTTTAGCCCACACCAATGAGTTACAGAACAAGTTCGAGGTTGATTCCAGTCCATTGAACGCTTTCAGATAAACAGTAATTTGCTAATTTGTGATGTGACTTACAGCAATGAACATTATAGGTGTATAACAACAACCATTCCTCACTAAAGTTTCAAGATATGTCAACTGATTCAAAATTCTAACTCTTACAATTCTACAACTTCCTATTGTAGAGATTTTATGGCGGCGTATATTATGACCACGGCACTTTTGTTTAGAATTGATGAACACCAGGGAAAATATTGCCTTTATGGTGTGCATACAATCTTAACTATACACAGCTTGAATAAAGATGTAGTTTCACGGTTTTGTCACCAATCGACGATGTGCCTTAATCGTCAGTGTTTGATTAAATGTATAATTTCAGTAAGTCAACTAAACAGCGTATTTGCAGCTTTAATTAGGAGTTTAGGTATTCATCTACGATTTGCACAAATATTAGTCAAGATACCTCGTATACTGTAAAGGACGATGGATTTAAGTAGATTTAAACAATATGCATATGCATATATTGGTTTAGGTAACAACATCGTGAAATTGACAAGGTGAATGATTTTGGAATAAAATTGAATGAGTGTGTGGAGCGAGCTTTGAGTGAATTAAATGGGAGGTAATCCTATATCGCAAATTTTGTTCAGGATGAACAAGATAAGCGATATTGATTACCTCCCTTTATTAAATATGCATACAAGTTCTATACATAGCTTCCTATTTCTTCAAAAACCTATGAAAAGCTAACAATTTGAATTATGTTTGTGATATCGCGATGTTTCTGTTACAAATTTTTATTGAATGACGTTGTTGATTATATATATATATATATATATATATATATATATATATATATACATTCTCTCGCTGACACCCGTAGTGTCAACATCTTTTTATCAATAATACATATCTTAATCCATTGCATTGTTACCTATAGGAATTAGTTGTGATACTTTTTGGATACTATTTCTAGAAATTAATAAAATAATATAATTAAAATAAAAATTAGTGATTAAAATATAAAAAAAAAAAAATATAATAATTTTGTGGTATATTGTGAAAATTACTTTTGGATTACCCTGGAGAATTAGAGAAGAAAAAATCAGGTGTTGATGTTCCACAGACTGGTTTGATTTCATAATTACCCAATACTAACGTCTCACATGTCCCTATCTAGCATTTTTTCAAAATATTAATAACCTCAGTAACAAACCAAATCCTGCCCTATTTCAAATTTTGATTGAATTAAGAGCTAAAATGAATACGGAAAATGTTATGTTAACCCCCCTTACCCCTATCACTCCAAATCAAAGGAAAGATAAAAGACCCCATTCTGAAGTGGCCGACTCCTCTTCCTCGTCATGCGGGTCCCCGGAAGCAAAACAACTGCTGCTGGCAGATACTTCTGTTGAATCTGTAGAGTCTGTGGATCCCCTTGAGATGTACTTAGGAGGTACTACGCAGACTCTAACGAGCACGCCAAATCCGTCAAAGGGGGAAACGTCTGACGTGGAGGAGGAAGAAGGCTGGACACATGTCGAAAGAAGGACCCCAAACACCAACCAGAGTCAGTGTAAATCGCCAGTATGGCTTGTTTTGACAGTGATGGTGGTTGGCTCTATGGGGTCCCAAATTGGGAAATTGCGTGAATTATATGCTGCCCTTTTGAACAAATTTGGGGACAGCTACATTAAAATTTTGAGCAACATTAATAACGTTAAGAAAAGCATCAAAATAAAGATCAGGGACGATAAACTAGCACAGCTTCAAAACTTTAAGTTCGGCAAATTTGATTTAAAAATCATTGAAGATAAACCAATCTTAGCTAGGGGCGTTATAGAAATCAAAGACAAACAACAAATTCAAGTAATTCAAAAAAGAATCATAAACTCTAAGGGTGTTTCTAAAGTAACCAAAAGTCGAAATGACAATAATCTCATTATAACTTTTGACTCCCCAAATCTCCCAGTGAATATTGTCGGACACCAGATTTCGCCAGCGTTAAGATCAGTTTTCCGTTGTAACAAATGTCAGGGTTTTGGACACATGAAAAATGTCTGTTACAATGAACTACAATGCCCTCACTGTGCTGGCAATCATTCTCATGAACAATGTAAAGCAAACTCCAAGAAATGTGCTAATTGTTCGGGAGAGCACAGCGCTGCTTACAAAGGATGTCCAGCTTTTTATAGATACACAAACAAAATTAAAAACATAAACTCTAGAACAATTCAGCAATTTTCAAACAAATGTAAAACAGATGGAGTAGAACTACCAAAATCCTTCCAAATTAAGAAAAGAACAAAAGAGATAACAGACTTTGATTTGCAACAAATAGCAAAAAAATTAGTAGGAAAAAGTGAAAATGAAATTCTTAAAGTACTAGAGACCAGTCTGTTTGAGAATTACGAAATTAAGCAAAATGTAAAAAATAATGAAAATAAAAGTGCTCATATCTCTGAAAAACTAATTACTGACAGCAAAAATGATAAGGGTACAAATGAAGAACCTGAACAAAATTCCCTCTCGTCTAATAAACAAACAAATCAAACGGGGAATGTGCCAAATTCTTCAAATAATAATAGAAACAGAAAACAAAATCAAAACTATAATGTTCAAAACTTTTCACAATATCCAAGGCCACAACTGTGGATGCCTGGGGTAAACATTCCCTTTCAACTTCCCTTTTTGGCCCGACAAAGATTTCAAGGCCTCCGTCCCCGTTTCTTTCCTCCCCGCCAATAGTTGACAAAAATAAAACTTACTGATATTGTTATTAAAATAATGATTTAAAATTAACTATGCATCATGGCGGGGAATAATGGAATTAATTATAACATAAATAACGAACACGGACTCGCCGTCATGTCATGGAATGCCAGATCAATCAAGGGTAAAACTAGTCTTAAAATGAATGAACTTCAAAACTTTATAAATAACAGCAGAGATTCTATAGATATTATTTGTATTCAAGAAACCTGGTATAAAGCAAAGGACAAACCCTTCAATCTTAAAGGATATCAAGACCCTATCAATAAGATAAGACAAAATGGCACAGGTGGGGGATTAATAATTTACGTGAAAAACGGTTTACAATTCATTGAAAAATACACATATTTTACTCCCCAAATAGAGTTATGTGCCATCACTATTTTTGGTCAAACCAATAACGTAGATGTATACAACTTACATGTCATAGATAAAAAAGTTATAACTAGCCAAAACTTACCAAATATACTCTATAACCTAGGTAATAGCAACATTATAGTCGGCAACTTTAATCTTAAACATTTAAGTTGGAATCCACCAGGAGATTATAGACATGACGGCGAGGCAGAGGCTTTATTAGAATTTCTTTCAACAAATCAAATGAATATTCTAAATGATGGCCAAGTGACGAGAATAGATACGGCTGGAAATAAGGAAAGCGCGATAGACTTGGCTTTGATATCTGCAAAATTCCAGCCAAGCAGTGAATTTAGTATACTTAACAACTCTTTCGGGAGCGATCATTTACCGATTGTAATTCACATAGCATATAGAAAAAAATTAAATGTATCAACTGAAAACTCTAAAACTAAATGGAATTTCAAAAAGGCTTCAGAAAGAGACTGGGAAAACTTCAAAGTTGAGTGTAAAACAGAATTCCAAATAAGCAGCTGTAATGAAGACATCGAAATATTCTTCAAAAGTTATCACAAAAAACTAGAAACTGTTTTGAATAAAACAATACCTAAAACAAAATCAATTCATTCCAAAAGAAACCAAGTACCTTGGTGGACAGAGGAATGTACGAGCGCTATAAAAAAGAGAGAAAATCTATGAAAAAGGCTACGATTTAGCAATAATAAGATAGACAGGGCGTTATATATTAATTCAAGAAAAGAAGCGGAATACACAATACGTCACGCAAAGAGAAAAGGGTGGCAAGAGTTCTGCTCTAAGCTAAATGATAAAACAAAATCTAAAGAAGTATGGGAATTTATAAGAAAGATTAAAGGAGTTGCGCCGCGAACAAACCATCCTTTCATTATCAACAACATCGCAATAACAGATGCAAAAGAAAAGGCAAGTTTTTTGGTTAAACATTATGAAAATGTCAGTAGCAATAATAATTTTGATCCCATTTTCTTGGAACATAAAGCAAGAGCAAATCTCACTCTTCAAAATTTTAATCCGATTCAGGAAGCTGATGAGGGTAAGAATTTACCCTTCAATGCTGAATTTACTATGTTTGAATTGGACCAAGCATTGCGAGACTGCAAAAATGGAGCCCCTGGCGAAGATGAAATTCATTATTCAGTCCTCAAACATTTGTCATCTAATGCTAAATCTGAACTCTTAAATCTCTTCAACAAATCATGGAAAACAGGTAAAACTCCTGACTCATGGCATGAAGCAATAATCATCCCTCTACTAAAACCCAATAAACCTAAAAATGACCCATCTTCTTATAGGCCCATATCACTCACAAGTACCTTCACAAAACTTATGCAAAAAATGATAAAACCAAGATTATGCAATTATTTAGAAAAGAACAATTTAATATCAAAGTACCAATCAGGCTGTAGACAAGGTCATTCATGTGATGATAACCTAGCAAGACTAGAAACTGATATTCGGAGAGCACAAAAGAGTAAGCATTTTCTACTTGCTGTATTTCTAGATTTAACGGCTGCCTTCGATAAACTCTGGAATTCGGGTGCTATACTTTATCTTCAAAAGATAGGCATTAGAGGTAGACTTTTAAACTGGATAAAAGATTTTCTAGAGTGTAGAAAGATAAAAGTAAGATATGAAGGTCAAATATCCGAAACCGTAGAAACAATAAATGGATGTCCCCAGGGCAGTGTATTATCTCCTATTTTATTTTCTCTGGTCATGAATTCATTGAGGGATACAATTGAAAGTCATAACAGACTGGAAGGTAACATCCTTGACAATGTTCAGTTGTCTCAGTTTGTTGATGATGGGGCAATATGGACAGAGTCCAAATGTCCAAAATTAGCTGTAAAAAAGGCCCAAAAGGCCCTAAATTCAATTGAAAACTGGAGCAAAGAAAATGGTTTTCTTATAAATCCTACTAAAACGCAAGTAGTTATTTTCCATCTTAAATCGAATTTATCCCCACCAGAAAATAAGCCTGGTTTTCCAAAACTGAAATTAGGCAAAAATGTGCTTCAATATAGTCAATCTGCGACTTTTTTGGGGCTCACTTTTGATAAGTATTTGAAATGGCAAGAGCATATTGATAATCTTACCAAAAGAATAGATAAAGACATCAATCTCCTACGTTCAATCAAAGGACATAGCTGGGGATCGGACAAAAAATCGCTCTTTAATATCTACCAAAGTTTAATTAAATCAAAACTTAATTACGGCTCTATTGTTTACAATTCTGCAACAAACAGTGAACTAGATAAACTTCAAAAAATTCAGAACAAGGCCCTTCGAGTCATTACAAATTGCCCCAAACATACACCCATTAATACATTGATTGCTGAATGTAGCGAGCTACCGTTGCATTTACATAGAGAAGTAAATATGCTAAAATACTGGGCAAGATCTATTGGACATGGATCAAATCTGCCGATCAATGAAAAAATTGATGAAGACCCTATATTCCTCTTCAATCCCAAACATGTTAAATCAATTAAAAACCCTTATTCTCAGGAAATTCTGAACTTGACTTCAAAATATCATTTGAATGCAAATGATCTTACAAAGCCGTTTTATTCAGATTCCTCAGCAATGAAAAAACCAAACATTGACTTCGAACTAACAAAACACATATCGAAAAAGGAGAACCCTGAGCATCATTTGCACAAGACAAAGGAGCATATATCTAGGTACAGAAACTGTATGAAAATATATACTGATGGAAGCAAAGATCAAGAAAGGAGCTTAGCAGGAGCTGGTATAGTTATTTTTGACGAACAAAATTCTGTTTTATTAAATAAGGGCTTAAAGATTGACCATAGGGTATCAATATATACGTGTGAAATGAGCGCCATAAACTATGCACTCGAGTGGCTCAAGACTAGGGACTCAAATTTATTCAAAACACCAAAGATATCTATTTTTTCCGACTCGCTTAGCACATTGCAATCTATGCAGTCAGGCAGATCAAACTCACGACCAGAGTTACTGGATAGTATATTTAGCTCCATTACATTTTTAGAGGAAAAAGGTCTAGAAGTTACATTTGTCTGGGTCCCAAGTCATGTAGGTATAATAGGAAATGAAATAGCGGATAAAACTGCAAAATCAGGATCACAATCAGGTGAAAAAATTGAAATAAAAATAAGCGTAAAAGAAATGTACCATCTTATCGAACAAAAAGCTAAAGAAGAGTTCAGAAAAATCGACTTGTCCAAATTCGGATTTTATGACCGCCCCTCAGCTATTACGGTATATAGCAAAAACAAAGTTGAAGATACAGTTTATACAAAACTAAGATTAAAAGTCAGTCGTCTTGGAGCTGAGCGATATCCGAGAACAAATTGTGAACATTGCGGAGAAATAGAGTCCTTTGAACATGTTTTCTTCGAATGTCCATATTACAGTGAAAAAAGGATAAGTTTAAGAAATGAACTTCTTAGCATAGACATACCGGTAATAAATCGTAAATCTCTGTTATTCCCAGAGAATAAAATAGCGGTTAAGACAAGAAACGCTGTGTTAAAGTATCTCACAAACATTGATTTAATTAATAAATTGTAGGTATATTGTTGGAAATTAAAAAAGAAAAGAAAAAAGAAAAAAAAAAGATAATTGTATTAACCCTTTTCCTGTTGAAGATGAGAATTATCCCGGACAAAATGCTCGCATTACAGACATCCGAATCAGTATTGCCCTTTTTTACGGGACAGCTGGATTGCGGGCGGACGAAATGGATTAGGATCAGACTGCACATCTGTGCTGACTGATCTTAGGATAAAATTACTGCCTTGGCTCTAGATGCAATGAGAGTTTGAAATAAAAGGCTTCAGGAGGGTTAAAACAATTATAGTAATGAAAATGGAAATGATAGAAACTATAAAAGAGGGAAGATACAGATTATGTTGCAATGAATTAAGGGGGAAGGAGGTCAGCATGTGGCTGCTCCGAAACCAAATTGTCTCTCAAATCTCTCCTTTATCAAAAAATAAATATATAAAATCACTTAAGTCAATCAAGTCTAATATCACTATCTAACTAAGCACATATGGAATGTACGAATCAGCAACCAACCAAAGCTGTCATTTAATCCCATTATAATATTAATGCGCAAGAGTTGTTTTGGGTGTTTGATAGATAAATTAAAGAAATCACACATCAATGTAACACCTTTGTCCTAAGATTAAGTTACAAACACAGCTGTCCAAGTGATCAGATAAGCAATTATGACATAATGGTGTTATATCAAACTGAGAATGTTTAATAGCTTAATAAACCGCAGGGACCCTGTTAATCCATATTACTGGAATTGACTTTAATTTAAGCTATCAATCTCACATCAATACAAAAATGATTATCACATTTATCCAATTTATAATCCCTCTATTGGAATGTCAATGAAGCATTTGTCCCCACCCATTTTAGACCTTAATTTAGGAAAGTGAGACAATTAAATAACCCATTAACCATCCATGTATATAATATTAATAATTAAAAAAATAATAAATAAAAAAGTTGAAATATTTATCCCTCCTTTACCGAAATGATATACCAGACTGACTAAAGCAGCTGGCTAACTATGTACACCATGTTAAGTTTAAGTTGAAATATTTGTCCCTCCTTAACCGTTATGATATACCAGACTGACTGAAGCAGCTGGTTAACGATGTACACTATGTTTTGTTGAATATAGAAAATAAGAGAGGAAAAAAAAAAAAAAAAAAGTTTGAAATATTTGTCCCTACTTTACCGATATGATTAACCAGACTGACTGAAGCAGCTGGTTAACTATGTACACTATGTTAAGTTGAATATCCAATAAATTTTCACACATATACAATAATATAAAATAAAAATGATTATAATGACATGATAGGAAAATATATATGTTGTAAACCAGTCTGTCTTATACGCCGAGAATCCCCTGTTGGGAGCTTCCAATCATAGTATGAAGTGGTAATAAGCTAGGCTAAAAAAAAAAAAAAAAAAAAAATTGCGCATGTAAATAATGATGCATTACAAATATAATAAAAATGATAAATAAAGAAACCAGTTTGTCTTATACGCCGAGAATCCCTCTGTTGGGTGCTTCAGGTCATAGTATGGAGTGGTAATAAGTCAGATTGAAGATTCGCGCACGTATATAATGATGTAAAACATATTTGATAAAAATGATAAATAAGGACATATATGTATGAAAACCAGTTTGTCATATACGCCGAGAATCCCTCTGTTGGGAGCTCCGCTAAAAATACGGAGTGGTAATAGGACAGGGTTAAAATACACACAAGTAATGTACATAGAATTTGCCTGTGTCAAAAATGATTCCTTTTTTCGGTGGTGGTAATATTTTGGTTATTTGTATGTAATATGTTTAACCTAAAAAACACAACAACAACAACAAAAAAAAAAAAAAAAAAAAAAAAACACCAAAAAAACAAAAAAAGGGGGGGGGTGGAATGAAACACTACTATAAACAAACAAGGGTTTTGAAATCTGAACTAGTGTAAACTGAATAAATGCGATTGATATAATCCTCTATATCATTATACAATTTTACCTTAAGGTGGGACGATGCAGTTTTGGGGAGACAACTCGCCTAGAAAAAAATTGCGAGGGGGGGGGGGCTTGTTAAAATCAACTTTATATGAAGTTTCACGTGCACAATGGAAGGCTATTTTTCAAACAATCGTAATTTTGTCAACCTACACGCAGGATTGTCTTGAATTCAAAACAAAAACGTTCGCGAAACATTTCAGAAACATAAGACTGCTAAAAAAGGTTCACTTTCTAAACGTTTGCAAATGTTTTTGCATCCTGAACTGCTGGGTTTGGCAATTATTACGAGGGACAAAATGAATCCGGACATGCGTTCAAAATAATGAATCACAAACGATCATCCGAGAAATGGTAGTAAAGTATAACTAATGAGTGTTTCACACTTGTGCTTCGTTATTCCAGCGAAGTACGGGCGAAGACCTATAGACCTATCACAAGCCCTGCATTCAGGATGACAAAACGGAGCAAATATGTTTGCTATTTATACCCTGCATTAATGGCACGTGCATGAGCTAAACGTTTGTTTCGCTTTGTTGTCCTAAACGCAGGGCTGTCACGTTCTCTTCATCACCGAAAGGGAATGTTTCAGTTTTGGTTATATCGTTGTAAGTATACAATTATCATATAATGGATGCTTTTAAAAGGTGGTCATCTTTCAGTTATTTGAACATTGCTTGAAAATGAGAAAAACTATGCTTTTTATTTACGACTTCGGTAAAAACTTGACCAAGAAGTTCCGAGATCAGGTATAGATACCGGCGATTGTACCTTTTTTCCTTTATTTAGCCCTGAGACTGTTGAACTCTTCTGTGATCCACAGAATCGAGAGAGATCAATGTAAAATTTAGGAAATTGATTCCAAACCATTGTAAAATATATTAGGTGAAAATTATCAACATAATCACAGAATTCTAAAATCAGTCGAAAGTCATGTATTCTTTTTTTTTTCAATCGAGTAATAAACCATCTTATCTTCCCGTGGCAACTGAAATGACATATTATTTCTATATGTAATTGCCTTATATAAAAAATGAGTTTATGGAGGAAAACAACATGTTTTGATCAGGATAATAACTGTGCATGTGGCGGATCCAGAGGAAATGGGGTGTTCAGTCTTTCACTGAGTAATTCGGAAAAACTTTGGTATGTCGGCAAAACTTTGGTAATGATGTGAAATGAATACCCCCCCCCCCCCCCAAATTGTAGTTTAAACCCCGTTACAGAAATCCTACAACTGCCACAGGCGTTATCAAGTGTGCCAAAATTACAAATGGTGTTTATTGTTGATTGGGAAATCAGGGGGCGTAACAATGTCTGGAGAAAATCAAATTAGAGTAGTAAATTATGGGGGGTACTGTATTTCAAACTTATGGAATTGACTAAAAGTTCCTGGATACATATACTTTTCTTTACTAATTTCAGTTGTACGATAGTTGAGCTAATTTTCTATTGACATATTTCGATTTTATTAAATATAAGTGTTTGCTTTTTTTGCCCTCAGAAAAAATATTCACTTTTTATCTTTGATGAGCATTTAAAGCAAAATGTCCACTTGTCAGTTATTCATGCACTTACTAGAAAGTTTATTATATTTTTATGTTTTCCATATCTATGGCTATAAATATATGTTGATTTAGCACACCAGTATTGTGATTGGTCGGAGTAATAAACAGTTTTCTTTGATTTTTTCGAAAACATAGCCATCTTAAGAAAAATGTAAATATTTTCAAAATATGGGTGGAAAGCTATGTTGATATTTTCAATATATCTGTGCATATGAATGCTCTAAAATATACATCTGTTTCGCGGATATCTGGATACCCCCCGAAACTGCAACGGCCCTCCTTAAATCAAAAGAAAGCGAGAGAATGAAAGCAATGATTGGAGACCTATAAAAGCTCCTCAGCATAATGAATGATTTCTTATCATTCATAACACTCCCGTAACAACGATTAATTTGGGTACTAACATAGGCTAAATTAGCACTAAGTACCCATTACTTTGGGCTTCAAAATTCCCAATTTGGTTTAGCTGAACTCATAGCATCATTTCTTATCACAAATTCAATCCTTTTAGAATAACAAATCAATTCTTTAACAGGTTGACGGGTTGCAACCTGGGGTCCATACCATACATGCTTCGAGCACGGAGGGACCTTATAAAACTACAAACACACACACACACATATATATATATATATATATATATATATATATATATATATATATTATATATATATATATATATATATATAAATAAATGGGTTTGAACGTTTATGAATGGTTTGAGTTAGTGTTTGGAATAGATGAATGGAGCACTGAGAGGGCGATTTTAAAATGATTTTGATTGATTTGAATGTCAATTTTACGATGTAACTAACTGTAGGTCTCCACTGCCGATCGCATCGTGTTCTGATTGAGCTCTGTCGGCATGTGTGATCGGAAGTGCTCAGAAAATCGAACTTGATCGGCGTTGCTATGGATTCCTTATCTATGTTTTTTTGACATGTAAAAAAAAATCCCGGAAGCAATCGTGCATCCGATTGGGTTAAAATCTTACTTGTCGTGCATCAGCCATGTAAAGATTGGATGTGATCAGGTTGCTACGAGGTCATTCAAAAAATAAAGCAACCTTTCCGATACCTATTCGACCTACTTCAAATAGGGCATGTATTTTAGTCGAAATCATATGATGTAACATAAGTTGCCATGACCGCGGCCGCGATTACATACAAGATGCAAGGTAACCTTGCGATTGAAATAATTACTTAGCAACCAGACATTGATGGACCTTGATAACTGATTTTAAGTTTTTTTGTCCCTCCATTCTCTGAGCATATGTGGGTTTCTTACAAGTTCACCTCTAAGATAGTAAAATTTCTGTTTCGTTTTGGATTCGAAATATGGACCTTTGGTTGTATCTTCCCGGCCGATAAGTAAAAAGGCACCCCCTGTTGCAAGACAAAATATTTATTTTGCAGTCACTTAAAATCTGGCCAACGTGACGAAGTCTTATTTCTTTGTCCAGTGATGATACAGAAATCACGGTCGATTAAACATAGCGTGCTTGCGATACGCCGGCGAGATATCATCGACTAGTCGGTCGCTGATACCAAGTGTGAGTGAAAAGATAAACAAAGAGGACAATTAGTCTTCGATAAAATATAGTCATTCACAAATCTAAAAGACGTCGCAGATTTCATTTGAAGATAAAACACACAATTGAATCGGCCGATCCACCGATCAGACAAGTCGCCGATTTTGTTAACGATTAAAAAAAAAAACGCCGGCGACGCATTTGTCGATGTATTTCGGAACGTCTAAATCACACTAGCTTTTCTAGTGCCAAATTGCGTTTCAGGTGCTGAATAATGCGAAAAAATCTAAATCAGAAGGGTGGCACAATTCTTACAGAAACGATTCCACATTAATCGCCCTTCATAACATGGAAAGCTCTTGCGTTGATGAACACACACGCCAAGTTTCAAAGCGATATCTTTGATAAAACAGAGGTTAAGCTTGTCACTCCAACGTCTATCCAAAATACTGCGGACAGGTAACATTGTCGAATTTTTTACTTTCTTAAATGCGGGCATAAGCTTACACTCAATGAAAAGGACCCGAAGCTCGTTCATTTAATGTTATGACGTCATAAAGGGGCCAACCCCTTTTCGACACGCAAAAGTCAGTATTTGCAAATATTTCCTGGATTAATCGGTCGATTTTTACGAAAAAAAAATCATTTAGAAAGTCCAAGAACGCCCGAGCTAGTCGTTTAATTTTTGTGCACATTCAAAAAGAAAAACAGGTCTGAAACGCTATCCTTTTCGCGTTTTTTTAAGATTTTACGTTCCATTTTTCATTTCATTTTTTGTAAATACATAGAAATTTCTTAAAATTTTGTCCGGTGAAGTTTGGTCATTAATGAGGTCAAGAGTTCAGGTCTAAGAAAGTTAACTCAGGTGAGCGATTTAGGGACACTATGGTCCTCTTGTTCATCAACCTTAAATAAATGTTGTTCAGATGCCCGTTCGGTTATTGTGTGGAATTTCGTGAGACAGTGAAAACATTTCTGTAGATCTACTGTAGAACGTACGACTTCAATCGTCTCCTTGCAGTGACCTCAAGAGAACCTTTGGATGAGACAGGAAAATATGGTTGCAATACGATAGCCGTGAGAGTTAATAGCACCATAGGCTCCACATGCCACTTAAAAGTAGCCTTATATTGATAAACTAGTAACCAAAATTAAAGCCTAGTTTGCATTTTCGACCGAGTCGTTCGATTTACAAATCTGTTTTTAAAATATAATTTAACATCGTACGATGTCAGTTCCCATGGCGGATGTGTTAATTCAATCGTGTGGTCTCAGAAACGTTTCAAAAAAACATTGAGACCATTGTTCGACAATCGCAAAGTAATCTTACGGTTTCTGTACTAGAAATTTTAGATTATTCGACTAGATCTGGTTTAGAAAGTGTGGCCGTTCCGGCATAGGAAGTGTAGGATTGCGATGTAGAAGCATATCATCACACGATCCCCGTACAAACACGGAACTGTTCGATGAGGGTTTTTGTGCGGTTCATTGTCCAGAGCCTTAAACCTAGCCGACTTTTTTGAAACAAATGTACATTACAAATACAAAAACTCTCAAGCCCATAGTCAGTAATTACGTCGTCAAACATTGCATTGTAAAAGCAAGGATATTTCACTGTAACTTTTATGACTTTTCCGCCTTTATCATACAGTCTCCTTGTGATCACCGCAGGGGAAATTCAATCAGCCGATTTTTCGTAAATTCATAAAACGTGCCGTTTTGCGCGTAAATTTGAACGTCGTTTTGGCCGAAAATCGCCAGTTTAATTGAGGTCATTATCTTTAGAATACATACGAATTTGTATAAAATGTTAAAATCGACCTTATGTAATTAATTCTAAAACTTCAAAGTTTTTAGAAAACTTTAACGCACGCTATAGAATTTTAAACCCAGAGACTTGATGCACAGCGTCGCGTTAAAAACGTGTACTAGGCATGTTTAGGACGTAATGTACCAAAAAATATTGAATATATCGCGAAACAAAAGCCGATATGAAATCGAAAACTGTCAATAACTAACAACCGAAGTTTCGTTAAATTCAGAAGTAGTGTTTTGAAGGGTGCAATCTACCTCTAACGAGGAGCATTTACTTTGTCTAATGATTTCGCTTAAATTTGAGTGTTAGCGCTATCTTATCTGACGCCATCCGGCTTTCTCGAAATCTTCAAAATAGTTCGTCTTTGTACTTCCGAGGTTAAATTGTTAAATTTGGGTTCTGGTTGATTATTCCTGAGGTCTATTCCATAGAATCGCCGAGGTCTCCCGATTGACGGTTGGGCTTCATGAAAGGTTGTGAATGATTGTGTTTGGTCGTGACGAGACATCGTGCTTTTCGGTTGAGTTAGAACGGATAGAGACGATTAGCGGAGATGGCCCTGCATAAATCATTTAACACAAAATATTTGCTCTATGTACCCATTTCTCATCACGCTTGAAACGAATTCAGTTCTTACGACTTTTTTAGATGGCAGATTTCAAGCATGGTATGACCTCTGTAGGATCTCCACAAGTCTTTACTTTGATAAAGCTCAATTTGTACTCGCATAGAGCGTGAGATCGTGACAAACACGAACTCGGCTGTGATAATGAAAGAGCATGGTCGAAATCGCAAATAAACGTGAGGAAAATTCGCAGTAAAAATAGTAGGCTACCCAAAAACTGTCGTGAGAAAAATAAATCGTAATAAATTGTATTTATGAAATTTTGAATACCTCCCAACGAATTAGTTATACCCCCCACCTACGAAGTAGAGAGGGTATATTGGTTTCACCACGTCTGTCTGTCTATAGACCTTTTCTTTTCCGGCTCTAACTTAAGAACAAAGTGACCTAGAATTATGAAACTTCATTCAAATGCTGCTTATGACCAAAGAACGTGTCCTATTGATTTTAGGTCGCATAGGTCAAACGTCAAGTTCACGGTCAGCTTTTGTTCAATTTTCGTTTCCGGACTCTTAACTCGACAACAAAGCGACCTAGAATTATGAAATTTCGTGCCAATACTACTTATGACCAAAGAAAAGAATAGGCATATCAGTCACCAGTTGCCTATCCATCATAGGTATAGGCATACAGTTAGTTACGTCGTCAAATTAACAGTCATTCCGATCAAAACCATTCAAAATCGCTCACTCAGCGCTACATTTATTCATTCCAAGCACTCACCCAAACCATTAAAAAACGCTCCGAACTCACTTAAACGATGTGATCAAATACTTAATTCAAAATAAATATAGCAAGAAAAAAATCGCGATTTTACAAAAATGATTGCAATTGCACGCGTCTGATTGGTTCTTGAAGAAATAGGAAGATATTTATAGAACTTGTATGCATATTTTTATAAAGAGGGGGGGGGGGGGGGGGGTGTAAAAATCGCTAAATTTGTTCATCTTGAACAAAATTAAGGATATTTGGTTACCTTTCTTTAATTTCCTTAAAAACTCGCTCCACATGCTCATTTCATTCCATTTCAAAATCTTCCAAAATCATTCATCATGTCAATACACGATGTTCTTAATTGAACATGTAGTACATGGCAATTCGTAGACAACAGATGAAGCTTAGACTTTTATCAAAAGTCGCATGAAAGTTGGCCGAGACGGGATTTAAACTCACGGCCCCAATTATTTTTAGCTAACAGGGCACGTCCCGGAAGTATAAAAGGATAATATAACCCATCACGTCAAAATTCCTTAAAGCATCAGAAATGGATATAGCGGATCTTTTAAGGAAGATTTGAAAAAAAGAAGGATGTAGAGGACTGGTTCGTTTCAATGGCTCGTCAAAACAATAGTTTTGATGTGCAAAATAATAGATAGATGGACATATGTCCAAAATCAAGACATATATTCAGATGTTTCATTAAACAGTAAAATATATATCCAATATTACAAGTTGTTCTTATAAAATGATTCGTTATCCAGGAAAGCCAGCCTAAAGACATCAGTAACTGTTGGTTATTTCAGCTGTCTTACAAAGATAATAGAAAACTAAATTTTTAGACAACTTGTAAACTCAGAAAGAGATTGATTTAAAAAGAGACTGACAAAACAAGCAATTTCTCCTTTTCCTCAATGTTTTCCTTTGTATTTCCCCCCGATGCATAAAAAGTCCGGTTTGTAAGAAAATGTTGAAATAAATGCTTAAATGAACCAGTACAAAGCAACTCATACCTTATGAAAAAAGCATATCGTTTTCTTGATTTATGAATAATATATTTGAAAAAAATCCCGTGTTCCGGGTGGGATTCGATCCCGGGACCTTTCCATACCTAAGTTATTGTCGTGACCACTAGGCTACGGTCTCCGTGTAAAATCACATGTGTCCAGTGACACTGGTGTGTTATGGATGCCCATAAACAAAATTAAAATGACTGCTCCCGTAATATGATGTGTGATGGCAAACCGTAACTTAAGGGCGTTATGGTAATCCGTAACAAATGTGATTTTTCTGTGACGGTTGACCGTAGCGTATGTGTTTTAAAATGCAAACCCTTGCAACAGATTTTGCCGCGAACACGGTAGTAAAACCCGCGAACACAAGCCTTTTATGGATTTACATTAAAGATGAAATATTTTTCTAGACATCTGTCGAGCCGGATTTTTAAAATTTGAATTCAAATGATGTTTAATCCAGGATTGAAAAAGTACACCTTTCCTCGGTCTTCGACATATTTTTGTCTTTTTATTTGCTTAAAATGCCCTGAGTTGTGTGTTCATGGGACAAGAAAGCTTTTAAAGAGAAACATGATTGACATTCTAAGCAGTCAGAAACAATCCAGTTTAAATTGACTGAGAAAACAGCCTTTTTTGTGAAAGTAGGTCAACTTTATGCATGTTACGGGTATCCATAACAGAATCGCGTTATGGATAGCCGAAAGTCCCCAGACTGTTGGTAGGGTTTTAACCTGGATTTTTATGAATGTAAATGTGACATGCTACCAACACTGCCACAGTCAGCTGCTTGTCTCATTTCCCCCCTGCAGCTTGAGTTAAGGGGTAAAAACTGATGTTTTTACAGCAAGCATAATGCCCTTTCTATAAGAAATATAGGAGGCTGCTGGCTAAAATTGGTGGGACATTTAAATAAGCTTCAATACAGGGGTAAAATTAACCCCAATTTGATGTATGTTTTTGGGTCGTTAAAGGCGTGCATTAACGGACACAACCCGAGTGTGAGAAAACGTGGATTAATCAGTAAATTCACGTGCGGTTAATGCCCGGCTTTGTAATTTAAATATTCTCGGTCTGGGCCTTTACACATTTTTCAGTTTCCTTGTCCAACATAATTATAGGGCATTCCTAAAGATGTTGCTCTTATCCCGCTTTAAATTGTTTGACACCATAAATTTACCAAACAACTTCGGTATAAACAAAATGGACAATGTAATGCATGACAGCATATAAGTAGGTTTGTAACAGGTTTTATATTGTTTCTATGAAATTATTTCACAGTTTTTGTTTGAATATATACTCTTATCTATCTTTTATGCAATAACAGCGTCACTTCACACTTTTACGGGCGTTAACATTTGCAGAGACCCTCAAAATGGTTAAATGCCCTAGTGCGAAAATTTTGATGCCCTCAAAAACGTGAATAACCCTATATTAACTTGAAAGTGACAGTAGAGCCATACTGCCCCTCTTGGGCCTCTTGTTGTCTATTCCTTCTGCCATAACAAGAATAATCTGCGTTTACGTAGTATGATTGGTTGAAGCAAATGGAATATTGAACAGATCTTGAACAGATCTTGGATTTTCTCTGTTGATTCCATTTGCATGCAATTAGGTCTATTAGCATTTTGATCATCCATTTAAAGAAGAGGGAATATCTCTGGTCAGTAGGAAATTTACAGTTGTAAGTTACTATAAATATATAGGCACAGTTACAGTAACTTTTTGCTGACCCTGGATCAAATTTGCCCTGGTCTGCCTCAATGCTGGTCCTTTCTCATTTTACGCAGAGCTTGCATTTAAATTGTAAACCACTTACAGGGTTTTGACCGTAAAAAGTCTAAAATATTGCTATCCTTATTCAAAAAAGGGATGCATCAAGGGTGTAACTTTCACTATGCACATAATTCAAATGCGTAAACAATGTAAATCCTTAAAAAAAAAAAAAATATGGTTTATGAATGATCATCTTGTAGCTGTAGTTTTGATGTTTTGATTTTTCACCAACACTCATATCAAAGAAAAAGGAGGAGCAGATGAAGTACTGTTTATCTGTTGTGACAGTCTACATTATAATTAATTATTATCTCCTTTATCCATATATTCTTTGACGTCTCCTTCTGAGTGCATATAAATTTCAAAATTCTAGTTACTACAATGTACATCATAATAATATAGTGCAAAATTTCAGTTCCTCTACCATTGAATTTTCAAATTTATATTACATTCTTCCAATCAAATGATAACAAGACTTGTTGGGTGCACCAAATTTGCACCAAATTTATCATTGCTTGAATTAATGACATTTTGAAGAATTTTCATACTTAAGAAATATTATTGAATAAATTTTTTGATCTACCTTGCTTTCTTTATGTTTGATTGAATTGAATGGAGTTTTGTGCTGCATCCAACATTTTTTGCTCACCTGAGCCCATCATGCTCAAGGTGAGCTTTTGTGATCATTGGTTGTCCGTCGTGCGTCATCCGTCATTCATCGCGCCTCGTTCGTCGTCAGACGTCAACAATTTAAGTGTTTACACTCTAGAGGCCACAAATATGGACCAATAATCATAAAACTTTGGCAGAATGTTCTCCAGGTCGCAAGGATGAACCCTTTTGAAAATGGGAAGGATCCATGCCATATCACGGGAAAAGGGGCCTAAAAGTCAATTTTCTTTTTTACAATCTAGAGGCCACAAATATGGTCCAATCATCATGAAACTTTGTCAGAATGTTTTCCAGGTTACAAGGATGAACCTTATTGAAAATGGGAAGGATCCATGCCATATCACAGGAAAAGGGGCCTAAAAGACAATTTTCTTGTTTACACTCTAGAGGCCACATATATGATCCAACTGTCATAAAACTAGGTAAGAATGTTTGTCAGGTTACAGGGTTGAATCCTATCAAATTTGGGAAGGATCCATGCCATATCAAGGGAAAAGGGGCCTAAAAGACAATTTTCTTGTTATCTCTATAGAGGCCACAAATATTGTCCAATCATCATGAATTTTGGTCAGATTTTTTGTCAGGTTACAAGGATGAATCCTATATAAAATGGGAAGGATCCATGCCCTATGTCAGGAAAAGGGGCCTGAATGACAAATTAATCTTTTTTACACTCTAGAGGCCACAAGAATGTTTTCCAGGTTACAAGGATGAAAATGGGAAAGATCCATGCCATATCATGGGAAAAGGGGCCTTTATCACAATTTTCTTGTTTGCACTTTAAAAAATCATAAATTATGACTTTACTTGAAATTTGATAATTATCAATTATGACAAAAAACGAAGGTGAGCGATTAAGGACCATCATGGTCCTCTTGTTTAGTTATATCGCGGTGTCTGGAGTACCTAACAATGGATTCCGGGTATTTTCTCTCACCAGTACAACCATCCTTTCCTAGCCTCCAGCTGCTGTCTCACATAGGTCTATGATTATCAACCCATTGGTGAGAGACAAATAATCGGAAAGAATGAGTGCCGCCACAGGGGATCGAACCCTGGACCTCTGATTGACAGTCTGACACGCTACCAACTGCGCTATGACGGTGGCTATTAATGTTTGAAAGATGTACAAAATGAATTGATATGGTTTATGATCAAAGGGAAGTAACTGAGGATAGGTTTAATCTCCTTTTGAGAACTACACTCCCTTTTCTTGTTCAGCAGATGCATGGTTGTTATATAATGAAAGAAATCAGAATTCAGATATTTTAACTCCTCTGTAAGGTCCTAGGATTTTATTTTATATTTTAGGAAAATGGTAAAAAAAAGAAGAAATTACTTGAAAGAAGCAATTTTTAGCTCGGCTGTTTTCGGAGAAAACCCGAGGTATTGCTATAGCCTCCGTGTCGTCGTCGTTGTCGTCGTCATGCGAAAGCTTTGACATTTTGTTATATCTCTGGTTCTACTGAAGGCATTCACTTGAAACTTGGCACACATGTTCACCATCAAAAGAGCAACCTATACTATCAAGGGGGACAACTCTACATGCATTTTGTGCAAATTATGCCCCTTTTTCGACTTTTTTTTCCCACCATCCAGCACTCGACAGCCGAGCATAGGCACCCGTAGGCGGTGCTCTTGTTCTTTTTTCCAACTCTATTCTCATGTCCAAACATTGATAGATCATGGTTATGTTGATTAACAGGTGTCGGTCTGTCTGTCCATCTGTCTTAACCTGTGAACTAAACATTTCCCTGTAAGATACAATGTCAATATTGTGCAGCTATAGGTCTCAACAAAGCACCAACTTAGGTTATGTCATCAAGGTCACTGCCTTGTTAGTTTGATTCTTGAGTATGCAAACATCAAGATATCTCATTTATTATTAGTTCTAATTAAGGATAAAAAAGTTAATAGTGCTTTTGAATTGGATGAGCAGTAAGTTGTTAAAACTGACTAATGTATTAACACTGGTGTGGGCTTAAGGTAGTGGACCCGTTCAACAAAAGTTTTGGAACAAAAGATCTTTCACAATGTTGACCGAGGTTTCTAATAAAAATCAGTGATTTCTTTTGAAATGTTGAACTATTACAGGTCCACTACCTTAATGACAGAAATCCTATTGTGTTTGTATGCTAATGAAAAGCATAACCAAATGACATTGTTCTTTCTCATGGTATATTATCATGTCATTAAATTCTGTAGGTTTTTCGATAGGAAGAGTTTAGGTTTCAGAGAAAATGAAAATTTAGGATTTTCTCTTAAAAAACAGATCCAATGATCATTCGTAGAATCAATGTCAGTATTAAAAACAGAGATCTTTAAGAAATATCCCAATCCATAAGTTAACTCATCTCATGCTGAACCAGCAATATGCCTGCTTTGGCAGGAGCTACATGTATATACCAACAACAGCCTGCACATGTGTGCAGTCTGTTGTTAGTCTACACCACCTGTTTCTCACTTCCTAAATAGAATTGTCAATAGATTTTGTTTTTCAAATAAAAATTGACCTACATGTAGTTGGTACTTTCAGTGCTTTTTGCCCTTTGATCTTGATGAAAAATTTTTAGCCAAAATTTATTCAGTATGACAAGGGTTATTAGTAATACATTATTATTACATTATGACTTGTGTAGAAGTAGATCCAAACATAGTTTGTATCATGAACACCTTAAGAACAGTTTAAGGATTGAACTAGTTCATAATGTAAGTCCCTGATCAGCTCATGACAAAATCATGCACATTTCAAGGTGCATTTGATACAATGATATGTTCATGAGTGGTTCATGAATTGGCTTTAAGGACAGTTCATGCCCATCTGTTCATGAAATCAACCATTACATGTTGAAGACAGTCATGTTCATGAACTATTCATGACTGGCTTGATTCATGATTTCATGAGCTCCTTTTGACAGGGGTAATACATGTATCTTGAAAAGGCTATGAGTGCACAAAATTTTCTCTTGCAAGAAAAACTAAAATAGGGTGATAAATCGATGGCTCAGCGCAAAGCAGTTGTAACTGCCTATAAACATCAAGGCAGTTACAACTGTTTTGCACTGAGCCATCAAAATGTGACTGAAGTTAAATCAGGACTAAATACAGGGAACATTGTTGGAATCAATCCTCTTAGTAAGTGACCATGATCAGGAAATAAACAGCTTATGATAAATGACAAAATTGTCCAGAAAAATATTACAAATCTCTGGGAAACAGTTAATTGATAATAAAAGCTATTTTTACTGCCTGTAAATTGTCCTGCTAAGCTGAAATCAATCATAGAATACAATGTAAGGACATTCAATAATGTAGCCACCACCATCTTAGTGCAGTTGGTAGTGTGTCAACTGTCAATCTAGAGGTCACAGGTTTGTCCCCTGCAGCGGCACTCATTCTTTCTGACTATTATGTATCCCACCAATGGGTCAATAATTGTAGACCTATGTAGGATCTATACAGCTGGAGGCTAGGAAAGAATGTAATGGTATTACTGGATTGAGAAATACCAGGAATTGGTTGTTAGGTGCTCCAGCGTCGGCGATATAGCTGAAAAAATGTTGAAAGGGGTATAAAACCCAATTCAAACAAACAAAGAAACATTCAATAATGTCAGGCAGAGAGATCCTCACAGATGTCACTGTAAAAATCTATGTTGTGGGTACTCATTTGAATTGTCTTGATAAGACGATTCCAATGAGTACCCGCAACATTTGGTTTTATTGCAGTACTATAGAATTTTTATGCTCCCTCAGTATCTAAAATTTTCAGAATATCATTTTACTAAACAGGTCTATTCGTCGGTCCAATTCAAAATCAATCAAAAACTTTAACATTGTCATGAACTTCAAGTTCATTCACAATAAGAGCAGTTTGGAGCACATCTGATTCCTAATCTTTGATCAGGGGATGTTGTGGGTTTGATCCCCGGTGGCACTCGAGACTCGGCGGTGCACATATCCTTTCCAACATTTGTCTCCCACCAATGAGACCAGAGCCCAAGGTTATAAAACTTTTCTCAGGCTCAACTGAGAAACTTCTCAAATTTTTAATTTAAATAAATGTATGAAAATAAAAGATGAAATTGATAAGTTGTAATTTGTAACAACTTATAGATATTATCTCTTATGTTAATACATTAAAATGAGTAATAAAACAGAGTTACGGCTCTAATCTCAAATAGAAATTTGAGAAAAATTTTAATTGAGCCTGAGAAAAGTTTTATAACCTTGGGCCCAGATAATCTTAAATCCAAATTGCTAATAGCATAACAGTTGGAGGCTAGGAAAGGATTTAATGGTAGTACTGGTGCAAGGGAAAACAGAAATCCATCGTTAGCTGCCATTGGTAGATATGACTAAAAGATTGGTAAAGGCCGCTTAAAACTTCATCTTAAATCATATCATTCATGATAAAATGTCTGCATAAAACTCAACCATAACCAAAAGATCTGAAAATATCAAGACCAAGATCATGTGGCAAAAACCTGAAAATTAATTAGTTTAGCTTAAAGATCACATGTCAAGGTCAGAGATTCATTTTTTTGAGGGGGTCAACAGTTTAATATATGTATCAATCTAAAACCTTTGCCATTCACTAAGACTGACTTTGTGACATTAACATGTTTTGATTCCACTCTCAGAAATTTTAGCTCCACTGGACGAAGTCTAGCAGGGCTATTGTCGTAGCCTGGTGTCCATTCCGTTGTGTGTGCATGCATCCATCCGCCCTTCCATCCATACCTCTGTTAACTTTTTCTTTAAACATCTCTGAAACTACTGCACAGAATTCACAGACTTCTTAAGAACCATGCTTAGGACACGTTCTTACATATTTCTTCATTAAATTCTGTGTGGGCTGATAACATAGGTGCTTAAGGCTGTTGCATTATCACTAAATGGACCCATTAAATGAAATATGAAAAATATTCTCCTCTGAAACTACTCCGGTCAGAATTCAACCCAACTTCATAGGAATGATGCTTACGACATGCAATTTCAGATTTCTTCATTAAATTCTGATTTAATCAATAAAATGGGCTCTATATACAGGCTGTTACATCACAGAAAATTTGTCCCATACAATGAAATATTAGAATAATATTCTTCTCTGCAACTATTGGACAGAATTCAAACTAACTTCACTAGAATGATGCATAGGGAATGGTCTTGATCAGGGTAGAAACATGGGCTCTATAGGCTGTTGCTGCATAGATCAATGGTCGTATATGATGAAAAAAAATCTTTTTCTCTGAAACTACTCACTAAAATGTGACAGTGGAGCTATACTGGACCTCTATGGCCTCTTGTTTATCATTTTAAGAGTGAAAGACAGATTTATTATCTAACTTTCTGATGTATGAAACTATAGGGAAATACTTTAATTATTCTTACAAAGGTGCGGCACAAAGCCAATAGTGTGATTTGTAGAAGCTTGACCACAAATTCAGAAAGTAATTCAATATTTATTGGAATGTGATAAAATAGTTAATAAAAAAAATGTGCAAAATAAGTCACAAACTTAGAACGTGAATAAGAAGCCAATAAAATAACTTTCGGAAATTCATGAAATTAATTTTAATTTTTTGAACCTTATATAATTTTGCCAGAATCAGAATACAGGAGAATCAGGAAGTTAAACTTTATTCAGTACAAGCTGATCACACAACGGTGAAAACAGTTTTCCATTTATACACCGTTTGCATGTGCACTTGCTTGCAAAGCAGGGTATAATTGGCAAACTGTTTTCATCATTAAAAATCCTGAATGCAGGGCTGGGTTGTTTGAACCTATGTTTACATGTTTTGTCTTTCAACTCAGTATTTATAGTAACCCAAAACCACTTGTGGTTTTTACTAATGAATATATGGCATGTTGATTGCAGTTTAGAAATTATTGGATTTTGATTTATTTAAATGATTTAGGTCACTCTCAGGTAGAATAAACCACAGTATACCTAAGCAACACTTTGAAGGGAGATATTTTTTTCTCACTGCAAGACCATATGTTACAATTGATTTTTATCGAAGCCTATTGAAGATAGATAGAACATGGACTCTGTGAGCTTTATATTTTAGGAGCCGCAAGCTATAACTAACAATCTGTGACAATTATACATTACCAATTAGTGTTTGTTTGAGTGTGTTTATGGTGTTTATATCGTTTCTCGGTAAATAAAATGTGGAGATCTATAGTTGACTTATAGGCTGGATTAGTAATATTTGTATGTGAATATCACATGGGACTAGTAATTGCCTTGTTTGTTCTTGATTTTATTTAACCATTATGGAGATATTTAAACATTGGAGTGAGTTAAAGTAAAAAGCAGACATATTACTATATATTTTTAATAAACTAAAAAGTCTACATGTAGTATTAAATTTTCAATTTATTCTTTGTTTTAATCGAAAAAAGAATAATTATGAATGGCAATGTATTTTACAGAATTTTGAATATTATTTACAATATGACAGACCAGACTTGCTTCCTTTTCTAACATTGCTTTTTTAAATTCAATATTTGAATAAAGGTTTTGGCTTGATGTGTCCCTGGTTTAATCTTCACCTCTGATTAAATAACAAAGAGTAAATTAAACCCAATGTTAATCATTACAACATCCCTGGATTCAGAATTAAAGGAGAATGACAACACTTTAAAGCTGTTGAATGTTTGAGCAATGTTATGCTCTTTTTTCCCCATGCAAAGGTGCAAATCAGGGAAGATTTTTTAAACATTATAAATTTTTAGCTCCACTGGCCAAAGGCCACTGAGGCTATTGTCATGGTGTTGTGTCCGTCTGTCCATGTGTGCGTCAGGTCGTAAACTTTTTCTTTAAAAATCTTCTCCTCAAAAACTACAGGATGAATTTGACCCAAACTTCACAGGAATGACCCTTGGGTGACCCTCTTTCAAAGTTGTTCAAGAAATTTTAATCCAATGAAAAACATGGATTAAATGGGCGTGGCTAATTTCCATATATGGTAATAGGTGGCTTTTCTCAGATTCTAATTGATGGACAGCAATTAAATTTTACATTTTCCTTGGGTGACCCTTTATCATTCTGTATGTATTTTATGGGCAGAGGTCATTTCTCTTTATGTTTTATAGTGGAAACTTTGAAAATCATTTTCTCAGAATTTAACTGATTGATGTCAACCAAATTTCACTGGAATGATCCTTGAGTGACCCTTTATCAGTCGACCAAAATTTATTGTGATTGGATGAAAAGTATTCATTTAATGAGCGGAGGTCATTTCTTAGTATATATAGTGGAAACTTTGAGATTCATTTTCTCAGAATGTAACTGAGGAATATCAACCAAATTTCACTGGAATGATCCTTGAGTGATCCTTTATAAATTTATCAAAAATTATTGTGATCAGATGAAAAATATGTATAGTGCGGTTTTATTGACTTGAATCTGACCCCTTCTATTTAGATGAATAAAAATCTAATTATTCCTACTCGGCTTTGCACGTGCTTTTATAGGAATGAATAACAAACGATATTGAATGTATTATACATTTTGTTAATTGATAAAATATGGCGGTAATTGTTTTTTAAGCATTTTTTCCACAGAGGTCCAAGTTGGGTCAAATTAACCAGGCTATATTTTATTGGCAGAGGTTATTTCTCATATATAATGTATATAATAATGTTACCTTTGAAAATCATTTTCAACATCAGTAGAACCCAAAATATCTAAAAATGTAGTCAACTTTTGGTTTGCTATAACAAGAATTTCAAGCCTGTGGAGCAACTGAAGCCATTCATGGCTTTCTAGTTTTTGTTTTGTGAATGCAGGAAACTTAAGCTTATTATGGGGTAAAATTAATGTTTTGTAATTCAATTGGACTTAAATGGTTTGTTTTGTTATGGCAAGGCTCATTTATTGTTGAAGTTGAAGCCTTAAATTAATTTGTTTGTCTGCGATAGAGACAATTTGATTCCGAAGATGGTTTCTTGTGAACGTAAAAGTGTATTTCGACTCTCCATTATGTGACAGATTACCGTCTGTATTATGTCCAATGTGTTTTTTCACCATAATGGGATAGGTCATCGACAAAAATCACACGGCTATGGACCTGGATCCAGTAGAAATATCGGAGCCATGAGGGAAAGAGCGTATCCACGGCATTTTCCTCACCATAGAAACAGCGGAGTTCGTGGAATCAGTAAAGGCTTCGATAATTTACCACCTCCCCCACCGTATGTGAGAATTATTATTTGTAATTGATAATCTGTAGCTCAGGATAATTCAGAATTGAATCTGAATCTGTTCCTTTTTATTGAAGACAGGTTTACCTGTCTTTCAATATAGGGATCGTCGCCATCGGATTCTGATAACAAACCTACATGTGTCATTACGCTCAAAAAAGTAGACCCATTCATAAAAATTAACGCGGCAAAAATAATCAATAGTGTAGCAATATACCGTAAAATTTTGGTGCTGACCTAAATTCTGGCTGGGACCTCAGGGGAGTGAACACGTGATCTATGCAGAAGTTGCCTGCAGAAACGTGTTTTACATTCGGAAATGGTGCTGTTTTGGGGCGTTTTCGGCTGCAATCTTTTGCATTTGCTCCAAATTTTCAATTGCATCCTACAACTGTTTTTATACATAGCTTTGGCAAGCTATTTTCAGTTCCCCATTTAAGACTCCCTATTTCTCGTAAAATTGTGTGTTTGTGTGTCCTTAAGGTTGCTTTATTTATCCGTCTCCCGGGCCTGTCGTAGTGTAAATGGATAAAAACTAAAATAGCACAAGGCTACTTGAATAAACTCGTAAACCCTTGGAATTTCCTAGGTTTTAATTTTTACTTGGATTTACGGAGAAATTTCGATGGCTTATCAAATTACTTTATTATTAGGCTTGTTTTGTCTATCCATATTGTACAGCATTTGGAACATCACTCGGTCATATCCGTAAACGGCAACAGATCGTGATCGTGATATTCACTCGGCAATCATCGGGCGATCTCCGAAGTCTCAGATAAATGTAAGTTACGGAATCGGCCGAGTTGTGACGAATGCGTTAGATTGGCCGAGTGGTGTTCCGAATGGCCTGTACAGTAGTACCACGCATGCGCGATCCCGGTTTTGAGTTTCCGCTTTTGTTTTCGACAATTTTCTGACAATAACAGAAACTGTTTTGGAAACTGGAATGGATTTATTTGTAACATTCTGGAGTGGACTTTGAAAGAATTCTACCCAAGGTGATAAATGCTGTAGCTCGGGATTTCATTTAACGATCTGTCATTTTGGCAGTTTTGTCAAAATTGATAGTTCACCGGATAGTTCAATCCGAATCTTGATCTAGAAAAGCAGTCCCGTGGAAAAGGCCTGAAAGGTTGGTTGTCTTAACAGGTTTATATATTATTTTGTAGTAAAAATAATTTTCCACTAAGTAAGACCATATGCAAGGAGAATAACTGAAATGGAGATCGAAATATCTCAATGGAAAAATAGAAATAGAATGTTTCACTCCTGGAAGAAACTTAAACGGTATTCATAAAAAAAGCTACAGCTATTCCCAAACCAAAATTGCAAGCTTATTTTTAAGATCGTCGCAAGCTTGTCGCTAGCTTGCGATTTAAGGTTGCGCTAGCTTAGATTTGGAACCTTCGCGCATGCTTGCGCAAGCTAGTACAAGCTAATGGAATTTTTTTAAATCGCAAGCTTATTTAGATTGTCGCAAGCTTGCATTTGCGCTAGCTTAGATTTGGAACCTTTGCACTAGCTTGCGCTAGCTTGCGCAAGCTAGTACAAGCTAATGGAATCTTGTTAACCAAGCATGTTTCTGTCAAACACTTGCAAGCTTGTGCAAGCTAGTACAAGCTAGTGCAAACTAGAGATAGAAAGCTGGCATGTATACACAGTAACACCAAGTTTTTCCTAGTTTTAAAAATTTATATAACTTTGCTACATCAATTCATAACTTTTGAAACACTTTCATTTTTTATGCATTTGTCATTGTTGTGAAGGACAATTGATGTTGAGCCTGCATTTTAAGCTCAGCTATTTTTAGAGAAAACCAGAGGTATATAACCTTGGTGTTGTCAAAGGCCTCATTGTTGTGGTCGGTGTAGTTCACTTGAAACTTGGCGCACATTGTACACTATAAAAAGAGCAACCTTTACTATCAAGAGAGATAACTCTTAGCTGTATTTTGTGGGAATTACACCCCTTTTTCAACCTAAGATGTTTTGTCCACTATACAGTACACAACAGCTGAGCATAGGCTCTTGTTACCTTGACCTTGCGGTGTGACCTTCACGCTTTCTGAATATTTCTTTCAAATATTACATCTACTCATGAAAGAGAACAATTGTGCCAAGTAAATTTGAAACCTATCAAAAAATGAAGGAGTTATTGCCTGGACAAAATCTGACAGACTTACAGATTAACAGAACCACACCAAACTTTTTTTGTTACAACTGACTTACTGATTAACAGAACCACTTCAACTATTGTTGTTACAACAATGTCTTGCTCACCACAAGTGGGCCGACAATAAAGCTATTTTCTTGGTCACACTATATTATAAGCACTCTCTAACCCTTGTCATGCTGCACCTGGAATATTCCTACCTTGACAGGAGTTATAGACAAAGACAAGCCTGCACATATGTGCAATCTGATCTTAGTTTATACCACCTGATTTTCCTTTTTTAACAAGAAAATTTTGAAAATTTCATCATTTGTGATTCCCAATCATTGCATCCAGCACTATGATTTTACAGAAAGATTTTATTCGGCATGACATGGGTAAAGGTTTCAAAGCTCTTCGAGCTGTCACACATTTACTGTTAATTATGCAATTAAATAGTGATTCAGTCATACAAGGATCACCTCTTTCATTTCTGAAATGTTTCAAAACAACACTTTAATGGCCTTCACTGCATTGCTCGGCAATGGATTTTTTTTTTACAGCATGGACAGCTGTCCTTGCCCCAATACAACTTGACTGATACAGCTCCTCTCTTGTAAAAAGAACACCAAGCAGGGCCATGACCTGCTTCCTTGGTTGACAGCAGTTGTGATTGGGTAATATGACACGATATGTTGCCCACAAGCTGAATGTTCTTCTGTCCATCATTCTGAAACATAGATGAAGTGTTTGTGAAACACAAATGCCCTGAAACAGCATTTTTTTCTCTCAAAATTTTGACCTTGACAGGTGACCATAACACGCGACCTTGGTACCTCAAGATGCACATTATTGAGATCTAAAATCATGCAAAATATGAGGCTGGTACCTTAAAAAAGCTCCAAGATATTAACAAAGTTTTTGAGAAGTTTGTTCTTGACAAATGACCTTGACCATGTTATATGACCTTCACCTTGCTATCAGCTGATGTGTATCGTTGAGGTGTATCATCATGCCAAATGTAAGGCTTGTACCTTAAATAGACTTGAAGATATTGGCTATGTCAAGTTTTTTGTGGCAATGTTAAGTTCTTGAGTTAAGTTTTTTTTTAAAGTGACCTTGACTTTGGAATCATCAGATGTATATCATTGAGATCTACCACCATGCCAAATATGATCATTGTATCTTAAATAGCCTTAAAGTAATTGGCTATGTTAAGTTTTTTGGTTAAGTTTTGCACACAGATTGACAGACAGACAGACAACGGTAAAACAATATGCCCCTCATCTTATGGATGCAGGGGAATAAAACAAGAGGACCAAGATGGTCCTAGATCGCTCACCTGAGTTTCTTTGACCCCTGGGACATCACACCATTTAATAGGCAGATGTCATAATGGATATAATTTCTACACAATAACCATTTGTTTAATGAAGTTTTGGCCAAAATTGTGGCTTTGAGAGTTCAAACAAAAAAAATTCATTAAGACCCCTTCTCCTGCAATATGGCATGGATCATTCTCAATTTCAATAGGGTTCACAGGGATTATTTTGGGATGGGCCATACTGATTTTGAGGACAAACTATTTGTTTTAGACTAAATCTGATTACAATTTTGGATGGGCCCCATATATAATCTATTCAAATCTGATGCTAATTTTAATCTAGGATAGGTATTAAGGATTCTTGGGCCCACCACTTATTCCTAATGGCCCATCAATTTTGCAGATGGCCCATCAAAATCTTAGATTTAACAGGTAAATGAATGGGACATGGGCCATTGGCCCATTTCTATGGCCCATCATGAAATTGATCCAAAAATATCCCTGGGTTCATCCTTGTGACCTGGCCAACATTCTGACCAAGTTTCTTGAAGATTGGGCCATATTTGTGGCCTCTAGAGTGTAAACAAGAAAAGTGTCTTTAGGGCCCCTCCCTGTGATATGGCAAGGATCCTTTCCATTTGCAATAGGGTTCATCCTTCTGACTTGGCAATCAATCTGACAAGGTTTTATGAAGATTGGGCCATATTTGTGGCTTCTAGAGCATAAACAAGAAAATTGTCATTAAGGCCCCTTTTCCTGTGATATGGCATGAGTCCTTCCCATTTTCAATAGGGTTCATCCTTGTGACTTGGCAAACATTCTGACCAAGTTTCATGAAGACTGAACCACATTTGTGGACTCTAGAGTATAAACAAGATAATTGTCATAAAGGCCCCTTTTCCTGTGATATTGCATGGATCCTTCCAATTTTCAATAGAGTTCATCTTTGTGACCTGGCCAACATTCAGACCAAGTTTCATGAAAATTGGGCCATATTTGTGGACTCAAGAGTGTAAACAAGATAATTGTCATTAAGGCCCCCTTTCCCTTGATAAGGCATGGATCCTTCCCAATTTCAAAAGAGTTCTTCCTTGTGACCAAGTTTCATGGAGATTGGGCCATATTTGTGACCTCTAGAGTGTAAACATGAAAATTGTCATTAAGGCCCCTTTTCCTGTGATATGGCATGGATCTTTCCCAATTTCAATAGGATTCATCCTTGTGACCTGGCCAACATTCTGACCACGTTTCATGAAGATTGGGCCATATTTGTGGCCTCTAGAGTGTAAACAAGAAAATTGTCTTTAAGGTCCCTTTTCCTGTGATATGGCATGGATCCTTTCCATTTTCAATAGAGTTCATCCTTGTGACCTGACCAACATTCTGACCAAGTTTCATGAAGATTGGGTCATATTTGTGGCCTCTAGAGTGTAAACACTTAAATTGTTGAAGGAGGACGACGGACGACGGACATTCAATGATCACAAAAACTCACCTTGAGCAGGATGTGCTCAGGTGAGTTAAAAATAAAGTTATAAAACTTTATTTGTGCTCAACTCAACTGAGCATGAAATTTATATTGCTCATAAATGGTAAAATGCTAACAATTGTTGACATTTTACCATTTATGAGCAAGATAAATAACTGGTTTTGATGATTTAAGGATTAAATTACCACTGATTCTGGTTATTTATTATTTATGAGAAGTTAAAATTTCAAAATCAGCTGATTCGAGCATGAAAATTTTTTATTACCTCAGGGCCATGAGAGACTAAGAGTCTCTATATCAAAATGGTCTTAAGTTTGATTTACTGCCAAAGAATTTCACAGAAATCAAGGCTGTTGTGGGCTTCCTCCTGATGTTATGCCCAAGTTAACATATTTTTACATGTGTGGTCATACGATTTTTATGACAAGGCATTATTGCCTAAGTAGAAGTGATGTTATATAGATACCTGAGCAACTTACATAGAAAAAGTCTGATTGTTACTTTGACCATCCTCTAGTACCAAATTTATGCAAAATTAAGCACAACTTACAAGAATAGTAAATGAATTACTGTCACACTTTCTTCCCAGTGGTACTGTTTTTCAACTGCAACAGGCTGTTCAGTAGTATCATTCTGTCTCTCAAAATACAGGACTGCATGGTGAATCATTGTTTGCTGAAATGCTCTATGAAGGAGAACTCAGCCTAAAGGATTTCTTAGTGGAGTACTGGTAGCTGTATTACATTTGAGATGGGCTTCTGCAAGACTGTGGGCTACTGCCAGATTATCCAAACAGTTGTTGACACACAGGATAGTTTCTTTGATATCTGTTTCATGGCAAAATAAATATATATGCTTAAATTTTGTAACATTTTTTTAGAAAGTGCCTGACCAAATGACTGGCATTTTTTTTTCAACTTTCCAGAAGTCTGAACATTTTTTCTAAGTTAAGTTAAATAGACCAACTCTAATTTGGTAGAATAAGTGAGATTTTAAAGTTAAAATAAGTCTGTCCCTGCCAAGCACATATTCAGGGGTCAGTCTAAATTTCACAATATTGTGAAGGGCAACCCAAGTTTGGTATGATTACAACATACAAAGAAATCATTGACTACACACTACATCAATGCATGACAGATCCTTAGTGGCTGTACATATTACCCCTAGAGCATATGCTCAGTGAGCTAAAAAATAATGCCAATATAAAATAAAAATGGGTAGGGGTTCCCATATAATATCAATTTTTCTGCTAAGAATGATCTTGAGAACAAACCTTGTCCGTCCAATATCAAAAACAAAACAAATATGTTTAACCCTTGTCATACTGATATAGGATTTTCATGCTATTCAAAAAAATAGACAAAGATTTGTCTGCTTAAGTGTTCATTCTGAAGTCTATTTCTGATATTAACTTACAAACCAGAAAAATAAGAATAATAATTATGAAATAGAACCTGAATGACATTTAGTGCATTCAGTGCTTTCAGCACTTTGATTTCCATGCAATCTTGCAAAGGAACATATGTGCAGTAAGATTCTATTCAAAACCATGTGGTTTTTCTTTTTAAATGAGAAAAGTCTAAAAATAATATTTGTGAATAAAAGTCTGACTCATGATTTGCATTATCAGTGCTTTCAGCACTTTGATTCCAAATCAATCTTTTGAGGTTTTATTCTGCATGACAAGGGTTATAAAGACAAAGTGCAACATATTGAAAGCAGAGCTATGGTTCTTTCCCTAGTCAGTAGATAATCATTCTGACCAACTTTCAGGTTGATTAGGCTAAAAATCAGTGTTCCCACTGCTGCTTCAATCTGGGGGTGAAAATGGGTATTTTACAGCATGCATGTACCCCCTCTATATGAGACAAAGAAGGCTGCTTGCAAAAATAGGGGGTACAAGCTTTAATTTTGGGGTAAATCACCCCCATTTGAGGGTTTTTTGTGACACTGAAATATAGCCTCTAGAGTATCCACAAGGTTTTTCTAAGATTTGACCCCATGATCTAGTTTTTTACCCCATTGACCCAATTTCGTACTATTCATATTTCATCAAGACAGCGATTCTGACCAATTTTCAGGTTGAGTGGGCCAAAAACATGGCCTTTAGAGTGTACACAAGGTAAATGTTGTCGACGTACGTCACACAACCCCAAAAGCTCACCTTGAGCACTTTTTTGCTCGGGTAAGCTAAAAATGCACATCAAACTTTCAAAGGCAGATCGATACCATAAAACATAACACCCTTGACTCCTTGATATGTGGACCACAGGGGGAATGTCCCGCTGACTATTTTTTTTGGAACATGTATAATAATATAGACAAGGGGTCAAACTCCATTTTGAGGAGGTATTTGTCTTAGATGAGAAATTGACGTCGAATCGCACAACATTTTAGTTTGGCTTTCGTAAACGAAGTTTGTTTGGTCATTAAATTAAGTACTTGTTGGTAGTTAATCCATTTAGCTATGCAATGATGTATTGGGCATTCAGATTGGGTAAAAACTGACTTAGAAATCGACTCTCGATTTGTGCTGGGTGATTTTCGCTCCAAAATTGAGCGGGACATTTCCCTGTGGTGTGGACATGAAGTTCAACAAATGAAAACAGTGTCATCTTATTCTAGTTACATATTTCTTGAATATATCTGTTTTCACAGTGACAATCTTGTATGTATACCAGTGATGCTCTTACATGTGTGACATTTTTCTGAAAAGATAGTTGTTTTAATTTTTTCAAAATTGTAAAATGTCAAGTTGAAATTATCAAATTTCATTGATTATTATCTATCTATTCTTATTGACACTAACAAGAGAAAATTTATTGTAAATTCTACTCAGTTTTGAGAGACTACATTAAAAGCACCCCAATCAGCAAAGATTAAAAAAAAAGTTTTCCGATAAAACTATTTTAAGAGGAAAAAGTCTTTGCTCATGAAAAATGCTATATTATCATTTTATGTCATATTTGTCAGAAGATTAAACTTTTCTTTAAATAGATCTAATATGAAAATATCTATATGCTATTTGTGTAAATCATAACTTGTTTGATAATTCTATATCAGTTTAGTTTATTAATCTTAAATTCTGATGGGTATAAATAGATTTGCTTGGTTAATTAAGTTATTCATTGTCTTTGTTTATAAATATCCGAAAAGTGGCTTGTCCGATTACTATTACAGTTTACCTGTCAGCTACGAATTATTTAAGTCATGTTCAGATAGTAATGAGGTGATTTTTGAAATAGTATGGAGGTAAATATATATTTCTAAAGGAGGAAGACATTTTATACTATCTTATTCCAATCAAAATGGATGAAAATTTTGATACAAAAATGGTGCAGATAAAAGTATTTCTTGAACAAAATCACTACAAATGACCTTTAACATACTGACAATTCATAAATACCTTGATATCTGCTCTATTTAAAAACCCTATTTATTTGTTTGTAGAGATTGTGAGGTTTTAAAAAAGATCTTTTTTTTTTCGTGGGACATCCAAAAGTTGATATGAATTTGGGAATTCCATGTATTCTAAAAATAGAATCAGATTACTTGTTGTTCAACGAGAATTCCTGACCACCATTTTGATGATCATTCCAAGCAGAGAATTTCATAATAAAATGCGATTAAATGACACTGTTGTGGATTCTATCATTGTTAAAAAGATAAGTAAAGAAAATTTATTTAATCAAAATCATTTATTTTATATTTTTCGTGACTGAAGAAGAATTAAATTTGTGGCCAGACATTGCACGAATCGGCGAAATCGCAAGGTTACTCGAGGTCAAGTTGAAAACGGAAGTTGTTTATTTTCACTTAAAACCTTACGTGTTTCTTTACGTTCCGGGTTGTAACTCGTCTCTTGGTTGTATCATGATATTTTCAGCATATCAACAGCATAACGTAACCATCTCGTAAAGACTTTTTTATTTTCTAAACAAAATGAACCGACAATCTGACTGTGGTTGTTTGCATCCAGGCGCGTGGAAGGATTAGACGGGTAACATTTTCATTGGTTCTTATCGATCACATGACTTAATCTAGACTAGAAATTGTAGACTGGAAATTTCTGTTAACTCCACGGCACCAAGAAATTTTTTATTTTGCAATCTTAATATATGCGATTTAACAAAATAATACTGATACAAAACTGAATATTAAAATGGTTACTTACATGTTAAAGAGTTATTTATAATCAAATATTTTGATGTAATATCTTATAAGATATTCTTTTGACTTGAAAATTCTCCCAACCACTTTAAGATAATAAATAGTCTTCTAATATGTCTCTTAAATAGAGTCTTCTAATTTATCTATGCTATGACAGGATTCCTTATATAAATAAAAACATATTATTATTGTGTTAACAAAATATTCATTTAAAGTGTAAATATATGTATTCTTATTTACTTTTTTTCTGTATTTTTTTTCTTTTTTGATATATATAAATTGAAATTTTTAAGCAATTTTAGGAAGATAAAGCTTCATTAGAGGGAAGAACTGATGCATTTATTTTAAAATATTTATTCTTTTAAGCTTATGAAAACTATGGAAAGAATCTATAGACAGGTATGGGCATTCCCCAAGGTTATATACCAGGCCCCACTTTATTTTATCTATAAATGACTTCTGTTTTTGTTCCAATGTAGATAAAATAATTTTTAGAATAAGAAATTTGATGTTTTTGGCTCTATGATTACTCAATGATAACACATTATAGAGTCAAGAGACTTTTATAATTGTCCTAACCTGTTCCAGATCTTGAAATGACTGGTGATCAGGAGGAAACGGCTTTGATACCTGCCTGGGTCTGCAACATTCTTTCATGTAGATGATCATGAAATCTTTTCTATGGTTGTTCTCTCAATTGTGTTTGTGTTTGATTTAAAGAAAAATATATAATTGAGAAAATGAAAGTGCATGTTGCCCTTTCCAAACCACAGCAAACTGCTGGATTTTAATGTCAGTAGCATGAAATATAATGTACAATGTGCAGGTGATCTTAATCTATAGAGGGTTTTTACTGTGTATGAATGCTTCTGACATTTATATCCTATTCATAAAAAGCAAACACTTTGATTTTCTCAAACATATAATTTTCTGAAATCATTGACTTTGGTGTTATATATTACTTCTTTGTCATAAGGTGATAATTTTGAATCCTTGAACACCATTATTTGATAAAATAATAAAAAAAATACAAATTTTTATAACTTTTTCCATGTTTTTGACTTAGACTTTTTCCATTCAAATGACAATAAGTATAATAAAGTTCCTAGTGTGGATCTGTGTATATGCTTGCAAAAATAGCAAGCTTGCGCATGCATGCAACAATCTCACTAGCTTGCACAAGCTTGCAAAGTTTTTGAAAAGGTTTGCGCATGCTTGCGCAAGCTATTTGGCTACCATAGACAATCTTATTCTGGAAGAAACTAGCTTGCGCAAGCTTGCCGCAAGCTTGTCGCAAGCTTGTGACAAGCATGCATTTTGGTTTGGGTTGTACGGGAAAATACTTCTTCTTAGTATTGACTTTGACTAGTAAAAGTATAAGAATATTGGTATTACTTTCATTGCTTCTTCTATGTGGAGATAATTAGTCAAATCCTGGATCAGATAATAAATGTAAAAGAAATTTGAACAAATTTCCAATTCAGGGCAATATTCACCATGGTGATGAAATGTTCAGCTCTTCATCAAGGGGTAAGCAATGTGTGTCATGTGGATTAACATTTTATTTAAGATTTTTACACATCCACTTAATAAGTTTGACTGGAAAAAATCGGATTTGGAGATCATATTGGATTGCTGGGGATAATCTATACAATTTTATAAAACAGGGTTGCAATAATTCATTTGAGTTTTTAGAATAAAGGAATTGCCACCATATTTCTGTTGGTTAAATGAATATTTTTCATTTAGGATTTTGAAAACTTACACTTGGGGATGAATAGCGATTATGAAGGCAGTTACCCTCTTGTTAAGCTTGAATTGGCTAGAGGGATAGGTTTATCTGGAAGTGATGAGTCTTCAAAGTAAAGCATATTCATTTGTTAGGAAGGTGCAGTTTCCATATGTAACCATCAATGATTGTTTTAAATTTTTGATTCCCACTCAAGAGATCTTCTCAAAACGCCACAATTTCATTCCAATTGTTAATATTCAGTCCTGTCTTCAATTCAGGCCTTTCAGGCCTTTGATTTTACTTGGCAACTTAAATGTTGTAAATACAACTTTGATCAAGCTGTATTTAAGACATTTCAGGGCATTTGACAATATGACTTAATATTGAAAGTAAATACAGTAAAACCCCTCCTTCCGACCACCCCGGAAATACGAGCACCCCGCTATTACGAACGATGTTTGACAGAACGGAATTATTTGTTCTTTATTTCAATGGTCTCGAACCCCTCTTATGCGAGCACCCCGCTATTCCGAATTACGACCACTAATTTCAGTACAAATGTCATGTAATGCACTATTACGAACCTCGCTAAAAAGACCAGTATCTTCACACCTCCGGATTGACCATCCGACTTTCACACTCAGTAAGTATGACACTTATTGGGTACGATTGCATCAACAATGGATTATCGGATTTTTCGATATCGTGATTAAACGTCTATTGTGTTTTAGTGTTATTTTTAATCAAACAATTTTAAGTGGTCAATTGTTTTGATACACTACATTCGTTTATCAATGAAAGATGATTATTACATGTTTTATTATAGTAAGGCAACCGAAAGTAATCCGAATTCGGGCAACTTCCGGAAATTCGTTTTCGGCGATCTGCAGACCGGTATTAATTAGTAATTAAACATGATTGTAAATTAGCTTATGATTGATAGGTTTCGTATTTAAGTAAATTATTTTACCGAATGTAATCACTATATTTACAGTTCGACAATAAATGGCCTTTATTTTGATACAATTATTCTGATGTAGGATTTCAAATCAGATCAAATAAACAAACGTAACGGAGAGAAGAGCTATAGTGAAAGAGAAAACATAACTTAGTAGAGAACTTGTAAAATGCAATTTTATTGATGTAATAATGTAAAAATACACATTAAAGTCTAAATTATGATAAAATAAACTAAATTACATAGTCTTTTCTATTAGCAATAATATGTGTTGAACGTTTCACATCCGACCAAACCTCAGAATTAAGACCACCCCGCTATTAAGACCACTTTCAAAAAGTACCCCAAGTGGTCTTAATAGAGGGGTTTTACTGTATGTTGATAGTACTCACTGAAATAGTATGTTGAAACAATTGAAATATGTCTCACAGCATGACTGGAGTTGTATTTTATGGTGGTGTTAATGAAAAACAGTTTGATATCAAACCCCTTTTAACAGTTAATCAGAGGTTCTTTACCTGTGGTAGGGAATAAGTTATGATAATTTTGTAAAAAAAACCTTTTTAGTCTGATTACTGTTATTATGCTTCCCGAAGGGAGAGCATACAGCCGCCGCTTTGTCTGTCCGTCTGTCTGTCCGTCCGCCCATCCGTCCGTCTGTCCATCCGTCCGTCCGTCCGTCCCCACCTATTTCTCCATAATCCTTGGGCCAAATCAAATGAAACTTACCATATGAACTCCCTATGATATAGTGATGATGCACCTGTGACGGTTTTTATTATACGCCGCCGGAGGCGGACGTATATTGGCGTCATCTTCTCCGTCTGTCTGTCCGTCCATCCGTCCGTACGTCCGTCCATCCGTCCGTCCACTTTTCTTGTCAACGCAACTCCTCCTAAACTTCTGGCTGGATCTTCTTGAAACTTGGTCAATATTATCACCTCAATTGGTAGATGTGCATGAAGGAAGGATTTTACGGTTCGTTGATTTTTGCCTGAGTTATGCCCCTTGATAACTTAGTCTCTGGGTCCACTTTTCTTGTCAACGCAACTCCTCCTAAGTTTCTGGCTGGATCTTCTTGAAACTTGGTCAATGTATTCACCTCAATTGGTAGATGTGCATGAAGGAAGGATTTTATGGTTCGATGATTTTTGCCTGAGTTATGCCCCTTAAAAACTTAGTCTCTTGGTCCACTTTACTTGTCTACGCAACTCCTCCTAAGTTTCTGGCTGGATCTTCTTGAAACTTGGTCAATGTTATCACCTCAATTGGTAGATGTGCATGAAGTAAGGATTTGATGGTTCGTTGATTTTTGCCTGAGTTATGCCCCTTAAAAACTTAGTCTCTGGGGCTTATTGCCTCAGTTATGCCCCCTTAAAATTTAGTCTCTGGGGCTTATTGAAATTGCAGCCTTGTGAATGCAACTCTTCCTAAGTTTCTGGCTGGATCTAAATGAAACTTGGTGGATGTTATAACCGAAATTCGTAGATGAGCATGAAGTAAGAATTTTATGGTTCATTAATTTTACCCTAAACTGTGCCCCCTTAAAACTTAGTATCTAGGGCTTATTGAAATTGCAGCCTTTTGAACACAACTCCTCCTTACTTTTTGTCTTTATTTAAATGAAACTTGGTCAATGTCATCACCATAATTTGTAGAGTACATGGATCAAGGTTTTTATGGCTCATTTATTTCCCTGAATTATGTCCCCTTAAAACTTAGTGCCTGGGGCTTATTGAAATTGCAGCCTTCTGAAGGCAACTCCTCCTAACTTTTTGTCTTGATTTAAATGAAACTTGGTCATTTTCAATTCGGTTCTGTCAAAATAAGTAGTGTCTACAATTATTTTTGTGAAACAGCAGCAAAGTGGCGGCGTATTTTGTGACGATGGCACTCTTGTTGGATTTGAGGCCTCGTCACGGGAAAAAGGGGACTTAGGGTAAAAAACAGTTTTTCCCAAATTTCTCCTAGTCTAACTGTCAGAATTTAGTGAAATTTCATGTTTGAGTAGCAAATCAGATGCCCTGAACTATAAACAATTTGAAATTAACGTAAAAAAAAAATTATCATGGAAAAAGGGGGCTAAATGTTTGTTACCTTTACGTAAGCATGTAAAATAGTTATTCCGTCCCTCCGTCCTTCCCCACCTATTTCTCCATAACCCTTGGGCCAAAACAAATGAAACTTACCATGTGAACTTCCCATAATATAGTATTGATGCATCTGTGACGGTTTTTGGATTTGAGGCCTCGTCACGGGAAAAGGGGACTTTGGGTAAAAAACATTTTTTCCCAAGTTTCTCCTAGTCTAACTGTCAGAATTTAGTGAAATTTCATATTTGAGTAACAAATCACAAGCCCTTTACTATAAATGATTTGAAATTAACGTAAAAAAAAAATATCATGGAAAAAGGGGGCTAAATGTTTGTTACCTTTACGCTAGCGCATAAAATACAGTTATTCTTTCAGTTCTCCTAGTCTCAGGCTCAGAATTTGATGAAATTTCACATTTCAGTAGCAAATCAGATGCCCTTTACCATAAACTATTTGAAATTTTTGTCTAAAAATATGTCATGCAAAAAGGTTTAATGTTTGTTACCTTTATGTTTGCTGTATAAGATAACACCTTATTTGAGTCCTTGCAATCTGACCACAGAGCATATCTCCTAAAGTATAATAGCTATCAACGTGAAACTTTATGGGTGAATAGATCTCATAGAGGAGAAGTGCAGTGCACAAGAACTACAACTCTTGCTTGCATATTTTTGGAGTTATTGCCCTTTGTTATTTTTGATACTTAGATTATGTCTGGAGCATATCTCATAAAGTATAACAGCTATCAACTTGAAACTTTATGGGTGGATAGATCTCATGGAGGAGAAGTGCAGTGTACAAGAACTACAACTCTTGCTTGCATATTTTTGGAGTTATTGCCCTTTGTTATTTTTGATACTTAGATTATGTCTGGAGCATATCTCCTAAAGTATAATAGCTATCAACTTGAAACTTTATCGGTGGATAGATCTCATAGAGGAGAAGTGCAGTGTACAAGAACTGCAATTCTTGCTAGCGTAATTTTGGAGTTATTGCCCTTTGTTATTTTTATACCCCCGCATCGATAGATCGGGGGCATATTGTTTTACTCATGTCTGTCTGTCTGTCTGTCCGTCTGTCCGTCCGTCTGTCCGAAAACTTAACCTTGCCAATATCTTCAAGCCTATCAAAGATACAAAGCTAATATTTGGCATGATGATAGATCTCAATGATCCGCATCCGCTGGTACCAAAGTTAAGGTCATGTGACAAGGTCAAGGTCATCTGTCAAGGTCAAACGTCCGAAAACTTAACCCGAAAACTTAACCTTGCCAATATCTTCAAGCCTATTCAAGATACAAAGCTAATATTTGGCATGATGATAGATCTCAATGATCCCCATCCGCTGGTACCAAAGTCAGGGTCATGTGACAAGGTCAAGGTCATCTGTCAAGGTCAAACTTTGAAAAAAATGCCATTACGGGGGCATTGGTGTTTCACAAACACATCTTGTTGATACTTAGATTATGTCTGGAGCATATCTCCTAAAGTATAGTAGCTATCAACTTGAATCTTTATGGGTGGATAGATCTCATGGAGGAGAAGTGCAATACACCTGAACTACAACTCTTGCTAGCATAATTTTGGAGTTATTGCCCTTTGTTATTTTTATTACTTAGATTTTATAAGAGGCAAATCTTTGACAGTACAAAAGAATCTTTTATCTATTAGGCTTCAGTTTACTATCAAGCTTTTTTTTGTGGGGGATGTCCATGTCCAACATGGCTTTTGTTTTTGTGACAATGCCTTATTCGGGGAGCATAATCCGTCCTTGACGGCTCTTGTTTATGTCCAGGGTTTGATGATAAATTTCTGTGTACAACTTGTCCAACACCAAGGAGCATTTCTACTTTTGGACCGTGATGTTTATCTTTTTCAACTTTAATTTGTCTCCCACCAATTGGAGACTTTTGTGTGTTATCGCCCTTGTTTTTCTGTGGAATAAATCAAAGGTGCTCCAAAATCATTAGCGGTCCTTTTAGAAATTTTCCTTGGATTTTATTCATGGTTTCTATGGGGAAGTTGCGAATTTTATTTTTGTAAATGCAAAAAACTTATTTGTTCAATTTGTATTTAGGTTCAAGTCTTGTAAAGTAAAGTAAAAAATTAATATTTCTTTTGCACCAAACGTATCTTACAAATTGTGCAATATTTGATTTAGAGCTTATCTTTAAATCTTATAGTGCAAAGAAAATAAGGATAAAACCCAAGTTAACCACTGATTTTGACCCTTCCTCCTTTGGGAGTATTTCAAGGCAGATTACCAACCGATATCCCTCATTGATTGATAATCACAGACCTATGTGGCATAGCTAGGAGAGAATATGATGGTAGTACTTGTAATTGAGAGATTGTTTAAAGCAGCATAAAATCCCATTCAAATAAAATCAAATTCTACTTTCAGACAAGTAAATTTTGCAAGGTTTCTTGTCCATGGACAAGTAAATACCAGGCCATAAATCTGGAAATTTTTCTTATTAGATCTAAGAGATGATCCATGTATCAAAGGATATATTGAATGAAGAAAATGCTAGATTCTCATTTTAATTAAGTAGAAAACAGGTAATTTTGCACTAGGATAAGGTCAGACAGCACATCTGTGAAGGCTGATTTAATGGTCTATATGACTCCAGTCTTCCTATGTTTGATTTAGTAGAAAGTCACAGGTAATGTAGACTAAGGTCAGATAGCTTATCCATGTTGGCTGAAAATGGTTTATTTGGCCTTATTTATTGCAGGAATCAAAGCTGTGAACAGTATAAGATGGGATGTCCAGTCCTTTGTATTGCTAAAAAAACTTCATCAGCTGCAATAAATTCAAAGTGCTGAAAGGACTGTATTCACTTTTTGTGGGTCAGCAACTTTTTTTGAAAATATTTCTTTAACTATATTGGCTCAAAGAGGAAAAACATGTGTAATAGACTAAGATTAGACTGGTCATAATGTGCATGCTTATATTTGTCTATTAGGCCTTCTTCAGACAAGTGATGTATCCTTGTAATACAATGTATATTGGATATTCAAGAGATATTTATGCCACCACCAGAGACCAAACCTGTGACTCCATATTGAAGGTCAGACCTCTACCAACTGTGCTATAACAGTGATATAAGCAAACCATGCTTTTTGTAAACCATGAAAGTAGCCTCAATCCCTTCCACCTTGAGATATATCTAAAAAGAATAGGAATATTGCCTCCTTATAATATTTTGAACGAATCTTGAGATGAAATTTTTCTCAAATAAGAGAAAAAAGAGGTTGCTTTGTTCTTTTTAGAAAAATTATCGAAAGGTCAGTTTACTGATAATTTGAGTAATTTAAGAATTCCTTTTTGAATCTCATTGCAGCTAGAGCCTTTGGACATCTATAGGAAGATAGGGTAAACCGTTTGATGCATGAAGCATCAACAATCTGATGAAATTCTTCCAAAATAAATCGGGAAATCATCCTGCAGTACTAGTTAGTCTTTCTGAATATTCCAAGCAAGATAACTGTCAATGTTTTGTGACAAATTATAGGAATATATTGTCTAGCAATTCTCTTTGCTCTATAACCCTGTCAAAACCAGTATTTCTTTCAAACACTCATACATAATCAATAAATGCTTATTTGTTGAAATCAAAGATAAGCCAAAATTCAGTTAGATAATAAATGAGCCTGTGCATGATATTTCCAACAATTTAACATGTGTGTGAGGCAAACATTGAGCAGACTAGACAGACACACAAATTATATCTAATTATTAGGTTGTGTGACTTCTTAAAGAAACTTGCAGACCCTTTCTATCTACAGAGCCTATGGTAAAGATTTTTGTTAGACTGTGGGGATGCACAGGCTGGCTAGAGTTTTTGCAAAGTGCACATTTGAAATTGTCCGAAATGCCAACTGCAAAGGCCAAAATGCATTTCATTAGATTGACAAGGTTTTTTAAAGCCTGCTTGCGGTGAGAGATGTATCGTTGTCAAAATAACAGTTAGGTGTAAGCGTGTTAGACTGTTTGTTTGTCTGATTTCGTTTGAGCTATTTCTGCTACATCTATTGGTGGATTTGGCTCTTTTGTTCTCCATCATGAGAAGATTTACTATTTCAAAGAAATATTAACCCTTGTCATGCTGAACCTGGAATTATTCACGCCTTGGCAGGAGCTATAGACAAACATCAGCCTGCACATATGTGCAGTCTGATGTTAGTCTAAACCGCCTGTTTCTCACTTTCAAACCAGAATTGTCAATAGATTTAGTTTTTCAAATATTAACTGACCTACAGGTGGCACTTTCAGTGCTTTTTGCCCTTTGATTTTGGTGAAATTTTTTAGCTTGAAGGTGAAGAAACAGCTCATTGTCATATGTTGAAATTATTGGCAAAAAGCAATTGTCCATTCCGAATACCATTGGGCCAATCTCGACATCAACCTCAGATGTACATAGACAGACTTTTTTAAAAAATTACAGGAAAACATTGGAAAAACTTTATTACGTCAGTTAAAATGGCGTTAGCCCCCAAAACTTTGATTGAAAGCATTTGACGTCGTTGGCAACACTACTCATTCAAGTCACTAACGTAAAACCACCGTATCTTTAGATTCTTAAATAACAGATGCAAAAAATCTTAATTTTTGAGAATGATTCGTCATTCTCAAAAATTAAGATTTTTCAGCCCTTATTCACTGTAAAAATATAAATCTTAAGATAGGGCTGGTTGTTTCGGAGCTAGTTTTCTTACACAGGATTCAAATATGACTAACTCAAGGGGTGTAACTTACATTATGCAGATTACGCAAGTGCATGAAAGAAATGATCATCTGTTGAAAAATATCGTTGATGAATGATCAAAACATCCAAACTACAGCTTATACAAGCTGTAGTTACAATGTTTGGGTATTCTCTAATGCTCAAATCATAAAAAGGGAGCACACGGAGGGGATTCATCCTTTGTCACAGTCAACATATTGCCTTTATCCTGTATATTCTTTGGTTGTCGCCTTCTGAATGCTTAAAAATTTCAAAGTCCTAGATATGCTTATGTAACTAGTCAGATGGAAAGGATTGATTGATTGATTGAATGGAGTTTAACGCCGCTTTCAACATTATTTCAGTTATATCGTGGCGGCTGGAGCACCTAACAATGGTTTCCTGGTATTTCTCTCACCAGTACAACCACCACATCCTTTCCTAGCCTCCAGCTACTATCTCACATAGGTCTACGATCAACCCATTGGTGAGAGACAAATAGTCGGAAAGAATGAGTGCCGCCGTCGGGGATCGAACCCGGGACCCCTAGATTGACAGTCCGACGCGCTACCAACTGCGCTATGACGGCGGCTCAGATGGAAAGGAACCATCTGTGTAGTGGGTTTTCAAAGCTGTTTAGATGTTGACTTTTAAGTTAGACTGTGCAGACTATGTTTGTCTGACTATGAGTGGAAACATTTAGCACTGCTGATTTTCTGAATCCATAACAATATTTCTATCCTTCTGTATGAGGTATTAAATACCTGTCACTGGAAAAGGGACCAGCTGGGTAGTGGGTAAAGTGACCCTGGTCAGACTGCACGGACTGCGCAGATTAACAGTTTCCAGTTGGTATGACAGGTCACATTTTTAGAATATGACACCCATCACTCATTCATCCCTTCACTCAGCCAATCTAAGGATGTTTATAGATGGACTGTTTTGAAAATTACAGGAAAACTTGAGGAAAACTTGTTGATATCACTTCAAATGGTGTCAGCCCTCCAAATTTTGAGTGAAAACATTCTACGTCAAGACTTCTCAATTACTGTAAACGGCTTTATATTGGCAGTGTCCACATTTGGCGTTTTTTCTTTTTCTATTTATTGGCGGTGATTTATTCTGGTGCATCTTATATGTACCCCAAAATGAAACGTTAAGTATCTATTTTTCAATGTACAAGGTTCTAAACGACCGAAGTATAAGAAAGGCAAATTTTCTAGAGTAATGACAGCTTTCTACAAACTAAACAATGGATCATTTTCACACCTTCATTATTTCAATTTTAATTTGAGTACCTATTTTTCACACTTATTTGCCGGACTTTCATTACAATATATCAACCAACTTGATTCTGAAATCTTGAAAAGCTGATTAAATGATTTAAAATAATGCAACTGTTGTCACTAAGATTATCTTATTGCAATTTGAATAAGAATGGTCAGCATATTTTTGATACGAAAATCATAAACATTTACTTACATATTCATCCGAGAATACATTGCCCTCATAAGCAAGGAACATTTCATTCAGTTATGACAAATATTGGCGGCTGATTATTTTTGGCGCATCTTAGCTTGACCGCCAATATAGCCAAAATATAACCACCGCCAAAATTACCCCGTTTACACTAAGCCAATGAGATGAAATCTTCGTTTCCCTATTGAAATACCTTAATCTCCAAACAAAACAAAACAAAATCCACGATACCCATCGGCTACATCTTAGGTCTGTTGCAGTTTATGGAAATGGCAGAGGGATGTTCCAAATGACACAGTGTTAATTTTTTCAACAAAATGCAGTTATAGTACTGGCACATGAAGAATTAAATTGAAAAAAAAACAAAAACAAGAGCAAAAACATAACTTTTTGTCGCCAGGCAACCAAAACCTCATAATGACAGCCTCAAGTATGCATCAATAAGCCATCAAAACCTTTTTATGACAGCTTTGAGAAGTATGCTTCATGTATCATTGAAAATTGTATTAAGGGCCATTATAAATGGAAAGCTCACCTTAGAATAACCTCTAGGAGCTTATGATTTTAGGTGAAACATACTGATTTCTTGTCTCAGTTAAGTTTCTGGGTTTATTGATGAATGCTCATTTGCTACGGTATATGATAAAAGTACAGTTGTCTTTGGGTGATGAAAATATATCATCAGCTTTAATTTAGCTTAGATACAACTTTTTGGTCACACACACTTAGAAGTTGTATCTTAGGATGAACAGTAATTCTCACCCTATGATAACCTCTGTGGATTAAGATGAATCTATAATAACCTACAACATTTACTCAAACAGCCTTCTTTAAAAATAGCAATAAATATTCAAATTTTTGGCTCACCTGAGCACGAAGTGCTCATGTGACCTATTGTGATCACCTTTCATACAGGGGGCGGTCCGTCGGTCGTCGTCCGTCAACAATTTCTTTAAACGACATCTCCTCCTAAACTACTAGGCCAATTAACACCAAATTTTACAGAAATGTTGCTTAGGTGGTCCCCTTCTTAAATAGCTAAAAGAATTGAAATCCATGAAAAACTCTGGTTGCTATGGCAACAACAGGTGAAATTTTATGAAAATCTTTAAAATTCTTCTTCTTCTCAACCAGTAGTCCTACAGACTTAAAACTTGGCATGGATGATCAGTTTATAGACCTGAATTAAAATAGCTAAAATCATATCTTTTGGGCCACCAGGTACGGAGCACCAGGGGGGAGGGGGTAGTACTTTGGGTAAATTTTGTAATCTTTAAGCTTCTTCTTCTTCGGAACCAGGAGCCCTACAGACTTGAAAATTGGCATGGAGGATCAGCTCATAGACCTTAATAAAAATAGCGAAAATCATATCTGTTGGGCTGCCAGGTGGGGAGCACCAGGGGGGAGGGGGTAGTACTTTTGTGAAAATTTTGTAATCTTTAACCTTCTTCTTCTTCTGAGCCAGGAGCCTGACAGATTTGAATATTGGCATGGGTGATCATCATATGGACCTTTATCAAAATAGCTAAAATCATGACTGTAGATTCCCTAGGTGCGGAGCACCAGGGGGGAGAGGGTAGTACTTTTGTGAAAATTTTGTAATCTTTAACCTTCTTCTTCTTCTGAACCACAAGCCCTACAGACTTGAAAATTGGCATGGAGGATCAGCTCATAGACCTTAATAAGAATAGCCAAAATCATGACTGTAATGCCACCAGGTGCGGAGCACCAGGGGGAGGGGGTAGTACTTTTGTGAAAATTTTGTAACTTTAACCTTCATCTTCTAATGAATCAGGAGCCCTACAGACTTCAATGTTGGCATGGATGATAAGCATATGGATCTAAAAAAATATCTAAAAGGGCTACCAGATGCGGAGCATTAGGGGGGAGGGGGTAGTACTTTGGATCAATTTTGAAATCTTTAACCTTATTCTTCTCCTGGATCAGGAACCCTACAGACTTGAAAATTGTCATGATTGATCAATATATTGACATTAATAAAAATAGCTGAAATCATTACTGTAGGGTCACCAGGTGCTGAGTGTCTTGGGGAGGGGGTAGTACTTTGGATCATTTTTGAAATCTTTAAACTTGAATTCTTCTAATGAACCAGGAGTCCTACAGACTTGAAAATTTGTATGGATGATCAGCATATGGACATTAATTGAATTAGCTTAAATCATGACTGTAGATTCACCAGGTGCAGAGCATCTTGGGGGAGGGGGAGTGCTTTGTTGAGAATTTTGAATCCCTACAGCCTTTATATTTGACATGGATTGATCAACTCATTAAAGAAAACTTTAAAAGTCTCAGACTCACCCTGTATATCTGGCATAGATTAGCTGATCACAGACCTTTTATGAAAAAAGCTTAAATAAATAATGACCAGGGGAGGAGCAGGGGGGGGGAGGATTATTTCAAATGTTATCTGATTGAATAAGTGAAAATCTCTTTTTCTGTGGTTGCATGGACATACCTAGGTAATGAAGCTTTTTTCTCAGGTGAGCGACCCAGGGCCAACGGCCCTTTTGTTTTCATTTTCAACAATCTTCAGTCTCAAAGCAGCAGCTGAAGCACATAACAAGGTATCCTGGGTACTTCTCACACCAGTACTACCAAAACATCCTGTTCAAGTCTCCAACTGCTATACCACTTGGTTTTATGATAAACCATCCACTTGTGTCAGATAAATGTCATAAAACGATAGTTGCTACTGCTGTTGATGGAACCCAAAGACACCTTGTGATTGAAGATTCTGATGGGCTACCAACTGCCATATGGTAGCCTTTATATCTTTAGTATGTGATCTTAGGCAGCACAGCTCACCTTAAGATAACCTTTGTCAATCAAGATGTAATAGCCTAGAAGAGTTTATCACCAGGAATGATCTATTTCATGATTACCCTATACAGCCTTCTCCAATAATGATAATGTAATAACCTCTGATAACACACTGCTTTAATTATTTATGGGGGGGTTGCTAATCTAATTTATTGTCTCTGACCACTGCTACATCTTTTATACTGCAATGATCACTTTATGATGTTGTAGTAAAATCAAAGTGCTGAGGATGCTGCAATCGGTTTGTTTAGTGCTAAATATTGGTCAAAATCTTTTGTATGAAACAAAAAGTGATGATGTCAGTCTATATTTTGAATTTCTCAATAATAATCAAACCTATAAGAGTTGTCTAATTTTTGATGGGTAATGTAGTTTTTTGTGTCTGTTTAAATTCTCAGCAATAACATAATAGAGAAATTTGATTCAAACTTTACAAATGTGATCAGTATGATAAGCAGAACTATGGCTCGGCCTGAAACGGTTGTAATTCCCTATAAACATATAGGGAGTTACCCATTGTGATTTGTCATTGGCTTTTGAGTTATTTCTATTGATGGATAAAAAAATCTTAAACACTCGATTTCTGTGTAGATGTACTCAGTATCAAGCAGATTATGTGCATATTATATTTTGGTTATGGTCCTTTGCCTTCGACAAAGTATATTTATGGCCCTTTGATAAAAAAACCTTATTAGCACAGTTATCTCAGCACCTATTGGAGGGGTATGATTCAAACTAACAGAAAGATTAAGTAATATATTTGTTGAAAGAACTTCCTGCTCTAATGGTTCTTCAAAATAGACATCAAGTTGTTATGGGGGTATTAAACCCCCTTTGTGACCATTTTTGGCTCACCTGAGCACAAAGTGCTCAAGATGAGCTATTGTGATCGTACAATATCTGTTGTGCGGCGTCCGGCATCCGTCATCCACAATTTCTTTTAACATCTTCTCCTCCTAAACCAGTGGACCAATCTTGATGAAACTTGGCAGGGATGTTCCTTGGGGCAAGCTCTACCAAAGTTGTTCAAATAAATGAAATCCACCCTTAACTTTCCCTTTACCCTTAACAAAAAGGATGAAAATATGAAATTTTTAGCTCCACTGGCCGAAGGCCAGCGAGCTATTGTCATGGCGGTGTGTCCGTCGTTCGTCCGTCCGTCTGTGCGTGCGTAAACTTTTTCTTTAAATATCTTCTCCTCCCAGACCAATGGGCGGATTTTGATGAAACTTGGTAGAAATGTTCCTTGGGTGACCCTCTTCTGAAATTGTTAAAGAAATTTTGATTGACCCCCAAATATGGGCGTGGCAGGGCGTGGCATTTTTTCACTTTAAAATCTTTAAAAATCTTCTCCTCCCAAACCATTGGGCCAATTTCAATGAAACTTGGCATGGATGTTCCTTGGGTAACCCTTTACCTAAATTGTTCAAGAAATTTTGATTGACCCCCAAATATGGGCGTGGCAGGGCGGGGCTTATTTTGAGCCCAAAATCTTTGAATGACATCTCCTCCTGAACCACTGGGCCGATTTCAACCAAACTTTACCAGAATGTTCCTGGGGTAACCCTTTTCAAAAATTGTTCCTGAAATTTTGATATGTCCCCATATATGGGCGTGGCAGGGCGGGGCTTATTTGAGCCCGAAATCTTTGAACGACATTTCCTCCTGAACCATTGGGCCGATTTCAATGAAACTTTTCCAGAAAGTTCCTTGGGAGGCCCTTTCCAAAAGTTGCTCTTAAATTTTGATTGGCCCATAAATATGGGTGTGGCAGGGTGGGGCTTATTTTGAGCCTGAATTCTTTGAAGAACATCTCCTCCTGAATCACTGGGCTGATTTCAATGAAATATTACCAGAATGTTCCTTCTGTGACCCTTTTCAAAAATTGTATGTGAAATATTAATTAGCCCACAAATATTGGCGTGTCAGGGTGTGGCTTATTTTAAGCTCAAAATCTTTGAACTTCATCTCCTGATGAAGGTTAGGCTGATTTCAATGAAACTTGAGAATTTTTGTGCAATGTAAGCCATACCCAGTTAGTTAATATAAGAAAGGTCTTTGGAGATTTCAAAGTGTCGTTTCATTCAAAGAAAGATTCATTTAACACAAGTCTAATGATGTTAAAGCCAGTGGAGCGATACAGGCCCTCTTGGGCCTCTTGTTTAAAAATATTCTTCTCTGAAACCAGATGTCAGAGAGCTTTCATATTTGGTATGTAGCATGATCTATTGGACCTCTACCAAGTTTCTTCATATCAAGACCCTTGGGTCATATTTGGGCTTTGCCCGGGCGCAACCCTTTTTACAAAGAATCAAAGAGCGAAAATCTTAAAAAAACTTCTTCTACGAAAGCAGAAGGCAGACAGCTTTCACATTTGGTATGTAGCATCATCTAGTGGGCCTATACCAAGTTTGTTCATATCAAGACCCTGGGGTCACATTTGGGCTTTGCCAAGGCACATGCTTTTTAGCTCCTCTGAGCATGAAGGGTAAAAAAAGGAAAATCTTCAAAAATCCTCTTCTCAGAAACCAGAAGGCAGACAGCCTTCATATTTTGTATGTAGCATCATCTATTGGACCTCTACCAAGTTTGTTCATATCAAGACCCTGGGATCATATTTGGGGTCCACCTGGGCGCAACCCTTTTTACATAGAATCAAAGAGCGAAAATCTTTAAAAATCTGAAACCAGAGGTCACACAGCTTTCATAATTGGTATGTAGCATTATCTAGTGGGCCCCTACAAAGTCTGTTCATATCAAGACCCTTGGGTCATATTTGGGCTCCATGCGGGCGTATCCCTTTTGGCTCATCTGAGCATGATGGGTGCATCCTTTTTAGCATAGAATCAAAGAGTGAAAAGGCACATCCTTCTTGCTCTTGGCTGAAAATATTCCATGGTATTGATCCTTTGTAGAAAAGATCTCCTTTTTGACATCTGCCTATTTAATTAATGTGATGTCCCAGGGGTCAAAGAGACTCAGGTGAGCGATCTAGGACCATCATGGTCCTCTTACAGTTATGGTAGCTGTTGCCAAGAGTGTCCAAAAGCACAGCAACTAAAATGTCACTGTCTGCCCTTGAAGACTGAGGTTATTTGGTCAATAATTTTATGACATAACTGTCTTTAAGGGTGCTAATTCTATCATATAGTCTTGTCACTGTATCTTGTACTTAATTAAATTTAACACTTTTGGCCATATATAAGGCTATATTCAGAAATATTTTCCCAGAATTTATTGTTGCATAAAGTGACTTACATTGTAATTGTGAATGGATTAGTTTAGTGCTTCTTTTGATTGAACATGTGTCTGCAATCTGAGATGAAATTCTATATTTAAGCACTGTCTGTGCAGATTTCATTTAATTAAAGAAATGATTACTTTATGTTCTAAATTGTTCTGATATATGATATTATCTCATAATCACTTACATTCTGTAAAAAAAATCTAATAGGGTCCCATGCTTTAATAGAACATCATCCCCCTTTTTGGAGGTTGAAATCTACATTTTTTTATGTGATTTTACAAAATTTTAAAGCCTCCAATAAAGGCCCATACCCCCAAAATCAATTGTTTTTACATTTTGTGTAAAACAAAAGCTATATTTTCACTTGAGGCTTGGCCACATGTGAAAAAATAGCTTTTGTTATTCACTTAAATGAAATAAAGGTCAATCTTACACTACAAAAAAAATTATCATCTATATCTATCTACAAGAGTACATAATGAACATTTTGTTAAAACAGTGCTGATCCATGTAGTTATGTTGCACATATCAAGGGTTCACTGCAAGACCATAGTAAGTGTATATACATTTGTATATACACTTACTACAGTCTTGCACCAACCCCACGATATGTGAAATTATTGGAAATGACACACAGAGGCTGAATTATAAAATTATAACAAAATGGTCATATGCTGTGCATGCAATTCTTGTGTGGATTATCTTAAACTTGTTGACAAAATTTGAGGCAGGAGGACACCTGACTTAAACATCTTAAATCATTTAGAACTGATAAAAAAAAATATTGAAAACTGTCGAGACAAATCTAATTGAAATGGGCAATAAAGGAGTAGAAAGTCATGGAATTCTTGATATGTTGAGGGGTCTTCCTTCTGTGACAACTTCTGAAGAAACATACACCAGATTGTACAAACTGTCTCTAGATCCGATGGATGAGAATGATACCAAGGTCCCAGAATTGCTCCGCTCTAAAAGTGGTGTCTATGAGCCGTCTGTCTTTGGAATTGGATCAGATTATAATGCAGGGTATATGTAGAATACTGTATTTCTCCTAATAAACTCTCCCAGGAGCTAAAAATAACATGGTCAGGGAGCTGTCATTTTGTATGCATTTTCTGATTTAAAATTGATGTCTTTCAGGCCCTTTTCCCTTTTATTTGAGGTGAATTTCCCCTAAACATCTCAAATTACGGAAGAAGTCTCAAAAAGTTCCTAAATTAAAATTAAGCATTTGAAGTTGGTTTTCTGAGAAAAAAAATGTAGAGGTGCTATTTTTAGGGAGGGCTAGAGAGGATTTTTTTTTTACCTTTCAGGATAAGATAAGGAATAAAGACTGAATTCTCGCTCTTTTTCCTTCAAAATATGCCTTCCTGATCAAGTTTGAAACCCTTGGCAGAGCCAGAAGGGGCTGAAGGGGTTTGCAGGCACCTATAATCTTAGCTGTAGCCTAAATATATTTTACTTTCATTCAGAAATGCAATTGAAATTGAAAAAATGTTTTCCTGGTCACAAGAATGAACCCTTTTAAAAATTGAAAGGGTGTATTTGACACAGAAAAAGGGGTCTTAATGTTCAAAATGTTTGTCTCATTTCAAGTATGAACCCTTTTAAATCGATAATCAAAAAAGGATATTGACTTTTACTGATAAAATGGCATATAGTGGTAATTTAATAATCTTTAAAGAAATTGCAGTTTGCTTAAGAGTAAAGCCATAAATAACTATCTTGGCTAGCCAAGGTAGATGCCCTCTATGAATAGACAACCTAGTCAATGGCTCAGTGCAAAACAGTTGTAACTGCCTATTTGTTTATAGGCAGTTACAACTGTTTGGCTCTGAGCCATCGTAGTGGGCATCACTCTTGGTTGGCAAAGATGCAGACAACAGATTAAACAGTTATTTGTGTTAGAGTTTCAGGTTATTTGAAATAAATTTCAAACAAGTACCTGGCCTTATATCATATGGGTTGGAATAAGTCTTTTGACAAGGAATAAGGCTTTGTGGGGAAAACTGCTTGTTCATTTATTAATTAATTGTATTTTTATGGGAGGCTGAGGTGGACATTAATGGTATCATCTACTCCATTTGTCTGTCCAATTGTACACACCAAGCAATATCATGTGAATGCAACAACGACAATTAAGGACGGATTTGGATCAATCTTAAAAGCATGATCCTAGTCACCAGCCTTGGGGCCTGTTTTACGAAACATCTTACGACCTTTGTGTAAGTCGAAAATAAAGTTGCTTCTACAGTAATAACTACATATGGAATTCTGCCATGCATCACAACATTGGAATCGTCTTGTAAAGATGATTTCATGAGATTTTGCAAGACAGAATCTAGCAATTAATGTAAACACGAGTTACAATTTGTTATTTTGACTTACAATTACTTTTTTTAGTAAGAAGTCAAGTAAAACAGACCCCTGGTGCATATTGTCTGGTTGTGGTGATAATAATTAGCCCCCCCTCCTACCCTACACCCCCTTCAAAGAAGTGGGGTTATATGGCTTTGCACTTGTAGGTTGGTCTGTCTGTCCGTAGACAGTTTTTTTTCCAGAGCATATCTCAAAAAGTATGCAAGTCAGAATCATGAAACTTCACAGGTGTATAGATCCCATTAAGAAGAAGTCCAGTGCATGAGAACCATAACTCTTCTCATCATATTTTGTGAGTTATTGTCCTTTATTGATTGACAAAGAATATCCCATTGACCTGCTTTTATGGGGGACATAAATGTTTTACAAAGCTCTCTTATTCTGTCATGAAATGGTGTGACTGCCTCTTAATTGACTCTGGAACTCTTGTTTTCTATTTTCAGAGTACGGGTAGAATTCTTCACCAATGAAAAATCATTCAAAGAAAGGTTACAGCTTTACTTCATCAAGAACCAAAGATCCAGTAAGTCATCCGCCTTCTTGGGCCAACTTATTTCTGGCCCACCTTCAGGTCGGATGTAGACTGGTCTCACTATCAAATATCAGAATAGCCTTTTCTAGGCTATTCTGATAGTTGATATTTTGGACCAGTCTAGAGCTGGTAGCCTACTGTCTTAGAGATACCCTGATTAAGCAGGCAACAATACTGGCCCAGTGTCAGAAATAAGTTGGCTCCAAGTTTAGCCCTTCCTGTCATTATGCAGTTGTTAACTTGTCAGCCTCCCAATTATGGGATAACATGTTCCATCCTTGACAACAGCTCATAAAGCCTTTTATTTGTCTCCCCCCCAGTGCAGGGTTCATAACCAAGGGGAGTCAAGGAGTCCAAGACTGGGACTGGGATTCCTTCATTTCTCAAATAAGGTGTCAAGTGGACTCCCAGGATCATAATGAGAATATTTTAACCCTTGGCATACTGAATAAATTTTGGCTAAAAATTTTCATTGAAATCAAAGGGTAAAAGGCACTGAAAGTACCAACTGTAGTTCAATTTTTATTTGAAAAACTAAATCTATTGATAATTCTAGTTTGAAAGTAAGAAACGGGTGGTGTAGACTAACATCAGACTGCACATATGTGCAGACTGATGTTGGTCTATAGCTCCTGCCAAAGCAGGAATATTCCGGGCTCAGCATGACAAGGGTTAACACACACACACATAGAAAAAATACACATGGCCGTTTTCTGTTCATTGACAATATTTGTCAAACTGTAGATAATTTCACTTCAAACCAAGTGGAAAATAAGATTTGCTTGCATCTAGTTGTATTTTGAAAAACAAACAAAAACAAATTTACTCATTGTTGAAAATAAGAAATTTCTTTCGATAAGCAATGTCTTCTTTTCCAAACTGTTCTTCCATTATAAAAATTAAGACTCTCCCTTTTGATCTTGGACTCCTTAATTTCAGAAGTTGGGAGTCCAGTGATTGGTTGGTTGAATGGAGTTTTAGGCTGTTTTCAACATTTTTTCAGTTGTATCACACAGCTGGAGCACCTAACAATGGATTTCTGGCATTTCTCTCACCAGTGCAACCACCACATCCTTTCCTAGCCTCCAGCTGCTATCTCACATAGATCTACGATTATCAACCCATTGGTGAGAGACAAATAGTCGGAAAGAATGAGTGCCGGCGTCGGCCATCAAACCCGGGTCCAGTGGACTCCAACTCAAAGAAGTTAGTGTCAATCCCTGCATTGGGTTGATAATTATAAACATGAGGGATGAGAAGCTGGGCTTGGAAGGGATGTCTTAGTCGTACAAATAAGAGAAATGCCAGGAATACATAGTAAAGTGCTCCAGCGACTGCAGTAGACTGAAACATGGTTAAAAGCAGCATTAAAACCCCCATTCATATAAACAAATTGTCATGCTGAATTCAAAACTTTGGCAAAATTGCTTAATAATCATTGATGAAAACATTGCATGCAGTAATTTTGAGTCAGTGTGTATTTTTGAAAATGCAATATTTAAAATTTCCTGGTTTGGAAAATAAAAGCAGGTGGTATAGGCTTAGATCAGACTACACATTGTGCAGACTGATCCTTACCTATACCTCCTGTCAAAGCAGGAACATTCCAGGTTCAGCAGCTGCATGACAAGAGTTTAGATTGATTTTTCAGCAATGTTTAACCAAGCTTTTTTGCAAGCATTGTGAAACAGAAGCTCAGGAAAATTATGTGCTTGCTGTTTAAATCTATCGTAGGTTAGTTAGCCTAATACAAATTGCAAACCAATACCAGTTCTTTTACCTAATGAAATATTCTCTCAATATGTATTGTTTGGCTTTACAATGAATAATTAACAAATTCTGAGAACATGATTCTACATATCGAGGGCTCAACGCAATACTGTCGTAACTCAGTTTTTTCAAAAAAAATTTTTTTTTCATTTTTCAACTGGAAATGACTTAATTCATACATGGAATAATTTTTTTGTAAAAATAATTGTGAGAAAAGGACAAAAATCAAAATTGGCCAAAGTGTCGTAAGTCAATTTGGACAAATTTCTTAGTGCAATACTGTCGTAACTTGAGTTAATTACAGTGTTCCGTTAGAAAATCCTTTAAAATTTAAAATATGTTAACGCAACACTGTATGTAACTCATCAAATATTCATAACAATATGATGTCAGCACAAATACTATGACATTATAAGTGTCATAATTTGGTGTCAATTGGTCCATTTCTTTTCAAGTCTTATAAGTCGGTGGAATGCATGTATTTTTAGCTCACCTGAACATAAATTGTTCAAGCTGAGCTTTGGGGGTTGTGTGATGTCTTTTATGGGATGTCAACATTTACCTTGTAAACACTCTAGATGCCACATTTTTAGCCTTATCAACCAGAAAAATTGACAAAATGATTATCTTGATTAAATCTGCAAATCTCAGACTAGTCCGAAATTGGGTCGAGTTAGATCAAAACTAGGTCACAGGGTCAAATCTCGAATAAACTTTGTTGACACTCTAGAACCCTTATTTTTAACTAAGTTTACATAAGAGTTGGTCAATATGATTAGCTTGATGAATTTGAGATTCGACCAGTTCTAAATCGAGTCAAGTGTGGTAAAAAATAGGCCAAATGGCAAAATAACATTTTGAACACTCTAAAAGCAACATTTTAAGCCAAATCAACCTGATATTGGTCAGAATAATTTTCTTGTTGGATTAGCTTATCATTATTTCCATTATCTTTATTCAAAGCTTACTTTAGACAAATACTAGATAGTTAACTCATGCGAGCCAATTAGGGCCACTATGGCTTTTTTGATGGCCCAATCCTTGTTAAATCTGATCAGCTGTACTAAGACACAAAATTTAATGTTGAAAGTGTTAGGTCATCAATCATTAGCTCAAATAATGCAATATGCTTGTTTGCAATGGGTTGCAATATGAAAACTGCTTTTATCACTAAGATCCTCAAAGTAGATCAAACAAAAGCCTATCAATTGCTACAGTGACACTATGTCAAAGATATATCGAAATTATGACTTACAAATCTATTAACTCTGATGGTAACAATGTGCCATTTAAAATTGACTAAATTAGTATCTTTACTGAAAACAGTGGAGACAATCATTTTGACTGGTCTTTATTTAGTGAAATAGGTGAGGGAGATGTTGCTGGCTAGCTTTAAATAGCCGATGAGAATGTGAGATGAGATGAGAGTACCCTATCCAATGTTAAAGGAAATGAAAATAATGAAAACTCCTAAATACAAATTTTAATTACTCCGAACAGTCCGCGTTTTCAGATAATGCCAATATTAGCATATCTGATGGGTATTGTTACTTATTAAATGATGGAAATGAATTCGATGGGGATAACTGATCTGCACAAAACTAAAACAAATATTATTTGAGAATGCTGTGACATGCAATAAATAAATTAAACACCACCCCTATATCTCATAAGTATCTGGAAAAAACGCACACAAAGAATGAAAATGATTCTGTGCATGCACCATTGAATCTGCAAGTAAACAAAGTTTGTGCAAATACTCAAAAGGCTACTATTAAAAGATCAAGGAGATATTGTGGCCAGGCTGTACAAAAGAAGTGTTTGTACTGCCTTGCAATACAAGCTAGCTTTTAAAGTGATGTGGTAAGGCACTGGCTTTGGGACAGAGAAGTCCCTGGTTTGAATCCAGACAAAGTCAGGTATTCATCAGTGAGTAACATTTGGCGCCCACTGTAAAGCATCCCTATATGGCGGTGCTTATGTGATTTGGTAGTTGATGATGGTGATTACGGAAGATTCAGGAATAAATCTTAATTATCCAGGGGATGTATGTAACCAGGTTGTTTATAAGGAGTGTTTGTACTGCCTTGCTGTACAAGCTAGCTTTTGTAGCGACATGGTATACTGGGCGCTTTAGGACAGAGATGTCTCTGGTTTGAATCCTGTTTGGTCGAATATTTATCAGCGGGTTACAATGTCACAGGCCTGCAATGTCATTTAGAAAATTTAAAGATTTGTCCATAGGTATTAAAAATTTGATACAAATGCTGATGAAGAAAAGGTTTCAAAGTCAATACTGTTACAAATCAGACATCTATTTTTTGCTGACAAAATATTTCATGGAGGCCAACTGTTTCATGTTAACTTAGTTAATTGAATCTGTTCATGTATCTGATCCTCAGAATCAAGATCAAAAACCTTTGGGAGATCAAGTCATAGTACAGTGGTACCGCTCTGACTATATTATTCAAAGGGTCCTCAAGGCACTTGTCCTTTCCAACTTTTTGTCTCCCACCTATTGGTTGATAATCGTGGACTTAAAACAAGAGGACCAGAATGGCCCTAAATTGCTCACCTGAAATTGATTGATCACATTTATGTAATTGTTTAAGAGGAGATTTAATTCCAAGATTAGCCCAGTGGTTCATCAGAGGAAGAAGTTTTTTACGATTGTTGATGATAGACGAAGGAAGGTGGATGACTGACTCGGGGTGATCCTAATAGCTCCCCTTAAGCATGTTGTGCACAGGTGAGCTAAATATAATATGGGATAGCAACTCTTGGCTGGGAATGGATGCAAAGGTAGTAATAGTGTGAATAATTCCAGGTGCTCCAGTTGTAGCGATATAACTAAAACAGTGCTAAAAGGGGCATTAAACCCCACACAATCAAACAAACACACATTTTCAAGCTGTGTTTTCAGAACGGTTATGATTATAGGGTGTTTTTTGGTGACAATACCATATTTTATATACTGTTGATAAGTTTTTAAGGTACATTTATATGGGTCAATACTATTTTCAGGATCAGGTAAAATAGTGCGTGGGCAATGTACAGCCTGCATGTAATGGTTTAAACCAATCATTTAACATGAATTAGGAAACAAGTTCTTACAACTTAGATTAATCCATCTTGATTCGGTTTCTCGAAAATTTATCAGTACTCATGCTGAATGTGTGGGCCATTGAAAGAAACAAGATCATTAGCTGCCTCTTGGAATCAAACTTGGGACATTTTGGTCAAGAGGCAGATGGTTTAGCTCTAGACCAAAGAGAATGATTGAGTGTAATCTTGTTTATCTTTATTATTCCCCCTAAACTATGTCTGGGAGGTTTATAGGAGTCAGCTTGATGGTGGGTCCGTTGGTCAGTCTGTCCGTCTGTATTTTTTTGTGTCCACTCAATTTCTCAGCAAATAATGGGTGGATTTTATTCAAACTTCACAGATGTGATCAATATCAAGCAGAGTTTTGGTGATGATCCATTGACTTTTGACAGAGTTATGGCCCTTTGATGGGCCATTCATTATTGACAAGTACTTGTAGGGGTGTATTAATCTGCTTTTCAATAGTCTAGTTAACATGTTTTTGAAGCAGCTCAGAACTAAGTAAATGTAATAGGAGCTTGATCTTTTTTAATAACAAAATTATTACAGATATATCAATGATAGATTTTAAATTTCTGGAGAAAGAAAGAAAAAGCCTGTGTAAAAGACTTTATAATGATGATGATATTGAACCAAAATATCAATTTTCAATATCAGCCAGTTAGACAAAAGATTGGCAATACTAATTATCCTGTATTGGCAGTATTGATCAATTATTATTGTCAATAATATTGATGATATATGAGCCAATAAATAGAATTGTTTTCTAACTTTGCTGTAGAATTATCTGGGCTTTTGATGACTTGTATTAGAATTATGATAACGATTATATTAGTTATGTTTCACCCCACCATAGAATCTTGGAGCAGTTATATTTTTTGCATTGCATACACATCATTCAATCAACAAGAGACAATAAATGCAGGATGTATTTTGTACAATTTACTTGTTAAAATTGATGTGTAATTTTAATGAAATAAAAGTTATGAAATGTTGATTGAAATTATTTTGGAATGCCAAACGTGTTTGTTTTTCATGAAAAATATACATAAATCAATAAGTTTTGCCTATTATAACAAAAACCACCAGAATAACACCTGACCTTCAGAGGTTTTTGCAGCTAAAAAGAACCATAACAAATTAAAAGTATGTAGAAAAAAGAATAACATTTTCCATGCAAAAACATATCATTTTCTGACAATACTTTCTCTACATTTTTTTTCAAGTGTCAAAAGTTTGCAAAGAAGTGTGTGTTACAGTTTAAATGAGTTTTAAACAACAAAAATTCATGTAGCTATAAAAATATGGTAGAGTTGATACAGTATTGCATAAATATTGTGGCTAAAATGACAGAGTATTGAGATGGAAAACTGTTGTAAGTCAAGTTACGACAGTGTTGCATACATTTTTATGGCATATTGAATTGACTTTGGGAGGGAATACTGTAGTAACTCATATTTTTTACAAAATCAACTAAATGCAATGATGATAGATAAATCCAGTAGATAAGTATGGAAAATGTGCTTTTCCTCGAGACAACTGTGATTTGCTAATTTTGATGTAAATTATTTAATGAGAAATATTTAGTTTTTTGCTTCTCCTGTAAAATTCTCAAAAAGTGAGTTACGACAGTGTTGCGTCAAGCCATCGATATTCACTATTGTGTAACATTGCATTGAATGGTGTATTGGGGTTTCTAGACCTCAAAATGAATGCTTTATTATTTATTAGGGCATCAAATTTCATTGTTTTGAGGTAACGCCATAGAATAAATCATTACATTATGGACAAAGAATGAGAAATTCCTGTCCTTTTGAAAAATGTACTACACTTTTCTGGTATTTCACACACACTATAAACAGCCGGTCCCTAGTCCCAATCACCCTATTCTTTAAACATCTAAATTAAGCTTTACTGGCACATTTTCTCTTTAGTAACATTGATGGATAGATTTTTAGCTCACCTGAGCACGAAGTGCTCAAGGTGAGCTATTGTGGTTAGGTGGATGTCCGTCGTGCGTCGTGCGACGTCCGTCATCAACATTTGCCTTGTATGCACTCTAGAGGCCACAATTTTGGCCAGATCAACCTGAAATTTGGTCACAATGATTGTCTTGATGAAATCTCGGACGAGTTCGAAATTGGGTCAACTGGGGTCAAAAACTAGGTCACAGGGTCAAATCTAAGAAAAACCTTGTATGCACTCTAGAGGCCACATTTTTGGCCAGATCAACCTGAAATTTTGTCACAATGATTGTCTTGATGAAATCTCGGACGAGTTCGAAATTGGGTCAACTGGGGTCAAAAACTAGGTCATAGGGTCAAATCTAAGAAAAACCTTGTATGCACTCTAGAGGCCACATTTTTGGCCAGATCAACCTGAAACTTGGTCAGAATGATTGTCTAGATGAAATCTCGGATGAGATCAAAATTGGGTCAACTGGGGTCAAAAACTAGGTCACAGGGTCAAATCTTAGAAAAACCTTGTATGCACTCTACAGGCCACATTTTTTGTCTGATCAACCTGAAATTTGGTCACAATAATTGTCTTGATGAAATCTTGGACAAGTTCGATATTGGGTCAACTGGGGTCAAAATCTAGGTCATGGGGTCAAATCTTAGAAAAACCTTGTACCCACTCTAGAGGCCACATTTTTGGCCCGATCAACCTGAAATTTTGTCACAATGATTGTCTTGATGTAATTTCCGACAAGTTTAAATTTGGGTCAACTAGGGTCAAAAACAAGGTCATGGGGTCAAATCTAAGAAAATCTTGTACCCACTCTAGAGGCCACATTTTTTGCCAGATCAACCTGAAATTTGGTCAGAATGATTGTCTTGATGAAATGTTGGACGAGTTCGAAATTGGGTCAACTGGGGTCAAAAACTAGGTCACAGGGTCAAATCTAAGAAAAACCTTGTATGCACTCTAGAGGCCACATTTTTTGCCTAATCAACCTGAAATTTTGTCAAAATGATTGTCTTGATGAAATCTTGGTCGAGTTCAAATTTGGGTCAACTGGGGTCAAAAACTAGGTCACGGGGTCAAATCTAAGAAAAACCATGTATGCACTCTAGAGGCCACATTTTTTGCCTGATCAACCTGACATTTTGTCAAAATGATTGTCTTGATGAAATCTTGGTCTAGTTTGAAATAGGGTCAACTGGGGTCAAAAACTAGGTCACGGGGTCAAATCTAAGAAAAACTGTGTATGCACTCTAGAGGCCACAATTTTTGACCAATCAACCTGAAATTTGGTCAGAATGATTGTCTAGATGAAATCTCGGATGAGATCAAAATTGGGTCATCTGGGGTTAAAAAATAGGTCATGAAATCAATTATAAAAATCGTTGTTAGTCAAACTTAAAATTGTAAAAAAAGGGATTCTCAAGTTGTATAGAAGCAACAGCTTTGTTTAGCTCAGTCATTCATCATCCTTTTTCTCATACTTCTTTTGAAAATTTTAGACAGTTCATTCAGGTGAGCGGTTAAGGGCCACTATGGCCCTCTTGTTTGAGAATTTGGTGCAAATGTTTTGATCATGATTTAATAAGCTATTTGAAATACCTTTTAAGATAGTCCAAAGGAGCTGAGTTCAAATTTCGCTTCAAATAAATTTCTAATTTTTGGGACAGTGCAATCAGTCTAGCTCAATTTTTTGCCATTATAATAATAAAGTAGACAGCAGGTAGTGTAGGCTTAGATCAGACTGCAAGGCTGTGAAGGCTGATCTTAGCCTATGCTGTCTGCCAAATAATGGTCCCCACTATGCATGGATAGCAGGAAAAGAGTTGAAGTTAAATTTTTAAATACAGCTGGGACCGGCTGACAACACCAGTTGACCTTTGACAACCAATTCCAGTTTTAAATAAAATCCCTTTCAGGTTTAGGCATTATAATATTCAACCTTGTGATCAAGTTCCTGGCAACATCAGTTGACCTTTGACAACCAATTCCAGTATTTAATTATATCCCTTTCAGGTTTACAGAATGTTCAACCTTGATCATTGATCAAGTTCCTGGCAACACCAGTTGATCTTTAACATCTAATTCCAGTATTAAAAATTGTCCCTTTCAGGTTTACGCATTAGAATATTCGACCTTGTGATCAAGTTCGTGGCAACACCAGTTGATCTTTAACAACCAATTCCAGTATTAAATAATATTCTTTTCAGGTTTACGCATTAGAATATTCAACCTTGTGATCAAGTTCCTAACATGTGCCCTTTATGTTGTGAGGGTCATGCTGGAGAACCTGCCAGAAAATTGGTAAGTACATGATACTGTCACAAATCTATCACAATCTCCTCGTTTTTAGCTCCACTGGCCGAAGGCCACTGGGGCTATTGTCACGGCATTGTGTCTTTCGCTCGTCTGTCCATTTGTGCATCTTTCCGTAAACCTTTTCTTTAAATCTTCTCCTCAGAAAATACTGGATGAATTTCAACAAAACTTCACTGGAATGATCCTTGGGTGACCCTCTTTCAAAGATGATTAAGAAATTTTGATCCAATGAAAAACATGGGTTTAATGAGAGTGGTTTATTTCCAAATATGGTAAAAAGTGAGTTTTCTCAGGTTCTAATTGATAGATACCGATTGAATTTTACATGAATGATCCTTGGGTGACCCTTTATCAGCCTGCCATAAATTATTGTAATCAGATGAAAAATATGTCTTTTATGGGCGGAGGTCATTTCTCTATATGTAATATACAGTACGGAACATCGGGAATTTGACAATCATTTCAATCACAATCCGATCATTCACGGGCAATCACGTTCAATCAGCGTTCAGCGTTCAATCAGCGTTCAATCACAATTTTCCAATCAGCGTTCAATCAGAATCGTTACAAAGCGTTCAATCAGAACCGTTCACTCATTCCGATCGGTTTCATGATAAGAAACCGTTCAATCAGTTTAAGCGAAATTATTTTCGTTTGATTAAAAATAATTCATATTGTTGATAGAATAGATAAATAAAAAAGCAAATTCACAATCTTCTCGAAATAAATAGCTCTAGCGAGTTTCGGAAACATCCAGGAAAATTAAAGGCGAGACGACGAGTACTTGCGCTTGTTCGTTTCATATTCCAGTTCGACCCAAATACCGTTTTCGCCCCAGTGCCAGTTCGTACCTAGTCCGCCAGTAGAGAACGAAAGGATGAACAGCCAAGAGATTTTCCTTGCTTTCTTTAAACAATGTCTCTTCAGCGACCGGCTTTACCGGGGCCATAATGTTTTATTAAAGGCAAGAACATTGTTACCCTAATGAAATATTACTTAAAAGAAGTGCTTGCAATTGACTGGTAAACAAATCCTATCCATGTTACTCTCCAATATTTCATTGATTAGAACATGCTCACCAGCCACGACATGCATTTCATTTTCATACGGCGGATTCATGGAGACTGTAATGTAGCCTGGTAAACCTGTCCCATCTACGCTACCCTCCGATCTATATCGATAGATTGAGACAGGCTCGCCAGTCAAACCGTAATGTAGGATTTTCTCTACAGTTGGGTCTTCAAAGTTTACTACATGTTGATTAAATTTCCCGAGGGAAATGAATGATAAGACTCACGATAGGGGCTACTTTAGATCCGCAACTGCAGTCTAGGGTAATTGTGAGGCTGCATTTTTTATGAAAAGGTTTCGGTCAACTTGTATCGAAACTTCTATGCCGTTGGTGTGAGCACCTAATTATTGACTCTTGATATTACTGTGTTTTACCAGAGAAAACAGTAAGAAGAATGTGGAATTTGAATGACCTTAGAATGAAATTGAATGAGTGCGATGAGCAAAATTAGATTGATTTTCATGGGAGGTAAAACAAAATCGACAATAAATTAGTGCTAATTGATTACCTCCCTTTAAAAGATCTACTAACTTTTCTGGATTTGTGTCTTTATAGACAAATCAGACCATTAAAAATCAACGACAGCCTTAAAAAATCATACAATCATTTTATTGGAATGCTGATCATTTTGCACAGATTCAAACTGTTTTTGAATGATTTTGGAGTGTTTTAAATTGATTGGAGTGAGTGTTAGGAATGAAATATTTGAGCACTGGGCAAGTAATTTTGATTGGTTTTGATCTACACGAATGTCAATTTCACAATGTGATTTTCAGTTACACAAGACCTTTTCTGAACCATCAGCTGGGAGAAGAAAGTCAAATTTGATGGATGCCACCATCAGAGATTGGGCCTGGGACCCAACAATTTGTGTGATAGAAAGGGGGGGTCACTGCTTTTAACAATCTTAGAGTCTTTTCAGCTTTTCAAGCACTACCATTAGATCCCTTCCTAGCCTCTAGCTGCTATCCCACATAGGTTTATGATTATAAATCCACAGGGGCTAGGCCTAGCAGTAACGCAGGGCTGTCAAACATGGGGTAGAGAGTTAGAACCCCAGCTCAGCCAACTTTCATCTGTCAATAATGATTATACTAGAGTCAACGGCTTATGATATTTTACTTACGATAAAATGTAGCACGCCTTAGATGGATGAGCAGCTAGTGGCTCACATAAAATGTTTAGGTTTTACTGGTGTGAGAAAGGATATGAGTTGGTGCACTGGCCAACTATAATATAACTGCACTAATATTGAAACCCCATGCAAACAATACATATCAACCCATTCGGGGGAACAACTTGAAGGAAAGGACAGTGGCTCTAGGAGCAAATATATGGGTGTCGGATACACTACCACAGCAGTTACCCAAATACATCCGCCTATATAGTTGGGACGACAATATATTTCACATATCCTGGAGTCACTTACAACACATGCTAAATATGGCCATGATTTGTATAGAGGTAGTGGACCCTTAATAGTTCTTCCACACATCTGAACTTATGATCTTTCACAATGTTTACAGAGGTTTCATAATAAGAAGCATTAGGAAACCTCAGTTAACACTGTTACAGTTCATTACTCCCATATATCACCGTGTATCTATCACCGGGGTGTACTATCTTAATCCAATTCAAACTGAACCTGGAAATTCCCATTTTGCAGGAGATATAGACAAGGATCATCCTGAACATATGTGCAGTCTGATCTTAGTGTTCACCATTTGTTTTACCAAGAACTGTGTTGAGACTAAATTTTCAAGACAATATTTGTTTGATGATTTTTCTTTCAGAGACATTCAGCACTTTGCTTTAAAGCAAGTGTAATTTAGCCTTGATTTATACTTAGCATAAGAAGGGTAAATGGCCATTGGCATTGATGAGCTATTTCCCATGTGCGATTCCAGTAGGGGGGATATCAGGACAAAAAGATTACATTGAAATACATTTATACAAATATATTATCAGTGGGTGACCAAAATGCTACCTAATTTGAGGTTAAGCTTAAACCTTTTGCTCACCAACTGATAAATTGATTAATAGACAACTATGTTTGTGCTGCTCTCATGGAAAACAAAAGCACCACATGTGGGTGCCTATGGCTTTTTGGCTGTTGGTGAAAAAGATTGTCAAATCAGGGGCATAATTTGCAAAATATGCATCTAGATTTATACACCTTGGCAGTAGAGTTGGTTCTTAGGATAGAGAAAATATGAGCTAAGTTTCAATTTCAATACCTTTAGGAATACTATAGATATCACACAATGTCAAGGTTTTGCAAGACGACAACCAAGGCTATAGCAACTATTTCACTAAAAATTCAGGATCAGCACATGTATTTCTTGTTGTAGAAACGTTCAAAACAAAAGGATTTGAACTTTTTATTGGACCAAATATTTACAAAATGCATAAAAGAGTGTAATTACATTTTTTATTTAATTCTATAAACAAGACATACCAAACAAAAATCCCTAAAAAAATCTGAATATGACCTGTTCAATTAATACATAAACTGTTTTTAATAACTGCCTATCTGATTCTTTATTCTCTTAAGTAGCACCTTCCTTTCCATATCAATGAGTCATTCTACCCTACTATGAAATCAAATTGTGAATAGCAGGAAGTGAAATCTCAGAGTTTAAACTAAACTCAAACTTTTTCATTTGATTACTTTGTTACAGATAAAATTCAATTTCAGGGTGAAACAACAGTAGCTAAGTACAATTAAAACTGATCAAGCACAGAGGTGCGTTTATAGATTAAGATTTTGAAGGTACCTTCAGATTTTTAATCGGAATATCCCGAGCATTTCAGTTGAAATTCTACATAGCAGTCCGAGGCATCCCGATTAAAAAATGAAAATAAATCTTAAAATTCTTCATCCTAAAAAAACACACCTCAGGTCAATTGAAATTCAATTTTAAAGAAAAGTAATATGGCTATTCTGTATTTAGAAATCTACTAAAAATGTTACAATCTTGCTCAGTCAATGCAGAGTGTACAGTCCAACAGGGATCAATATTTTGCCAGATCAGTATTGGTTTGAAGGTAGTGGACCCGTAATAGTTTCACAACACTTCAAAGCAATGAATTTTAACAATGTTAACCGAGGTTTCCTAATGATTATCATTTGCAGGTGTTTTTTTACTGAGAAACTGGGTCTGAATATCGGCTTTTTCCCCCAAAATGGAGCTTTCCCCCCACCCCCCCCAACGAATTTCCCCACCCAAACAAGGTTTTCCCCAGTTAATGTTTATGTTATAAATCGAAGGTAGTGGATAATTTGCTCTTAAAATGCATTTACGGTTCAATTTTTAGTCGTAAAATAACATCAGACATCTTTCATAAGGGGCAAAAATGTAAACATTCCGGAATTTCCTGGACATCATTAGGCTCCACTCTGTTGATTCTGTATCAATATTCACCAAATCCGGAACCCTCGGCCATTACAAAATACTCGAAACATCGCTCAGACTTTTCCGTGATGCCATTTTATTATGATTCTGCTCAGACTTTACACAAGGAACCCTATTAAGGTAGTGGACCCGTAAAAGTTCCGCAACATTTCAGGAGGCATGTACTTTAACAAGTTAAACCGAGGTTTCCAAATGATTTCATTTGGAAACTAGGTTTAAATTGTGAAATATTATCAGTCACAAACAGCATAGTTTGACCACTTTTCGTCGAGATGTAAAATATTTGGGTAAATTATGTGAGAGATTATAACTAGAACTAATTCTAGCATTCACTTTGGATAAAACAGTGTATCTCACTCAGTGTCATTGTGGTAAAGGTACTTGATTCTTGACCTGGAAGTTAGTGGTTCAAGCCCCAATGTCACCAAGGTGTGTTAAATTAATAAATGGGCACTTAGTAGCCAGCCCCAGTTCACCCAGCTTTTTTTCACAATCTGTGAAATAAATGTATCTGGCACCCTAACCAATGACTAACAGTTTTCATTCAGCACAGACACACACTTGCCAGTAATACCCGAAAGGGGAAATAGGCAGTAGATAGATAGGGAACCAGTCAAACCGGCTCCTCGTCAAACCAGCCCCACGGTCAAACAGGCCCCAATATGGTCATACCTGCCCCAAAAAATAGTCAAACCGGCCCCAAATCAGTCACACCAGGCCTTATTTTATTTCAAACATTGGTTATATACATGCATTTTACTTTAATTTTTGAACTATTGACTGTAATGCAATAGATAAATAGTGACATATATCGACAGATAGAAAGTGTATCTTCCTCTTTTGCTTCAGCTACTGTCACATAAACACTCTGTTTGCTTTGGTGAGGCATCACTGATGACTTAAAGTAGAATAGATGATGAAATTGGTGACAAATTTCTGATGGTTGACATCTAATTCATTCATTCGATGCAATGCCCTGTGAATTGGCCGGGCTAGGTCTAATCATCTGGTTGGCTCAGGTTTCCTTTTTTTTTTACATCACAGACACAGAGTTTTATATTCTTTTCTGACCTGTTTACTTCAATTTGGAATGAGCCACTATCGTTGGCGACCCGACTAGTCAACGGCATCTGGTAAGCTTAATGACCATGCAATTTCTGTCTGGTATGCAGTAAAATCGACAGGTCGAAAGGTTCGAGGTCCGAAAATTGACATCATATTCAACTGTCGATTTCTTTGGCGACCCTAGTATTCTTAAATAAGATCAATGTCCAGTATTAACGAAGCATATTTTGGCAACTCCAGCCAATGGTTTTCAAGATTAAAATGTGGAAATATGAGAATTTTTCCAAAAAGTTTTTTTTTTTAATTCGAGTTCAGTTGCGTGTGTAAATGGCGGCTTTTTATTCAAGGGAAATAATCTAAACAAAATGATGGTATGTAATTTGCTCCGGACACCTGCGGATAAATTTTATTTTTTTATGCCCCCGATAGGGATCGAGGCATCATAAATTTGACTTGTCCGTCCGTCCGTCTGTCCGTCTGTCCGTCCGTCTGTCCGTCCGTCATTCCGTCCAAAAACTTTAACATTGGCCATAACTTCCTTATTACTATCAAAGCGGTGTCGGGGGCATTGTCATCTTACAGTGACAATTCTTGTTTTTCATATTTCGTTTAATTTCTTTCGTTATTTATGTTTTAATTGAATGATTGAACGCAACGTTCAATTTGATTGAACGGTCGGATTTAGCATAGAAAGCGTTCAATCCAATCAGAAGAAAAAACGTTCAGCGGGCAATCACGATCATTCATAAACGTTCAATCACCGCTCAGCGTTCAATCACGTCCCAATCGGATTGTCAAATTCCTGATGTTCCGTACTGTAGTGGAAACTTTGAAAATCACTTTCTCAGAAAGTAATTGATGGATATCAAAAATATTTCAATGGAATGATCCTTGAGTGACCCTTTATCAGTCTACCAAAAATTATTGTGATCGGATGAAAAGTATGTCTTTTTGTGGGCAGAGGTCATTTTTCAATATGTTATAAAGTGGGAACTTTGAAAATCATTTTCTCAGAATGTAATTGATGGATGTCAATCAAACTTCGTTGGTATCATCCTTTGGTGACCCATTATCATGTTGCAAAAAATTATTTTGATTGGATGAAAACTATGTCTTTTATGGGCGGAGGTCATTTCTCTATATGTTACATAGTGGAAACTTTGAAAATCATTTTCAAAATCAGTAGAACCCAAAATATCTAAAAATCTTGTCAAAATTTTGATTTGCTATTACAAGAATTAACTTTGAAAATCATACAAGAATTTCAAGCCTGAGGAGCGACTCAAGCCATTCATGGCTTTCTAGTTATCTGTTAAAAGATGATTTGTTAAATAAATTTGATATTTCATGACCACTCAATCATAATTCCCTGTTAATCTGGAATGGGTATATAATCGTAAGCCTATGTGAGATAGCAGTCGGAGGCTAGGAAAGGGTGTAATGGTAGTACAGGTGAAAGAAATACCAGGAATCCATTGTTAGGTGCTCCGGCCGCCGCAATATAACTGTGAAATTGTTGAAAGCAGCGTAAAACCCACTCAAACAAACAAAACCTGTTTATCTGGCCTACAAATACAGGCCTGTCATTGATTTTCTTGGAGTTTGTAATTAGCCCATTTCTATTTGTAATCTTCTAGTCTGATTATCTGCCTATTCATTGTATATTGTATGGTTAATTGACCAAAAATGTTTCTTTTATACTGCCTTCAACAGACATAATGGACTCACAAAATACCTGGTGGATACAACTGGGGGAAACTTTTTATCTTGAACAATTAAATGGAAAGGATGTGGTGGTTGTACTAGTGAGAGAAATACCAGGAATCCATTGTTAGGTGCTCCAGCCACCGCAATATAATTGAAAAAATGTTGAAAGCTGCATAAAACGCCATTCAATCAATTGAACAATCAAATTTAATTATCTTATCATGACATTAAATTTAAACTCTTTCTTTGTGGAGAAGCTTTCAAATAGTTCTTTTTTCACCCGAGCACAAATAACTAATTGTGTTTCATTCAATGGCTCAGCACCAAACAGTTGTAATTGCCTATATGCTCTTCAGGGTGTCCACGGTCAGGGAAAAAGTCAGGGAAAAAAATATTTTTTCAAGGTCAGGGAATTGTCATGGAATTTTGGAATTGGTCAGGGAATTATTACAGTTTAAGCAAAAGTCAGGTAAAAGTCAGGGAATTTTGAAATAATTGGTGTATGAATGATAAAAAGGTTAAAAATGATAAAGGCTAAGGCATGCATCTTATTTCAAAACTCACACCCAGCAGTATAGGTTATATTCATAAAACATGCATTACGTATGTATGAAGAAAAAGAAAAATAAAAGAAAAAAATATTCATACAAATAGTAATACAGTTACAGTTATTGAAGTTAGAGGTGGAAAGGGTTGGCTGTAGGGGTGTGGGAGGCTAATATTTTCATAAATTAACGTTCAAAATACGGTAAACATAAGTCAGGGAAATTTGATTTTGGTCAGGGAAAAGTCAGGGAAATGTCAGGGAATTTTGCTTTGCTCAAACCGTGGACACCTTGCTCTTTTCCTACGATTTCGTGGCTCTTAATTTCACAATCAGCGCATGCGCATTAATGCATGTACTCAACTATCTATTTTTACATAAAAATTAACCAGCAGTATTTAACTTAAAAAAATGATCAAACTAAATTTCAGAATCTCCAACAATAAACAAACAACTTACTTGTACTTAGGTCAGGGGTACCACACCATTTTTGTCCGAGACTTTCCGATTGGTTTCATGGGTGTTTTTCTCTGGGGATGCACAGGGGTACTGTAACATTGATTCCATTATTAGATATTGCATTTTTCTAAAAATAACTCTCCTTTTTTTATTCATATTTTTTTTTTCTTCATATTGATTCATATTGAATTCAAACAACATAAATGTATCCCTGTCTACCCAAAATGCCAAAACAGGTGCCCGAAGTCTTATGACGTCATCTAAATCATCTGCCTCTATCCAATATCTTGGATTCAACTTGGGCATTAAGATAGTCAAATTGTCACGGAAACGGCGATGAAATACACATTTTCTGGGAATAAATGAGCATTTATCTGAAAAATGTAAGTAGAAAAATAAGAAAAAGCTGTTGATATACTGTAATTACTGTTTCATTCGCATTTTTCTCGCCTCTATTTTGACCACGACTCTCTGCCGTAAAAACTTGCATAGAACTCGTGTGTGCATTTCTTCGTTTCGCGATATTTTGGCATACTTTTTTAACCGCGAATCCATTAGGTAACCACGAAATCGTAAGAAAAAGGCATATATACTGACTGTCATAAAAAAGGCCTCACCTAAATTTTGAAATAACTTTTTTTCTATTAGCAGAAGACAATAATTTGATCTATAAATTTGAATTATAGCCTAAACTCTACATATCCTGCTATAGCAAACTCTTTTTACAAACATGTGCTACCCATGGTAAGTTTGTCATAAGGGTTTCCTGGTGCGCCCTGTGCGACTTTGAGAAATGATTTTGTTTTTCGAAATCTGTACAAGTGGCTTTGTTAGTCAAAACACAACTCGAAATTCACCCAAGAAGGATACAAATATTCATATCTATGATGCCAAGACTAAATAATGAAGAACATGCAGGCATTTTGGGCATGCTGGAAATGGGCAGTTTCCAAAATCACTTGGCTAGAAGTTTTAACGTATCAAGATCAACTATAGTGCGTTTGGTTAGACATGTGAAGGCCACTGGAAGACTTCAGGACAGACGTAGATCTGGTAGACCTTGCTCAACGTCTGTACGTCAAGACAACTTTATCCGTCAACGGCACCTTCGTGACCGCTTTTTAACAGCTACATCGATATCTGCAGCCGTTGTTGGTAATCACGGTAGGAATATTAGTGTAAACACAGTAGGAAGCCGGTTATGTGAATTTGGGTTTGTGTGCAGAAGGCCTTATCATGGTTTGATACTTCACGTCATTGTCAACAACGTCAAATATGGGCTCAAAATAACCTCGAAGGGCGATGGTGAACAGTTGTTCAGTGTTGAGTCAATGTTCAATCTTTCACATGCCGACGGACATGTTTGGATATATTGATGTCTATATGCATGATAACGCACATCTACACTCGGCGTGTATCACCACAAACTTCCTCCAAGCCAATAATATTGACATTCTGCCATGGCCAGCCAACTCACCGGACTGCAATCCAATCGAAGACATATGGTATATCCGAGGACGTTGTTTGTGTCAATGTCAGCCACGGCCTCAAACGGTGCAACAGCTGACTGACGCTCTTCATCAGGAGTGGGCTCGCATCCCGATGTACCTTCTGCGTAACCTGTATGGCTCAATGAGACGCAGACTGCAAGCAGTGATTGCTAGTCATGATGGACATACACGTTACTGATACCTTAATGGCAGTGGTCATTTCTAATCTTGACTAAAATGAGACAAATATTTTTGTTTTAGCCTAAAACCTTACTCCACCATTGAACAACATCCCAATCAGTATCTTCTGTCAAAACAAACAGAACTTATATTTAGTGTCCCACATTGAACCTAAGCTGAATGCATGTGTGAGGCATTATTTATGACAGTCAGTGTACATATAGACACTTCTAATGTTTTGCACTTAGCCATTGTATTGTAATCAGCTAACATCTCTTGTGTGACATCTGTCATCCTTAGTGAAACTTGAAGTTTGTTCATCTCATGCCCCTGGGGTCATATATGGGCTCAGCTTAGGTGCATCCCTTTTTACTGTAGGGATGAGTGTATTTTTCACTGCTTTTATTGGAGAATAAAGTACATTTGCCATAGGGCGTTATTTGCCTTGTGCTAAGGAAATTGCACTTTATACTCAATAAACATAGTAAAAAGTACACTCCGCCCTTAAAATTACAATCCTTTAGATGTACATGTAAGAAACAATTAAAATGCTCAGCCAAATAATAAAAGGTTTAATTCTACTTTCTGTGCCTATACAGATCAATACACAAGATCTTTTTATAGATTGCGTATTAAACATATATTGTTATCTCACTTTCAAAGAATCATCTTCACCCTAAACGGTATAGAGCAAATACTACTAGGTGCAAGTATATGTTATCTTCAAGAACTGACAAGGGTTGTAAAGGAAAGAGTAGAAGACAATTCCAATGAGATGATGCATGACAGAGGGCCAAATCTAGTTACTACTGTAGAAGCAACTTTAATTTTTGACTTGTGCAAAAAATGATCATAAGATTTTTAATAAAAAGGACCCCTGGTTAATAATCAAATACACCTGTTATCCTGTGTTTCCTATATATTTCAGTGATGTGTCAACATCAAGTGCAAGTAAATCTCTCAATGACTCCCAGGGACAGGAGAACATCACAAGTTCACAACCAGAGTGTTGAACTAGATTGAATACACTTGTTATCCGTGTATATTTTGTTTCCTGTTTATTTCAGTGATGTGTCTATGTCAAGTACAAGTATATCACAGAATGACTCCCAGGGACATGAGAACATCACAAGTTCACAACCAGAGTGTTGGCCAACCACCGACAAAGATGAATTCCAGAAAAATCCTGTTATATACTGGTAAGCTTTTATGTAGATGTCAATTGTTTGGTTTCTATACACATGTAGAAAGACCTCGGTACTTATTATGTGATCACCTGTGATGTCAGGCAGGCAAGTTGAAGTCCACTTCTTTGTCCAGACCATAATTCTGTCACCTTATGTCAGATTGAACTTGGCAGTTATGTTCCTTTCATGATTACATGCATAAGAGCAGTGCATTAGAGCTGGTCTTAAATAAAAAAGTTATGAAGCTCACCAAGGCTCACCAAATGGCATTTCTATCAGAGCTGTAGATAGAACAGGTATTTTTGGATTTTAGATCAAAGCTATAAATAATAATAGTACAAAAACCTATAATGTTGGTACTCATTGAAATCTCCTCATAAAGATAATTCAATGAGTTCCTACAGCATAAGGTTTTGATAAGAAATATGGATTGAATACTGGCTCTACATTCTCTTATCTGTACCCCTGTCTATTCTATACTTGGTTCAGGTCAGCTTGTCTGAAACAAAATCTCATGACGTATCCTGTAACGTGGGTCCAGTGCATGACTGTAGTAAGTGTATACAATGTATACTCACTTTCTATGGTCTTGCACTGAACCCTCGGTATGTCTCTCAAATGTCATCCATGTGACATGGTAGTTTGAAGTCCTGATCCCACAGCTCTATGGTATTAATTGGATCAGCTTACTGTCAATCTTCTATCTAGAAAACCAGCCCTGTATTCAGTTTACAAAAACATGGTGAACTGTTTGCAAATTATACCTGGCTTTGTACACAAGTACACAGGCAATGCTGGGTATATGTACAAAAACAGTTGGTCACATTTTGGTACTCTGAACAAATGGCAGTTTACAGTGCTGACCAGACATTATCTTTGCTAGTGACTTTTGCCAGTATTACCCTTGCCATGTGAAAAAGTTCACTACTATGCCTTATCTAAAAAATTTAGTAAATAACTTTTTATAAATTTCAAATGAACCAAAAATTTTAAAAAATCAAAATAAGTTATGAATAGTTACATTTCTTTGTCATGAAACTGTGTATTGTGGCAAACGAAGCAAGGTCATCCGTCTTGGTCATCTGTCCAGGGCCTGGTTTTGCTAAACTTCTTTCAAAAAAATAAATCATAAGTCAAAATCTCAAATTGTACCTGGTGTTTTCGTTCATTATAAGATTCTGCTTTACAATATCTTATTGGAAACATCTTCCAATGAGATGGTGCATCCAAGAATTCTGTATAGAATCAGCTTATTCTATTCAGAAAACCAGCCCTGGCTTCAGGGTTGCATAACTTGGTGAACTGTTTGCAAATTATACCCATCTTTTGTAAAGGCCCATGCAAAGAGGAGGGGGGGGGGGGGTGATAAGTGGCCACAGTTTGCAGCTTTTGAAGTCCTAAAGGTAGTACTGTTTACACATGGTTTGACACTAAGGGGAGTCCGGGAGTCTGAGACTCCTTGTTTACCAGTTTGAACTCCTTCAAAATCGTAAATAATGAGTCCAATTGACTCCAAGGGTCATATGAGAATACTATGAAAAACAAATGTATAGAGCAGTTTCCTTTCTCACACTTGTCAAAACTGTAGATCAGTTCACTGCTAAAGTTGTTTAAGAAAACATTTGCTTGCATCCTGTGGTGTTTTGAGAAAAAACTCTTCTTTTCTGGAAAAGAAGAAAGGGCATATAAGAGTCAATTTTCTTTCTGACAATGAATTGACAGAATTTAGTCAAACTCCTTACAGAAGATCAGTCTCAAGCAGAGATGTACATACATTCCAAATTTTAGTTAGGGTCCTTTGACTTTCAACATTGTTGTGGGATTTGAATCATTCAAGCATTATAGAAAGTCTTTGTAAAATATTTGTAGCAAGAATATCCTGGACTGTGGGCACTTCATTAAAGACAAAGCACTTTTGAGGGGTATTAATCCACAAGGGCGTAGCTCCCATTACACATTACACAAGTGCGTAATAGAAATGATTTCTCTTTCGAAAATGAATGTTGAATGGTCATAATATCCAAACTACAACTTATTTATTGATGATGTTTTGATTATTTACCAACACTCATGGAGCGGACAGATGACATTCATCTTTTGTCACAGTCCAAATATCACATTTATCTTATATATTCTTTGGTGATCGCCCTCTGAATGCATATAAATTTAAAATATTGTAGTTACGCCTATGATTCACTTTATGACAAACTTAGTTAAGAATAAAACAATGAAATGTCTACAAAGAATATGAATTTCAAAGAATAATATTTCTCAGTACAAGCACACCCAATTAGGAAGACATTTCTGATTTATATGACAGTCTGTGCTAATTATTAGATTCTCTCATTGAAATATCACAGCTCAGATATGGGCATTTAAAGCTTGTGTGTGATATATGCTATAATTAACTAGTCCCTGGGGACGCATAAACCTTCTGCGATTTCATAAATAAGTGACGGAATCTTAGACATTTATAGCTCCATATAAGGCTTCAGATAAGGGTTTAATCCTTTGCTGTTTAATCCCTGCTTTTGACGTGCCTGTGATTTTATGATTGAGAAAACATTGTGAAAAAAGAAGAAATTGCTTCTGACAAGCAATTTCTTCATTTTCCACACCATTTTCTACCCTACAGAATGGTTATTTTTCAAATTAAATCCACTTTAAATTTTCGTCTGCAAAACCTTTGAATTTGGACAGGTCCAAAATTTTGTAAAACAGGAAAGGGTTAATTGAAAAAGGGCCAGTTCAAAATATTTTGAGTGCCTATTCATTGATAGGCTCTTACATTAGTTTTGCACTTGCTTCTCCCAATAAGGAATCAGAATTTGAAATGTAACTTGTTGGTACTTATTGAAGTTTAGTATTTTGAAACAACAACAACAAGCAAACCAAGAGCAATATCTGAAATATAAAGAAATATTTCTATCACTCCTGGGTTTGCAATTTTGGATTTTAATTGTCAAATTTTTCTCCAATTTCTGTTAGTTAAGTGTTTTACTTCCAATCCTGTTTTCATGAGATTCATTCCTGACTCCTTTCATCCTACATTTGAAAAAAGTTGTCATGACATTGGTCATTTGTCTCCAGCCAGTCTGTGTTCTTTGTAAGTGTGTTAATGTATAAGGGGGAAAACAAAAACAAAACCATATACACTATGCCTATTATTCTTACATTTGATTGCAACATATTTCAGGGAGCGTATATTATGGGTGGACAGATCAGAGGTTTTGCTTGTGGTCCAGATATGTGTGGCAATCATTAGCCTCTCAGAGACAGTTTTGGTCCAGTATCTCAGTTATAAGGTAATATAGTTATTCAAGCTCTACACTTCTTGCATGAGATAAAATGGTTTGTTAGCTCCACTGGCTGTAAGCCACTGGGGCTATTGTCATGGCGTTGTGTCCGTCGTGCGTCCGTCCGTCCGTCCGTCCGTCCGTGCGTCCGGTCGTAAACTTTTTCTTTAAAAATCTTCTCCTCAGAAACTACTGGATGGATTTCAACCAAACTTCACAGGAATGATCCTTGGGTGACCCTCTTTCAAAGTTGTTCAAGAAACTTTGATCCAATGAAAAACATGGATTTAATGGGCGTGGCTAATTTCCAAATATGGTAAAAATTGACTTTTCTCAGGTTCTAATTGATGGATACCAATAAAATTTTACATGACTGATCCTTGGGTGACCCTTTGTCAGTCTACCAAAAATTATGTTGATCAGATGAAAAATATGCATTTTATGAGCGGAGGTCATTTCCCTATATGTTATATAGTGGAAACTTTGAAAATCATTTTCTCAGAAACTAACTGATAGATATCAACCAAATTTTACATGATTATACCCCCGCAAAACGAATGTTTTCGGGGGTATACTGGAATCAGCCTGTCTGTCTGTCCGTCCGTCCGTCCGTGCGTCTGTCCGTCTGTCCGTCCGTCTGTGGACACAAATAGTAGTAAATTTGTGTCGCGAACTCCTCCTTCAGTTTTCCTTCAAAAGCCTTGAAACTTAATAGAAACATTCATCACATGTTGAAGTTTTGCAAGACGCAATTTTCAGGTCCCAACTTCCCCTGGTTCATGAATTATCTCCCCTTGAACTTAGACATTTTTTCCTAATGTTACCATGTACTTATCATTTTGTGTCGCGAACTCCTCCTTCAGTTTTCCTTCAAAAGCCTTGAAACTTTATAGAAACATTCATCACATGTTGAAGTTTTGCAAGACGCAATTTTCAGGTCCCAACTTCCCCTGGTTCATGAATTATCTCCCCTTGAACTTAGACATTTTTTCCTAATGTTACCATGTACTTATCATTTTGTGTCGCGAACTCCTCCTTCAGTTTTCCTTCAAAAGCCTTGAAACTTTATAGAAACATTCATCACATGTTGAAGTTTTGCAAGACGCAATTTTCAGGTCCCAACTTCCCCTGGTTCATGAATTATCTCCCCTTGAATTAGACATTTTTTCCTATTTGTTACCATGTACTTATCATTTTGTGTCGCAAACTCCTACTTCAATTTTCATTCAATAGTTATGAAATATTATACAAACATGCATCACATAATGAAGTTTTGCAAGACGCAAATTCCAAGTGTTAACTCTCCCAGGTTCACTCATTATCTCCCCTTGAACTTAAGACATTTTTTTCTATTTGTTACCATTTACTTATAATTTTGTGTCGCAAACTCCTTCAATTTTCATTCAATAGTTATGAAATATTATTCAAACATTCATCACAAGTTGAAGTTTTGCAAGACGCAAATTGCAAGTCTCAATTCCCCCTGGTTCATGAATTATTTCCCCTTGAACTTAGACATTTTTATCTATTTGTTACCATGTACTTATCATTTTGTGTCGCTAACTCCTACTTCAATTTTCATTCAATTGTAATGAAACATTTTGCAAATATTGATCACAAGTTGAAGTTTTGCAAGAGGCTAATTTCAAGTGTCAACTCCACCAGGTTCATGAATAATGTCCCCTTGATCTTAAGACATTTTTTTTCTATTTGTTACAATGTACTTATAATTTTGTGACGCAAACTCCTCCTTTAATTTTCATTCAATAGTTATGAAACATTATACAAACAATTATCACATGTTGAAGTTTTGCAAGACACAAATTTCAAGTGTCAACTCCCCCAGGTTCATGTGTTATCTAGCCTTGAACTTTGACATTTTTTCCTATTTGTTACCATGTACTCATGATTTTGTGTCGCAAACTCCTCCTGCAATTTCCATTCAATAGTAATGAAACAGTATACAGACATTTATCACATGTTGAAGTTTTGCAAGACACAAATTTCAAGTGTAAACTCCCACAGGTTTATGAATTATCTCCCCTTGAACTTAAGACAATTTTTCTTTTTGAACACATATACTTGTAATTTTGTTTCCCAAACTCCTCCTTCAGTTTTCCTTCAATAGCTTGAAAACATTTATCACATGTGTCAGTTTTGCAAGACGCAATTTAGAGGTCTCAAACCCAAGAGTTATCTTTATATTTGAGCATTTTTTGCTTCTTCTGTCAAAGTATCTCATTCTCTGAAAGCACTTGCGGGGGTATTAAGTCACATTCAGTGACAAGCTCTAGTTGATCCTTGGGTGACCCTTTATCAGTCTACCAAAATTTATCGTGATCAAATGAAAAATATGTATTTTATGGGCGGAGGTCATTTCTCTATATGTTATATAGTGGAAACTTTGAAAATCATTTTCTCCAAAACTAACTGATAGATATCAACCAAATTTTACATGAATGATCCTTGGGTGACCCTTTATCAGTCTACCAAAAATTATTGTGATTGAATGAAAAATGTGTATTTTATGGGCGGAGGTCATTTCTCTCTATGTTATATACTGGAAACTTTGAAAATCATTTTCTCAGAATGTAAGTGATGGATATCAACCAAACTTCACAGGAATGATCCTTGAGTGATTTCTTTATCAGTCTATTAAACATTATTGTGCTCGGATGAAAAATATGTATTTTATGGGCGGAGGTCATTTCTCTCTATGTTATATAGTGGAAACTTTGATAATCATTTTCTCAGTATGTAATTGATGGATATCAATCAAACTTCATTAGTATGATCCTTGGGTGATCCATTATCATGCAGCCAAAAATTATCGTGATGGGATGTACATTTTGTCTTTTATTGGCGGAGGTCATTTCTCTCTATGTTATAATAATGGAAACTTTGAAAATCATTTCAACAAAAATAGAACCCAAAATATCTAAAAAATCTATTCAAAACTTTGATTTCAAGAATTTCAAGCCTGTGGAGCGACTCAAGCCATTCATGGCTTTCTAGTTACTTATGTAAACTGAAAGGTAAAGCAGTTACAAAAGCTTCAGACTACTAATATAGTTATAAAAGCTTGACTTCTGAAGTAAAGATTAACTGAGTAGACCCCTTTGTACTGGTCCAGTATCTCAGTTATAAGGTAATATGGTTATTTAGCTCTTGACTACTTGCTAAAGATTAACTGTCCTATGTACTGGCCCAGTATCTCAGTTATAAGGTAATATGGTTATTTAGCTCTTGACTACTTGCTAAAGATTAACTGTCCTATGTACTGGTCCAGTATCGCAGTTAAAAGGTAATATGGCTATTAAAGCTCTGGACTACTTACTAAAGATTAACTGTCCTATGTACTGGCCCAGTATCTCAGTTATAAGGTAATATGGTTATTAAGCTCTTGACTACTTGCTAAAGATTTACTGTCCTATGTACTGGCCCAGTATCCCAGTTATAAGGTAATACTGTTATTAAGCTCTGGACTAATTGCTAAAGATTTACTGTCCTATGTACTGGTCTTATTTCTCAGCTATAAGGTAATATGGTAATTAAAGCTCTGGACTACTTGCTAAAGATTGACTGATCTATGTACTGGCCCAGTATCTCAGCTTTAAGGTAATATGGTTAGTATAGCTCTGGACAACTTACTTAAGATTGACTGACCTATGTACTGGTCTTATTTCTCAGCTATAAGGTAATATGGTTATTATAGCTCTGGACAACTTACTTAAGATTGATTGACCTATGTTCTGGTCTAATCTCTCAGCTATAAGGTAATATGGTTATTATAGCTTTGGACAATTTACTTAAGATTGACTGACCTATGCACTGGTCTAATTTCTCAGCTATAAGGTAATATGGTTATTATAGCTTTGGACAATTTACTTAAGATTGACTGACCTATGCACTGGTCTTATTTCTCTGCTATAAGGTAATATGGTTATTATAGCTCTGGACAATTTACTTAAGATTGATTGACCTATGTTCTGGTCCAATTTCTCAGCTATAATAATAAGGTAATATGGTTATTAAAGCTCTGGACTAATTACTAAAGATTTACTGACCTATGTACTGGCCAAGTATCTCAGCTATAAGGTAATATGATTATTATAGCTCTGGACTAGTTACTGAAGATTGACTGACCTATGTACTGGTCCAATTTCTCTGCTATAAGGTAAAATGATTTACTGACCTATGTACTGGTCTTGTATCTCAGCTTCAAGGTTATATGGTTATTAAAGCTCTGGACTACTTGCTAAACATTTACAGACCTATGTTATGGTTCAGTTTACCAGGTATAAGGTAATATGGTTATTAAAAATCTTGACAAGTTGCTAAAGATTTATCGTCCTATGTTCTGGTCCAGTATTTCAGTTATAAGGTCATATTGATATTAAAACTCTTGACTACTTTGCTAAAGATTTACAGACCTATGTACTGGCCCAGTATCTCAGTTTTAAGTTAATATGTTTATTTAAGCTCTTGCCTACTTGCTAAAGATTTACAGACCTATGTACTGGTCCAGTAATTCAGTGATAAGGTAATATGGTTATTAAAGCTCTGGACTACTTACTTAAGATTTACTGTCCTATGTACTGGTCCAGTATCTCAGTTATAAGGTAATATGGTTATTAAAGCTCTTGACTACTTGCTAAAGATTTACTGACCTATGTTCTGGCCCAGTATCTCAGTTATAAAGTAATATGGTTTTTTAACACTAGTCTACTTATGTACTGAAGAAAACTGTGTAGATCCCTATGTACTGGTCCATTATCATATTTATAAGTTCATGTTTATCTTAGAGCTTTAGCTTACCTATTAAAAATTGAGGATGTTCAATAGTTATCTAGTTATCAAGTGTGTTGAATAATTGTTTCATTTCTTTTTTTTTCAGGGGAATGTTCTTCAACAGATTTTATCCATGAGTCTCATCCTAGAGTTAATCAACACATTACCATTCATAGTCACCGTGAGTTATATAGATAGAGGATAAGTGTTTGTTTCAGTGTAAGATCAAATTATATTTCATTGAGTGAACAACAAAAGCTACTTATAGCTTTTGTTGTTCACCAAATGAAACAAATCTCACTCAAAAAATAAATAACTATTTCTATTTCTTAAATGCAAAAATGAGACAAAATTTTTGTATAGAACTTATTACAAAAATAATAGATAATTTTTTATAAGGCTGATGAGTACAATAGATTGATACTAGCCCTAGCCATGATATCTTCTGTCTCTAAAGAGATTTTGCGTGTTAGCTTCTTGCTATAGCTTATAATTTGAATGTTCTTAGAAGATTATTGTTTGTGTCAGTCTAATATCTATTTGTCTTTCATTTTATGATTAACAAAAGCTTTTTTTTTTAAAAGTGACAAAGCTTTGAATGAATATATAGCTGTTGTTCATAAAATGAAAGATTGATATTACATGAAAAGCAATTGATTATTCTATATCTTTTTGCAAAATTATGATTATATATGAATGTCTAAATACAACATTTCTTAAAGCGTTTCATTTTGCTAGTTGTTACTAGGCAATATTATATGATGTCAAAAGTATAATGGACCTGTTTGGAAAACATTAGTAAGGGTGAAATGAAAAACAAAGTAGTGGTATAATCATTTTGTAATTTCACTGGTTTGGTGGTGAAATTATCAAGTGAATATCTTCTGATGCTTATCAATAATTTATCATAAATCATTAACCAAAACTAAATATTTTCAAAGAGACCAAAAGGATTACAGATGCACTTAACAAATTTGTGTTTTGTTTTCAGATATTTTCACCATCATTACGTCAACTGTTTGTTCCAGTCTTTCTGAATTGTTGGTTAGGCAAACAGGCACTGGAGAACATGTTTGTAAGTACAATGATAATAGATGTTCTTCAAAAACTACATAAATACAGCTCTATAACAGTTTAACAGTTTATTATGTATCGTACATGGAGGCCACTGGCCAAAAATGCATACAAATCTACAACAATAACATGATTATAAGAGTTATCTTAAAGTAAAATATTATTCAAACTGATATTTTAAAGGTTCTTTTGAAAATATATAGTGTAATACATGTATATACCAAATATATTTATGGATTGTGTAGACAAGGATCACTATACACAAACATGCATTTTGAACCAAATGTACATCGTCCATTAATACTGATTTTGAAAAATAGTCTTTAGTTTCCCAATATTTTTTTTTAAATACTGGCAAGGTACAAAATAAAATTATCTAATGTAAAATTCTAATGAGATGCTTGTTTGACTTTGACAAAAACAGAAATTTTCCTTACTGTAGATACATTTGTTGATTTCATTAGTAAATAAAAGAATATAAAAAAATTGACGTTATGAGCTTAGTGTGACTTTTTCAACAATATCACATGCCCCAGAACTTCTGACATTGAGGCACCTAACCAGTCTCATTTTTATGCTCCCCATCGAATAGATTGGAGGCCTAATGTTTTATTATTGTCCATCTGTCTGTACATCAATCTGTCTGTCTGCCTGACTGCAAAACTTAACCAAAAATCTCAACTTGGCTAATTACTTTAAACTTATTCAAGATATGATGCTGGAATGGAATTTAACGCCGCTTTCAACATTTTTTCAGTTATATTTCGGAAGCTGGAGCACCTAACAATGGATTCCTGGTATTTCTCTCACCAGTACAACCATCACATTCTTTCCTAGCCTCCAGCTGCTATCTCATATAGGTCTATGATTATCAACCCGTTGGTCAGAAGAATGAGTGTGGCCATCGGGGATCTAACCTGGGACCTCTAGATTGACAGTCTGACGCACTACCAACTGCATTATAACGGCGGCTCAAATTTTCTCCAAATAATCATATATGAATGATTATTTAGAGGAAATTCACATCAAATTAGAGAAGAAGTCTCAACATGTTTTTAGAATTTAGGCATTTGAAGTGGGTTTTCTTAGTAAAAAATGTAGGGGTGCTATTATTAGGGAGGGCACTATTATAAGGGGAAATACGGTATCTTCAGATATCAACTAAAGTGAATCTATCACTTCACACAGCTTGTGCAACAAGCTCTCCAACGTTAAACCATTATAAACTTACTGGGTTTCCTTAGCGGAGATATCCCAGTTACACAAATATGTGTGCTTCTGACAAAAGTTAGCTGAAGAGAGAGAGTGGTGTTACATGGTCTTCTGCTCACCAAATCTTCCCACAAAACCCTACCACCAGGGGGAGTTGGTACAGACAGCCAATCCTCAGTCACGGTTGTTCAGCCAATCACAACACTCCTCCTGTGCCTAAAAATGGGCTATCCCCCCTATTACATGTAAGATTTGAGATTTTTCAAAGATTAAGTTCATGTGAAAAGGAGATGGTTATTGGGCAGGATCAAATCAGCCTGGAATAGATAAAATATTGTGGTTGTACTTGTGTGAGAAAAAACTTGGAACCATTGATTTATAGCTCAATTGTATAATGTTTAGTAAACCTGAAAAAATACAGAATAAGGGGTCTTTATGTTAGGAATTTCTTTCTTTGATACAAGTTCTCCTTTTAATCAATCAATGTTAACTTATTTCATAATACATATGTGAATTTGTTATTCCAGAATGACCTTCATCGTGTTATGCAGAGGTCACAGTCTGCCCTTGCTCAACAACTCATGATACTGTGTGCTACTCTCTTGTGCCTTGTTTTTACCAGGTGAGAACATAAAGTGTTGGTAGTTGTAATACATTTGATCTTACTTAAGGTAATAGTTCCGCAATGTTTTGGAAGTAATGAACTTAAACAGTGTTTACTGAGGTTTCCTTATTAGGAAACATCTGACAACATTGTGAAAGTTCATGAGTTCCAAAATGTTGTGTAACTATTATGGTTCCACTACCTTGAAAATCATGATATTGTTTGCTACAGAGACTCACACTGTGACACACTTTGCCCAGTCTCAATCATCCCTGATTCTGTGTGCTACTCTTGTAGAAACGGCTAACTTGCATTTGTGCAGAATAAATGGAATATTCATGAATGCACTGGTTTCCTTTGAACATTGAATAATATCTTTGTGATACAATCATCTTGAGGGGTGTATGTTTGAAAAGACAATTACCACAGTGTGGCATTAAATTCTTGAAGCTTATAATGCTGAACCTCGAATATTTCTGCTTTGGCAGGGGATATAGATAAAGATCAGCCTGTACATTTGCAGTCTGATCTTAATCTTTACCATCTGATATCACTTCTTGTCTAGAAAAGTTTACAAATTTTATTTTAAGAATAAATACAAAACTTAAAATGAGTGTATCTAAAACTTTCAAAACTTTGTTAAACCCCTTCCTCCCAAAATCAACTATGAAGTAGTGGAAAGTATATTGGTTTCAATCCTTCTGTCTATCCATTGACCATTTTTGTTTCTGGACTCTTAAGAATACAGTGACCTAGTTTAAATGCAGGTTTGCCTGACAATGGTTAAGTGTGTCTGTTCAATAAAAATTGGAATTATTCTTTCAATGCATTTTATATCTCTCCATTATTCTAAGTCATACAGTGAAAGGTTTTAGATTGTATTGATACCTATGGAGGGGTCAGGGTAAAGCTATTGCAAGTTCCTGTTAACCAATAGCCATTTACATTCATTTTGCCCTGACCTTTCAATATTGTAGTTATTAGTCTAGAGGGCTTAAAAGCCTACAATGTACTATTTCCCCAGAGGGAAACTGCACTTTCTTATGCAAATTTTTCTTTGTATATGCCATGTCTTATCTGTTTCCTTGAAATGATTTCAACTTGTAGTAGTCTAATAGTGGAGTTGCTGCAAAGTTGCATATCTCAAAATTGGGACATTTTTAGCTCACTTGAGCATGAAGTGCTGAATTTGAGCTATTGTGATTGTACAATGTCTGTCGTCAGTCGTGCGTCGTCTGTCAGGGGTCGTCCACAATTTCTTTAAAACATCTTCTCCTCCTAAACCAGTGGGCCAATCTTGATGAAACTTGGCATGGATGTTCCTTCGGTCAAGCTCTACCAAAGTTGTTCAAATAAATGAAATCCGCCCTTCACTTTCCCTTTACCCTTAACAAAAAGGGTGAAATAGGAAAATCTTCAAAAATATTACTCTCTGAAGCCAGAAGGCAGACAGCTTTCATATTTGGTATGTAGCATCATCTAGTGGACCTCTACCAAGTTTGTTCATATCAAGACCTTGGGGTCACATTTGGGCTTGACCTGGGTGCAGCCCTTTTTACATAGAATCAATGAGCGAAAATCTTTTAAAATCTTCTTTCTTGAAACCAGATGGCAGATAGCTTTCATACCTGGTATGTAGCATCATCTAGAGGGTCCTACCAAGTTTGTTCATATCAAGACCCTGGGGTCATATTGGGCTTTGCCCGGTTGCATTCCTTTTAGTTTTTTTGAGCACAAAGGATAAAAAATGAAAATCTTCAAAAATCTTCTTCTGTGAAACCAGAAGGCAGACAGCTTTCATATTTTGTATGTAGCATCATCTTGTGGACCTCTACCAATTTTGTTCATATCAAGACCCTAGGGTCACATTTGGGCTCCACCTTGGCCCAACCCTTTTTACATAGAATCAAAGAGCGAAAATCTTTAGAAATCTTCTCTGAAACCAGATGGCTGACAGCTTTCATATTTGATATATGTAGCATCATCAAGTTTGTTCATATCAAGACCCCGGAGTCATATTTAGGCTTTGCCTGGGCACATCCCTTTTAGCTCATCTAAGCATAATGTGTGAAAATAGGAAAATCTTCAAAAATCTTCTATTCTGAAACTAGATGGCAAACAGTATGTTTGTTCAGTATGTAGCATCATCTAGTGGACCTCTACCATGTTTGTTCATATCAAGAACGTGGAGTCACATTTGGGCTCAACCTTGGTGTGTCCCTTTTAACATAGAATCAAAGAGCAAAAAGGCATAACCTTGCTCTTGCTTGAAAAAATTCTATAGTATTGATCTTATGTAGAAATTATCTCCTTGTTGACATCTGCCTATTCAATTAATGTGATGTCCCAGGGGTCAAAGAGACTCAGGTGAGGGATCTAGGACCATCATGGTCCTCTTGTTAGCTCACCTGAGCACATCGTGCTCAAGGGTGTCTTCTGGCATCAATAATTTGAGTGTTTACTCTCTAGAGGCCACAAATATAATCCAATCCTGATGAAACTTGGTCAGAATGTTGGTCAGGTCACAAGGATGAACCCTATCGAAAATGGAAAGGATCCATGCCAAATCATGGGAAAAGGGGCCTTATTGACAATTTTCTTGTTTACTCTCTTGAGACCTCAAATATGGCCCAATCTTCAAAAAACTTGGTCTGAATATTAGCCAGGTCACAAGGATGAACTCTATTGAAAACGGGATGGGTCCATGCCATATCACAGGAAAAGGGGCCTTATTTTCTTGTTTACACTCTAGAGGCCACTAATGTGGCCCAATCATCATGAAACTTGGTCAGAATGTTTGCCAGGTCAAGTAGAGCTCAAGGTGAGTATTTTTGGTTGAGTGATGTTTATCATCCGTCGTCCGCCCTGTCGTCAACATTTATCTTGTAGACACTCTAAAGGCCACATTTTTTGCCCGATCAACCTGAAATTTGGTCAGAATGAGTGTCTTGATGAAACCTCAGACAAGTTTAAAATTGGGTCAAGTAGGGTCCAAAATGAGGTCACGGGGTCAAATTTTAGAAAAACACTGTAGACACTCTAGAAGCCCTATGTTTTGCTCAATCAACTTGAAAATTGGTCAGAATGATAGTCCTAATGAAATCTGGGACAAGAACAAAATTGGGTCAAGTGGGGTCAAAAATGAGGTCACAGGGTCAAATCTTAGAAAAACCTTGTAGACATTCTGGAAGCAATATTTTTTGCTCAATCAACCTGAAAATTTGTCAGAATGAATGTCTTGATAAAATCTAGGTCAAGCTGCAAATTGGGTCATGGGGTCAGAATGATCATCTTGATGAAATCTAGGTCAACTTTGAATTTGGGTCAAGTGGGGTCAAAAACTAGGTCACAGGGTCAAATCTTAGAAAAAACCTTGTATGTATTGTAGAGGCATCATTCATTCAGACAGTTCATTCAGGTCAGTGATTTAGGGACACTATGGCCCTTTTGTTTCAATCACTAATTGGTTGGAGACACATGTCACTTATCACAATCGATTTTGTCAAATGTCTGAAAGTTGGCCAAGCAGGTACTCAAAGCCCTACACATTTATGTTTTAATACTACCATCTGATCTTGTGGTTGATGTTTTACAACAACTTCACATGTGCCACAAGTAAAGAACTTGATCAGATTTGGCAACTTCACAGACTGATCAGATTCTTTTCTTTACTCTCTACAAATAGAAAGAGGCTATAGCTGATAAAGCTTCTAGAACCTTTTAATTGTTCTGACTAGAAAAGCTGATGGCACAATATTTTGATTAAAGTAAGGTATTGGAGCCATAATAGTCCTGTAACATTTTGGAAGTAATGAACTTAAACAGTGTAAACCCAGGTTTCCAAATGATTTTCATTTGGAAACCTCGGTCAACATTGTGAAAGTTCATGAGTGCTTAAATGTTTCAGATCTATTACGGTTCCACCGCCTTAACCAAATATGATTTATTATTCAATGAAATTTTGATGGCAATTGGATGAAAGGATAGTATTTTACCCCTTATCATGCTGAATTTAAACCTAGGTTAGAATAACATGTGCAGGCTGATCTTTGTCTTTACCTCCTAATAAAGCAAGCTATTCTAGGTTCAGCTTGACAAGGGTTGATACTTTTATAGCTCAAATATGGCATTTTATTATACCCACCCAACTACAAATGTACATCTGTCAATCCATCCATCTGTCTGTCTAACTGAAGACTTAAAGTTTCCTGACTCTAATTTAAGAACTTTGAGGACTTTAACTCGTAAAGCAATTGATCTTCTCCCTGATAGTTTTTCTACAGTAACAGAGTGCTTTGTTTGTCGCAAACACATTATACACTGACTTGGACAAAGCACTATTTGGGGGAACTTTTTTGCTTTTCAATATTTCTATTTAACTTTTAAGTGAGGAGAACTTATAGGATAGAGGCATAGGGTTCTATACATGGTAAATTGATTTGGTTAATGCACTCCCACTGTTTTTGCATTATTTTTTTCCTGGAATAATAGGACCTAGTGTATAATGTCAAACCATTACCAAAATGAGAATAAATTTGGGATAAATGCTTATTATACAGCTCTTTCATGCCAGTCTATTCATACATATTTTATCATCAGTGAGTTTTAAAGTTTTGAGGCTTTAATAAAACATAGTTAGTTTTAAAGTGAATACTTGAGCATGTGCGTGTGGTTTTCATCAATATTGAATGTGCGCAAAGCAAAGGCTGTGGCCAGTCTGTGCATCTGCACAGTCTGACCACAGTCTTCACCATGCGATTAGTAGATAGCTAAGGCCTTAAATTATCTGTAGACAGTTAGGCAATCCTCTATTTTACAAAGTAATTGTCTTGGATGATAATGTTTGAACCTCATGCAGATGTCAAATTGTTGGAAATGTCACACACAGGCTCAATTGATAATAGGAGCCTGTTTACTCGCAGCTGAGTCTAGAAATTCTTGAAGTTTTACTCTAAAGGCTATAAACATTGCAAGGAAAATTCTAGTATTTTCATTTGTTAATGCTGACCTGACAAATATTGATATCTACGGCTGCTATGGTATAATTTCTAATGTTTCCTTAAGATGCCTCGCTGGGAACATAGACAAAAATACAAGCTGGTAATGGCAGCCCTGATTCTCGAGCTTTGCTGATAATACAACTGAGTGCACACATTATTATATAGTTAAAAGCATGTCAATTAATAACATACGAATAAAACAATGATATAAAGGCCAAAAAATACCTTTCAATTTTACTTATCTGTCCATTTAAAGTGCCAACTTTCTCGCAGGTTCTGCCAAGAACCACTTTCATAACATCGCCAAATGTAGTAGTATGAAAATACAACTACATTTGATGTCACTTTGAACATGTTTACTTTTCATTTGAGGGGCATTATGGGATAATGGTTGGATATTGATTGTTTCAAAGAATGTAGTTATACCAAGGCCTTAAATAAGAAAAAGACAGATATTTTGTCCAAAACTTTGAAGTATAATAAATTCTTAACCCTTGTCATGCTGAACCCAGAATATTCCTGCCTTGGCAGGAGCTATAGACAAACATCAGTCTGCACATAATGTGCAGTCTGATGTTGGTCTACACCACCTGTTTCTCACTTTCAAACCAGAATTGGCAATAGACTTTGTTATTCAAATAAAAATTGACCCACAGTTTGAACTTTCAGTGCTTTTTGCCCTTTGATTTTGAGGCAAATTTTTAGCCAAAATTTATTTAGCATGACAAGGGTTAATATAGTTTCTTGTCGGGTATATGACGATTATTCCCAGCAGTAACAAATAATGTCAATCCTCACCTACGGCTCAGGTGACATTATTCTTTTCAGCCAGGCATAAATTGTCATATACCCCTGCAAGATTTCCGTATCGCTAATATTGTGTCTCATTTGACTTAAACAAACATGATATAAAATCAATGATTTTTCCCTGGCTCTTGGTTTGTTGAAGAAAAAATATAAAAAGAAACCATTCTGTGACCAAGAGAAATGATAAGTTTGGTTGAATAAATTTGATTGTTATTATTAATTTATTTCATACTATTTTGTGTAGACAGCATTTTTATGTGTCATCTAAGGTGGATGAATATTGGTACCATCTTCTCCACTAGTAAATCAATCTATTTCTTAACAATCGTGATTACACAACTCCTCCTTTATTTATGGGTGGTTTTGGATGAAATTTTCCCAAGATGTTCCTATTCACCTTACTCTGCACACATTATTTGGTTTTGGTGACCATGTGGTTATTTAAGGTTTTTTTGTAATAGTCTGCAATGTCACAGAAAGGAAGACTTTAATGTCAAATTTCATGTTAATACAACTCCTACATTTATGTATGGTTTCAGATTTTTTTTTTACAGAACTATAAATCCTTGTCACCTGACCTTACACATATTGTTTGGGTTGGATGATATGCTTCTATGTCACAAGGGGGCCATTATATCATTGTCTTATAAATGCAACTCTTTCTACACTTATGCATGGATCTAGATTTATCTTTGACGGAACCAAATTGTGACCTTTATCTCATTGTCAGTCTGATGCCATGTTGCAGCAAAAGGCCTTTTAAGTCAAATTTCTTGTAAATGCAACACCAACATGTATGTATTGATCTGTTTGAAACTTTCCACTAATGTTTCTCAACGTGTGACCTTTATACATATTATCAGTATTTGGCAATATTCGGTTGTATCTCAGAAATAGATCCCTTTGTCACAAATCTTTTGAAAATACTGTGACACAGAAATATAGCCTTTATCTAAACCATTCCTGTGTATATTTTGTGATAGAGGCATTCTTATTTGAACCTGTGCATGAGATTTCCAACAATTTCAAATATATGCAAAGCAAAGACTCTGACCAGCCTGTGCGTCCGCACAATCTGCCCAGAGTTTTCATGATGTGTTAAGTAGATAGATAAGGTCTCAAAGTATTAGTAGACCATCGGTTAACTTATTATTTACAGTATGAGGCTGTCTATGCTACTGAGTGTTTGACCTCATGAACAATTCAAATTGTTGGAGATGTCTTGCACAGGTTCATTTATCTTTTCAGTGCTTGTGGAATACAACACCTACAAAGGGGAGGTAATAGACAGATGGATTTGTTTGAATCTCTCTACTTCACTGTGGTCACCTTGGCAACAGTGGGATATGGTGACCTCTACCCTGACATTTGGCCAAGTCAGCTATTCATGCTTGGGATGATTGTGGCCGCTTTACTTATCTTGCCAACTCAGGTAAGGGATTAGTATGCCAACAGGTATTTAAACTGGTTTGGTTGGATATATGCACAGATAAAGATTAGAAAACAGTCAATGTTGCTTGAGCAACCACTTCTTTTAAGTGACCAGTTTTCTTAAGCGACCATCATAAAAAGTCCCATCAGTGTAAGCAAAATCTATGAAAAAGTGAACATTCTTTACCCTTGTCATGCTGAATAAATTAAGGCTAAAAATTTGCATTAAAATCAAAGGGCAAAAAGCACTGAAAGTACCAACTGTAGGTCAATTTTTATTTGAAAAACTAAATCCATTGACAATTTTCATTTGAAAGTAAGAAACAGGTGATGTAGACTAACGTCAGACTGCACATATGTGCAGGCTGATGTTTGTCTGTAGCTCCTGCTAAAGCAGGAATATTCTGGGTTTATATGACAAGGGAAATTATTTATTATTGAGTCTTATGATGTTGGAACCCATTAGAATAGTCTCAATGAGACTATTCTACTCGGTTCGAATACCATAGGATTCGGTAAGATGTACACAAGTCATGTATGCTATCAAAATGACCAGCTCTACTTATCATGAAATGTTGTATTAAGCAACCATTTTCATAAGCGAACACTTTTTTATGGTCCCCTAAGTGGTCACTTAACACAAGTTTTACTGTATATTGATATTATCATCTATGTCTGTCATGACATCAGTATGTTTGTACATAGTATGTAAGATGTCTTCTTGAGAACACAACTCCTTGTACTAATTTTCACAGAAAGTCCCTTGTGCCCTGAACTTGAGCATGTAGTCAGGGTTTGGTGATGTTCTGTTTGATAATTCTTTGTTGGCTTATTTAGTGAAGCTTGCATTCTTGTTGTCCTTTGTAGTAACTTTTTCCTTGGTGTTTGGCTGAGTCAGCTATCAACGTCAGAACATATGTTGACCTTTCTACTCATCTGCCTACACCTGGTTGTGTTAATGGGTGAGGCGCTTAAAAGTCAGCTATGAAAATTTATAGCATATTTATGGCTCAGGGCGAAACAGTTGTAACAGCCTAAACATATAGGCAGTTACAACTGTTTCACACTGAGCCATTGATATGGAAAATAGGATAAAGCAACTCCCTCTCAGATTACGTGACAATATTGATTGAGAAAGACTGGACAAGCTTCAAGCTTTTGCCACTACCATAATGAAATAAACATCCTTGAAGTAAGATCAAATGTAGATTTTAGGGTTGTTTCCGATGACTTTCCAAAAGTTGGAGGTGCACTTTTGTTAAATTGAATTTGTTACTTTATACAGATGTTTGACAGTGTGAATGCTCTTTTTTTGAATGAAACTCAACGGGTGTGCTGAGTGAGTTTTGAGTGAAATGAAAAGGGGGTAACCCAATATCGCTAATTTTGTTCAGGATGGACAAAATAAGCGATATTAAATACCCCCTTTAATGAAATATGTAAGCAAGTTCTATTAATGGCTTCCTTTATCTTGAAGAACCCATTAGAACCTTATAATTTTGATTAAGTCAGTGAAATCATATTTTTTTTTCTAGCTATATTTGTTTTGAATGAAGTTGATGATCTTATCTTTTTAGTGATTTTGGAGTGTTTATGAATAGTTATATTGAGTGTTTGGAATGAATGATTGGAGCGCTGAGTGAGCAATTTAGAATGCTTTTGATCTTGATGGGTGTCAATTTCTCGATGTAATTACGGTAACTGTAGTACTAGTGTCATAATAAAAAAATTGTTCATATTAGGTCAAGGCTGAAAGTCAAATGACAAAATGGAGCTTGAGTATACCTTCCACATGTATGAATAAATTTGAAAATAGCTTGGCACTTGAAATCCCTTTGCACGACAATGTTAGTAATTGAGTATGAAGAACATTGAAGATTAGATCTCTGCAGTTTTGGTATAAGGGATACAGAAATGGTCTTTGCAAGGGTTGACACTCTGCACTTTTGGTAAAAAGAATACAGAAATGGTCTTCATAGGGGTTGACACTATTACCTGAGATTAAGGAGTCCAAATGGACTCCTAGCACATGAAATCAAGGAGTTCAAGCTCGAAGTAGGAGTCTGAATTTTCATGATGGGAGAACATTGTGGAAAAGAAGAAATTGCTTGTAATAAAGATTTCTTCTTTTCTACAATATTCTTCCAAAGAAGGTTTTTTTTTTTTCAAAATACTATGTTTGCAAATTTTTTCTTCAAAAACTTTGTTGCAGTAAATAGATCTACAGTTTTGGAAAGTGTTGCTAACCAAATCCTGTTGCTAATTGCTCTTCAAGATGGACAAAGCTCTGTTTAGGAATGTTGGTCCACTTAGCAACAATTCTGGTTGATTTGATATTATCAAGGAATTTTTATTTAAGTTTGAAGGGGTTGACATTGATCATTAAAGTATCTGAGCCTTCAAATTAAGTATATTGAATGGGAAAGTGAAGGACATGCTTTTACACCTTCAATGCTTTCTATGACATGTTTTTAGACTGAAATTCAAATCTTTGGCCAACTGCATAGTCTAAGATCAGCCTGCATTGACATGCAGTCTGACCAAAGCCTATTCTGTCTGCTTTCTACTTAATTGTTGTGGCAAAACTTTGTAACCAACTGGTTGAAATGTCCCTAAAATGGGTATTTTTTTCGAAAAAAATAAAATTTGAATTCAGCAGGTTAAGGGTTTACCATGACTATTAAAGTTTCTTAGCCTATAAATTATGTATGATAATTGGATAAGTACCCTCTCGAGGGACATGCTTTAAGTATGAAAGTCTGTTTCAATATTCAGGATATGGTTTCTGTCTTTATGAGATTACATGTTCTTGTCTGACAAGCATGTGATCATCGTAGATTTATTATTAGATTTAGTCTTTTGTGCATGACATTTCCCAAAATTTGAAATGTGAACCAGGCAAAGACTCTGGCCAGCCTGTGCTTCTGCACAGTCTAGCCAGAGTCTTTGCCTTGCACTTTACAGACAGATCGGGTCTCGAGCTGTCTTCAGACAGCCAGCCAATCTTCCTGTTGTACTGTGGAACTGTCTAGGCTGCTCGATGTTTCAAATTGTTGGAAATATCACACACAGGCTCATTAAGTCTTTTGCTAGATGACAAAATTTGTCTGATAAGCATGTGATCATCAAAGATTTATTATTAGATTAAGTCTTTTGCTAGATGACAAAATTTAGTTTTATAGCTTAGTTTTAAAGCTTGAAAAAGCTAGACTACTTCTATAACCTTGGTGATACTGAAAGTTCTTGTCTGTAGAAGATATAATTAACTTAAAGGCCAACAGTGTGTCTAATTGGCGACAGTAGCTCAATTATTTGCGACTAATCAGACAGAAAGGGTCGCCACTTAACATAATACCAAGATGGTCACCCTAGTTAGCCTGAACAGAAAGGGTGTAGTGGTATCACTGGCTTGAGAAATATAAGGAATCCTTTGCTAGGCTTTCCCTGTACTGCAATATGACTGAAATACTGATCAAAGTTGTATTAAATCCCATTTTGACAAAATAAGCCTCAGTTTGTTGATAGACTTTTTCTATACACAACTGTTGACACCTAGGTCATGACCATCTGTAAAGGTCAAGATATTGTATTGTGATCACCCTAGTGTCATTCCTGCTTTTAGTATGAAACTTTAACCATGGTCATATCTCTGTTGTTATTGAAGATATCTTCATGAAACTTGGCATAGGAGTTCACCAAAACAAGAGCTATCCAGAATATCAAAGGAGACAACTCTGGAAGTATTTTGTAAGAGTTATACCCCCAAGTTTTTTAGCTCCACTGGCTGAAAGCCACTGGGGCTATTGTCATGGCGTTGTGTCCATCGTGCGTCCGTCCATGCGTGTGTGCATGCGTCCGGTCGTAAACTTTTCTTTAAAAATCCTCTCCTCAAAAACTACTGGATGGATTTCAACCAAACTTAACAGGAATGATCCTTGGGTGACCCTCTTTCAAAGTTGTTCAAGAAATTTTGATCCAATGAAAAATATGGATTTAATGGACGTGGCTAATTTCCAAATATGGTAAAAAGTGAGTTTTCTCAGATTCTAATCAATGGATACCAATTAAATTTTACATGAATGATCCTTGGGTGACCCTTTATCAGTCTACAAAAAATCATTGTGATCAGATGGAAAATATGCATTTTATGGGCGGAGGTCATTTCTCTTTTTGTTATATAGTGGAAAATTTGCAAATCATTTTCTCAGAATGTAATTGATGGATATCAACCAAATTTCACTGGAATTATCCTTGAGTGACCCTTTATCAGTCTACAAAAAATCATTGTGATCGGATGGAAAATATTCATTTTTTGGGCGGAGGTCATTTCTCTATATGTTATATAGTGGAAACTTTGAAAATCATTTTCTCAGATTGTAACTGATGGATATCAACCAAATTTCACTTGAATGATCCTTTGGTGACCCTTTATCAGTCTACAAAAAATCATTATGATCGGATACAAAATATTCATTTTTTGGGCAGAGGTCATTTCTCTATATATTATTAAGTGGAAAATTTGCAAATCATTTTCTCGGAATCTAATCTTTGGATATCGACCAAATTTGACTGGTATGATCCTTGAGTGACCATTTATCAGAAATTATTTTGATTGGATGAAAAATATGCATTTTATGGGTGGAGGTCATTCCTCAATATGTTAAATAGTGGAAACTATGAAAATCATTTTCTCGGAATGTATCTGATGGATATCAATCAAACTGTTTTGGTATGATCTTTTTGTGACCCATTATCCTGCAACAAAAAATTATTTTGATTTGATGAAAAATATGTCTTTTAAGAGCGGAGGTCATTTTTATACGCCCGTCGAAGACGGGACGTATTATGGGATCACCCGTGACGTCCGGCGTCCGGGCGTCCGGCGGCGTCCACTTCTTTGTCCGGAGCATAACTCTGTCACTTGAAGTCCGATTGACTTCAAACTTGGCAATTGTATTCTTCTCATCATTGCGGAGTGCAGTGCACAAGAACCATAACTCTACCTGGCCTATTTTTTGAGTTATTGCCCTTTGTTGTTTTTCATACTAGAATCTTGTCCGGAGTATATCTCTAAAAGTATATTAGCTAGGATCATGAAACTTCATGGGTGTATAGATCTCACCAAGGGGGAGTGCAGTGCATAAGAACCACAACTCTACCTGGCCTATTTTTTGAGTTATTGCCCTTTGTTGTTTTTCATACTTGAATCTTGTCCGGAGTATATATCTAAAAGTATAATAGCTAGGATCATGAAACTGCATGGGTGTATAGATCTCACCAAGGAGGAGTGCAGTGCACAAGAACCACAACTCTACCTGACCTATTTTTTGAGTTATTGCCCTTTGTTGTTTTTCATACTTGAATCTTGTCCGGAGTATATATCTAAAAGTATAATAGCTAGGATCATGAAACTGCATGGGTGTATAGATCTCACCAAGGAGGATTGCAGTGCACAAGAACCACAACTCTACCTGACCTATTTTTTGAGTTATTGCCCTTTGTTATTTTTCAGACTTGAATCTTGTCCGGGGTATATCGCTAAAAGTATAATAGCTAAGATCATAAAACTTCATGGGTGTATAGATCTCACCAAGGGGGAGTGCAGTGCTTAAGAACCATAACTCTACCTGGCCTATTTTTTGAGTTATTGCCCTTTGTTGTTTTTCATACTAGAATCTTGTTCGGAGTATATCTCTAAAAGTATAATAGCTAGGATCATGAAACTGCATGGGTGTATAGATCTCACCAAGGTGGAGTGCAGTGCTTAAGAACCATAACTCTACCTGACCTATTTTTTGAGTTATTGCCCTTTGTTGTTTTTCAGACTTGAATCTTGTCCGGAGTATATCTGTAAAAGTATAAGAGCTAGGATCATGAAACTTCGTGAGTGTATAGATGTCATCAAGGGGGAGTGCAGTGTACAAGAACTATAATTCTATCCGGCCTATTTTTTGAGTTATTGCCCATTGTTGTTTTTCATACTTTAATCTTGTCCGGAGTATATCTCTAAATGTATAATAGCTGGGATCATGAAACTACATGGGTGCCAAAAATATTCATTCTAAATAACCTCAGTTCTATTCAAACCCCCAGTTAATACTAAGCAGTGTGACGGGCGTATCTTGTGACAATTTGGCACCTTGTTCTATCTGTTATATAGTTTAAACTTTGAAAATCATTTTCAACATCAGTAGAACCCCCAAGTATCTAAAAATCTAGTCAAAACATTTATTTGCTTTTACAAGAATTTCAAGCCTGTGGAGCAACTCAAGCCATGCATGGCTTTCTAGTTTTTTTAATTATCCAGCACCTGCAGCCAAATGTTGCACCTGTAAGTGGTGCTTTTCTTATGGCATTTTTTAAGTGGTTGAAAATTACACCTTGTTAAACATATAATTGCTTGTACTTGTAACATGAGGCAGTTATCCAAAAATTTCTTCAAAACAAGCTCGAACAAAAAATCACTTGTTAATTTAAATGCAAAATAAAAAGTGCATAAGTGTAATTATCAGTAATCAATTCAAATGGATGACTGGATTGAAAAGAAATTTTGAATATGCTTGATGTGACAAAGTCCATTATATGAAAGCCAAGATAAGACTTTCCTGTCTTTGAAGAAACCTTAATTATGAATACTTTTACTGATAAGGCTTGGTATCATTAAATATTAACACCGCATTGACCATTTTCTCCTTTTATCCATGATAATCCTTGTATCTTTATGTACAACAGTTCATGAACCTGTTTGAAATATCGTAAAAGTTCTAATAGAGCCATACAGTTAATTACATGATGAAATTGACATTTAACTCAATCAAAACCATTCTAAATCGCTCACTCAGCGCTCCATTCATTCATTCCAGATACTCACTCAAACCATTCAAAAACGCTCCAAACTCACTGAAAAACAAATAACAACAACTTCGTTCAAAATAAAAATAACTGGGGAAAAATCGAGATATCACTTAATTAATTGAAGGTGTAAGCGTCTGATAGGTTCTTGAGGAATAGGGAGCTATCAATAGAACTTGTATGCATATTTTATTAAAGGGAGGTAATCAGTATTGCTAATTTTGTTCATCCTGAACAAAATTTGCAATTCTGAATTACCTCCCATTAAATTCACTCAAAACTCGCTCCACACACTCATTCAATTTTATTCCTAAATCATTCCAAAATCATTCTCCTTGTCAATTTCACGGTGTTGTTTACTGTATGAGCTAATGAAACCCCATCCCCCTTTTTGGATGTTGAAATCAAATAGTTTTTGAAGCCTCTTATATAGGCCCATACCTCTTAATCAAGGTCAATAAAAATTCAACAGAGGTTTTATGCACCTTTTTCCCCGATCAAATGATAAATTTTTGAGCTCATTATGCTCATAGTGAACTTTTGTGACACCTTCTAGTCCTTTACCTAGTTTGTTGTAAATTTGTGTTACATTCCATTCTAACTTATGTCATAGGATAAGGGGACTGAATTCACTTTTAACAACTTTAGAGAATATTTTTTCGGCCAATTCTTTTTCAAACTAGTTGAAAATGTAGTTTAATATAGACATGATTCAAAACAGCCATCAGATTTGTTGACATCTGATCTATAGAACAAGAAAAGCGATCTAGAGCCATCATGCTTCTCTTGTCAAATCCTGATACAGGTGGGTATATCTAAAAGTCTGCATATTTGAACAGGTGTATTTTAAAACTTATGTTAAGGGACCACTTAGGGGACCATCAAAATGCTATCCTTTAAAGGAATGGTCACTTCTTACAATATTAGATAAAATAGGTCATTTTGATAGCTGCTATATAGATTGATGCCCAAGTCTTACTGAATTCTATAATGTTTGAACCCTCATTGAGACGATTCTAATGTGTTCTAACAACATATGATTCAATAATAAACAACTTTCCGTAAAAAATGTCCACTTTTTTTTGTTTAAATGGACTTATTATGATGATTGTTTAATAAAACTAGTCACTTAATAGACGCCATGGCTTGAGCAATTTCGACTGCACTTTCATCCATTCATTTCTTAAAATTTACATTAACATATTCCTTTATACATAAATGCAGGATTTGGATTTTTTGTCATGTCATGTGTAATGCTTTTATGGAGAGATAGTATAATAAGATATCAGAATTTTAGTGTAAAAAGACTCTTAAGAAGCTGACAAGTCCTCAGGGATATTTCTAGAGGTTGTCAATTATATTGAGTAATTTGACAGGTAAAGTTTCTGCTGAGAAACTTATTTCATGTTGCGAATTTAGGATTTCCTGTACTTATTCTTCTATTCTCTTCCCTCTGATACTTTAAACCCCAATAATGCTGCTGTCATAGCGCAGTGGTTACAAGTGGAAGACTATCATTCTAAAGGAGGCAGGTTTGATCTCTGGTGACAGCACTCATCCCTTCCAACTATTTGTCTTCCATCAATGGTTGATAATCATAGGCCTATCTCCTTTGAAATTAAGAAGTAAACCAAAAATATATAATAAAATTTCTCTGCAGTCATCTAAAGGTGCTGTCTTAGTTCATTGGTGGGGTGTCAGACTATCAATCTTATGGTTTCTAGTTTGATCCCCGATGGGGCGTTTATTCTTTCAGAATATTTGTCTCCCACCAAATTGGTTGATAATCGTAATTTGGGACAGCAGCATGAGGCTATAGAAGGATGTAATGGTAGTACTAGTATGAGAAATACCAGGGTCCCATTTTACTAAACATCTTACAAAAAAAAAATAGTCTTAAGTCAAAATCACAAATCATACCTGGTGTTTTCATTCATTCATAAATTCTGCCTTGCAATACCTCTTTGGAATCATTATGCATGGCAGAATTCCTTTTATAGTTACTTAGTGGCAACAAGATTGCAAGATCTTTAGTAAAACGGGCCCCAGGAATCTAGTGTTAAATACTAACTGAAAAATTGTTAAAAGTGGCATAAATTCCCATTCATACAAACTCTTCAGTCATCTTGAGACAGTTATAAAAAAAAACAGAACATCCCCATGAATGTAAACACTTCATTCAGCTCTTATGACTTGTTGTGAAGAATACTGAATGAAATATTGTGGCTAATTACCCATAGACCCTACATTCTATAGTATTGAACAATCCTAACTTGGCCCATTTCTGTTTTGAAATTTCATGCACAGGCTTATATTTATGGATTTTTATGAAACTTTATAAATTTCCCTATCATTTAACCTTTATAACCTTGCCAGTTTTGGCGATATAAAAATTTTTCTAGTTGCAGGGGTTTTGATATCTTGTGAAGTTGTCACAATCGTAAATGGTTGGATTTAAAAGTAATCATGCAAAAACTAAGCTTAATGTCACAAGTACATATATTCAGATAAAAACGAAGAAAAAAAGGTTGATACCTATATAATATTATAGTTGATTGTCCTGTTTGCAGTTTAAAGAAATTCTACATTTTTGGGTCAAGAAAATTCAGCACAATGCTAGTAAACACTCAAATGCGCTTGCGGTATCTTATTTTATTGTTATTACCTATAGATGTGGTGCATGACCTTACTTTCTTACCTCAATACTAGGGAAAAATCATGTCTTGCCCTGCATCAGGAATACAAAGTTGTATAAATTGTCAGTAAATTATACCCTCCTTTGCAGGTAAATGCATGTGTAAAGCAGGGTATATTTTGAAATCAGTAAGCACCATTCTGTCGTCCTGAACACATGGCTGTATTAACCAATTATCAAACAAACAACACATTTTAACACTTTCCTGTTTTACAAAATTTTGGACCTGTCCAAATTCAAAGGTTTTGCAGACGAAAATTTAAAGTGGATTTAATTTGAAAAATAACCATTCTGTAGGGAAGAAAATAGTGTGGCAAAATAAGAAATTGCTTGTCAGAAGCAATTTCTTTTCTTTTCACAATGTTTTCTCAATCATAAAATCACAGGCACGTAAAAAGCAGGGATTAAACAGCAAAGGGTTAAACTGGTATTATTTCAAAGAAGATGCAGAAGTCAAGTAATAGTTGGTGAAATTTTACAGATCTTTATTCTGCATAATTAATGAACTGGCAGGGCGGGGCTTATCCGTGAAGTAATTTGACGAGTTTACTTTTCAATAGTTTGGGTTCTTTCGAATTTTAGTCGGTAATCATCGTTAACTGGTAGAAGGCCACTGGGGCTATTGCTATGGCGCTGTGTCCATCGTGCGTCTGTCTGTGCTTCCGGTCGTAAACTTTTTCTTTGAAAATCTTCTCCTCTGCAGAAACTTCTGGATGAATTTCAACCAAACTTCACAGGAATGATCCTTGGATCTTTCAAAGTTGTTCAAAAATTTTTGATCCATTGAAAAACATGGATTTAATGGGTGTGGCTAATTTCAAAATATGGTAAAAAGTGACTTTTCTCAGAAAAAAAGACATGGTTACCAATTGAATTTTACATGAATGATCCTTGGATGACCCTTTATCAGTCTGCAAAACGATATTGTGATCAGATGAAAAATATGTATTTAATGGGCGGAGGTCATTTCTCTATATACTATATGGTGGAAACTTTGAAAATCATTGTCTCAGAATCTAATCAATTGATATCAACCAAATTTCACTGGAATGATCCTTGAATGACCCTTTATCAGTCACCAAAAATTATTGTGATCAGATGAAACATTTCTATATTATGGGTGGAGGTCATTTCTCTATATGTTATATAGTGGAAACTTTGAAAATCATTTTCTCAGAATCTAAGTGATGGATATCGACCAAATTTCACTGGAATGATCCTTGAATGACCCTTTATCAGTCACCAAAAATTATTGTGATAAGATGAAACATTTCTATATTATGGGTGGAGGTCATTTCTCTATATGATATATTGTGGAAACTTGAAAATCATTTTCTCAGAATGCTACCAATGGATATCGACCAAATTTCACTGGAATGTTCCTTTGGTGACCCGTTATCAGGCTGCACAAAATTACTGTGATTGGATAAAAAATATGTATTTAACAGGCGGAGGTCAATTTTCTATATTTTATTAATCGACCATGAATTTTTCTTCGCAGAAATATTTCATAATAATATCGCATCTTTATTGGACAACAGTGTGATTTTCTAGCTATCTAGGTTCAGGTAAGCGATTAAGGACCATCCAGGTCCTCTAGTTTTATGTGCCCTTGAGTTTGACAAAATTTCATTTTTCAACTTTATTATTACTCCGTTGTCCATCATGGTTATTATCACTACAATATCAATCAATTAGTTAATCAATTAGTCAGTCAAATATTAGCTTTCTTCTGCTTTGACCACATTACTGCCTTTTAATTTGTGTTTGCTCTAAGAATCCAAATTTCGAAAAAATCAAGTCAAAACTTTTATTTGCTATTACAAGAAATTCAGGCCTGTGGAGCTATTCAAGCCATTCATGGCTTTCTAGTCCAAAATGTAGTCCAAAAATGTCTTCTATTTTGCTTTTTACTTCAGTGGGGTCATGTAGGAGTTGGTACAGATTTAAGAATTAAAATCATACTGAAGTAAATAACATTTCTTCAAGCTCAATTTGAAACATTTTAGAACACGAAAAAATTTACAAGAAGCCATGTACATTGCCAAGAGCTGCTCATATTGCAGTTGAAAGTGCTTCAGACTACTAGGTATTCCAATTTCCAACACATGTATGCATTTCTTTCTAACAATAACTGGGCAGATATCCCTAAATCTATGGGTGAGCAGCTGTGGCCTCAGAAAGGATGTCATTTTAGTACTGGTGAGAGAAATATCAGGAACCCAAGGTAAGATGCTATTGATGCCCCAAGATGATTGAAAAGGGATTTGAAAGGAGACATTCAAACAAACAAACAAACAAACAAACAAACAAACAAACAAACAAACAACATTGTTAAAATCAAAATTTAATGAGCCCCCACCATCCAAATGTTTGAAATTTTTTAACTTTCCAAATATTCATCATTGCATGATATTATTTTTATTCTTAATAATTCTGAGGTTTAAGTGCAAAAGTATGGCTATTACTCGTGTAATTGCTACAGGCAATTGCACTCAAAGCCCTTATTTCCCTTCCTGTCAAAGACCAAAAACCCTAGGGCACTTGTGTTGTTGAAATGAAAGCACTCCCATATATAAAGATAATTATTACCAGAATGACAGCAAACTTCATCATTCATTTTCAATACTTCCCTTCCTATTTTCACCTATTCAATTATATAGAAAATATGACATTTTTTTTTAATTTTAAAGAACAGTAAAAAGTATACACACAGTAACTCCTGTATTAAGCCACCACAAATGGAACCACCATAAGGTGTTCATTAAAGAGAGTGGTCAATTAAGATACATTTTGTGTTAAAAGAATTGTTGAAGAAAGATAATTTTGATCAAATATGTAAATAATTGCGAATTTCTCAATAATTATATGCAGTAAAAACTCATTTGAATAGTCTCAATGAGACAATTCTTTGAGTTTCTACAACATGGAATTCATTTACAAAAATTTTTAGAGAAAAATACTATCTAATTTTCATATATTTTGTAATAGACTTGGTTGCTAGAGCAACACAGACTGTACTTCTTATTGTACTGATGGATTTGTGCGAAATAGTTGTAACTACCAATAAACAAATAGGCAGTTACAACTGTTTTGTGCTGAGCAATCAATATACTACGAATATAATGAATAGACCACTCAAATTGCTAAAAAAATGAGTCATCATTTGCTATAGAATTTTTGCATAACCCCTTACCCATACAATTTCGCATTTGGATGCCCCTGAAGAAATAGGTTCAGAAAACATTTTGGAATATTAAGAAATTGCGTTTGAATATTGCATTTTAATTCCGATGTGTCAAAACTTCTTTTGCTATTAACCAGAAATTTACATTAAAAGAAGCTTTTCGTTCCTAAAATCCGAAATTTGTGCACATATTCATATGCAATGAAGCAGTGGGTTGCTATTATCAAGTTTGCAATAAATAGAGGATAATCGTTTGTTTCAGTGTAAGATCGATTTATATTTCATTGAGTGAACAACAAAAGCTATAGTTTCACGAGTGAAAATATAGCTTTTGTTGTTCATGAAATGAAATATTAATTGACCTTACTTGAAAATAAATGATTATTCTATTTTTTTGAGACAAAATGTGAAATTGGTTTGTGATATTTTCGTAAATTGTGTCATTTTGCACGTGATTGCTATGCAATGTTCATTGTGACGTCACTTATTTTGATCTGCATAGACAACGTCAAATAGGGTGAAATGCACAAAAGCAGGGTACAACTTTTTGATAATTTCACTGCTTGTGCTTATTTCTCGATAAACCACCAAAAAGGCATCAAAGAAGTAAATTTCACTTTATTTGCTTCCATATATTTACAGTTAGAACAGCTTGCCTATGCCTGGATGGAGAGACAGAAACAAGGTGGGGCATACAGTAGTCACCGTGCTCAGACAGAAAAACATGTGGTTGTCTGTACAACAACGTTACAGGCGGATACGGTCATGGACTTTCTGAATGAATTCTACTCACATCCTAAACTGCAGGTAAGAAAAGCATACAGACAGAGAAATATATCCTAGAATGGCAAAGAAAATGCCATTACTACAGCTTTATTCAAGCTATTGCTATGACATCTTTTCCCCCACAACAGTATAGTTGTTTGTACAACCACTTTACAAGTAGATACTGTCCTGGACTTTCTGAAAGAATTCTACTCACATCCTTAATTACAGGCAAGAAAAGCAAAAACAGAAACACAACCTAGAAAAGTCATCAATTAGTATTTTCCTTATACCAAGCTCAAAGTCAGGGATTGAAATCAAGGTACCAAGGTCAGCTGCGTTCAGGATGACAAAACGGTGCAAACTGTTTCCTAATTTTACCCCGCTTTGCACGCAAGTACACATGCAAATCGGGATAAAATTGGCTAACAACTTGCACTGTTTTGTTATCCGTAACGCAGGGCAGATGTAAACAAAACTGAAACAGAAAGCTTTACAATTCCATCAACATAAGCATTTATGGTACAAATCTCAAATTTTGTGTAATAAAAGCCCTGATGAATATGTATTTTTTGACATAATTTTCCGGTTTCAAAGAGGTCAAGGTTATTTTTGTCAAGGTAAGAATTTTTGAAAATTTGCTATTCATCAGTATTTGTGTTTCACAAACACTTTTATTATGTTATTCCAGGATTACTATGTTGTGTTATTGTCCCCCTGTGAATTGGACCCTACCATGAAGATGTTACTTCAAGTACCCATGTGGGCCCAAAGGGTCATTTTTATACAGGGATCAGCCCTCAAGGACACAGATCTTGCTAGATGTAGGGTTCAAGATGCAGAGGCATGTTTTATACTGGCTGCAACACAAAATGTGGAAAACAAGGAAGCAGCTGTAAGTCACTTTCTTTCTAAGGTGATATCAATTTTCATGTTGAAATGCAAGAAATATGAATAAAGTAAAAAAAAATTCTATAAATATAAAAGAGTATAAAAGCCTCATATAGGGTTTATGAAAATAGTATTTCATGTGTGGTAATGAAATATAATGAATATTGTCTGAATGAAAAATATCATTATTATGAGCCTGTGCATGACATTTGCAACAATTTCATGGACATACTGTATTTCTCCTAATAAACACTCCCTGGAGCTATACAAAGCATAGTCAGGGAGCTTTTATTTCCTATGCATTTTCTGATTTAATAAATCATTGAAAACAATGTCTTTTAGGCACACTTCCCTTTAATTTGAGGTAAACTTCCTCTAAACAATCATATAAATGATTTTTTTAGAGGAAATTCAGCTCAAATTGGAGAAGAAAAAAAAAGTCAATAAATTCCCAAAGCTTAAGCATTTGAATTGTGATAGTGCTTCTGTTAGGGAGGGCGCTATTATTGGGGGAAATACGGTTCATTCAGATGTCTGGACGATCACACAGTACTAGTATTCTGTCCTTGTGATCAGAGACTATAGGTCTGTATAGCAATTGATTCAGGCAAACTGAAGAATCTAATCAGACAGACCTATACACAGCCTGACTAGAGACTTAACTTTGAGTGCAAGTGAAAGTTTGGAAATGTCACACACAGGCTCATATATCTGGCTTTCCTATGTCTATCACTATTTAGGTGGTGCACCCGTAATAGTTCCACATTATTTTGATAGTAATGAACTTTAACAATGTTAACCAAGGTTTCCTAATGATTTCATTAGGAGACCTTGGTCAACATTGTGAAAGTTCCTGAGTGCCAAAATGTTACGGAACTATTATGTGTCCACTACCTTAAAACTTTTCATGACTTTTATGGCATATTCCTTATTTCCATGAAAATTTTGCAGACTGTATAGACTAAGATCAGCCTGCATAGATTTGCATCTTAGCCTAGAGTGAAAACGGTTGCTAATGAATGTTTGTGGGGAATACATGAGCCCTACTGCTTGAAATATTTGGAATGTTAAAATGCAATTTGTTTGAATTGAAATTAAAATTCAGCATGTACTACACCATCAACAACAGCATTTTCATTTTGTTCACTCAGTAAATTCAGTTAAGTGAATGTAGTGGTCCTTTTAGTTAGTAGGGGTAGATAACTCTTATACTGCTGAATATGATTTTGTTTCATATAAATTGCCAATATTTGAGATTTTTAGCTCCACTGGCCGAAGGCCAGCTAGCTATTGTCTTGGCGGTGTGTCCCTCGTGTGTCAGTCCGTGTGTCTGTGTGTGCGTAAACTTTTTCTTTAAACATCTTCTCCTCCCAAACCAATGGGCGGATTTTGATGAAACTTGGTAGAAATGTTTCTTGGGCGACCCTCTTCTAAAATTGTGAAAGAAATTTTGATTGAGCCCCAAATATGGGCGTGGCAGGGTTTGGCATTTTTTCACTTTGAAATCTTTAAAAATCTTCTCCTCCCAAACCATTGGGCCAATTTCAATGAAACTTGGCATGGATGTTCCTTGGGTGACCCTTTACCTAAATTGTTCAAGAAATTTTGATTGACCCCCAAATATGGGCGTGGCAGGGCGGGGCTAATTTTGAGCCCAAAATCTTTGAATGACATCTCCTCCTGAACCACTTGGCCAATTTCAACCAAACTTTACCAGAATCTTCCTTGGTTGACCCTTTACTTAAATTGTTAAAGAAATTGTGATTGGTCCTTAAATATGGGCGTGGCAGGGCGGGGCTTATTTGAGCCCGAAATCTTTGAACAACATTTCCGCCTAAACCATTTGGCCGATTTCAATGAAACTTTACCAGAATGTTCCTTGGGAGACCCTTTCCAAAAGTTGCTCTCAAATATTGATTGGCCCATAAATATGGGTGTGGCAGGGTGGGGCTTATTTGAGCCCAAATTCTTTGAAGGACATCTCCTCCTGAATCACTGGGCTGATTTCAATGAAATTTTACCAGAATGTTCCTTCTGTGACCCTTTTCAAAAATCGATGCGAAATATTAATTAGCCCATAAATATTGGCATGTCAGGGTGTGGCTTATTTTGAGCCCTAAATCTTTGAACTACATCTCCAGATGAAGGTTGGGCCAATTTCAATGAAACTTGAGAATTTTGGTGCAAATTGAGCCATACCCAATTAATTAATATAAAATAGGTCTTAAGAGATTTCAAAGTGTTGTTTTCATTCAAAGAAAGATTCAATTAATGCAAGTCTAATGATGTTAAAGCCAGTGGAGCGATACAGGCCCTCTTGGGCCTCTTGTTATCCCCCTCCCCCCCCCCCCCCCCCCCAAAAAAAAAAAAAAAAAAAAAAAAAAAAAAAACTAGGGGGGTATGTTGGAGTCAGCTTGTAGGTCCATCCCTTTGTCTGTCTGTCTAGCTTTTTTACCCGGAAGTTTTCCAAGGAACTGATAAGTGTGTTTCATTTAAACTTTACAGATGTAATCAGTATCAGGCAGAGATGTGCAAGTGATATTATGGTTAAGATTCATTGACTTTTGACATGATATAGATGACACCCTGACATGCCAATATTTATGGGCTAATTAATATTTCGCATCGATTTTTGAAAAGGGTCACAGAAGGAACATTCTGGTAAAATTTCATTGAAATCAGCCCAGTGATTCAGGAGGAGATGTCCTTCAAAGAATTTGGGCTCAAATAAGCCCCACCCTGCCACACCCATATTTATGGGCCAATCAAAATTTTGAGAGCAACTTTTGGAAAGGGTCTCCCAAGGAACATTCTGGTAAAGTTTCATTGAAATCGGCCAAATGGTTTAGGAGGAAATGTCGTTCAAAGATTTCGGGCTCAAATAAGCCCCACCCTGCCACACCCATATTTAAGGACCAATCAAAATTTCTTTAACAATTTAAGTAAAGGGTCAACCAAGGAACATTCTGGTAAAGTTTGGTTGAAATTGGCCCAGTGGTTCAGGAGGAGATGTGAATGATGAATGAATTCTTGTTTTCAGGACCAGCACACAATCTTGAGGTCTTGGGGTATCAAAGATTTTGCTCCAGAGTGTCCTCAGTATGTACAGATATTTAGACCAGAAAACAAATTCCATGTCAAATTTGCTGGTAAGCACTTTATTTTGAATTTTTAAACTTTTTTTATTTTAGCTGGGCTGTTTTTTTTAACAAAAAGTAGAGCAATTGTTGCCATCTTTGAGTCATTGTCAAGGAGTTGGACTTGGGCTTTAGCATGGACGTGATAAAACTTTTACCTTGGTCATATCTCTATCTACCATTTTTGAAGATATCCCCTTGAAACTCAGCATTTGTGTCCATCATCGCAAAGCTAGCAAAGGAGATAACTTAGATTTTTGATTTGCATGTCGAGCACTTGAAACTTAGCTTGGCATCTGTAGGAGCTGGGCTTGTTTGAAAATTTGGACAAACCCTAAATGAAAAAGAATGAAGACAACAATTTTGGTTAAATGATATAAAGCCATCATTTATTGTATGAATATGGATTGTTTTTTGCATTCAACATTTCATTTTTTCCACAATATTTTCTGAAATGATTAATGATAATGATATAAAATTTGGAGACTGTGCTAGAAAGAATTAATAAAATCCCTTTGCCAAAGAAAAAAAAATATGATGCTCTTCATAGATTTATACATTGAGCAATTACATTTATCTAAAATTCGAATTTGTCCTCTCATTTGAAGCTCAATATATGATTTTAGTTTTGTCAAATTTTCTAAGGTTTAAATGTATGATACATACTTAGTGGTTTGTATTAAAAAACATATCAAATGAGGCTGGGAGTATTGATAATTGTCGAGGCTCTGGCGAGACTATTGCCAGTTCCCACAATTAAGTTAGATGTTGTTTTTTTTTAATACAAACCACTAAGTATGTATCATAATTATCTTAAAATCTCTATTTGCCTTGCTTTCGTCGATGTTTCTAACAGGAATGCAAGTTTCTAAAAATAACCACATTATATCATTGTTCTAAAAATATCCATGTGATATCAAAAAAAATATCAAATGGGATGTTGTCACACAGATATTTGTACAAATATAAGATAATTTCTTTTTCAGAGCATGTAGTATGTGAAGATGAGTTCAAGTACGCCCTTCTTGCCAACAACTGTCTATGTCCAGCTACATCAACCTTGGTCACTTTGTTACTACATACTTCACGAGGACAGTAAGTTATAGTTACAATACCCCCTTCTCGTGATCAGTTAACTAGTTGCTAGCCAAACTACCTGATCTTGGACATGGAAATCTTCCTCAGATAGGAAAACCTCAATGGGAGATTGTTATTCGCCTTAGTTAGTATTAGTTATACAATATCATTGCAAGATTTCACATGTTTAATTAACACTGAAACTTGACAAAATTTTCTTAGGGACTGGCAGCTTTTTTTGTGTGGGGCATGTATGAGTGCAGCAATTTTTTTTATCTGATTATTAGTAAAATGTGTCATATCCAAGACATCATAACAACCACCTAACCCTTGTCATGCTGAATGAAAACCTGTGAAACATTATATTCAAAGTGCTGAAGACACTGAAAGAAGAAGGAAATGTCTATATTTCTCTTGAAACAGGTGGTATAAACTAAAATCAGACCACAAACATGTTAACATCTTACCAAAACTGTAAAATTCTAGGTTCAGCATGACAATGGTATAGTTAGTGTTTTCAGACTTTTATTTTGGACCTATATTCAGGGTTATATGAACTTGAACCATGAGTCTCGTTTTTGACCAGAATATATCAGAAGTTTGATCTTCTTGGCTTTAGCTAAAGAAAGCAAGCATTCATCAGCATTTTCTCTCTTTCAGAGAGGGACAGACATCTGCAGAAGAATGGCAGAGATTGTATGGTCGCTGTTCTGGGAATGAGATATATCATATCAGACTGGGAGATAGTAAATTCTTCGGTGAATACAAAGGGAAGAGTTTTACATATGCCTCATTTCATGCTCACAGAAAGTAAGCACTGGTAGATAATTCACTCTTTATCATGTAATAAAGCCTGTATTGACCTGATATCACCTGCTGATAGTGTAAAATGATGTCAGGCAGTTGATTTTTAGAAACAATTAGCATATTAATGATCATAAACAAAATGATCTTCACCTGAATTTCTTTGAATTTGAAGGTTTCCTAAAATACTAAGCCCATTAAAATGGTTGCATAATAAATAGAATAATTTGTTAATCTCATTAATTATCAACATTATCTCATCTCGGCAGTGAGAAATTAACATTTCTCAACACAGTCTTGTCATGAAAAATTCTCCCAATGTCATCGAGAACATTGATATTGAAAGGCACTAACATATTATTCTTTATTTCATAACCTTGTTACTAACTTGAACTTATGAAACTTATCTTAACCCTTGTCATGCTGAATAAATTTTGGCTAAAAATTTGCATCAAAATCAAAGGGCAAAAAGCACTGGAGGTACCAACTATTGGTCAATTTTGAACAACTAGATCTATTGACAATTTTGGTTTGAAAGTGAGAAACAGGTGGTGTAGACTAACATCAGACTGCACCTATGGGCAGGCTGATGTTTGTCTATAGCTCCTGCCAAAGCACAAATATTTCGGGTTCAACATGACAAGGGTTCAATATCCCTACCATCATGACATCATAATCATGAGAAAATAAAACAAGAGGAAGCAATTAATAGAAGTGGTAATAGCTTGTAAGCCTAAAAAACATTGATTGTGACAATAATGTCACCTCAGGGTTAAATGTTGGGCTTAAATGTTTGTCAAACACATATTGTTTATAGATGTGCCAGCCAAATGCAAATATGGCTATCAGGGTTTTACACTAACTACTTTTTGCCACAATTCTAAAGGACCTGTGAGCCTTTAGAATTTCTTAGAAGTCCTTTCTGATGAAAATAGGTCCTGCAAGAAAACTGGATATTATTTAGCAATATAGGAGTAAATTGTAGGAAGATCATTGTGGAAAAAGAAGGAATTGCTTGTACCAGAAGAAATGACAAACAATTTCTTCTTTTCCCACAATGATTTCTACAGGAAAATAAAAAGTATCATTATTGGAAAGGCAACAAGAGAGGAAAAACTAGATAGACTAAAATATGATACGGCCATTACTTACAGGCCTGAAGGACCGTCAACATGGTTACTTTTACCAGTCCTCCTTTAAAAGTCCATGTCTCGGGCCTTAGGACTGGTATCACGATTGTGGAATTCCAATGTCTGACTTATCGCACTTGCGAGCAATAACATGTTTTCCAGGTGACTTGTCCCTGGACAAGTAAAAACCAGAGCTTAGCTTGGAACAGTACTAAAAGTATCTAGAAGAAAAATTATCCTAATGTTTGTATCAAAGGGTAGAAAACATTGTCTTTAATAAATAAAATGCTGCCTTGCAGTATTTCCTTCATTAAACACTGTTTTCTCAATATAAATATCAAATTATTTTTTGCAGACAAGTTAAAAACTTTAACCTTGCTTATATTTTCTGTAAGCTTTAAACTAGAGACATCACTACTTCATATGCACACTCATTAGGTGATAGGCTTTCACCATAGACAAAGGTCCTTGACAATTTGACCTTGACCTTGACCCTTTGTGGACTTAGAAAAACTTTAACCAAAAAACTTTAACCAAAAACTTTAACCTTGCATATATTTTTTTAATGCTCTAACCTAGGGACATCATAGCTTCATATATATACTCACCAGGTGATAGGCTTTCACCAGAGACCAAGGTCCTTCACAATTTGACCTTGACCTTTACCATTTGTGGACTTAGAAAAACTTTAACTGAAAACTTTAACCAAAAACTTTAACCTTGCTTATATTTTCTGAATGCTTTAACCTAGAGACATCATTACTTCAAATACATACTCATTAGGTGATAGGCTTTTGTGAGAGATAAAGGTCCTTGATAATTTGACCTTGACCTTTTATGAACTTAGAAATACTTTAACCGAAACTCTTTTACCAAAAACTTTAACCTTGCTTATATTTTCTGAATGCTTTAACCTAGGGACATCATTACTTCATTTACATAGTCACCAGATGAAAGGCTTTCACCAGAAACCAAGGGCCTTGACAATTTGACCTTGACCTTTTATGGACTTGGAAAAACTTAAACTGAAAAACTTTAACCAAAAATTTAACCTTGCTTATATTTTCTAAATGCTTTACTCAGGGACATTATTGCTTCATACACATACTCTTAGGTGATAGGCTTCTTCAGGGACCAAGTTCCTTCACAATTTGACCTTGAAATTGACCTTTTGTGGACTTAGAAAAATTTTAAAGAAAAACTTCATGTTTGATACAAAGAAATTCCATTGGTAACCTCATCTGCTTGTAGGCTTTCACTTTACCCTAACCTTATACATGCAATTAAAACAAAAAAGGTTTTATATTTCTTAATTACTACTCAAAAAGATATATATTAGATCATGGACTTTAACATTGAAAGAAACCACTTTGAACTTCGGTCTTCGGACAAGCGCTGTTTGTGACAAGCAGCTGTTAGGGCGAGCTACATTGTCCGCGGACAACTCTTGTCTGGTTTTATCACAAGAATTAGGGTCATATAATAAATAAAACATCAAATTTGTGCTCATTAAATACCAAATTTACCAAACTCGTCACCTATAACAGATAAAAACTCGGAGCAGCCTCGTTTTTATCTGTTTATAGATGACTTGTTTAATAAAATCCGTATTTGATGACCATTCATTCAATATCATCCATATATTATAGGACTGTAGTTTTCTGTACTTTCTTTTCTTCTCAGATATGGAGTATCCCTGGTTGGTATCCAGCAGAACTCGCCAGGCTCAACGATCCAGTTAAACCCTGGTCCCCGACATATCATGAAGGAGACAGACATGTGTTTCTACATGAACATTACCAAGGAGGAGAACTCTGCCTTCATTCTTGCTCATCCTAACCAGGAGGAATCCAAGTCAGACAGACGCTTGTTCCAGGGTATGGAACATAAGTCAAAGGTGGCCAGTGTCATAGCCAGCGTTGGTAAGTACTTTAGATAGAGAATATTGAATGAGTGGTCATGAAATACTGAATTTATTAAACGAGTCATCCATAAACAGGTAAAAACGAGGCTGTGCCGAGTTTTTTATCTGTTTTAGATGATGAGTTTAATAAATTCTGTGTTTTATGAACACAATTTTTTTTATTTTATTTATAATATGACCTGAATTTTTGCAAAAAATCATCAAAATTCTTGAAATTCAGTATTTAAGTTTTCCGTGAAACATAAAACGCTGTCACAAAACTAACGCCAGAATATACACATAATGATGTCATTTTCGCGGTAACCAAATAGCGTTGTTATTTGTTCTAAGCTTGTTTGCATGGTTATTCCACTAGTGTAATAACGCCCGTGTAATATCAAAATTATTCAATGGGGTAATTTCACTTCAACAGCATAGGTCATTTAATAAATTGGGTCATTTTTGAGTTTACTCACTTTTGCATCTCCACGGCTTTTAACGAAAATAACAAGTTGATATTTACGTGGGAGAGAAATATCGAGGGGTCAGCGTAATACTATTGTAAGTGCCTAAAAATATATAGGCACTTACAATAGTATTGCACTGATCCCTCAATATATGTTCTTGCATTCTATAATATACTTAGAAGACAAAAAATGATCACTTAAGTGAGATTCTTGAGTTCCTGTGTTTCATTTGAAAAAAGTCTGAAAGCTGATTTTCAGTTATGGTTGTTATACACCACACCTACAAAGTAGGGGTGTGTGTGTTTAAACCTGTTTTACTATCAATCCATCCATCCGTTTTAAGATGGTTGTATCGGACTCTCAAGAACAATGTGGCCTCGAATCATGAAACTTTATACAATTGTTGCCCATGCCCCAAGGAAATGACCTGTTGCTTTTGGGTCTTTAAGGTAAAGGTTATTGGTTGAGGTCACGAATGAACTTTGTCTGAAAACTGTAAGGAACTGGGACCAAGTGCCGTAAGGGGTATTAGTCTGCTTTGTGAAAGATGTAGTTATGTCAGTCTGATTGGCTCAGTTGGTAGAAAACTAAACATTAAACTTGAGGTGAGAAGTTTATTGCATTCATCTGTCTATCAATCTCTCCAAAACTACCTGAACACTATACAGTCCATCTTGCTCCAACTACAACGTTTATTAAGCAAACTTTTGTATTAAGCGACCTGATTCAAAATCCCCTTCTTTAATTGGAAATAACTTAAGAATTAGACACGATTGGTTTAAAAATTATTGTTAATGAATCATATGATGTTAAAACTCAATAGAATCATCACTAAGACGATTCTATTGAGTTTTAACAACAAATGATTATTGATGGAATGCACTTGAAGGGGGGATTTATTGATTATTGATGGAAAATGGCTTTTCATTTTTGACAAGCACTTGAAGGGGGGATTTATCCACTTTGCAACCGTGTTGTTATTTCTTCCTAGGAACCATGGCCCTGGAGCTTCAACACACAAGGTTAATTAACGCACCTCCTGAGATGAAGAGGACAGGAAGTAGGCGGACACAGCTGGAGCCCCCAAAGGGCCACGCCAGTCTGCAGAAAAGACCAAGTATAGCCCCTGTACCAGCGGTGTTGGAGTCAGGGGATATATCAATAAATATCGAAGATGAAACATTGTCAGAGGATAGCCTCCTCTTTGCTGACGAGGACGATGATCCTAGGTATGGTAATTTGGTCTTTGCTTGACATTTCCAACAATTTCACATGTGCACAATGTTAAGACTCTGATCAGCCTGTGCATCTGCACAGTCTGATCAGTGTCTTCACTATGCACTTTTGAAATGAATAATTACAGATCTGTGGTCTCTGTTCATAGGTTTTCACAGAATTTTCAGTGTACTGTGTCCAGGCTGCTCAAAGACTGTCAAATCATACACTCGTGAAATTGTTGGAAATGTATGACTTACTGTTCAACATTAGGGTAGTTGGTTTGATTCCTGGTGGAAGCACATATTCTTCCAACATAATTATCCCATCCAAGTTTGATAGTAGCTTGAGGCTTCTTATGGATGCAATGCATTACTAGTGCGAGAAATACCAGGAATCCATTGTAGAATGCTTTAGGCTTCCTTCTTAGTTTAGAACAAGGTTTTCCACCAGTCACACTTTATGAATAGATCCATCTATATGTCATTTAACTACGGAGGAATCATTAATTCCAAGAATATTCTTTTACTTACATTTCAGTTTAGTGCGAGGCTTTCCTCCAGTTACACCTTATATTGGGACCAGTCCTACGTTATGTCATTTAGTCAGGGAAAAACGACCAATATGCTGTTTACAGCTAGTCAAGGTAAAATAAACCGTCGTGTTTCATGGTAATGAGGTACCAAGACACACAATAGAAAAAAATGATATGTTTCTAGTTAGAGAGGGGAGGGGGTACAAAAGATTGGTTACATTGCCTCTTGCAATTTTTGCAAACTGATATTTTTTGTTTGAATTGCCTAACTATAGAAACCAAAAATGAATGTGAGCTTTTGGAACATAATATATTTATTAAAACATAAATCAACATAAATATAATAACATAATCATAATATAAAACTTAAATCAACTTGGAAGTTTGATCTCTCTTTATCTCTTGTAAGAACATAATATATAAGTATACTTTCTTCATTCCTTAATTTCAGTATCTTTTCTGCAATTTAAATACCTTTGAATTATTTAAATCTATGAGAAAGCATCAATTAAAGCATTAAGGTAGTGGACCCATAATAGTTTCACAATATTTCGGAACACATGAACTTTCACGATGTTGACTGAGGTTTCCTAATAAAAATCAGTAGGAAATCTCTGTTAACACTGTTAAAATTCATTACTTCATAAACTTTGCGGAACATTTACAGGTCCACTACCTTAAAGAAATAGACAAGTCATTTGGTTTTCTAGTAAGAATGATTTATGTTTCATTTAGTAAACAATAGAAACTATATTTTCATGAGTAGCCAAGACACTCATGAAAACATAGCTTTTGTTGTTCACTTGAACAATCAATCAACACTGAAACAAATGATTTTCTTCTATATATTACATTGGAAAATGTAAATTTTAATGCAATAAAATACTTTCAAACACTGATGATTGCAGGTTTGTGACCACTGTAGTTTTAAGAACGCCAAAGAATACAACTGGTCTAACCCTGCTGTTATTGTGGCAGCGGACTACGCCTCAAATGGTCTCTACAACTTTATAGTACCTCTCCGGTCACATGCTAGACCTAGCTATACACTCAACCCTATAGTACTTCTGCTGGAAAAAAGGTAAATTCCCATATGTAGTATTAAACAAAGATTTTTATATGCCTTTCCAAAGAGTTTATCCCGTATTATGTGATCACTCTTGGTGTCCAGCAGGCATGTCTTGTCTACTACTTTGTCCAGAGCATATCTCTGTCACCTTAAGTCAAATGGACATGAAAATTGGCAGTTATATTCCTCTCATGATTTTGGAGTGCAGTGCATATGAATAACAACTCTACCTAGCACCCTTTGTTGGTTTTTAGTTTTCAATTCAAAATCTTCTCCCCTTGTTGACATCCAGCAGTGTTACAGGCTTATCTTATGTCAATTTTTAGCTCGGCTGTTTTCGGAGACGTATTGCTATAGCCTTCCTGTTGTTGTTGTTGTTGTTGTTGTCTTCATCGTCATGCGAAAACTTTGACATTTTGTGATATCTCTGGTTCTACTGAAAGCATTTACTTGAAACTTGGCACACATATTCACCACCAAAAGAGCAACCTATACTATCAAGGGGGATAACGCTAGTTCCACCTTGTTAGAAGAATGCTTACCAATAATGTGCCTTGAAATACAAGATGTTTTTGACTGGATATGATTTTATAAATCAGAAAATATTTTTCTGGGCTGGAGTTGGTAAACTTTTCTCTTTCTCAACTCAAAATGTTCTGAAATGTCAACTTGAGATTTAAACCATGAGTCATACTAAAAAAAGAAGGTAAAATATATATTAAATAAGTTTTTATAAAAAACAACATATAAATATTATCTTCAAAGTACTAGTTACTAGATAGTTTTAAGGTAGTGGACCTGCAATAGTAATAGCAATAAGTAATGAACTTTAACAGTGTAAACAGAGGTTTCCTACTGATTTTCATTAGGAAACCTTGGTCAACATTGTGAAAGTCCTCGAGTGTTGAAATGTTGCGGATCTATTACAGTTCCACTACCTAAAGATGTGAAAAAAATGCTCTCAACTTATTGAGCTTAAGTTAATGACAATTTAATTAATTTTCAGGCCTGAAACTGCTTTCCTTGAGACTATTTGTCATTTTCCTATGGTGTATTGGATGTCAGGGAGTATAGAATGGTATGTGAAATTATGATTATAATAAAGACGGTATCAGAATATGATATTTCTTACAGAAGGGTTCATTGTTCAGATAATCAGTCTTGTTTAATATTTTGCATCTTTTTAATTTAACTTAAAAAATAATTTTTTACATAAAAGTTCTAAGACAGCCATATGCTCTAAATATGTGTAACCCCACCATTGGACATCAAAATAAACTAGTTTTTGCAATATTTTTGTAAAACTGAAAACCCATAAATCCCCCCACCCCCTAATAAATGCAATGATAAATTCAACGATAGGTCAATGCTCCTATTCATGACCAAATATAAAGCTATATTGTGAATCAAATGCTTAGAAAAATGATTTGCCATTAGTTTATCTTTGATTTTCAGAGTGCATTAACCTGGGAATATTCAAAAGATGTATAAAGCCACCTCCTACACATGGTAAATTGTATATTCAGTCATGAAACAGTTTTTGATCTTTACCTTGCATTGGTAATAAATCTTCAGCATTTGTCTGTATTTTAAAAGTGCAATACATTACATAATTGTTAATTGTATTTCAGTATTGATGATTTATTACAAGCTGGTATCAACCTGGCAGACAATGTTGTGATTGTAAATAAAGAGAGCTCAAACTCAGTGGAGGAAGAAACACTCTCTGATTGTAATACTATAGTAGCTGTACAAACCATATTTAGGTAGAGAAATACAGATTTAAAATCTGAGTGTCTTAAAATATGAATGTTATCTGGTGGAAGAATTCATTATAATGAGGCTTTTCCAAGTCATAATTTCTCCCAGCTAAGACCAGATAACCATGATATTTTGGGGCACTTTCTGTTATTTTGTTTGTCATGCAATCATGGATCAGCACTTAATTTTAATAAACCCTTAAAAAATCAAAGAATTTCAGCTGAAAGTGTATGAGAATTGTTTCTGAAAATAGACTGCTTGATATCAGGTCAGTACAACCTCATTGCATGATAATAACACTTTTAGTAGAACTTTGACAGTTTTAAGTAAAATATCTAGCACTGAATTGCGTTATATTTTTTTCTTGATGGAGTCAATAATAGTTTTAAAATTTCGTCTTTGAAATAAGAAAGAAAATAAGAAAGGAAATAAAAGAAGACTATTTGAGAAAATTTGTTTAATGAATGTAGCTCACTCCTTCAACCAGAGATTTGAGCATAATTTTGGAATACAGACTATTATCTACCTGAAAATTCTATTGCAGATTGTTTCCAAGTGCCAATATTGTGACAGAACTGACTCAATCCTCAAACATGAGATTCATGCAGTTCAGGGCCAATGATTCATATTCCTATGAACTGTCAAAACTAGAAAAGGTGAGAGCAAGCCATGATAGTTACTACCAAATAATAGGGAAGATGTCCCAAAACAAAAACTTGCTATTGGTTTGAAACAAAATTAAAATTCACAAAGCGTCATATGATGACGGAAATTTCGTAACTCCAGCTTAATGAAGTTAAAGTTATGAATGCCCAATGATGAAAGCATGTGGGTTTAGCTATGCCTATGCTTTGTCTGTGCAGGATGTCTTGGTATATACTGTCTGTCAATAATTTGTCTCCTACAAATTGGTTGATAATTGTTGACCTATGTGGGATAGCAGCTGGAGGCTAGGAAAGGATGTAATTTTAGTACTGTCGTGAGAAATACCAGGAATCCATTGTAAGGTGCTTTAGCCACCACAATATAACTGAAAGATTGTTAACCCTTGTCATGCTGAACCCGGAATATTCCTGCTTTGACCTACAGATGGGACTTTCAGTACTTTTTGCTCTTTGATTTTTGTGGAAATTTTTAGCCAAAATTTATTCAGCTCCAGCGAGATGCTCCAGCCATGTGATATAACTGAAAAAATGTTGAAAGCTGCGATTAACTCCATTCAATCAATCAATCAATCTTAACATTTGTCCTACTGAACTCGCAATATTCCTGATTTGGCAGGAGGTATAGACATAGATCAGCCTGCACATTTGTGCAGTCTGATCTATGTCTGTAACACCTGATTTTTAGCTCACCTGAGCACAAGGGTGAATATGAAAATCTTCAAAAATCTTCTTCTCTGAAACCAGAAGGTAGACAGCTATCATATTTGGTATGTAGCATCATCTAGTGGACCTCTACCAAGTTTGTTCATATCAAGACCCTGGGGTCATATTTGGGCTCTACCCAGACGCAACCCTTTTTATATAGAATCAAAGAGCAAAAATCTTAAAAAATCTTCTCTTTGAAACAAGATGGCAGAAAGCTTTCATATTTTGTATGTAGCATCACCTAGTGGGCCTCTACCAAGTTTGTTAATTTTCAGACCCTTGGGTCATATTTGGGCTTTGCCTGGGCACTTCCCTTTTAGCTCTTCTGAGCACAAAGGGTTAAAAAATGTAAATCTTCAAAAATCTTCTTCTCTGAAACCAGAAGGCAGACAGCTTTCATATTGGGTATGGCAGCAACATCTAGTGGACCTTTGCCAAATTTGTTCATATCAAGACCCTGGGGTCATATTTCGGCTCTACCCAGAAAAACCCTTTTTACATAGAACCAGAAAAAAATCTCCAAAAATCTTCTTTTCCCAAACCAGATGGCAGAAAGCTTTCATATTTAGTATGTAGCATCATCTAGTTGACCTCTTCCAAGTTTGTTCATATCAAGACCCTAGGATCATATTTGGGCTCCACCCGGGCACAACCCTTTTTACAAAGAATCAAAGAGGGAAAATCTTTTAAAATCTTCTTTTCCCAAACCAGAAGCCACACAGCTTTCATATTTGGTATGTAGCATCATCTAGTGGCCCCCCCTTCCAAGTTTGTTTAAATCAAGACCCTGGGGTCATATTTGGGCTATACCTGTGGGCATCCCTTTTAGCTCATCTGAGCCCGATGGGTGAAAATATGAAAACCTTCAAAAATCTTCTTCTCTGAAACCAGAAGGCAGACAGCTTTCATATTTAGTATGTACTATCATCTAATGGACCTCTACCAAGTTTGTTCATATCAAGACCCTGGGGTCATATTTGGGCTTTGCCCGGGCGCATCCCTTTTAGCTCATCTGAGCCTGATGGGTGAAAATAGGAAAACATTCAAAAATCTTCTTCTCTGAAACCAGAAGGCAGACAGCTTTCGTATTTAGTTTGAAGCATCATCTAATGGACCTCTACCAAGTTTATTCATATCAAGACCCTGGGGTCATATTTGGGCTCTTCCCAGGTGCAACCCTTTTTACATAGAATCAAAGAGTGAAAAGGCATATCTGTCTTGCTCTTGGCTGAAAACATTTCATGGTATTGATCTTTTGTAGAAATTGTCTCCTTGTTGACATCTGCCTATTTAATTAATGTGATGTCCCAGGGATCAAATAGACTCAGGTGAGCGATCTAGGACTGTCATGGTCCTCTTGTTCTATTTATCAGAAATAATTGTTTTTTTACTCAGAGGATAACACGATAAAGGGTTGAATGACTCTTATTTCCTTCATGGTCCTAACTCATTCCAGATCTTATCTAGCACATAGAGATAGAGAGAGGCAATGGTATCACTGCTACCCATTTCTACAGCTGGGTTAAATTGGGGCCCTATCTGTAAAGTTTCCTACCCAAATACACTACCCGCCTCCAGTGGGGCTTGAACCCTCAACAACCAGGTTACAAGTCGAGCGTGCTGACCATTTGGCCAACAAATATATTTTGGGAAATAATACTGACTCACAATTGTACATGGTTATGCTTTCAGAACTATGATTTTATTGTGTTATTTTATTGCAATTTTGCCAAGGTTTCTATAGGGGCGCTACCATACTTTGCTGCATCATGTAAAAACATGTTCTCTGTTGAACATTTTCCAAAAGCGGAGAGTTATGTGACCATCAAGGGCTTAACTCCCACTACGCAATTTAAAAGAAATAATTCACTGTTGAAAAAAATCGTTGATGAATAATCATAGCATCGAAACTATAGCTTATTCAAGCTGTAGTTACAAGGCTTTGATTATTCCCCAACGCTCAAATCAAAGAAAAGGTGCGGACGGAGGGCATTCATCTTTTGTCACAGTTCTCATATCGCCTTTGTCAAATATTTATTCTTGAATGTCTCCTTCTGAGTGCGTATAAATTTTAAAGTCCTAGATACCTGTATGACCATGGCACTCTTGTCCTCCATAATATTTCAGAAAGAGAAGGAGAGAGGATCACACATATCATACATGTTTAGACTGCCATTTGCGGGAGGGAATGTCTTCAGTGCCAGTATGTTAGATACGTTACTCTATCAGGCGTTTGTCAAGGACTATCTCATTACCTTTGTGAGATTATTACTGGGTATTGACCAGGCTGTGGGTTCGGGACACCTCTCTTGTGTAAGTTTGAATTCATTTATCCTTGGCAAATGATGACTTTGTGAGTAGAGTAACATTGACATTAGCTATTTCAGTTGATGAAATATATCAGTTATAAGGAAACTGCTTTACCATTACAAATGGACTATTTTTGTCAAACCTCCTTTTGTGAGAGGGACAAAGTTGTAAGTATGATGAGTCAAATGTTTGTGTGTTAGTGTGTCAGTCACACAATTAGTCAGAGCCATTACTCAAGCATTTATTAATGAATTTCAAAAAGACTTGGCACAGTCATTTTAGTTTTTGAGCTATTTGAAAGTTTGTTTTTTTTATAGCTAAAGTTCAAGGTCACTGCTTAAGGTTGAGATTGATCCTCACCCTAATTAATGTGACAATATAACATAAGTTATTATGGCACTTTTCATTTGTCTCCCGTGAAGGGTCAATTGAAAAGGAATGTGCCTAAGTGGGATGTTCAACTATTGGCTCAGATGAAATGAGCCAGTGTGTGAGATTTCCAAAAATTTCAGATAACCACAAAGTAAATACTCTGCCGAGCCTGTGACCAGAGTCCTTACAATATGATTTGTAGATAGATAAGTTCTCAAAGTATCTATAGACCATCAGATAACTTTATCTTTACAGTATTTGGCTGTCTACACTACTCAATGTTTGCCCCTAGCACACATTTCAAGTTGTTTGAAATGTCATGCACAGGCTCAAATATGGTTGTACTTGTGTAGGAAACAACAGGATACTTTGGGTTGATGTACCACCTGTAACTAAATAACTACAATGTGGTTGAAAGAGGCATATACTTCACATTTATAATCAAAGTTCTGAGAATTTGAATTTTTGTTTTTCAGATGAAGATTACCAAAGATGATCTCTGGATACGAACCTACGGTAGACTGTATCAAAAATTGTGTTCAACGACCTGTGAAATACCGATAGGAATTTACAGGACACAGACCAAATCTTGCCGGTCACCACCTGGAAATCAGTCGGTAATAAAATAGTAAAAACTTGAAAAGTAGTTTTAGTTACGATGCAATCTTCAGAACTGAAATTTGAGTATGTTTATTTCATACAAAAAAGTAAATCCCTCAAAAACCCGTTTTGAAAATTATTCCACCCTGAAAAAGCAGACTGAGAATAATAGCTATGGAAACATTGTGGGAAGCAAAGAAATTGTTTGATACAAACTATTTCTTAATTGTCCATAATGTTTCTTTCCTAAAGATCAAAAACAAAACTTTAATTGACATTTCTTGAAATCTGAAGATTTCTCTCCAAAATAGGACTTTGTCAAATAGTTGTAGAAAGAAGAATGACATTTGAGTTTCTAATTGAGAGCTTTTAATAAGGCTTTTAAGTTTCCTTTTGGAATAGATGTTTCAAATGTTAAATGATGTAGATTTATAATTTTGAAGCTTAGAAATTGGCTAGATTTGTAGCTTATATCTATAGTTTATTTATTCTCTGTATTTCAGACAGTTTTAGGAACCAATTAATTTTTATTTATAATATGACCTATGTTGCGGGAGTGAAATTACTGAAATGAATATTTTTGATATTACACAGTGTTATTACACTAGTGGAATAACTTTGCAAATGAGCTCAGTGCAAATAGCAATGCTATTTTGTAAATGACGTCATAATGTATGTATTGTGATGTCAGTTTTTAACAGTGTTATAAAGTTTCATGGAAAATTGAAAAAATTAAACTCGTCATCTATAAACAGATAAAAACTCGGCGCAGCCTCGTTTTAATCTGTTAGTAAATGACTCGATTATTAAATTCAGTATTCCATGACCACTCATGCAATATCCTCTATTTATATAATCAACATAAAAGAATTACATAGTTTGTCAGAATAAAACACTAGGATATTTGTGTACAAATTTTAAATTCAGAATGAATATTTAAGCTTTTGTTTCCTCCATCAAAAATGAGTATTCACAATGACTGAAAACAATAATTCATAACTGTATGAACAAAATTATGAGTAGGCAGCGGTTGTTTTGTTTGGCACAAAGTGCATATGTAATTACATTACAAAGATAACTCAACATGTAATCATCCTTTACCTATTTCCTTGATAATATATCAAGGAATGGAGAAATAAAAAAAAGAATACTTTTTGAATTCATTTAGGTCTGAAACTTCAAATCTAATCACTGATGTATGAATCAGCTTGTCTATTCATGCAGTGTGATTAACAATTTAGATTTCATACCTCTGTGATGTTAAATGAATTTCTCTTGATCTCATTTATGTATGTGATGTCAACCATTGCTATTATTAGGGAAAGAAACTAACAATAACAACAAACTTATATTAGTCGAAAATTTTATAAAAGCAGAATCTACAAGTTGAAAGCTTCCATTATAAAATCATTTTTGTGTTCTATTAAAAGTATTTCATTTATTTTTTCACAGGTTCTAGGCCTTTTGGTTTCTAAATCCCATGAAATAAACAAGAGAAATGTAATTTAATAGATGTTTTTAGTTTGTATGTTTAGCTATTGGTTTCTACAATGAAAAGCACAGCTTCCTCTGCAAAAACCGTCCTTTACACACCTCACAATTTTCACATTTTAGCATTTGTTCAACAATTTATATTTTTCCCCTGTAATTTTTTTAAGGCACAAAATTCGCTCACAAAATACACTATATTTTTCACCAAACATTGGTATTAAGTTTTGTTTTATGTATTGTTGGCACACTGGTAGCAGAAATGTCTTGTATGTGGACAAAGGGTGAAAAGTATTAAAAGAAAAATTATTATTATTAAGTTTTAATGCAAGCAATATAAATTGATTAAAAAAATTAAAACTTGAAAAAAAAAGAAAATGATAATGAAGACTGTATAAAATGAATTTTCATCATACTTATTATACAGAATAAAAACCTGGGCCAAAACAAAGTGCAGAAAGCAGTAGATCCATTGATTTTGAGGCGGTAGTTATCTTAAAAATATATTTTTTAAACTTTTCTAATAAAAAAAAAAAGAAACACAGGAGGTATAGATAAAGATCAGACTGAAAGACTTTGTTTCGTTTTAAATTGTTGCAATTGTCAACTTCTTATCACTCTATAATGCATATCATGCTGATATCAAAATGATATACCGACAATTGAATTTATAAAGAAATACTTTGTTCAGCTACATGTTTTTAAGCCCCTCGAAAGACACGTTATGGGATCACCTTGGGCAGGTGGCGTCCATTTCTTTGTCTTGACTTGAAACTTAAAATTATGGGCCAACTTATTTCTGACCCTGGGCGGGTACTGTTGCCTGCCACATCAGAGTATCTCTCAGAAAGCAGGTTACCAGCTCTAGACTTGTCCACATATCGACTATTAGAATAGCCTAGAATAGGCTATTCTGATATTCGACATTGAGACCAGTCTACACCAAACCCTAAAGCGGGCCAGAAATAAGTTGGCCAAATGTTTTTTTCATGATAATGGAGTGTAGTGCACATAACCGTAACTCTACCTGGCTAGATTTTCTAGGTTACCCTATTTTTTTTTTTTTCATTCTTGGACATTCAGTACTTTTAATGGGCTTATCTTGTGACAATTTGCCACCTTGAGAGTACAATAGTTACCCTTGTTTGACATTCATGATTAAACTTCAAAATACAAACAATGTAAGGATTTTGAAAAATAATTCATGATTAAACAAACTTCCAATAAAACTCATTATATTTTAATATTCGGCTAATGCCTTCTTCAGAATTACAGCAAGAATTTATACAATTATTAGTTACATCCATAAATTCACATTCAAGATGGAGTCTAAAACCCAGCATATTTCAGACTCCACTCCTTTAAATTTCTTCACAGGAAGGTAGATTGATCATTCTAGAAACAGAAAACAAGCAAAGTGCAAAAAAAAGTTTGACCCTAGTCAGTCTGCACAGTCCCCACAGTCTGACTAGAGTTTATACTTTACGCACTACCCAGATGGTCCCTTTTAGAGTGATGGATCACACTTTTTAAATGAATAGTCTTTGGGTTCTCAAGCACCCTAAGATTACATGATTTTGGGTACCCAAGTACAAAATTTCTCACAGTCCCTGCCCTGATAGGGACTTACAACCTTTAAGCAGTAAAATATAAAGAGATCTGTCAGAGTAAAATTACAAATTACTGTGAAATATGTATAGAAAAAAAAATCTTCTTCAAAGATATTGTTAAAAACTTAAAGCCTTTTTGGCCCACCCCTCCATAAGATCGGTTATATTGTTTTAATGTGGTCTGTCTGTCTCCTAGTCTGTCTGCAAAACTTTAACCAAAAAACTTAACATTTGGCATTTACTTCCAGCCTACTCAAGGGTGCACTGCTCATTTTGGCATAATGATAGTTCTTACGAATATGCACCTTCAGATACCAAGGTCAAGATCAACATTTTGAATAACTTACTATTTTTTGGGGCATTCGTGTTTCACAAACATATCTTGGTGAAATAGATATCTTGAGGCCTTGTTAAATATGCTTTGTTATAGTAGCACAATTGTTGAATGTTAGCTATAATGATTTCTGAAATGGCAACATTACATGTATCAGGTAAACTTGGCCTTATTATAACTTTTAAACCACCAGTATTTTGTCTCCAACAAGTCAGGATTCTACAATAAGGAAAGTCCCGGAGTCTGTCAAACTCATTGTTTACCTGTTGGGAAGAAATTACCTGTAACAAGCAAATTCTTCTTTTAAAACCATGTTCTCCTTTGTGAAAATTTGGACTCCTTACTTTGAGTTTGGACTCCTTGATTTTATTGGTTGGGAGTCCAGTGTACTTCTCACTGTCAGAAGTTAGTGTGGACCCGTCATTGGATGGATAGCCATTAACCTATGTGAGTTGAGCAGCCTGAGACTCAGATAGGGTATCATGGGGGTGCTGATGAGAGAAATATCATGTACAAATATATCAATGGTTAGGTGTTCAAGTCACTGCTATATGACTGAAAGACTGTTGAAATTGGCATTAAATCCCATTTTTAGAAGAGTAATCCATGTTTTGGTACTCCAGCCATAAAGATGATTGTTAAACTGTTTAAAGTGACATTAATCCCTATCAAAATGAAATTAATGGCCATTGAGATAAGCCTCTATTTGCCTGATATGTGTCGTGTATTTATATTTTGTTGCTTTGTATGTTTATTTCATGTAATGCTATTAAAAAGAGCTCTTGGCATGTTTATGGTCATTTGATAGGATCACTGTCAAGGTCACTTCATGAATTGCAGGTTCAAGACTTAATAGTTGTGCATAGGTTTCAAATATCAAAAAATTCTTTTTAAGTAAAGCCTGATCTCTGAAAAAAAAATCACTTTGTATTTTGCTTCAATGTTATATCCCTGGCCATAGTTTGCTTTGTTTGAAATTACAGTCGATATCACTTGAGCGATCGCTTCTATACAGACTCCTTCTTTATAGCAGCCAATTTTATTAAGGGACCATTATGAAAAGTCTCTTTCAATGTTAGCAAAATATTTGAAATAGTGGGCAGTTTTAAACGAAAATAGTTCATTATTGGATCTTATATTGTTAAATTGCAACCCATTAAGGTGGCAATGGACAGCGGCCTCCCGACTCTATAAACCGGAAGTGGGTTTTCGTTTATTTCACGGCTCTTTTTGCGCGTTGTTTAAAAAGACCGGTTTTTCGTAAGATTTTGCTTTTGAAAATAACATAGAATAATGATGGTAAAATTTCATAACTTAGCTTCTTTTCAACATTTGATATCAATTGAATGACTTGATCATTAAATTTAAGCATAAAAATGTGTAAAAAGCGTCATTTAATCCGGAGGGGTCACTGTAAAATAGCGAAAACTTTCTTATTTGCATGGAAAGGTATGATGAATTTTTTAACAAATAAAGGAAAAATATGGGTTTTAAACATATCGGAAGTTAAGAAAAATTCATTGGGTAATTTCTTCAAAAATTAGGTTTTTGTTGCATTTTTACCCCGTAAAAATAAAAAAATTAGTGCATTTTTAACATTTGAAGGCAAAATGTGCAAATACAATTGATCAAGGAGAGAGTTTATTGGCAACTTCCATTGTGTACATGTATATGGTCTATCAAAATGTATGTGTTTTATAGCTATAAGCTGATACTGAGTTTATACTAGACCTAAAACGAATATAACCGTTTTACTGAAAAATGGCCAATACCACCCAGGGGCAGATAACTCTAGCATGAAAACGAGCATGGAAAGGTACCTTCAAATTTTGATATAATGACTACACAATGTTAATCTACAACATATGTAAACAAGAAAAAAATTCATTGGGCGGAAAAAAATGACGCTGTGTGTCCATTGCTACCTTAAAATCTATAAATGTTATCAAAATTAACTCTCTTATTTATCATGAAATGTTATATAAAGGGACCATTCCCATAAGCAATTACGCTTTTCGGTGGTTCCCTTAGTAGTGGCTTAACACAAGTTTTACAGTACATAGTGACTTGTCCTTGCCAGTGATCCTTAACCCTTGTTATGCTGAACCTGTATTATTCCTGCTTTGGCAGGAGCTATAGACAAACATCAGCCTGCACATAAGTGCAGTCTGAGGTTAGTCTATACCACCTGTTTCTCACTTTCTAACAAGAATTATCAATAGATTTAGTTTTTCTTATAAAAATTGACCTACAGTTGGAACTTTCAGTACTTTTTGCCCTTTGATTTTGATGAAAATTTATAGCCAAAATTTATTCAGCATGACAAGGGTTAAATTATGGGGGGAAATACACATGACAATATTACACTAGGCTAGAGCTCCTGTAATTTGACTTATATTTGTTTATTTCTTTCTTGTATTCAGAATGCCTCGCTAATATCGAGAGATCAGTCTGCATTAAATTTAGCATTTAGAAACTCTGTTGTAAGTATAGTACACATTTTTTTTGTTTTGCCGTGTTGTCATCACCCACTTTGTCAATCTTTCTGTGCTTGCAACTTCAAACTTCATTTGAATTCACAGTTCAAGCATTATAATTTTCATACCCCCTATCAATAAGATTGGGGGTTTAATGTTCTACCGTTGCCCATCTGTCTTTCAGTCTGTCTGCAAAACTTAACCAAAATCCATTGCAATTTGCTTTATGCCTTTTCACGATACTATTCTCATATTTGTCATGATGAAATATCTTATCAATAGGCATTTGCAGATATTCTGCGTTATTAATGAACTGGCAAACTGGCAGGGCAGGCTTAGCCGTGACGTACTTTTAAATATTTTGGGTTCATTGAAAAGTTATTCTGCATAAATCGTGAACGTGCTCAAACAACTATATCCTAAAACTTATAGGATTCAAGTGCTAAGAGAAAGTGAACACATTTCATCGTTGGGTTACCAAAGCCCTTAACAAGCTGAAGTTACGACGGTTTGGTTATCAACCTGCGCTTTTACGGTCTCAAGTTATTTATATTGATTCTCTGTTGAAGTAAGTAATTTTAGATAAAACCTGATTTACCTTAACTTTAAGTGCAACAAACTGTTTCTTAGGCTCCGCCCTGCCAGGGCATTTATCATGGACAATACTAATGTCAAGGTCATATTACAAGTTCATCTATCAAGGTCAAAGTTATGATAACTTTTGGCTGTTTGGGGGCATTTGTGTCCCACTTATAGAACTTGTTAGGAATGATTCTCTATAATGATAATATTGAAAAAAAAAGAAAATTGAATGGCTTGCGAACCCATAAGTCCTCAAGGTTTTTTTAAGACAACTTAAAAATATTTGTTCCTGGAAAGTGGTGACTTGCCTTAGATGCCTCGGAGAGTTATGCTGAAGAAAACTACCGTATTTCTCCTAATAAACTCTCCTGGGAGCTATACATAACATGGTCAGGGAGCTTTTATTATGCCCCCGTATCGAGAGATCGGGGGTATATTGTTTTACTCATGTCCGTCTGTCCATCCGTCTGTCTGTCGGAAAACTTAACCGAAAACTTAACCTTTGCCTTATGGAGAGATTGCTGTTATGGGGGCATTCGTGTTTCACAAACACATCTTGTTTCATATGCATTTTCTGATTTAAAAAAAAACAAAACATTAAGATTGATGTCTTTTAGGCCATTTTATTTTTAATTTGAGGAGAAATTCCTCTTAACAATCATATAAATGATTGTTCAGAGGAAATTAATCTCAAATAAGAGGAGAAATCTCAAAAAATCCTCAAATTTCAACACAGCATCGCTTTTATCTATTTACAAATCATTTGTTTAATAAATTTAGTATTCAATGACCACTCTTTCAATATCCTCTAATTCTTGGCTCCAGGAAAGAGTGAGTGTTGACAATCAAAATCTGTTAGTTTTCATCCAAAGCCCATGCTTTGGCAAGGGCGTAGCTACCATTACGCATATTACACAAGAGCATAATAGAAATAAATCTTCTTTCAAACAAAAACTGTTGATGAATGATCATAACATTGAAACTACAGCTAATTCAAGCAACTACAGATTATTCAAGCTGGTGTTATAATGTTTTGATTATTCACCAACGCTCAAATTATGGAAAAGAGGAGCGGACGAGGGACATTCATCTTTTGTCACACAGTCCATATATTGCCTCTATCCTATATATTCTGAGTTGGTCACCTGAGTGTGTATAAATTTCAAAAGTTAACTGTTTGCTGTTTAATCCCTGCTTTTTACCTGTCTGTGACTTTATGATTGAGAAAATATTGTGAAAAAAGAAGAAATTGCTCCTGACAAGCAATTTCTTCTTTTTCCACACTATTTTCTACCCTACTGAATGTTTATTTTTCAAATTAAATCCACATTAAATTTTCGTCTGCAAAACCTTTGATTTTGGACAGGTCCAAAATTTTGAAAAACAGGAAACGGTTAAGCTAATGTTTGGAAACTCACTTGAATAATTGTGATGAGAGGTTTAAATGTTTAATTGTAACAGCAGGGCCATGTTGTGTAAAAGATAACCATTTGATAAAATTTAACCAGAACCAATTTCAGCCAATCAATTTGTACAATTAAAACAACAAACCTGAATAACTGAAATTAACTTTCTGTGTATATTTAATCTATGGGCCAACTGATTTGTCGCCAAAATGGGTCCTGATTTTGTTGTTTCTTAGTGGGGCCACAATAAGAAACCAGCTCCTACGTGCCGGCTAAGAAGATGTTGCATACCGTTTTCAAATTCTTTTTCGTAAAAAATTTCCGTTTGGTTCTTAAATGAGATGTGTTGCGCATGCGCGGACCAGTTGTTGCAAATGGCGGATAATGCGAACGTCGGTGCGATAATGCTAGTGATAAATCGGTCGTAGATCGATTATTGACTTTTGAAACGATTAAATACTGTAGTTTTTGTTCGAAGAACAAACTTTTATCAACATTTATCGCATTTACGACGTTATAATATTCGATGTGGTCGAATAAGGATTGGAAAAACAAACGAGCACGTGGTGTTAGATTTCGCAATATGAAGAAAATGAAGAAAATACTTGACAATGCTGGTAATAAAAGCATCCCGGAATCGAGACCCATCACAAACAAAAGGATTAAACCCTTCAAACCTAGCAGCCCACAAACTGTAGCTGCTAGCAAACGAAGTAAAGAGGCCTGGTGGAAATGGAAAGCTTACTGTGGAAATGTAGGCCCCCAATACCCTCTCTGGAATAAAATGAAAGAAACCAAAAAGAAGCTACGGCAACTGCTACGAAGGAAAGCTGCATTAGAAAACCAAAAACTCCAAGAAGATATCATGAATACAAAAAATAGTGACAAAACTTTTTACAAACTGATAAATATTCAACGTATGTCTAGCAAAATGACTACCAACTGCCTCAATGTGGAGGATGCACTTTTATCAACAGACGAGGAAATAACAGAGGTGTGGGCTACCCACTTTGAGAACCTAGCCATGCCAAAGACAAACCCAAGATATGACGTAGAATTCCTAGAAAAGGCACAGGAAGATGTAAAATTGATAGAATACTTGGACAATGACCAACATCCTATTACACCAGCTACCAAAGAAGAAATTGCCAAAGCTATCATGCTTCTAAACAACAATAAAGCTGCCGATCACCTTGGACTTCAATCCGAACATTTTAAACTAGGTGGTGATCCCATCTGTATTGCTGTCCAAACTTTCGTTAATACGGTATTTCTGAATAAGCAAATTCCTGATACCTTAAAGAAAGGAATCATAACCCCTATACACAAAAAAGGTGATGCAAAACAACCTGATAACTATAGAGGAATAACTGTTACACCTGTATTGCTGAAAATCATTGAACAAGTCCTAAACCAGAGGCAAAAAAATGTCCTCCTACTATCTCAATCAAGACTCCAAACTGGATTCACAAAAGGAACCTCATCAATGAGATCAGCCTTAATCGTATCAGAATGCAGGATGGAATCTAAACAAAAAAAGGAAAACTTATATTTTGTAACTCTAGACACCAGGAAAGCGTTTGATGTCGTTAACCATGACATCCTCCTAAGAAACCTCTTTTTTGACAATATCCCATTAGCTGAATGGAAATTGATTAAGGACACATATACAAACATGACAGCCTCTGTAAAGTGGAATGGCCATGTCTCAAGACCTTTCTGTATCAAGCAAGGGGTAAGGCAGGGTGGTGTACTCTCTACAGAACACTACAAGCGTTATAATAACCCCCTCCTGACGAAACTGGAAAACTACTACAATGGTGCAAAAATTGGGACTATATCCATCCCCCATACAACATGTGCAGATGACATTGCACTCATGTCACACTCAAAACAAGAAATGAAAATGATGTTGAAGACAATAGAAAACTACAGCTCTACACACAGATATGATATCAATTCCCAGAAAAGTGCCTGTCTTGTATTCAAGAATAAAAGAACTGATGGTACCCCTGAGCTCCTGCTTAACAAAGAGCCCATTCCAATCGAAAAGAGCACAACCCATCTGGGACTAATCAGAGAAACATCAAAAAGTACCGCCATAGAGCAAAAGATTAGCACAGGAAGGAGAACTGCATATTCATTACTTGGAGCTGGGTTTCATGGGTTTAATGGTCTCAAACAAGACACAAAAGCACATATATGGACTCTCTTTGTCATACCGAGAATTCTCTATGGACTAGAAGTTACAATACTAAACAAGAAAGATATAAATACCTTAGAGAGCTTTCAAAACAAATGTCTAAAGCAATTACAGCATCTACCGGACAGAAGTGCAAATTGTGCCGCCACTGCAATGATGGGCATTATACCCCTGGAGGTTCAAATACACAAAAACATTTTAAACCTTTTTCATGGTATCTTACAAACACCTGAATCTGTAGAATATGAAATCGCCATTAGACAGCTTGCAACAAAGACCCTAGAAGAAAATAGTTACTTCTCAAATGTAAGATCCCTATTACATAGATATGGCCTCCCTACTGCATATACACTTGTAAAGGAAACACCTGGAAAGATCAGATGGAAAGAAATGTTAAAAAACTCCATTTCTGCACATGTAAAACAGCGATCGAAAGAGGAAATTTCTAGTAAACCATCACTAAAATATATAAATGCTGATGCTGTCGATGTTGGACAAGTTCATCACATCTACAGGACTGTCCGTCCAAATAGAGAGGATATAAAGAGATCAGAACTTAAAGCCAAAATCTTAATCGGTACCTATATCCTACAGTCGAATAGGGCAGCCTTCAACCAATTCCAAGTGGATCCTACCTGCAAACTTTGTCATAGTGAACCGGAAACAAGAGAGCATTTCATTTCAAAATGTCAGTCTCTATACCACATCAGGACGAAGTATAAAAGGTTGCTTCAAAAAACACTTGAGAATGCAGAAATACAGCATGAAAACCTTCTGGAACAGCCAAACTTATTTACACAGCTTATATTAGATTGTTCACACGCAGACCTAGATCTCTCCCCTAGTGACACTACAGTCGAAAGATTAGAATTTCTCTCCAGGGAGTACTTATGGAAGATCCACACCTGCAGAACCCAGAAAATTGCAAAATGCCAGTGATGCTTTAAGGACTACCAAAACTTACACCCTATGTATATATATATGCGACTAAAATAAGCTCAAGCTCTGGCGGGCATTTTCTGAACTAAAAACTAATAAAGGGTTAATATATAACCCTCTATATTTGTTTCTTTGGATAAGACTTAACCATTTCAACTATAACTTTCTAAAGAAAAATACTGAACTTTAGCATCCAATAAATAAACATAAATATTGTCAAGGATATCTTATTCTCGCGACGTATATAGGCATGCTCGTGGGTATATCGTATATAAATATTTATATGTTATGTGTGACCTTTGTGATATTCCAAAAAAAGGACATCATCACAGAAACCGACAAGTAACCAAGCTGAAACTTGGGTTCTCCGAAACAGAAACCGGAGGAAACTACAACTACAACAACAACTATGGCCTCCGAAGGGAATGAACGGGGCTCAGTACCAGAGAAACAAAAGCCAGAACGGAGTTCTGTAGCTAAAAAAGGCAATGCCAGCTCAAAAGAAAAAGAAAAGAAAAATGCCGATACAGAGGCCGTAAAATCGGTGATCGAAGACACCAATACAAAATTGCTGGCAGCCATTTCTGGCCTACAAACGGCTATTCAGAAACCAAACGCTTGTATTGTGGATCAAGAAAAACAAATAAATGAGCAAAACCACCAGATTACAGAAGTTTTGAATAGACTTAATTCTTACGATCAAGAAAGTGAAAATTTTGAATATTTTGATGATAATGGAAACCAAGAAGAGTTTGAATCTGGGAATGCAAGTGATCCCATATTGAAAAGAAAAACCTGTGATGAGGTGGAATCTATGCCACAAAGTCGGTTTGCTTCAATGTGCAAAAGATTTAAAGCAAATGAGAAATGTGACAAGGACATTGATCAGTCCCTGGCAGAAAGTATCACTGACTTGTTCCGAAACGGGATAGATGAAGACAGGTATCAAGACCTGATCAAAGACGAGCTAAATGCTCGTCCCAGTAATTGTGAAGGTCTCACAGTGGTGCAGACTAATTTGTTGATATGGGACGCTGTATCTCAGTCTGCCAGGGGTGTGGATAAAAAGATGCAGAATATTGAGGCATCAGTGGTCAAATCAGCCACGATACTGGCGAAAGTGGTTAATTCTATGGCTAAAATGGAACATGAATTAATTGATTATCAAAGTGAGTCAGACATTCCAAGATTAGAATTTGTGGAAAGATTTAGAATGGTCATAGAAGATATTAACAGTTCTGTAGCACTGTTAGGGCACTGTAATCGACAAATTAATTTGGCTCGGAAGGACTTCTTAAGGCCACAACTCGATAAAGAGTATAGTCATTTATGTAACCACAATAGACCATATACTCACTTACTATTTGGTGACGATGTCTCAAAAGTGGCAAAAGAGATCGAAGATTGCTCCAAAATAAGCAATAAAATGTTCCATGCAAAACCTTTTAGGGGTGCTTATAGTAGAGGTTTCAGGAGCTTCCGTTATAGAGGCGGATTCAGGGGAAGCAGAGGTGTAGCACACTCTGAACGCAGTAGTACCGTTACCTCGTCTATGATGTCGCAGGCAAAAAACTTTCGGCGGGGAGCCCGTCCGAATCAGAGACAGTAACTCAGGTAAGTTCTGAAGTTTTTATGGCGGGTAGATTAAAAAATTATGTATCTGAATGGGTAAAATCGACATCAGATTCTGAAATATTGGACATAGTTCAACATTGCCATATAAATTTAGACAATGTAAATCACGAAGCTTTTCAAAATAATCGGGTGCAATATGATTTTAATTCTAAAGAGCAACAGATTATTGACCAAGAAATTGCAAAATTGTTAAGAATGGGTGTTATCATAAAGGTAAAAAATTGTCAAGAACAAATATTGTCACCTATATTTCTTCCGGCTAAAAAGAATGGAGAATATCGCATGGTTTTGAATTTAAAACATGTTAATGAGTTTATTCCTTACACCCATTTTAAAATGGAAACCTTTGAAAAAGCATTGACTTTAATTACAAAAGGGACCTTCATGGCGTCCATTGATCTTTGTCACGCATACTATTCTGTTCCAATTGCGGAAGAACAACAAAGTTGTTTTAGATTTGTTTGGAAAGATCAGATTTATCAATATACATGTCTCGCTAATGGTGTTTGCGAAGGGCCTAGAATTTTCACAAAATTATTGAAGCCTATTTACTCTAAATTAAGACAAGAGGGCTTTGTAAACTCTGGATTTATTGATGATAGCATTTTGTGTGGAGATTCTTTTGATCAATGTTCAGAAAATGTATGTTCCACTAAAAATTTAATGACGAAAGTTGGATTCATGATAAACAATGAAAAATCAGTGTTAATACCAAATACAAGGTTATTGTATTTAGGGAATTTGATAGATTCTATGAAAATGATAGTAGAATTGCCGTTGGATCGGAAAGAATCAATTATAAAAGCTTGTAGATTGTTAAAATTGAAAGATGAGGCTAAAATTAGAGAAGTTGCAAGAGTGATAGGGTTGATTGTTGCAAGTTTTTCAGCTGTGGAAATAGGCAAATTACATTATAGAGAAATAGAAATTGCAAAAAATGAGGTCTTAGCTAATGCTAAGGGCAATTTTGATGGAAAAATGCAAATTACTCAGACAGTGAAATCTGAATTAAATTGGTGGGTGAATAATGTTTCCACACAGGTTAGAAAAATAAGTAGGTCACCCCCAGAAATTGAAATATGTACAGATGCATCTTTGGAAGGATGGGGTGCCTCAATGGCTGAAATTCAAACAGGTGGCCGATGGCAGCCTTATGAGTTAAGTAATCATATTAATGCCTTAGAGCTAATGGCAGTTTTTAATGCTTTGAGAGCTTTTCATAAACAGATTAAAGGTAAACATATAAAGATTTTTTCAGACAATACAACAGCTGTGTCTTACATACAAAATATGGGTGGAATAAAGTCCTCAGTATGTAACGAAATAACAAAATCAATATGAAATTGGGCAATTGAACAAGAAATTTGGATAACTATTGCTCATATTGCAGGGAAAAATAATACACAGGCCGATTCAGCCTCGAGGGTTTTTAAAGACCATTTAGAATGGAAATTAGATGAAAACATATTTTCAAAAATTTGTAACAAATGGGGGACACCTGAAATTGATCTTTTTGCCTCTAGAATTAATAATCAAGTTGCTACATTCTGTTCATGGAAACCTGATCCTGAGAGTACTTATGTAGATGCATTTACTCTAAATTGGAAACTACTTGGACACATTTATTTGTTTCCTCCTTTCAGTTTGGTTGGACGCTGCCTCCAAAAGATCAGGGAAGAACAAGCAACAGGAATTTTAGTGGCCCCATTTTGGACAACACAACCATGGTTCACGCGTCTCATGGAGTTATTGACAGACAATCCCATAATAATTCAGAAACAGAAGGGTTTATTGAGAATACCAGGCAAGAAATTAACACACCCATTACAAAAGAAACTGAAAATAATTGTATGCAAAGTGTCAGGGACTGTTTCCGACAACGTGGATTTTCAATCAAAACTACCGAGATCCTCATGTCTTCTTGGAGGCACGGAACTAAGAAGCAATACGACATTTTCATCAAAAGATGGTTTTTCTATTGTACTCAAGGACAAATTAATCCAATGTCACCGACTTTGGAAGAAGTAATGGAATTTTTAACACAACAGTTTCATAGGGGACTAGGATATGAAAGTATTAACACAGCAAGAAGTGCATTATCTTCCCTGGGTATTATACTTGATGGGTTTCGTATTGGCTGTCATCCATTGATTATAAGATACATGAAAGGAGTGTTCCAATTGAGGCCTTCAAAATCAAGATATACAACTACATGGAATGTGAATAAAGTTTTAAACTACTTGAGGTCTCTTTCACCTGTGAAATTATTAACTTTGAAAGATTTGACTTTAAAAGTGACAATGTTGATGGCATTAACCCAGGGGGCATGCGTCCAAACTTTACATTTACTCAGTGTGGATGAATATAAAAAGTTAAAATCAGAATTTATTTTTCCTTTAGAAGGTCACTTAAAGCAAAGTCGACCAGGTTATAAGAGTTCAGTTGTTTGTTTTAAAGCTTATCCTCCAGACAGGAGGCTTTGTATATATACTGTTTTAAAAGAATATTTACTACGTACAAAACCTATTCGTAATAAACCAAAGTCTATAGGTAATAGGCTTTTAGTGAGTTATATCAAACCTTATAAGAATGTTTCTCGAGATACCATATCGAGATGGATAAAAACGGTTATGTTAAGAGCTAACATTGATATAAAGAAATACTCATCGCATAGTGTGCGTTCAGCAGCAGTGTCGAAAGCTAAATATAGTGATGTACTTATAATGGACATATTACAAAGAGCAGGATGGTCAAATGAAATGAATCTTTTGCAAGATTCTATGACAAGAAGATCGAGTCTAATCAAGACACTTTCCAGTTGGGTGTTCTTCAATAACAGGTATTTTTTGCACATTATTGCTTTGAAATCTCATTTAAGAACCAAACGGAAATTTTTTACGAAAAAGAATTTAAAAAATTAAACGAGACTTACCTTGGTTAATGTCCATGTTTGATTTTAATTCTTTGAGTAAAGAATTAAGTGAGGGGCTTAAATGCCACCCTCCCACCCAACTAAGGTTACAATGCATTGTAAATGCATATTGCTGTTGTCCTAAATAATGTGAAAAAATACATTTTTAAAACTGGTCCGCGCATCACATCTCATTTAAGCCCCTCACTTAATTCTTTACTCAAAGAATTAAAATCAAACATCGACTTTAACCAAGGTAAGTCTCGTTTAATTTTTTAAATTATACCCTGCTTTGCGCGTGCACATGCATGCAAAACGGTTTAATTTGAAAATGGTTTGCAACATCTTGTTAGCCGGAACATAGCGCTGGTTTCTTATTGTGGCCCAGCTGAAAAACAGGATCCGTTTGGATGACAAATAAGTTTGCCATATGGTTATCTTTTATGCAACTTGGGGCAGAATTAGGACACTATTTTTGGCGTATTCAAAGGAATAAGGAAAAAAGACAAGTTGCAAAGTTCTCCTGACCTCTTGTTTATTTTGTAATCCCTGTGTTTGTTTGATATTTCAGCGAGGGAGAGGATATAAAAGGGTAGATATTCACTTCATTTTTATACATTTTACTTTTAATCCAATTTCAACCTTGGTGTGGCCTAATATAGGATGCACAAATGCAGTACTGGATCACTATGCTTGAATACTCCTTTATTAACCTTACACAAACTTATAAACTTTTGATCATTCAATTTCGTTCAAACTTTCAGCCTCATAATTATAACCTTTGTTTTGAGAGTGGTTTTAAAATTTAGCTTTGTCAATTTTTATAAGCCCGTCGAAAGACTGAGCATTTTATTTGGTCAATCACCTTTGGTGTGTGTGCGTCTGTATGGTTTGCAGCATCCACTTCTTTTTTGGAGCAAAAGTATGTCAGCTGTTGACTTTAAACTTGGCAGTGATGTTCATCTCATGAATATGGAGTGCAGAAAACAAAAACTGTAACTAGTTAGCTTAAATGTTTGAGTTATTTCTCTTCTTATTTCATATTTCAACATCCAGCATTGTAACAGGAGTTTCTTGTGACAAATTGCCACTTCTATTCTTGAGTTAAAGGAAATAAAACTCTCTTATCTTGCGGAGAATATCATTAATTATTGGTAAGAACCAAATTATTCACGAATAGGCTCATCTGATACAATTTATTGAAATTACAGAACTGAATATCCACCAATAATATACTTTACTATTTCTGAATATTGCTTTACCTTCATCAGTGAAACTTGGTTAATTTTGAGGGAAGAATGAGAGAATTTGTTTTTTTGCTTGCTCAATTTGCATTTATACATACATAATTATACTAACATATAGCATCCATAGTACCTGAAAATATGTTCTATATGAGCCTGTGCGTGACATTTCCAACAATTTGAAATGTGCACCAAGCAAAGACTCTGGTCAGCCTGTGCATCTGAACAGTCTGACCAGATTCTTCACTTTGCACTTTGTAGTGTCTTTAGAAAGTCAAGCAAACATCTTATTATACTACAAGGCAGCCAAGGTTGGTTAATGTTGGCCCTCCATGCACATGTCAAATGGTTGGAAATGTCACGCACATGCTCATATCATTTATATTATCTAACAAGTTACTTGATCTATGAATTAATCATACCTAAACTTTGTTATAACCTTATCCTATATCTTATCTTATTCTTTTATTCATGAAGATGCATTTTTATGTTGACTGTTTCCTAATTGTCAACAGCAATTCTTTTAACCCTTTGCTGTTTAAACCCTGCTTTTTACGTGCCTGCGACTTTATGATTGAGAAAACATTGTGAAAAAAGAAGAAATTGCTCCTGACAAGCAATTTCTTCTTTTTCCGCACTATTTTCTACCCTACTGAATGGTTAATTTTCAAATTAAATCCACTTTAAATTTTCATCTGCAAAACCTTTGAATTTGGACATGTCCAAAATTTTGAAAAACAGGAAAGGGTTTATTCAGATCTTAAATATTTCTAATGTAATTAGTTCATGTCCAGTTGGCCATGTATCATGCAGTCTATCTAAGCACACAATGGAACAAGTATGGCAGCGTGAAAAAAGAGTTTAAGGTAGTGGACCCGGAATAGATCTGCAACATTTCGGAAGTAATGAACTTTAACAGTGTTAACTGAGGTTTCCTAATGATTTTCATTAGGAAACCTCGGTCAACATTGTGAAAGTTCACAAGTTCCGAAATATTGTTGAACTATTACAGGTCCACTAGGGTTTTGGGGGTGCAAACAACCCAGTCTGAAGCCCAATTATTTAATTTTCATACAGAATTTCATAAAACATTTCCTTGCTGTTTATAGCATATTCCTTGTGAACAAAGTTTCTGTAGGCAGTATAGACTAAGATCAGCCTGCACAGATATTGTTGTGAAGTCTGATCCTAGCATACACTGCCTACCTACAACCTTGATTATTGTGGAAAAAAATCGAGACTGTGAGACTTGTAAATGTGTCCAAATAATAGGGAATTTGATTATATCAATTCAGCAGGATACGAGTTAACAGGGTGAAATACTAGTAAAACAAACCCCCTCTTTGTATGTTTGAACCCCTTTCACAGAAATCCTAGATATGCGCCAGCTATTACTGATAATCTGGGAAGATTTAAATCGTCTGTTTGAAAAATGTCAAAATTGTTCTTAACCCTTTGCTGTTTAATCCCTGCTTTTTACGTGCCTGTGATTTTATGATTGAGAAAACATTGTGAAAAAAGAAGAAATTGCTTCTGACAAGCAATTTCTTCTTTTTCCACACTGTTTTCTACCCTACAGAATGGTTATTTTTCAAATTAAATCCACTTTAAATTTTCGTCTGCAAAACCTTTGAATTTGGAAAGGTCCAAAATTTTGTAAAACAGGAAAGGGCTAACCTTCATTGTGTAACATACAAAATAATGCAAGATAAGTAGATGCCATGATGTTTTTAACTGACAATGCTTTTTAAACCGGTATTAAAATCCCATGATAATCATATTTTTGCATGGCATGTTTAACATTTAGATTTATGATTTTTTTCAAAATAATTCATATACTAGAACTTTTTTATTTTAGTTATGCATTTATTATATGTATCCATATCAATAAGATCAGGAGATGGATTGGTTAACCATTGTCATCTGCCTGAACGTACCTTTTTCTTCACAAAAACTAACCAAAAACTTTAACACTGCCAGTTACATCTTCTATACTGAGCAAAAATAAAAAAGTAAACACTTACTAAAACTTCTGAATTCTTAAAAACTATTGAAGGAAAATATCATGGAATTAATTTCAAATCACTCCCTGACCAATTTGAATTGAAGTTGATAAGTTTCTTGTGATTAGGTGGAGATGCTACCAAAAGATGGGCGTAAACATAAACAGAGGGTTGTTTTCAAATATCACGATTATATCAGGGAAATTTTGTAGATGGTTCTCTGACAAATTTAATGGCTTCAAAATGCATGGATAAACATAGAAAAACTTGGATTGATTAGACAACTTGAGAATTTTTACCGCTTCCAGTCAACAATACCTGATATGGACACAAAAGAACCCAAATCATTACACGCAGCTTGAAAGCTGAGATTTATCAAATCCTGTTGTGTGCCCTATTGCCCAGGAAACTTATCCCATAATTCTCAATTCACTTCATACCTGACAACTAAACAAAATTTTAATTGCTACATGAATGTTGGTTGTGACTTGTCCTTAAATCTTGCGTAAATGTCAATGAAAAGTGCCTACCATCAATCTGTTAGTTGTAGAATTGCTATTGAATTGCTTTATAAGTTTGGCGTTTGGAAGAGATATAACTTTTATTGTGTTTCCTTTTAAAATGGTTGGTAGGGAGTGTTGACGAAAGAGAGTTAATATCAAGGAACAAATTTGGTGTGATGTTTTCACAGTTAAGGTGGTGGAACCGTAATAGTTCTGCAACATTTCGGACCCTATGAACTTTCACAGTGTTGACCAAAGTTTCCTAATGAAAATCGTTAGGAAACCTTGGTTAACACTGTTAAAGACTATTATTTGCAAAATGTTGAGGAACTATTATGGGTCCACTACCTTAATGAGTTGTGTTGAAAAGGGTGACTAACTTTACTACTCCACCAAAAATGACCAATAAATTTCTTAATTGTTCTTCTCTTTCGATTAAAGCCCTTGCAATTTACTCGACGTTTGATGAGGTTTGAAAATGCAATTTTTTCTCTGGCTTGTTTCAATACCAGGTGGTACTGAACACAATAATTATTGTTGTTTGATTTCCTTGACCTCCAACTTTATCATGTTACATTTATTTGAAAAGAATCACAACATAGTATGCGAGCCCTACGTCAAATTAGAAAATAAAGTTTTCAGTCTTTCTTGCATTAAACCAAATTACAATTACACAAATTACTCAATGGTGCTTTCACAAAAATTTGGTGTTATTGAGGAGAGAAAATCACTACAATCATGTTATTACATAATTTGAGCTTTGACCATACATTTGTACAAGATATTGGGAATGAAAAGTTGATGGTTTCTTTTTTTTTTTTGCTCAGTATAGATGCAATAATCTTATTTGATATGATGATAAATCTCAATGTGTAAAGGTCAAGGTCAAAGTTTGGAAAAAAATTGCATTCTTGTTTCTTAAATGCCTCTTGATTTGAGATATGATTTTGAATGCAATTGTCTGATTTTCAATAGATTGTGAATGACTAGACTTACTTAGTTTAATTTTATTTAACCTTTTTCTTCTTTTGTACAAAATGTTAGAATGTCAAGGTTGGAAGAGTTAGTAGACAAGAATGAAATGTGGATGAATTTTGAAATGATTCAATCATTTTGAGGGTTCAGTGCAAGAGTGTGCTAGGTGTATATATATTGTATATACACCTAATACACACTTGCACTGAACCTTGATTTGTGGAAAAAGGAGAATTACTTTTTACAAGTAATTTCTTCTTTTTCTCAATTTCTTTTTGGGTTGTTGCTAGTATAAATGAAAAGGGATATAATTCCATTGACTAAATAAAGAAGGTTTGATTTAAAAAAAAAATCAATTTTAGATATTTGGTTTTATTTGATGTATTATTATTTTTTATTTATTTGTACCATGCATTAGGTGATGTCGGCTGTAAGTGCAATTGTTTTATTGTCATGTTATTAAGTATTTGTTCAGTCTTTTCTATTCAGTCTAATTTTGGAGATTTTGTATGGCATCTGTCTTTAATACCTATGGCCTTAGCCAGTATGATCCAGTTAAATTCAACTCACCACCCCTGTGGAAAAGTTCCAAGAAATGGTTACACAAATTTATTATGATTGGTTGAAAAATATATTTAATAAGAGGAGATCAATTTTCCATAAGCTATTCATCGATTATGGTTTTTTCTTGCAAAAAAATTTCAGCATGTGATACTTTAAAACACTTATTTACTTGAAAAAAACATTCATTCATTCATTCATTCATTCATTCATTCATTCATTCATTCATTCATTCACCTAAATTATAGTTTAATAATATCAGTAGATTCAGGGCTATGGAGCAAATCAGCTGCTCAAGCAGCTCTAGTGTTATTTTGTCTTTTGCTTAGAATTATTGCATGTAACCCTGCAATCATTATGAATATTTCAGTTAAATATTTAAGAAATGGTGCCTTTCTGTTGCCATGCAATTCAATTGTTAGTAAAGCAGGGAATCATGTTTGATGTTTGCCAGTTTACATTCTGAACATCACTCGGCCATCTCTGTTAATACTGCAACAGACCTAGGATGTATATAAGACTGAAACGGATGGGTATGTAACAAAAATGTGCATTTTGTTAGGCAGAAACAGTGTAAGAAAAACTAGCGTGGAAACAACCAGCACTATCTATCTCTAGAATTTTATTTCTTACATAAATAATGGCTGAAAATCTTAATTTTTGAGAATGATTCGTCATTGTCAAATAGTAAGATGTTTCAGTCGTTATTTAAGAATCTAAAGATATTTATATAAGGATATGATGCTTTCACGTCAGTGACTTAAATGAGTAGAGTTGGTGACGTCGAATGTTATCACTCAAAGTTTCAACGGCAAACACCATTTTAACTTACGCCATCAAGTTTTTCCAAGGTTTTCCTGTAATTTTAAAAATAGTCTGTCTATGTACATCGGAGGTTGATCGTGAGGTTGGCCGAGTGGTGTTCCGAATGGCCAGTTTATTGTCATATAATCAAACTTATTTTCATATCTCTTTTCTTCTTGACCTTTCAATAAATCTTGTATAACTGTTTAGCTTTTGCTAAGTCAATGCATGAACTTATATCGATCATATTTTCTCTTTATTATTTTGTTGTCTTGTAGTTAAGACCGGTACAATTATGAACAAATATGATTTTTATACGCGGCCAGAGGTGGACGTATATTGGCATCATCTTCTCCGTCTGTCCGTCCGTCCGTCCGTCCATCCATACGTCCATCCATACGTCTGTCCACTTTTCTTGTCAATGAAATTCCTCCTAAGTTTCTGGCTGGATCTTCTTGAAACTTAGTCAATGTTATCCCCTCAATTGGTAGATGTGCATGAAGGAAGGATTTAAATGAAACGTTGATTTTTGCCTGAGTTATGCCTCTTAAAATCTTAGTCTCTGGGGCTTATTGCCTCAGTTTTTAGCTCCACTGGCTGAAAGCCACTGGGGCTATTGTCATGGCGTTGTGTCCGTCGTGCGTCCGTCCGTCCGTGCGTCCGTGCGTGCGGTCGTAAACTTTTTCTTTAAAAATCTTCTCCTCAGAAACTACTGGATGGATTTCAACCAAACTTCACAGGAATGATCCTTGGGTGACCCTCTTTCAAAGTTGTTCAAGAAATTTTGATCCAATGAAAAACATGGATTTAATGGGCGTGGCTAATTTCCAAATATGGTAAAAAATGACTTTTCTCAGATTCTAATGGATGGATACCAATTAAATTTTACATGAATAATCCTTGGGTGACCCTTTATCTGTCTACCAAAAATTATTGTGATCGGATGATAAATATGCATTTTATGAGCAGAGGTCATTTCTCTATATGTTATATAGTAAAAACTTTGAAAATCATTTTCTCAGAATATTATTGATGGATATCAACTAAATTTCACCGGAATTATCCTTGGGTGAAGCTTTATCAGTCTAGCAAAAATTGTTGTGATTGGATGATAAATATGCATTTTATGGGCGGAGGTCATTTCTCTATATGTTATATAGTGGAAACTTTGAAAATCATTTTCTCAGAATGTAAAAGATGGATATCAACCAAATTTCACTGGAATGATCCTTGAGTGAAGCTTTATCAGTCTAGCAAAAATTATTGTGATCGGATGAAAAATATGTATTTTATGGGCAGAGGTCATTTTTCTATATGTTATATAGTGGCATTTTTGAAAATCATTTCAACATCAGTAGAACCCAAAATATCTTAAAATCTAGTCAAATCTTAGATTTGCTTTTTCAAGAATTTCAAGCCTGTGGAGCGACTCAAGCCATTCATGGCTTTCTAGTTTCTTGTAAACGCAACTCTTCCTAAGTTTCTGGCTGGATCTTCTTGAAACTTGGTCAATGTTATCACCTCAATTGGTAGATGTGCATGAAGGAAGGATTTTATGGTTCCTTGATTTTTGCCTGAGTTATGACCCTTAAAAACTTAGTCTCTGGGGCTTATTGCCTCAGTTTTGCCCCCTTAAAATTTAGAGTCTGGGGCTTATTGAAATTGTAGCCTTGTGAATGCAACTCTTCCTAAGTTTCTGGCTGGATCTAAATGAAACTTGGATGTTATAACCGAAATTGGTAGATGAGCATGAAGTAAGGATTTTATGGTTCATTAATTTCACCTTAAATTATGCCCCCTTAAAACTTAGTATCTGGGGCTTATTGAAATTGCAGCCTTTTGAACGCAACTCCTCCTTACATTTTGTCTTTATTTAAATGAAACTTGGTCAATGTCATCACCATAATTTGTAGATGTACATGGATCAAGGATTTTATGGCTCATTTATATCTCTGAATTATGCCCCCTTAAAACTTAGTGTCTGGGGCTTATTGAAATTGTAGCCTTGTGAAGGCAACTCCTCCTAACTTTTTGTCTTGATTTAAATGAAACTTGGTCATTTTGAATTTGGTTCTGTCAAAATAAGTAGTGTCTACAATTATTTTTGTGAAACAGCAGCAAAGTGGTGGCATATTTTGTGACTATGGCACTCTTGTTCTTTTTATGCCCCTGTATCGAGAGTTCGTGGGCATATTGTTTTACTCGTGTCCGTCTGTCTGTCCGTCTGTCTGTCTGTCTGTCCGTCCGTCTGTCCTGAAAACTTAACCTTGCCAATATCTTCAAGCCTATTCAAGATACAAAGCTAATATTTGGCATGATGATAGATCTAAATGATCCCTATCCGCTTGTACCAAAGTCAAGGTCATGTGACAAGGTCAAGGTCCACTGTCAAGGTCAAACTTTGAAAAGAAAATGCCGTTCCGGGGGCATTCGTGTTTCACAAACACATCTTGTTTTCTCTAAATATGTAAGTGATTGTTTTGTGCTAAAAGTTGTTTCTTTCCTTCCAACTTTGTAAAGTTGTTTGTTAAAAGCTGTGGTTACAAGGTTTTGGAATTACAACAACAAAATGTCAGATTTTCATGGGTGGAAGTAATCATTTCTGTTTAATGTATAATATGAAAGCTCATTGTTTAGAAACTATGACATAGAAAATAACTTAACTTTTATGCCCCTAAATCGAAAGATTGTGGGTTTATTGTTTTGCTGTTGTCTGTCTTTGCATCAGTCTGTCTGTCTGCAAAACTAAACGTTGCCAATATGTTAAAGGCTATTTAAGACAGAATGTTCATTTTTTGTATGATGATAGATCTCGATGGTGTACAATTACAGATACCAAGGTCAAGGTCATGTGACAAAGTCATCTGTCAAGGTCAAAGTAATAAGAATTTGCCATTCTAATTGTAATTCTATGTTTTTTCAAAAAATAAAATTTTCAACCTTCACTGAGTTTAAAAAATGAAAATAAGATGGTAAGGACTAAAATCAGACTGCATACATGTGCAATCTGATCTTTGTCAATACTTCCTACCAAATCACAATTATTCCTGAATCAGCATGATAAGAATAGAAAATTAATAAAAAAAAGAAGAAGATAATACATTCATGAGTAAGTTTGCTGTTAATGTCATTTGAGCCTGTGTGTGAGAATTCCAACAATTTCAAATATGTGCAAAGCAAAGGCTCTGACCAGCCTGTGCTTCCGCACAGTCTGACCAGAGTCTTCATTATGCATTTAGTAGATAGATAAGGTCTAAAAGTATCTGTAGACCATCAGGTAACTTTATATTTACAGTATGTGGTTGTCAAAGCTACTCAATGTTTCCAACTAATAAAAGTTTCAAATTGTTGGAAATGTCACGCACAGGCTCATTTATCTTCAACGAGTATCTTTGCCTGTCAAAATGACATGAAAGGGGAAGTCCTAGGAGACTTGTATCAGATTTGGGGAGTTAAAAAACTCAATACTCCTAAAATGATTCCTTTACAATTGTGAAGAATTATTGTTAGATAGAAAACTCTAAAAGTTGTTCTTTTTTTTCATGGGAAAGAAAGTTTAAAACAGGTTTATACACTACTAAGATATTTCATTTTCATGTGAGGGACCTAAAAGCTGAGTTAGATAGCATACTCTTAAGGTAGTGGAACCGTAATAGTTCTGCTACATTTCGGATACCATGAACTTTCACAATGTTGACCGAGGTTTCCTAATGAAAACCATTAGGGAACCTCGGTTAAAACTGTTAAAGTTCAATACTTAAAAATGTTGCGGAACTATTACAGGTCCGCTACCTTAAGAATGTCACTCTCTATGTGAGAGAATTTTAAAAACCCTAGGTTATTGCACTGCTAAGATGGTGACTTTCATATGAGAGTGGTAAAGGTATATGGGACCAATCACAAAAAAAGGGATCATTCTAAATTGAGAAAGTTCAAAAAGATTTCACCCTAGTCATTCTGCACAGTCTGACAAGGGTTGACACTTTAAGCACTACCCAGATGGTCCCTTTGTGCGTGATGGGTCACATATGTATCACACTCCTCAGATGGTTATATTCCGATGGCTCAACGCAAACAGTTGTGACTCCCTATATGTTTATAGGGAGTTACAACCGTGTCGTGTTGAGCCATCGGTTTTCAAGTGTACATTTTAAGATATTTTTTTACTGTAGCATGTTCACTATGTTTACGTGTTGTTTACACCAGGTCTCATTGAATATGATGGTAGAAAATGACAGAAACAGAGAAAGAGATTCTAGTATGATGAACCCAGAGAGACAAGAAATTAACCAGCTGGTCAAGTGTAGGATGCAGAGTCTTGGGCAGCCACTAGGAGATTATGGTATGTACAGTACTGAAAGATTTCAAGTATTAACCCTTGTCATGTTGAATATAAACAAAGAAATAACAAAATTGTATTAAAATCCAAGTGCCAAAAGCTGGTGATGCACTTATTATACCCCCCCCCTTTCCCCCCTTTCCCCCCGGAGCTATATTTGGGATTTATATAGGAGACAGCGTGTTGGTCAGTCCGTCTGTGGCTATTTCATGTCCACTCAATTTCTCGGCAACTAATGAGTGGATTTCATTCAAACTTTACAGATGTGATCAGTATCAAGCAAAGGACTGGTGTGCAAGTGATATTTTGGTTACGAGAGTCATGGCCCTTTCATGGAAAATATCTTTTAATTGTTGACAAGCGCTTGTAGTGGGGAGAGGGGGGGGGGGGGGGGGGGGTATTAGTCTGTTTTGCAACAGTCTAGTTTTGAGTATCCATTTGAAAATTTGATAAAAAAAAGTTTTTAAACTTTCCTTATTTTAAAGACAGAAATCAGGAAGAAAGGGCTAAGATCAGACTGCACATGTGTGCAGGCTTGTCTTGTCTTCACCTCCTGCCGAAGCAGAAATATTCAAGGATAAGCATGAAAAGGGTTAAAACTCTTGGTTCTAATATTTCAAATTCAGCAGGATAAGACGTAAAAAAAATAAGCACTTGTATTTTTCTTGTTTGCAGATGACAAGGCAAATGACAAGCGTAACACAATTTCCTACGTCATTATAAATCCAGGATATGATCTCAAATTAGAAATCGACGATGTGATGTAAGTATGGTTTCACTGACTCTTTCATAGACAACATTAGCATTGTTTTAATTCCCCTGCATCAATAAGATTGTGGACAAATTGCTGTCTGTCTGTCTGTTTGTCCATCTGCAAAACTTGACTTAAAAGCTTGATGTTGCCTAATATTAAGTCCAATAAAAATACAATGCTAATATTTTGCATGGTGATGGATATCATTGATATGTATGTGCAGAGACCAAGATCATGTGACATGGTCAAGGTCATCTGTTTTGATAAATTTGCTGGTTTTACGGTATTTATGTTACATGAACACTTCTAATTTTTTTTTTGGCCCTGAGCAAAAAGGGTAACTGCCAATATGTTAATTGCAACTAGCTACTCTGTGGATATCTATCCAGTTGATTAATTCTTTTTCAACAATATTGACCAATAAGGACTGAATCATGCAATGAATTATTATGACTAGAGTTTGAAAATTTCTTGTCTAAAGTAATTTCACTTCGAATCATGTTATAAGTTCAACTTGAATGGTAGCAAACTAGATGTACATTGTGTAGACAAAATTAAGATAGTGGACCTGTACTTGTTTCTCAACATTTTGGACCACATATTCTTTCACAATGTTAACCGTGGTTTCCTAATGAAAATCATTAGGAAACCTCGTTTAAACTGTTAAAGTTCATGACTTATGAGATGTTGCAAAACTATTACGGGTCCACTACCTTCAGTCTAATTCTTTCAATCCTAAAGATTGTGTACCTTCACTTAACCCTTTGCTATTTAATCCCAACTTTTTACATGGCTGTTATTTCATGATTGAGAAAACATCGTGAAAATAGAAGAAATTGCTTTTGACAAGCAATTTCTTCTTTTTCCACACTATTTTCTACCCTACAGAATGGTTATTTTTCAAATTAACTCCACTTTAAATTTTCGTCTGCAAAACCTTTGAATTTGGACAGGTCCAAAATTCTGTAAAACAGGAAAGTGTTAAGCACCCAATCTTTGTTACAGATATTTGATCAGACCCAGTTCCTTGTCACCTAAACCATCACCTCTCATTGATGAACGTAAGCTCCAGATGGAAAACAGGGTAAGAACAAAATAAATGTTATTTTAGTTGAATTACTGATCTTTAATTTGAGCTGAGAACTCATTACATTTCATAATACCCTGGTAACAACAATCTCAAGCTTTTTAGTGGTTACTGTTTTGTTAGCAATTTCTGAATGTATTTAATTACTTACATGGGGTAGTTTTTAGCTCCACTGGCTGAAAGCCACTGGGGCTATTGTCATGGCGTTGTGTCCGTCGTGCGTCCGTCCGTGCGTCCGTGCGTGCGGTCGTAAACTTTTTCTTTAAAAATCTTCTTCTCAGAAACTACTGGATGGATTTCGACCAAACTTCACAGGAATGATCCTTGGGTGACCCTCTTTCAAAGTTGTTCAAGAAATTTTGATCCAATGAAAAACTTGGATTTAATGGGCGTGGCTAATTTCCAAATATGGTAAAAAGTGACTTTTCTCAGGTTCTAATAGATGGATACCAATTAAATTTTACATGAATGATCCTTGGGTGACCCTTTATCAGTCTACAAAAAATATTGAAATCGGATGAAAATTATGCATTTTATGGGCGGAGGTCATTTCTCTATATGTTATATTGTGGAAACTTTGAAAATCATTTTCTCAGAATCTAATAGATAGATATCAACCAAATTTTACATGAATGATCCTTGGGTGACCCTTTATCAGTCTACAAAAAATTATTGAAATCGGATGAAAAATTTGTATTTTATGGGCGGAGGTCATTTCTCTATATGTTATATAGTGGGAACTTTGAAAATCATTTTCTCAGAATCTAATAGATAGATATCAACCAAATTTTACATGAATGATCCTTGGGTGACCCTTTATCAGTCTACAAAAAATTATTGAAATCGGATGAAAAATTTGTATTTTATGGGCGGAGGTCATTTCTCTATATGTTATATAGTGGAAACTTTGAAAATCATTTTCTCAGAATCTAATTGATAGATATAAAGCAAATTTTACATGAATGATCCTTATGTGACCCTTTATCAGACTACCAAAGATTATTGCGATCGGATGAAAAATTTGTATTATATGGGCTGGGGGCATTTCCACTATATGTTATATAGTGGAAACTTTGAAAATCATTTTCATAGAATGTAACTGATGGATATCAAGCAAACTTCATTAGTATGATCCTTGGGTGATCCATTATCATGCAGCCAAAAATTATTGCCATTGGATGAAAAATATGTCTTTTATGGGCGGAAGTCATTTCTCTATATTTTATAATGTTGGAGACTTTGAAAATTATTGCAACATCAGTTAAACCCAAAATATCTAAAAATCTAGTCAAAACTTAGATTTGCTATTACAAGAAATTCAAGCCTGTGGAGCGACACAAGCCATTCATGGCTTTCTAGTTATTGTTTCAATTGTAATAGTAATTAACTGCAATTTATTGCATATTACGAAGAAATCATATGTAACTTATTATTGACTCTGTATCAAAATACAAGTTATAATATTTGTAATTTATTACAATGAAATAATCCTGTGATTTACATTTACTTTCATTTACATTTCAATTACATCTGAATGTTATTAAAAAAGTATTGATTATGATGCAGTCATTAAACCAGTAAGTCTGATTATTGAACTAATAATGGTCCATCCCTAGCTTTATCGAAAACAATTATTCTAATTACGATATCATTTAACCTACCTGGCACTGAAATATACAAAAATTCTCATTCTATTTTTAGCGTCAAGAACCAACAGGGGCAGATAATTCTGAAATAATTGCATCAGATAAACTGAAGAAGCAAAGTAAAGGACGAATTGTGCAGGATGGTAATAATAAGGTAAAAGTTTCATCATTGTACAATGACTTAGTTTACACAGCTGTAATAGGCTTTAGTCGGACATCAACATAATAGGGTCCAAAGGACTCAACCATCAGGATCATAATCAATCTAATTTTGAGCATTGGGTACAGTTAGTTACATCGTGAATTTGACATTCACCTCAATCAAAACCATTCTAAATCACTCACTCAGCGCTCCATTCATTCATTCCAAACACTCGCACCATTCAAAAATGCTCAAATCCATTGAAAAACATATAATCAACAACATCATTCAAATAGATTTTGATAGAGAAAAATAGCGATTTCATTGACATAATTCAAATTTTTAGTGTCTTATAGGTTCTTGAAGTAATAGGAAGCTATGAAAAGAACTTGTATGAGGCTTTTTTAGCTCACCTGAGCACGAAGTGCTCAAGGTGAGCTTTTGTGGTAAGGTGGTTGTCCGTCGTCCGTCGTTCGTCGTCCGTCGTCCGTCGTCCGTCGTCCGTCGTGTGTCGTCAACATTTACCTTGTATGCACTCTAGAGGCCACATTTTTTGCCTGATCAACCTGAAATTTGGTCAGAATGATTGGCTTGATAAAATCTCGGACGAGTTCGAAATTGGGTCAAGTGGGGTCAAAAACTAGGTCACAGGGTCAAATCTTAGAAAAACCTTGTATGCACTCTAGAGGCCACATTTTTTGCCTGATCAACCTGAAATTTGGTCAGAATGATTGGCTTGATAAAATCTCGGACGAGTTCGAAATTGGGTCAAGTGGGGTCAAAAACTAGGTCACAGGGTCAAATCTTAGAAAAACCTTGTATGCACTCTAGAGGCCACATTTTTTGCCCGATCAACCTGAAATTTGGTCAGAATGATTGTCTTAATAAAATCTCGAATGAGTTCGAAATTGGGTCAAGTGGGGTCAAAAACTAGGTCACAGGGTCAAATGTTAGAAAAACCTTGTATGCACTCTAGAGGCCACATTTTTTGCCCGATCAACCTGAAATTTGGTCAGAATGATTGTCTTGATAAAACCTCGAATGAGTTCAAAATTGGGTCAAGTGGGGTCAAAAACTAGGTCATGGGGTCAAATCTTAGAAAAACCTTGTATGCACTCTAGAGGCCACATTTTTTGCCCGATCAACCTGAAATTTGGTCAGAATGAATGTCTTGATAAAATCTCGAATGAGTTCAAAATTGGGTCAAGTGGGGTCAAAAACTAGGTCACAGGGTCAAATCTTAGAAAAACCTTGAATGCACTCTAGAAGCCACATTTTGTGCCCGATCAACCTGAAATTTGGTCAGAATGATTGTCTTGATAAAATCTCTAATGAGTTTGAAATTGGGTCAAGTGGGGTCAAAAACAAGGTCACAGGGTCAAATGTTAGAAAAACCTTGTATGCACAAGAGAGGCCACATTTTTAGCCCGATCAACCTGAAATTTGGTCAGAGTGATTATCTTGATTAAATCTCGAATGAGTTCAAAATTGGGTCAAGTGGGGTCAAAAACTAGGTCACAGGGTCAAATCTTAGAAAAACCTTGTATGCACTCTAGAAGCCACATTTTTGGCCCGATCAACCTGAAATTTGGTCAGAATGATTGTCTTGATAAAATCATTGACAAGTTCGAAATTGGGTCAAGTGGGGTCAAAAACTAGGTCACAGGGTCAAATCTTAGAAAAACCTTGTATGCACTCTAGAGGCCACATTTTTTGCCCAATCAACCTGATATTTGGTCAGAATGATTATCTTGATGAAATCTCGGACAAGTTCGAAATTGGGTCAAGTGGGGTCAAAAACTAGGTCATGAGATCAAATCTTAGAAAAACCTTGTGGACACTCTAGAGGCCATATTTTTAGCCCAATCAACCTGTAAATTGGTCAGAATGATTATCTTGATAAAATCATTGACAAGTTCGAAATTGGGTCAAGTGGGGTCAAAAACTAGGTCACGGGGTCAAATCTTAGAAAAACCTTGTGGACACTCTAGATGCCATATTTTCAGCCCAATCAACCTGAAAATTGGTCAGAATGATTATCTTGATGAAATCTCGAACAAGTTTGAAATTGGGTCAAGTGGGGTCAAAAACTAGGTCATGGGGTCAAATCTTAGAAAAAACTTGTGGACACTCTAGAGGCCATATTTATAGCCCAATCAACCTGAAAATCGGTCAGAATGATTATCTTGATGAAATCTCGGACAAGTTTGAAATTGGGTCAAGTGGGGTCAAAAACTAGGTCACAGAGTCAAATCTTAGAAAAACCTTGTGGACACTCTAGAGGCCATTTTTATAGCCCAATCAACCTGAAAATTGGTCAGAATGATTAACTTCATGAAATCTCGGACAAGTTTGAAATTGGGTCAAGGGGGGTCAAAAACTAGGTCATGGAGTCAAATCTTAGAAAAACCTTTTAAGATTGTTAATTCAGGTGAGCGATTAAGGGCCACTATGGCCCTCTTGTTATTTTAAAGGGAGGTAATCAATATCGCTATTTTTGTTCAATATAGGATTGCCTCCCATTAAATTCACTAAAATTTTGCTCCACACACTCATTCAATTTTATTCCTTAATCATTCCAAAATCATTCACCTTGTCAATTTCACGATGCTGTCAACTGTATCAATTGAATAAATGGTTTATTATACCCCCACCTACGAAGTAGAGGGTGGTATATTGGTTTCACCATGTCTCTCTGTCTGTCCATCTGTCCGTAGACCTTTTCGTTTCCGGACTCTAACTCAAGAACCAAATGACCTCTTAACTTAAAATCCAAGCGACCTAGAATCATCAACTCCTGCAAATGCTGCATATGACATCAATGTTTGCTACAAACACATCCTGCACTAATAGCACTTGCATTCTGACAAAGCGCTTGTGGGGGGTATTAGTCCACTCTGCGACAGTTCTAGTTGAATTTAACAATATATTTACGTTAAATTTTCATTCAAATAGGAAGAGGTCATGAAAAAAACTTTCTTATTTGCATGGAAAGTTATGCTGATCTTTTTACAAAATAAAGGTAAATATGTTTTTTCAACATATTTGAAAATACAAAAATTCATTAGGCAAATTCTTAAAAAAAAATAGGGTTTTGCAGCATTTTTCTGCTTTCAAGTTACAAAGATTAGTGCACTTTTAGATTTTAGTAATATAATAGCCATTGTCTATATGTATAAGGTCTATCAACATTTATATTATGTTATAAACATGCATATGTATCAGCTGGCATTGAGCTTATACAAGACCAAAAGCAGTTATAGACATTTTACTGAAAAATAGCTAGTACCATCCAAGGGCAGATAACTAGCATGAAAACGAGGAAAGAAAAGTACCTTAAACTTTTACGAAAGTGACCATATATATTGTTAAGTTAAAACATAATTACCAGTATGTGAACAAGAAAAAAATATTAGTACATATTATATTTATCTTAAAACCTCTATTTGCCTTGTTTTTGTTGATGTTTCTTACAGAAATGCAAGTTTCTAAAAATAACCACATAATGTCATTGTTCTAAAAATATCCATGTCACATCATAAAAGATATCATATGGGATGATATCACACAGATATTTGTATAGTTACAAGATATACAATCATCAGACATTTGATTGTAAAGTAATTATAAAAGTTCACAAACTTCTGGGACGATCTTCACATTCATTATGATACCGATTTACATAAATTTTGAGAAATCTCAATAGGTCAAGGCTAAATTGTGAAATACTGTTTTTGTGGGCTTTGCACCAGTTTTTCCATGGACAAATATTCAAGTTGAATTATGCTCTCGTAAATTATTGCTTGAAATAATGTTCCATGTTCGTTTTGTTTTTTACTCGCAGATACCAATAATCTACATGGATGACTCAGACACGGATGTAGAGGAAACAGAGAATGACAAAATGACAAGCGAAAATACAGAACGAAATAAAAACATACCGTGTTTTACTGTTGAGAATGATACAATTACGAGTGAAAATTCAGAGCGAAATAAAAACATTCCATGTTTTACTCTTGAAGATGAATTAGGTGACAGCTCTCTGACGATCGAGAGGTCAGACTATAACCTTGAGCCTCCTGTTATAGCAGTGAAAGGAACGGTTGTCTGAGAATGATTTGTTTGTGGCTATCTGTCACAATTACTATGTATACTCATCACAAATCTTGATATACTCCCGACCTACGAAGTAGAAGGGGGTATATTGGTTTCACCATGTCAGTCCATCTGTCCGTCTGTCCATACACCTTTTTGTTTCCAGACTCTTACTCGAGAAACAAGTGACATAGAATCATGAAACTTTATACAAAAGTGTTTCTTATGACCCAAGGAAGTGCCCTTTTGTTTTGGTGTCATATAGGTGAAAGGTCAAGGTCAGAGTCAGCCTTTCCCGGACTCTAACCAAGTGTCCTACAATCAAGAAACTTTTTGCAAATGTTGCTAATGATCCAAGGAAGTGCATTGTTGTTTTGGGGTCACATAGGTCAAAAGTCAAGGTCACTGTCAATTTTTCCTCAATTTTCATCTCTGACTTTGAATCATGTAACTTTATGCTAATATTGCTTACGACTCGAGGAAGTGCCCTATTGTTTTTTTGGTCACATAGGTCAAAGGTGGATGTCACAGTCAGTTTTTGTTCAATTTTTGTTTCAAGACTTTTACTCAAGAACCATGCGACCTAGGATCATAAAACTTCATGCAAATGCTGCATATGTCCTTGATATTTGTAACAAACACATCCTGCACTTATAGCACTTACATTTTGACAAAGTGCTGGTGGGGTGTATAAGTCAGCTTTGCGAAAGTTCTAGTTTTCATTGTGATGGTTGAAGGTCACTGTCAATTACATGAGGTAAAATCTGTAAATCAAATCTGGAAGTGATGACATTTTGTCATTCTCCCTGAGGTTAATTTAAGAGACGAAGAGTGTTTTTTTTTTTATTTTATTGAGGTATGAAACTAAAAACCTAATCATATTAGGATTTTAGTTTCATTCCTCTTTGAAATCAACAAATATTCTCTTTATATCATATAATTTAATTTCTTGAATGCAAAAGCATTAAGATTTGTCATTCAGAAATAGATTTCTTATATGACTACTTTATGCGGAAGCTTATAAAATAGCTGTGTACTCAAAGTTATTTTCATCTTGGAATAAAACCAAATTTTTGTCCAATCAGAAAGCACAAATCTAGATGGAAACAACTAAGATTAAATGATCTTTAGATAACTGATGTTTTACTATCACAAGTTATCAATTTGAAAATTATTAAGACAACAAGATATTTATTATGAGATAATTTCATTTTTGCGTCGATGTGTCCATAAAAAAGTATGATGTAGAAGATGTTATATGAAAAAGGTAAAATCCGAAAGTTGAGCCGGAGGAATTTTTTTTTGCATACAACTCCTACCCCCATCAGACTTTATTCATGAGCACATCAATATGAAAGTTAAATTATAACCACTAAAGCACAATCACAGTTCTGAAATTAGTTTTGTGACCCTCTTCTTGGTGTAAATTGTTTTAAAACATTTTTTTTGTATATAGAATTTATGAACAAGTAATGACATTGATGTTGGGAGAATTTCACAGAAAGGGAAGTTGATCATTTATTGTCAAAAAGCTAAGGATAGATGACAAATATTCATTATCAATGGTGACAATAAACTGAAATTCCATTTTTCATAAAAAATTGCATTGTGATGCATTACAATCACATTAGAAGGTGACATTGACCCATCAGATACTCAGCTTATACGCCATCTTTTTACATTTATCTAGTCATAATTTTCAGATGATGAATTTTTTGTTGTTGTTATCATATTTTCTAAATGTGGCCCATCACACAAAAATGGTTCATCAGATCCAGAAAAGAGTAACTATCTTAATCAAGTATTCTACTCTTAAAATGATATTTTTAGAATGAAGGATAGTTATTCTACCTTAGTGTGTGTTCATTTTCAAAAACTGTTTCTTATTGACCTCTGGTAGGTACTATTTCTTTCTTAATGTTTGTTGAACACAGTTTTTTGACAGCCCTTTTTGTGTTGACAGGTCACAAATGTTACAGACCTTTTTTTATGCCCCGTATCGAGAGATCGGGGGCATATTGTTTTACTCATGTCCGTCTGTCTGTCTGTCCGTCCGTCCGTCTGTCTGTCTGTCCGTCCGTCTGTCCGAAAACTTAACCCGAAAACTTAACCTTGCCAATATCTTCAAGCCTATTCAAGATACAAAGCTAATATTTGGCATGATGATAGATCTCAATGATCTGCATCCGCTGGTACCAAAGTCAAGGTCATCTGACAAGGTCAAGGTCATCTGTCAAGGTCAAACTTTGAAAAAACTTTACCCGAAAACTTAACCTTGCCAATATCTTCAAGCCTATTCAAGATACAAAGCTAATATTTGGCATGACGATAGATCTCAATGATCTGCATCCGCTGGTACCAAAGTCAAGGTCATGTGACAAGGTCAAGGTCATCTGTCAGGGTCAAACTTTGAAAAAAAATGCCGTGTCGGGGGCATTCGTGTTTCACAAACACATCTTGTTTGCTAATAGGTCACTAATATTTTAAGTTTATGTTTTACCTCAAGTTGTGAATGCTCAATGGTTGTAGAGTAAATGGCATAATTATTTGATGTTAGTTATTTTTATTTTTATGCCCCCGATAGGGAGGCATCATAAATTTGACTTGTCCGTCCGTCTGTCCGTCCGTCTGTCCGTCCGTCTGTCTGTCCGTCCGTCCGTCTGTCTGTCCGTCCGTCATTCCGTCCAAAAACTTTAACATTGGCCATAACTTCTAAATCAAAGCGGTGTCGGGGGCATTGTCATCTTACAGTGACAGCTCTTGTTTATGAATAAATTGCATTATAAAAATGTACAGTTTGTGATACAAATTTAGTATATGTTTTATAATTGTCAAATATCAAATAACAACTTAATGGCCATTTAGAGCTATTATGCATTATTATTTAACTGGCAGGGTGTAGCTTAGCTCCGACATAATTTTGCGAAGTTACTCTCCAATATTTTTGATTCTTTTGAAAATTAGTCAGCAGTTATTGTATAACTGCCAAAAACCAAAATGGTCAAAGTGTATTGCAAAAGTGAACACATTTCATAATTTGCTTACCAAAACCTCATCACTAAGCCTTTGATTACCCACTAACATTTCAAATTTATATTATAACTATATATGAAAGTGAGTAAATATATAAAAAAAGGTGTTTAACCTTGGCCTTAAATCAATGACCCCTTACTTAGGCTCCGCCCTGCCAGGTCAAGAATCATTCCTTACACTTGCTGTTTTCTAAAAAGGACTTACAGTTAAGAACATTGTGAAATTGACAAGATGAATCATTTTGGAATATAACTGAATGAGAGTGTAGAGCAAGTGAAAATTAAAGGGAGGTAATCCAATATTGCTTGCTAATTTTGTTCAAGATGAACAAAATTGGAAAAAATGATTACCCCCTTAAATTAAACATGCATACAAGGTCTGAAAAAAAGCTTTCTTTTTCTAATCAGACGCTTTAAATTTCAATTACGTCAGTAAAATCGTGACTTTCCGTAGCTAAATAATTTTGAATGTAATTGTTGATCTTATCCTTTTCAGTAAATTGGAGCGTTTATAAATGGTTTGAGTAAGTGAATAAATGAATGGAGTGTTGAGTGATGCGATCTAGATAGAGTTTGATGGGGATGAATGTCAATTTCAGGATGTCACTAATGTAAAGCAATATCCAGATGCTAAATATTAAACAGTCTAATTTCATAGATATATCAAACAAATTGATGAAATTTTAAAGTTTATTTCTTTATGGCAAAACAATATTTAGCACAATGAAGAATTAATTGTGACATGCAATTTCCTCATTTTCCACTAAGGTTTCTGAAACCCATTTCTGAAATTAGATTGTGAATGGATGGCTTAACCCTTCTTTGAGGTATGATTTTTGCATAAACTAAAAGCCATAATTTTGTTGAGAAAACATTTGAAATTTTGTGATAAACAAATTGATGGCTCAGTGCAAAACAGTTGTAACTGCCTATATGTATATAGGCAGTCACAACTGTTTCGTGCTGAGCCATCGAAATGAGCCTGTGCGTGATATTCCCAACAATTTGACATGCGTGTGAAGTGCAAACATTAGCCAACCTTGACAGCCATGTAGTAGTATATATAGAAGTTAGCCTGACTTTCTAAAGACATTTTTGGACCTTATCTTTCTGCAACGCCCAAAGTGAAGACACTGGTCAGACTTTGCAGATGCACAGGAAAGCCAGAGTCTTTGCTTGGCGCACATTTGAAATTGTTGGAAGTGTCACACACACACTCAAATAATACTTTCATATGAGTTAAAGGATTTGATCTGAACCTGGTCTAGCAAGTAAAAGTTATTAAGCAAGGCTATTAACATTTCTATTATACACAAAGATAAAATTAGCTTATTATCCCCCGCTGTTTTCGGCAAGGGGATATAGTAATGCTCTCCGTCCGTCATTCTGTCATTCCGTCATTCCGAGGTTTGGTCACTAAACTTGTCCGGAGCATATCTCCTAAAGTATAATAGCTTTCAACTTGAAACTTATGGGTGAATAGATCTCATGGAGGAGAAGTGCAGTGCACAAGAACTACAACTCTTGCTTGCATAATTTTGGAGTTATTGCACTTTGTTATTTTAAAGACTTAGATTTTGTCCGGAGCATATCTCCTAAAGTATAATAGCTATCAACATGAAACTTTATGGGTGGATAGATCTCATGGAGGAGAAGTGCAGTGCACAAGAACTACAACTCTTGCTTGCATAATTTTGGAGTTATTGCCCTTTGTTATTTTTAAGACTTAGATTTTGTCCAGAGCATATCTCCTAAAGTATTAAAGCTATCAACTTGAAACTTTATGGGAGGATAGATCTCATGGAAGAGAAGTGCAGTTCACAAGAACTGTAACTCTGGCTGGAGTTATTGCCCTTTGTTATTTTTAAGACTTAGATTTTGTAGGGGCTTAATTTCTTAAAGTAGAACCCTTAAAATATTAGGCTTCAGTTTACTATCAAGCTTTCTCGGCGGGGGATGGCCATGTCCGACATGGCTCTTGTCTCAAATAAAATCAATTAACAGATTCTTGTTTAGCTCACCTGAGTACGAAGTGCTCAAGGTGAGCTATTGTAATCGTGCAATTTCCATCATCCGTTGGCAACAAATTCTTTAAACCACTTCTACTCCTAAACCAGTAGGCCAATCTTGATGAAACTTGGCCGGGATGTTCCTCAGGTCAAGCTCTACCAAAGTTGTTCAAATAGATAAAATCCATCCTTAACTTTCCCTTTACCGTGAAGGGAAAATCTTCAAAAATCTTTTCTGAAACCAGAAGGCAGACAGCTTTCATATTTGGTATGTAGCATCATCTAGTGGACCTCTACCAACTTTGTTCATATCAAGACCCTATGGTCATAATTGGGCTCCATCTTAGCGCAACCTTTTTTTAGATAGAATCAAAGAGCAAAAATCTTTAAAACTCTACTTCTCTGAAACCAGAAGGCAAGCAGCTTTCATATTTAGTATTTAGCATCATCTAGTTGACCTATGCCAAGTTTGTTCACATTTGGGCTCCACCTGGTGCATCTCTTTTTACAATCAAGGAGCAAAAAGGCATATCCGTCTTGCTCTTGGCTGAAAATATTCCATAATATTGATCTTGTGTAGAAATTATCTCCTTATTGACATAATTATGCCTGTGTAATTAATGTGATGTCGGAGGGGTCAAAGAAACTCAGGTGAGCAATCTGGGACCATCATGGTCCTCTTGTCTGTCATAAATAACATCTTGTATATAAAAAACCAAACTATGTTTAAAAGCTCATGGCAGAAATACTATGAAAATGTGTGTGCGATGACGTCATGATGATGTCATTTGGAATGTGATCTTAAATATGTTAGACAAGGATATCCCTGATGGCTGTTCTTCATAGGACACTAGGGAGGCCTAGAATAAAGAGAATATCTCTGATGTTTGATCGCTATATAAGACAAGGGTAGCAGTGTGAGAAAAACCGATGTTTCAGAAATAAACAGATAACCTCAATAATTCATCAATTTAGAGAAAAAAATAGGTATCGTATTTCTCCTAATGAAAACTTCCGGGAGCTAAACATACCATGGTCAGAATGCTTTTAATTAGTATGTATTTTCTGAACTAAAAAATCATTTAAATTGATGTCATTTAGGCTCTTTTAACTTTTATCTGAGGTGAATTTTCTCTAAACAATCATTTAATTCATCTCAAATTAGAGAGGAAGTCTCAAAAAATCCCGAAAATTTAGGCATTTGAAGTGGGTTTTCTTAGTAAAAATGTAAGGGTGCTACTATAAGGGAGGGCCCTGTTATTAGAGGAAATATGGTATGCAAAAATAAGATGTCTTATTTATGATTATTATGTACTGCCAAAAAACCTATCTGTTGTTAATTTGAATCCTCATGAAATGTTTAATTGCTTGAAGGTACTTAAAGCTTACTTTTTGGTGCAGTGTTGCATTTATAATTTTGATAAGAATTTTTCTACAGATGTGTATTGTTTTTGTGTGAGATGTACATTGGTGTATTCTAACTATTTAAAAATAACAAATTGCTGCTATTATTAAAAATATATTGACGACATTTAATCATATAGAGGATAATTGCTTGTTTAAGTGTAAGATTGAGAGAAAAAGATCTTGCATGAAAAAACAAAATTTAAATGGCTCAGCACGAAACAGTTTTAACTCCCTATATATTTATAGGGAGTTACAACTGTTTCACACTGAGCCATCAAAATGTTTATTCTATTTCTTTAGTGCAAAATGGAATAAAATGTAAAAAATGTAGGACAAATATTATTTAAAGTACGTCATTTTGCACACGATTGCTAGGCAACACTCATTTTAATGCCATTTATTGGGCTCCACTAAGAATACAATGAATTATTTGGTTTTTTCATAGTTTGGAAGTGAGATAATCATAGGGCTAAGTGTATTTTTACTGTGTTAATTGGAGTATAAAGTGCAATTACCTTAGCACATGGTAAATAGAGCCTGTGGGGCCTTATGTTTGAGCCATGTGCTAAGGCAATGGCACTTTATACTCCTATAATCACAGAGAAAAATACACTTGGCCCTTGTTATTGCAATCTTTTAGATCTTAGATGCAATTGTAATCAAAGCACTGAGGTACTGATGGTGGACGTTTCTGTTGGCATACTAGATTGATTCTTCCATTTGTTGAGGAAAGAGAAATTTAACATGTAAAATTAGGATAAAAGGAAAATGACTTGACCCAAGTTCGCATCTTGCTTCAGATATACATTTCTCAACATATATCGTCGAACGTCAACCAAGTCCTGTAATTACAAGGTTTCGACAACTCTCGACATTATGCCGGGTGTATTTAAAAGGGTGATTGTCCGATCCATTGGGTATAAAAGGAGAGAAATGACAATTAGATTATCTAGGCATCAATATTTTTTGCAACACTAATCTATTCTCCGTGGTCACAATCAAAATTCTGTTGTTATCTGCTTGAAAAATTCAATAAATGGATAATCAATTAATGTCCCGCGATTTTCATTTACAAATGGAAAAAAGAAAGGTAAAGCACATAAAATAATTGCAGACACTCTCGAGATTGAATGTCCTTTGTTGAAAAATAGTGTAAAACCCCATTGCATAAACCTTTATTCCACGACCTAACTGCTTTACACTACCTGCTCACGTTGTATCCGTATTCATGTGTGTGATCTAGATTATTATTCTATTATTATCAGTAGTGTCAGGGGAGATTACCATTCCAGTATGTCCATTTACCAAGTTTTCATGAGGTACCTCCCATAGACCATCAGTAAACAAGGGGCAAATTACTCACTCTGCCTGAAAAGTAGTTCTATGCAAGCAAAAAATTCACCCGATCTCAGAATTGCGTATGATTTCGCACTAAAAAGATGTCTTTGAGGTTTCAACAAGTTATGTAGAATACTTGTTTCACTCAATTTTTAAAATGCATAGTTGTTAGATGCACACAATTCTTGAAAAAGAGTAAATTGAATCTAAGTGAGCACTACTGTTTTGAAAACCTATTAACATCTGACAGGATTGTTCTAATGCGGTATTAACACTGGTGAACATAAACATCCACCAAAAATCAATCAAATAATATAGGTTCAAGTCTACTTTCTGCATGTAGGGAAAATTAATCTATTTTTAGATCACATATTCTAGTTGTATTGTTATCTTCCTTTTAAAGTTTGCTGGCATAAAATTTTAAAATTAGACACAAAAAAATTTGACAACTTGGAAATTTGTAGGGCCAGCTTGAGAGAGTTGCTTTATGGTCTTTGTTGACTCACTGTAAACATCAACCTGGCTCCAGATATACATGCTTGTAACGAAGGCACCAGAGATACATGTTGTAATGAACAATTCTTATGAAAATGTTTCAATTCCTAACTGATCAAATGGGGATTTAGAGTTAAGGAAAGGTAACAAGGGATTTCGGAGTTCCTACAACACTGGACATTCAAATCTATTGTCTGGGGTTTCCCCATATACCTATTTCATTTTGTACAGAACTAAAGTGCAACGGATTTCCCCATGTGATGCGATTTAAACCATTCAAAGTTCTTTATTTTATTGGATTGCAATTATCAAGTGATACTCTACTATTATTTCTCCATAAACCGTCCATAAGCATTAAAGAAAATTGGTGAAACTGTTGCAATATTAAATCAGAAATATTTCATTAGCTTCTTGTAGTACATCGAAGCAATTTTATTTTTTGGCCTTAAGATTCAGTTGATAAAAAGATTGTACTGTCAATCTAGCTCAAATGAACACATAGTAATCGACCGATTTTTATTGAGCGACCGTTTTCGAAATCCCCTTCTTTATTCTAAATAGCTGAAAAAGTAGATTTAAATGGTCAAAAAATTGTTGTCAATTAATCCAATGTTTTTTAATCTCATTAGAATTGTCTCAATAAGATGATTTTAATGAGTTTTAACAACATAGAATTATTGAGAAATTCACAGTAACATATATCGTTGATTTTCTACGGAAACCTCATAATTACAGCTTTAAACAAGCTGGGAGCCGCTGTCATAGTGCAGTTGGTAGCGCATCGGACTGTCAATCTAGAGGTCCCGGGTTCGGTCCCCGACGGCGGCACTCATTCTTTCCGACTATTTGTCTCTCTCCAATGGGTTGATAATCGTAGACCTATGTGAGATAGCAGCTGGAGGCTAGGAAAGAATGTGGTGGTTGTACTGGTGAGAGAAATACCAGGAATCCATTGTTAGGTGCTCCAGCCGCTGCAATATGACTGAGATAATGTTGAAAGCGCCGTTAAACTCCATTCAATCAATCAATCATTAAACAAGCTGTAGTTACGAGATTGTAGCAGAACACCAACGATATATTCAATCAAAATGACATGTCTATAAATTGTAAAAAAAACATTTTCCAATTGACGATATTCTTTAACAACCCCTTTTTGATGGTCCCATAAGTGGCTGCTTAACACACTTTTAACAGTGTGTATAATGTCACATTTTTACTACCCCTGTGTTTTGCAAAAAGACTCAAATCACATTTCTGTCTGTATGAATTTTGATGCATTCAAAAACATAAAGAAAATTTCACCAATCACTGGAAAAGGGACCATCTGGAAAGTGCAAAAAGTATTGACCCTTGTCACACTGCACTGACTGCATAATGGAATCAGATTATGTGTAATCTTTTTGAAATTCTTTGTAGGTATATGCTGATAATATGTCATATTTCTACATTTGACCTAGACCTTTGAGGAATTGTACAATGTATTATATTACACATGGCACATTATACTAATTATTTTAAACCCATCTATTTATAAATTTATATTTGACCTTGAGGAGTGAATGCGATCTTGGAAAAAAACTTAGAAAACTATTTCATATGGTACATCCACTGATAAAGGCAAACAATTGGTCCAAGTTTATTCAAAGCAATCCAGAAATGTTTGAGCTATGCTTAAGATAAGTTAGCTTTTAATGTTTGACCTTGATTTGTGATTACTGTAGGAGGTATGCTCTGGTAAAGTATAAATGAATTTGACCTTGAGCTTTGACCTTGACTATTTCTCCTTGGAGATATCCAAATATTTCTTAATATGATATATGAAGAAATATTTGGATAGCTCTAAGGTCAAGTGTTTATTGTGTGACTTTGACCTGTGACATTGACCATGGAGCTATCTTAAATTTTCTTGCAAATGGTGCATTTTTCTACATTTAGGAAAGCTATATACATGTATCTCTATGAAAATGAAAGCATTCTTGAGATCATACATTCTGATATAATTGCAATCTAATAAAATAAAGAATTTTGATTGGTTTAAATCGCATCATGTGGGGAAATCCATTGCACTTTATTTCTGTATAAAATGCAATAGGTTTATCGGGAAACCCCCGACCTTCGATCTACATGTCCTGTATTTTAGGAACTCGAAAACCCCTCGTTCCCCTTCCATATTGTAATATTGCTGTTTAATATAAAAGAATATTTTCGAAAGAATTTATGATTAAAAGCATGCAGTTCAGATTCTGAGTCGATGTTTACAGCGAGTCGACGAAGACCACCAAGCAACCCTCTCAGCTAAGCCCGATCACGATAGTTTCGGTTTAAAATGCACAATAACTTGTCATAATTATGTTTAGATCATAAGTACCTCTGCGAATGTCAAATTGTCGTTTATTTGTGTACCATTTGTTTAACTTTATGCGGTTTAACTTCTATAGCGAGAAAAAATACACGATCTAAAAATAGATTGTGTAATACACACAGAAAGTAGACTCGAAACTTTAATGTTTATCCGAGTATTTTAATAGTTTCTTAGACCAAGAGGATTGCAATTATAAGGGCAGAGTGACTTTTTCACAGCGTTTATAGGGGTATAAAGTGCAATTGCCTTAGCACATGGCTTAAACATAACGCCCTACGGGCGTTATTTGCCATGTGCTAAGGCAATTGCACTTTATACCCCAATAAACGCAGTGAAAAAGACACTCATCCCTATAATAATAAAAAATATATATATAATACGTACTTAGTATTTTGTATGAGAAAAAATATCTCACAACCGAGTTAAAATTTTTTTCATACAATACACTAAGTACGTATTAAATTTATCTTATAACCTCTATTTGTCTTGTTTTCGTCGATGTTTCTAACTTAAATGCAAGTTTCTAAAAATAACCACATTATATCATGTTCTAAAAATAACTATTTGATATCATAAAAAATATCATACGGGATGTTATCATACGGATATTTGTATAGTTATAAGATAAATATCAAAACCCATAAAATGGAAGAAGATTTAAAAAATATTGAATCAACCAATAAACAATACAATTTGAGTATACAAAGACATGATTACATGTTTGTGATCAACATTTATAAGCTTTAAATTCTTTGTTGTTCACTTAATGAAATATAATTGATCTTACACTTAAACAAACAGTAATGTTAGTCTCAATATCTAGTGATCTGCTTTTTACTTGTTTTGTTATATTTTAATGGTTGACTGTCAAGTATACAACATGTTTAACTAATTGTGCAATACTGATGTGGAGATTTTTCTTATAACAAGTAAAGAGAACTTTGTTTAAATTTTCTTCTAACAATGATTTAATTTATTTATTGTTTATCTTTGATTTTTATCTTGTCATTGATTATTATGCCCCCTTCGAAGAACAGGGAGTATATTGCTTTGCACTTGTCAGTCAGTCATTCCGTCTGTAGACCATTTTTTGTCTGGAGCATATCTCATAAAGTATGCAAGCTAGAATCATGAAACTTCATAGGTGGATAGGTCTCATTGGGGAGAAGTGCAGTGCACAAGAACCATAACTCTACTCTTCATACTTTGTGAGTTATTGCCCTTTAGTATTTACAAAGAATAGGCTATTGACCTGCTTTTATTGAGGGCATAAATGTTTTGCAAACATCTCTTGTTTTGATTGATCTTGATTAAAACAAATTTAAAAACTTCCAATATTTATTGTACTTAACTTTTTTTACCTATTTCTAAAATATGTAAATAATACATGATCAACTTGTAAAACATTTATCAATTTTGTATCCAGCAACTTTTATTGGAAGATGCGATGTATAATGGGATCCCTCATGGCGTCCTGTGTGTGGGCCGCATCCACTTCCACTTCTTTACCCAGAGCATAACCCTGCCACCTTAGTTCAGATTGACTTGGTAGTAACATGTTTACGGGAGTGCAGTGCACAAAAACTGCAACTCTACATAGGTTAATTTCTAGCTTTGCTATTTTCAAAAACTAGTAGGGCCGACATTTTTGTCATTGTTGTTGTTCGAAAACTTTGACACTTGGTGAAATTGAAAGCACTCACTTGAAACTTGGCACACATGTTAACCATCAAGAGAGTAACCTATAATATCAAGGGGATTAATTCTAGTTGCATTTTGTGCAAATTATACCCCCTTTTTTGACTGAGATTTTCATCCAGCAATCAACAGCCGAGAGTAGGCACCCTTAGGCAATGCTTCTTCTTAAGGTTTTATACCCTGCAAAACGAATGTTTTCTAGGGTGTTCTGGAATCAGCTTGTCTGTCTGTCTGTCTGTCCACCCCTCCGTCTGTCAATCAATCTGTAGATCAACCTATGGACACATAAACTAGTAATTTTGTGTCACAAGAACTCCTCCATTTTTCCTTTAAAAGCTTTGAAATTTTATACAAACATTTATCACATACTGAAGTTTTATAAGAGGTCATTCTAAGGTTCCAACTCCCCCTGGTTCAAGAATTATCTGCCCTTGAATTTAGACATTTTTTTTCTTTTCATTCACATATACTGGGAATTTTGTGTTGCAAACACCACCTTCAATATACAATTCTGAGGTCTCAACTACCCCTGGTTCAAGAATTGTCTGCTCTTGAACTAAAAGACATTTTTTCTTACACATTTACTAGTAATTTTGTGTCACAAACACCTCCTTCAGCTTTTGTTCTATAGCTTTAATTCTTTTTACAAACATTTATCACAAGAGTTTTGCAAGACGCAATTTCGAGGTCTCAATTCCCTCAGATTCAAGAATGATCTGCCCTTGAACTCAGCCAGAGTAAAGAAAACAATGAATATTCAGTACTTGCTTAAAGTTTTCATTGTCAACAAGTAAATCATTCTCTGAGAGTACTTGGGTGAGGGGGGTATTTAGTCACATTGAATGCCCAAGTTAAATCATACATAAGCATGATTAGGTCATAAATTTCATAAATCAAAACTGTAAAGAATTATCCATAAATGAACAGATTTCTTAGGGATATACATTAAGCAGGTGCTTACAAAAAAGCTGCCTTCTCAATCTTTTTTGGTCACATAAGCAAAAACTGCTCAAAATGAGCTAATGTGATCACTCAACATTCATCGTCCATCCATCTGTTTGTCCGTCTGTCAACAATTTCTTTAAACATCTTTTCCTCCTAAACCACTGGGCCAATCAAGCTGAAACCTAGCAGGGATGTTCCTTGAGTTAAGCTCTTTAAAAGAATTTAATTCTATCAAAAACTCTTGTTGCCATGGTAACAGAAATGCAAAAAAATTGCCAAATATCTTAAATAAAAACTTGGCAGGGATGTTCCTTGGGTGTAGCTCTTTAAGAGTTGTTAAAAGAACTTTATTTCTTCAAAAACTCTTGTTTCCATGGAAACTGAAAGGCTGAAAATTGCCAAAAATCTTAGAAAAAATCCTTCTCCTAAACCAATGAGCCAATCAATCTGAAACTTTACAGGGATGTTCCTAGGGTGCAGTTCTTCAAAAGTTGATAAAAGAATTTTACTTTATCAAAAACAATGGTTTCTGTTGTAATGGATAGGCTGTAAAATTGCCGAAAATCTTAGAAAAAAATATTCTCCTCCTAAACCACTCAAGCTGAAACTTTACGTGGATGTTCCTTGGGTAAACCTCTTTAAAAGTTGTTTAAGAAATTTAATTTCATAAAAAAAACTCTGGTAACTGAAAGGCTGAAAATGGCCGAAATTGCCAAATTCTCCTCTTTAACCACTAGGCAAATCAATCTGAAACTTGACAGGGATGTTCTTAAGGTGTAGGTCTACTATAGTTGTTAAAAGAATTCAATTTCATATAGAATTTCGGTTGCCAAGTTAAGAAAAAGGTTGAAAATTAATGAAACTTTTAAAAAAAATCAAACTGCAGTTTGATGAAATTAGTCTTTTTCTTTCAAAACCACTCTTAATGTACATCAAACAATCTCTGGTATTTATAACATTGTTGACATGTATTTAGTTGACTTACTCAGGTGAGCTATATAGGACCATCTTGGTCCTCTTGTTTTTCTTTTTGATTGAGGATGAAACAAAGGGCCCAAGAGGGCCAGTATCACTCTACAGGCACTTAATACCTATCAGATTTCATTTATAAAGTGCATTCAAAGTATTAAGCTTAGCCATCATCTATTTTTAAGTAGATAATTATCTATGGCCAAGATTGGTTAACACATGAAATGAAAAAAACTTAAGTCAACCAATAATCCCCTTTTTCCATGAAACAAAATAACACTTCAAAGAGGTTTAATGTGTGCATAGTCACATGATAAGTACCCGGATACATTTTTTTAAAGTTTCCTGAAATATGTCGGTAAATGTACAGGTTGTGGTTTTAAGAAAGGTTGCATCATAGAGGCCCCTTTTTCCATGACACAGCAATATCATCAACAAGAAAGAAATCAGAGAGAAGTATATCCAAAGAACAATTCTAACACCAATCATTTGCATTTTCAGAGAAGAAGATATTTTTAGCTCCACTGGCTGAAAGCTACTAGGGCTATTGTCATGGCATTGTGGCCGTGCTTGCGGTCGTAAACTTTTTAGCTCCACTGGCTGAAAGCCACTGGGGCTATTGTCATGGCGTTGTGTCCGTCGTGCGTCTGTCCGTCCGTCCGTCCGTCCGGTCGTAAAGTTTTTCTTTAAAATCTTCTCCTCAGAAACTACTGGATGAATTTCAACCAAACTTCACAGGAATGATCCTTGGGTGACCCTCTTTCAAAGTTGTTCAAGAAATTTTGATCTATCGAAAAACATGGATTTAATGGGCGTGGCTTATTTCCAAATATGGTAAAAAGTGAGTTTTCTCAGATTCTATTGGATGGATACCAATTACATTTTACATGAATGATCCTTGGGTGACCCTTTATCAGTCTACCAAAAAGTTTTGTGATCAGATGAAAAATATGTATTTAATTGCTGGAGATCATTTCTCTATATGTTATATAGTGAAAACTTTGAAAATCATTTTCTCAGAATGTAATTGATGGATATCAATCAAATTTCCCTGGAATGATCCTTGAGGGACCCTTTATCAGTCAACCAAAAATTATTGTGAATGAATGAAAAATATGGATTATATGGGTGGAGGTCATTTCTCTATATTTTATATAGTGGAAACTTTGAAAATCATTTTCTCAGAATGTAATCAATGAATATCAACCAAATTTCACTTGAATGATCCTTAAGTGACCCTTTATCAGTCTACCAAAAATTTTGCGATCAGATGAAAAATTTGTATTTTATGGGCGGAGGTCATTTCTCTATATTATATGTAGTGGAGACTTTGAAAATCATTGTCTCAGAATGTAACAGATAGATATAAATCAAATTTCCCTGGAATGACCTTTAATCTTAAATGATATCAATCCAACATAATTGGTATGATCCTTGGGTGACTCATTATCATGCAGCCAAATATTATTGTGATTGGATGAAAAATAGGTCTTTAATGGGCGGAGGTCATTTCTCTATATGTTATATAGTGGAAATTTTGAAAATCAATTTCAACATCGGTAGAACCCAAAATATCTAAAAATCTAGTCAAAACTTTTATTTTCTATTACAAGAATTTCAAGCCTGTGGAGCGACTCAAGCCCTTCATGGCTTTCTAGTTGGATGACACAACAGCCCATAGCACCAAAGTTATCAACACGATCATGATAAAATGAAGGAATCTTAAAGAGTTTGTTCTAATCATCTTTCCTGTGAAATTCGGTTGATTTCTGAACAATTGTTTCAGAGGAGATTTTTTTTCATAAATTTCCCCCTTTTTGGTGACACGTCAGCCCATAGAGCCCAAAGTAACAGCCCGATCAGAATCTAACAAAGGAATCTTAAAGAACATGACCTTTAGGATAATTTCTGTAAAGTTTGGTTGAATTCTAGCCAGTAGTTTCGGAGAAGGAAGATCTTTTTACATTTCACTTCAAGGGGCCATATTTTTGTGTATCGGCAGCCCAAAGTATCTGCCTGATCAGGATTAAAAGAAGGAATCTGTAGGAGCATGTCCTTGGCATCATACCTTTAAAATTTGGTTGAAATCTGACCTATAATTATAGAGTAGATGTTTAAAAGAAAAAGTTAACGCACGCACTCACGTAGGACACCAGGCCATGACAATAGCCCAGCTGGACTTCGTCCAGTGGAGCTAAAAACTCAGCCAATCAGAGAGCAACTTGATTTGAATGATATATTGTTGACTCAAAAACGAGCCAGTGAGTGTCATAATCAACTATTTTATCTTATAACTATACAAATATCAGTGTGATAACATCCCGTATGATATTATTTTATGATATCACATAGTTATTTTTAGAACAATGATATAATGCGGTTATTTTTAGAAACTTGCATTTCAGTTAGAAACATCGACGAAAACAAGACAAATGGAGGTTATAAGATAAATATAATACATATTTAGTGCATTGTATGGAAAAAATATCGAACTCGGTTGTGAGAATTGATAATTGTCTCGGCAGAGCCTCGACAATGATCAATTCTCCCAACCTCGTTAGATATTTTTTTTCATATAATACACTAAGTATGTATTATATATTTACATCTGAGTTAGGCATAAAGATTGAGCAGCCTGCACAGCCACACAATGCAAGGGCAATACTCTCTGACGGTGTTACAGTTTTGGAAGATATATAAAATACGTACTTAGTGTATTATATGAAAAAAAATATCTAACGAGGTTGGGAGAATTGAGAATTGTCGAGGCTCTGCCGAGACAATTATCAAATCTCACAACCGAGTTAGATATTTTTTCATACAATACACTAAGTACGTATTATATTTATCTTATAACCCTTTTTTGTCTTGTTTTCGTCGGTGTTTCTAACTGAAATGCAAGTTTCTAAAAATAACTAACAATATATTATTGTTCTAAAAATAACTATGTGATATCATAAAAAATATCATACGGGATGTTATCACATGGATATTTGTATTGTTATAAGATAAAAAATGCTTCAAAGCAAAGTGGAGTGTTATTCTTCCAAAAATCGTAAGTAATTGGTTATCTTGCATGCAGGAATTCCCTGCATTCAAGCAGAACCCATTGCCAAAGGTTTCAGAAGTGCTGCTCCTCTTTACACGTGTTCGCAAAAAGCTTTTGTAAGTAGAACGCATGGCTCTTTACTAGTCACGACAAACGATGTAAAGTGTAAATAACATAGTCTATTGTTTAAGATAATGAATCACAAGTGATCGCCAAAGAAATGGAAGTCCGTAATACCATGTGAAGCGTTTCTAATGTGTGTTACTCAGAGGATATTGAATGAATGATCATTGAATACCGAATTTATCAAACGAGTAATCTATAAACAGATAAAAACGAGGCTGTGCCTGTAAGTCTGTCTTTCGATCAATCTTTCTACAGATTTACTTTTGTCTAATGAACTTTTGCCCGACCCGTTTTCGACAGGAACGATCCTTGTGATGGTCCAATCATTCTGTGCCCAAGTTAGAAGACGATCGGATGAAAACTGTGGACTTTAGAGCATAAGCGAGGTTTTCCTTATTAAATTATTCAATTATTTTAATTTTGCCCCTTTTCCGTGACGCTTGACGGATCTGGTCAATTTTCGAAAGGAACCATCATAATGACAGAAGAATCATTCTGAGCATGTTTGAAGTAAGTCGGAAGAAACTGTGGACGAGGATTTTCTTATTTAATATGGCTCCTATTCCCATGACGCTTGACGGATCTGACTCAATTTCGAAAGGAACGGGCGGTAGGACAGACACTCAGGCGGACGCCTGAGGGAAAACCGATAGCGAAATAGCTCTTCTGACAATCGGTCAGTTGAGCTAAAAAAATTAACTGCTGATAGGCATGACGTTTCTCTCTTGATCACAGTAACTTTTTCACCCTATTTCGATTTTGACAAAGTACCCCAACCTGGAGAATTTGTAGATCTATTCTCTTTGAATAGTATATTGGATCAGTTAAAGAAGTTTGTTGAATTTCTGGCCAGTAGTTTCAGAGATTTTTTTTAAAAAATATTTCAACATGAGGACCAGTTTTTTATTGAAGACTGGCTTGCCTGTCTTTCAATATAGGGATCGTCGCCATCGGATTTTAATAACAAACCTACATGTGTCATTACGCTCAAAAAATTAGACCCATTCATAAAAATAAACGCGGCACAAATAATTAATAGTGTAGTAATATACCGTAAAATTTTGGTGCTGACCTAATTTATTGCCGGGACCTCGGGGAAGTGAACACGTGATCTATGCAGAAGTCGCCTGCAGAAACGTGTTTTGCATTCGTAAGTGGTGCTGTTTAAGGGCGTTTTCGGCTGCAATCTTTTGCATTTGCTCCAAATATTCAATTGCATCGTACAACTGTTTTTATGCATTGGCAAGCTATTTCAGTTCCCAATTTTAGACTCGCTATTCTCGTTAAATTGTGCGTTTGTGTGTCCTTAAGGTTGCTTTATTTATCCGTCTCCCGGGCCTGTCGTAGTGTAAATGGATAAATTCTAAAATAGCATAAGGCTAAACTCGTAAACCCTCGGAATGTCCAAGGTTTGAATTTTAACTTTGATTTTTAGTTCACACACAATACTTCATTGTGCACAATTACACGGAGAAATCATTACGATGGCTTTTCAAATTACTTAATTATTAGGCTTGTTTTGGTAATCCATATTGTACAGCATTCGGAACATCACTCGGCCATTTCCGTAAACTACAACAGATCGTGATCGTGATATTCACTCGGCAATCTTCGGGCGATCTCCGAAGTCTCCGATCTATCTTAATGAAGGTTACGGAATCGGTCGAGTTGCCGAGTGGTGTTCCGAATGGCCTGTACAGTTGTATCACGCATGCGCGACCCATGTTTTGAGTTTCCGCTTTTGTTTTCGACAATTTTCAGACAATAACAAAAACTGTTTTTGAAACTGGAATGGATTTATTTGTTACATTCTGTAGTGGACTTTGAAAGAATTCTACTCAAGGTGATAAATGCTGTTGCTTGGTAGTTTATTTAACGACCTGTCATTTTGACAGTTTTGTCAAAATTGATAATTCACCGAATAGTTCAATCCGAATCTTGATCTAGCAAAGCAGTCCCGTGGAAAAGGCCTGAATGGTTGGTTGTCTTAACAGGTTTATGTATTATTTTGCAGTTAAAATAATTTTCTACTAAGTAAGACCATATGCAACATGAATAACCTGAAATGGAGATCGAAATATCTCAATGGAGAATTAGAAATAGAATGTTTCAACCTTGGAAGAAACTTAAATGGTATTCATAAGAAAAATTAAGCTACAGTTATTGTACGGGAAAATACTTCTTCTTGGTATTGACTTTGACTAGTAAAAGTATAAGAATATTGGTATTACTTTTATTGATTCTTTTAAGTGGAGATATTTAGTCAAATCCTGGACCAGATAATAAATGTAAAAGAAATTTGACCGAATTTCCACTTCAGGGCAATATCCACCATGACAATGAAATGTTCAGCTCTTCATCAGGGGGTAAGCAATGTGTGTCATGTGGATTAACTTTTATTTATTTTAGATTTTTACACATCCACTTAATGAGTTTGCATGGAAAAAATCGGATTTGGATCATATTTTGATTGCTGGGGATAATCAGATTATCTTTACAATTTTATAAAACAGAGTAAAAGTTTTTGGAATTCAGGAATTGCCACCATATATCTGTTGGTTAAATGAATGTTTTTCATTTAGGATATTGAAAACTCACACTGGGGGATGAACAGCTATTATGAAGGCAGTTAGCCTCTTGATAAGCTTGAATTGGCTAGAGGGATAGGTTTATCTGGAAGTAACGAGTCTTAAAAGTATAACATTTTCATTTGTAATGGAAGTGCAGTTTGCATATGTAACCATCAATGATTGTTTTAAATTTTTGATTCCCACTCAAGAGATCTTCTCAAAACGCCCCAATTTTTCATTCCAATTGTTAATATTCAGTCCTGTCTTCAATTCAGGCCTTTCAGGCCTTTGATTTTTATGATGTAATAGCCGGAAGCGTCCATATTATCCACATGATCAAACTCAAACGTAGAAGCCCTAAAGCGCATGTTCCAAGGACCATTCCTTTTATGTCGGGTTGAACTCTGGCCATAGGTTTAAGAGAAGTTTTTTGTTTATAAATTTTTTCATAGGCGCCAATCTTTTGTGACGCGACAGCTTATAGCGTGCACGTTATCAACCCGATCAAAATTAAACAAGACAAAATTTTGATGCAATGCATCAAAGTAGGCCGCAAATTATTTGGTTATCATCAATGAATAATGTATTTTTTTATAAAAATATTTTTTTGCAAACAATACCTATCTAGATTTTAAAGATTTTAACAACAATAATGGTCCTACTTTAGCATTCACACCCGGCTTAAATACACTAAAGAGTACTTTATTTCAACATAGGCACAATGAATTACACATGATTGTAAAGTGATTGCCTTTTTAGCTTGTCTGTTTTCTAAGAAAACTTGAGGTATGGAGATCATTTTAGCGGCGTTGGCATTGTTGTTGTTGACCTGTTGTTATTGAAGATATCTTCATAAAATTTAGCATGTATGTTCACTATTTCAAGAGCTATCCAGACAATCAAGGGGGACAACTCTGAAAAAGGGGTTTTGTAAGAGTCCCTTTTTCCACTCAGCTTTTTGTATTATCCAGCACCTGCAGCCAAGCACAGCCAAGGGTTGCACCCATAGGCGGTGCTCTTGTCAGAATATATATTCACTCAACCTTCATGCTGATGTATGCGGAGTTATCTGAAGAAATGAGCATAAAGAAAAAAAAAATACAGACTCAAAATAATAGCACAAACAATTCTGAAATAGAACACGAGGCAAAAGATTCAAGTTATCATTCAAAAGCTGTCATTCAAACTAGTACTAAGACTGCACCTATTTGAAGTAGAAGGACCTACTTCGGTTGTTCGAAACTAGTTTGGTTAGAAAAAGTGATATGCTCCTTTTGTCGCATTGTTTCAATGCTTGAATAACAGTATCTGGCTTGAAATTATGTAATGCTAAGTCCCAGACAACTGCTACATATCACACACAGGATTAGATTAATTAAGGTAGAAACATTTATTCGCTAGATCAGAGCTTTGATATAAGTCATCACACACTTTTGGACCCAAAGGATTTCGAGTGTAATTGTGCACAATGAAGTATTGTGTGTGTGTGTTTTTTTTAAATCCCCATAAATGCCATTTTTAATATATGTTTAACAAGACAAAAACAGACAGGAGTGTAACCATAGATGTATCTCCTGTGAGAATCACTTTGATGTAAAAAAAAAATGCAGAAAACAGGGGGAAAGAAAGTAAAAACTAGGTCAAACATGGCTGAGTGATCAGTCATTTTAATGAAATGTGCAATATTTGTAAAATCAAGTTCATAACCAAAAACCCTGATTTTATTGCTCAATAATTTTCATTACAAAACAGTTTTTGAAAAACTGTTGTTTGATCCAGGCTGCATTATACGGTTTTCTATGTTTTGAATAAAAACATTGGACAGGTTTTATAATAATGTATCCCTAATCCCCAATGGTCATATTCAAAACGCATTCATACTGGTAGGCCGCTTCTGCGGCCTACCAATGAAGAAATCTGACAGAGCCTGTCCAAAGGATCGTTCCTGTAAATTTGGTTTAATATATCGCTCCACTGTGTTCAGTCAATCGGAGCTATTGTCGTGGCCTGGTGTTCGTCGTGAGTGCGTACGTACGTCCGTCCGTCCGTTAACATTTTCTTTAAACATCTCCTTCTCTGAAACCAGAGAGCAAATATCAATGAAACTTCAAATAAGTCAAATAGATAACTCCAAAATTAATGAATTGATTTCCGCGGGATAAAACTTGGGGTAATGGTTTTGTATTTTCTTTGCAATCAATAAAAGAAATTTGATATTCAAGGCTATTTGTAAACGTGTTGTGCAAACCCGCAAAAGCGGTGGGAAATAAAACAAAGAAATTCCCTTAACACAAAAAAGGGGAGATAATCGCAATAAAAAAAATGATATGTTAAAATAAATTCCGTATATCAACTAAGGAATATTTCATTGTTGTATTGTGTGGCAGCGTCAAACTCAAAAATAAATGATTTGGGTGATAAAAAGTTTTGAAATGAAACTCAAGTTCGTAGTAAATTACCCCACCCACTTTTAACACAGCGCACAGCTAGAACCAATAAGTTTGAGATGCCAATATTTTGTCAGTACACGCAGGTTATATCATAGTATGTATGGCAAAAGTTTAAAAGAAATCTATTCTAGCCACGAAAAGGCCCTTATAGAGACCCGTCCTTTGCTTGGCCTATAAATATGGGCGTGGTAGGGCAGGGCTTATTTTGCGCCTGAAATCTTTGAAAGTTATCTTCTAATGAACCACTGGGCCGATTTCTATGAAACTTTACCAGAATATTCCTTTGGTGACCCTTTTAAAAATTGTTAGGGAAATTTTGATAGGCCCATAAATATTGGTGTGGCAGGGTGGGGCTTATTTTGAGCCTGAAATCTTTGAACGACATCTCCTCCTGAACCACTGGGCCGATTTCAATGAAACTTTTCAAAAATTTTCCTTGGGTGACCCTTTTAAGAAATTGTTCAAGAAATTTTAATTGGCCCATTAAAATTGGATTGGCAGGGCGGTGCTTATTTTGAGCCCATAACCTTTGAACAACATCTACTCCTGAACCACAAAGCGGATTTCATTGAAACTTTAGCAGATTGTTCCTCGGGTGAGCCTTTTTAAAAATTCTCAATGAAATTTTGATTGGCCTTAAAATGTTGGCGTTGCAGGGCAGGACTTATTTTGAGCCCGAAATATTTGAAAGTCTCCTCCTGAACCACTGTGCCGATTTCCAATGAAACTTTACCAGAATATTCCGTTAGTGACCATTTTTCAAAATTGAGAGGAAAATTTTGATAGGCCCATACAAATTGGTGTGGCAGGATGGGGCTTATTTTGAGCCCGAAATCTTTGAACGATAACTCCTCCTGAAAACACTAAGCCGATTTCAATGAAACTTAACCGGAATTTTCCTAAGGTGACTCTTTTCAAAAATTGTTCATGAAATTTTGATTGGCCGATAAAAATGGGCGTGGCAGGACGGGGCTTATTTTGAGCCCAAAATCTTTGAACAATAACTCCTCCTGAACCAATGGGCCGATTTCAATGAAACTTTACAAGAATGTATCTCAGATGTCCCTTTTTAAAAAATCATGAAATTTTGATTGGCCTACAAATATCGGCGTGGCAGGGCAAGGCTTATTTTGGGCCCGAAATCATTGAAAGTTATCTCCTACTGAACCACTGGGCCAATTTCAATGAAACTACCAGGATGTTCCATTGGTGACCCTTTTCATAAATTGTTAGGGAATTTTGATAGACCCATAAATATTGGTGTGGCAGGGAGGGGCTTATTTTGAAACCCGAAATCTATGAACGACATCGCCTCCTGAACCACAGGACGGATTTCAATGAAATTTTACCAGAATTTCCATATGTGACCCTTTTCAATTTTGTTCAAGAAATTTTGATTGGCCCATCAAAATGGACGTGACCGGGCGGTGCTTATTAGCTCTTCAATAGTTGTTAAAAGAATTTAATTTCATCAAAAACTCTGGATGCCATGGTAACAGAATGTATGAAAAATGACCGAAAATGGCTGAAAATCTTAGAAAAAAGTCTTCTCCTCCCAAACCGCTTGGCCAATCAAGCTGTAACTTAGCAGGGATTAACCTCAGGTAAAGTTCTTCAAAAGTTGTTAAAAGAATTTAATTTCATCAAAAACTCTGGACGCCATGGTAACAGAATGAATGAAAAATGGCTGAAAATTACCGAAAATCTTAGAAAAAATCTACCCCTACCAAACCATTAGTCCAATCAAGCTGAAACTTGGCGGGTATGATCCTTGGGTGAAGCTCTTTAAAAGTTGTTAAAAGAATTTAATTTCTTCAAAAACTCTTGTTACAATGGTAAAGGAAAGGCTTAAAAATGGCATAAATTACCAAAAATCTAAGAACAAATTCTGTTTCTCCTTAGGCATGAGGTCAATTAATTTTAAACTTAGCATGGCTGTTCTTAATATGTAGGTCTACTGAAGTTGTTAAAAGAATTTGCCATTGTAAGAGAAAATTTGAAAATTTATGAAATTTAAAAAAAAATCAAATTGCAGTAGGACAAAATTTAACCACCCTAAATGTACATCAAACAAATTCTGGTATTCATAACATGGTTGACAAGTTATGATTGATTTACTCAGGTGAGCGATACAGGACCATCATGGTCCTCTTGTTTCGAGCCCATGATCTTTGAACAATATCTTCTCCTGAACCACAAAGCGGATTTCAATGAAACTGTAGCAGATTGTTCGTAGGGTGACCATTTTCAAAAAATTTCATGAAATTTTGATAGGCCTATAAATATGGGCGTTGCATGGCGGGGCTTATTTTGAGCCCGAAATATTTGAAGGTTATCTCCTCATGAATGAATGAATGTTTTATGGCCCGTCGACTACTAAGGTCATGTTGGGCGCAAACACTCATGTGTAAAACTGGAATAATCCGACGTGAGCACGAAAGCATATGGACTCTCCCCAGATCAGGAGAACGGCCCATGTGCGAGTCCACCCGACCGGAAGGAAGTGGTCATTTCATTTAAGTGAAATTTGAAAATTGACCTTAATCTCAAGACCTTGTGGTGCCTAGCAACATGTTATTTTTGAAAACACTTGCGGTGCATTCCACATAGTTTGCTCGCTATAAAACAGTTCGAAATCGTGCGCGGCATGCGCATTTGGTGACCCGAAAGCTGCACATTCAGGAACGCAGCACCCAGCCAGTAACCTGTTAAAACATCGATTTTTTACTGTTGTATAATAGAATGATTATTGTCTTTTATCAACCCCGTCTGTTTATGGAAAAGAATATTTTTTGAAAAAAAAAAAAAAAAAAAAAAAAAAAAAAAGATTATGCAGTTTGTAGGCCTACTGTATTAAATCGCATATGGAGACTATTCAAAATGATTTTGATAACCTGTATTCGGCAAGACTGTCCTGTATTCTCTCATTTACATGCACTAGATAATTACCTTTATGCTATTGTCAGACTACTGAAGCGATAATATTTTTTTAAGAAAATCGAGTTATCGTTAAGGCCATATCGTGGTGTCATAGTCGTGGCTTGCGTGTTCAATCCGCCACGTGTAAAGATTTTTTACGTCTTATGGTATCCGTAAAAGCAAAGGTTTAAACTTCGAATAATTATTGACTATCCAAAGAACAAGTCTTAATCTTAATTCGGAAATATTCTTAACTTACTTTTGAAACAAATGTTTACCGTTTCTTTGTCTGAGATTTATTTCAGCAACCAAATGTTTTAAAAAAGATAGAAAAAAGGTATTAAGTTAGTTTTGATTGTGAAATAAGTATAAAATAATCATGATGGAAGGCACTTTTCAGGTTGCATTCTAATCGAAATACAGAGTAAGAATCTGTGTATACAATCAAGGTTTTTAAAGATACTTATGTTGAAAAAAGCTTAGAACATATAAGAATCAGGTGTAAACCAACTGCAGCATTGTGTTTTAATAACAAATTGCATTTCAGTGGTTTATCAAGAAATAGCGATAGATAATTAAATGAAAATCTCACCCAAACAAGTTAAATTATACAAAAGTCATACTCTGCTTTTGTTCATTTCACTCTATTTAAAGTTATTTTATCACAGCCCAATGAATATATCTAAATGACTTCATGATGACGTTGCCCTGTATTCACATGCAAAAAGACACGCTTTAATTTGTCATAAAATTTTCACATTTTATATATATTTTTTTATTCAAGAAATACAATAATCGTTTGTTTTGCGGGCAAGATAGTTTACTATTTCATGTCGTGAACAATAAAAGCTATAAATTTACTCATGGCTCCACTATTTTTGAAAATGTAGCTTTTGCTGGTCATCCAAGAGAGCCATTGAATAGCTACCGATTCGCCGGCGAGTCTACTTTGACGGTAAACAAATGTCAAAACCAGAAATAAATACGTCTGCGATAGAACAAAACCGGTAGGTCCATGGCAGATGACCGATTGTAGCCCAGCCGATCGCCGGTGAATAGCCGTCGATACAGTTGCAACAACCAGTCGGAAACCTTGGGCGATACTTATTTTCGGATTAGTTCAAGTCATGATTCGAATTTTTCGACGCCCACAACTCTTACAGACTCGTCGACATACTTTGTTAAGTAGACTAAGCCAACCAACGCCACGCCGATCTTATAAAATTACGTTACCAGTACTGAATTGGCTGATTCACCGATGACTGGCAGAAAGACAGGGAAACTCCCGAACTTCGATCTGCAAGTCCTGTGTTGTAGGAACTCGAATAAACCTAGTTCTCGATCATCAACGCAACATTTCTATTCAATCTATTGTAAATTAAGACATTTTCGAAAGAATTTACGATTACAAGCGTGCAGGTTGATTCTGATACGACGTAAACTTAGAAAACATCAAGTCGACGAAGACCTTCAAGCAACCCTCTCAACTAAGACCGACCACGCCGTTTTCGCTAAAAAAATACAAACTAACATGGCAGAAACAAGCTTTTTTGTCATAAATACCTCTACGAAATTTAATGTTGTCGTTTATTTGTGTATCATTTGTTTTACTTTATGACATTTCACTTCGATAGTGAGAAAAAAAAATGCACGATCTTAAATAGATTGTGTAATTTTTTACGCGCAGAAAGTAGACTTGAAGCTTTAATGTTTGACCGAGTATTTCAATAGTTTCTTCGATCTATAGGATTGCAATTATAAGGGACGAGTGTCTTTTTTCACTGCGTTTATTGGGGTATAAAGTGCAATGGCCTTAGCACACGGCTTAAACATAACGCCCTACGGGCATTATTTGCCATGTGCTAAGGCAATTGCACTTTATACCCCAATAAACGCAGTGAAAAAGAAACTCATCCCTACATTATAGTACACAGATTTACATAATTTTTCGCTTTAAAATTTAATTTAGTTTCTTTAATGCTTTTCGGTGGTTTATCGAGGAATAACGGTAGATTATCACTTGATAATCTCACTGCAAAAGCAGTGAAATAATCAAAATTTTATACCCTGCTTTTGTGCATTTCACCCTATCTGACGTCATCTATGCGGGGCGAAATAAATGACGTCACAATCAACGTTGCATAGCAATCACGTGCAAAAAAAAACGCGCTAAACGAAAATATGCCCTAGAAATTTCACATTTTGTCTCATTTTTGCATTAAAGAAATAGAATAATCGTTTGTTTTTTGAGTAAGATCGATTGATATTTCATTTCGTAAACTGCAAAGCTATAGTTTCACTCGTGGCTCTGCCACTCGTGAAAATATAGCTTTTGTTGTTCACTCAATAAAATATAAATCGATCTTACACTTAAACAAACGATTACCCTCTATTTAATGATATGCCTAACCTTCATTAAGACTATAATGATAATCTCCCTACATACTCCGATGAGCCAAGCGCGAAACATGTCAGCTTTTTTTCGCTAATTTTCACTGTCTTTCTATATTGTAGATATTTTCCTGTCTGTGTTCTAAGTTGGGTTTTTTTCGTGTTCGTTTTTCATTCTTATGGTTTGAGTATCAATTTCAATTAAAAAAAATACTTTCAACGAGCCCCAATCTCCACCATTTGAGGGAACAAGCTTTGGATGTTCCCATTTTCTTGTGAATCAAATATTGACTAACCAGTTTGAAAAAGGTCAGCTTGAAAACTTTCTTGTGAGATGTCCAACAAGAAACGCCTCATATACCCTTTTCCGGCCAATTGGTTTAAACATATTTTATTTGCATGAATTTCAACATGATAATATACTAATATTAATTTAACACAAATAATTGTAAATCAAACTAAAAGGATGAGAACGAAAGCATAAGCTTGTAATGTTCTTCTCCCTATTGGGGATTCAAGAGTTGAGCTATCTAACATTTCTTATATATATATATATATATATATATATATATATATATATATATATATATATATATATATATATATATATATATATATATATATATATATATATATATATATATATATATATATATATATATATATTATTATTATTATTATTATCAATAATAATGATAATAATTAATATTGGAATTTGATTTTTTTATATAAAAAATGTTTTGGAAAAATGTTTTGTACGATATAAAGTACTGTACAGAAAGGGGGGGGTGGGGGTGGATGGTGTTCTTTGGATGTGTTTACGGGCTACTTATGTGTACGTCATACGTATACTAATACATATCAATGTCACAATTTGAATTACTTTTAACCAGGAAAGACAAATTAAAACCGCCTACTGTCTTTGATATATATCGCAGCCGCCACCATAGCGCAGTTGGTTAGGCATAAGACTTCCAATCTTGAAGTCGTGGGTTCGATCCCCGGTGGTGGCAAATATCCATTCCGACGTATGTCTCTCACCAATGGGTAGATAATCGTGAACCTATGTGAGATAACAGTCGGAGGCTAGGAAAGGGTGTAATGGTAGTACAGGTGAAAGAAATACCAGGAAGTGGCGTTAAACCCAATCAAACAAACAAACTTTAATATATCGCTGAACTTCTAAAATTATACTTTCGTTGTCTTTGTATGACAGAAATTCTTTCCCATACAGTAAAGTATTAATGTCAAATTCTCCAGTGTTTGTTAATGAATCTGTTTCTAATACATGTATTATCATAATTTGAACATTCAAGAAGAAAATGCTTGCTCGTCTAAACTCTACCACAAGTACAAAGAGAGATGCTACTATCTTTTTACTGAACAGATGGTGATTGAAAGAGCTACAATTGTTTCTGATTCTAGTATGTAAAACCTGAAGCCTCCTTTCTCCTACAAAGTAAAACCTATCAGGAACAGGTTTGTCCCTATATAAATAATTCTTGTAACAGGATATCGAGTTTTGTTCTCTTATTTCAATTGGTAATTTATTCCACTCATCAATGACTGAAGGAAGAAAAGCTCTTTTATAAAGCTCTGTTCTTCAGTTTGGCATTGTATGATTTCGGGATCCGCGTAATCTGTATGAGGATGTGCTTCCTATACTTTGAGGCACTAATAAGTTTAAGTTAGTTGGACCTTTCACCATTTTGAAATATAGAATTAATTTGCGTATACGTCTTCTTTTCGGCAAATTAAAAGATCTCGATTTTTTCTTAAATGATCACCATAGGATTATTCGTTCCAAGTTTGGTTTAGTTACTTCACCTTGTAAAGAAAAAAAATGTATAACATTTAAAAAAAATCGAAGGACTCTGTCATGCTCAATTTCCCATACGGATTGAAAAAACAAGTTTTGCAAAAGGTCAACTTAGTAACAAATCTGTCACGTTTGGTTCAATTATTGATTAGGGTAAAAGATATGTAAAGAAACTTTTAACGGCGGACGCCAAGTTTAAAATTTTTGAGGAGAAAAGATTCATAGCTTTAACAACAAACCGACTTAGGAAATTACATCCTTCCGAATGCCGAAGATTTTCCGGAAATTTTTTATTTATGCTTGAAATTTAAAGGAATGGATCTTGAAAAATAGGCATATTTCTTAGCATTCAAATAAAATGTAACACTATGATCATGTCAGTAAAGTTGGCTGTAATCTATCGTTGAGGTTCTGGGAAAAGTCATTTCCATATATGGAAATTAGCCACACGAATTCAAGCAATACTTTGGCGTTTGTTAAAGTTTTGAAAAAAATCTGATACAGGGTTTCTACAGTATACATTTTGTAAAAAATGATTAACACCCATCAAGTAAGTCTTGAGAAGATTTTGAAAGGAAAATGAGACGCATGGAGACACAGTGTCAGAACAAAAACTCGCTGGCCTTTCCGGATCATTCTTAAAGCAATGGGTGTATGTATACTTTTCTAATATTTTTGGCGGTTTTCATGCTCACCTGAGCAAGAAGGGCTCTGTGTTAGCTATTTTGACTATGCTGTGTCCGGTGTCCAACGTCTGGTGTCTGTCGTCCCGGCTCATCGGTCGACATCTTGTATACGCACATTTTTGGCTCAAATATCAAAAATATCTTAAAACTTGGTCGGAATGTTTGTGTCCATAACATCGGGATCGATTACGAAAATAAGTCAAATGAACTTAAAATTTGGTCATTGATTGATTGATTGTTTGGAGTTTAACGCCGCTTTCAACATTTTTCATTTTCATCGCGGCGGCTGGAGCACCTAGCAATGGATTCCTGGTATTTCTCTTACCGGTACAACCATCACATCCTTTCCTAGCTTCTAGCTACTATCTCACATAGATCTTCGATTATCAACCTATTGGTGAGAGATAGTCGGAGAGAATGATTGCCGCCGTTAAAACACTAACGCGTTATTCTTTTTATCATGCAATTGTACCCCGCAAATAAATTTTTCGATTCCGTCGGGATTCGAACCTGGGACCTCTACATCCCAAAGCGAGTGCTCTACCACGTCGCTATAAAAGCTAGCTTGTACGGCAAGGCAGTACAAACACCCCTTATACACAGCCCGGCTACACAATCATTTTCAACGTTCAAATATAATAAACCCTTAAAATTGAAAGAAATTCAGGTGAAAGTGTATGCAAATTGTTTCTAAAAATAGACTTACTGATATCATGGAATGTTATCAGACAGGTGTCATCACGGTAATACATGCGCCATTGCATGATAAATATAGACACCTTGTATCAACGTACACCGGATATAGCGATTAGTGAGTCGAGGGAAATATCTACGAAGTGGGATCCATGGTTAGTATTTCTTTTATTATTTCTGTGTTTGTTGTGATTTTACTTAGTGAATAACGAATTTACACCACTAAGGTAGTCGGTTATGTTTGTCTCTTTGGAAAACATGAAATAATTTGTTTCTGTCATAGAATAAAGGAAAATAAACCGTCTAATCACTGACAATTTTCTTGGCCTTCTGCGAAATCGAATGAAAATGCTCATATTTTACGTAACTGGCCCACGATTTACTTTGCTATACTTTCTTTGTTGTCCAAAGATTTTACATACTAAATTTTACTGCGAGATTATTTTTTGTTTTTGGAATATTTAGATAGGAAAAAATCTACCGGTGTACGGCCTATAGCAGACAATTTCAAATCAGTGTACGAACGATAGAAAAAGTAGTGTACGAATATAGCTCAAGGGAAGGGTAAAATATCCTTACTTAAACGAGCGCAAAATAAGAAATTATGTATGAAAACGCCTACATGACTCTGTAGTAACATTTTGGCGTTTTCGATTAGGATTCTTTTCTAGTTTTTTTGCGAAAAACGAGGGAATCGTTAATCATATTGATTAAAAAATATAGATGATAATCATTTACAGAACTTTATGAACCTCTTAACATAATTATTCATTACATTGATTGTAAACATATTTTTAGCATGGTTTTCTTAGACAACGGCTAGTCCCGTTGCAGAAGGCAACTTCCTGTGAAACCAAGTTGTTTCGTTGAATTCAATTTATTTGCTGAAATTTCGCATTTCTACAGATTAAGCGTCAGGTTAATGTCAGACTAGTTTTACGAACTGTTTCAAAATCGGATAGCAGGTCGATTTCTTGTAATATATCAGAATACTATCATTTAAATGTCCATTTCAAGTCTGTCTCAATTGTGGTTCAAAATGGAAGCGCTTGGGAACGCTTTGATATTCGAAACGCATGACTGGTTGAAATACCGTTTACCTACATTATGCAAACGTTCCCAGATAGGTAGGGGTATACAATAATAAATATAAATCGGATTGGTCTCTTTACCGTTTTTAGATTGATAGATTAGCCGAAGCCACATACAATTGTTTTACAATTCAATTTCGTTTTGTAGATTCAGTATAGTAAACCTACTACACAAAATCAAGACACAATCTCTTGCAGTCGAAGGCTATTGCTGTAAGAAGTTCTTGGTGACAAAGGTTAGCTTAGTTTTAGAACGGATCTCCACATGGTACCGTTGCTTTAATGTTCTGCAAACGTTTTAATCGTAAACATGTGACAGGGTTTGGCCAGTTAGTGTATACAAATTTATCGTAATCACAAGTCATGATACAAGGATACTAGTAAAATTTTAATTACGAATCTCAGGCCTCGAGGTCCGCCCTGCCTTCTGAATGAAAACGTTCGAGAAACAATTAGCAAATTTTGCCCAACACAAGCATTTGCGTGCAAAGCGTGGTATCATTTTCGAAAATAACAGGCGTTTTGGTAACTGAACGCAGGGATGGTCTGACTGCCAAACAGGGACAAGGGGTGTGCAAAACGGACACGGCGGAAGAGCAAAGGTTCAGAAAACGCTCAAAACTATCTGAGCGGACGAAATTTGAGTAGGTGGGCCCTCGAAGGAAAGAGCGTATGCAAAGCCTATGCACCGGGTACAAAACAAATTCATGGCGTCTTTTCAGCGTATGTAACAATTTTCGTAAGTTTAACATCCTCAATTCACCATTAATTAAGTGTAATGTGTCCGTACCTTGTAGAAATATGTTTAAGCATTAGGCTATGTGATAATAATCAAGCCGATGCTGTAATATTCTTAAAGCTGCTCTTTCACAGTTTTTCATAGAAAAAAATACAAAATTTGTTCTTAGATTTGAAAATGTGTGTACTTTTAGACGATTCAGAATGTCCAAGGGCATTGGAACTAAAACCAACACATTTCAATAATTTTGTAACTTATTTCTTCGAAGCGGCAAGATAAGTAAGGAATCCAGTCTATAAATTTCCAGTCTATAGATTTTGAAATCGTTCTTTTCTGTGAATAATCTTTCATTTTTGCTTGCAATGATATGAATTTTCAAGCTGTTACATACTTTGATCTTTATCTTTGATTGAATAAGACAAACATGTGGAATTCCCATCCGTAAATAGTTTGCTCGGAATTGAAAAATAGTTTTTAAGGCGTTAGGAGTTGCTTCACTTTTCAGAATGATTTTCGCTAAATTCAAGAATATCACTCTTTCTTTCCATGCATTAACAAATTGAATCTTATTATCTCAAAGCCTTCTACACATTGAGGTCGTTACTTTCTATTTATTTTACGAAATTTTACAAAAAGCAAATTTTCCCGATCTGTGAAAGAGCAGCTTTAACTTAAATCGAAACCCAATACAATGCCCTAGTAACCTTTTCATCAACGTTTAAATTCGTAGAACTGACCCTACCAGAGTGAAGATTATTTTGTGCATAAAGATTTGCCGAAATTATCACCATCGCATTCGAAAAATATATCGCCGAATTAAGGGTAAAATATACCCTTGTTGCAGACAGTTCACCAGACTCGATATGACGTCACTGTCTGGATTTCACAGTCATTGCCCCCTATGACCCAATTACTCTAGACTTCACTTGGTTGAGCAGAAAGTGGGATGGATATACTTTTCGAATTGTTAAGTTTCATTGTCTAAAAAGCAAATGCGATCGATAGAGACTTTGCTGTGCGTCTCAAACACCCAGAGCATTTGAATTGTAAAAGACCATTAACATAACAATACATGCGCATGTTAAGAAAAGTTACAGGGTAAGAATACGTATAATTTATAGGGGTATAATTTATGTAATAATTTGTTGTTGTGTGTGTAGGGGGGGGGGGGGTATGGATTCGAACGTAATTAAAATCGACTGACTGACTGAATGGGGTTTAACGTCGCTTTCGACATTATTGCAGTTATATCGCGGCGGCTGGAGCACCTAACAATGGATCCCTGGTATTTCCCACACCAGTACTACCATAACATTCTTTCCTGTCTCCAGCTGCTATCTCACATAGGTTTACTATTATCAACCCATTGGTGAGAGACAAATAGTCGGAAAGAATGAATGCCGCCGTCGGGAATCGAACCCGGGACCTCTAGATTGACAGTCCGACGCGCTACCAACTGCGCTATGACGGCGGCTTCAATTAAAATCGCGTTAAGGTAGTGGACCCGTAATAGTTATCAAACGATTCGGGAGTAATGAACCTTACCAGTATTAACCGAGGTTTCCTAATGATTTTCATTAGGAAACCTCGGTTAACATTGTGGAAGAACATGTGGTTCGAAATGTTGTGGAACTATTACGGTCCCTCTACCTTAAGATCTAATGATAAATGTGTTAATCTTATTATCAACCTATAACTCTTTTAAATAGCGTACATATTTAATGCTTTGAAAAGTTCATGGTCGTTTTCGCGATGTATGATAAAGTTACTTGTATGTTATTAGCTCACCTGAGCGCAAAGCGCTCAAGGTGAGCTATTGTGTCCGATGAATGTCCGTCGTCCGTTCGTTCGTCTGTCCGTAAAGAATTACAAAAAAATCTTCTCTGAAACGACTGATCAGAATTTGACCAAATTTCACTGATTATGATCCTTAAGTCATACTTTTTCTAAATACTTCAAAGATTTTGAATCGGGGTCAAAATGGGGTCAAAAGCTTAAGTCTTAAAAAGAAATCTTCATCTCTGAAACTACTGATCAGAATTTGACCAAACTTCAAAGATATGTTTCTTTAGTCATGATTTTTTGAAAAACTTAAAAGGTTTTTGATCGGGGTCAAAACAAGGATCCCAAGAAAGGGTCAAAATGTCAAATCTTAAGATAATCTTTTCCTCTTCAACGTTGAATGTTCTTGAATAAATTAATTATCTTAGACAAACGGGAGGATAATTGTATATCTCAGTCGGATAGCAGCTGGAGACTAGGAAAGTATTCAATGGTAATACTGATGATAGCCATAACAGGAAACTATTGTTGAGAACTCCAGTCGCCGCCACATGACTGAAATATATATAAATCGAGGGTTCAGCGCAGGACTATACTAAGTGTCTATATATTGTATAGACACTTAATACAGATTTGCGCTGAACCCTCGAAATGCGGCGTTAAAACCCGTATTAAAAATTTGTTAATATATGTTTGAATGGGGCTTACTTTAAAAGTCTTACCGCGGCGGTTGGTGAACCTAACGACAACATCGATGCTAACAACAATTGGACAATGTCTATGCTTCGGATATACCCATGAAGCACGGCCGTGATAAATTGATTAAAAAATCGTATTTCAATTTTGTTATCTAATCATACGACGACGACAACTACGGTACCGACAACAAATGGACAATGCCCATGTTTTGGATATATCCATGAAGCTTGGCCATGTTTATACTGATAAAAACTATAGGGGCATTCAAAATAAAACACAAATGATTCTCACCGAAAGAATGGTCACTATTTACAATTGAAATTAAAATCATATCTTCAAACCGAGTAAGGGATAAAAGAGCAGTAACAGTACGACTCGTCTGATCTTGATATAAAAAATTTGGAAAGGATGAAAGAGATGCCAGTAACGCTGAGTTTCTTTGCTCTTTAAGTCGAGACAGAGAAAATGACAGCGAGGATCTCGCTGATCCCAATTTATACATATCATACTTGTCTAAAGCCTGTTAAAAAGCACACAATTACCAAGGTTTCACTATTACATCATACTTAAACAGGTATTCATTTGTGGTAAAGATTAAATTAGTCATGACAACTGCATTGGTAAGGGAAAAAGGCTCCATCGAATGTACAAAAGACAAAAAGATAACTTTATCCATCAAATACGTTTTAATTTAGCGCTAGACAATCCATTTAAGAAATATTTTTCTTGCTATAGGCCGTACACTATTAACGGGAGATTTGCTATACGATGTACACCATCTCCCTATAGGCCGTACACCGGGAGAAGTAACAACATGTAAATTTATCGGTATATTCACTTCTTCATACAAAAGGCAGGAGTGTTTCTAGTGATTTTCTGTGTTATGTTAGGCAATTTAACATGGGTTTTAGTATGAGGAACTCTAAAAATGCAGTCAAAACAGTATTTTCGCGATGGACAAACGGAAATCATCGGTGATTAGGGGGATATTTTTTTTAATTGTAGCCGCTTATGGATGCTAACCAATCATTTGATACGGGTTGATAGCTACATGATTATATCAGTAACGCCTGTCTTGTATGCTTACAGGAAAGTTTTACGTGATTTAACAAAAAAAAGGAGAAAAAAGCTCACCTTATACAACACCCCGTGACATTTCCCTCGACTCACTAATCGCTATATCCTGTGTACGTTGATACACGGTGATAGATATTTTTCCGAAGATATGCGAAATATGCAAAGAGTCTCAGGCACAATTAGCCAAATTATTATTTGAAATATGATAATTGTCACGTGGTATATGTATCCTTGGGTACTTCGCTAATTTTAAAAGAACACAACGACGTTTTTGTGATTTATGTTATGCAAGTTAAACGCTTAACACTATCTGCACTGCTGACTCTTATTCTTCGTCACCACCGAACTAAAGTTCTATGGTATATTGATCATGATTGCTAGAAATCAGATGAAAATATTGTTTTTGTTGGCATGTTTATCAATAGTTATTGGTATTTTTTACCGGAATATATTTTTCATGTGTTTCAGAGGTAAGATATTTTCTTAACGCTGTTCTTGTTCATTTGAAGCTCTACTGGCCGAAATATTTGCTTGTTTCCGCTATAGAGTCCACAGCATTTATACGATTGGCTTCAGTCGTTCCTTTCAAAAATTGGTCAGATCATTCTAGCCTTATGGGAAAAAATTAATGAAAGTTCAATTAGAAAATCCACGTAAATGCCCATTAGTCCATTTTTTTCATCCGATTGTCTTGAAACTTGCTCATGATTTTTCAACAGATGAAAAATAGCCTCAATCCGACAGGCGTGTGTTTTACAACAGATCAATTATAATGGGCCTTTCCGAAAATATAGAGATGGAGTTATCGAACTTGAATACTCTCCGGTGCATTGAAACAACGAACGGTCATAACTCTCCATTTCCGGGTAGCAAATTTCAGATCGATAATATGGCTGATATAGGAGCGTCTTTGAAATCAACGCGAAAAACGAGTTTATAGGACTTTCCGAAAATACAGAAAAAGAGTAATCGGGCCTAACTACTTTGAACATGGAGACGGTCGTCCTTCTTTTTCTGGGTAGCCAATTTCTGATTTAAAATGGCTGAGAAAAAAATCCTTCGGATCAGGATTAAACAGAACTCAATACTGTTTAATGAGGGTCCGAGTACAAACCCATCACCAGACCACAAAATTTTAAAGTTAGTCTAAATCCAAAGAGTATGCGAACGATATTTTTTAGCAGATAAAACATTTAATGTCTTTGAAGAACAAATACTCTTCTTTATTTTATTTAAGTATATCTTGATAATTCAGTCTATTTTGACATTTAATGGATTAGATTATCGAACCTATATATTTTAAACCAATAATTCATTGTCCCTATTATCGAAATTAAATTTGACTTTTTGAATTTTTATTTGATAAAAAAAAAACGAAGAAAGGCGACTTTTGATTTATAAGGTGAAATGTAATATGGTGTATTTTTCTTCTTGATAAAGTGTCGATGTCCGTCCATGCTAATTATTCAACACGTCTTTTGAAAACAACTTTGAATTGATTGTTTGTGTGAATTTCTTTCATGATGACTATTCATTCTCATTATCTAAATAAAAGTCCTGGCATAATCGTTTGTAACAAAACGAACGCGCTCATTAGCAAAAAAAAAAACAAAAAAAAAACAGACGACAAAAATGAAAGGCGGCCAAATTTAATTCTATACAATTATAAACTAACAGTGTGGAAATAATAGACAAATACAGTTAGGTGTTATTTCAAAAATGTAGAAATAATTCCACGCAGTTGGTCTTTCAGGTAACCGGACAAAATCCCCTCCGGACAAAATCCCCTCAACGCTTTTTTTGACATGGCGGACAGAATCCCCTCGGTCATTTTAACAACGCGGACATAATCCCCTCAATTCGTTTTTTGAGGCGGACAGAATCCCCTTCATTAATTTGCTAGGGCGGACATAAGCCCCTCGTTCGGAATTACAAGGCGGACATTATCCCCTCAATCAAAACTACAGGGCGGATAAACTCCCCTCGTCGTAACATAAAAATTGGACAGAATCCCCTTCGTAGTTCGAGTAGATAGAACATGTTGATGGTTTAAGTTTAGAAATTTATTATTTTAATCAAGTCAATTGTTCTATATTCTTTAAACGACTATATTTCCTGAAAGAATAATGTTGCCCACTAATTAACGTGATACCAATTAAAATCCAAACTGTAAATCGGCATTTTCTATTCTCGTATACGGCCCACAAAGAAAAGTGTTACCTGACAATTAACACGTGAAACTGTCCAAACTGTTAATCGGTATGGTCTAATTTTCGTTAATGTCTTTGTCTGTAATTAAAAAATAACTGCATTTAAATTAATGATTCAATTTAAAATTACAATAGCAGCAGATTTGGTCGTTGTATTTTATCATATTACCTCTGATAGTTTTAATCAGAGAAGTTTAAAAAATCATAAGTTTCGTTTTCTACATATTGTTTACTCAGAGCCATTTACAAGTTCAAACGAGAGAAAAGTGTTTCACTGTGAAACACACGCGACCCCCAATCTGGGTCACGTGTTCGGCGGTCCTTTTGATGTCGGCTCTTTTTCCGAGAGTATATCATGACGTCATGTCATGACGTTTTTCTTTTACTTCCGGTCAGTTTGGATAACATCGGGGCACTTCACCTCTGGGTGAAAAATACTTCTATTGGACTTGAAACACACTGAATTTGAGTTGAACAGCAATCTGAATGTGCCTGTTATGCTATGGAAATAGTTTTGGACTAAGTTTTTGAATATCTTGTTGGATTTTTTGGAAAAAACCAATGACCTCTACCCGCCTCTAAACAATGGCTGACCTTGATAAAAATGGCGACCGTGGCGAAGTTTTCGAAAGTGTTCTCGAAAGTGCAGACAGCCAATGGACAGAACAAATTTCTAAAAAGAGGAGAAACAAGAGCTGTCACTGTAAGATGACAATGCCCCCGACACCGCTTTGATAGTAATAAGCAAGTTATGGCCAATGTTAAAGTTTTTGGACGGAATGACGGACGGACGGACGGAATGACGGACGGACGGACGGACGGACAAGTCAAATTTATTATGCCTCCCTATCGGGGGCATAAAAAGCGCAAGGTTGGTCAGAGTAAAGGAAGTAATTGTAGTGAAACACAAACTAGCAACATGGATATTGACAAATTTAAATCGTTGAGCACATACGATAAATTGTCGGCACTCTTTACACAATTTTCAAAGAACAATGAACAATTAACAGCTAAACTAAACCAGTGTCTTAAAATCAGTTCGGACGTCCGTAAAAACAAGACAAAACTCGATGAACACGAGGCAAGGATTCTCTTACTGGAATATAAATCTGTGGACTTGGAAGCGCGTAGCCGCCGTAAGAACTTAATATTCAACGGTTCTAGAGAGGAAAGGGATGAACACTGTATTTCAAAGATAAGTAACTTTTTAGTCAGTACACTTGACATACAGTCCCAAATATGCATTGACCGTGCACACAGGCTTGGCCGCTTTAATCGAGATCAAGACAGACCAATTATTGTAGCCTTCCGTGACTATGTCGATGTCCAAGATATTCTGTCCAATGCTCATAAACTGAAAGACACTGTTTTTAGCATCAATAGAGATTATCCCTAGGAGATCGTTACAGCACGCAAATCTCTATGGAAGGATTATAAGAGTCTAAAGAGTGAAAATCCTGGGGAAAAGGTCAGTCTTGTATATCCAGCAAAGATTATTGTTAATGGTCGTGTGGTACGTGACGCGTTCCCTCACTGGGGTGAAGTGTTAAATGACCAGCGCATTGTTTACAAACATTCCAATGTTGATCACCACCACTACACTTCTCGTAAATCACGTGCAGGAATTTCGTCCTATAAAAACAATAACAATAACAATAACCCTGCGCAGGATAACAGTGTATCGTCCTCGTCATCCGACGAAGAATCTCCTGGTGGTAAACACTCTCGCGATAATCCCAGGCCACGTCGACGATCACGATCACACTCTCGTCGCGGTCACGCTCCTGGACGTCTCAATCAATCCCAACGCACTGGAAACACCGGCTCAACGAATATAGCTGCATCAAAGTCTGGGATGGATCCTAACATACGGCGACCGTAGGATAACAACGACGCCCATAGTTCACAAACTGTAAATACCTAGGACAGGCCTGGGAATTTCTGCCCGCCACCATCACCATCACTGAAAAAAGGAACTTTAAACGTAAGTGGACTGAAAAAGAGATTGAACTATCCTGAATTCTTACAATTAGTTACGTCATACGACATTTTTTGTGCAAATGAAACTCATATCGACACCCTTGACAACGTAGATATAGATAATTACGAGTTTATTTCATTACCACGTTCACAGGTTTATAAACGCAAGTCAGGGGGTATCGGTGTATATGTGCGCTCCAGTTTATCTAAGTATGTTAAACTTGAAAACAACAGCACTGAATATATTCTGTGGATCTCTATAGACAAGCTATCACTGATCTACCAGACAAGCTTATGCTGGGCTCTATTTATATTCCACCTGAAAATTCACGTTTTTACACACAAGATGAATATGATTTGTTTGTAAATTCCGTATCTGAAGTTTGTCGAAGCCATAAATTCGTTGTCATTTCAGGCGACTCGAACTCGAGGACTGCTCAGTTACCTGATTTCGTTAAGTCTGACCCATTTATCCTTAATTTATTTGATATTGATATTTCAGATCAATCTGATCTTGACAAACACCTAGAATTAGAGAATTTAAGTGTGCCACTCAATCGGTCATCGCAAGACAAGAAAACCAATTCTCATGGAATAAAATTCATTGATTTATGCAGAGATAATAATTCATTTATCCTTAATGGGCGTTTATATAACGATATAGATGGAAATTTCACATTTAAGCAGAAATCTGTCATTGATTATACGATCTCATCTTCTTCCTGTTTTAAATATGTACGTTGACTCAACGTCATTAATACTGACCTGCTCTCATCTGATGGTCATTCTCTCTTACATCTCGAAATCGGTTCTCAAAGAGTACCTGAAAACAAACCAAATTATAAAAGCCACCAAACTAAGCCTCGTTGGCAGGAGTCACATACTCAAACTTTCATAGATAATCTCGATAGAACGCGTGTTCAAGCGATCTCTGATCAATTAAACACGTATCCACATTCACAATCTACGATCAAAAACATTACAAATGATATAGCGCTTTTATTTAATAATGCAAGCCTAAGAACGTTTTGCCCCGAACATCGTTTCTCAAATCTTTTATCTAAAAATAAAAAGCCGTGGTTCGGAACTAAATATTACAAAGCAAGAAAAAAGTACAATCGAGCGAAACGAAAGTACAATAATTCACCAACTGGTTTTAATAAACGTATGTTAAATAAGAGCAGTAAGGATTATAAGCATACAATGAACTATTATATCAAAACGTATAAATCAAACAAGGCAAAAAAGCTTAGAATAATGTCAACAAAGCGACCAAAACATTATTGGAAATTTCTCAATGGATTGAAACCAAAGTCACGTGATGTCAACAAACCCACTCTGCACGATTTTTACGAATACTACAAAAACATAAACAGTAGTGACACAAATACTAACCCAATACCGAACACGTCCTTTAACAACCACCAAAATCTTGAGTTGAACTTTCCAATTCTTCATTCAGAAATAGAAAAATGTATAATTAATCTTAAAAACGGTAAAGCGTATAGCCCCGTTGATAATATTATTAATGAATACTTGAAATGCTCAAAACACATTATACTCCCGTTACTAACTAAACTTTTCAACAGTATTTTGGACACTGGATTTATCCCTGAATCATGGGTAAAGGGTATCATCATCACATTTTTCAAAAACAAGGAAGACCCCTCCCTCTCAAAAAATTATAGGCCAATTACTATTTTGAGCTGCCTGGGTAAACTTTTTACATCAGTGATTAATAAAAGATTGACAAATTATATTGAATCAAATCATTTACTCAATGAAAACCAAGCTGGTTTCAGAAATGGGTACAGTTGCCAAGATCATATTTTTACCCTATATTCTTTAATTGAAATTCTTAAATCACAGAAAAAGAAGCTATTCTGTGCATATATTGACTTCTCAGCAGCTTTTGACAAGGTTCATAGAGCTAGTTTATGGCAAAAAGTACTCAATCACAATATAGATGGGAAAATTTTCAATGTTATTTATAATATGTACTGCAATATTAAGTCAGGTGTGTCTTCAGAAGGTTCATTTTCCGCCTATTTCGACTGCCAGAACGGTGTTCGGCAAGGGGAGAATCTCTCGCCAATTTTATTTGCACTTTTTTGAATGACATGCAGTCATACATAGAATCAAATGGTGGACACGGCATAGAACTAAATGACAATCAACATTTCTTGTGGCTTAAACTTATTATACTGTTATATGCTGATGACACCGTTATTCTATCAGATAACAAAGTTGATTTTCAAAATAGTCTAAATGCTTTCCGTAAATATTGTGAAGAATGGAAACTCAATGTAAACATTAATAAAACAAAAATCATTGTATTTGGCACAAGGAACTTAAATCAATTCAATTTCATACTTGGCAATCAACCAATTGAAATAACAAATACCTATGATTATCTAGGAATAACATTCTCCTCTTCAGGATCATTTCTCCAAGCCCGTAAACATATTACTCAACAAGCGCGAAAAGCAACTTACCTCTTATTTGGAAAAGTACACAATGCTGATCTTCCAGTAGAACTCATTGTCAAACTCTTCGACCACACTGTTTTGCCAATTTTGACATATGGATCCGAAATATATGGATTTGAGAATCTTGATTTGATTGAAAAAGTCCATCGTGAATTTCTTCGCAAAGTTTTCAAAGTCCGAAAAGCAACACCCATTTACATGCTTCTTGGTGAACTGGGTCGTTATCCAATATCTGTCATTATAAAAAGTAGAATGATACAATTTTGGGTCAAATTATTGGGTAATACTAACAAGATTTCATATCAAATTTTCAATTACATGTTAAATTACCAAACTCCACGGTTCAAATGGCTTTCGGAAATAAAATCCATTCTTGATTCTGTAGGACTGTCTAATTATTGGGAACAGAATATTCCAATCCCACAAAAGCTTCATAAAATTGTTAAGCAAACACTCATTGATCAACACTCCCAAAACTTGAATATTCAAGTCAATTCATCAAATAAGGGTAAAATATACCAACTTTGCAAAAATTCCCTAGAATTTGAACCATATATCAAAATTCTACCATTATCTGATGCGCGCTACTTGTACAAATTCCGAACGGCAAATCATAGGCGCAAATCATAGCCGCAGAAAAAATACTTGAATAATATTATAACTCGGTGTAATGAGAATGACTATAAGAAGCTGATGCAATCCTCGAGCCCTATAACTTTATTAAAACTTGCGAACTTCATAAAGCATATTATGTTTGAGTTCAATTCACATTGATCAATTATACATGTATTCTTAATTGTTATTTTATTAATGACTACAGGATGCACGCCATTATGGATCTATGCAACCATCAAATTCTGTGAATCTATTTAACCCTTTGCTGTTTAAATCCTGCTTTTTACGTGCCTGTGATTTTATAATTGAGAAAACATTGTGAAAAAAGAAGAAATTGCTTCTGACAAGCAGTTTCTTCTTTTCCACACTATTCTCTACCCTACAGAATGGTTATTTTTCAAATTAAATCCACTTTAAATTTTCGTCTGCAAAACCTTTGAATTTGGAAAGTAGTGCCATGGGAGATGACATGTGCAATCATGTCCATCTCCTTTTGCAGTACCGTTTCTGACAATATTTACTGCATGATAAGTCTAAAAGCCTGCTGTTATAGTGGATTCATGAACAAATCCTCCTCATCCCTGCTTTTATTAATTATTATGTAAACCTATCTAATACATTTTTGATAGATGCAACAAAATATTCAGGAAACTACATCTTTAAATAATTATTGCCCCATGCAAACCCATTAATTCCAACAATTTTTCTATCTGAAACTTGTCAACTGTGTCCCCTAAATGACTGAGTAATATATTTGATTCATAGTTCTTAAGATATTATTTAAGAAACAGTGCAATTAAGGGAGAAGACGCTGACATGCAACGTCTCCTCCTTTTCCACCACTGTTTGTGAAACTATCCTTCACATCTCACAACAAAAACTGTTTACATCGTGTCCGTACCTATAAATAGCCTGCAAAACTATTAATGAAAGAAATTACTATGACCGTTAAATTATATACATCCCACGAGTAAATCTAACATTTTGATATGCTCCACGTGCAGTTGTCTAAATTCGAGTTCACACTGTCCCCTGATTAATCAGTGAATTCACGGGATAGTTTGTCATCGAATCAAAGTACAACAACCACATCATGTTGACTGTTAATTTTGTGTATTCGATACCATTCTAAGCACCTATCCATCGTGGATAGCCTCACATCGTGGATACTTAGAACGGTACCTGAAACAAGTACCAATCTGAAACTTGAAAATTCTTATTTATATGCCAATTTTGAAATTCCCCCATTAACCAAACTGAACTGTACAATGTCTTATTATGACTATATACCCCCATGCTTAATGTTGTAAACATTACTGGGTGAATAAAGGTTATGTTATGTTATGTTATGTCAAATTTGGGTTTGTAAAAAAATCTTTTATTTTGAATAGGATTATAATTTTTACATTAAAGTAAGTGTTTTTGTTTCTTTATTCAATGATTTTGAACGTACTAGACTTACTAATTAACCTTCTAAAGAATGTTTGGTGGCGTCCTTGTTATGGATAATTTTTAAGCCTATACACATAAGAACGTAGGAGTTTTTTTGCAATCATTTAATTAATAACGAAAGTTTTTCTGTTTTTTTCTTGTATTTGAAGGGGATTGTGTCCGCCTATTGAGGGGATTATGTCCGCCTTGTAGATTTGATTAAGGGGATATTGTCCGCCTCGGTAATCAGACCAAGGGGCTTATGTCCGCCAAAACAAATTAATGGAGGGGATTCTGTCCGCCTCAAAAAACGGATTGAGGGGTTTATGTCTGCGTTGTTAGAATGACCGAGGGGATTCTGTCCGCCATGTCAATAAACCATTGAGGGGATTTTGTCCGGAGGGGATTTTGTCCTAGAATCCAAATTAACATATGTTCTTATATCGAAATGGGCTTTTAAGTACACGTAAAAATGTACACACAATTGCCGTAAAAACTTGTCCCTTTTTTTCTTCTTTTTTTCCCCCTGAAATCGCCAATAATTATGCATGTTATATTGCATGCATGCATTTCGAGGGTTGACCATAAATATTCAAGTTGAATAGTTAAATAAAGATTCTTTTCTGATCTGTTCAGATTTTTGTTTAACACTAACCTCATACGAATCCATAATATTATCCAAATTCTAGTATTATTGAAACGCAGTAATATCCTTTAAATAAAATTTTGTTTTATCTATCTCCTTGTTAAAATTGGATTTAAAAAAAAAAAAAAAAACAATTACGATTACGTAATGTCATATGCCACTTCATTGTCAACAGTGCGGTGTTTATTTAACACACGTGTTGTAACTTATGTCTGCTACTGTCGTGGTTTACCGCTCTTTGATCCCGATGGGGTCCTTGGCCTATCGAAAACCCTTTCTACAAAGTAACACTTGTACGCATACATACAAAATAAAGATACGGTCGTATTTTTTCTAAAATTATTATTTATTTTCGGTCACTACAGCCATGTTTCATGAGTGTCTATTCATTAAAAATAAGCAGGGCATGTCATTTGCATTCATTGCGAATTGCTCTTAGCTCAACCCTGTCCTATTCACACTTTAATTTAACAAGTATACAACAAAGGAAAAATGAAATTTTGAACAGTGCTGAAAGGGGCTCGTGCCGAATCAAACTGCTTGATTCTAAATGAATATTTCATACATGACCCCTATACCGAAAATAACGTGAAACCAACTTTAACATAGTCTGACGTATCTATGCAATTAAAAGACGGCGCTGACATTTTCTTTGTTCCATACGCGGTGTGAACATTTATTGTGCCTAAACAAATCACTGCTGTGAAAATCAACTTTGTACACAAAGAAATGAAAATTGTATGGTAAAAATATCGCAAACGCTAACATATCCATAAACATGCTTCATTAACTGAAAGATCGCCTATACGACGGTTTGAGTTCTCTTTTTTCCACGAAGTTTCAATATCGATATACCACCATTTCTTCAAAGTATTTGTAAATTGCAATTAGATTAAGCGCCAAGTGATTTTTTTTGTTTGTTTTGTTTTTAAATTCTGTCTCAAGCATATATTTAATTTTTTGTTTTCTAATAAGAAAAAGAAACATCATAGTTATTTTTATTTCGTGATTGGAGAACTTCTAAAAATAAAAAAATGGGTTAGTTTGAACCGCGATTACGACGTTAGTAGCGACTCGAACAATAATTTATATAGAAGAACAATAATTTACCATTGATCCGGCTACATATTGTATGATTTAAGATAATTTAATCACAATTGGATTCATCGAAAAATACTTAACTAAATAAATAAAGGATCTAATGGAAGAAATGTACAAACATTGAACTTTCTGTAAAATAACTTCAATGAAAACGAAAATTACAAAAATAAAACGCTTTTAAACAATTATTAGCGGCATTATCGTCTGCAAATGGACTTTCATCCGTAATCTTTCCATGCTTTCTGTAAAGATTTGCTACCCGAACAAGGGAAATCACTCTAGCGGATTATAGGGAAAAAGGGAGGTAAACCACTTTTTCGGAAAGGCCCATACATGAATATTTTTGATAGTGTCTATGTCAAAGGTACTCTGACTTACTTCATTTTAGTTGATCGTATTAATGATACGGTTACAATACGGAACATCGGGAAATTGACAATCATTCCAATCGCATTCTACGATCATTCACGGGCAATCACATTCAGCGTTTCATAATTATTCAATCAGCGTTCAATCAGAACCGTTACAAAGCGTTCAATCAGAACCGTTCACTCAATCCGATCAGTTACATGGTAAGAAACCGCTCAATAAATTATAACGAAAATATTTTCGTGTGATTAAAAATATATTATTTTCCTGAAAGAATTAATGAAAAGATAAATAAAAAAAAAATCAAATACACAATCTTCTCGAAATAAATAGCTCTGGCGAGTTTCGGAAACGTCCAGGAAAATTAAAGGCGAGACGGCGAGTATTTGGGCGTGTTCGTTTTTACCCAAGCTCGACCTAAATACCGTTTTCGCCTCAGCGCCATTTGAGAATGAAAGTATGAACAGCCATGAGCTTTTCCTCTTCTTTCTTTGAACAATGTCTTTTTTTTAGGGTCCGGTTTTACCGATACCATAATGTTTTATCAAAGACAAGAGTATTTTTATCATTATTGAAATATTATTTAAGGAAAGTACATTCAATAATCCTATCCATGTTACTCTCCGATATTTTATTGATTAAGACATACTCACAAGCCACGACACGCAATTCATTTTCATGCGACAGATTCATGGAGACTGTAATCTAGGTTCTAGCTTACAGCTGGGTTTTCAAATTTAACAACAATGATAAAATTTCCTGAGGAACAAGAATAATTAAATTTAGGGGCTCCTTAGGATCCGCAACTGCAGTCTAGGGTAAACGTAGGGCTGCCAATTGTTTACGGAAAAGTTTCGGTCAACTTGTATCAAAACTTTTTATGCCTATACCGCTGGTATGAGCACCTAGTTAGTGATACTTGATATTTCTATTAGCAGTAATACAGTTTGACAGGCGAGAAAAATATCGATATTGAAAAATTGAATGGCTTTTGAATGAAATTGAATAAGTGTGATGAGCAAGATAAGATTGATTTTTAAGGGAGGAAAAACATAATCGACAATTAATTAGTGATAATTTATTACCTCCCTTTAAAAGATTTACTTACTTTCCTGGATTTTCAAGGTGTCTTCACAGACAAAGCAGACGCTTAAAAATCAACACCCGCCTTAAATATAATGCAATTATTCTATTGGAATGTTCATCATTTTGCAAAGTTTCAAAGTGTTTTTTAATGATTAATTTACCGATGTGTTTAGCTGTTACACAAGACCTTTTCCGAGTCATCAGCTGGCAGACGGAAGTCAAAATTGATGCATTCCACCATCAGGGATTGGGCCTAGGACCTAACAATTTGTGTGTTTGAATGGGGATTAACGCTGCTTTTTATAATCTAAGGGTCTTTTGCAGCTTTCTGATATTTCATGCAAAAGCGCATGCACTACCATTAGATCTGTTTTAGCACCCAGCTGCTATCCCACATAAGTTTACCATTATTAATCCAAAGGGGCTAAGCCTAGCAGTAACGAACTAGGATGCCAATTCTGGGGTAGAGAGTTAGAACCTCGGCTCAGCCAACTTTCATCCGACATAATGATTATATTTCAATTCAATTCATTTATTCGGCAAATCAGCAAACAATGCTTATGGCCAATAACAAACAATTTGTACACAAATATGGCAACATTACAATACAGGTACAATATACATATTAAAATTCAAAAGTACTATAGGCAAAAATTACAATGAGAAATCAAGACTCAATTGCATAGTTAAAACAGTATTTTATTATATTTTTGTGAAGTTTAGTTAAATAAATTGAAATAATGAAATATTTTGGAAGTTGTCAGGTAATGATAACCATTGTTTGGAAATGGCTTGGAATGGCTTCTAAAACTCTATTATGCAACATCAAAACATAGCTCTTACCAAAGAAAAAGTTGTAAGGAGGTCAAATCTCAACAGTTTAAGCTCTGCCTGCGCGCATGCAGCATGCGATTGTTTATCCAAATCTGATTAGACTTTTAATTTCAAAAGGTCTTGACTAAAGTATGGTATAAAATTTACTACAAAATTTTCACCCGACTTTGAAATTATTAGAAAAATGCAAAAAGTGAAAGTGCACACTTTCTTATGGAACTCAGTATAGATTAATTTGAACAAAAATTTCATATTCGAGAAAAGCTGATCGAGCAATCGTAACACCGTCATTTGTAGCAGGGTCCACAGAATTTGGAAAATGACACTCGTCCTGCAGGACAAGTGACTTGAAAATGTAACTTGTCCTTCTTTGACTGTCACTTGCCCTACAATAGGTCTAGGGATCTTTGAATAACATGTATATATGGATATGCCGTCCTGAAGTGCAGACGAAACGAAAGTACAAAATTTAACAACATCCAAAAACATTAAATCTGGGCCATAAATACCAGTAAAATGTTCTGTACAATTCCATAGATTTTTCAGGTATGAGTGTGGCTATATGCAACAAAAGGTGTAGTAGATAAGAACAAAACATGTGAAAAATATTTTTTTTTGATAATATCTTTGATTTCGAGATTGATTGGTATTTATGAAGTTTGGGTACCGGGTTATATCATGCGAAAAACGGAAGTTCTATTTTTAGAAACCAAAGCCCATGACTGTTTACAGTTCAAGTTGTTGCGAATTTCTATCAAAGTTAACTTTTTTGGATCCTCTTTTCTGTATTTCATCTGTTTTTATCCTTACAATAAGATAATAATTTAATGCCATTCATTTTTCACTCGTCCGGGAGGACGACTGCCTTAGAATTTCCACTCGTCCTCCAGGATTTCTTACTCGTAAATACGAAGGGATGAGTGGATTCTTTGTACCCTGTGTAGAAGAGATTTATACCGATGACATTGAGAATGTACAAACCGTTTCGATTTGGGAATTTTAAACTTACACTTTCTTGACAAGATCCCTTTTATTTACAGCAGGTGAAAGTTAGACTATGATGTTGATTAGACTACCATGTATTGACATTCGTATAATTAACATTTGCGAGCGCTAATCCTGAATGTAAGGCATATATATTTCAAAAGAAGGAAGGCATACTGTAACTCATAAATTAAAAAAAGGAGATTGGATTTTTTCTTTTAGATATATCGCATTAAATAAAGTTTTGGGACTTTTCTCCCCATCTACCCCCTATTTCGCAGCAAAAGACTTAAATATAAGAAAACTCGGATTTCTTTGAGTTTTCCTTTTGTGTTTTTTGAAAATCCTGGCGTCAAGAAAACTGGGATTTTTGTATGCAATATCAATGACAGAGGTTGTAACGCTGTAGGGAAGAAACTGTAACATACCAAAAGAAATTGGAAAGAGTCCGTAACATACCTATAAAATTTAAATAATGCATATAAATTGCAAACAAAAGACATTCCTTTCAGATAATAATCGGGTGTAATAGAGAAGACTAAGGGGTTTTAACGCCAAACAGATAAAATGTTTCAATATTTCTTCTTTCTGTTCTGAAAAAAAAAAAAAAAAGACAAAACACCGTTTGTCCATCAAAATAGCTTCAAAATTCTTTTTTACCGAATTATCAATATCAAAGATATTTTGATCAGGATTATTCATTATCTAAGGAAGGGAATATAAATATAGAAAAAGTCTTACGTGTCTGCTGGTTCTACAAATAATGTAGAATCCGACATGTATTGGAAAAATTAGCAGACGCCCTAACATTTTTTCATTGCGAATCCTTAACATGTTTTCGTGCAGGTATTTGTCCTTTGTAACAGTTCTTAGGGGGTGATTGTAGCGCGTAAACAAACCGATTGACAAAAGCATAACAAATGTAAGATTGGTATAGGTAGATTTTGCGCGGTGAGCCTTGAAATCAAAATTTTACTGTTAGATTCTCGTGCCATTGGTTCGAAATAGATAAAACAGGTTTAAATAGCGCATTACGAAAGATTGCAATTTACCTTGAACCCCAACGGCATTGCTTGCCTAAAAACGTAAGGTTCACTCAAACATGTACTTCCGTAACTGCAGTGAAGGGATCAGGTTAAATTTCTAGCATTTGCTTTTTAATCATACCCGATTTACCTATTATAATGGACTCAGCGCCTACGTCAGAGCTCAGTTTACAAAATACACCTATATAGGTAGATTTTGCGCGGTGAGCCGTAAAATCTACATTTAACGGTTAAATTCCCGTGCTTTTCTTTCAAAATAGATAAAACAGGTTTAAACAATACATAAAAAAGATACAAATTATCTTACAAATGTATCATATGCTTTTTAAATATACCCGATATACCTGTGGTAATGGATTCACCGCCTACGTCAGAGCTCAGTTTTGAAAATAGGCCTATAGAATGTTTAGTGTGGATATACATTGTGTTTTTTCGCGTGTAAAGTAACGGTTTAATATCCTCAGTCATGAGAAAGTTGTATTTTGTGTTGAATTACGGATAACAGTGACATGCACAACAACATATCATATGATATCATATTCTACGATTTCTGAATAGTGGACACTTTCCAGAAACTGCTTGTTTCGACAATAAAAAAAAGGTGGAATCCCTGTTAAATATTATTTTCAAACCAAATTTCCAAAAAGGTCCTTTGAGCATTTTGTAAGTTGGTGACAAGGCAATTTACGAGACCTTCAAAGGATTTCGCACTAGAATTTATTTTCGGAGTTTCTCATTACAAGTTTGTTTCATTAACAAAGTAACAAAGTCCGAATCGACTACAAAAGAATGCACAATGAAGATATACTTAGTACGCCTAAAGTTAATCCCGTTCTGAACCCAAGAAAAGTTGAGAGCAACCAAATTTCGAGTCAGAATCTAGATGACTTTCCTTATTCCGTTTCAGGTTATGGAGACAATGGAGAGGCTGATCAGCTGTTCCAGAAAGAAAAAACACAGTTAGAGTACAAATTGCAGAGATTAAGAAACGAAAAAGAGTTACAGAAGCTTCGAGACGAGGTGGATATGGTACAAAAGGATCTGGCCGAGCGAGATAGTGTACATTTAAGCGAGACAAGGCCAAAAAAGAAAAGTAAGTTTTACAGATAGATGACTGAAAGAAGAGAGAAATCAGATCAAATGTAACTTTAACATTTCTCTAAAAAGTTAAAGCAATATGATTGCTTGTGGTCGTCTGATCGTAAATTAGGAGCAAGGCACCGCAACACGTGAAAGTGAAAGCAAATGATTTGGAGAATATTTTTAGCGAAATTTTATCCTATCCTTACTATCCCATATTTGGAAGTCAATAAAATTTTCTTAAATAACTTATGTACGTTGTCACTTTAGGATCATTCATTGAAATTGTCATAGTTTTTTGAGAGGAGATGATTAACACATTTTAAAGTAATCATAATTCCCGCCCATATCACGCTAATAATTGGGGATCAATCAACATTACATTAACAACTAAGGTAAATGGTCACAAAAGAACACTTCTACTCAATTTGATTGGCTCGAGAAGTTGGAAAGAAAAAAAAGTTTTAAAAGCGAAAATTATCCCCGCACTGCTAAACCCACATTTAGCAGTCAATCAAAATTCTTTGACAACTTTTGAAGAGGTTCACACAGGAAACACTTCTGTCAAGTTTGGTTAAAAATGTCCCAATGGTTTGGGAGTAGATGTTTTAAATTAAATTTACACACGGACGAAAGAACGGACGCACGACGGACACTACGTCATTAATTTTGGCTTTTCCAAATTCACAGCTTTCATATGCTGCATCTAGTATAACCATATGGTTATTCACCAAATACTATAAAAAATCTTTAAATTATAAAATCTTCCCTATGTTGTGGGATTCTGCATTTCATATACAATAAAAGAGGAAGAATCAAAGCGCTAGGCCGTGTTTATAAAGAGGCATGATTACATTTTAAGTTTCGATGAGGGAAAACCAAGGGTTCCATTTACCTATAGGGATCATTCCGCCTCATTCCGGACTCACTTCAAAGGAAAAAAGTCGAACGGTAAGCTCACTATAAAGCGCTGAGTCTGCCAAAACAACCAATTCCCAAGATAAAGATTACTACGCCCGATACCGATTTTCAGACAGGCGCAACTCGCGTTTTTATAATCTAGTTCAGTTGATTGGTTTGCTACTAATCAGTCATTTTATCCATTCGATCATTCCGTTTAACAATCGTAGTAATTCTGTTTTTCTAGGGGCACAAGCTCGCCAGCTCTTTCTTTTACATTTAATCGAATTCCATAAAGACGTTGTGTTTTACTGTTGGAACACAAGAAATTGATAGTCATACCCCAATATCTTTTAATTCCCACCCTAGATATATATCAAATTACACTCAAGTTGATGTATTGTCTGCAAACAGTTCCAAGTTGACCCAGTCTAAAATTTTGTCGTCTGTTTAAGGGATTAAGGATGGAACAAGGCTTTTATTTTTCTAATTTAGGTGAATCCATTGCAAGACAACAAATTTTAGACAGTGGAAATTGTAAAGGGTTGCAGATTACATTCAATATGTGGGCAAATTAGTAAAATTTGTCGCAGAAAGGGAAAATAATATTAGGGAAAAAGGAGAAAATGTTAGCTAGTAGCATTTTTCTTCTTGCAATTTGATTTTATCACAGCGTAGCAATATGCAAGCCCTATGTCGAACACACAAAGCATTTCGTGTTGCACAAAAGTTGATGACTAGAGATATTTTGTGATTGCGCATGAGCACAAAACAAGCTTCGTAGTACACACGTTGTTCGATTTTTGAATCGATCATCTTTTTCTTAGGCAATTTCCAGAATACAGGGTTGTTTCCTATGGCCTGCGAAACCAGGCCAAAAGCTATAAATCAGTCCTTAAACTGTAAGATAAAAAAATTCGGAATCCGTAATTTGAAAAAAAAAATATTTTCTTATGATTCTCTAACGTTTTAATTATTTTCTCTTCATTAAAATATTATGAAGAAGTTGATGCTGTTTTATTGCCAGTTGACAACTAGGTTCATATTTGGTGAAAAACGACATACCAAACACCCGAAGCGTTCCCAACCTATCAAATTCTTTTCTTTTTTCAAACAAGAGGATATTTGGCCCTTAAGCGCTCACCAGAGACAATAAGCTGACAGAGGTTGCATTAATTTTAAGTGACATTTCTTAACACTCGATCATGCATACAAATTAAGATCGTGTTCATTTTTTAGAATTGAATTTTTACAATTATATCTCAAGTTAGCCAATCAGAATCACGTTTTTAGAAGTGAACCATTTTTCATTTTTATAAAGTCAAAGTTTTACGTATATCTTAACCCTCGTTTAACCCAGTCAGTTTAAAAACTTTAAACGATCAAGACAGAAAATAGAAGAAAACTATGCGCGTGTACGACAGTTAGAAGAAAAACTCATGAAAGTCCAAACGCCTAATGTGACTTTGTTGAACGTGATATACCAGGCTGTTGAAAAGATTTAATTTAAGATGGAGAGAAGGAAAGAAAAAAAATCAAAATAAAATTTAGGTATTATACTTATACTAAGTATTATATGAGTCACGAGTAAAGGTGTGATAATATTTTTGAAAATGTATGGTATATAATATGTCTTGGATAAATAAAAAAGTGTACTCTATGTTTTGTCTTTGTGCTTATTTACCTAGATTTACTTCCCTGTCTCACATCCCTTCTGTACAAATGAATTATCTCTCTCGCTCTGAACCAACGGAAACAACAACACAGTCACTTGACTTGTTTTGTTGTGTTTTTTTTTTTTTTTTGACTTGCATCATTTTGACATCGTGACTCTACATAAAGAGATAAGCAATTCTTTCAAGCGAGATAAATCATTCGGAGATCCAAACCCGAACCAACGACGTGGAAAGTTTATACTTTTGCAAGGTATACTATTTATCAACGAAATTATTATAAATACTGCTCTTCCAATTAAGTTACGTGAAATAAAACCGCCAAACAGCAACTATTTTGAAACTGCGACCTTGAACTTGACTGATGATCTTGACTACGGTAGTTTCTGAAATATCTTGCCTCAAGCAATTCATTTGTTGAATATTAAAGCAATAACACCATCACAAAGGAATGGCAAATGTTTAAGTTTAAATTCTAAATAAGTTTGACCTTGAAAATTACATTGACCTCGACTGTTAACTTTAAGGTTGGTAACAATTGAAAGACCTTGTCCATAGCAATGGACAAGTGAAATATCAAAGCTGTATCACTTGCAATTGCAAAGTAATGTCTAATATTAAAGTTTTAATTTTCCCTTTTTTGACCTTGATTTGATTGTTGACCTTGAAATTGGTAAATACAGAAAGGTCTTATTACAAGTAATGCACGTGTGCAATACAAAGGCTCTATCACTAATCGATCAAAAGATATGACCAATGTCAAAGGTTTTTTATGTTAGAATAAATAGACATTAAGAAAATGACCTTGACTGATAGCCTTGACTTTGGTTACAACTGAATAGCGTCAATTGCAATACACGTGAGAAATGTCAAAGCTGTATCACTTACCATTGCAAGGTAATGGCCAATGTTAATGTTTTAAATTTTACACCTTTTGGACATTTTGAAAATGAACTTGACTTATGACCTTGATGAAATTGGTACCTACAGAAATTTCTTGTCACAAAAATGCACATGTAAAATATGAAGGCTCTATCCCTAAACAATCAAAAGTTATGACCAAATATTATGTGACCCATTTTTAAGCCCGGTCGCGATTCCATGGACACATTTATTCTTACTAAGGGAAGGACATTCGGAAAAAGCACGATGCATGTAGTGTATAAACTTGGGTTTTTTCCAAGATTTGACTCTTGGTCGGTAATTACAGAGACGATAAGTCTAGAAGAGGATGTAATAATAGTAATGGTATGAAATTTACCCGGAGACAATTGTTAGGTCATCTAGCCGTACGATATGACTATAAGATTAATAATTGAGTCCGTAGGCGCCAAACAAACAATTTTCAAACGCTGAAGAGAGTTTTCATTAATTAATTGAGATGTGAAATTATAACGCTATTAAACTTTGGTTTCACACTAAAGTGGGATAATGTTATTCTTTTATACCTACGTGAAATCAATAGATTCTGTCTTCATATCTGACAACATCATGAAAACAACAGCACCGCCTACGGGTGCAACGCTCGGCTGCAGGTGCTGGTAAATGTAAACAAATCTAAGTCAAAAGGGGATATAACTCATGCAAAAATGTTCCCACGGCTATCCCCCTTGATAGCCTAGCTTTCTCTTGTCTTGTTATGGTGAACACTCATGCCAAGTTTCATGAGGATATCTACTAAATTAATATGAAATTTTTCTTTTCGCAAATTTGACCTTGAGAAATTACCTTGACATTGACTGATGAACATGAACTTGATACCAACAGACCGGCCTCGTCCAAGCCAATCATCATGTGAAAAACGAAGGCCCTATCACTTTCCATTCAAAAGTTATGGCCAATGTAAAGGTTATTTTTTACACTACTTTGACATTGAAAAAAACTTCGACCTTGAATGATGACCACGAACTTAGTATCAACAGAAAGACCTTGGCCCGAACAATTATCATGTGAAATATGAAGGCCCTATCACTCACAATTTAAAAATAATGGCAAATGTTAAAGTTTTATTTTTTCACAAATTCGACCTTGAAAAGTGACTGACCTGACTGATGACCTTGAACTTCGTGTAAAAAAAGAAAGGCCTTGTCCAAGACAATCATCAAGTGAAATTTGAGGGCCCTATCACTTACCATTCAAAGGTAATGGCCAGTGTTAAAGTTTTATTTTTTCACAATTTGACCTTAAAAATGACAATGACCTTTACTGATGACCTTGAACTTGCTACCAACAGAAAGGCATTGTACAAGACAATCATCATGTGAAATATGAAGGCCCGATAGCATACAATTCAAAAGTTAAACCAAAATGTCAAATTTTTCGCACGACGACAACGACAACAACGACGACCTATGCTATAGCAATATCTGGATTTTTGTTCCAAAAACAGTTGAACATAAACACAAGCAAAAAAAAAACTTGAACGTGTTAGACCCTCGCGACTGGAGTTACATTATTTGATCGTCTCCTAACACTTCTTCAATGATAAAGGGATTCGTTTATGATACATTCCTCGAAACAAGAGCATACGTTCTAGACGTTAAGTATTGGCTTACCGGAAGTGTTAAACTATTACATGTGTTTTAATGTTTTGTTCTTGTTGTACAGATATGTTCTTGAATGTAAATTCAATATTTGTTCTGTTCTGATCTGTTCTGATTACTAACCAGCTGGCAAGTGGAAGAGCTAGTTCTAGGATAACTTGTGAAAAAAACGAGTATACAGTGAACAAAAATAATAATCAGACTCTTTTCCGGATGAAATCGACTTTTTCTTTTCGGTGTTATTATATTCCACGATTTTTGCCCTGGCAGGGCCAATGAAATACGCATTGGAGGTTAAGGTTACTCAGATTTTTTTTTAAAAAAATTACTCACATTTAAAGAAAATCTTAAGTTTAAACTTGAAACGCAAAACTGTTGGTAGGTTACCAAACTCTCGTGGCATCTGAAAAAAAGCTGAAGTTAAGGGGTTTTGGTAATCTAACAATGAAATGTGTTCACATTTACTAAGTATGATATTTACACGCCTTAGCTCTTATTGCCGACTTTCCCTTAATACAACAACAAAAAAAAAATATTGAAAAGTTTATACGTCAAATTTCGTCAACAGTCAGGGGAAACTTGGCTCAAAAACTGCTGAATTCTCAGCAGTAACACCTCTCTTGGAAAGCAATAAAATGATGACCATAAACTTTTTGAAGTGATACACCTGCATAACCTCCTGTTGACTACTGATTAGGAACTAAGGTGATGAGAATATTACTAATTGATAACATCTGTATTAATGTCCACAGAAAGATAACATAAGAGGATATAGTATTCATTTATCAGATACATTATGAATTTATATTATTTGTAAACACAGACATTGTTTTTCACTTCATTTCAAAATTCTCAGCCTTACTCTTACATAACACAAAAATCATTTAAAAAGATATAGTAGATATTATAGTCATTTTACCTTGAATTAGTAATCAATACATAGGGTGATATTTGCTCTAATCGCATTTCTACAAGAACACTTGAAATATCGGTTGAATAAAGCTGTATTTACAACATTTAATTATCACATCAAGAATATATTCCACAAAGTGAAAGATTTTATGAGTATTCTCATTAGGTGAAAGTCCATATACCAAAGCAAGACCTCTTAAAAATCAGATATTTTTAACTGAATACTGTATGATGTTAAATTGCATTACAGTTATCTCAATTAAACAATTATAATTGGCTTGAACAGCATAAGATTCATTGAGGATATGTATTTTTTATACTCTATTGAAATAATCCTATTTGTCAGAAAATAATGCAATAACCTTTTGATAAACGTCGATAGATACTAGTTTACATACCAACTTTATTAGACCTGTACTAAATGCAATCTCACTCTGCGATATTTCTATGCCTAATTCAAAGGTGGTCCTTTTTGCTTGACAAATTAAATCGTGAGATTCGACATTCATAAAAAATGCTTTGTCTTTTCGTTAACCTTTTCACTGACTACTGAAATTGAATTTCGAACATATCTGCAGTTAAATAGAGTAGATCAAATATAATAATGAATGTTATGGAAGACCACTCTCGCCACTGTCCTTCTAGCTTCGTTGGGTTCTATACAATGGGTGACACCTGCGTCAGGGAAGATCCTCTTTGGCTCAGTGGTTAGCACATTGGACTTTTATTGACACTACTTGTCCTCGTGGGTTCAAAATGGGCTCACGTCGGATATTTTTCAGCTTTGCTTCGGTTGGGACAGTTAGTACTTAACATGGGGGCTTGTCTGAGATTGGCCATTGAGCCATTTATGTCGGCATTGTACCGATTTGGTTAGCTCAGAAAGCACATTACTGCCTAGATAGGCTTATCGTCATCAATATATGATGACCCTTGAGGGGGAGTGTGTTATGGGAGATTTCTCTCACCACTGTCCTGCATAGATTTGTTTGTTTAAATGCAATGTCTGACACCTGTGTCAGTGAAGACCTTTTTTGGCTCAGTGGTAAGCGCATTGGACTTATAATCTTTTTATTGAATATTGTTATTTGCATGGGCTCCACACCAACTCACGGTGGATATCTTTCAGCTATTTTTCGGTTGGGGTCGCTCAACTGAGAATTTTCCCAAATTTTAAATTTTAAAAGGAATGCATGAAAATAAAAGATAATATTAATAAGTTGTTATTTATAACAACTTATTAATACTATCTTTTATGATTATACAATTTTGATTTGAGCCTGAGAAAAGTTTATAACCTCAGGTCCAGGAAAAGATGAATTTTTTCTATGAATTTTGGCAATTTCTTACATTTCTAAAACCATGGACTCCAGAGTTTTTGGTTGAATAAAATTCATTTTACAACTTTGGTAAAGCTTCATACAAGGAACATTCCTACCAAGTCTCAGCTTAACTGGCCAAGAGATTTAGAAGAAGACTTTTTCTCAGATTTTCGGCGATTTTTGGCCTTTCTGTTACCATGGAATTAAATTCTGAATTCTGAACTAAATTCAATTTTGGAAGTCATCACCCAAAGAACATCCATGCCAAGTTTCAGCTTAATTGGCCAAGTAATTTATGTGGAGAAGAATTTATTCTAAGATTTTCCGAAATTGTCTGTCTTTCTGGTATGATGGAAACCAGAGTTTTTGATGAAATTAATTTTTTTCAACAGCTTTGGTAGAGCTTTACCAAAGGATCATTCATGCTTAGTTTCAGCTTGATTGGCCTGGTGGTTTAGGAGAAGAAGAATTTTTTCTAAGATTTTTGTCAATTTTTGTCCTATTTTCAGAATTCCCTTTACCATGAAAACCAGATTTTTTTTATAATTTTTTTTGTTTTTTACCAATTTTTGAAGAGCTTAACCCAAGGTACATACATTCCAAGTTTCAGCTGGGTTGGCTTTGTGTTTTAGGAGGAGAAGAACTTTTTCTAAGATTTTAGTCAAATTCCGGCCAATATTCAGCATTTCCATTACCATGGAAACCAGAGTTTTTGATGAAATTTAATCCTTTTAAAAATTTCAATAGCTCACCTCGAGAGCTTTGTGCCCAGGTTAGCTATAGATTAATGAATGAAATAAAATGATTATCACCAAAAGATAGACAACCAGTTGTCAACTACCCGGCTATTGTCCAGTGTTTGTATTTGCTAACTATATTTCATTTTGTAGATGTTTAAGCGCATCTTTACAATGATTGCTACCTTAAATCAAAATTTCATTCAGACTTTTTATTCTCATTCAGACTATTTCTTCAGTCACATGTTCATGTCACAGTCTAAAAACGTTAGAGAACAATAAAATGCGTTTTCTTAAATCATGTAGATATTAAACTGATAAGCGTGAATGGGCTTTTGGTTAAATGACCAATCGAATAAAAAATATTAATTTAACTTTTTAATAACATTAAGCTAAAATGTTATAATTTGATCAGAAGAAGATTTCCTTTCGGACTATGTATGCAAAAACTTACAGCATACTGTCTGTTTACTCCAAATTATGTTTCTGGGGGTGTGAAGCCGATTTTTCATTGAAACAAAATCTACAAATCTTGATGAACACAACTAAAATAAGTTTTTTTTGTCTTGAATTGTTGTCCACAATTGTAGGTTATCCTTGATGTCAATTTGAACATATTTATAAATATGTGACCCATTAAACGAAACCATCAGAGGTCAACCCGATACAGCATTTCATCAGATCTTTCACAGAAAGATAGAATGATCATTATAGATTCAGAAAATTATAAAAAAAAAAAAGCGAAAAAGTTTCGATGCTAGACAGCCTGCACAACTCCCACAGTCAGACTAGGGTCAACACTTTTCAGGTAAACCAGATGGTCCATTTTCGCTTGACTGGGCACATATCTAAAACTAAGGGTTGGAAACAGATATATTTTAAAAAAAATCTTCCTGTATTGGATGCTTACCATCCCCTTCTTTTGACACTTTGTAATATATGCCCATAAGTTCTCTAAATCATACTAAGCAGATAAAGTCAGCATAAATTGAAACACAGATTCGCCTAAATCAGAATTTGTGATAGCATGCAAATGGTATTACATAAGAATTGGTAATTGTTACCTGATAATTGTGACTGCGAGTAAGGGGAATTAAATATATGTGGCTATGATTAACACATAGTTGATAATACATATTAATGAGGCTTCCAGTTGTGTGGCAATAGTAGGAAAATATTGCCAGATAAGCCAAGTTTCTCCTGACTGTCAAGGCTAAGTCATTCCCTGCCAGTTCAATAAGAATACGCAGAATACCCTAAATTCATATTTGGACCAATTGTAAAGACAAGTTTTTTTCAAGTTCAAGTGATCAAAGATCAATTCTACATTTAAAATGAAAGGAGATAATGGTTTCTCGCACCTGGGAGTAAAACATCCTTATAAAAATAAAAGTTTTGAAAGTGTGACTTCAATTAAGGTGTATTTCACCATTGTAGTACTGCCTTTTTGATTACAACATATGTGAAAATTTGTTGGTGTACTACGGCATTCTTTTTCGTGACAAACTGACCGTGTGTCAATAGTAAGTTTATGACTGAAGATTGATGTCAATTTATTTACCATTACTTATTCGTATCCATGTATGCCTGAATTTCAAAAACAAACAAACAAAAAAAAAAGGTTCATGACTTCTCTACGAAAAAGTATTTTGAACAGGATAATTACTAATAAATATTTTTCAAATAATATCAAAAACTATTCCGAATAAAACACGACATTGAAAGTAAATGTAAGAAAGATATAACTTTCCTTAAATTGTTCGTTTCGAATTTCTTTCTCAGTAGCCCGAACATAAGTGTGCTACTTAATCTGTTAGATGGATTGTTTTGCGAAAAATGCACTTTGTTTTACCAATATATACCTAACTCCAAAAGAAACGTCCACAAAATACGAATTGAAATAAATGTAAACTCTTTTATGAATTTTAATTTTTCTTGACTTGATGTCGCTTTCTTGTCTGTGCAGTATTGAGCAAAGACTTAAACACATGGTTAGTTGCACCAGTCTTTGAAATTCAATTGGAAAGTTCTTAAAAGCAGTTTAAACCTTTTTACCCCCCCCTTCATGTTTCAGGAAAAGTTTGAGGTTTGTATTGAAAGTACAACGCCTTATTTTATTAGATTGCATCCGTTGATCCAATTTTGGCTGATAACGCATAGGTACATAGATAAAAAGAAGGAATTTCGATTGATATTTTGTTCTTTTTATTCTTTTAAATCACATTATCATAAATTCTCTTGTTTATGCAAGTTTCTTGTATAAATGTTTATTTACACTATAGATTTAAAAAACAATACATTTAAATGAATTTTAAAGGCCCTTTCAATGTCGGAAAAATATTCACATTTGCTGGCATTGTCAGTTTATCGTCTTCAGTGAAGTCTTGTAAAGGTCCTTCTTTTCTTTAGGTCGACAGCAGTCTAATACTCCTCCCTTTAACTAGTGCAACATACTGTAATCGAGCTTGATCTTTGCCACTTTTAACATCAAGAGGTCCTTTGACTTAAGTTCCTTTTCACTTGTAAAAATACACATTGTCCCAGAAAAAATGAAATTGAAATACGAAATTTGTTAAGCATCTTCTTTATATAAGTTCTTGACTACAGAAACATCGTTATCTTTATACTTTCCGCCATCTCGTCTTTTCAAATTGATAAGAAGATATGATTGGAATTCCCTGTGTGGAAATGTCTTGTAATCAGTCCCCTCCAAAAGCAATAAAATAGTACGAACAATTATATAAAATGAATTATAAAGATATAAAATTTGTTGGTTTTGGGAATCGAACCGTGTACTCCACGACAACAGTCACTGTGCCTCGTCGTCTTTGCCATTTATTATCGATACGATGTCACTCTTAAGGTTCATGTAAAGTATTTTAGGCTCAACTTTAAAACACTTCATTTGTCAAGAAAAAGCAGTATGTCTAGGTATATTATATATCAAAATGAAGCTATTCATGAGCTTAAACAGTTAAGCAACACAAGATTGCCATAGCTTTAGCGATATAGCCAAAACATTGTAGAAAAAGGTCATTGCGTACAGAACAAGCAACTGCAAGACTGTTGGATAAAATTTGCCCATATTTGAACAATGTACAGACTAAAGTACTGCCCAGGTACTACTACAAACGTTGATATAAAACTCAAACTCAAAACGTAGTTAAGCAAGCAATTTATTTTGACTTATTTTATAAACACATATGTCATATATGTCATTCTAATTTTGTAAACGGGTAGATTTTTGAAAGGTATGGTGTGTTATCACAACATAAATGGACATTAATAGTCTATATACATGTAAGGTTGTTTATCAATATTTCAATTTCTATTTCACTGAATGATTAATATATAGTAATTTATTATAGATCATTGAATTAAAAAACTATAATTTGAAATAAATGGCAGAAAATATTTCACAATATTATGGTGTACAATTGCACCATACATAATATCTATTTTGAAAACAGACCAAACCGGTTTGACAAGTATGTTGACAAAATAAATGGGAATGGATTGTTTCAAAAGAGCCTTTTGAGACCGAGTTTTATATCTTAGGTTGTAGTAGTACCTGGGTATGACTTTAGACTGTGCTTTGTTAAAATATGAGCCAATTTTATCCAACCATCATGCAGCTGTTTGTTCTGTACAAAATGACCCTTTTCCACAATGTTTTGGCCTTACAGCTATAGCTATGGCGGTCTTATGTTGCTTACCTGCTTATGCTCATGAATAGCTTCATTTTGATATATAATATTCATGGACACAATGCTTTTTCTTTTCCTTTGTCACTCACCACAAACTATTAGGAAAAGATGAGTTTCATCGGTGAAAACTAACCGATCGGGATTTTTAAACTGTTATAAATTTTCGATCGGTGAATATTTCAAACGAATAAGCGATTGACAGGCTATTTATAACCGATATCACCGATCGGTCAGTGATAAGCAACCGATTAACACATTTCTATTAGCGATGGGAAAAGATGAGGTATTTTCCAGCCGGGTATCAATTCTTGATAAAACTTTCAAACGAGACAAACACAGACTATGAAATCGGGCAAAGTTTCGATACGCACTGATGTCACCCTCTCTGAGTTCGACTAAGATAGTGCTGTATTGCCAAAACTTAAGCCTTCTTTGTTCATTGTCTCGTCCACCATATTCTTTGTCTCTTACCGCGGCGACCATTTCCACCTCGGGGACCAAAGTGAATGCCTTGTTCGAGGTTTAAGAAAGCTTGCTGTTGCAGCAATAGACCAAACTGCTGGATTGCCCTTCCAACATTCCTTATATCATACACCGAACTAAAATGTTTCGGTTTTCATCGCTTATATATCATTTTAATGAAAAACCGACGGCAGTCTGCTGAAAAAAAGATTTGCCAGGTGAACACATACGAATCACCGGTTGTATCCGATAGAAAGCGATAGACCTCTGGTCGAACACCGATCAATCACCGACTGCCCGATTGACAACCGCTTTGAAAGCGACGACAGCCGATGGTAAATTAAGCAAATAAGCGATCATCACCGACCAAGCTCTTACTGGCAAGCTATTTGTCGCCTACGGACAACCGATCTACCTTGTATTTTACCGATCAATAAGCTATTTATCGCCGATAACCTGTTACACATAAAGTGTGAATGCTGACACTGATAACAACCGATCATATGAGAGAAATAATTCACCGATTAAGGACCGATTTGAGTCTCATCGTATGTGTAACTGCCACATAAGATATGGTTATTTGGCCTTCATAATGCTTGTTTCATACGTAAAAGGATTAATATGTTAGCAAATGTTCTTTTAAACCCTCTAACCGCATTAACTAGTATGAGCCTAATAAACGGAAAGAAGAAAAATGGTAGCTACATATTACAACTCTTATCTCAAGAGCAAAATAAAACAAGAGAACCATGTGTAAGAGAAATCATTGTTACATCAATTTCTTTATGACGGTTTATGTAATATACGTAACCTCAAAATATTTTACCAAAATTCGTTTTTACAGGTTCATTGTACATGGATAAGGGATTTAAGTACCTACAATTAAAGATTTATAGCTCTCAGTTCTTTTTCCTGGAAGATACACCAGTAATGAAGTCAAATAATTGAACAAAAAAGATCCCCATTCGGAACACCACTCGGCCAATCTCATGATCAACCTCGGAATTACATAGACGGACTATTTTTCAAAAATACGGGTAAACCTTGGAAAACTGATGGCGTCAGTTGAATGGCGAAAGCCCTCGAAACTTTGAGTGAAAACATTCGACGTCGCCAAAGCTACTCGCTTAAGAACTGGCGTCAAACCATCGATACTTATATAAATATATTTAGATTCATAAATAACGGCTGGAAAACGCACAATTTTGTTACATATTCATCCGCCGTATATACATCCGAGGTCTGTTGCAGTTTATGGAAATGGCCGAGTGATTTTCCAAATGAAAGATCCATTGACTACGGAATCCTAATCACGATTTTTCTACTTGTAGCTAAGAAATAAAATTCGAAAATTAGATGGCGGGAATAGGATTCCGTACTTGACACTTCTGGTAATCACATTTAGACTATAATTGAGAAGTTAAAGCTATAGCATTGAACAGTCAAGAACGACATTCTTACGGAATGTTTGTATTTACGTATCGTCTTATCGCGTAAATTGACACTCACACAAATTGAAGTTGATTGATTGGTTGATGGAGTTTAACGCCGCTTTCAAGATTTTTTCAGTTATATCGCGGAGGCTGGAGCACCTAACAATGATTTCCTTGTAGATGTGGTTGAACGCCGCTTTCAATTTTTTTAGTTTTATCGCGGAGGCTGGAGCACCTTACAATGGTTTCTTGGTATTTCTCTCACCAGTACAAGCACCACATCCTTTTCTAGTCTCCAGCTGCTATCTAACATAGGTCTACGATTATCAACCCATTGGTGAGAGACAAATAGTCGGAAAAAATGAGTACCGCCTTCGGGGATCGAACCCAGAACCTCTAGATTGACAGTCATACGCACTACCAATTGCGCTATGACGGCGGCTATAAATTGAAGTTAAAATCAACTATTTTTTCACAATTATCTATGTTTAAGTATAGACAAGAAGGTTTGAGATCAAAATTTTGAAATAACCCAACAATTTATACATCTCTATGTAATTGCTTACATAGAAATCCTTCCGTAGGTAAACGTTATTGAAACTTCTTGCAAAATTACTAGGTTTCTTCTTAAGGTTCATGCAAAAAGTTTTTGGAACCAAATGTAATGCTGCTTCTATTTACAAAAAAGACAATTTACCCATCTAAACAACATCATATTGAAGCTGCAGATGAGGACAAGCAGTTGCACAACATCAGAGGTCACATCTCTTGACAAAATATCCAAACCATTATGGAAAAGGGATATTTTGTTCAAAACCAACAACTGCATTACGGCTGGATAAATTTTGCCTAAATGTTATCAAAATGAAGACAAATGTTCCTTCTAGGTACTACTACAACCTTAGACTTACAACTCAGTCTCAAAAGGCTCTTTTGAAACGCTCAATTTCCATTTATTTTGTCAAAATACATGTCAAACCCATTTGGTCTGTTTTTAAAATAGGTGTTAGGTATGGTGCAACACCACATCATAATTTTGTTTTATATTTTCTGCGATTTTATTCGGATTAATTTTTTTTAATTCAATGATCTATAATACATTACTATATTTTCATCATTTTGTGAAATAGGAATTGATATATTGCTAAACAACCTTACAGGTATACGAGGGTTGATCCAAAAGTTGGTAAAATGAGGCTATAAGTCAACAGAAAATTTAAATATCAAAATAAAAATTATACAGTCATTAAATACATCATCTGTGTAATAAACGTGGAAAAATTTTAAATGATTACATTCAATAGCGACTGAAAAATGCATGAATTAAGGCAAAGACCCCCTACTAACGCGGGGGAACAAGAACGTCAAATACGACGTCAATTATATTTCTTTTCTACATAACCTCTGCTTACTCCCATGCCTTTCTTTGCCCAATACATCAACTTACAGAAATTGTCCACATACCTTTCGATTCAAATTTTTGTTAAATTGTAAATGCAATGTGTTTCTAATAAATCGGAGAGCCAAAATCTAGACCTTTATTTTTGGAAAATAGTGAGAATCAATTGGGCTATATTCGTTTGTTGAAACTTTATTAGACAACTCTAAATACTTCTTTAAAGCCTTCAAATATCCGGGATAGCTTTGGGATATAGTTTTCTTCTGCAAATGTTTATCATTTTTATAACTTATCTGAAATGGTTGGATTGGTGTATAACATAGATCATGGCGAGGTTCGAAAAACAAACGGTATTAATATTTTGGTGTTGACGTCTTGTCAATTTTTCCTCGAATATTCGTATTACTAAAATATTCTATTACTAAGGTAGCTGCCAATAAGCTTTAAATTGCGACAAATAATTCCTATTAGCTTCCTATTTAATTTAGCAAAAGAATTCCAACAAAAGTTACAGAAAACGTACATAAAGCCTGATTTATTTAACAGATTATCAATATTTTTTCTCGCTCCCCCGCCCTAGCATACATATGTTTCTATGGTAACGTTTCCTAAGGCCGCTTACAGCAATTCTGCAAAAAATAACATTAATGTTCTCCTTTGATACATAACTGCACATTGACCAAATTAGATACTGAACAAGCTACAAATGCGAAAGTTCTAAGCCCATTATACGAACTTCTGGTTCATCCCTCGTATAAACTGTTTATGTCCATTTATGTTGTGAAAACACACCATACCTTAAATAGATCTAGAGAAGAATGACATATTTGATATATGTGTTTATAAAAAATGTCAAAATAATTTGCTTGTGTAACTACTTTTGCGGCCGAGTTGTAAACCAACGGTTGTAGTAGTACCAGGGTAGTACTTTAGACTGTACTTTGTTGAAATTTGAGCAAATTTTATCCAACAATCATGCAGTTGATTTCTGTACAATATGACCCTTTTCCACAAGGTTTTGGCTATAGTGCTGTAGCTATGGTATTCTTATATTGCTTAACTGTCTGTGCTCATAAATAGCTTCATTGTGATATATAATATACCTGGAAGTATTGCCTTTTCTTGGCAAATGAAGTGCCTTTAATTTTAATATTGGGCCTCAAACACTTTACACGAACCTTAAGCGTGTATGTCATTTTATCTCTGAATGTGTGTATTGGTTTATTCTTTGCCTTTGAACAATTTGATCAGAATAAAGCCGGTCATAATTAAGTACGCACGTTACAATTTGTATCGATAACGTTATATCGTCTTAAATTCACTTCAGTGTAAAAGTGTAGGTCATTAAATTTCAATGATTGGTTCATTTTGTTTGATATAGACTATTTTCGGTTTTACTACATGTTTTACCGTTTGTTTGTCTGGCTTGTTGACCAAGTCCTGAAATAAATCAAATTGTAAAACTCTTTTTTTTTCTATTCTATCACAAAATACATTAACAGATACATAGAAAGTCAGCCAGCGATGTCAAAGAAATGGAATTGAAATCACCAGCCATTTAATCGTAAACACTAACAAAATCCTTATAAGAATGTACTAATCATATCGTACTATTCATTTATTTGCGTGCCTTAGGTGGTATGAGAGGTTTATTTAGGTGAAAACATACTGTTTTAGCAATTTTTCATAATGCATAAATTGTGGCAGAAAGTAAGATATGACAGAAGCGCTAAACTATCTAAGAATCGTTTCTTTATGCATAAAGTATACATTTGTTGGTATCTTTGTATTACTTTAATCCTTTTTATACTTCTTTCAAACAAATTAATTAGCGCGGTTCTTATCGTCCTTTTGAAGCAGCTATTATGTTGAACTTTCTGGGCTTAAAAAAGTTTATTTTTTTTTTACATTACATTTCTAACACTCTTTAAAAACAAATTCAAAATGTGCCGCTAAGTGACAACAAGTGTCTACAACGTTATTCATCATAACTTGGAAACAATAGAGAGCCTTTATTTTTTTACAGTGGAATTGTGGTCCAACAGTATTACACTCATATCAATGTGGTTTATGCATCTAACGATGGATTCCTGGTATTTCTCATTTCATATACATTATGTCTTTTACCAGGCAATCATTTTGGAGCCTATAGCTGCTTATACAACCAAGGTTTTTGATAATCAATCCGTTAGTAGCTGAAGACAAATCTGGTCCCCTGATTAGGAGACAGATGCGCTATATAGTCCATTGTACTACCAGCCGGGCCACGGTCATAGTCAACTGTAAGAAAGATTTTGAATTTTATAGATACCTTTTATCAGCCCTTTTTGTACTAAAACGATGTAAAAGTATTGTTAGAACAGCTTTTCAATATTTATTTTGATCACCATCGTTCACAATGCAAACTGTCTATCACCACCCGAATTAACGTATATAACGTGAGTCAGCTTTCAATAGTTTATTGATAAACTGCTTACTTTGGGGTAATGCACTTTGCAAACGAACATAGGCTTTAAGAAAAACACAGTAAAAACAATTTTCAATCGGAGTTGGTGAATGTTACACATCTCTTGCATACATTACATCGAAATTGAAAAGTAACGTATTTTGCTTCCATAAATTTCTTTTAAGGGCTTTATTTTTTAAGCTATGATATGAATTTGCTTCGAGTGCCTTTAGAATCACAATGGCATTAACCAAACACACTATCAATTAACTTTTTGTTACTAAATTGCACTAACAAGACAAACCACAAAAAAGTCACATGAAAATTTAATAAGTAGGTTTATTTGAGTGACTTATCTGCATTAGCCCCACTGGTCAAACTGCTAACAAGTTTAAAAATTTTCAATCGGAGTTGGTGAATGTTACATATCTCTTGCGTACATGACATCGAAATTGAAAGTAACGTATTTTTCTTCCATAAATTTCTTTTAAGGGCTTTATTTCTTAAGCTATGATATGAATTTGCTTCGAGTGCCTTTAGAATCACAATGGCATAAACCAAACACACTATCAATCAACTTCTTGTTACTAAATTGCACTAACAAGACAAACCACAAAAAAGTCACATGAAAATTTAACAAGTAGGTTTATTTGAGTGACATATCTGCATTTGCCCCACTGGTCAGACTGCTAACAAGTTTAAAAATGTTCAATGTTTTTGAAAAATCAATATTAACAATATTCCCATAAGGGCAGAGATAGAAAAATCTTTTTTTAATTTCAAAAATAACGTATTTTACTTCCTTGTTTTGCCTTGGAGAGGGATTTAATGCTAAAATATTACTATTAATTGGCTCTACATATACTTAGCAAAAAAAACAAAAAAAAAAAAAAAAAAAAAAAAAAATAAAAAAAAAACTTTAAATACTTCTTGGTCTGTTTTGAAAGACTTACAGTGACTGTATGCCATTTTTTCGACATTTGCTTGATTGGATATCTAGAGACTACACGGATACAACATTTCGCATGATTGCAGCGAGCCCATGCTGTGCGTCTGTCACACCCGGTTTTGGCCATATACTCAAGTATATACGCACAGTTCATTTCGAGTGGTTTTTGTTACTCAGTCACGTGTATTCCTTATCACTGGCACGAAAAAAAAATATTTCCACATTTATGTTGTAATGGGTATGCCCCAGCAATCGAAAAAGGCAGAAACTTAAAGCACGCATACAGCTTGCATATATGTTTATACGTCACTCTAAAGTTTGCTTTCTCGTGGCAAATTTTGACATCTTAGTTAAGAACTACCGAGCCCGGTATCGTGTCTGGCTTTCAAGTATCTGGTCTTAGGTTCGATCTCTGGCTCGGTCATCTTTCATACCATATTTGACAAAGGTCATTGTGTTTAGTGTCATTTGTCTCCCACAGAATGGGCGATTGATAGACCTAAGATAGAAGGACGACTGTTGCTTCAGATGAAATCTTCTAGCCGTGTTGTGAGAAACGACAAGAAACTATGGATATGTGCACCTGTGGTCGGATGTTGAATTTAAACTATTGAAAACGACGTTTTAACCCATATTCACAAACAAGGAATTGGTTCACAATTACTAGAGGTGTCGATCGAGATGAGATAGGCCCCGTGTGACGTCATGTTGAGGCGTTATTTCTATCGCATACGTTCTCATAGATTGCATCAAAGGAAGGATAAATGCAAGATAAGCGTGTGTGATTAGCTTAGACGTTGGTCACTCATGATACTGTAACGACTTTAACTTCAAAGACCGTTACTCAAAACATAGTCGAAACATTTTCTGTCATTACTGTGAATTTTGGGATCGGCCCGTGTCCTTTAACAATCAATAAAACACTTATTTTATTGACATCCGTTGCTGACTCTTCTAAAAACCGACGGATATTGCTTTTAATTTGTTTGTTTGAATGGGTTTTATGCCGCTTTCAACAATTTCGCAGTTATATCGCGGCGGTCGGAGCACCTAACAATGGATTCCTGGTATTTCCTTTACCAGTACTACCATTTTACCCTTTCCTAGCCTCCGACTGCTATCTCACATAGGTTTACGATTATCTACCCATTGGTGAGAGACAAACGTCGGAAAGGATATTTGCCGCCACCAGGGATCGAACCCACGACTTCCAGATTGGATGTCTTATGCCTAACCAACTGCGCTATGGTGGCGGCTGATATTGCTTTTAAGCGTCCTGTAATAGTAACATTTTTATTTTATATGGTTACAAAGCGACACTTTAACCCTAACTAAATCATTTTTTTTTGCTAAGTATATATTCAGCAACACAAAGTTTGATACTGAAAGATAATTTTTAGGCATTTCGACCCTTTCTTTATAACCTTAAATCTGAACTTGAACATTGTAGGGTAAGTTACTTCAAAGTACCCTTTGTCAGAGTGCTAACATGTCTCTAAATGTTTTATATATCATAGGTTATCAAACAGACAATGTTACCGAAAATACCAGTGAGACAGGGATGAAAAAAATCATTTCTATTTTTAGTTTACGGGTAGCGTATATAACTACAGTATCACGCGTCTCAATATGACCCGATTTGTTTTAATAAAAAAGGCCATAAATGAGTTCTAGAATTACTCAGAAACACAAACGTAGGTAAAAGAATACAACTAACTAGCATTTTGACTTTAAATTAAAGTTTTCTTTTTTAACCCAATTCAACAACTTTTAAGTAGCATATCTTACAAAAGCCTCCCTTTTGACTAATGGCCTTATAGTACTAAATGATAATATTTCTATCATTGTTAATCAGTATTTTCAAATCTTTAAGGGTAATATCGCCCCATTCCATATATGTCATGACAATATGCCATTCATAGAAGATAATTTTGGTTAAAATACATTTGGAGTGCTCAGAAGCATAAAGTAGGGGAAAATAAATTGATAGAAAATAAGCGGGTTAATTTTATTGAACGAGTTTCAAAAAATCAGGTCAATAAGATTAAGGGAAGGGGTTTTGGAATGATTTACCGTGAAATTTATTTATTTATGTACAAAAATTCAAACACATTGTATCTACCATCATAATACGGAAACTGGTTTAAAAATAATCATGGGACACGGCGTCGGGCGGTAACAGAGTTAAACAATGTGATATTTCTTCAAGACTTGTGAAAATTCAAGGTCAAATGACAAAACTTCTTCAGACCATGCTATATATTTTGATTTTATATTAGAATAAACTTACACGCTTCTCATCTTGATGAGCGTGTGTTTAGAAGCAAAGAATTTGTCCCCTATGAAAGTTCGAAAAACCATTTCACCACGCATTTTACATGTCTTCGGTGTATATGTTAAACTTCATGATGTATAGGATAGAAAACGAGAGCCGTGGTATATGGGAAATAGACACGAGCGTTAGCGAGTGTCTATTTTCCATATCGCGGCACGAGATTTTCTATCTGACTTAGACCACGTTTTTCTAACATTATCTGTATTTTTTTACCCGAACCTCTAAATAATGAAAAAGAGTAAATATCGCTGTGATATTACTCTTATCAAGTGTGAATATGTTGACATTACTTATGAATCTATCTCTGTTACCATTTTCAGATGTCTTGCACTTTTGCGACTGTCGAAAGTCTTTTGGAAAAAAAAGAGCTGTTTAAATTGCTCGTCATCTTTTTTAAATTACTCGGCCCAGAAACCTGTTGAAATTCACGTACAAGGCACACTTCCATAGTATATCTGTAAATACAACACTCGGAGTTGTATCTGTGATATATATTTTTGAAATTCTGTTCTCTGATTGGCTAATTCGCTTCAAGCGTGGTCTAAACCTGGTTCACGGTACTGTTTTCAATTACCTTTAACTCAACGATAATTTTAACAGGTCGAATATTTTCTTCCTAAAATGCCAATCCCATAGGATTGCGCTGTCTCAGACAAAATATCGTTTAACATTAAAAAAATATATTGGAATACAAGTTATATTCTTCCTCTTCCATTTACATTACTTTCAGCGTTTAGGTTTCATCTTCAGCATGCGCCTCCTTCAAAAAGTGAACTATTTTTTTTTAGATAAAGTTTTTCTAATAAAAGCTAAGTGATTTATCCATATGATTCATTCAATAATCTGGTGAACGATTTAGTAACAATATTGTTACTGTTCGGACAGCCCTTCTCTCAGATATGAGTTGTATCAAAATATGAGACATTGCCTGTCACACCTCCAAAAAGTGTTAGTACAGAGAATGGCTATTAAGGGTCTATGTAATTAATCGGTATTAGGGGAGACCGGGGATAGTTGGTAACAGGGGCAAGTTGGAACATATCGTTTAATTACTATATGACGTAGTTTATGACGTCATAACCTCCGAAAATACGCGCAATTTCGATTCCGCCATTTTTCCGCACAGTGAAGAACCAATTTCTGATGTATGTTGCTCTTTATTGTATAAAAGGTCAAAATGGCCACAAAAAGAGAAATTCTTACTTTTTGGGAATTGGTAATACTGTGGCTTCATTTTCAAATGTAAAATGCACATATTTTTAATGTAGTTTAACCATTATATAGACTTCAAAAGTAAGTTATGAAAAACGTAAAACAGGATCATCTGATTTATCTACCTTTGTTTATATGTCAATGGGGTAGGGTGGGGCAAGTTGGTACATAGGTACAGGGGCACGTTGGAACGGTGTACCAACTTGCCCCGTGATAAATTATATTCACCTGTTTACGTTTTTTTTTTTTCTTTTTTTTCGTATGCATAGATGATAGTTAAAGCAAAATTGTTTATTTTAGTGATATATAGTGTATATTTTATTGAAACAATGGATATTACTTAAAAAAAATGAGAGATATGTAAGTTTCAAGGAGTTCAACAATGATAGTGCCGATCTGATCCTTTCGGCCTTATGTAATAGTTTACGGATTTCTGTAATCATATTCTCACAGCTTATACACAATGCAGAAATCAACATATTAGCAACTGGGCCTGGGAGAGAAAATGTAACGTCAAGAGGAGATATATACCTTACATTAACTGGTCAAAATGGTGGTGCACATTATAACGGAACGAAGATGATTAACTCGACTCAATGTGACGTCAATAACAGCAAAGGAGGATAAGAAAATGGTGGGATGAAGGTAATCGAACAGATTGACCAAACAGAAGGGGAAATAATCAGAAAATTCACTCCCGAAAAAGCGCACCCTCTTCCAAAAGCTTCCCCGCGAAAAACTGAAAAAAAAGTCCAAAAGAAAAAGAGCAAAGAGTGCATTACTTACCGACATTCCTGAGAAAAATGCCATCGAAGCCCGTTTGAAAGCGAAACAGACAAAAGCAACCAAACCAAAGAAAACGCAAGTCGGTAAGCCTAAACTGTGACCAAGAATACAGACAGAGAGTAACCTAGGAGTAAAGCCAAACGGGCTGAGATTTCTTCGGATGAAGATGAGTGGTACTGCCTCGTATGTTTGAAGCCATATTCAAATAGTCGCCCTAGAGAGCGATGGGTTAAATGCTTCGGTTGTAATGGATGTTCGCACCAAGAATGCACAGCTGTAGTGGAAAACAGTGCCTATATGTGCCATAATAGTGAAAGCGATGGTGATCTTTACTAATCAACTTATTATATGACGAATTTTAGACCGCCTCTGTGTATTGAGACGACTACATAAGTTTAACTTTTCAACTTGTTCTATGATGGTGTATTCTTCAAAAAGATAATTCATAGTTAAATCAAATTTCTAAACATGCCACTCTTTTTTTTTAAGGTTCGTCGATACCGGTATGAATTATCATTCAAAAGTGGTTAGTAAAACGTTAAAAACTTGGCATGAATATGCAAACCATTACACAAAAATACGGTATGAAAAGTGAAGAAGATGTATCAGGTTTGAAATATCACCACCTTTATTTCTTATATAGAGTGTTAGCCTATGAACTGTTAAGCGCCCAAGTTTTCAAATTTATAATTGTAGTGTTGTGTTGCAAAATATTCTCATGTTACTTTGACATGTTTCCCGTTTAATTGTTCATTTCAAGAATAGAATCCAATGGAAAATGAAATCGGTTATCTTTATTGTTATGTTAATTGAGGTTACATTTAGTCCTGCATTTAGGAAATCAAAGCGATCATGAGCGCCTATTTTAAAAATGAATAAGATACGCTTCATTGAGAAATTAAATGCTCTAATTTCGGAGGCGCTCATGAGCGCTACAAGTTATCCCGAACTAAGGGCAGGTATGTACCAACATGCCCCGGCCACTGTGCCAAATTACCCCGATGGCGGGGTAAGTCGGTACATTCGACCTCTCATTTCCAAATCATCTTTTTGAGGTTTTGAAGTATTCGAATTATGTTTGAACAACGTTCACAAGAAAGGCGAAAGAAAAAACCTTTTAAAATTAGTGCATGTTTTTGTTTCTGTGTATTCAGCCACTAGCTGTAAAAGATAAAGTGAAAAGTGTTACCAACTATCCCCGGTCTCCCCTATAATATGACCGACGTCGCCGGAGTGAAATAACCCCGTTGAATATTTTTGATATTACACGGGTGTTTTTACACTAGTGGAATAATATGCAAATGAGCTCAGAGCGAATAACAACGCTATATTGTAACCACGAAAATGACGTCATAATCTATGTTTGTGACGTCATTTTGAAACGGCCTTATAAGTTTCGTGGAAAATTGAAACGTTGAATTTCATGAATTTTGACGATTTCAGCTAAAATTCGGGTCATATTATAAACAGAATATAAAATTTGTGCTCATAAAATACAGAATTTATTAAACTCGTCATCTAAAACAGATAAAAACTCGGCGTAGTCTCGTTTTTATCTGTTTATAGATGACTCGTTTAATAAATTCAGTATTCAGTGACCTCTCATTCAATACCCTCTATTTAAAAGGGTATGCTTCTTTTCAGGGTTAACAGACAACAAGGAAGACTATATAGAGGACACCGCTGATCTTTCACAAATATTTGTGCCAGACGGGAAACGCTATAATGCTATGGTATTTAATTAGTAACACAAAACTTAAATATTGTAGTCTTTAAAAACCTTTCTGAAATTGAAAAAATGTTCTTGGTATGGAATAATTTCTTATTTTATGTGATCTAAAGATTTGAACTCGAACTATGAGACATTATGCGTAAAATACAGATGAAACACGGATCACTTGTCTTTACAACTTTCGCAAATAAATGTCTCCACAGAATTAGTGTGAACATGATTTGATCCTTATGAAATTCGACGCACTAATTTCAAGATGATCAAAGAACCAAAAGATTTAATTTCATTTCAAAATATATTAGTTAGGACACAAGTACTTTTCAACATTGTCAGAAAGAAATCGATCTTACCTTAGCCTTTTATGGGAAGTTCAATTATTAATACTTTAATGAAATAATTTGAATTGTTTAGTAAAAACAAATATTCTTCTTTTATATTCAGGAAGGTATAATATACGACTGTATGACAAAAAATGTCCATTCGGCGAAGGAACCACCAAAACAAATGTGTGACTTCAGGTCGTTTGGTTACCAAGGTGAAGATCCAGCAGCCAGGGCTAAATCGTTTCAAGATGTTTTTGAAAAGCAGACATGGTTTGATTCAAAAGAAAAAACGCCAACTATTAGCAAATCGTCTTCGGAGTTTAGAGCGTCTGGACAGGGTTCATCATTGGAAGAAACAAATGTAACTAGATTTTTTTTAAATCTGAAATCAAAATTGTCCTTAACTAAGCTCTTCAGCTCTTTATAGCAGAAGTTTGTTATTGATTAATTAAATTTTTACGCCGCTTTCAACTTTTTTTCAGTTATATCGCGGCGGCTGGAGCACCTAACAATGGTTTCCTGGTATTTTTCTCATCAGTTACCACCACATCCTTTCCTAGCCTCCAGCTGCTATCTCACATAGGTCTACGATTATCAACCTATTGGTGAGAGACAAATAGTCGGAAAGAATGCAGCCGCGGAAGTTTGTCAATTCTGTACTCTAAAGAAGATAGGAACAACACGTTTTGTACAAGACATTTAAATTTTCTTAACTTGACAATCACAATATAATTCTTGCACAACCAAGAATACTACAAAGGGAGTTAAGCAAACGGAACAATTATCATCAGAAATTTAAAAAAAATAAATTGATTGATTGATTGAACGGAGTTTAACGCCGCTTTCAACATTATTTCAGTTATATCGCGGCGGCTGGAGCACCTAACAATGGTTTCCTGGTATTTCTCTCACCAGTACAACCACCACATTCTTTCCTAGCCTCCAGCTACTATCTCACATAGGTCTACGATTATCAACCCATTGATGAGAGACAAATAGTCGGAGAGAATGAGTGCCGCCGTCGGGGATTTATAAAAATAAAATACTTCATTTCAGTACACGATTGCTCTGCTAGACGATCTGGTTACCCGTCTGAAGATTGGTCTAAAAAAGGCAATCATCACGATTGTCGATGTACCCTGTGGCGATTTCTACTGGATGCGCCATTTTGTACGTTCAAGGACAGATATTCAATACACTGGTATTGACATAGTTCCAGCTTTGATAGAGCGACACAAAATCAACTTCAAAAATATGACACACGCAACGTTTGAAAATCACGATATTGTTACTGCTGGATTGAACAAATCATATGATGTGATCTTTTGTAGGGATCTGCTTCAGCATTTGACAAATGCCGATGCACTTAAAGTTTTAGAGCATTTTTCTAACAGTGGCTGTAAACTCCTCGTAACAACGAATTACTTATGGAATGAAAATGCAGCCGAATTAGATTTAAGAACTGGTCGATATCGTCACATTAACCTAATGCTTCCTCCTGTGAACTTGATCCCTCCATTATGTTCAACAAGAGATGAGGCAAAAAAGGTCTTCAAGGAATTGGCTGTATGGAAACTCCCTTTACGGCAAAAAAACTGTTAGATAATTCATAACGATACTCGAACGTGTCGCAAATTGTTTTAAAAGAGGTTTACATTACTTACAAATCTAATGGAGAAACGCTTCATTATATAGTGGACTTAAATAAGAAAGCTACAGAGCCAACATCGATTTATACTAGAAAGGTAGAGGGGGTAAAGGAGGCTTCGAATTGAACGCAGGCAGCATAAATTGAGCTCTTGTTTATCAACTGAATTTTAAGCCAAAGTAGTTTGTGACACCCGCTGGTCCAAGGTGTTGTGCTTTTAACCTTTACTGACTGAATTTCAGAAGAGCAATAACGATACCGGTTTTCTCGTCCGACCGCATGTCCGTCCGTTAAATAGTTCTTTTAAACGCTCCAGAGTTCACAGTTTTATCCCATCTGTAAAGCATCATGGGAAATGTTTCCAGATTGGAAGTCTTATACCTAACCAACTGCGCTATGGTGGCGGCAGCGTCATGGAAAAAGAGGGGCCAAAATAAAAAAAGATAATTTAGAACATCCTCGTTCTTCAATAAAGTCTAATCGGATTGAAAATATGACTGCAGGGGTGCTACAGAGGACCGCGTCACTAAAAAAATGAGCCGGCATGATGAATTGAAATTTGAAAAAAGTTTTTGCAACTACTGGTCAGAACCTATATTAACACAACAGGAATTAATCTTGGAACAAAGTCTTTCTCATTTTCTCCTGATTGTGTGCAGATGCTGGTTCTATTTGCGGTCCTGTTACGAAAGATGTGCCTGAAAAGAGAAATATAAGAAAACATCTTTTATTAAACTACTGGTCACAATTTAAATTCTTGTTATGTAATGAGCTTTGGAACTGAATACTTTAAAGTCAGTAAAAAGGGACGGAAAGGGACAAATATGAAATTCTTAATGTACAAAACTAGGCATAGGATATAATGATGTGTAAGAATGTTTTTAGTGAATAATAAAGGTTGGTAGATGATTGTCTTTGATTCTAGCATCATGGTGCACTCTTGGCCACAACCTTGACCTTTTGCCAACTTTCTTAAATATTGGATAATTAGGGCTAGGACTGTCAATAAAAAAGGTTGGTAGATAATTCTCACTGATTCTGGTATCACATTAAACATATGACCCCGATGTTGTTATAAACCGTTTTGGAATACTCACCGTCTCGAGACGGCTCGCTCTCCGTTTTGGAATTCCAAGCCCGATCGATCCGTCTCGAGACGTTTTGACGAGAATATTATTAAGAAAAATTGAAAATAAAAGTTTTCTTAGGAAATAAGTAATAACAAAAATATGCAAGTTAAGTTAGTATTTTGAAAAAAATTATAATAATGCTTATTAAAAAGGGGAAAATGTTGTAATTTATGGCAAACTCTGTATCTCGGGATACTCTGTATAAATAAGAATATTGACAGAATGATGAGCAGTCAGTTAAATAATGATGATGACTTTAGACACAGTCAAGGAGTAGTCAGTTAAAAATGTCTAGGTTAATCCCTCATGAGATATGCAATAGACAACGCGTTATGATTTTAATGACACTTGTGTATTCAAAATTTCTTGTAGAGATATAGGGCCTACATTCAGCGGATTATGCGTTTTTTATTGAAGACAGGTTTACCTGTCTTTCAATATAGGGATCGTCGCCATCGGATTTTGATAACAAACCTACATGTGTCATTACGCTCAAAAAAGTAGACCCATTCATAAAAATAAACGCGGCAAAAATAATCAATACTGTAGCAATATACCGTAAAATTTTGGTGCTGACCTACATTCTGGCCGGGACCTCACTGGAGTGTACACGTGATCTATGCAAAAGTTGCCTGCAGAAACGTGTTTTACATTCGTAATTGGTGCTGTTTTAGGGCGTTTTCGGCTGCAATCTTTTGCATTTGCTCCAAATTTTCAATTGCATCCTACAACTGTTTTTATGCATAGCATTGGCAAGCTATTTTCAGTTCCCCATTTTAGACTCCCTATTTCTCGTAAAATTGTGTGTTTGTGTGTCCTTAAGGTTGCTTTATTTATCCGTCTCCCGGGCCTGTCGTAGTGTAAATGGATAAAAACTAAAATAGCACAAGGCTATTTGAATAAACTCGTAAACCCTTGGAATTTACTAGGTTTGAATTTTTACTTGGATTTACGGAGAAATTTCGATGGCTTATCAAATTACTTTATTATGAGGTTTGTTTTGTCTATCCATATTGTACAGCATTCGGAACATCACTCGGTCATTTCCGTAAACGGCAACAGATCGTGATCGTGATATTAAACTCGGCAATCATCGGGCGATCTCCGAAGTCTCAGATCTATCTAAATGTAGGTTACGGAATCGGCCGAGTTGTGACGAATGCGTTAGATTGGCCGAGTGGTGTCCCGAATGGCCTATACAGTAGTACCACGCATGCGCGACCCCGGTTTTGAGTTTCCGCTTTTGTTTTCGACAATTTTCTGACAATAACAAAAACTGTTTTGGAAACTGGAATGGATTTATTTGTAACATTCTGGAGTGGACTTTGAAAGAATTCTACTCAAGGTGATAAATGCTGTAGCTCGGGATTTCATTTAACGATCTGTCATTTTGGCAGTTTTGTCAAAATTGATAGTTCACCGGATAGTTCAATCCGAATCTTGATCTACAAAAGCAGTCCCGTGGAAAAGGCCTGAAAGGTTGGTTGTCTTAACAGGTTTATATATTATTTTGTAGTAAAAATAATTTTCTACTAAGTAAGACCATATGCAAGGAGAATAACCTGGAATGGAGATCGAAATATCTCAATGGAAAAATAGAAATAAAATGTTTCACTCCTGGAAGAAACTTAAACGGTATTCATAAAAAAGCTACAGCTATTATACGGGAAAATACTTCTTCTTGGTATTGACTTTGACTAGTAAAAGTATAAGAATATTGGTATTACTTTCATTGCTTCTTCTATGTGGAGATAATTAGTCAAATCCTGGATCAGATAATAAATGCAAAAGAAATTTGAACAAATTTCCAATTCAGAGCAATATTCTCCATGGCAATTAAATGTTCAGCTCTTCATCAAGGGGTAAGCAATGTGTGTCATGTGGATTAACATTTTATTTAAGATTTTTACACATCCACTTAATAAGTTTGACTGGAAAAAAATCGGATTTGGATCATATTGGATTGCTGGGGATAATCTATACAATTTTATAAAAACAGGGTTGCAATAATTCATATGAGTTTTTAGAATACAGGAATTGCCACCATATTTCTGTTGGTTAAATGAATATTTTTTATTTAGGATATTGAAAACTTACACTTGGGGATGAATAGCGATTATGAAGGCAGTTACCCTCTTGTTAAGCTTGAATTGGCTAGAGGGATAGCTTTATCTGGAAGTGATGAGTCTTCAAAGTAAAGCATATTCATTTGTTAGGAAGGTGCAGTTTCCATATGTAACCATCAATGATTGTTTTAAATTTTTGATTCCCACTCAAGAGATCTTCTCAAAACGCCACAATTTTCATTCCAATTGTTAATATTCAGTCCTGTCTTCAATTCAGGCCTTTCAGGCCTTTGATTTTCACAATAGATTTCCTTCTTGAGAACATATTTTCTACAAATATATTTCCATAATTTTCATTATATATTTTTTATTTCATGTATTCATTTGAATTTGATTTTATAAAATTTTTAGTCATTAACTAATCATTCTAGTGAAGTTTTGTTAAATTCTGAATAGTTGTTAGAGAAGAACATTTTCTAAAACTTCACACTAATGGGACCATACTTCATAGCCCGTGTTATCAGCCCGATCAAAATTTTACGAACAAATCTGAAATACCATTTTCTAAGCATCATTCCTTTGAAGGATTCGTTCAAGGAATTCTGAACAGTAGTTTCAGAGAAGAAGGTTTTATTACATTTCATCTTACGTGACCATTTTTTCAAAAACTCGACAGCTCATAGAGCCCATTTAATAAGCTCAATCTAAACCAAGAGGATTTTCTAAACATCATTTAAATCGTTTAAATGAATTTCAATCAGCAGTTTTGGATATTGTAATTTTTGTATATATAGAGGGTATTGAATGAGTGGCCATGGAATACCAAATTTATTAAACGAGTCATCTATAAACAGATAAAAACGAGGCTGCGCGTAGTTTTTATCTGTTTATAGATGACGAGTTTAATAATTTCGGTATTTCATGAGCACAAATTTTATATTCTATTTATAAAATGACCTGAATTATGTGATAAAACGGGGAATTTTCGACATCTATCGATTCAACCTATTCCGCGAAACATATAACGCCGTTTACAGAAATGACGTCAGAAAATCAATTATGACGTCATTTTCACAGCGAAATTTTAACGTTGTTGTCTATTTATAGCTCATTTGCATAGTTATTTCACCAGTGTAATAACACCCGTGTAATATCAAAAATATTCAACGGGATTATTTCCCTCCGGCGACGTAGGTCATATTATGATTAAACTTATAGGACCATTTTTTCAGGGACGCGACAGGCCACGGAGCAAATGACATAAGCCCGTTTAGAATGTTCCGAACAAATCTGAAAGAGCATGACCTCAGCATCATTCCTCTTAAAATTTATTGAAGTCTGATCAGTGGTTTTAGAGAAGAAGATTTTTTTATATTTCATCTCACGGGACCATTGTTCAGTGACGCGAAAGCCCGTAGAGCCCATGTTATTAGCCCGATCGGAACAAATCTGAAAACACCGTGTCCTAAGCATCATTCCTGTGAAGTTTGGTTTAATTCTTAAAAGTAGTTTCAGAGAAGAATATTTTTTAATATTTCATCAGATGGGACCATTTGTTGATGATGCCATAGCCCGCGGAGCCCATGTCATCAACCCAATAAGAACAAATCTAAGAGATGTCATAGGGATCATTCCTGGTTAAAGTCTGCCCAGTAAATTTCAGAGAAGATATTCAAAAAAGTTTACGGACGGACGCACGCACGCACGCACTTACGACGGACACCAAGCCACTACAATAATCCCGCTCGACTTTGTCCAGTGGAGCTAAAATAACCTGTATTGTTTCGTTTCAATCTTTCTGTCCGTCAATATATCACAATATAAAAAAATGAAAAACTTGTAGGCAATAGAGTAAAATATATTTTTATTTTGAGTTACCAAGTCACAAGTGGACGTTGACATATGTTAAGGTACAATCACTTTTCATGGTATCCCAATCGTACGGTGGCATAGAGGTGACATTTGCATATTTTTTTATATTTCTGGGATTTTCGTTTTACAAGGTTTTTTTAAAGAATAAAAATAAATGCGAAAAACAAAATATTCGCTATTCGTTTAACAAGTTTTTTTTAAAGAATAAAAAAATGCGAAAAACAAATCCCTTGATTTTCGTTTAACGAGTTTTTTTTATTATTATAATTTTAGAAAAAAAGAAAATGCAAAAAAGAAAATCCACGACTTTCGTTTTAAAAGTTTTCTTTTGTAGAATAAAAAAAAAAAAAAAAAAAAAAAAAAAATGCGAAAAACGAAAATAGGCATCGGCAGTTCGTATTCGATAATCAAGTCGTGCTCACGACTAAGTGGGAGATTTTGATTGGTCAAATTATCGCGTGCTCACGACTTAAGTTCTCGTTATTTGCATTTTTTTTATTCAATAGAATAAAACTTGAAAAACGAAAATTGATTTTCGCATTTTTTTAATCAATGCGTTTATAAAAAAAAAAAAAAAAAAAAAAAAAAAAATTGTAAAACGAGGATTTTGCTTTTAGCATTTTTATTATTCCATGAAAAAAAAAAAAAAAAACATTGAAAAACGAAAATCCCATATTTTTTTAAATTATTTTTTTTTCAAGGTAAATAAAAAAAAAAATGTAAATTTCACCTCCATGCCACCGTACAATCGGGATACCCTCGGCGATTCTACGGAATAGACCTCGGGAATAATGAGGGCGCGACCATGAAAAAGTCACTTTGCGCGTGGGTTTTTATGACGTCGCAAACATCAACGATCCCGCCAAGGATGACGTTGCATAAAACAAAATCAACGAAAATATAAAAGAGGGCATGTTATAATTTGAAAACAAAACGCAGTGTTTTAAAATTAAAATATGCCCAAAAGTTCTCCACAGACGATTGGAAAGAAATAAAAAATGTAATATTCTTCGTGCGTATTAAATAACTGAAGTGCCACTAGAAGCCTATTTACATAAAAAATGACCCAAAATTACTACACTTACGTCCGAGGTACTTTTCAGTTTACGGAAAAGTCCGAGCGATGTTCCGAATACATGGTATCCTTGTGACTGGTACTACCTTTTTTTAGAGTGCATTTTTTGCATTTTTTACAATTGTTTTTTCTTTCTTTTTGTTGTTTATAATCTCGCAGTAATGTCGCGGCGGCTGGAAAATGTAACAATGGATTCCTGATATTTCTCACACGAGTACAACCAGTACCGCCGTCTAGGATCGTACTCGAGAACTTAAGATTGACATTTCGCGTGCTAACAAGTGCACTATTGCGGCGTCTCTGTATATCATTTTAACATACATGCTTTAAATTTGCTTTTCGGAGAGAGCTTTAATATTTTTAAAACATTTTTTTCAGTCGTAAGGCGGTGGTTGAAGCACATACCAATAAATTCCTGGTACATGTAGTTTTCTTACTAGTACTACAACGACGTTTCTTTGTAAGACATCAGATAAAGGTTTCGATTCTAAAAAAAAATAGGGGGAGAAATTGTTAGAAAGGAGGAGAACCGCTACCGGGGATCGAACACGGGAACTATAATTTATCTAGTTTATGTGCTTTGTGGTGAGCTCAGTGCTATGGTAGCGGCTTGATATACCTTGCTGTAGCTTGTTATGTGACCAGAGGTGGCCAAGGATTTGAAGCCCGTAACATTATTAGTTATACGGTTTCTTACCGGGGTATATGACGATTTATTCCCGCCTGGAAAAAATGATGTCACCCGAGCCGTAGGCGAGGGTTGACATCATTTTTACTGCCGGGAATAAATCGTCATATACCCAGGTAAGAAACCGTATAAAGAATTTATTATACTTCAAAGTTTTATGGCTAAATATCTGTCTTTTGCCTATTGAAGGCGTTGGTATAAACCGATTTCTTTTAAACCACCGATATCCCTTATTGCGCCCCAATGAAAAGTAAACATGTACAAAGTGACGTCATATAGTTGTGACGTCACACTACTACACTGCGCTGTTGCGCTGTCATTTTTTATTTGCTCATTATAAACTGACATGCTTTTCAACTGTATCCTAGTGTGTACATTCGGGTCGTTTTATCAGCAAAGCGAGACAATCATGGATACCATTACCGTTTCGATTTTTTGTCTATGTTCACGGCGAGGCACATTTAGGAAACATTAGAAGTTATCCCGGAGCGTCCTTAATGTTTGTCAGGTCAGCATTAACCAATGAAAATGCCAGAATTTAATTTTTCTTTGCGGTAAAATATATATTATTCTCGTGTTTTGAGTCCATTTAACTAACTACCTAATTACACTGGACTCCACAAGTCCTTTACTACAATTTGAATTGGTTTGATTTTAATCATAAATGTAGATCGTAAATGAAGAGATATCTTTTCTCATTTAACTTGTTCGTAATGTATACTGAACAACAAAAATAACACATCACCTTTCATTGACAAATATTTCTCGCCCGAAATCCACAGATAAGCTATAATGACATTCCTTTATTTTTGCCGGCCACTAGGTAAACAAATGTGTTAAAATTTATTTCTTAGTCCATACTCACTTGAGCAGAGACACCTGAATATGATAAACATTTTTCTACTCATGGAGCAGATCAAATGCATCGTAAAAAACTAAAGTTGGTCGAGTTATACGGCTTATAAAGGTGGTAACGTTAAACAGTGAAAACATTCATCATATATAAAGCCAAGTCTTCGAGTTTGGTGGTAGCGAAAAGTTGAATTTCGGAACGTCATCGGGCATGTCCATATTAAACTGATTCATTTCCGTGATTAAAATCAAGGACAATTGCGCCTACCATGAGGGGGGTCATAACTCGACCGTTGACACGTTAAAAACTTCGATTATAACAACTTTCGATGCCAAACTTTGCATACTGACAGGATCGGGAGGGTGGATTGTAATGTGTTATTAATGGAAAGTCTTTATTCTTGGTCACATTTTTCATGTTGTCGTGGGCTTTTGTTGACAGTTAACCACAAAGATGAGTTGTCTGGGCCGTTTGTCGACTCCTTCAAAGGCGATAGCCGTAGGGCAAATCCCAGTATGTAAGTCCAATTATCTCATGCCATTTATAGACTAATTTGCGAACAGCGTGTTAAAGTTAGACCAAAGCCTTCTCTTTCACCTACCGGACTTATTTCAAACTCGAAAAAAACAGAAACGAAAGTCCAAAAAAAGAGCGCGAAACCCCGAGATTTTGAGTCAGATTGAGGCAAAAGAAGAGCAAATGCAAAGCGACGTTGTGATTTACTCTTGGTAAAACTCAAAAATCCAATTGTAAGACATTCTTCGAGAGTAATATTGCACATGAACTCGCGCGCTATTTACTGAACAATGATAACGGACAACGATAGTCACCTTCATGCGTTTACAACTCTTTGAAGCGTATACTTGTCTACGGTGTCGTCCTTTTCCTCACAAATCAATAATTGGTTAACGTTTATTTTGTTATAACCACTCTTCCAATTTTTTGATTACTGAAAAGGTTATACCTAAAAAAATAAGTGATGCGTTATTTTTGTTGTTCAGTATATTTATTGTTCGTATGCATATAGGTGTATTTTGCAAACTGAGCTCTGACGTAGGCGCTGAGTCCATTTCCATTGGTAAATAAGCTATAATTGAAAAGCAAATGATAGAGATTTAACCTGACCCCTTCACTGAAATTATGAAAGTACATGTTTGCGTGAACCTTGCGTTTTAAGACAAGCAATATCGTTGGTTTACTTTCCTACTTTCTTACTTTTTTACTTTCTTAATGCGCTATTTAAACCTGTTTTATCTATTTCGAACAAATGGCATGAGAATCTAACGATAAAAAGTTGATTGCGCGGCTCACCGCGCAAAATCTACCTATACACCTATTGCCTCGTTATAATTGAATTTCATGTTCGTTTACCTTGAATATTATTATAGTGAATAAAGGATAGACAAAGTGAATAAGGATTGTTTTGGCTAAACCATTTAATGACTTTTACAAAGATTTAATAGAAAACAGTTATTAATAAATTCAAAATCCAAATAGGTTCTTCCAGGTTGAGGGGTTACAGGTTGTAGGGAAATTCGTTTCTAGAGCCATTTGGAGAAGGTAGTGATATTTTGTGTTCATAGACATTTTTTCTTGGAATTTATTTATGAGCGAAGACGTTTTTGAATACATTTTTAAAAATGTAAATCATTTGACCCATATTTGGGCGAGTCTATCTAGGGTCGTGTTGAAAGAAGTAGTCTTCGGAAACAGCCGAATTGTGACGAATGCCTTTGTAGGTCTCGCTTCGAAACGATTAACGTCATTTGTTTTGCATGTCTCCGGAATCATTTGCCTATGTGCATTGTTTTTCTATATTTCTTTGTGTAACTTTTAATTTGAACACCTTTTCATTGTCCCTTTTCGCCTTAATACAGAAAAATCGAGTGACATAGTTCTCTGTTAAGGAAATGGATGGTATCTTAAACTATATATATACTCAGTCAAAAAAGTTTAGTAACACTTGTTTTCTTTTGCTAAATATTTTTCTGTAGCAGAAATATTGTAGTCAAAAGAAGTTAAACATTGACTTTAGTCACTTACCAATATTTTCGTGTTTTTCTTTTGTTCCAATGGTGACTCTGAAATCACAAAACATGGCCAAAACGGCGGGAGGGGCGAAAATAAAAAATCACAGCCTTTCATTTTTTTTTATCCAGACTTCGTTTTTGCAATTCAATATCACGCAGTCCGGAGCGACAAGAATTTTGGCAAATGTTATCTTTGTTCATTGGCAGTCTTTCATACCAAAACGAATTCTGCATGTAAACGTGTGGTTGACGTTACGTGATTAACGTCTCCTAAATTTCTGAAGCTGACGTGGCAGATTTCAAGTAATCAGGTCAAGCAGAAAGAATCATGGTTAGGTTCATGAGCCATTTTTCTAGTCTTTTTTACCATTAACGTCATAGAAAATTGACAATGAAGAAATGCCGTTATGTGATCATCCTCCGTTTATGACCCTGTCAGTGCTCTGGTCGATGATTTGAGCGGCTTTCTATGGATTTATTTTTGGTACTTGTTCAAAATGATGAAAAGCCAGAGCTCCAGATAATTTTTTGTGTCAAGGGGTATTTACCCCTTATAATTTTTTTCAGGGGGTATTTTTCAAAAAAGCTTTCAACAGACGGGGTATTTCCCTCTTAATTAATCTTTTACAAAAAGTTTCCTTTAAATTTTAGGCATAGTTCTTTTACAAGTGAATAGAAAAAAATGCCAAATAAAAAAGAGACAAAGATAAGAAAATTGGAAGAGAGTGATAATTAAAAGAAAAATATAGAATATCCAAAAGCACATTTCGGACTTAAAAGAAATATTTTTTAAACTTGTGCATCTGTAGAGTTGTTTAAACTTAAGTGCCAGAAATAGCATCACCTGCTACATGTAAGTAGCCATTATCTGAATGTGAATTTTGGGAGGAAATACTTTTTTAAAAGATGAATAAGATGTAATACATTATATAATAATTTTTCAAAGTGGTTTCATAACTTTTGTTCTAGAAATAATAAGATCTGTCTAGTTATTATTGACTGATTTGAATTTTTGGGAGAAAGTCTTTAAAAAAAATCTTAGATATAAGACAATATGTCTTATTTTTAATTGTCAACTTTTAAAGGGGTATCTTAACCTTTGCTCTAGAAATGATAAGATCTGCTTAGCTATTGTTGACTTTCTTTGACTTTTGGATGAGAGTGAGAATTAAACGAAAAATATCTAGATATAAGACGGCATTGTATTTTTTTCAAATTTTACAGGGGTGTCATAACTTTTGTTAAAAAAAAGTTTGGGGTGTCATAACTTTCGTTAGTCAAATTTTATAGGGGGTGTCATAACTTTCGTAAAAAAAAGTTTAGTGTGTCATAACTTTCGTACCAACGTCGTCTGCAAAACGAAAGTAATATCAAGAGACAAATTAGAGATACTGTAAAATTTTGTGGACAAATAAAAAATTAATGGGGGTGTCGTAATTTTTGTTGAAAGAATGTCGCCAGCTATCTTTACATTGACTGAGGGGAATTTAGGATTAAAATTATTTTTGCCTTAGAAAGCTAAATGGGCTGGTAAAATCGAAGTTTTAATAGGAGTGCGAAAAAATGTAGATCTATTAGAATAATGTCGGCTCCAAAGATGTCATTAACAATTCGGGATTTTTGATGGAAAATGAATTTTAGAAGAAAAATACCTCGGATCTATCGAAAAAAAGACCCAAACAAAGAAACCAAAAACAAGCTGTGAATGCACGTAAATTTTAATTTAATATGGGTTTCGAGTATGCACACAAAAATTTAAATGTCGTCTGCTAGGTATAATTCACTTTTTTCACTGACGGGGGACTTTTTTTCCTAGAGAGAGATTTTGCGAATCCAAATGGTGATCACGGATGAAGATTAAGATTGAAACAAATTACTTTGATTCGCGTTTTTCGAACACGGAGAAAATATGATTAGTTCATCAACCAAAAACATTTGCAATGTACTGACAAGTCACCGGAGATAAAAGGAAATCTTCAATTCTCGGATATACGCGGAATTTAAAACTCCATACCGCTCTGCAAGTGACGTAACAAGATTTTTTCCTAGTTTTAATTGGGTGAGGAGGTTCACATAGTTTTGGATTAAAGAGACTACCGTGTACTATTTTTACAGCATAGAAATCTATTTTTAAACTCCTTGGGGTTTCCGTAGTATTTTTGTTCTCATCCCATCGTTTTCCAAACTCGGTACGCTAAGTAAAGATAAACAAAGCGTTTTTACTTATTTTGATGCGTATCTGTACGCATTTTGATACATATCTTAGCGTATTCTAACCAATTGGTAGCGTAAAGTACACAGATACGCACCCTATCTGGAGCTCTGAAAAGCGGAAATATCAGACCGACTTTAGCTTTTAAAATTGAACTACCGACGTAAAACGCTTGAAAACTCACGGTACGCCATAAGTGGTAATCTGCAAAATAGACATTCTTGATTTGGATAGCCAATCGATAAGCTCATCGCTCGGGCACTAACTCACTCAATTGATATTTACACAGACTTTATTACAATTCAACGAAAAGTGTTGCAAAACTTTTTTGACTATGTATAGTAATAAATAACAATATTATTATGGAGAGTCGCGGTGACCTAGTGGTTACCATGCAGGCGCCCCAGGTTCAAATCTCAAACGTAACGTTTTCTTTTTTAATTCTTTGTTATAACGTATAGACTGTTGTAAGTTATTTGTTCTGATTTTTCCGTCTCTAATCATTTAAAATATTAGTACAATAATTCAAACAAACAAATATGTCTCATATTGCTCAGTTCGTTCGTAGATGCTATATAGGGGAATATTCGCGTGGATTAATGATACTTTTGGATAATATGACGTCAGGTCCAAAGTTATATTGATTCACTGTGAATCAGTTGGTATTATAATTGTTAGTTAAAGTATAATTGAATATAATTGGAACTTTAAAGAGGACTCGTTGAATAATTCGCACTCTGTTTATGAATTGAAAAGCGTTACTTACATTTGAAAAAAACAACCTTGGGTGACACTCTTTCAAACATGATTTCTTGACCCTATGAAAAAATAAGACTTAAATGCGCTTCGCTTATTTCTATGGTACCGTTTGCTAATAATGATATACTTCTAAAAACGAAATCATTTTCATGCCGTTAACTCCTATCCTACATTCTTCAAACTTAGCCAACGCCTATGTATAACATGGTATTGCATGTTATATTTTTTTCTTGTTATGGATGTTTAGTTCTATCTTGTTTCAATAAACCAGATTTCATAAAATTCTGTCGAAGGAAATAACATGGAATAACGATAGTTGAATTACCTTACCTAGCTACTATCATGAGTGGCCCATTGAATTAAACAATATATATACTTGGCGCAAAGTAAGAATCGGTTTAGTTCCGGAATTGGTCCTGTGCAAAATAGGAATTCCTAGTTTGTACGCCAATACTAGAATTGTACTAGAATTGCTCAAGGGGGGGGGGGGGGGGGTGAGTATCGATTTATCACCTTTATAACTCCTTGCGTAAAGTGGGAATAATAATCGTACAAAGTAAGATTTCTGATGGCAATCTATTTTCTTACAATGTGGCCGATTTCAATGAAATTATGTCAGAATGTTCCTTTAGTGACCCTCTTCGAAAATTGTTTGTGAAATCGTGTTTGCCCCATGAATATTGGGATGGCAGGGCGTCCGAGTGCAATTTTTTCTTAAAACATCGTTTCCTCCTAAACCGAAAAGGATCCTTGGGTGACCCTCCTAAAGTTATTCAAGAAATTAGGATATACCCCCAAATATGGGCTTGGCAGGGCGTTGCAATTTATTGACCTTGAACTTTTTAAAAATATTCTCCTCCAAAACCATTGGGTCGATTTCAATGAAACTTGGCTGTTTATTGGGTGACCCTTTTCAAAAATTGTTCGCGAAATTTGATTGGTCTATTTAATTGAGCGTGGCAGGGTGGGGCTTATTTTGACCCCGAAATCTTTGGACAACATCTCCTCCCGAACCACTGGGCCAATTTCAATGAAACTTCACCAGAATGTTCCTTAGTTGCCCCATTTCAAAAAGGTGTTTGCGAAATTTTGCGAAATTTTGATTGGCTCATTATATGGGCGTGACAAAGTGGAGTTTACATTGAGCTCAACATCTTCGAACATCTCCTCCTGAACCACTTGGCTAATTTCAATCGAACTTTACCAGTATATTACTCTGGTGACCCTTGCCAAAATTTGTTTGCGAAATTTTGATTGTATCAATGGGCATGGCAGGGTGGGGCTTATTTGAGTCCAAATCTTTGAAAGACATCTCCTAAATCACTTGGCAAATTTAAATGAAACTTACCAGAATGTTCAATGGCTGACCTTTTTCAAAAGGTCTTTGAGAAACTTTTATAGGCTCAATTATATGGGCATGGCATGGCAACGCCTATTTTGAGCTCGAAGTCTTTGGACTACATCTCCTCCAAAACCAAATGGCTGATTTCAATGAAACTTTACCAGAATGTTCATTTGGTGACTCTTTCCAAAAATTGCTCGCGAAATATTAATTGGCCCATAAATATTGGCGTGGCAGGACGAGCCTTATTTTGAGCCCGAAATCTTTGAAAGATATCTCCTGTTGGACCTAATGTTTAAATAAGATGGGTGAAGGGATGCATTTCATGGTGATTGAGTATTTTGGTGCAATTTAATCCAGACTCAGTTAATCATTTTGAAAAGGTCTTAAGAGATTTCAAAGTGTTGTTTTCATTCAAAGTAAGCATTTATTTAATTAAGTCTAAAGATGTTAAAGACAGCTGAACAATGTATGCCCTTTTGGGCCTCTAGTTTCACTTTGGATACTTTTGAGGGTATGGATATCAATAATCGTTCACAAGATTCGTATTGGTCAATTAAATATTTCTCACTATGATATCTTTAAACAACATCATCTTATCCACTGGGCTGATTTAAATATATACTCTTCAAAAAAAGTTCTTTGACACTGATTAAACACACGATTTTTCTGATAAATTTTGATATATTTGTGAACATTTATTATGATTTATGAATGTTTCTCGTTAGAGACGTCAATGTCAAATAACGTAAAATCTGAATGTCTCATTGAGCACGTGCAGTTTCAGATTCACTGGACAGTCCTGAGAGCTCTCCATTGTGTTGTGGATTAAATGCCACTGCTTGGTTGCTTTTGAAATTGAACGTCTAGGCTCGAGCCTGTAATGAAAACATGTCAAGCGACGGAGGAACAATGTCATAAAGTTATTGGTCGCCACAGAGCAGTCTTTATAACACAGGCCGTTGAAAATGACTTTGCTATTTCCGAACAGACTTGTACCTTTTGTACCTCTATAACAGTACTCACGGCGTTATATATAGAGCAAGATCAGACTGACGCTTGATAACAACGTTCATCCAGGACGTCGGATAACGAAACGATATTTGGTTTTTTCAATCTAGCTGTTACGTCAACGCAGACTAAGGTCTCCAATCTAAGTAGGATCTCCGGTTAGAAAGTGTGGAAACAGATACGAGAGGTCAAGTTTGCCACTAAAAGACACTGATAAAAAAGTAAGTTAGTTTTAATACAGTGTGAAGATGCACTGACTTCACCTTCATTGATTGACTTTGCTCATACATAAAGATGTCGATATGAAAATCTGCATATAGATCAAACGTCAAAGAACTTTTTTGTAGAGTATATATTTGTCAGAATGTTCTTTTGGTGACCCTTTTCAAATTCTGTTCGCAAAATTCTGATTGACACATAAGTATGGGAGTGGCAGATCATGACATTTATTTGCATCATAAAATCTTTGAATTTACATCTTGTCTTTTACCGCTAGGTCACTTTAAAGAAACTTCACCAGAAAAGTCCTTGGATGATCCTTTCTAATATTGGTAATGAAATAAAGAAGGGCTTTGCAGGGCGGGGCTTATTATCCCTTTGAAACCTTTGAACGACATCTCCTTAACAACCGGACCAATTTCAATTAAACTTTGCCAGAATGTCCCCCTGGTAGATCTTTTCGCGCGGAATAAGTTGCCCTATGAAAGAACCAAAATCGAAAGCCGCTTCCGGGATTAGAACTCAGAACCAGTGGGTCAGGAAGCAGACGCTCTAATTCTTGACTACCGACACCACCTTAAACGTTTGAGTTAAACATTTGATTGACACAGACATGTCATTTTATGGCTTTAGAAATCATTAATGCACCGGTGCTGCAAGGACTGTAGGATGGAATTCTATTTTGGTAACTGCCCTTTGCAAATATGCATACATAACTCCATTGCGTATAACTTATTTTCACGACGTCGTCATTTTGGGAGCTAGCCAATGGCTGGTCAGTTTTTCCAACTCTTGATGAATCTGACTAACCACAAGCAAGCTAGCCATGAATAATTTTTCTCGGAACGAATCATTCGCTGATTTTTTACTATTTTTGTTTATTTCTCCCCCACCTCGTCCACCTACATCCTTTATTTGTTTTTGTTTGACATTCTGAGTATATGTCCTAAACACAAAAGCTTGGATTTAGATATATATATCTCTGCCCTGTAGCGAGACATAGCTAATGGTATGGCATGGTGGGACATTGTTTACATTCTTGATATCCACTGGACTTATAAATTCAGGTTAGCAGTTAAGTTATAACAGACAATTATTGGTGAACGGAAACTGTTACTATGCAAGGAACACCCTGTAGGATTTTAATAGATTCGAAATAAAGTAGTGCCTCTTAAGATTCAATTTAGTATCTCTCAACACTTCTCTCCGAAAAATAACTAATTATTTCGTTACTGACGTGACACTAGAATTCTTCATTAAGTGAAGAAAATGGAAATTCCTATTGAAAACACAAAATGAGCTTGCAATGTTAAACCGAGCGAATTGATGATCCGCGTAAGTTTGTCGAGAGTTAAGAGCAAAAACAAAGTTTGTGGTCTATACACTGTATAGACAGATACTATGTTTTTGATTCAAGCCTAAGCTGTTGCAACTAGTAGTAATTTGTCGGAAATATGTGGTTATTTAGGTCGTGACCTCTTGAACTTGTTTTTGCCGTACACATCTATATACCTTGTATCATTCGAAACGGTTACTAGTCTTGTGACATCTGTAGTTTATGCAATCGACTTTTACATAACTCTTCAACACGCGACAGATATTCTCGAGACGGGTTTTAAAAATTATTCGACACGTGTTTTAAATGTACATCCTTTCTTGTACCTTTTGTTTGAAAAGGGATGGACGCCGCTATTAACATTCTTTTCAAAAGAAAATCGCGGTGGCTGAAGTAGGGCTGTGAGGATACACTCGAATATCCGTTGAACCGAAATGAATTCCCCGCGATTACGTTTCGTATTCGTCTGTCTCAAATTCGAATGAAGGCGAATACCAAATGTAAAACCATATCAATTCAAAATTTTATTTGAAAATTTAACAAATGATAGCTAAATATCCAACCCTAGATACCACTCTAATTGGGGAGTAGATATTGCAGTTGTCTTGGGGGGGGGGGGGGGGCAGATCCGTCGTGCACTTGTTTACTGTTCGAAAGGCGGGTTTAGTTGTTGAATTATTCTGGAAAAGTCATTGCGTTTTAAAAAAATCATTAAAATCTTAATCGATGAATAAAAACTGGCTCCACCCTTCCAAAGTGCGTTAAGATTGGTTAACTAAAGTTTAAGCAAAAACTCCGGGCTCCGGGCAGAAAAGTCTAGTGGCTTCCAAACTCTTGAAGGTAAAAATGGGTTCTCATGCAAAAAAAACCGAATAATTCTAAGGATTCTCAATTCTTGATTAGAAGAAAAGCGGAAGCAAAGAAAAAAAAATTGTGTTATTCTTGTACTATTTGTCTGACATAGTTAAGCAATCGTTACGACCATTTAGAAAAAATGAATTCATTTTTCCTTGAATAAGATCTAATTTTCTTTTGATTTGAAAATTAGGTTAGAAAAATAATAATTATAAAAAAATAGAATGCAATATACCATGAAGCATTTTTTAATATAAAAAAGTTATACTTTAATACCTAAAGCTTTAAGGGAAATTGTCTATGAATTATACTGATAGGGCATCAGACCTCCTTGAATCGATACATATTTGGTAGCCTGTATATTAGAATTGAATAACGACATAAGTGTCAAACACGTAAATGGTTTTGGCTTCCAATATGATTGAAATATATCTCTTTGGTTAAAGTTTAAAATACTTTTGATAAGTTAACAAATCATAATTATAAACAAGAAGTAAACTGAAATTCATAGCTGTTTCTTTGGTTAGTCATCCTCAAAGATAAATAAAAAATATTAAAACAAATACAACTTTTTATATCTATTTGAAATGAGCTTTAAACATGATACCAAATATAAAATAAAAATAAAAATGAATAAAAATAAATAATAAAAGCTTCTCTTTTATTTACTTTTTGTCCCTTATTAAATTTAACCGAATCTCGTTTCATTATCGGGTATAGAAAAGGCATATTATAGTCGATAAATTTTTACAAATTTAATTTTCGTCGACAATTCCTGTTAGTTGACGACACGATAAAAAATTCCCCGAATTGGGGTCATTGCACATGCAAATATCCTAAATTAAGTTTGGTCGACTATATAACATTGTTTTTGTCTAAACGGAATATAACAATCTGCTGAGTTTTATGCCCTTAAATTGACCTTCACACACAAGCTCATAAACAATTATTGGCACATTGAAACAATTTAGAGACAATAACGTTAGTATTTAATTCTTTCGATTGCACATGCAAATCAGAGTGAAAGATTATCAGATTTTCGTTAATCTTTATTACGGAGGTCGTTGTCGAGTAAATAAAGCCAAATAATACTGCATATTTATCTTTTGTAATGGCTCTTTATAAAGACCCAATATTTGCGTGTATATTTCAGCAACTCCAAATTTGGAAAGAGTGGGGCGTTTGATAGTAATATTCATACGGCTTATTCCATTTTAATCGTGCAGTATGCTGTCATAATATAAAAGACGGGAAAAAGACTAGGTCAGTTCAACGCTGATAGTTGAAAATAAAACGATTAAAACTGCCTCAGTCGGTCGCTACGCTCCCTCCTTTTGACTGTTAAAAAATTTTCAAATTATAGCGTTTATATGATATACCAGAATACACATAAATACCGATAAAACGCGTAGAATAAAAAAAAAGCCGACCTCGAGTCGTGTGAACACATGTTTTACATTAACCCTTTCATTTGCAATTGGGAATGAAATATAGGGACAATTTATGAATGTAATTTTATTGAATTATTCAAGCATGAAACAATTGAATCTTAACAGTGACAATGGAAAATATTTAGACTGTCGTTCTCATTTCGAATACTGTTTAAAATGCAAAACTCAGAGATTTAAACCAACCATTGCCCGAGAACTTCCAAAACCATTCGTGTTGCAATTCTCAAAATAGTAAAAAAATAGTATATCGTAGGCAGGATGCCTTAACCTCGTTCCTACTGCTTTAAATAATGTACGTTACGAGGTTTCGTCCGCTTGGCGGTACAAAATAAGACTGATACCTAGATAATCTCTTTTTTTTACTTTTATTTTGTAAATGGCAATATAAAATCAATTTAAACGACACTCGACATGCCGAAAGAGATCAAAAGCTTGGTTTACGATCGACGTCATAAGTTGAGAAATGTATCAGACAAGATCGGCGATTATTTGCATTTAATATGTCTCCTAAGTGCATTATTAGTAAAAGAATCAGTGTTTTTCTTATTCGAGGTGGAGAGGAAGCGGGCCCATTCAGATTATGAAAAATCCGGAGCCTGAATAGCATCACGGTCGAATTCATTTTTAGCCATGTTTTGTGGATAGCCTGTTAGAATTTGAAATTGTCTCTCTCCTCTCTCTCTCTTTCTCTTTTTCTCTCTCTCTCACTCTCTTTTCACGGAAAAATGTTACAGAAATGCGAACAAGCAAAATAGAGCCTAGAACGATCCAAATAAATATATCAAAGAAAAGTATTACCGATTGAATAATCGCCCCCCTCCCTAAATTTAAGTATTCAGTGAACAATTCATTTTGTAATATGAAACATAAACATAATATAAATAGAAAAGTAAACGCATATTTCTTTTAAGTATTCTTCTTTTATTTTCTCTTTTTTCACGAACAATTTTGAATTTTGAACAATTTTGACATGCAAGAAAGTTTAGGAATTGTCGAATTTTAGACATTTTCCTTTTTTTTATATTTTCACATGTGGAAAATTTCTTTTTTCATAACGAATGGATGCATCACCCTAGTATGCAAAAGAGACGTCCACAATCAGTACTTTCAGTGCTTTTATATATTTATTTGAAAAAGAATTCAATTAGGAGGGTTCATTATTAAATAACAAAAAACATCATTTGCAAAAGTATATTGAACTTTTACCAAGTAAAGGAAAAATATAGTTCTAAATCATATCGGAAAATGAGAGCAAAATCATTGGAAAAATTCCTTATCAAATAATGTAATTTCGCAAATAAATGACGCCATAAGAAACGTTCTCTCCAAAATCTTCGATTCGAGTTTCTTTTGTTAGATTCACGTGAAAAACAAAACGAACCGTTAGAATTTAAATCTAATTTAAGGATGAATTGCGTCACTTTTTGGATACTTTTTAATTGTATCCTTTGTAGTATAAACTATAATTACTCTTAGAACATAGAAAATAACGAAATCAATACACGTAACAAAAGGGACACTCGACCTTCATATTTACAGTTCTCGAGATTAATGTAACGATTGAAATACTTGCCAAGGTAATAAAGATGCAAGTCTACTTTCTGCTCGTATTGATCAATGCACGAATATTTTTGAGGTAGATCGAAAATGCAATTATCGAATAAATCAGATCTTATTTCAATGTTTAATAATTAATGAACATAAATTTTGAAAATATCCTCAACTCGTTTTAGGTTGCAAACGTAACTTTCGTTCTTTTTTACGCCCAATGTCTACTTTTCCATGCTTTTCTATGTAAGAGCTTTCCGTCCTTGGATACAGTAAATATTTATAATCGTTTTAGGTCTTGTAAAGAAAGATATCAATGCATGTTTGCAGCTATTAAACACTAAACTGTTTATGGACCTTATACAGATGCACAATGACTGTTGGCATTGATTTGTTTTATTTGAGTAAATACATTATTTGTTAAAGTTTTTTTCCAAAGCACAATATTCTTCCTTTACCTGGTAAAAATTCAGCTTACCTTTGCTAATGAGCTTTTTGGTTATTTTTTAATGAATCCTTCTAATTCAATACTTTTTCCAATAAATATATAAAAGTAATGAATGTACAGATGGTTTGACGTGTCTTTTGGCATACTAGGATGATTCATCCATTCGTTTTGAAAAAAGAAATTGCACATGTGAAAATATGATAAAAGGAAATGTCTCAAATTTGACAATTCCCATATTTTCGTGCATGACAACTTTGTTCAAAAAGATTTCATGACAAACTCAAAAACACTTTTCTTTGATTTATTTATTTGGATCGTTCTATGCTCTATTTTTCTTGTTCGCATTTCTCTAACAGAGAGAGTGAAAGGGAGCAAAATTCAAATTCTAACGGGCTCTCAACAAAACATGGCTAAAAAGTAATTCTACAGTGATGCCATTCAGGTTCCGGAAATTTCACAATCTGAATGGGCGCCTTACCCCATCCCCATCACCACTTATGATGCACATAGGACAGAGATTAAATGAAAATATTCGTCGATCTTGACTTATACATTTCTCAACTTATGACGTCGATCATCAACCAAAACCCTGTTTTTACAAGCTTTTGATCTCTTCCGCCATAATGTTGTGAAGATAGATTGTCTATTGCCATTAAAAAAAATAATAATAATGAAAGAAAGATAATATAGGTATCAATCTTATTTTGAACCGCTAATCGGATGACAAAACTTCGTAACCTACCCTTTTTCAAGCAGTAAGTACGAGTTTAAAGCCTCCTTCCTACGATATACTAAATTTACTTATTTGGGAATTGCAACATGAATGATTTTGGAAGTTCTCTAGCAATGGTTAGATTTATTTCAAAACTGTTACATTAACACATTTTTGTTCCACTTAACGTTATCATGCGGGGCTATTATCGTCGCATGGTGTCTGTCTTGTGTCTATTAAAACTTCCTTCTTTTCTGATACTAGTGCGTAGAATTCATCCAAATTTCACAGGGATGGTTCAGATTGGTTTAAACTATTTATTTTACATCGATTGAGAAACAAGTTCTCACAACTTAGATTAATCCCTCTCGATTCTGCTTCCTGGAAAATTCTCCAGTACTCGCGCCGAATGTGTGGGCCTATGAAAGTACAAAGATCGATAGCCGCTCCCGGGAATCGAACTCAGGACTTGGGTCAAGAGGCCGACGCTACGGACCCCACGTAGTTCAGATACCTTCATTTAAAAACGATTAGACTGATACTTTGGGAGCAACGAGCTGTTGCGTCATCCAAAAAGAACCTCCATATGATCAAATGTAAAGCAGGAGGTCCCTGAGAGCCTGATACCGCTCTACTGACTCGTTGAAAAGACTATGTCCCGATAGTGCTATTCACGATATAACAAACTGAAGTTAAATGAAAATATATCCATAGATGAAAGAGGAGTTGCGTTGACAGGGTCATTTAATTAAAGGCCCGTTTTCCCATGACGCCGCACCATTGCCAAAAAATGGCAATGTTCTTAGAAATAGTTTGTTTACGATTCATGAAAATCCATGCATAAATGAAAAAAGTTGTGTAAACAATACGCCGATGACACAACATATTATCACAGAACCTCCGTTATTTGCACATGTTCACTTGATAAGGGGCATACTATGAGAGTTTTATACAACTGTATCAATAAACAAATGAGGAGTTGTGTTAACAAGCAAGTTAACAAGCAAGTTAACATAAAAGTCCATTTTCTGAGACGTAGTATTTCATCAAATAGCAAAAAAAACATGGCCATGGTCAAATGATGAGAAATTTGTTATGTTTTTTTGTGAAAAAATGAAGATGTGTTAACAAGTATATACATAAAGGCCCTGTTTATCATGACACGGCATGTAACCCAACAGACACAGTCACTGGAAATAGAAAATTCTGTGAAAGTGAGCCAGAATGGGTTTTGTCCCCCCTCCCCCCGGGGAAATTTTGTAGACCAAATTTTTCTGAAAGCCCATGGTATATAGAACATTTTGAGACAAGTTAGCACTCTGGCGAGTGGGGCTTTTGAGGGATATGTTACCTCAAAGTAACACCCCCAAAAAATTTTGAATATAGAAATAATTTTTTTATCCCTGCCTCACTTGGAATTTTGTTAACAATACCTGTTTGATAGCTCATGGTATATAAAACATTTTGAGACTTGTTAGCACTCTGACCAGTTGGGCATTTGTGAGATACGTTACTTCAAAGTTATTTACCCATCAAATTTTCAAGTCAAGATTTTAGGTTTGTACAGTGAAAAGATGAGTCAAAATGACCAGAAATGATCTTTTAATACCAAAATTTATGTTGCTGAATGTATGTAGAGCAAATTTATAGTAAACATTTGTAAATAAATTCCCCTTGAAGGCATGATATGGAAGTAAAATACGTTACTTTTGAATTTCAAAGATAGAAATGAATTTTCAATAGCTGCCCCTTTGGGAAGATTGTTAACAGTGCTTTTCTAAAAGCCCATGCAATATTAAACATTTTTAGACTTGTTAGCACTCTGGCCACTAGGGCAAATGCGAGATACGTTACTTTAAAGAAACCAACCCATAAAATTTACCTCTAACAAATTTATTTGCATGTCTTGTTATAGAAATTAACTGTAATTAAGTAAAACGATAATTGATATTGTGCTTTGTTAATGTTATTAGTGATTCTGAAGATTTTTGAAGCCCATTTATATCATGACTTGAAAATTTAGCCCTTACAATAATCATTTCAAGACAAATTGTGGTTTTAAAAGCGTGCAAAATACGTTACCACTTATCTATAGGTAATATTATTATTGAACCACTATCATTGCTTAAGGAAATGCTCAAACACAATGTTGAGGCAGCTTTTGGTTTCTTCTATGTTTGAGCTTTTTTCATATTTTTTTAATAAAACACAAGTTATATACGTTACTTCTGATGATAAGAGGCAGTTTTCATTGTGGAAAATGATGATAAAAAAGATTAAAAAGGTGTTCCTACAATATTTCTAAACAATACTTTTATCCATTTAGTACAGAAAAATTAAAAATATTTCTTAGAGTTGATCATGATCATAGCCCAGTTGGTAGCACATTGGATTTGATAGCACATTTGACTCCATTTCATAGGTATTAGGTTCCATCAGCCAGTACAAACGAGTTGATTATCATTTATCTTGGTTGTATAAGTAGCTAGAGCCTTTCAAACGATGTTGTGATGAATGGAATGATGTATTCTATAAATACAAGGAATTCACGGTTAGTTGGATAAGCTACCTTGATAAGAGTGTAATACTGTTAAAAGGGTCTGAAAACTCCTTGAAGCATTTTTAGCTCTCGAATGTTTCCAATTTGAATACAAAGTACATTGCATGCATTCATAGTTTTGCCAAGAAACTGTACAATTCAGTTCAATACTGAAAATTTACATGACTTTGACCATATTATGTTCAAATGAATAGAACATTGCCATATACATTTTGATTTAGCTATCAAAGAGATTAATATATGTTAAATTCAAAATACTTTTTTTCAAAAAAAAAAAAAAAAATAAAAAAAAAATAAAAAAAAAAAATAAAATAAAAATAAAAAATAAAAGATAAATAAAATAAATAAATAAACATAACTGCTGCTCCCTAAGGACAATTAAATGCACACCAATTGTAATTCTCTTGAGCATGATTAGTTCTTACAAAAGTTAAGATTTTAGTAATATATAGATGCTTAAAGAATGGTAAAAATGCTATTACTTTCAACTAGATACAAAGTACAAATACTTTTTATGCAGAAAGAAGCATATCTTAGATAGAATTAGCGCTTCTTTTATAGCTTACATTCTGAAACAATAAATGAATTACTGCTTAAGCAGTAGGATTTCATCAATATCAAGCCCTCATTCAAATACAACCCAAGACTTGATACATAAAAATAAGAAAATAGCATGATTGGTCTACAATTCGCATACTTATAAGGGCTTTATAGGTGTTTATGTGTAAATGGCTGGTGATATAACATTCTATTTGCATTCCTGTTTGACACTGCTGGCTGACTTTCAATATATATGTACATGCAGTTTGTGTTAAAGTAGAGAAAAGAATTGAAGAGTGTCCATTTTAATTAATATACTCATGGTTCTTGGGCATAGCTATCATATTACTCTCATGTGCACAAGCACAAGTCTCTTCTTCTAACCATTAAATTTCATTCTAACCAATCGGTTAACATTCCAGACAAACATTTGGTAAAACATGCATTAAAGAGAAAGAGAAACAACGATTTTGAGTTAAATGGCTACAGATTCGACACTGATGTGCATTTAAGATGCGACTTTAATGGTAACATACGTTACTAGATTATGACCATCAGTATTCTGTTTCAAAACGTTTATAGGCAATACATAAACCTATGCACGAAATTAGAGATGAATGATATACATGCTTAAGTAACTTAGTTATTTTGAAATAAGAGATGAATGATATACATACATAAGTAACTTAGTTATTTTGAAAAAAAAATTCGATTACTTAAATTCTTTTAGCTGTCAAGCTGCATTGTGTGATAGATAGATATGTAATTGCACTGAACAGATATTTCCCTATAATGAAATTTCACAATCGGTATAGTAAAAAACAAAGTACATATCCATATCTATCAAAAAGCAGTAGTTTTATTGAATATTTCAAGGCATTTGTAATTTCTAATTCAAAATGATTATCAAGATCTGTGCTGATTCAGAAGGGTGTAGGTATTTCGATTTCAACAATTCTATAAACATGTATTAATGATTTGGCTATTTCGAAATCATGATCGCAAATCTTTTTATCAAAACTTTAACTTTGTGAGATGGGTTACTACAAATGATACTTACTTAAATTTGTGTTATTTATCACCTTACACTAAAAGACGTTACGTAAAAACTAGCATTCACTAGAATTTCCTCCTTAGCCATTCAAAGATATAACTATGACTTCTCAATTACGGTCTAAATTTTATTACCAGTAGTGCTAGGGGATCTTAGATCTTTCGTTGGTCACACATTTGCCTTCAGTACTGATGCATTTTCCAAGAAACAGAATTGAGCGATATAGATTTTAAAGAATTTTAACCCTTACTGATAGAAAAAACAAACAGTTTAAACAGATTTTGGTAAAATATTTTGAGGTAACGTATATTACAGCATTCCTTCAGAGACATTAGGTTTTTGTTGTTATAAGGATATCAGTAATAAATTATATTCTTGTTTTATTATGCATGATAAGAATAATAAAAGCAGCTGTCATTCGTTGTCTTTCTGTATATTAGCGGCATATTAAATTACATTGTATAAAGGGTTTGAAAGGACATTTGCTCAAATCTTTTCATTCCTACGTATAAAACAAGTAATATGCAGGCCAAAATAAACTATATAAATATGAATTCATCGCAATATATATTACGAATTTTGCTGACAAGTGTTGACTGAATAATTTTTGGCGCCCAAATGCCAATATCTTTATATAGGCGAATATGGAGAAACAATTTTGTAATTGTAACATATATTTCTCACATTTTCTTGGGCGATACAGGATTCTCTGGATATTTCATCACCCATACTCAAGAATCATGCATTGTAAAGTACTTAAAAATCGCAATCTGCCGAAAGAATTTCACAAAATGAGAGCAAAATGTAGCATTTAATAAGGATCTAGGTTGGGTGATTTCAAAGTAACGTATCTTACAAAAGCCCTACTCGCCAAAGTGCTTACCTGTCTTAAAATGTTGCTCATACATGTACCTTTCTGAAAATCATAGTGTTCAAAAGTGCCTCAGTAGCCCAAAGTCTATTTATAGAAGACAAGTTTTGTAATCAAACAACAAGTTTAAAGACATTTAGGCGAAATATGTGGGCTTTAAAGTGCACACATTGACCTCTTGACCTAGTTCTTGACCACACTTTACTAAATTTCGAACTTCACCGAGATTTGATTGAGACAATATTCTGGCCAAGTTGAAAGGCATTTCTGCGAAAATAAGTGGCCTCTAGAGCAAATCATTCTGATAAAAACTGTAGACTGTAGAGTGTAAACGATAATTTTCTAATTATTTTGTCATTTATTTTCATTTTGCCCACTTTCCGGTGACGTTAGACGGATCAGGCCCATTTTCGAAATGAACTCTCCTCGTTATAGTCCAGTCATTCTGACAAAGGAAGACGATAATTGGATTAAAACTGCACTTCAGAGCGTTAACGATGATTTTCTGTCTTTTGGTAAGGGCCATTTAACGGAATAAAAGATGACAAATTTTCATTTTCTTGAAATGTCATGGCAACCTTGTTTTAAAATAGTTTGAGTGCTTTTATCTTTTTATCTTAGACTCGATACTCTACTTAGTATGCCTTATACTGAAACATTACATTCTAGATTTGCTGTAAAGGGATAATTGAACTAGAAAAATGCACATTTTCTTACAAGTGGAAGGTAGAATACAACCAATTTTTGTTGCCATAGAAACACATTCACACAGCTTATTTTTCACTTTTGCTTTTAAAAAAATTTAAGCTATTATATGTCTTATTCAGATGCACCAATAAAATAAAAAAATGTAATAAAAACATTATTAAACAATAAAAATACGTCATTTTAATGTCTGTTACATACGAAATCAAGCTTTTAGGGCCAAATTCTTTCAATGGCGGTTTCAATGGCAACAAGAACAGAACAAAGGTATCCCTTTGATATTTGCACTTTTTTAACCTAAAGCTAAAGTGAATGTGCACTGACTTTTCATCAGAGACTGCCTGGTTCTTATGAGAGTGCTTATTAATATGAAAAAGGCAAAGCCTCAAAACGATCGCAGTCTCTTATTGTTGTCTTTTAAAATGTATTGTGAAAGGCCTAACACTCATTTACATTAATGTAATGAGTTTACAGAAGGAATTTCATCTTCAGGCTTAACTTTTATTTCTAATTCAAATATTTTGTAACTATACCAGTAACTCATTCATTTGTTTACTTCTCTTATCTTATCTCTTAACTCATCTATATTTCATTGGTCCAGTTGATGTCATCCCAGTACAATTTTGGGCAAAGTTTCATAGAAATTAGTCAAATGGTTTAAAAGGAAAAGATGTTTTAAAACATGAGGGCCGGAATGGCCCTAAACCGCTCACCTGAATTTTATTGGTCCAGTGGAACCCATCAAAGTAACTTTCTGACAAAGTTCCATTCACATTTGCTGATGAGGAGATGTTATTCCAAGAATTTAAAGTGACCCTGTCCATCCATTTTTTACTGAGGCCACTCAAAATAAGCCATACTTATGAGCCAATTACAATTTCACGAATAATTTTTGAAAAGAGTCTCCAAAAGAACATTCTAGTAAAGTTTCATTGAAATTGGCCATGTGGTTCAGGAGGAGATGTCGTTCAAAGATAGCGGGCTAAAACTAAGCCCCGCCCTGCCACACTCATATTTATGGGCAAATCAAAATTTTGCAAACAAATTAGCAAAAGGTCACCCAAGGAACATTCTGGTAAAGTTACATTGGAATTGGCCCAGTGGTTCAGGAGGAGATGTCGTTCAAAGATTTCGGGCTCAAATAAAGCCCTGCCCTGCCATGCCCATATTTTTGGGCTAATCAAAATTTTACAGACATTTTTTTAAAAGGGTCACCCAAGGAACATTCTGGTAAAGTTTCATTGAAATCAGCCCAGTGGTTCAGGAGGAGATGTAGTTAAAACATTTCAGGCTCAAAATAAGCCCCGCCTTGGCACACCCACATTCACGGGCCAATCAAAATTTTACAAACAATTTTTGAAAAGGGTCACCAAAGGAATATTCTGGTAAAGTTTCATTGAAATTGGCCCAGTGGTTCAGGAGGAGATGTAGTTCAAAGATTTCTGGTTCAAAATTAGCACCGCCCTGCCACACCCATATTTATGGGCAAATCAAAATTTTACTGACAATTTTTGAAAAGGGTCACCCAAGGAAAATTCTGGTAAAGTTTCATTGAAATTGGCCCAGTTGTTCAGGAGAAGAAGAAGTTTTTAAGATCGTTGAAGACAGACGACACACGACGACCGACAGACTCATGATCACCCTAAAATCTCCCCTTGAGCACAGCGTGCTCATGTGAGCTTTTAGATAATTTTACTCATTTGCTTTAAGGTAGTGGACCCATAATATTTCCGCATCATTTCGAAACTCATGATCATTCACAATATTGACTGAGGTTTCCTAGTAAAAATCATTTGGAAACCTCAGTTAGTATTGTTAAAGTTTACTACTCCCGAAACATTGAGTAACTATTACGGGTCCACAACATTAAAGCAAATGAATAAAATTATCATGATGATGAAACATATCACTGCATTATTTACAATACAATAATTCATATAAACTGATATTTCACTTTTTAAGATCATGAACAAAAAAGGCCTTGGTTTGTTTTGTTTGTTTGAATGGGGTTTTATGCGGCTTTCAACAATCTTTCAAAAATAAGCCTTTGTGCTGGAGGCTAGGAAAATATATAATGAAGATACTTGTGCGAATCTATTTTTGTGAATGAGTGCTCTGTCCCAAAATAGATGTCCACATCCACCTTTTATCATTATCATGCAGAACTATTCTATTGTTATTGTTGTCCAAACATATTGACAAATTTGGGTCATTTCCCTCAGGTTGGTATCAGTTCTTCCCACAATCATTCAACTAGTCAGTGGACAAGTTATTATCAGAGTAAATCTTGGAATAGTACTATAATGTGTAACAGATAAAATATTCTAATGTTTTAAGCAATATTCCAGCACTTTTTTTAGTAAGACAATGTTTTCTAAATATCTATCTTCTCACTTTTTTCTGGATAAGTTCCTTTTGATCCTGGGCAAGTTATAAATCATCTCTTACTTGTCCAGGGACATGCATAGAAGATCCACATTTCCACAACACTGCTGTAAACAGTATGGAAAGGGTTAAAATGTTACTATATTTGATTATATTAAATTTATATATTTCACAAAACTGATATTTAATTGGTTACAATTTGACCCCTGCTGAGATTTGAACTCAGAACTCCTGGGTACCTTGCACCCAGGCATTTTACCTTAAACTACAAGGGTAACTTAAAACCAAATATTAAATAACAATGTTTGTGAATTGGCTCTTTTTCAGATAACAGTAAAAAATAACCTTTATCACAAAATATTTTTTGAAATACTTTTTTTGGCCTGTTATGTTTCTTAGTTTGTAGAACTATATCTTAGCTTTCAATAAATGGAAAAAAAGATAGTTAGTGCTTTTTTGCTTAATAATTATTAATGAATTCATACGGCCGATCAATTGTGATGGATGTTATGTTGTCAAAATAAATATCATGTAAGGAAACACAGCATTTGATTTTTTTTCATTTAATACCTGTATTGGTGAAATATATATGATAATTGCCTTTCTATTCACTGATTGAAGAATAACAGAGAGATGTTTTTTCCCTTATATTTTCATTTCTTGAAATGTGGCGGATGTTACTCAAAACATCATGATATTTTACTTTTCAATTATGGTGGCAACATGAGAAAAGTATTTTGGCAAATAGCCAATTCCTTCAGTCTTTAAACTTAGCCACATGGTAAAAAAAAGAAATGTATATATCTTACTGTGTAAGGTTATTTTTAAGTAAAAATCTCTAAATGGACGTTACATTTGACTATTTGACAAGATACAAAAAGGTGATGGATGTTACTTGACAGGAACAAACTTTCTTTTTAATGCATGATATGACTGTCCTTTTCCAAATATACCTTCTCTTCTTTAATAGCTAACTTTACCTGCAAGACTCTCTGCCTGTTTTCTTTTCCGAACAGTAATTTGTTGATGTTTATTTCCAATCATTCATAATTTGTCAATTCGTAGCAGGCGTATTACTCACCTAGTATTTGTCAATTCATAACAGACGTATTTGTTTCTTTAAATTCTTATGACATAACGAATAATTTCAGTATCTGTTTTGTCATTTTGACAGAATAATACACCCTGCTTTAATGTTGAATACTAAAGAATAACTGGAATTGCAAGGTTCATTAAATAAAAGCGTGTGATGGAAGTGACATATCACGGTGTGATGGAAGTGACAAGGCAAAATATGATTGCCTGACATCAAACTTATCGCTAGTTCGTCCATGTTACTAATGTTTACACAAAAACAGATGACGTAGATCATACACGGTGCTATTTAAACGGGTGGGTATAAAACGCAGACCAGACTCAGCAGACCAGCAGACTGCAGACTAGCAGACTGCAGACAAAAGGGGTATAAAAAGCAGACGAAATGCTAGCAGACCAGGTATATATTGATGACCTGGAGGATATTATTACATAATATTGGGTAATGTGAGATAGTGGAACTGACATGGGACTGCCAGTATATCACCAGGTGCACTGTTTCAATAGGGACCACAATTTATGTAAGAGAATGTGTTGATATGTTTGATGTATTGACACTTAAATCAGGAACTTTTAATTAGGCTTAGGCAGATTCTATATTTTTTCCATTTTCACATCTTGTTGTTGTTGTTGTTCATTTTGTTTTAAAAAGATGTAACCTAATTATATGATACATAAAATTCTCTTCTAAAATATATTGAAGCAGGCTAATTTGCTATAAAAATTGTAAAAAGAAAAGTGTCATTTTTTTTTTTAATGAAATTGATTTTTACTTTTTTAATCATCAGTGTACAATATGGCATGCTTATAAGTGCAAAAATTGATATTAGTTACAAAATCAATGTTTTGATTGATTGATTGAATGGGGTTTAACGCCGCTTTCAACATTATTTCAACAAAAACAATGTGCTACCTTCCTGCATGAATGAGGTTTCACACTGCTTTCAACAAACTTCAAGTCATATGACGGAGACTGGAGCACCTAACAATTGGCTGTTAGTATTTCTCCTACCAGTACAATCATTTCATCCTTTCCTTCCCTCAAGCTGCTATCCAACATAGGTTGACAATAATCAATATGTAGGTGTTAGATAAAAACAACGAAATTTGATGAGTGTCGCTGTCTTGAATCAATTCTGGGCCCTCTAGATTGACCATTCTACCACACTTTGACAGCAGCAAGAATTTTTACAAAAAAATTGAAACATAATATTTAAGATTAACATTTTAAACAAATTAGTAATAATTAAAAATGTGTATTCTCACATTGGCTCTCTCTTCCAATTTTAACCCTTTTTCCAGTTTCTCTCAATTTCGACGCTAATTAAGGTCACTTAAATCAAAAGGATAGAAATCAACAACACGTCATATCGTTTTTGATAACATCGTTAAAACAGGTTTAAGAATGCTTAATACTAATTAAGTTACTAAGTAGATCATGCAAATCAATTCCACTTTCTGTATGGTTAAATAAATGATGACCAACCCTAAGAACACAAATTGTGAGGACCACAATCAGTAAACTGCAGACAAGTACATATTTTGATTTTCTTCAAATCCAAGATAAAAACTAGAAATTAAACATTTCAGTTGTCAAGTTCCATGCAATATTAGCATAATGTAAGTAGAAATAATGTAATAAAAGCAATTATTTACTAGAATTTAGCCTGTAAAAAACTGGGACTTTATGTAGAATTTCAGATTTTCAAATTTGATGACCATAATCAGTAAACCGCAGACCATTTTCTATCTTGATTTTCTTCAAACCAGCACTAAATTTAGAACGAAAACCTTTCAACTGTAAAGTTCCATGCAATATTAGCATGACAGAGCAATTATTTACTAGATTTCCACATGTCAAAACTGTGAAACGGATTCTGCAGACTTGATTGAAAACCTTTCATAGTCACTCCAATAAGTCACCTTCCACTGTGTATTCTCTGACCTTGGCCCTGTTCCAATTTTAACCCTTTTCAAGTTGCGCTAAATTTGGGTACTAATTTAGGTTGATTGAAATTAGAAGGGAACAACAACAACAAAGGCAACATCACATCATTATCATTGGAGGCCTTTGTTACAATCTTTCAAACAGGTTTATCAAACTAACTTAGATATCGACTGTTGAGCGCAATACTGTTCTAAGTCACTTTTTTTCAAAAATCAGTTTCTATCATTTTTAATAATGTCTTTTACCAATACATATTCTGGCAAAATTACAGATTCAAATTCAAAATAGTTATTGAGTTATTCTCTATTTCTATAATATTCTATCTCAGAATGTCATTTTATTTTTCTGCAATACTATTCCTAGTTGACTTGGGATAGTATTGCGGAAATAAAATTGAGAAAGATATTGGATTTTCTACTGCAATACTATTCTATTATAAAGTGTACTCATGACCTGCATCTCTTTATTGATTTTTTAGCTTGTTTAGTTGTTTTCCTTTCAAATTATAAGTTAGGCCCTTGATATTGACATCATAAGATCAGAACTTGATGACATCATTTGCCACTACTTAGTGATCAGAACAACAGCAAGTTTTTTTCCAAATACTGTTATAAAGATAAGTCTTTAATACAGTAATATATTCTTAATTCTTTATGTATGGGTGAATTCAATTAACCTTCTTTACAATTAATATAGAACTCTAAATAAAATTGAATATAAAAATGGTTCACTTTTATAATCAAAAATTAAATTTTGGTTTAAAGGGGTTAACACAGAGTACAACATTTCTTCAAGCTACCTATCATCAGGGCTACAAGAAGTTCTGGGGTAGAGGCAAGCAGTATCTGGCAAATGCAGTCACTGCAGCTGTGTTAAGCCTTAATGTACATGGGTCACTGAAAGATTGGACAATATTCAAATAGAAGGTGACCACCTGTATAAAAGAGTTGTTACTCTGAATGAATGTATAAATCACCTGACGCCAGAAAACTTTGTTTGTTTGAATGGGTTTTTACGCCACTTTCAACAATTTCGCAGTTATATCGTGGCGGTCGGACCCCCTTACAATGGATTCCTGGTATTTCTTTCACCTGTACTACCATTACACCCTTTCCTAGCCTCTGACTGCTATCTCACATAGGTTTACGATTATCTACCCATTGGTGAGAGACAAACGTCGGAAAGGATATTTGCTGCCACCAGGGATCGAACCCACGACGCCAGAAGACATTCCTAAAGATATTTTGCTCTTTTTTGCCATTCTCTACATGGAGTTTTCTTCAAAAATACTGAATTGGCTTCATCTTTAGTAGAAGTGGTAGATATAGTATTCTCAACAGATATGGAAAATGTTGGCAGCATCTTTACCATGGGTTGTACAAACCCATGCTACACAAGTGCAATTATAAAATCTCTAAATATGTTCCACTTGTTTCTCATAACTGTGATGAGCACATGGTATGTGTATTGCAGATGGAAAGGCTATGATCACTTCCCACAAGATGTAAAGTTGGCACTGTCTCTAAATTTGACTGACAGTATTCTATTTGAAATTAATGAGCTCTGTAAGGATTACGAGTCTTGTATGAAGGATGATGCTTAGTCAGACAGCATTTTTTCAGGTTTTAGTACATGTACATCAATATGAGTGACAGAGATTATGACTGTGGGCCTGCATGGGCTCACAATAAAACATATAGAGATACAAATAGCAGTGCTAGTTCTTGTTCTAGTATGATTCTGATTCAGATCACAATACCGACAATGACATTGAAATTGTAGAAAGTATTCTTGACAGTGCCCTGAACAACTTAATTGACATTGCTAGTTACCTTGACTCAATTGACATAGAGATTAACAAATGAGTCTGTGGAAAAGGACATTAACACAAATATCTCTAGTGGTCATGAAAGGAGTCTATCTGACTATGATGACATTTCAAAAGATCTTGATAATAATTATGACAGAGATGAAGATGATGAGATAGATGATATGCTATTGATAAAACTAAAGAATCTATTACAAAAGACAAAAAACTAGAAAGCCATGAATGGCTTGAGTTGCTCCACAGGCTTGAAATTCTTGTAAAGCAATGACTAGACTTTTAGATATTTTGGATTCTACTGATGTTGAAAATGATTTTCAAAGTTTCCACTATATAACATATAGAGAAATGACCTCCGCCCATTAAATACATAATTTTCATCCGATTACAATAATTTTTGGTAGACTGATAAAGGGTCACTCAAGGATCATTCCTGGGAAATTTGGTTGATATCCATCACTTACATTCTGAGAAAATGATTTTGAAAGTTTCCACTATATAACATATAGAGAAATGACCTCCGCCCATAAAATGCATATTTTTCATCCGATCTCAATAATCTTTTATAGACTGATAAAGGGTCACAAAAGGATCATTCATGTAAAAATTCATTGGTATCCATCAATTAGAATCTGAGAAAACTCACTTTTTACCATATTTGGAAATTAGCCACGCCCATTAAATCCATGTTTTTCATAGGATCAAAATTTCTTGAACAACTTTGAAAGAGGGTCACCCAAGGATCATTCCTGTGAAGTTTGGTTGAAATTCATCCAGTAGTTTCTGAGGAGAAGATTTTTAAAGAAAAAGTTTACGACCGCACGGACGGACGGACGCACGACGGACACAACGCCATGACAATAGCCCCAGTGGCTTTCAGCCAGTGGAGCTAATAAAACTAGAAAAGGGTTTAGATATGTACAAGAGTATCATGGATCAATAAATAGCTTTGACATGGGTAATGATAAAAGAAAGGTTGATGAAGTCAAGAGTAATGCAGGAGGCGAAGGTAGAGACTTGGTACAGATGAGAATAATGCAAGAGGTGGAGGTAGACAGGATGTTGAAGATGAGAGTAATGTAGAAGGCAAGGGTAGAGGCATTGGTATAGATAAGAGTTGTGTAAGAGGCCAGGGTAGTCAGGATGTTGAAGAATAGAGTAATGTAGGAGGCAATGATAGAGGTGTTGGTACAGATGAGAGTAGCACAAGAGGTGGGGTAGAAGGGTTGATGTAGATAATTGATTGATTCAATGGAGTTTTATGCCACTTTCAACATTTTTCAGTTATATTATGGCGGCTGGATGATCTTACAATGGATTCCTGGTATTTCTCTCACCAGTACAACCATCACATCCTTTCCTAGCCCCCATCTGCTATCTCAAATAGGACTACCATTATCAACCCAATGGTGACAGACAAATCGTCTGAAACAAGGAGTATTGCCGTCGGGGATCAAACCCAGGACCTCTAGAAAAAAGTAATGAACAAGGTGGAGTAATAGGCAAAGGTATAGATGAGAGTAGTGCAAGAGGTAGGGATAGAAGGGTTGATGTAAATGAGAGTTATGTAGGAGGGGAAGGTATATGTGTTGGTACAGATGAGAGTAGTGCAAGAGTTGAGGGTAGAAGGGTTGATGTGAAGAGAGTAATGTAGGAGGAGGAGTAGAGGCCTTGGTATATATTGGTATAGAGGCCTATAGATGAGAATAGTGCAAGAGGTGGGGCAGAAGGGTTGATGTAGAAAAGAGTTATGAAGAAGGTGAAGGTAGAGGCATGGGTATAGATGAGAGTAGTGCAAGAGTTGAGGGTAGAAGGGTTGATGTAGAAGAGAGTAATGTAGGAGGAGGAGTAGAGGCCTTGGTATAGATGAGAATAGTGCAAGAGGTGGGGCAGAAGGGTTGATGTAGAAAAGAATAATGCAGGAGGAGGTAGAGGCGTTGGTAGATATGACAATAGTGCAAGAGGTAAAGATATACTGAATGATGTAGAACTAGCAAACAATGATAGGGGAGAAATCTGGAATGATAGTATAAATGGATTGAATACCGGTTATGAAGAAAATAATGAAAGTATGAGAGAGAGATGTTCAAGAGGAAGAAAAAGGTACAGAGAACCGGAAGAGTGGAGTAGGAACATAAGAAAATGAACAAACTCAAAAAAAAAATGAGGATAAATTAAAAGCTGAAACTAATGAAGACAAAACTTTTCTTGCAGCATGTTTTGATCTTGAGCAAATTTTATTGCTCCCCCCTCATAGTAATGAATCATGCCTCATTTATAAAAGGAGACTAAGCACCAACAATTTGACCATTCATGACCTTGGCAATAAAGATTGTTTCTGCTTTATGTGGCTTGAAGTAAAATTGGGTCTTGGCAGCTGTGAAGTAGCATCATGTTTATATTGGTTTATAAAGAATCAGTCATCAAAAGGCAAAAAGTATTTTGTATTTTATTCTCACAACTGCTGTGGTCAGAATAAAAACAAGTTCATTTTTAGCTTGGCTGTTTTCGGAGAAAACCCAAGGTATTGCTATAGCCTCCGTGTCGTTGTCGTCGTCTTTGTGATCGTTGTGCGAAAACTTTGACATATTGTTATATCTCTGGTTCTACTGAAGGCATTCACTTGAAACTTGGCACACATGTTCACCATCAAAAAGCAACCTATACTATCAAGGGGGATAACTCTAGATGCTTTTTGTGCAAATTATGCCCCTTTTTTGCCTTAGATTTTTTCCCACCATCCAGCACTTGACAGCCGAGCGTAGGCACCCGTAGGCGATGCTCTTGTTTAAATGTATACTGGTATTGCATTAATGCTTTCAATCTTTAAAGTATTACTCACTAATTTCTTTAGAAGGGCAACACCCAGAATGAAAATGAAAGTGTCCATGCCACTTTTGAAAAAAACTTCTCAAAATATTAGCATCTGCACAACATTACAATGATCTGTAACTGTTAGGACAGCAAATCCGATAATTTGTTATAGAAATGAGTTTGAGGGATTTTTATGATTTAAAAACTGTGTCTGACAACTTAAAAAACTTTCTTGTGAACCAAGATAATGAAAAGGTGAATTGAAACTATTAAAATTGACATGACTGTGGTCAGCCAAATATTTTCCTGTACAAAAATGTTTATGGAAGTAATTGGTATGAGGTGGATCTTCTCCAAAGATGTAGGTCACTTGTTAATGTGAGCAACATCATACTTGAAAATATAAATAATGATCTTATTTCAATCTCTAATGATAAATTCACTGATCTTATCAGTATGTGCAGTTCAAACATAATACTAAGTGTTCATCACTCTTCTAATTTGTTGCTGCCCCATGAGCAGGACTGAAGAGTAAAATAATGTATGTTTAATTTGATTACCAAACATCAAGGGTTTTGTGTTAATTTTTTTGAAGTAACTGTTCCGCAAGCAAAAGTTAGGTTTGAGAATCTGTTATCTCCTATCATTTTCAATGTAGAATTGATCTTTGATCACTCACTTGAAATTGCTGGTCTATACTTTATCTGATTGTTAACAATCTCTACTGTATTTAGTTATTTTTTTTCTTAGCCTTTTTTCCAATTTACAAACTTTTTTCACATAACATATTTTTCAAAGTCCTAAGAGAAGAAAATAGGCTTATAGAATAATTAAATTGAAAATCAGAATAGTTCATCATATTTAGGTGACTTTAACTTCATAACTACAGCTAAATTAAGCTGCAGTTACATGGTTTTGGTCAATCATTGACAATTAGTTTATATTGAAAAACTTGTCTTTTGAAACATCTTAATGGCTGGGAGCTTTATGACAACAAAGATATAATTCAACAGTACTGTTAAAAAGCTATAATTGTTATATTAACCATGGTTGGTGATTCAAATTTATCTATAATTGTGTCAGCATATTTACTAATAAGTTCTAAATTTATTTCTAATTGCAAATGCTTCCAGTACTTGACAAAGTGAATGATGTATACTGTGGACCAATGTTTATCTCAAATAAAAGAAACTTGAATAAGATTAGAATTAAGTTTTGCCCTTTTTGTCATTTTGTCACTTTGTTTAGATTTTCCCATTAGTTACATTAATATCTTATTTCATGAGAAAAAAAAACTAAAAACCCCACTAAGTAATTATCATTTTTACACCCAAAAGAAGAAAATGCAATAGTATTGCAGTAAGTATTGATTAAACTTTTTAATGCCATATTATGCTATTTCTACTTAGAATAGTATTGCATGTATTTTTTTCTTCGAAAACGAATGAATTTTGCCCGCAATAATATTCTAAGTTGAAAAATGCAAATAATTCTTTTAAAATCATGTTTTTTTGGAAAGTTAAATTTTTACCTAACTGTAAATGTATTTGATAAAAGGATATCAAAAAAATAAATAATTATTACAATTATAGACAAAATGAAACAGTTTTTTCTTTCTCCTGAAAAGTTGTAAAAAATGACTTAGAATAGTATTGCGCTCAGCAGTCGATATGGAGCAGATTGTGCACACCAATATGGCCTTTTGTATGCTTAGCCCTCTGGCTAGAAATTTGAGGAACACTGTCAGTAAACTGCAGACCAGTTTAAATCTTGATTTTCTTCAAAACCAACACAAAAATCAAAGATTAATCATTTCAGATGTAAAGTTCAATGCAATATTAACATAATTGAAGTAGAAATAATGTGATGAAGGAAATTATTTACTAGAATTCAGCCTGTCAAAACTGTGACTTTTTGTAGAACATCAGATTAGAAATTGAGGACCACAATGAGTAAACTGCAGACCAGTTTAAATCTTGTTTTTCTTGAAAACCAACACACAAATCAAAGATTAAACGTTTCAGTTGTCAAGTTCCATGCAATATAAGCATGATGGAAGAAGAAATAATGTAATAAAAACATTTTTTAGTAGAATTCAGCCTGTCAAAAATGTGGACCGGATTCTGCAGACAAGATTGAAAATCTATTTATAGTCACACCCATAATTCACCTTCCACTGTGAATTCTCTGACCTTTGCCCTGGTCCAATTTAAACCCTTTTTCCAGTTGCACTCAATTTAGGAGCTAATTAAGGTTGATTGAAATCAGAAGGGAACAACAACAACAAAAGCAACAACAAAAACACACCATTATCATGGGAAACCTTTGTTACAATCTTTCAAACAGGTTTATCAAGCTAACTTAGCCATTTGGCAGATTGTGCACACCAATTTGGCCTTTTGTATGCTTAGCCCTCTGGCTAGATATTTGAGGACCACTCTCAGTAAACTGCAGTCCAATAAAAATCTTGCTTTTCTTCAAAACCAACACAAAAATCAAAGATTAACCATTTCAGTTGAAAAGTTCCATGCAATATGAGCATAATTAAAGTAGAAATAATGTGATGCAGGCAATTATTTACTAAAGTTCAGCCTATCAAAACTGTGACTTTTTGTAGAACTTCAGATTAGAAATTGACGACCACAATCAGTAAACTGCAGACCAGTTTAAATCTTGATTTTCTTCAAAACCAGCACAAAAATCAAAGATTAAACATTTCAGTTGTAATGTTCCATGTAATATAAGAATGATGAAAGAGAAATAATGTGATTAAAGCAATTATTTAGTAGAATTCAGCCTGTTAAAAATGTGGACCGGATTCAGCAGACAAGATTGAAAATCTATTTATAGTCAAACCAATAATTCACCTTCTACTGTGTATTCTCTGGCCTTGGCCCTGTTCCAATTTTAACCCTTTTTCCAGTTGCACTCACTTTTAGAGCTAATTAAGGTTGATTGAAATAAGAAGGGAACAACAACAACAAAAGCAACAACAAAAACACACCATTATTATTGGAAACCTTTGTTACAATCTTTCAAACAGGTTTATCAAGCTAACTTAGCCATTTGGCAGATTGTGGTTACCAATTCGGCCTTTTGTATGCTAAGCCCTATGGCTAGAAATTTGAGGACCACTTTCAGTAAATTGCAGACAAATTTAAATCTCAATTTTCTTCAAAACCAATACAAAAATCAAAGATAAATCATTTCAGTTGTAAAGTTCCATGCAATATTAGCATAATTGAAGTAGAACTAATGTGATAAGAGCAATCATTTACTAGAATTCAAACTGTCAAAATTGTGACTTTTTGTAGAATTTCAGATTAGAAATTGAGGACCACAATCAGTAAACTGCAGACCAGTTTAGATCTTGAATTTCTTCAAAACCAGCACAAAAATCAAAGATTAAACATTTTAGTTGTAAAGTTCCATGTAATATTAGCATGATGGAAGAAGAAATAATGTGATTAAAGCAATTATTTAGTGGAATTCAGCCTGTCAAAAATGTGGACCGGATTCAGCAGACAAGATTGAAAATCTATTTAAAGTCAAACCCATAATTCACCTTCCACTGTGTATTCTCTGTTCTTGGCCCTGTTCCAATTTAAACCCTTTTCCAGTTGAACTCAATTTGGGAGCTAATTAAGGTTGATTGAAATCAGAAGGGAACAACAACAACAAAAGCAACAACAACAACACACCGTTATCATTGGAGGTCTTTGTTACAATCTTTAAAACAGGTTTATCAAGCTAACTTAGCTATTTAGCAGTTTGTGGTTACCAATTCGGCCTTTTGTATGCTAAGCCCTACGGCTAGAAATTTGAGGACCACTGTCAGTAAACTGCAGACCAATTTAAATCTTGATTTTCTTCAAAACCAACACAAAAATCAAAGATTAAACATTTCAGTTGTAAAGTTCCATGCAATATTAGCATAATTGAAGTAGAAATAATGTGATAAAAGCAATTATTTAGTAGAATTCAGCCTATCAAAAATGTGGACTTGATTAAGCAGACAAGATTGAAAATCTATTCATAGTCACACCCATAATTCACCTTCCACTGTGTATTCTCTGGCCTTGGCCCTGGTCCAATTTTAACCCTTTTTCCAGTTGCACTCACTTTTGGAGCCAATTTAAGGTTGATTGAAATCAGAAGGGAACAACAACAACAAAAGCAACAACAACAACACACCGTTATCATTGGAGGCCTTTGTTACAATCTTTCAAACAGGTTTATCAAACTAACTTAGCTATTTTGCAGATTGTGCAAACCAATTTGGCCTTTTGTATGCTTAGCCCTCTGGCTAGAAATTTGAGGACCACTGTCGGTAAACTGCAGACCAATTTAAATCTTGATTTTCTTCAAAACCAACACAAAAATCAAAGATTAACCATTTCAGTTGAAAAGTTCCATGGGACATAAGCATAATTGAAGTAGAAATAATGTGATAAAAGCAGTTACTTACTAGAATTCAGCCTGTCAAAACTGTGACTTTTTGTAGAACTTCAGATTAGAAATTGAGGACCACAACCAGTAAACTGCAGACCAGTTTAAATATTGATTTTCTTCATAACCAGCACAAAAATCAAAGATTAAACATTTTAGTTGTAAAGTTCCATGTAATAGCAAACACAGATTCAAGCAAAGCAGCCATTGGCTAAAGCTGTCAGACTCTCATACTATTTAACCTATTCCATTTCAATTCAAAGCATTCTGGAAATATTTCAGAAAGCTTAGCAAAGTGATTTGGAAATTTACATTCTATTGCATTTCATGTCATTTGTTTTGTGTGAATTTTTGTATTTGGAATTTAGTTTATTAGTGTACCATTATGGCTCTTATATTTGGACATATTCAGATGAAGTACATGCACCAGCATTTGGATGCTGATGCAATTCTCACTTTATCTTTTCCTGGGTACAAGGTTCGAGATTTCCTGGAAGAACAGTTTATTTTTGACCTTGTTCCTTCAGTTCAAGTGTTTTTGATTTGTTTTTTTTTGTGTGTGTGTGTTTGTATGTGTGTTGGAAGGGGGGAGGGGGGGTCTCATAGTCTGCCTCTGATATCTAACCTTCTGAAATTGTTCACAACATACTCAAGGCCAAGAGAGATAGTGGGGACTGAGAAAGGCCTGCACAGGCATGCAATCTTATCTTAGCCTTTACTGCCTTTTTGTAACACTGAGACAAAATTGCCCAAGACTAGATCTAGTTAAAATATTTCTGAAAATTGATGATTTAATTTAAAAACAAACCAAATGTGATGGCCTGTTGTGTTTTCAGTGTCTGTACATCAATTCTTTTTTAAACACCTCTGTCTCTGAAACTATTTGGCTGAAGTGGAATTCACTGGAATCATGCTTTGGACATGCTTTTTCACATCTTTATTCAACCTTACAGGCTATTGCGTCACTAAAAAGGTCCCATTTGACGAAATTAAAGAAAAAATTCTATGAAACAATTGGTTAGAATTAAACCTTATTTCACAGGAATGATGCTTTGGGCATGTTATTTCAGTTTTACAGGTTATTATGATTTCAATGTATGCATCTGCTGGTACCAATTCAAGGTCATGTGACAAGGTCATATGCTTAGGTCAAATTACTCACAAACTTAACATTGTCAACAACTTCAATTCATAGTTTTAATAATACAAGAGAAAAAATTATTTCCCGAGAGAATTAAATTTTTACACATATGTGTAGCCAGAATACTTAAACACAGAAAGTCTTTATTTAAGAAAATCATTGAGAAAAGGAGAAAATTTGCTTGTTTCAATCAATTGCCCCCTTTCACGAAAGTTTATGCAACATCTTCAAGTCAGTTTGTTATGTCTTGCCACGCAATATAACTGAAAGTCTGTGAAAACCTCATCCAAACAAACAAATCAATTACAACAAAATTTGCATTATCATAAATCATGCAGACATTCAAATTTGTAAATGTAAGACAACAGAATTCTTATTCGTATGACCACCCTTTAAAGTAATCTATGACCATCTTAGGATTCTTTAAGAACATTCTGCTTTGGTTGGGGCTGAGAGTATTCAAATTTCATTCCTCATGCAAACAAATTTCCAACATCTTTTCTTAAACAGTTATCACTTGCTTGTTGTAAGTGAAATGAGTTTAATTTATTTCCAGCATGGTCTATTAAAGGTTTTGCCTTTTTTATCGTATGCAGTCTCATTTTTAGCTCGGCTGTTTTCGAAAGAAAACCCTAGGTAATGCTATAGCCTTATTGTTGTTGTCTTTGTTGTCATCGTGCAAAAACTTTGACATTTTTTTATATCTCTGGTTCTACTGTAAGCATTTGCTTGAAACTTGGCACACATGTTCACCATCAAAAGAGCAGCCTATACTATCAAGGGGGATAACTCTAGATGCATTTTAAATTATGCCCCTTTTTATCTTAGATTTTTTACCACCATCCAGCACTCAACAGCCGAGTGTAGGCACCCGTTTAGATAATGGCCTTTTGTTGATTTTCCTACTTGAAGTTATTCCCGAGCATATCTCAAATCGGCATATCTTAGACGTTTCGGCTAAGGGAATATAGTAATGGTCTCTGCCCGTCATTTTGTCACTAATCTTGATGAGAGTTTATCTCCTAAAGGTTGAAGGCTTTTAAGTTGAAACTTAATAGGTGGATAGATCTCATGGAGGGGAATTGAAGTGCACAAGAACTATAACTCTTGCTTGCATACTTTTCCAGTTATTGCCCTATGTTATTTTAAAGACTTAGATTTTGAAGGAGGCATATCTCTTAAAGTACATAAGAATCCTTAATTTTTTAGGCTTTAGTTTACTATTGAGCTTTCATGGCGGGGAATGGCCATGTCTGACATGGCTCTTGTTACGACTTGCTATCAAAGCTTCAATTCTGCTGTAAAACTAATATGAATGTATGAACATGAAAATTAATATAATAAGTTGTTATAAATAACAACTTTTTGATATTAATTTCTATGTTCATAAATTTATTTGAATTCTAAATTTGATAAAACTCTCAGCTAAGAAAAAGGTTCACGTCCTTGTCCCTGAGGTGTGACCTGTACTGTGAAAAAGGAGAGGCATCAAAATGTTTTCTCTCTCACCCTTGTCAGACTGAGTGGGCCCTGCAGACTGATCAGGGCCAAAACATTCTTTTTCAAGCACATGTTTTCTTTGATTAAGAAATGAAAAGAATGCATTTTGACTTCATGGGGTTGTGAAACTGAAAACTTAATCATATTGTATGCAAATGTAAAGACGATTCATACATGCGTGTGTTTGGGCCTTCAGTTTCATAACTTCATGAAATGAAAAATATATTCTCTTTATATCGTAAACTTCAAAAACAAAAATTTTTGATGTATAGAAATCTCTATAATGAGAGATTTTTAGGGTCTTCTTTTATGCAAATGTACAAAATAGCTACATACTGAAAGTTGGTTTCATTGAAAAATGAAGTCAATTTTTTCAGTTAATTTGAATGCAATGTTCTTGATGTTCACAACTTCAATTAATCTAGAATGATCTTGCCGTTATAATTCTATATTATCATTCTAAAATTATCTCAAAAAGTAAAATTGCTATGTTCATGAAACCTCATGGGTGTGATAGATAACATAATGGGGAAGTGCAGTGCACAAGATACATAACTTTTTGTCAAGTTTTTTTAGTTGTTGCCCTTTGTTAGAATTACAGGTTATTTTTTGTCTGAAGCATTTCTAAAAAAGTAATGCAAGATAGAATTATATAACTTCAGGGGTGGATAAATTGCTTTGAGGACAAGTGCTGTGCACAAGAACTATAACTCTACTTGTCATTTGAGTTAACGCCCATTGTTAAATGACAAATATTACATCAATACTTTATTGAGGGGGGGGGGGGGGGGGGGGGTCAATAACGTTTTCCAAACATCTCTTTTTTTAAGTATTATCCCATATAGCCTAACTTAATGTTTTTTTCATTAGGGGTTCCATGATAACTGTAATTAAGAGGCCTAAGCGGGTCTGTCCTGAGCTCCACTGGCTTAAAGCATCTTCTGCTTTGAGACAGGGATAAACCAAATAAAAATCAATCAATTTTGGAACATGGCCATGACCACCAACCCATCCCCCAATGACTTAAAAATATGTGTGTGGGGCAACCAATTTCCATCCAGTTTCAATGAATTCTTCACAATGGTTTTGGAAGAGTAGTTTAGGTGAAAGTCGGGACCACCCCCATAATTGAGGAATCAATTTCAATTTCTTGAACAATACAAGTAAAGGCTAACCCAAGGGTAGTTCATTACAAGTTTAATTTAAAACGGCCTTAAGGTTAAGGAGGAAAAAATTTCAATGGGAAAATAAGTTTTACCCAGCTTATATTTAGGGTTTAATCATAATTTCTTGAATATTGCCACACCCAAGGTTCTGGAACAATCACAATTTCTTTCAAAACTTTTGAATAGAGTCACCCAAGGTAGACTTCAGTCAAGTTTTGTTAACACTGGCTTTTTTTGGTTTGGGAGAAGGAGATGCACATGCCCACAATGGAAACACCATCATGACAATACCTTAGGGCCTAGATGATTATGGATACTAAAAATGTACGGTCTTCTACCTGGGATTTTTCCTTAAATCTAATTGAAAATGGCTTGTGGAGTAAAAAATCTCACAGCAAAATTTATTTAAGAGAATGAATTCGATACAATTTTTTTGCCAAACTTTGTTTATTTTTCATTAGATTTGGTCTTAACCTGGGGTAACCTTGGGGTACGGACAAAAGCCCCCTAAGAGAAAAGGCCCCTGGGACAAAAGCCCAATGGTCAAAAGCCCCATGTCCTTTACTGAAAAGTAGACCAAAGCCCCATAGTTATAAAAATGTATTTTTGGGGGAATTTTTGGAAAGTTTAAAAATTTGTGATTTTTATATGAATTTGTGAATATGAAATATTGATATATGGATTATTATAAACATGAGAATATAATATTCTGGTGTATAATATTCATATATTAACCCTTGTCATGTTGATCCTAGAATATTCCTGCATTGGCAGAAGGTATGGACAAACATCAGCCTGCACATTATGTACAGTCTGATCTTAGTCCATACAACCTGATATCCTTTATAACCTGAATAGTTTCAGAAATTATATTTTCAAAATCAAATGCTGACTCACAATTAGGTAATAAAGAGTTTTTAATACTCTGATTTACACATAATTTTGCCAAGGTTTTTATTCAGCATGACTAGAGTTAATAATAATATTCCAAGATGACTTGGAAAATATCCTCCCTTTGGTTTTATATTTCAAATTGTCTTGTTATAAAGAATTAAATGTTGAAAAAAATTAATAATAAAAAGATCATAACAGGTGTGAAAAGACTATTTTCATAATCAATTTTGTCAAAATAAGTGAAATAAGTCAATAGAAAAAAAAATCCATGGTGTCAAGAATGAAAAATGTGTGAATAAAAGAAAACACATCATAAAAGGAACTTTTCAATGTACATTTCTTTGCTTGTTGAAATCAAATAATCATAAAAAAATCTCAAAATAAAATTCAAACAAAACTTATTTTGAGTTGGAGAAAAAAGGACTTTAAGGTGATTTTTATTTTAAGAATCATAAAAAGATATCCTTTTAAATTGGCAAACAGAAAAGATCCGTCTTATCTAAATGATTCAGTAAAACAATAAAAGAAATGGATTAATTATATAGTGATGCTTTTGTCCAAGGGACTTTTGTCTAAGGAGGATTTTGGGTCTTATTTTGTCCTTTGTTATTAAACGTTTCTCAGGCTCAACTGAAAATCTTCTCAAATTTTAAATTTAAATAAATGTATGAAAATGAAAGATAATGTTAACAAGTTGTTATTTAAAACAACTTATTAATATTATCCTTTATGTTAATTCATTAAAATGAGTATTGAAACAGAATAATGGCTTTAATCTCAAATTGCAATTTGAGAAAATTTGAATAGAGAATGAGAAAAGTCTTTAACCTCTGGCCCAGAAGATCATATAAATGCATTAACAAATACATATTAGATCTACATATAATAAATGAATTTCAAGTAAACAAATTCTATTTCTTTTATAAATGAACTTGAAATGGAAAATAAAAAAATCAAATAAAGAACAAAAAATCCCAAACAAAAGTGAAGAACGGAAGATAAATATAGGGAGGGCTATTCACAGTCTGGGTTGCTACTTTATGGGGAGGGATATTTTCCGGAGGGCAATCATCCGTGAGGGCAATTGTCCGGGAGGGTAATTGTCCGTTCCTCAAGCTCAACATATCAATGGGTTATCAATTAATATATTCATTCTTTCATTTAAAATTACTATAAGACAGTGAAAAAAAAGTGACTAAAAGGGAAATACTCACTTTGTCTTGAAGTTTTATTTTGATAAATTCTCATTTCTTTGCATTTAAGAGTTAACAAAATAAATAATTTCATATTGATACCAAGGTTGTTTAAAGGGTTTTTATAAAAGCCCTCATATTAAGTAAGAGTCAAAGTTCAATTAACAATTATTTCAGGGTTTGGTATTGACAGTCAACCCCTATTGAAAGGGGTTCCCTACAGGGTAATTGAGATTTTAAAAATCTAAAGATATGATTGATTTAAATTTTGCAAAAAGTATCTTGGTTTTTACATTTATTTTTGTGTGTGCGTGTCTTATTCTTATTTATTTTTTTTTATTTTTTTTTTTTATTTTTTTTTATTTTTTTTTGGGGGGGGGGGGGGGAGGGGTTGTCTTAAAAAATCAAAGAGAAATCCTTTTTTACCCTGTACTGCAACCCCTTTAATTGGGGTCCCTTTAATTGTAGTGTAAATTGCACCCTTCATTCTAATTAAAATTGGTCATTATAACTGTCAATATTGCTATCACAGATCTTTCATATATTTGAACCCTCAACCATCATTATTTTGCTACAAACATTCTACAAACTCCTTGAATAAAAAATGTGTTCCTGCAAACTATTCGCAAACAGGAAGTTTGCCGTAAGTTTGCGAGCACACATTTTTTTATTAGTTAGATTATGCACTTAGCAGGAAGTTTGCAAGAAGAACTTTGAAAAAAAATCTTTCAGTTTCATTCCAACTGCATTCCAACAGCTATTTTGAGTACTGGTAATTATTCCCCCTTTTACATGATGATCAAAGTATTTCCTAATGTAGGTCTATGCAAGGCTTTAGTAGATAGTATAGACTAAGATGAGCCTGAACATATGTGCATTCTAATTTAAGCATAGGCTGTATATAAGTGAGAAAATACTGGTGGAAGAAATACCAAAAATTTATTCTTATATGACCCAGTAACTTCATTTTTACTAAAATAGTGTTTACAGCAGCCCAATACTCTATTTATCTAATATATCATTTTCATTAAAACAATTGAAGATAAATTATTTTTTATGCACAAGATCAAAGAATCTTGGTACAGTATAAAGTGAATTTAAAAAAAGAGATCAGATCATTCAGCAGTGGTCACCCAGAGGTTCAATACAGAAAAGAATGTTATATGGAAGGAATATTCATTCTAGATTGAGAAAATAATGTAACCCAAAAAGTTTTGATTCTGGCCAGCCTACCCAGAATGTGTAGTCCGTCCTCAAGTTGATACTTTTCACTCTCCAAACACAGTTCTTTTTAGCTAAATGGCTCATATGTATAAATCTAACTACTTCATCCTTGCCGCAAACTTTCTGCAAACTGTTTGCGAGAACAGTTTGCTGCAAATTTGCTGCAAACAGTTGCTGCAAACTGGTTGTAACAACTGTTAACAGCAAACTGTTCTTGCAAACAGTTTGCAGAAAGTTTTGACAGATAAGAAGCAATGTTAAGTTTACTATTATAAATCAAAGCACTGAAAGTACTGATGGTGGACGTTTCTGTTGGCATACTAGAGTGATTCCTCCATTTGTGGAGAAAAGGGAAATTTTACATGTAAAATTGTGATAAAAGGAAAATGACCTGACCCAAGTTCGCATCTTGCTTTAGATATACATTTCTCAACATATATCGTCGATCGTCAACAAAAGTCCTGTAATTACAAGGTTTCGATAACTTTCGGCATTATTCCCGGTGTATTTTAAACAGTGATTGTGCGATCCATTTGGTATAAAAGGAAAGATATGACAATTAGATGATCTGGGTTATTATTCTTATTTTGTAATGCTAATCAATTCTCCGTAATCTCATTATTAAAATTATGGTGTTATCTGCTTAAACTAGAAAGCCATGAATGGCTTGATTCGCTCCAAAGGCTTGAAATTCTTGTAATAGCAAATCAAAGTTTTGACTAGATTCTTAGATATTTATGATTCTTTTGATGTTGAAAATGATTTTCAAAGTTTCCACAATATAACATATAGAGAAAAGACCTCCGCTTAAAAAAATATATATTTCATCCAATGGCAATAATTTTTTGGTCGCCCATGAATCATACCAATGAAGTTTGATTGATATCCATCCATAACATTCTGAGAAAATGATTTTTACAAAAAATAATATATTGAGAAATTACCTCTGCCCATAAAATATATATTTTTCATGCGATCACAATAATTTTTGGTAGACTCATAAATGGTTACTCAAAAAGATCATTCCAGTGAAATTTGGTTGAAATCAATCAGTTACATTCTGAGAAAATGATTTTCAAAGTTTCCACTAATAGGGCTGTCACACCTTAACGTTTTAGCCAGCGTGTGCGGAACGTGTTGGATTTTTTATAACACGCTGCGAACACGTCGGGTACGCTATGGACACTTTCCGCACACGCTATCGGCACGCTGTAACACGTTGGCACACGTTGCGATACGCTGAGTATCTCATAAAATTTTGTGCATGCTTAAAATTTCTCAGCGTATGCCGAATGTGTTGGAACACGCTCCGCACACGTTCCGAACACGCTCAGCACGCTAGAGACACGCTAGGAGCTCGTTCACTTACGCTACGGACACGCTAGAAACACGTTCGCTAAAAGTATAACGTGCTTCGAGCGTGTCTCCAGCGTACTGGGAACATGTGCATAGCGTGTCTTTAGCGTACTGAACGCGTGTCTAGCGCGTTGCCAGCGAGTTCACAGCGTGTTTCTGGCGTATGACAGCGTTTCAGTTTTCAATGAAAATATTAAAGTTCCCTGTATGTTTGTCTTGAATTTCTACCATCAGCTTCTCGTAAATAAATAAATTTGTGCATGTACGTGTGTATGACCCTTTTGACATGTTCATATCTGCATGTTTCCTCTTGACCAGTCTAAGAATGACTTGAAAACTCGATTATAAGAAGCATTCTCTATATTTGACGATGAACGATTTCTTTCAATTCATATAAATAAAACTTATGTTATGTAATGTTATGTTATAAGCTGATTGTCTTTTCTTCCATATAAATCCTTTAATTTCTTAATTTTAATTTCTTAATTCCTTAGATTGTCGAGGTGGAGAATGTAGCCTAAATGTGCATTAAACATTGCGTTTATAGCTTTACAAGTACGTCTGCTCTTTGGTTAGAATAACAATACGTTCGCGAAAATACAAACATTCATTCGTCTCATGTGATCATTATCAATATACCAAAAAGACAAGTACATCGTTGTACCTAGTGGACATAATACAAGACGTGTTTTACTCTATTCTGCTCTGTTCAGAATATTTGATTCTATTATATGTACTACAAGTTTGATATTTGGTACACCTTTTCCCCTTAATATAGGACTAGCTATCCTAGATTAAGAGAGGTTGTAGAAAGTCATCCTACATGGTAGAGCATATGGAGGAAGAAAGGAGTGCATTATGACAAGTAGTTCCTTACCCTTTCGCAATATTTTTCGAGTGAAAAGTACTAGAAGCTTTAATCAGCCTGTAATCTTATAAGTTTGTTATATGCATGTTTTCATATGTAACAGGTGCCAGTGTATTTTTCTTTTCGTCTTCTACTATTTTTCTTTTACATGAACCAACATACTTTGAATTTGAATATGTGTAGTGGCCGGTGGCCTGTTTATATATTATAAGAATGAATTTAAAGTGGTAATTTCTTGCAGAATTTATATTTACACCCAAAACACGCTGCGAACACGTTATAACACGCTAGAAGCGCGTTACAAACACGCTAAGTACGTTCTGAGAACGTTACGAGAACGTTGGACACACGCTGAAGAACGTTGGTATACGCTGACATACGCTATCAACACGTTCTGGACACGTTTCTCACGCGTTACTCACACGTTCAAACTCGATATGAACACGCTACAAGCGCGTCGTGAATTGACAAAAAGAAAATGTAGGTCATCGTATGCCGACGTTTTGCGGACTTAGTCGTTTTCTCAAACGCGTTAGGCACACGCTGGCTAAAACGTTGAGGTGTGACAGGGCCATAAATAACATATAGAGAAATGACCTCCGCCCATTAAAATAAATATTTTTCTCCCGATCACAATTATTTCTGGTAGCATGATAAAGGCTCACTGAACTATCATTCCAGTGAAATTTGGTTGAAAACCATCTGTTACATTCTGAGAAAATGATGTTCAAAGTTTCGACTATATAAAATATAGAAAAATGACCTCCACCCATAATATATATATTTTTCAACCGATCACAATGATTTTTGATAGACTGATAAAAGGCCACTCAATGATCATTCATGTAAAATTTGATTGGTATCCATCAATTAGAATCTGAGAAAACCCACTTTTAACCATTTTTGGAAATATTGATTGAATGGAGTTTAACGCCGCTTTCAACATTATTTCAGTTATATCGCGGCGGCTGGAGCACCTAACAATGGTTTCCTGGTATTTCTATCACCAGTACAACCACCACATTCTTTCCTAGCCTCCAGTCGCTATCTCACATAGGTCTACGATTATCAACCCATTGGTGAGAGACAAATAGTCGGAAAGAATGAGTGCCGCCGTCGGATTTTTGGAAATAAGCCACGCCCATTTAATCCATGCTTGTCATTGGATCTAAATTTCTTGAACAACCTTGAAAGAGGGTCACCCTAGGATCATTCCTGTGAAGTTTGGTTGAAATTCATCTAGTAGTTTCTGAGGAGAAGATTTTTAAAGAAAAAGTTTACGACTGGACGCACGAACGGACGACGGACACTACGCCATGATAATAGCCCCAGTGGCCTTCGGCCAGTGGTGATACAAATTCTATAAAAGGATAATAATTGATTGTTCCGCGATTTTCATTCCCAAAGAAAGAAAGGGTAAGTGTTTGAATAAACGCGTAAAAAGCTGCAGGCACTCGTCTCGAGATTGGCTTTCGTGTGTTGAAAAGTTAAGTAAAACCTCTTTATCACATGACCTGAATGCTTTACTTTACCTACTCGTGCTGTAATCGTATTCATGTGTATTCCGAATTTTCCATTACTAGTAATTGGCCCTTGCATTATATACTTCAGTAGTGTGGGTTTCCATTCAGGAGGTTTCCATTCCAGTAATTCCATACACCAAGTTTTCATGAGTGATCTCCCATGAACCATTGGGAAACAAGGGGCAAATTACTCACTCTGTCAGAAAAGTAGTTCTACGCAAGCAAAACGTTCACCCGATCTCAGAATTGCATATGATTTCACACTTAAAAAGATGTCTTTGAGGTTGCAACAAGTTATGTAGACTTCTTGTTTCATACCATTTTTGAAATGCATAATTGTCAGACGGTTACAATTCTTGAAAAAGTGTAAATTGAATCTTAATGAGTACTACTGTTTTGAAAACCTATTAACATCCGACAGGATTGTTCAAGCGTGGTATTAACACTGGTGAACGTAAACGTCCACCAAAACCCCCATCATCTTAACCATCTGCCTCAGTGGTCCAGTGGTTGATCATAGTAGATAAAAAGGTATAGTTCATCAATTTCTACTTGGATAGGGTAATAGTTTAGTGATCTAGGGTATAGTTGAAGGTCAGCAAAGGTCTACTATGACAAGTGAATCTGGAATTATGAAGTTTGAGAAAGAAATCTCAGATTTTTATATTAATAAAATATTTTTCGAATTCTTTAACTAGAAAACCCTGGTTCAAGTCCCGAAGACTCCACAATTTTTATAAAAATATTTTCTTAACTATAAACCTTCGGAACCCAAACCATTGAACATTAAAACATTTATGACCCATGGATAACAAATGCAACTCAAAGAAATGGAAAAATACATATGTTTGTGAGAAAGCTCATTTGCATACAAAAAACAAATTTGCAAAGGTCCAAATTTCTATTTCTGGGAGTGGCTATCGATCATGGTTCTTTCATTGGCCCTCACATTCATCGCAAGTACTGTTGAATTTTCCAGGAAGCAGAATTGAGAGGGATTAATCTATTTTGTGAGAACTTGTTTCCCAAACAGTTGATCTTTGTTAAGGTTTTACTATCTATAACTCAACAGAAAGTCTTAGTATGCGACATATGGCAATATTTAGAACCTTATGTAACTTTGAAAATCTAAAGCAAGTGAAACTATTTCGTTAGGCATATTTGTTTTTTCTGTTACAGTAATTATTGCAAGAAGGTGTTAATAAGTCCCCCACCGGTTACCGGTTGGGGGACTTTAGGTTTGCTCGATTCCGTCTGTCTGTCTGTCTGTCCGTCCGTCTGTCTGTCCGTCTGTCCCTCACGCTTTTGTCTGGGCTATATCTTCTAAACCATATGTGCTAGCAACTTCAAACTTGGTACACTTATAGATCTCATTGAGGAGAAGTGTCATGTTCAAGAACTGTTACTCTGCCATGCCCACTTTTTGAGTTATTGCCCTTTGTTGTTTTTACCCTTACATTCTTGTCCGGAACATATCTCCTAAACTATGTGTGCTAGTAACTTCAAACTTTGTACACTTATAGATCTCATTGAGAAGAAGTGTCATGTTCAAGATCCATAACTCTGCCACACCCTTTTTTTGAGTTATTGCCCTTTGTTGTTTTTACCCTTACATTCTTGTCCGGAACATATCTCCTAAACTATAAGTGCTAGCAACTTCAAACATTGTACACTTATAGAACTTATTGAGGACAAGTGTCATGTTCAAGAACTGTTATGCTGCCACGCCCACTTTTTGAGTTATTGCCCTTTGTTGTTTTTACCCTAACATTTTTGTCCGGATCATATCTCCTAAACCATAAGTGCTAGCAACTTCGAACTTTGTACACTGATAGATCTTATCGAGGACAAGTGTCATGTTCAAGATCCATAACTCTGCCATGTCCACTTTTTGAGTTATTGCCATTTGTTGTTTTGAGTCTTACATTCTTGTCTGGATCATATCTCCTAAAGTATAAGTGCTAGCAACTTTAAACTTTGTACAAGTATAGATCTCATTGAGGTCAAGTGTCATGTACAAGAACTGTCACTCTGCCATGTCCACTTTTTGAGTTATTGCCCTTTGTTGTTTCTACCCTTACTTTTTTGTCCCGTACTTATCTCCTAAACCATAAGCCCTAGCAACTTCAAACTTTGTACACTGGTAGATCTCATTGAGAAGAAGTGTTATGCATAAGCACTTATAGATCTTATTGAGGACAAGTGGCATGTACAATAATCATTCTTCTCCGCCCACTTTTGGAGTTTTTGCCATTGGTTGTTTTTTCTCTTATATTTTTGTTTGGGACATTTTGTTCAAAACCTAATGTGCTAGCAACTTCACATTTTGTATACAGTTATAGATCTAGTGAGAAGGAGATATATTATAAGAAAGGATTTTTTGTTATCCGGTTGGGGACTCCTGTATTGCATCGTAATACGACATGCACTTGTTTTGTTTGATGTTTAATGATCTAGGAAGAAAAGAAGGGAAGTGGAAGCTTAGGCGTTTGACCAATCAGAATGAGAGAAACAAATTTATTAAGATCTATAGATGTAAGAATAAATCTGATGGTTGAGATTTTAGTAGGAGGTCATGTGATGTCTGAGAAAATGAGAGGGAACTTTGAGTATGACAGAGTCAGAATGTGTTTGGCTTTGAATGATTAAGATTGGATATTAGATATGGACTTTGGCTTTAGGAGAATTTAGAAACTTTGATGTTGAATTAGAAAATATATAAAGAATTTGAAATAACAAAGAACAAAAGATCAAAATAGAAGGACAGTGTTTGTTGAACTTGAAATATAGAAATTGATATTTGGAAACTAAATATTGTCTTGACTTAGTTAATTCCGGAATTCACTGTTTAAAACCTCTATGTTCTAGAAATCCCCCAGTGATATAAATGACATGCACATTCTCATTTTAATTAAAATAATTAAAGAGGTATAGATTTTATGCACAAGCTCAAAGAATCTAAATACAAAAAATTCATATGCTATCCACAACATGAAAAGAGCATCTGGTTACAGTGTTAAAAAAAATGAAAAAAGTGATTATCTTTACAGATCATTCAGCAGAGGTCCCCCAGATGTTCAACACAGAAAATAACAATTCATGGTTCAGAAATGTTCATTCTATATTCAGAAAATATATGAACCAGATTTAACAAAATTGCCAGCCTACCCAGACAGTATAGTTTGTTGTTGTTGTTCCCTTCTGATTTCAATCAACCTTAATTAGGTCCATCTTCACGAGTCAAGGGGTATCGAATCGATAAGATCTTCTCGAATACCCCTTGACTGAATGAATAGGTATTTTCTGTACGATTTATTTTTAGCCGACCAATCAAAAGGTCAAACGCGATTTCTGTGACTGCCAATCAGAGAGCTTCTTACAAACGACATCGGTACCTTTTAATCCCTATGGCAACCTGTTGTATTCCGACGACTATGTAGATAACCCTTCATTCTTGGATAAAGAAAATGCGTCGCATCGAAGACGCTAACTTTTTAGTACGTTTTTATTCGGTGACAGATAGATTTATAAAATCAACAAAATAATAATCAGTTCCTTTTTATCAGAATGATAGAAATAGTAAGCCGAAAGTTTCCTCATTGTCCACCGTGAATGTTTCCGAAGCTCCCCCCCACTTAAATTACATCAAAAATGTGAGTTGGGAATTCAGACATTATCTTTCACACGTTTTGTATTTTTGCCGACTAACAAAAATAACATGAAATGGTTTTAATGTTAATCTATCCCCCATATTGTTCCATAGAAAAACATTTTGGATAGCCTTCTCTTCCCCCCCCCCCCCCCCCCCCCAAAAAAAAAAAACAAATGTATGAAATAGAAATAAATTAAATAAATGGCCAGTTTTTGGGGTTTTTTGGTTAATTAAAAGCAAATATATTTCTATACAACATAGAGTATAGTTAACGGGCGGCAAAACTACTTTATCATAACTTGAACTTGATGGTAAGCTGTAGTCGCGAGATTTTGGACTACCCCACATTAAAATACGCATATATCATAAATATTAGAGATAAGAATCAAATAATCCCTTTTTAATTACAAATACATGTGTAATTCGATTTGTATTGGACATTGCGCGTGATTGCTTTGTTTTAAACGTCGTTAATAAGTTGTTTCATTGCAAATCTAAGTTTTAAATTTATCGTAACATTGTGACTACCTGCAATATGGGTAGTTTTCAAATTAAAATGAATTCAAATTAATAAACAAATAAATAAATAATGAAGACAAATTATAACAATAAAAAATAAATTGATTAATTCTTCGGCTCCCACAATATTCTTACACGAGATTTATTTTACACAGATAGAGGATTTCTACTTAAAATTGTTGTATTATTTTATTTATTTATTTATTTATTTTCATATTTTATTCTCTTCATTTCTCTTGTCATTTAATGTGTTTAAAGAAAAGTCTGCTGTAAAAGAAGGAGAAAAACTCCCGAATAAAAGAATTCATATGAAAATTCAAGTAAATTATCATTTCTAAATTATTTCTATTTATAAGACGGCTTAATTATTGAATTTATTCCAAATTTTAAATTTCGTGCATTCAATATAGATGCATTCTACTATATTCGAGTATGCAATCGATAAGGTCTAAAACATTGAAAACTTAAACAGGTATTGATTGATCAAAATAACTTGAAAATTCAAATAAACATTGAAAATGGTAATACACTGTCATCGAGGGTAGAAAAAGAAGAATTTGAGAACCTTTCAATGTTCTATCAAATTATTAAAAAGATATGTTGTCATTTGAACAGATATAGGAATTTCGATCAGTTTTTGTGATTGTGTATTTCAGTCTTGCTAAGTGTCACAATTACCTAAAACTGAAGGGGTTAAGCGCAATTCTAAGGGTTAATTTCACATCTGGAAAGTAGCCGCGGGGTATATTGATCTAACATACCTCCCGCTGTCGGACCTTTTTTGTAAGAAGGTTACTGATTGGTCCGCCTCGTTTTCTGTTCTGTGACGTCACGCGTACAGAAATTACCCATTCAATCAGCCAAGGGTAAGATAAGTAAAACGTTCGTAACCCTTGGCTCGACAAGATGAATTAGGTCCAAAAGTGAGTGCAACTGGAAAAAGGGTTAAAATTGGAACAGGGCCAAGGCCAGAGAATACACAGTGGAAGGTGAATTATGGGTTTGACAATAAATAGATTTTCAGTGCAGAATCCAGTCCACAGTTTTGACTTATGAAAAACTAGTAAATAATTGCTAAAATCACATTATGTCCACTTCCATAATGCTAATATTGCATTGAACTTTACGACTGATTTTTTTTTCTAATTTTTGTGTTGGTTTTGAAGAAAATCAAGATTCAAACTTGTCTGCATTTTACTGATTGTGGTCCTCAAAACTCTAGTCTGAGGGTTAACCATACAAAAAGTCAAAATTTTGATTAGCTGAATTCTAGTAAATAATGGCTCTTATCACATAATTTCTACTTCCATCAAGGTAATATAGCATGGAACTTTATACCTGAAATGTTTTATTTCTCATTTTTGTGTTGGTTTTGAAGAAAATCAAGATTTTAATTGGTCTGCAGTTTTCTGTCGGTGTTCCTCAAATTTCTAGTCTGAGGGTTAACCATACGAAAAGCCACATTAGTTTTCATAACCTGCTAAATAGCTAAGATAGTTTGATCTACCCTTTTTGGAAGATTGTAATACAAAGCCTCCAATGATAATGATGTGTTGTTTTTGTTGTTGCTTTTGTTGTTGTTGTTCCGTTCTAATTGCAATATTAGGCCAAGGCATGAGAATACACAGTAGAAGGTGAATTATGGGTTTGACTATAAATAGATTTTCAATCTTGTCTGCTGAATCCGGTCCACATTTTTGACAGGCTGAATTCTACTAAATCATTGCTTTTATCACATTATTTCTTCTTACATCATGCTAATATTACATGAAACATTACAACTGAAATGTTTAATCTTTGATTTTTGTGCTGGTTTTGAAGAAAAACAAGATTTAAACTGGTCTGCAGTTTACTGATTGTGGTCCTCAATTTCTTATCTGAAGTTCTACAAAAAGTCACAGTTTTGACAGGCTGAATTTAGTAAATAATTGCCTTCATCACATCATTTCTACTTCATTTATGCTAATATTGCATGGAACTTTTCAACTGAAATGTTTAATCTTTGATTTTTGTGTTTGTTTTGAAGAAAATCAAGATTTAAATTGGTCTGCAGTTTACCGACAGTGGTCCTCAAATTTCTAGCCTGAGGACTAAGCATACAAAAGGCCAAATTGGTAACCGCAATCTGCTAAATAGATAAGCTAGTTTGATAAACATGATTGAAAGATTGTAGCAAAGGCCTCCAATGATAATGGTGTGTTTATGTTGTTGCTTTTGTTGTTGTTGTTTTTCCCTTCTGATTTCAATCAGCCTTAATTAGCTCCCAAATTGAGTGCAACTGGAAAAAGGGTTAAAATTGGAACAAGGCCAAGGCATGAGAATACACAGTAGAAGGTGAATTATGGGTTTGACTATAAATAGATTTTCAATCTTGTCTGCTGAATCCGGTCCACATTTTTGACAGGCTGAATTCTACTAAATCATTGCTTTTATCACATTATTTCTTCTTACATCATGCTAATATTACATGAAACATTACAACTGAAATGTTTAATCTTTGATTTTTGTGCTGGTTTTGAAGAAAAACAAGATTTAAACTGGTCTGCAGTTTACTGATTGTGGTCCTCAATTTCTTATCTGAAGTTCTACAAAAAGTCACAGTTTTGACAGGCTGAATTTAGTAAATAATTGCCTTCATCACATCATTTCTACTTCATTTATGCTAATATTGCATGGAACTTTTCAACTGAAATGTTTAATCTTTGATTTTTGTGTTTGTTTTGAAGAAAATCAAGATTTAAATTGGTCTGCAGTTTACCGACAGTGGTCCTCAAATTTCTAGCCTGAGGACTAAGCATACAAAAGGCCAAATTGGTAACCGCAATCTGCTAAATAGATAAGCTAGTTTGATAAACATGATTGAAAGATTGTAACAAAGGCCTCCAATGATAATGGTGTGTTTATGTTGTTGCTTTTGTTGTTGTTGTTTTTCCCTTCTGATTTCAATCAGCCTTAATTAGCTCCCAAATTGAGTGCAACTGGAAAAAGGGTTAAAATTGGAACAAGGCCAAGGCATGAGAATACACAGTAGAAGGTGAATTATGGGTTTGACTATAAATAGATTTTCAATCTTGTCTGCTGAATCCGGTCCACATTTTTGACAGGCTGAATTCTACTAAATCATTGCTTTTATCACATTATTTCTTCTTACATCATGCTAATATTACATGAAACATTACAACTGAAATGTTTAATCTTTGATTTTTGTGCTGGTTTTGAAGAAAAACAAGATTTAAACTGGTCTGCAGTTTACTGATTGTGGTCCTCAATTTCTTATCTGAAGTTCTACAAAAAGTCACAGTTTTGACAGGCTGAATTTAGTAAATAATTGCCTTCATCACATCATTTCTACTTCATTTATGCTAATATTGCATGGAACTTTTCAACTGAAATGTTTAATCTTTGATTTTTGTGTTTGTTTTGAAGAAAATCAAGATTTAAATTGGTCTGCAGTTTACCGACAGTGGTCCTCAAATTTCTAGCCTGAGGACTAAGCATACAAAAGGCCAAATTGGTAACCGCAATCTGCTAAATAGATAAGCTAGTTTGATAAACATGATTGAAAGATTGTAGCAAAGGCCTCCAATGATAATGGTGTGTTTATGTTGTTGCTTTTGTTGTTGTTGTTTTTCCCTTCTGATTTCAATCAGCCTTAATTAGCTCCCAAATTGAGTGCAACTGGAAAAAGGGTTAAAATTGGAACAAGGCCAAGGCATGAGAATACACAGTAGAAGGTGAATTATGGGTTTGACTATAAATAGATTTTCAATCTTGTCTGCTGAATCCGGTCCACATTTTTGACAGGCTGAATTCTACTAAATCATTGCTTTTATCACATTATTTCTTCTTACATCATGCTAATATTACATGAAACATTACAACTGAAATGTTTAATCTTTGATTTTTGTGCTGGTTTTGAAGAAAAACAAGATTTAAACTAGTCTGCAGTTTACTGATTGTGGTCCTCAATTTCTTATCTGAAGTTCTACAAAAAGTCACAGTTTTGACAGGCTGAATTTAGTAAATAATTGCCTTCATCACATCATTTCTACTTCAATTATGCTAATATTGCATGGAACTTTTCAACTGAAATGTTTAATCTTTGATTTTTGTGTTTGTTTTGAAGAAAATCAAGATTTAAATTGGTCTGCAGTTTACCGACAGTGGTCCTCAAATTTCTAGCCTGAGGACTAAGCATACAAAAGGCCAAATTGGTAACCGCAATCTGCTAAATAGATAAGCTAGTTTGATAAACATGATTAAAAGATTGTAACAAAGGCCTCCAATGATAATGGTGTGTTTTTGTTGTTGCTTTTGTTGTTGTTGTTTTTCCCTTCTGATTTCAATTAGCCTTAATTAGCTCCCAAATTGAGTGCAACTGGAAAAAGGGTTAAAATTGGAACAAGGCCAAGGCATGAGAATACACAGTAGAAGGTGAATTATGGGTTTGACTATAAATAGATTTTCAATCTTGTCTGCTGAATCCGGTCCACATTTTTGACAGGCTGAATTCTACTAAATAATTGCTTTATCACATTATTTCTTCTTACATCATGCTAATATTACATGAAACATTACAACTGAAATGTTTAATCTTTCATTTTTGTGCTGGTTTTGAAGAAAAACAAGATTTAAACTGGTCTGCAGTTTACTGATTGTGGTCCTCAATTTCTAATCTGAAGTTCTACAAAAAGTCACAGTTTTGACAGGCTGAATTTTAGTAAATAATTGCCTTCATCACATTATTTCTACTTCGATTATGCTAATATTGCATGGAACTTTTCAACTGAAATGTTAAATCTTTGATTTTTGTGTTGGTTTTGAAGAAAAAAAGATTTAAATTGATCTGCAGTTTACTGACAGTGGTCTTCAAATTTCTAGCCTGAGGACTAAGCATACAAAAGGCCAAATTGGTAACCGCAATCTGCTAAATAGATAAGTTAGTTTGATCAACCTGTTTGTCAATCTAGAGGTCCCAGAATTGATCACAACGGCGACATCATCCTTTTCGTCTATTTTTCATGCACCAACATTTTGATTATCGCCAACCTATGTTGGATAGCAGCTGGAGGGAAGGAAAGGATAAAATTATTGTACTGGTTTGAGAAATACTAGCAGTGGATTGTTAGGTGCTCCAGCCTCCGTTATATTACTGGAAGTTTGTTTAAAGCATGCAGGAAGGTAGCCCTTTGATTTTGAATCTATTATTGATTTTTGCACTTATAAGCATGCCATATTGTTCACTGATGATTAAAAAAGTAAAAATCAATTTCATTAAAAAAATTATGACAAACTTTTCTTTTTTACAATTTTTACAGCAAATTGAGCTGCTTCAATATATTTTAGAAGAGAATTTTATGTTTCAGTATATATAATTATGTTACATCTTTTTAAAACAAAATGAACAACAACAACAACAAGAACAAGATGTGAAAATGGAAAAAAATATAGAGTCTGCCTAAGCCTAATTACAAGTTCCTGATTAAAGTGTTAATACATCAAACATATCAACACATTCTCTTACATAAATTGTGGTCCCTATGGAAACAGTGCACCTGGTGATATACTGGGCAGTCCCATGTCAGTTCCACTATCTCACATTACCCAATATTATGTAATAATATCCTCCAGGTCATCAATATATACCTGGTCTGCTAGCATTTCGTCTGCTTTTTATACCCCTTTTGTCTGCAGTCTGCTAGTCTGCAGTCTGCTGGTCTGCTGAGTCTGGTCTGCGTTTTATACCTACCCTATTTAAACTGCATTCGGCATGAAAATTACTAGTAAAACTACCCTGTTAGCTTGCTAGCGTGATTTAAGCGGACGTTACTAATTTGACAGACAGCAAATGTGATTTCGAAATTGAGTTTCTTTAACGGTGAAAGGTAGAATTAAGACCAAATAATAGATACTAATCCCACGTGTAATAACTTCTTTTACTTTAGAAATTGTTCACATACCCGATTTTTTTCTACAGTACTTTGTATCGGACAAAATGTTAGGGTTGTTTTTTTGACAGACAGCGTAACAGGTGCGACGGGTTTTTTCGGAAATTGTTTTTTCTCAAATAAATTCACCAAAACAGCAATATACCTTACAGAATTGCAGAAAAATGTTTTAACTGTTGAAATATTGTGAAATTGATATCTAATATCTTAAACTTTCGCCAGTTTCATCAACTTTGACATACCATGTCTGGCACACCAATTTAAATGACCCAAATTTTCATGACATTTTTAATGAAAAAATAAATTGTGTCTCTCTGAAACATGTTTTTAGTCCAATTTTGTCTTTATTATCTCTTTGTAATAGTTAAAAAATAAAAATGCAAATAATTTCCATTTGCCTTGTACGATTACATATTTCTGAGTAAAAAGCGTGACGGAGGTTATTTTTTACTATTATCTGAAAAAGACCCAATTACATAAATCTAATATATGCTCTATATATGTACATGAGTGTCTTAAATTAATATTTCTTTGAAAATTAAAAATAAAATAAACTCACATTTCAAATTATTAAAAAACACTTGAAGAAAAACTATGCTCTGCAACAATATCTTCATGGTATTGATATGCACGCTTAAATGAACCCTTTTATTGAAAACAAATTGAGACAAAATGTCTATTTTTGTTACCTAAATTTGCCCTGGTATTAAATTCTGCAAACAAAGCCAATGTTTGGCAAGTCTGCAAAGGAATTTAGTCCCAATGAATTCCACACCCCTGCAAAAAGGCTGCTTCATTTACCAACATTCTTGAGCTCTCTGATTACATAGAAGCTCCACTATTCCCAGAGCTGGATAGTAAAAGCAAACAAATGTCAACTTTGGAAAACCTATAGATTCAATATCCGATTAATGAATTTTTGTCTAGCTGCTGATATGATGGTCACAGATACATGTTCAAAGTTTCCAAGCAAACACTTTAGTTGAAACAGAGAAATAACAGATATATGATAGTTGCATTAAAAACTTAGAGATTTTGGAATACGAAAAAGGTTAAAATTCCACTAAATTCAGTATCAGAGTAACAAATCTTTGTCTAGAGGCTTATATTATTGTCTTGGAAGCACGTGCAATGTTTCAAAGCAATAGTTTCAGTAGAAACAGAGATTTAACACAGTTGCATGTAAAACCTTAATCAAAGTATTACCATTACGCCTACGCCCATGTGACCAGAAAAGCCCTCTATTCTATGAAAAGTCAAGTTAAAAAGTACACAATTTTGACAAAATTTTGGCATGAAAATTAGAAAATTGGGCTGCAGAAAGAGTGACTTTAACATCTGACCCCATCTAGATCTGCCACTGGATCATGGGTGACCTGGATTCAGGCTGAACAGATCAAGGGGCTAACAAACTATAGGTACATGACAATTTCATCGTTAAGCCATTAATTCGATATTTTGTAAAAGTTACAATACATCAATCGAGACAACCACATTTAGTCGAATAGACACGATCGAGTGTCCAATTATGTTGAACCTTGCCATTTTTAAAATGAAGCTTTATTAGCATGAAGTCATTTTTTAAAGAAAAGACGGTTGAAAATAGTTACACACATTTCAACATCGACCAATCAATTCTAAAAAAATGCCCTTGAAAAAAGCGGTAGGTATTTCCTTTCTAAAATTTGATGTCGGATCCTTTTTTGAACATGAGTGCTTTTCAAGCAAAAACCAATTTTGATTCATAAAATTCAGGGTTGGAGCATCTGTTTTATTTCTTTACTCCAGGATAAAATTATAAAGGGTCAGTTGACTCTTATTTCCATTGTGGTCCAAACTCTTTCAAGATCTAGTCCTATACATTGAGAGAGAGGAAAGGATTCTAACCTTTCGTGTTGTCCTTTGCTACCCAACAGCTGAGTGGGCCCTGTCTGTAAAGTGTCCTGCCCAAATACACTACCTGCCTCTGATGAGACTCGAAGGTTACCAGTCGAGCGTGCTAACCACTAGGCCAACGAGCCAGATGAAAGCAATTTCGTCTATATTTAACATATATTTACAACATGATTGGATCATGTATTCAGTCATAAACTTGATAACTTACTTAGGGGTCCCCTAGATTAGTGATAAACTTCACTTTAGCAACAAATTGAGAAAAGCTCAATTTTGTATAAAAAGCATTACTAAATTAATCTAAATATCAATAGCTTGAAGGATCAGACAGACCTTTCCGGGTCATGGGAGGGTGGCCGAGTTGTTGATGGTCCGAATAAACTGATAAACATTCGGCCGAGTTGACAAGTCAATTGTCTGTTTTGCACCACAGATAGGTGGGGCTTCGAACTAAAACCGGCAGACTTAAAATAGAACGGCTTAAAATCGAAGCGTATCATATTTCTTTAAAATTTTCAATGTAGTAACTTACCGATAACGATATCAAATGATTAGGTTCTGGACTCCAGCACCGAAAGCGTCAACCTAAGGAATCGGTAAGCGTAATCGGGTACCAATGCGAATGTTCGACGTCACCATGTAAACCAAAACAACTTTCGCTTTCATTTCTCGTACTTTTTAAACTCTTTTTGGATATACGCAAACTCATATAATTACTTGAGCAATTAAAAAGATCATATTTTGTAATTAGAGAGCTTCAGAGCGTTAATGATTCATGTAATTTTGATTAAATGTGTCACTGGAATCCAAGATGGCGGCGCCCTTGTTCCGAAAAAAGGATCACTTTTTTTTCTCATAGTAAAAATGATAGGTCGGGTCTAAACACTCATTGGAAATATCGTCCTAAAAATAACAATAATAAAAAAACGGTACTACCGCGAAAAGATCTTTGATCGTGTCTTGCTTCGCAAGACATGATCTGTGATCGTTATTATTACAGAAACCTTCATAAATAATAAAGATCGAAGGTCGTGTCGAAGATCAAAGATCGTTTCGCGGTATAAAAGCTCACACGAAAACCGCGATATTGTATATAAACACTGGACCAAAGCAAGTTATTGGAAACGCTGTTCCTGTTTAAATCGGACTGCGAAGCAGTCGATTTATATATACCGTTTTCCAGAAATCCAGTCTGTTTGACCCACTACATTTTTACCATTATCTTCTGAGCAATGTGTTCAAACCAAATTATGTGTTTTCAAACACCGAAGAAAGGGCCTTTTCAGTCACAATCTACAAACTTTATTTTTGTCTTATTTACTTTTCGACAAATAGAGAAGAGGCTAATATAAAATTTGATGTAATTTTCGCTTTTAGTAATTACCAGTTAGTATTTTCAGTGTTTATAACAAGATTTTCGGTTGAGTAAAGGAGTTGAAACGTACAATAGGTTAACTGTATAATAAATTTGTAGCACTTACAATATTACTGCTCTGATGGTTTTCTCGAACGGTCATTTACCAGTTGTAGGGCTGACAACCAATCAAATTCTTTCATGATTATCACTCTGTCAAAACCCACGCGTAAATTCAGACCACGTGGTAGATGCAAATGGACATCGTCTGTTCGAAATGTGTCAATTAAGTTGTTTGTCATTGGTCAATAGTCGTCTGCACTCAAACAGGGAGCGTGGGAAGTTTACTTTTTGTTCGCATGGTTGAATGAGTACTGTTGACTATGTGTTAACAAAAGGAAATAATTTTGTAATTTTGAAATATTTGATTTCAATGAGCACTCTGATCATGCTCCAATCCTATTTTCAATAAATTCAAATTTGAGTATGAAGAAAAATTATTCAACAACAAATAAACCGACAATAATCTAAAATTGACTGTAATATGCATGCGCAGAAAGGGCATTTATGTGAACGGAGTTACCCACTTGTGGTAGTAAACAAACTTCACATTTACCGCTACAATAATTAATTAACCATTAAATATCGTTATCCCATTAAGAAATATGATAAACTCGTGCAAAATACTATATAAAACAAGAAAAAAGATTTGTCGTTTAAAGTAAAAGAGTATATTTTTTTTATGTAATCGAATTGTTGTGCACTATTTTCGACGCCATTTTGGAACCCAAGTAACACCGGCCTGACCCAGGATCAGAAGCGTCGAGGTTGAAAGGTTAAAATGACATCACTAGTGTCGAAACCGATGTCGTTCTGATGGAAACCCGGTTAACTCGGGTCGAAACCGAGTCCGATATGAACTTACCCATAGAGTGCTGCTAGATTTAATCGATTGGTCAGAAACCGAAGATATAAATAGCATAGTTACCGATTTCACGTGTTTCTTGAAGGAAAATGCATTTACAGTATTTGGGAAAACCCAATGCTTGAAATACAAACATGTTGGTAATCAAAATTGTAAATAGTTTAATAAAAAAATGTTTGTTGCTAAACAAGCTTTTAAACTCTATAGAGAGAGGAAATATATTAACAGACAAGCTTTTAGCTTGGCGCGTGCTCATTATAACCACGTAAAAAATCTGCTTGGAAATAATTTAGACTAGCAGAGGGCTATCGAATCAGCAAACTTTCAAAATCGGACCCACGAGGTTGGATGAGCTGGCGATGTCCTCGAAAAGATGGAGTGTTAAGACAAAAAACTCACAAATTGGGCAAAGATTTTACCAACTTTTATTGTCCAAATTTGAGCCCTTTTGATTGGCGAACTATTGCACTATCCCAGCCTCTCAATGATGTCCAATTTACAGTGCTGACAGCACTTTGATATAAATGCGGTGTTCAGATTTAAACAGAATTACATATGTATATATATTTGACATTTAGCATAACGGATGATTTACAAGGGCGAAAATACGTATCATAATAGATCAAAATGCATGCATGTGACCATTATGATTTAATCAATATACGATCCATTACCTGCATGATGTCCGGGACGTCATTTTATAGAAAATTTTGAAACAGACAAAGAAAATGCTTGTTCTTAGATAGAGCAAAATGTGTTGTTTTAAAAACTCAAAATTTTCAGGTACAACAAGATATTTTTTTAATCAAATATGAAATTAAAACATTTTCGAAGATCGTTAAGAAATAAGCTAAAAGTCCATCCTAAAAAATAATCGCGTTTAAAAACTTTTTCGTTTCGAAAAAAAAATGAACGAAATTGAATAACTATGTAGGATTTTTAAACAAAATGTATAAAGCATTAAAGAAAAATTCTTTAGATAATCAATTTCCTATACAAATTAAAACCGTGCGTTTTTGCGACGTCTGGTTGACATTTGAACACTCATCTTCGCGCTCTTCATTCCAACTTTATGTACATAACCATATATTTAAAGAATACATAATAGAATATATATCAATATTTCTTCTACTAAAGGGAATAAACATCGTAATGTTGGTCTTAAAATTGCCCCACTGACGCCTTTTTTTGTGTGTGTTTTGAACGTCATGTCATTTTATAAGTATTTCTTAAATATTTCACGATCAGGGAACCGTACAATACAGTTTCCCTTCGGTTAGGATTTTGCATTCAGTGGTTTCCGTATCACTGCTCTCGCGAGTATAGTATATTGAATGTGATATAAATCATATTTCTGTAATATGTTAACTTTTTTTACCTTTAATAATTTGCTTAATATTGTATATTTTACAAATGACTGACGGAATATAAACTATTTTCGTTGCTTTTCCTCGAATTTTAATTGAAAACCACCCATTATACGTTATTTATAAAAGGACGTCATTTGTCACAGTCGTGACCACCAACTTTTGCCGTTACGGCTTAACGTGCGAAGTATAATAGGCTGGCCAAAACCACTGGCAGGCTCAAGTTTATCTCTTTTCAAATCCAATACTAAATGATAGCCATATAATCATCTTGTACGTACATGTTCTAAGGAATATTTATGTAGCTGACTGTCTAGTCACCGGAATTTTATAATAAAAGTAAACACGATGAGGTGAGACGTAACATAGACAACATGCGTCGTGGAATGACGAGAAAAGTCGCACCATGAAACCAGCAGAAACTTCATTTCGAAGGAGGTTAGGGAAGTAGAATAAGACACTCCACAACTTCAGAGCCACGATACATAAGCAGAGCCAATCAATATAATCGGAACCAAATTATTTTCTTTGATTTATCTCATACTGTAGGCAAGTATATTGAGGTAGAGAATTGTGGTTGTTTTGTTAAACTCGTGCATACTGAAAACAATAGTATACGTTATTAATCTTGTTCAAAATATTGCATTTTGGAGGTTAAACAACGTATTTTGATCTTCTTGGCTCAAGATTGCTCTGAGAAGAAATCATTTTTAACTAAAACCAACGAGTGTTTTTACAGTTCTTGAGTACGTTAGCGTGGCAAAATGTATAACTGGTCGAATAGCATTCGACTTTTTAATGATTAATGAATAAAATCCGATATAAATGAGGAAGTTTCGACACCTATCCCATTTTTTCAGTGGCTCCGATTATGGACATCACCCCCCCCGTGTTATAGGTATTGATATTTACATTTATGGAGCAATATTTTTTATTTGATAATTAGCTATTTCTCAATGTGTTGCTTTTGTGAAGTTTACATGCAGCACTCATAGGTGGTAGTATCAAAACAATTTTTCCACGTTAAATAAAGACAAGGTTTCTTTCAGGACATCACTGAGGTAACCATTCGATTCCTCAAATGTCCGAAAAAAAAAAGGATCGGGAATTGTGCCGGATTAGATGGTTTGGTTGGCTAAAGATATCAATGCCAAAGGTCGAACTGTTGAAATTAAATGAAAAAGTTGAACAAAAAATACCTGATCAAGAATGAGAATACTTTAGCCACACGTGACAGAAAAATTCAGCAACACAAAAACCATTTGACTAATGTCAATGAACCTTTACCCAAAGTTTTACTTGGGTGACATCAATTGGACCTATGAAATACAGATGAGTTGTTAAAGCCCATTATGTACCTCACGTACAGGTATTGCCTTTTTCATATTAAGGGGGAAAGAAGGGACACACGAAATAAACTGTAAGAGATTGTTGAGGACTATTATCAAAATTTTAAGCCAATTTACTGTTCAATGAATTGCGAGATTAGCTGATACAATAAACAAAGAATCAAACACGACCTCCTGGCGCCGAAAACGTAATTTGAGCTGACAACTTAGGTTTTAGACGGCCTTCAATTTGAGTATGCTCGTCACATATAATTGCACAACGTGTTTATTCTTGCTAAATCTACAGACAACCTTTTTACCGTTATACACATTCAATTTTTTGCATCGGGTGCATATGTTAAGAAATTTAGGTTGTTAAAGCTTATTCAGAGAAGAATGCGGAGAGACATTTTAAAAAAAATCGAGCTTTTTTTTTTAATCATTTTTGTTAAACCAAATGACAATGCAATGGTTTTGTATTTGTACAAAAATTCCCACCGTTGTTCTGAAAAAAAAAACCTACTTAAAGTAATAAAGGTTAATGCATGATAGTTTTAGCCCGACTTCATTTATTATTTTTCTCACGTTATTTTCAAAAGATCATAAGTATAGAAAACAGGAATGAAAAGAGAAATAAGTTTACGAAACAGGAGGTATCGAGTCACTGAGAAGTTATAATTTGTTCATTTTTAAGTACGTGCGTTATTATATGTGTTAAAAGATTAAACAAAAAAAAAAAAAAAAAAAAAAAGCTGAGCTAAGCGACGAGAGTGGTTCGAATCGCGGCGACGCTACTATTCTCGCGGTGTCTTCTACGTGATATCATACAATTACGTTTATTTGAGTTGGTGTTGTTTGGTACATACAACTTTTTAAAAAAGTCACTTACTTCCTAAATTTGGTTTTTGTGTTATCTGATACATTATTTAAGGTTCATGTAAAGAGTTTAATGAACCAAATTTAATGCTGTTTCTATTTACAAAAAAAGATAGTTTGCCCAGCTCAACAATATATCAAATTGGAGTTGTAGATGAGTACAAGCAGTTATACGACATTAGAGGCCCCATCTTATAAAAGAAAAGCCAAACCATTATGGAAAAGGAATATTTTGTTCAAAAGGCCTTTTTGAAACAATCAATTTCCATTTATTTTGTCAACATACATGTCAACCCGGTTTAGTCTGTTTTTGCAATAGATGTTAGGTATGGCGCAACATTACACCATAATTTTGTGAATTATTTTCTGCGATTTATTTCAAATTATAGGTTTTTGAATACAATAATCTATAATGATTTACTATACGAGGGTAGATAAAAAATACGTGGACTTTTACTTTAACTTTGGAATTTCCCGACATAAATAATCGAAATTTTGTACACGTTTCTAACCATTTGATGTTGACATTATACTCAATCTACAAGAGTCTGCTCTGACTATTATGTAAAAAATTCAACATTTGATTTTCCTGGGTAGGTGATACCGGCGCAGCCCATTTTGTAACGTTACTTGCTAGTGTTACTACCCGTAATTTCCCCTCAATTTGGACCAAACCCTTCCAAACTCTGCTTTTTACGAATTGACGTAATCTGTTAGGATGTTTTAAATTTAAGCATAATCCAATCGGTAATTTCGAATTCAGAGTCAGTAAGCGAAGGGCAAGCGTCAATTTTTGAACTTCGAAATGACGGCACCGGCGCGGCTATAGGCAACTGGGCAATAATTAAGTTCTACTGGACCTAGCAATCGAGAGGTTAAAATGATAAAATATGCTAAAAGGTCTTCAAATGTAAGGAGATGCCTTCTTTTTGAATGGTTTAAAATGTTTGGTTTAGAATGGAGAGAGTTTCTGAAGGATGATACTCAGAGAATAGAAAACGTCTCCTCGACGTTTGATCTGTAATTGTCACAGACCAATATTAGTTCAGTATCTTAAAGACCCATTACACATTTAAGTTCGTCATTTTGGATCAGATGGATGTAAAAATAGCACTTATCCAAGGGATAGGCGACAACACATAAATGATGTTTATTGTTGAGTTGGGTATTTTGAAAAGTGCTGACTTTCAACGAAAGTTAACAATACCATAGCGTCATATTGACGTCATTACCGTGCGCCGGTATCAATTGACTACATATTTTAGAATTGTTGCTACCGGTGACTAACTAGTTGGATTTCATCCAAATTTACGCGAAAACAGAAAAAAATACCGAAATTTAATAACAGTACCGTTTGTTTTTCAAAGTTTGTCAAAATCAAAATGTTGGAACGAAAGTCTACGTAATTTTTTTATCCTCCTCGTATACGATCATTTTGTGAAATTGAAATTGATATATTTCTCAAGAACCTTACAGGTATATAAACTATTAAACTATTAAAGTCCATTTATGTTGTGATAACATACCATGCCTTTCATTTATCTAGACGTTAACAAATTTACAATGACATATATGACATATGTGTTTATGAAATAGGTCAAAATAAATTTATTGCATAACTGCGTTTTGGGTCCGATTTTTATACTAACGTTTGTAGTAGTACCTTGGTAGTACTTTAGACTGTACCTTGTTAAAATATGAGCCAATTTTATTCAACAGTCATGCATTTGCTTGTTCTGTTTAAAATAACCCTTTTCCACAATGTTTTGGTTATACGGCTTTAGCTATGACAATCTTACGTTGCTTAACTGTTAGTGCCAATAAGAAGCTTCAATTTGATATACAATAAACCTGGACATACTACTTTTTCGTGGCAAATGAAGTGCCCTAAGAATTTGGTCTCAAACACTTTACATGAACCTTAATGTAACTTGATTCCGCACGTTCTTCATTATTTAACAGTACCTTTAGAAGAGTAAAATATATAGTTCTCTGTGTTAATCACAACTGACTTATGAGACTTGCGTTTAAAAATAAGCATGCCCCCAGCTGGGCGGGGGGATAAAATGGTTGGCTGCTGTCCATGTAGTACATGGTAAAACCTCAAACAAATGGACCTGCCTGTTTGCCGTGGGCTGCGACCCGTAGTGCCTGATGGCGAGATCCTGGTGGTTGAGTGAGCTCAGGGATTGGCTAGGCCCTGTGTTGGGATAAACGGGAGGTCGAGCGGGCTCGACCCGATCAATCAGCTGGTCATGTCATTCCCTATGTTTTTTTCTACGAACTTGTCTTTAAGTGTTAAATAATAAACCACCGTTTTCCCTAATCAACGTTTTCACTTACGCCTTAAATGGCCTTGGCTCATGAGCCTATCGGGTAAATTTGGTGTACGATCGACACAATACTCATCAGTTAATTGAAACCGACTTTAATTTTATATTTCTATGTTCGTCGTGCATTTTACCTTTCTTTAATTTATCTTGAACCGACATGAGAGATTTGGATGACAGTAAAGGTTAATCAAACATGGAACGGAAGGAAGAAATGTCAAAATATAGTACTATATTTATAGATTCCTAGGAACTGTACGAAAACCTATCCAACTAACGGGTTTTAAACTTATTCACATACAATGTATATCATTTGAGGAAAGTGAAATGTTATTTTATTAAAATGATAGACAAAGTTTTTTAAAAGAACAAGTTTACGGGATTTAAAAACAACAACAGCAACACACATTACAAAAATTAAAAACGATAAATCTACATTCAGGAAGGTTAAATAGTCCGCTGGGTTTTATAAAGCATGAAATGATCTTTTTGATTGTCTTCGTTTTTTATACAAAGTTTATTCAATAGGCATCGACGGGAAGACAGTTTAGTATTTGCTTAGGTTTTAAATTCCGATCATTTATCCTTTTTCCTTAGGTTGCTGGAAACATATACAAAACGTATCGCTGAATCAGGTTACTACATATACATTTCTAATCATTTATACAATATGTAAAAAGGTATATGAGCAATGTATCGTTTTCCTATCTTATATCCCACAACAGATTCAATTTGAGAATATAAGTTTCATTTGATGTTATCAACTTTTACAAAAATATTTCCCATACACTTTGCATTGAACGAATTTTATTTATTGTTAAAGGTATTTAAACAAAATAGTATTCATATTTCATATTCAAGTAATGAATTCTAAGCAAAAGAGGTACTACAATGGGAACAAAATTTGTCAAGACTTACGCCTTGTTTGTGTTAGCATATACAGAATAATTGAATCGACTCCACAGTTCCATTTTTTCTAATACCATGTATATCACGAATAACTTGAAGCGGTTCTTATACAGTTGTTTTATAATTTGGCTTGGTCAAATGAAAGTACTACATGATTTGCACGACAAACTCAATCAACTAAATAAATATATTAAATTCTCAATCGATATTTGTCTACAAACCTTTCACTCTTTGGCTTTAACATCTCCAGACTTTCATTATACAAAACTTACTTTGCAGGCTCTTCAGAACTAGTTTGTTATAATTAACAAAATACTGAATCGCCATTAACCTGCATAACTTTTAGCCAACATAAAGATAATTGCAATAAAAAGACCATTCTAAATACATTATCAGGAACTATTTTGTCATCCATGGAACATTCATACCAAGATTTAGTAAAATTAATTCAATTGATCGACGGAAAAGAATTTTAGAATGTTCGAATTGAAAGTTGGCTTCGCCAAACTAATGGACTCATCAAAAACTCGTGACCAATCTAAGTGAAGGTGCACCTTTGGAACATTCGTGCTAAGTTTTATTGCAATTGGCCAAAAGGAATGGATAGGAGAAGATTTCTTCAACATTATAGGTAAAAATAAGCCCTGTATTGCCACGCTCATATCTTGGCGTCAATGAATTTTCTCTAACAATAGAAGTAAAGTGTCAACTAACGATCATCCAAGCCTAGTTTCATTGAATTCCGTTCAATGATCCGGGGGGAGAAAGTTTTTATAGTGAAAATTATTGCCACGCCGATGTTGTGGGCCAATTCAATTTTTTCGAACAACTTAAGAAGATAGACACCCAAGGATTGTTTATGCCAAGTCTCATTGAAATCGGCCCAATGGTTTTGGAGGAGAGTTTTCTTGAAGATTTTGTTGTAAAATAAGCCCCGCCTTGCCACGCCTATATTTGAGGGTCAATCCAAATCCTTGAAAAAAATTTATAACAGGGTCACCCAAGAGATTTTCATGCCAACTTTCATTAAATCTGGGCCAATAGTTTTGGACGAGAATATTCTTTAAGGTTTAATAGTGAAACCTAAGCTGTCCCGAAGCGGACTTCTGCCCCTATATGCTTGTCCACAATGAAAAGCCATTTTCCATCAGAAGGGCCATATGCCTTAACTCTGTAAAAAGTCATAGGACCGTTACCAAAATATTACTTGCACATCCCTGGCTGATACTGATCACACTTGTAAAGTTTCAAAAAATCCCTCTATCATGGAAATTTCTGCCAAGTTTCGTAAAAAACGCTCACCGACTGAGTAGGGAAAGATATTTATGCACGCACGGACGCTCGACTGACACATCGTCATTACTGTAGCTCGCTGCCTTCGGCTGTTCAGCTAAAAACTGGAATTTTTATCAGAATATCAAAATCCCGCGATTCGGTTGTTTCAACTGGGATGAAATTATGTATAATCTAAGCTAAATAAAAACTTTGGACAATGAAAATACAAAAACCAAAAAACCTCGCTTTACTTCACATGGTACGGGGAGTATATTTCATTCTAGATTGAATATAAGTGGATAGTAGTAGTATATTCATTTAGTATATTGGCAACCGGCCTGTATACAACATGTACAAAAATAACAATTTCACATACAATGCTGTCATGGTGATGTTCGAGATACCTTAGATATTGCTAAATTTCTTTTTTTCCGTGGTATAGAATATTAACATAGCAAGATTTCGTATTTTTGTCGTATTTTTGCTTGCCATTAAAAGATAGAATTTTTGTATATTTGGATTTATATAATACTTTTTGCTGATATGCTTAGTTCACAATTCATCATACAACGGACAAATTAACAAGAAATGAAATTCACATTCGACAAATGAATTACATTATAGGCAATATCTAAGATCTTTCACAATATTTATATGACGGCCTTTCTCTATTATAAAAGAATGAGCTAAGCTTCTGAATGACACTAACTTTTTCCTAAATTTGACGTTGTCAATTATATCTAAATAGGTTTCTGGTGAAAAACTGTGTTTAAAATTGAAGTAATAAATCAATTTACGTACTTGTTCTGTTACAATAACTGTACAGTGTTGGGTATATTGATCTATCAATCTTTTTCTATCAGCTTTCAAAAACTGGTTGGCATATGTGACTGCTTGCCTTTCCCAAATATAACCAAAACCATTGTATAAAGACTATTCCTCATTTTCGAAAACCAATTTTTAAAACCTCTTTCATCTAATACTTTTCAACATATAATAACATTTCCGGATGTAACGATCATTAGATGTGTTTAAAAGTTTTACCCAATTTTTCATACACCTTTTTGAAGTCTCAATGTAAATAGGATATCTACCACAATCTCCAAAAATTACATTATTAACAGAGTTCATTGGGGCATTCATGTAACGTTTACATGCATACACATGAATACGTTCAGAGCATTCAGGCTGATCAAGTCCTCAAATTTCCGAACCATACATAAGAATAGAGCTGATTTTAGAATAAAAAAGTTTGAAGAATGTTTTATGAGATAATGGTAAAACACTATGCAATCTTTTTAGTAAAGCAATAAAAAACCTTCTTACTTTTAGTTGCCATATACTCTGACATCTTAAAGTATGAAAGTTTACTTGTAAAATTCACAACAACATATACACAACTATTTACTACTTTTATTGGCTTATTTTTATAATACCATTTTTCATTTCTAGCTGTTCGCCCACCCTTTCTAAAGACAACTATTTTTGTTTTATCATTATTGACCTACAGTCGCATCTCACTACTAAATGTGTAGATCTTGATCTGCATCTGCAGACCAATAACTGTATCACTTGCTAATGCTACATCATCTTCAAACAAGAGAGAAAAAAGTTCAATTAGATCTGGAAAGAGATGAATTCCATTTGTTCTCATGGCAGATTCTAGTTCGTTAATAAATAGACAAAATAGAATAGGACTAAGTTTAGAACCTTGTCTGAGACCAACCGGACAATCACATGGCGCCGATAGCGCTCCACAGGTATTCTCTCGAACACATGCAGATACATTCTCGTAAATGATTTTAATTGACTTTAACAAATAACCCTTATTACCCAAACTTTCTAATATAGCAAATAATTTTGATCTGTCTACAGTATCAACTGCCTTTTTGTAATCAATGAAGGCCACATAAAGTTTCTTCCTTTTCATACTTAAATATTTGGAAATTATTGACTGCAAAATAAAGGCGTTATCAATAGTACTATATCCCTGGCGAAACCCACCTTGAGATTCACCTAAGATATTAAATGCATTTGCAAAGAATGTTAATCTTTTAGACAATTAACTTATATAAAGTTTACTTAATCCGTCTATCAAAGAAATACCTCTGTAGTTTTCAGGATCAGATATGACCCCTTTCTTGTGTAAAGATAATATTACGGATTTTGACCAACTAGTGGGAAATTCACCAGGTCTGAAAATTCTATTAAAAAGGATTCTGACATAAGGTAATAAAACGTACATACCATGTTGAAACTGTTCTACACTTTAATTTCCAGCATGACCTTTTTTGGATTTAGCTCATTAACAGCTTTCATAATTACATTGTCCGTAATTGGACTATAAAAAATTTCTGAAGAAAATTCCTTTTCTGCTGCCAATTCATTTGGATCATGCACTTCATTCGGACTTGCTAATAATTTATTATCAAAATCAAGTGAGGTATAAACACCTTTAAAATGGTTAAACCAATCATCTAATGATATAGAAACGCGTTGTTTATGTTTGACAATGATCTAATACAACTCCAAAAAACTTTCGAGTCATTCAAACTTTTTTCACTATCACTAACTGTATTTGGCTTATACACATTCTCTTTGGTTTGATAAAGTGTCTTGTAATTATTTCTTGATTCCAGGTAATTTTTAAATTTGATTCAGTTTTATTTCTTCTGTTTTCTCTTAGAGATCTGTTTTTAAATGTATTCGAGGAACAACATTTCTAGTCATACCACGAATGCTTTTATACCTTATTATGATTTTTCTTATGAATTTTTGCATGTTCACTGCATTGTATAACTATATTTTTAAACGAAGACACAACATCATTAATATTTGGTTCACCCCGTAACTTTTCATCCATAGAATCAAAGAAACCTTTTTCAAAAAACTCCATGAAATTGCGCTGATAGAAAGTAATATTGGTTTGATCAAATTTATAGACAGTTTTGCAACGTTAACAGGGTGTCCATCTAATACACTTTGACTTGCTAATGGATCAGGTGCACGATTTCCCAATAATTTTAAGCGTAGAGGCAAATGGTCACTGTTTGAGATACATTCTATATTGAAGTCGCAAATCATATTTAAAAGGTTTTCAAATACTACAAAATAATCTACAACATCCGTTAGCATTGATAAATGTAAAATCACCGACGTTTTTATCTGAACAGTATCGACCATTTACAATAAGAAAGGTAAAGTTATTACAAAAATTTACTCGGTCATTGCCTGATCGATTAATAACTGTATCCACATTACTTCTATGTTCCATGAAAAGTGCACTAACGGTAAAAAGATCCGACAATTCATGGAACTGAGAGATATCTGGAAGCAGTCAATTCTCTTGAAGTGACCATGTACGGGCGTTTATATCACCATAAATAGTTATTTTAGAATCAGCAAATTCATCATGGTAACACAAAAATAAACTTTCTAAAATTGAAATACCAGAAAATTCTTAATTGTTATAGAAATTTGACTTCTCTGGTGGGATATATACAGAAATCAAAATAGCGTCTTTATTTAAGGAAAAGATTTCTTTTTCAATTTCAATACAACTCCAAATTTAAAATCATCTGCCACTCGTGTAATGTACCTAGTTATACAATCTTTAACGAGTACTATTACACCACCGAGATTCCTAGCCCCTTCGTTGAAGACTTCGCTGGACAAACAAAAAATGCAAACCCTGGCAATGAATTAGTCAACACATCTATGCAATCTAGTTTCAACCATGTTTCCTGTAAACAAACAATATCAAAATCTTTTATATAATTGACAAAATCAGGATAAGTGATTTTCGAATATAAACAACAAATATTCCAAGACAAAATTGAAACAAATTCTGTTTTAGCCGATTTATTCGACTGGCTTCGGCCACACCCCTATTCCAAATCAGACTGCTGTGCTGGTTTAGATGCGAATGCATCTACATACATTCTATTTGAGTCATTAAGTTGACCGTAAACGGAAAGTAACTTTCGACCTGTAGCATCAATCTGTAGTCTGTAATTCTTAACATTTTTTTGAATTTCTCAACACATGCAACTTTTTTGAAGTACCCCTTTTTACCAGAATCATTCAAACGTTTAAGTTCAGTCCTTTCAAAACTCGTAAGAACGTTAGATACCCTACTATTTTTACGACGAAGGACATCCCTAACCTTAAAGACACTTTGTTTATATTCCACATTTGATAACTTGGCTATGACCATTCTAGGCTGATTATTTTAAGTTGTACCCACTCGTCTTGAAATGATAATAGGATCACGATCATAGTTCTCATGAGGATACGCATTCTCTCAGTATTTCATCTTTAACGTTCAATGTAAGTTCACCAACCGACTCATCAGGCTCTTCGTTTAACCCCAATACACGTATTTCATTTTGGTGTAATTCCCTTTCAATGAAGCTCAAACGATCCTTCAATACATCGATTTCATCACATTTCCTCTCAAAGTTATATGAAAGGGCTGCCATATCATTCTCCAATGTATCGTTAGCTTGACCTACATTTTGGACTTTGCCACCAAATTCAGAAATTTTAGATTCTAAACCAGATTGTTTTAATTCCATCTTGATAACCTGCGAGTTTATTGCTGCGACATCGTTTTTAATAGAAACAATTTCTAATTTAACAGCTGACATTTCACCGATAACAAAGCCGGCGTGTATTTACTGATTAATCCACGTTTTTTTCCAGCTAACACCCGGTTTTGGCCTTTAATGTACGTCATTAACGACCCCAAAATGTACATTTTATGCAATTAGTCTTTCTTGCTTTTTGTACAAATTGCGTCCGTTCTTTTTACCAAGGAATGGTATTACAAATTTAACCTTGGTAACATCATAATTATTTGATGATACTTGCCGAAACTTGTCAAAAGTTCCCGTCACTACAAGAGCAACTTTTTAAAAGATAACTCTAAATGCAATTTAAACGAAATTAGTCTGATTTTGAAATATATTTGATGAGACAACCTTGACTTTGGCCAGCATATCGCAGGTAAGATTTTAGATGTTTGTTTGTAAAATTATTTAAATGATAAGGATGTCCTTCGTTACAAGAGAAAGCTTTATTAGTCTTTTTTTTACTATTTTTGCAGTTTATTTTTTTTATTTTTTTTTAAACTCAACTTTGAAGGCTGAAAACATGTATGTAGAATAACTACTACAAAGAGTTTTTTAATTCAACGATGTTATTTCTTATAGATTTTTAACCTTATATGCCATCTCTCTACTACTTTCTTTTTCAATAACAGCCATAATCTCAAAATTTTCGAAATTAAAGACTTGCTTTTTTTCAACATCAAAAGAATGTTTTATCAATAATAGTAACCGATCTCATAAGTACGAAATATATCATGGTCTTTTCTTCTTCTCAACGTCGTACTTAAATAGTTCTTTTAGTAAAAAGGTAGAGTACGGTATCACTTTGTTTAATGCTTTTCAGAGTTTATCAATGAATTACGGTAGATTATCAATTTGATACATTCAAAACCAACGCCATACAAGTAAAATAACAAAAAAGCTTATACCCTGATTTCGTTCATTTCGGTTATTCTATCTGAGGTCATCTAAGCTGAACAAACGTAATGTCATACTTAATAACGCAAAGAAATAAAGCTCTTAAAAGAGCGCTGAAATTAACTCTGTCCCATTTTTTTTTTAGCACCACTGGACTATATTAAACGGGGCTATTGTCCTGACCTGGTGTCCGTTGTGAGTGCGTGCGTCCGTGCGTGCATCCGTCCCTCCGATAACTGTTTCTTTAAACAACTTCTCTGAAAGCACTGGGCTGATTTCTATGGAACTTTATAATCATATTCCTTTGGTAAGCCTTTTTCAAAAATTTTCGCGATATTTTGATTGGCCTATAAATATGGGTGTGGTAGGGCGGCGCTTATTTTGAGGCGGAAATCTTTGAACGACATCTCCTGCATCACTGGGCTGATTTCAATGAAACTTAACCAGAATGTTCCTTGGGTGATCCTTTTCAAAAACTGTTTGCAAAACTTTTATTGGTCCATAAATATGGGTGCGGCAGGGCGGGGCTTATTTGAAACCGAAATCTTTGAAGGACATCTCCTCCTGATCCACCTGGCCAATTTAAAAAAAACTTTACATGATTGTAACTTAGGTACCCTTGTCAATAATAGTTCGCGAAATTTTGACTGGCCTATCAACATGGGCATGGAAGGGCGGGTCTTATTTAGTGCCAGAAATATTTCGACGACGTCTCCTTTTGAAAAACTGGGCCGATTTCATGGAGGCATTACCAGAATAATTCTTGAGTAACCCTTTACAAAAACTGTTCTTTGATTGGTCCTTAAATATGGGTTGGAAGGGCGAAACCCATTTTCGGTCTCTTCGGGAATGAATGGGTTGACAGGGCCTATTATGACTTAAAATTCTTGGAATAATATCACTTCTTCAGAAATTATGCACATGTGAATGAAACTTTGCCAGACAGTTACTTGGATTAGATCCACTGGACCAAAATAGTTCAGATAAGCGATCAAGGACCATTGTAACCATCTTGTTTCTTTGTAGTCTGTTAAGACTTTTTGGAATTTTGATCAATCAAAGTCAAAATTGTCAGGTAAAAGGTGAAATAAAAGTTTATTTTACAATTTGAGTTTAATAAATGCGATTTTTTCGAGTGAAATATAAATAAGCGTCTTTTGTGTAATGTTACGTGTTTGTTCACTTCTGATAGCTTTTGAGTAAGTTTCAATTTAGAAAAAGTCAGAATTCCTGCTGTATGATGGTGACTATCATAACCTTCTATTTTCAATATCTCTCTTTCAAATCTCGAGATGTTTTAGCCAGTGGAGTGATACAGGCCCCTTGGCCTCTTGTTTACATTTTGCCACATTTATGCATTAATGAAATGAAATAATCGTTTGTTTTACTAGTTAGATCGATTGATATAAAACTTAAAAGTTTCGTGTTTAAGAGTGTTCAGATTCACATATCTATCGATATTGTATTGTAGAAGAAATTCTGTGAATACTTCAGAGAAAAAATTCCTTGTCGATAATTTATTAAATTATCAACCAAGTTCATTCTGTTTCATCACAGACTTTTTTGATGTTGTTCTTGAAATTAAAGACAAGACTCGTATTTATCACAACTTTGTAAGTTAATGTTTGATTAAGCAATTATTATAAGAAACGCCTCAATTTATATACACCGTGAATGCAAAATTATCACAAGGTGCAGAATCTGGAAGATTTATATCACAAAAACTCAAACCTAGTATAATAAAAGAACCACTATTTCTTCTTGTTTTGATAAAACTATCATCCTTTTGCGTGATATTTCCTATGGCTTAACGTCCAATTACTATTTCATTAAAAATGCTTTTCAATATAAATTGGTAGATGGGTTTCAATAAAGCAAAGCAAAAAAAAAAAAAAAAAAAAAAAAAAAAAAAATCCCCTTTTCTTTGACTTTAAAGCTTTTCATATGTGTTTCCTAAGGTATTGGTAAATTGAATTTTATGCTTTCTAGATATGATCGCTTTTTATAAAAAACTTCAAAATAATGGCTGTCGGTCATTGAAATAAATGGATAATAATGGGGTCCGCTTGAATCCCGAATTTTCGCAGGGGGTTGGCCGCATCAAGGTTCCCGTTACGATAGAATACAGACTGGTTTAACGGCGAGTTTCAAATTGAAATCTGTGGTTTTGACCATTCATGCATACATTGATGATAAAAAGAATATAGGTAAGTATAAATTGCTCGCGATAATGTTAACATTTAGACGGTTGTATCGATATTTTCTATGGGTAGTGCAGGTTACTTATCGAATATGTTAACTTCCTGAAAAGAGCCTGATATAATATAATTAAAATACCGTGACGTATGTAAATGACTGCGATGGCTCAGTGGATACGCATGCTAGACTGTCGACTGATTGTTACCAAAACGCTCCCGGTTCGTATCCTGTCATCGCCAGATTTTGTTATTGTTGTTTTTCTCGAGAAAATTAGGTTTTATACATCATCGAATACACGCAGATAAATTTCTTTTCTATGTGTTTCTTTATTTTTTAGATATGTATCATAGGATTAAATATACAGGATTATACCGCTCGGAGAAAGCTTTATCGATTCTATGCGACAAAATATCGAATTATGAAACAATCGCATTTGGTCTACAATTGTTTAAATTTTGAATCTTCGAATAGTGAAATCGCAGTTTCAGCCTATATCTAAACTGGCCTTTATATTCATCCCCACGGTGAAGTAAGTATAGTATATAGTTTTTCAATCTTAACATAACATAACATATATTTTGTTGAAGTAATATAGACCAACGGCCCAGTTTACAAACATGAAATTACGAATATTGTTATCCAAAGAATACAAATAGCATTTGAAGCATTTTCAAAATTAGCACAACATTTAACATAATTTTTTTTTAAAAAAAATATGCCGTTAAATGTAAAAATTGAAAAAGTTGATTTTTATGTTGCAATGCAGAATCGAACTCGGTCCGCTTGGACAAAATTCTGTCATCCTTATCCACTCGACTACGCCACTCCGATAAACTACTGCATGTTTTTTCAAGACAGCCAATTGACATGAACACTGTTTTCAATAACATGGATTGATCCAGTGTTTATATACAATATAGCGGTTATCGCGTGAGCTTAATAGTTCACACTTTTGCTTTGACGTTTCTGACAAACATTGCCTAGGGATGGCGTTACTTGCTTTGATGTGCAGATGAAACGCAACACTTTTTTAAATTAGCTTAACCCGTTTTCAAACTGTTTCGACATCAGGCTTGAGCAAAAAGTCTCAAACATTCGAAAAATAAGTAAGTTCATTAATCGTACCAAAGTAACTGTAGCCTACAATCGTCGTATAGCTCAAAAACGACATTGGAAGGGATGGATTGGTCGAGTTCGTGGAGATTTGGCTACGTTTACAGACGGGTACGATTGAACAACGAAATCAAAACGCACGCGTTGAATTCCAGGTTAATTAACTTTGCAAGAAGCCATGTGTTCAAGAAATGAACTCATTTTTTTATTCACAAATCTGAAATATTTATCGCGGAAGACAAACGCTTAAAAGACCCGCCCCTACCCAGTCTATTATGTTTCAATTATCCACAAAAAGTTCCATTGCATTTTATCGTTATATTTTAAGATTTTTTGAATGAAAAAGGTTATTTCAGTGGATGAAAAATTGTTGCTTTTTAATTTAACTTATTCATATAATAATCAAGTCCAAAAGGTTTGAAGATTTAAAGCTTAAATTAATTATTATCCGTGATTCTTATCTTTTACTAAAACTTGTTTAGCATATGCTAATTAGACAAGTTCCCTTTGGTTGTAACACGCAGATTCTTGAGTACATGTATAGCAATTTCAGTTTAACATGACTCACGAAAATAAACTTTGGGATAGTGACATGGTATAACAAATTTTCAGATCAAATGCTGCCCAAACCTTCTTTATTAGGTAAGCAATATGTTTGTTTTTAACGTCGAAAATGGGAAGATTTTGAATGGTATAAAACGTATATATTTGCAGTTTTTTCCATTTATTTAAGTCAACAATTAAAACATACATACGGAGCACATATTTACATCGTCTTTTCTAGGTTTTTCTTTTTATTTTTAATAACAAAACCGGATTACAACATCATATAAATTATTGTGCCAAGAATAATTCAGCTTTTCTTTCATCATAAAAATATTATCTAGACATATGATAACTTTACTTTAAGTCATTTATATACAAAGGATTTCTGCTTATTAATTAAAATATCAGAGGCAGTTATCGTTTGTCCCAATTAAAAAAGGTTAATAAAAAATACATGCAATTTTATTGGAACTTTCAGGTCAGACATAGATTGTGTCAACTGACTTTTTTCGCAAGTAGTAAGCACTAAAATAATCTATCTTATCTAATAGCATTTCTTTAGTTTTTATCAATCAAAATCTTACTAGAACAAATATAATCATTGATTTTAATCCGTTATATATTATGAATTCTATTTCAGTGTTCACCCACAATCATAATTAATGCAGAATTGAAAAAGAATTCAATTTAGGACCTCTGCAATTAAGTGGAGACAATAACCTATTCTTAGGACAAGATATTTTTCTCAAATTTTAGGATAGCTCATGGATTGACCCATACCTGTAGAAAAGGAGAGCATCTGGCATAACAAATTAGGAAATGAATCTTTCCGATTATCAACATCTTGTTGCCGAAACAGACCTACGTTCTTGTCTTGTAAATTTATCATAAAGAGACCTCGTTTCGAGAGGGTTTCCAAATAAATTATAATATGGCATACTTGACCCGTGTGACTCTTAGACGATTGTTATTTTTGCAGTTCCGTGAAATAGGCGGATAACGCTATCTTTACTTACTAACTGAGCTAAAACGAAGAAAGAAAGACAATTATTTTGTATCAGAGAAAAATATGTTTACCTTTATAAATAAAGATAGTCCGTCACACAAAATAGACTAGCCCGAAGTTCGTAAAGTATGTACACTTAAGAGTTAGAATGTCTCATGACAGAATTCCTTTTCGTAGAACATTAATTCAAACCAAGATTGTATTTAACATATCATCTTGCATGTAAACGATCAATTCAAATTAACTTAGAACTCGAGTAAAATAAAACTATTACGTATCTGTGTTACATCTGATCCTTTTCTTTGTATGAGTACCTCATTGTTATGCCCATGCTTTGCAATGGGTCATTAAATATGAATCTAGGGTATTCATGAGTATGCTCCCAAAAGGTTTATAATTTTACATGCACTCTAAAGGGTTTTGAAAGTAACCTTCTTACACATCATGTGATTTAAACAAATACCAAAAATACCCTTCACTTGATAGGAGTCAAGAAGGAAGTGCGTAAGTTTTCAACCATTTAGGGTCATGCAATACATAGTTTTTGTTTGAATTGGCTGTGCAACTGTTTCCAACAGTTCCTATTTATATAAAAGTAAATTAGGACATTTAAAAAGTTATAGGTAATTTATAAAGAAAAATCATTCCTGATAAACCTATGCTGGAGTTGATACCAGCTTTTCAATTATTTGCCAAAGAGACTTTCTTTGTAACCATTCTCCTCCCGCCTTATGAATCGCACAATTTCTCCCTTACTCATGATGTAGCTGGTATATACTAAAGAGCAATACGCTAAAATCATCTTCACCGAGTCTGCGAAAAGCCACAGCATATGTAAAAATACTATAGGTGTGAACTAAATCTACAATAAATGATATAAATTATGAAAAGCTTATTGTTTCATATATATAGTTTCTTGTCTCCCTATATTGATATCTGTTTTTTTATATAAATATATATAATTAATTATTCTAACACTGTAAGAACTGTATTTTGACCTATCTCTTGGTATATATATTACTTGTTTTTGTTTGGTTCTTTATCGTAATATATATTAAAATTCCAAGTAAACTAGAGCAAAAAATATATAGATTATAATATAAAAAATTTACTATAAATCAATTTAAATAACGCGCCAACTGGTTTCCCTGCCCGGCAAAAGAATAAACACACACGACGATTTCAGACACCTTTGATAAAATATTTGAAAGGTAAATAAATATATTGTAGTTTTTTTTTTATCACAAAACGCGTTTGCCTTTCGATTAACCAGTAGCCCGTGTAACATCATTACGCGTTTGATGATAAACAAACTACTGTGCATTAATTCGCTTATTAAATGATAAAATCAATGGTGTATTTTCTGAATATATATTCTTTTGGTACCTTTAAGGGCGGAGAACAAATATATTGATAAGCACATGGATGCAACACAAGTTGGGGCCGGAATTCCTTAAACTTAAGAAAATCAGTTGTAGCCGAGTCAATACTTGTTTAGTCTTAAAAATCGAAAGGCAAAAATATAAAATAGAAAAAAAAACACTTGCAAAATGAAACAAAAATATCTTTTCTTGGTTCAACTTTACTTTAAAATTAAATTTAACAGGAAACACAAACGCACAAAATATATTACTCATCAATATAATACATGTAGCTTTATTTTTTTAATCAGAGAAAGACAAGTTTAAACTAGTGTGCCTTTTATATTCAGGATTTTACTACCGTGTTTAAACTTGAATTTACCACGTGATATCTTCTGTTCTTTACAATGCCCTCCTTGCAAGACCAATTCAATAGCATAATCAAATTCTGTAATTCAATCGATGAAAAGACGTTAGAAATTCTACACAGTCAGTTGGTAGAAATCATCGTGTCAACCATCTTTTGCTTGTGTTAATTATGGCAATCATGCATAATATGAGGCAGATAAAACTTTTTAGTTCCATAGCATGTATTATACTTATTATTTTAATCTTTTACTGGAATGCAATCCACATGTTTGTTAGAGGTAAGATTTTTATTTAAGTTCAAATAATTGACAGGCGCATCAAAATATTAAAACCTGCTGACTTCTATCTCATTTAGGCAAATATTCTCTCAAAGGCAAGGATAAACCATAGAACTTTTAAATTTCCAAAACGTGGTATAAAATTGAAATTAATAGAAAATTGATCTTGACAAACCATAAAAACGGAGAGTGAGGCGACAATTCCTTCCAGCATTTTCCTTTTATCTACATGTTGATTATCGTAAACCTTTTTTTGATGATCAGCTAATGGCTCGCATTTAGGATGTAGTACCGTTTTGGAAAACAGGATAAGTCCTTCTTAAGTTTTAGGGAAGGATATATAAACAGAGCGACATCGTGATTGCATTGAGAATAAATTAAGTTATTGTGACCTTTTATATTCAATGTTACAATTCGCTGGCGTAAAACGCATTTATGAAATCAAAATTTACATATTACTTTTTTCGCAATAAAATTAATTTGTCATGTGTTTTACTGTGTACACAGATAGATCTACCCACTAATTATATTCAACACCATCTTTTGCTGGAACGTTAATGCTTTTGACGTCATAAAACCCAAATGCTAAATGGCGCGTTTTGTCGATAAAATACCTCCAAAAAATGCAATAAAACTATTTCACACCCAGAAAAGGAAAATAAAACAAATCTCAGAATTTTGATCAAGTTATAATGGATATAATTTCATTTTCGCGTTGTTGTGAACAGTAATAAAGTCTGATTGATTGATTGATTGAATGGGGTTTTACGCCGCTTTCAACATTATTTCAGTTATATCGCGGCGGCCGGAGCACCAAACAATGGATTCCTGGTATTTCTCACGCCAGTACTACCATTACATCCTTTCCTAGCCTCCGACTGCTATTTCACATAGGTTTACGATTATTACCCATTGGTGAAAGACAAACGTCGGAAAGGATATTTGCCGCCACCGGGGATCGAACCCACGACTTCCAGATTGGAAGTCTTATGCCTAACCAACTGCGCTATGGTGGCGGCAGTAATAAAGTCTGATTTGATTCTCGAATTCAACCTTTTAATATATAACTCCTCCTACATCAGACTTTATTCATGGACATATCAACGCAAAAATGATTTTTTTCATGATTGTAATTCAAAAATGAAATTAGTTTCACGGTACTTCAAAATCTAGTCACATAACGTAATTAACAATAAAATCAATTTGCTTTTTTTTGTTTTATTTTCGTGGAGATATGAAAATACATCCTATACAAAGCGAATTCAATCAAGTTTTTTTTTTGTTTCAAAGCTCATTCGAGACACAAATATCATCTTCATTTCTTTAATTCAAAACCTTGAAACAAAAATATTACAATTTTTCAAATGGAGACAACTGTTTTATCAAACTGCTTGATGTTAAAAGCATACTTAATAGTTGCGTGCTCAAAGTCTTTTGCAATGAAATTATGAATACTTCTTAACCTGCCAATCAAACGTATTTGACCGACGAAATTAAATTTTAGATTATCAATGGATGATATGGAAATAATAATAATAATAATAATAATAATAATAATAATAATAATAATAATAATAAGAGAAAAATAAATTTATTCACTTTTGAAACGAGCAGATGTTATTAGCGGTGTTGTTCCTTCATTATTTCAATTTAAGGGCTGTGAAACTAACTATGCGATTATAATTTTATCTTTTTTTCTAATGTAATAGAACACTTATATTTCATTACAAGTAGTACTAAGTATCATTTTATAGAATGAACTCAAACTTCCGTCAGCGCTCGATTATATCCGCACAGAAACTCTAATTTATTTCGATGAACGTCTGTGAAGTACAAAGGTAACGACGACATCCCGTAAAAGGGGTAAATTACGGTAAAAAATATCTAACCCTTGGGCTTTCGGTTATATGTTTTTTCATTCATTTTTTTAATAAACATTATCATTGTTTTATTATCATGAGTTTTTGTTTACAGCCACAATAAATTAAAACTGTCTTCACCAAGGCTCTTGAATCCTGGTTGGCTATAAAATGAATTTTATACCTCATTGAAAACTTGCATTTAGTACGTAGCAATTTCCTTAACTTCAGCACAAAGTTGTCCCAATAAAAAAATTGAGTAATCACAACATTGCTGGTTTATTAGATTAAATTACATGTATAAGGAATGCAGAGGTTATATTCTAAAACTTAATCTTACCTGAATATGAATCCGTTACGCATATTTTTTAATTTACATTTGTACCTCCATTTATGAGTGGAAATCAATATATTCTCCTCATCTCATGGTTGATGTTAAGTAATGCAATGTCTACTTGTTCTTGTAAAGGTAAAAATACGATAAAAAAGGAGTCGATTGAACATTTTATAATTTATGAAAGTTTGTGCAAGTTTTTTTGGTGGTGCGTTTTCATTGCGCTTGAGTATAAATATATGGTATTGTAAAGTAGACATACAGATATCATTATCAGGAGAAAAAGAAACATTATATTCACTTATATATTATAAATCAAGAGAAAAATAAAACAACGGAAAAATAACTTTATTCACTTTTGAAACGAGCAGATCTAAATAGCGGTGTCGTTCCTTCATTATTTCAATTTAAGAGCTGTGAAATATTATATAAAGTATATGTTCATTAGCGTTCAACTATTGAAGATCATGTGAAACCGGTTGAGTTATTTCAAATCTATTATATGTAATTGGCAGGTTCCTTCAACTTTCTTTTCTCCCCGATATTTATATCCGTATTGTTTATATATATATGTTTATATATATAAACAAAATAAAATATATAATATATAATATATATAGATACTTTAAAAAACAGTAATTCAGATTCGCTTACAGTGTCTTTTGCACTACAAGAAAGAGGCACACAAATGCTCCATTTCCAATTACGATTTCATTAGAAATTCGTATTTTAATTTTTTTCGCAATTTTGAAACAATTTGCATTGATCATATATACAAAAGATGTAATAGAAAATTTGCTATGCATAATATTTTCAGTGAACCACGGCAGTTAGTTCCTTTCGGAAAAGATGCTTGTAAAAGTTATGCTCTTATAATCAAAATTGAAAAACAAACAAACAAACAATCGTTAGTAATTAACAGGTATGAATCTAGAGACTATCTAAACTTTGTGCATTTTCCGAATATTCATGAGATCAAAAGAAAGATTTAATGAGTGCCAGGTCATGGACGTTATACCTCGTTGGTTTTAAGAACAACAATGAAAACAATTGATACGAATGGACGCCGATGAAAGAAATTTCATGTGATAGTATATTCTAAAGTAAATGCACGTTACAAGTTAAGGAAAATTATAACAACCTGTATTTTTAGCTTATGAATAAAGAAGCGTTTCATTAGATTGTTCAATGATGAACATTCAATCGTATTTTCATATCACTAAAGCATGGCCATATGAGAAAAAAAATTGTTTAACTCTTAAAAAGTCATATGTGCTACAACATCGGCACCTGATTTAAGGTTGCAATGCACTCTGGCCTCCCGACTGCATAAACCGAAAGTGGGTATTCGTTTATTTTACGGCTCTTTTTGTGCGTTGTTTAAAAAGATCGATTTTCATAAGATTCTATTTATTGAAATGAATAAAGGTGAAACAATGATAGTAAAATATTATAACTTAACTTCTTTTCAACATTTGATATCAATTGAATGGGTTTATCATTGGATTTAACAATAAAACACGTTACATAAGTGTTAATTATGAGGGGTCACTATAAAAAAAACGAAAAACTTTCTTATTAGCATGGAAAGGTATGCTGATTCTTTACCAAATAAAGGAAAACTATGGTTTTAAACATATCGGAAAGTAAGAAAAAAAACATTGCCTAATTTGATCAAAAGTTTTTGCGGCATTCCCCCCTTTTAATTACAAAAAATACTGCATTTTTAACTTTTGAAGGCACATTAAGCAAATTGAATTGGTCATAGAGAAGTTTTCGTGGCAACAGCACTTGTATACAAGTATAAGGTCTATCAACATGAATGTGTTTCATAGTTATGAACTGGTTCACAGTTTATACTAGACATAAAATGAAAACAAACGATTTTCTGAAAAATGGCCATTACCTCTCACATCATATGTGAACAAGAAAAAAAAATTACCGGGCGGAAAAAATGACGCCATGTTTCCATTGCTACTTTAAGCGTGGAATAAGTGGCGATAATTTTTGACTCTTACATTTTAAGCTGCAAATCTCGGTCTAGTTATATAAGCTCCCATATATCGCTAAAGTATATAAATAAAACACGTACCTAAAACTGATTTTGTTGAGAGAATTTTCATAAAAAATGAATCTCAAACCTTTCTGAATTTAATTAAGGATCCCATAATTACTTGATAAAAAAACAACAACAAAAAAAAATAGAGAGTGAGAAATATCAGTTATTAATAAAATTGCGCGCCAAATTTATTGTACATCATTGAAATTTTCTTTACCCTACTTTTCAGTTTATTCGTGTGTATGTGTTATATGGCAACCATGAAAAATTAATTAAGCTAAATTTGTACATCATTGAAATTGTCATTACCATACTTTTCAGTTTATTCGTATGTGCTGTATTGCAATCATTAAAAAATATTAAAGTTAACATTTGAGAGAATGAATTTGTTTTTTAAGGTATTCATTTAATGTATTTCAAATAGTTTAATCATTTCTATTTTAGTTGAACTCAAAACATTTTCATGGCTTTTAACTTTAAAGACATAGCGACATCTTAGAAGATTCAAAAGTTTTTACTTTTTTGTCAGGTAATATTTTTTCAATGAAGTCAATGTCATTTTAACCCTTGTGATGTCGAATCAAATTTCTTGACAAAATCACATTTTAACCAAAAACCCTTAAGAGCTGAAAGTATTAATTGTGAGTCAACAGGTCTCTTTAAAATATAATATGTTAACAATTTTTTTTATATTTTAATTGGTTAAGAAAAAAAGTACATGTCGCATAGACTTTGGTAAAAGTGTGCAGCCTGATTTATGTCTATATCTTCTACTAACGGAGGAATAGTCAGAGATCAGCATGAAAGAGTTTATTCACACCGCTATGGGGATTGCTGTATATTAAATGATTTTTGGTACTTGCTCTTTTCAGACTACATTCATCTCTCTAAGCCTTACTGCATTATCAAACTGATATCAATGCAAACTTGACCCACATATAAACGTATTCACTGACTCTGGCGTTAATAAAGGGGCACTTATCTTAAACTGATAAACCAACGTTAGGAAAAATTTAGGTCCAGTAAAGGTCTTTATTGCATTTTACTTTTATCGCCAAGTGAACATATTTAAAAAAAAACAGCCTATATTTGATACATCCGCACCTAAAACATATATGAGAAGCATTTCAACAAATGAATCTTCTGGGGATATTTGTTTTCAATTATTAAAGTTGCTTGCACTAGGTCAAGGGAAATGTCCCGTGACTACAAAGAGAGTAAATGATCAAGATTTAGCTTTGTTAGTGAATTCCGTTTTAGAGACAGATGAACCGAATGCATAAAACAACGTTATAGAAAATAAGTGATGAACTATTACATGCTATGAAAAAGACATCTTATGAATAAAGGTGTCAGAAAGACTGCAAAAACAATAAATGACTTCATAAAAAGGTTGCAAAAACAATCATAACTCAAATGCAATATCCTTGAAATTTTTTATTCGAAATGAAGGCGAAAATAACCAACCTGGACTAACATTAAAGGAAAATGTGCAAAGATGGACAAATGAGCAGAAATTAATACCACGCTGATAAAATCAAGAAAAGAGTGTATGAATGATTGAAAAATCACGCACCGGGATTATTCGTGATACGGGGGCTGGCACACAATTTTATGTTTTTATATAATACTTTGAAATGTGGTAAACTGTTTTGTGTAACTAATCTGAAAAATAAATGTATAGAGCTTTTAATATATAAATCATCTCACTTTACTTTAATAGAAAACAAAATATATGTCCTTCGTATACCGACATTCATAACAAAAAAATGATATTTGATTTACAACATATCAAATATAATCAAGTTTCCATACGAAGATTCAACTAAGTTAGTCTACACAAGATACAATTTCTTATAGAATAAAATATCAATAATAAAGAACTATTAAAATGGAAAATCAATTTTAAGATTAATGCAGCATCTGCAACGTAATTTGTTCATAAATAAGATATGCAAATTGATTTCTAAAATAATTATTGAACAATTATCCAATAATCAGTCATGGTAGTTTATAATAACAGTTATCGTGCAATTATGACCCACCTAATTAAAATGATTCTAAACAATGATTCGAAATGACAAGGATTGAACTCCCACATATTTAAGAGAGATGAAGGCGGCCGGGTAGCTCAGTTGACAGAGTCGTCGCGCACGGTAATGCTTAGCATTTAAAATCACACGTCTCCCGCTAATTTATATCTGCTATTTCTTTTAAACCTGTCAGTCCATTTAAATATTTTTTATACTTAATTAACCACAAGAAAGCATACTTTTGAAGTCATTTGTTATGTAAGTTGAGAAAATAAAATTTCCGTTTAACTACGTTTCTTTGGTCACTTAACTCTGTAATTAGTATGTAAAACGTAACAAATTAGGTGTGGATAGTTCCAGGAAAAAATGTGGAGAATCTTAAGATTTACGCAAGACGATTAACGCAAGAAGTCCCATCATGTTAGTAGGTTAAAGGAAATTGCAGTCAGTAAATTAACAAACAATTGATATAGATTTGTTTAACGACCCATAAAATGTAAAACGTCAAGTTTTAGCGAAATTGTGGCGTGAAAAAGGCAACGTATTCTCATTTTCTTTATCAATAATAGATGAAATTTTGTGAAATTTCGAAATGAAAATATTTGTTTCTACTTTCAGTTAATGTGGTTAATAATAACAATACGTAAAAAATGTGTGTTGATACAATTCCCCCATACACAAATTTTATAGGCGGTTTCCAAAATGTCTCGCTACCGCATTTCATTATCCAAATGATGACAATAATGCATTTTGCATTTTTGAAATATTTTTTTTTCGTACAATCACTTGAAATTTCTTGTAGAAATACCTTTTAAAAATAGAAATATCAAAAAACGTATTGTCTTAACGTAAAATTACGTTATTACATTGCGCACTGTGCAGCTTGAGATAAAATGTTTTAATGCTTATATTGATAATTTGTTTACCAGAAAAATATAAAAAACAACTTTTTAAGAACCGTGTTAGACATACTACCATTTAAACAGGCCACGCGATTTAACACATTTACACCATTTTGAAAAACGATAGTTTCATGATTTATTTGCATAAATACTTGATCTTTTTATCTGAAAGACAGTGACATCTCCTTTGCACACGAACATTTTTTTGGTATTCAATCTTTTAAAACGTTTGATTAATCAACTTTGGATAGCCATTTTTCGTAATTGTGTGTTTTTCGTTTTTTAGTGATCCCTTTTATATATGGTTCTACTAAAGTTATTGCTTGTAAATTTTTCACATGCTTCTTTATGACCCTCAAATCATATATTGGACAAAATATTCATTACTTTGATATTCATTTAATTAATATTCAAATGGCGACATCGATTTCTCATTATTATCCAGTACTGGGATAAGTCGAGCTTCGCTGTTCTTCGCCAGCTTCTATGAGAATATTTGGCCCAATCTAGACTTCGTCCGAGAATTCATCAAGATAACTTATCTACATAATTTACAAGCCTTTCTAAAATTTGACCCTAGGACTTCGATTTTGACCAAATTTGACACGATTTCTTAATGTCTGAGCTTTCCTCAAAATAATCTGTGTGACCAATATTATTACTGTTTGAGTAAGAAGAAAATGAGAGAAGATTAATTCAACAATTTGTTCTTGAACAATTTGTTCGTTAATCGAACGAATGTTTACACCGACAAAATATACCATTTTACCGGATATAGCCGCGATTTGAGCACCTCTAAATCCAAAATATGTACAAACTGCTTAATTGGATCTCCATCTAGGTCTTGGGTCTTGTATCATATCTAGGAGAAATCCTATCCAAGGGATATTTAGCTTTTAAAGTTGATTTCCAAAGTTTACGGAAAAAGCCGAGTGTTGTTCCGTTTGGGGGAAGGTAATTCGGTTAAATAGTTCCATGAAAAATTTAACCAAATTATACAAAGGGACTACTTTGGTGAAAAATAAAATTGCAAAATAATTTGGTGTTAACCATGAAGGACTACTTCCATATTAAAATCTCATCCTTAAAAATTACCACGCGGATTTGTTTACCTCACCTTGGTGTTCTGCAACTATATGTTTTCAAAATTCGGAAACAGGTAGATCTTTCACTGCTGTAAAAGGTAGATTTTTATGATATTTTCGTGTTATCATATTATAAACATGGGATAGATAGTGTAGAAACGGCAAAGTGTCATGTTTTGCTTAAGCTACGGTCACATTTACAGCAATTATCGTAGTAAGTCGTACTTCATTTTAACGTAGGCAAGCCGTGTCACTAATACGATTAACTAAGTTGAAGTAGGATAAAGTACATTTAACAAAGGTACCATCGAACAGTTTCCATAGAAAGAAGTACATGCAGGTAGGAACAACTACGAAGAACTAAGTAAAAATAAGAAGTTGAATTAGATTAATTATTAATTTTAATTAATGGAAAGGCGTCATTTATCTATTTCCCAAGCCTTGATATCTCTTGTTAGTCATTCTATAGATAACAATCACGATCTTTAAAAATATCATAAGGTTTAAAACCCAGCATTTCTATCAGTGACCTTCGGGTATTAAAATCAATTTGTTGTAAAAACACGCGAGTTTCCAACCATTGATTTCAAGTGCACTCCATGATAAGATTTTCTCAATTTCACCGATTCTGATCGTACTCTGAACGTAGTCTAACCCCACTGTTTCCCAACTTGCTCGTAGCTTTAATTTGGACAGATGTTTATTAAACGGTCTTTACGATAAACTAGGGTAAACGATACGTTCTAATTCGGCAAAAGTACGATTCAACAAGATCTTACTTCTTTGAACTACATTCAAACTACGAAAGAAAATCCCTTTTCACCGTAGGGATTTTGAACATGTCCAAGATTTGTGCGGCCACTACGGTAGGATTATACTGTAGAAGAACGAGCAGTCCACGGGCAACTAGGTTAATCTACGCAGTCTACGGTAAGGTACGTTGTAGTGCGGTTTTATTTCACTACGTCGAGATTAAGTTTACAACGTGCAATGTGACAGCAATATTTTACAACGTACTTTTTCCCTACCTATCCGTGGACAAAAATCAAATACACGTACTGCAATAGTAGTGAATCGCTAGTATCGGGGACAAACGTTTACGATATCATAGCAGTCTACTACGGTTAGTTTACGGACAAGCATAGATCACTTACTGTGACAGTACGGCAAAATTAGGGACAAAATAGCGTACTATAACTCGAATAGACTTTTGAACATGTTGTACAATATCCAAGACACTACGGTCAAACTCACGAGTTTGCACTACGTTACTCACTATGCTTAAGCACGACTTACTTCGACTTAGCTACGTGAATTTCACGACTGACTACGTTGATGCATAACTACGACCAACCACGTTAATTAACGTAAATGTGACCAAGCCTTTACATGAAGAAAGTTTATCCGGTGGTGGCCGTGAAAACCGAACAAAGCGACCTTGCGAGCTTTGTTCGGTTTTATCGGCCCCACCGGATAAACTTTCTTCATGCAAGTAAAACCAAGCTTATCAAAACTTTGAAGGGTTTTATTTTTAATGAGCATAACGAATCCACCGAAACAAAGTTTGCTTACAGCCCAAAACTCTATCGTCCCCCGCCATTGTCGGACTACACGTTTACCGAATCGCTGCATTTACCGAAATCGACCACCTAATTGTACCGTCTCAGTTTACCCAACTGCAAGAACTGTATTTTCAAAAGTTGGGAGCAGAAGTCTACCAAGCCGGCCAGATTAAAGTGGGTATACACCTAGAGCACCAAAGCAGTGTTTCCATGCATATTTCTGCATAACATTCAATATAAAGTAAATTCGTCTCTGTAAATTTTCCTCCACTTAAACGCTGGAAAATTTCTTAAATGTAATTCATTTCAATTAATCGTCTCTAATTTCTCTTCCGCGAAACCCTTAAGCCTTGGTCACATTATAACGTTAATTACGTAGTTGGTCGTAGTTATGCATCAACGCAGTCAGCCGTAAAATTCACGTAGCTGAGCGTATACTGCGCAGTAAGTCGAAGTAAGCCGTGCTTACACGTAGTGAGTCACGTAGTGCAAACTTGCGAGTTTGACCGTAGTGTTTTGGATATTGTAAAAAAAGTTCAAAAGTCCATTCACGGTAAAGTACGTCATTCTGTCCCTAATTTGGCCGTACTGTCACAGTAGTTGATCCCTGCTTATCCGTAAATCAACCGTAGTAGCACGCTATGATATCGTAAACGTTTATCCCCGATACTACGGTTAACCAAGGTTGAACTAGCGATTCACTACTTTTGCAGTACGTGTATCTGATTTTTGTCTACGGTTAGGTAGGGGAAAAGTACGTTGTTAAAAATCGCGGTCACATTTCAAGTTGTAAACTTAATCTCAGCGTAGTGAAAGAATGCCGTACTAAAACGTACCCTGCCGTATAATGCGTAGTTTAACCTAGTCACCCGTGGACTGAACATTCTTCTACCGTATAATCCTACCGTAGTGGCCACACAAATCTTGGGTGTGTTCAAAATCAATACGATGAAAACGTATTTTCTGTCGTAGTTTGAATGTAGTTCAGCGTAGTCAGACCTTGTTGAATCGTACTCTTGCCGAATTAGAACGTATCCGATGAAATTGATAAATCTACTCATGAAGCGCACGTGAAATCGATGGTTTGAATCTCGCGTGTTTTTACAACAAATCAATTATAATACCAGAAGGTGACTGATAGAAATGCTACGTTTTAAACCTTATGATATATCTAAAGATCTTTATTCTTATCTATAGAATGACAAAAAAGAGATATCAGGACTTTGGAAATAAATAAATATCGATTTTCCATTAATTAGAATTGATAATTAATCTAATTAAACTTCCAATTTTTACGCAGTTCTTCGCAGTTGTTCCTACTCGCACGTACTTCGTTCTACAGAAACTGTACGATGGTACCTTTGTTAAATGTACTTTGTCTTTCTTCAACTTAGTTAATCGTATTGCTGACACGGCTTGCCTACGGTAAAATGGAGTACGACTTACTACGATAATTGCCGTAAATGTGACCATAGCATAAAGGTGTCGCCCATCTAGTATATACTGTCTGGGGTGTATTCATTTTTTTCTTCTGCCGTTTGGCAATAGTAATTGTCTCAATCCATCATTCCGTCACTAAACATGTCCGGAATATATCTCCTCAAGTATAATCAAATCGCTAAAAGAGGCAAGGTGACATTTGCAGACATGCACTCCAATTTTTTAAAATCTTTTTAGCAATGCTTTTTTAGGCGAGGGAAACAAAGGTTTCCATTTACAGTTACGAATCGTAAGCCACATTTAGAACTCATTTCAAAGGAAAAATGCCAAACGGTATGCACATTATATAGCGCTAATAACAACTAATTCCTAAAGTATAGATTACTACGCCCGATATCGATTTGCGATTTTCAGGCTACGGGGTTGTCTCCTTTGGCCTGCTAAACCAGGCAAAAAACTATCAACTTTTAAATTTTTTAGGTGGATAGATATCATGGAGAAGAATTGCAGTGCACAAGAACTGCAACTCTTGCTTGCATAATTTTAGAGTTAGTGGTTTGATTAGGCTTCAGTTTACTATCAAGCTTTCATGACATGGGATGGACATGTCCGACATAGCTCTTGTTTTTCTTAAATATGACTATTGAAATATGACACTTTCAATATTCGTCGAGATCTCATTAAGACAATCAGTCTTACTAATTAACGGATTAATTCAGGAAAGAATACTGCTTCTATGGTGAACCCATGACATAGTTTTTGACCCAACAAAACCTGTTTTAAAACTTGAAAAAGCTTATTTCATCAAGCCAATCATTCCAAAAATGTTATCACATTTGATCCTTCTTGACCAAATTTCGAATACGACCGCGTCCTCGTTAAGGCAAATCTGATTGAAAAGAGGACCATGATACACCCGAGTCTCTTTGACCCCTGGGATATCACATCAATTAAATAGGCAGATCTGATATCAAAAAGAATGCTTTCAACAAAGATTTTGGTGCAATTGTTTCCTGCAGTTTTTGGTAAAAAGGATATGCCTTGACACAGACTTTATTTGAACAAAGGCATATGTAGTAAAACTAAAGTGAAAAAAATCTTTATCAAGGCCCCTTGTACTGAGAAATGGCAGGGGATCTTTTCAAATATCTATAGGCTTCATCTTTGTGACCTTATACATATTCCGACCAAATTTCACACAGTTTGGGTCACACAATGCCTCTCTAGAGTAAAGAAGAAAGTTGTCATTAAGGCCCTATTTCTCGTGATATGGCACAGATCCTTCCCATTTTCAAAAAGGATTATCCTTGTGTTCTTACGGACATTCTGACAAAGTTTCATGGGGATTGCGTCAAATATGTGGTCTCTAGAGTGCAAACAAAAAATGTCATTAAGGCCCCTTTTCCCGTGATATGGCATGGATCCTTCCCATTTTTAATAGGGTTCATTCATGTGACCTGACCACATTCTGACCAATTTTCATGAAGATTGGGCCATATTTGTGGTCTCTACAGTGTAAACAAGAAAAAGATCATCAGGGCCATTTTCTCGTGATATGGCATGGATCCTTCCCATTTTCAATAGGGTTCATTCTTGTTACCTGACTAACATTCTAACCAAGTTTAATGAAGACTGGATCCTTTTTGTGGCCTCTAGATTGTAAATACTTAAATTGTTGACGCATGACGATCACAAAAGCTCACCTTGAGCACGATCTGCTCAGGTGAGTTAAAAATGAGTAGAAAATTGCCTCTAAAGCTTTTTTAGTTGAGCCTTCACATTTATTCTGCCCCTTTTTACCCAATTTCGTACTAGACGGAGAATTCATGTAGCAAATCTTTGTGGTCAATTTTCAGTTGATGGGAAAAAATGTGGCCTTTAGAGCATAAACAGTGAAAATCTTGACAACAGCCAACGGAAATCAAACAATCAAAAAAGTTCATTTTGAGCAATAGGTCCTCAAATAAGCTTGAAAAAAATCAAATAAAATCACAATGATTACGCATAATAGATGATTGTATGGTGTTACGTTTTTGTACTGTTATGTTTTTTTAAGTCTTATTATTATTTAAAAGTCAGTTTCCATAAAAACGTACAAGTCTTTTTCCAATGTTCATTTTTTTAAACAAAAAAAAGTTAAACACATAAAAAAAAATGATATTTGAATTATTCGTATTTGTGTCATTAAAAATATGTATCTTTATTCAGCTTAATCACGAATGAAAAGTACAAATCAAATGAACATTAAAATTACAGACTGATATAAATATTCAACTCTAGTGAAACAAAATAGTACATATCAGATCTGAACACGTGCATGTCGTATTGCGAAACAATACAGGAGTCCCCCACCGGATAACGAGATCTCTAGATCTATAACTGTATACAAAATTTGAAGCTGCTAGCTCATTAGGTTTTGAACAAAATGCCCCAAACAAAATTATAAGAGTAAAAACAACCAATGTAAAAAACTCCAAAAGTGGGCGGAGAAGACTGATTCTGGTACATGCTACTTGTCCTCAATGAGATCTATAAGTGTAGCAAGTTTGAAGTTTCTAGCACTTATGGTTTAGAAGATATGTTCCGGACAAAAATGTAAAGGTAAAAACAACAAAGGGCAATAACTCAAAAAGTGGGTGTGGCAGAGTAACAGTTCTTGTACATGACAATTTTCCTCAAGGAGATCTATACGTGTACAAAGTTTAAAGTTGCTAGCATTTATAGTTTAGGAGATATGATCCGGACAAGAATGTACTACTAAAAACAACAAAGGGCAATAACTCAAAAAGTTGACATGGCAGAGTAACAGTTCTTGTACACGACACTTGTCCCCGATAAGATCTATCAGTGTGCAAAGTTTGAAGTTGCCAGCACTTATGGTTTAGGAGATATGATCCGAACAAAAATGTAAGGGTAAAAACAACAAAGGGCAATAACTCAAAAAGTGGGCGTGGCAGAATAACAGTTCTTAAACATGACACTTGTCCTCAATAAGATTTATAAGTGTACCAAGCTTGAAGTTGCTAGCACTTATATTTTGGAGATATGAAGAATGTAAGGCTAAAAACAACAAAGGGCAATAACTCAAAAAGTGGGTGTTGCAGAGTTATGGATCTTGAACATGACACCTCTCCTTAATGAGATCTATAAGTGTACAAAGTTTGAAGTTGCTAGCACACATATTTTTGGAGATATGTTCCGGACAAGAATGTAAGGGTAAAAACAACAAAGGGCAATAACTCAAAAAGTGGGCGTGGCAGAGTAACGGTTCTTGAACATGAACTTCTCCTCAATGAGATCTATGAGTGTACCAAGTTTGAAGTTGCTAGCACATATGGTTTAGAAATTATAGCCCGGACAAAAGTGTGACGGACAGACGGACGGACGGACGGACAGACGGAATCGAGCAAAGCTATAGTCCCCCAACCGGTAACCGGTGGGAGACTTATAAGTTCCAAGGCATTTGAGCCACCAACGTCATCTCAAGAGAGCACATAAGATTTTCCTAGATTTGATCCCGTGACCTAGTTCTTGACGATGTCATCATTGCATCCCAGAAATGATGTAGCTAAGATCGAGAAATTAAAGCCAGCCATATGGCTATTTGAGGGCTTGCAAGATTTTTTCTAAAATTCTACCACGAGTCCTAATTTTTTACCTTCCTGATCCTATTTCATATTTGTCCCGGGGCTGAAAATAACAAATATTCAGTCCAAGTTTCAAGATATTTGGCCAAAGTTTTAGCCTCTAGAGTGCACACAAGGTTTTTACAGGTAATGATCCATTGACCCGGATTTGAACCCATTTGACGCAATTTTGAAATAGTCAAATTTATCACGTAGACAAACATTCTGAACTAGTTTTAAGGTTATTGACAAAATATGGCTTCTAAAATACACACAAAGGTTAAGATCTAACCCCGTGACCTTGTTTTTGACTCACTTTACTCAAAATCGAACTCGTCCGAGATAGTCATGTAGTCAAACAGTCTGACAAAGATTCAAGACATTTTGGCCAAATTTATGGTCTATACTATGGAATGCGCAAAAGTTTCATTAAAGATTGGACCACGATAGCTAGTTTTTGACTCAACTTGACCTAATTTTAAACATTTCAGATATTTTGGCTAAAATGTCACTTCTAGTATTATAGCATTAAAGTGTGCACGCAAGATTTCAATGGACGACCAGTCGACCGGATGCCGGACAAAGCTAGATTACACATGCTCATCATAGACAGCAAATAGAGATCACAACAGGGTTTTTCTAAAATTTGATCGCGTCATTAAGATATTGAGACCCCTTGGCCCATTGTCGTACTTGTCCGAGATATTATAAACATTCTAAAGTCTAAGTTTAAAGATTTTTGCTCAAAATATATTGCCTTAAGAATGAACATAATTTTACTATGATTCGATCCCTTTAACCTAGTATTTGACTCCACTTGACCAAATTCAAGCTTAAAACATATGAAAATGAAACAAAGTGTAAACACATACACGGGAAAGGAATAAATCATTTTTTTACGATAAGTTTTAGAGAAAAACATATTCACCGGCAAAATCCTGATAAAGCAGCGGATATCATTCAATGAAAGATTTAAAAAAAAATCTTTGGCATAACATATGACCTGAAAAGATTTTATGACTAAGCCTTAAGGCTTGGTCACATTTACGTTAAATCACGTGGGTGGCCGTGGTTACGCATCAACGTACTTAGGCGTAAAATTCACGTAGCTGAGCGTATACTGCGCAGTAAGTCGAAGTAAGCCATGCTTACGCGTAGTGAGTAACGCAGTGCAAACTCTTAAGTTTGACCGTAGTGCCTTGGATATTGTAAAAATTGTTCAAAACTCTAACCACGGTAAAGTACGTTATTGTGTCCCTTATTTGGCCGTACTGTCACAGTAGTTGATCCCTGCTTATCCGTGAATTAACCGTAGTAGCACGCTATGATATCGTAAACGTTTGTCCCCGTTACTACGGTTAACCAAAGTCAAACTAGCGATTCAGTACTCTTGCAGTACGTGTATCCGATCTTTGACCACGATTAGGTAGGGAAAAAGTACGTTGTAAAAAATCGCGGTCACATTTCACGTTGTAAACTTAATTTCGACGTAGCGAAAGAATGCCGTACTACAACGTACCCTACCGTAGACTGTGTAGTTAATCCTAGTCGACCGTGGACTGGACGTTCTTCTACCGTATAATCCTACCGTAGTGGCTGCACAAAATCCCTACGGTGTAAAAGGACTTTCTGTCGTAGTTTGAAAGTAGTTCAACGTAGTAAGATCTTGTTGAATTGTACTCTTGCCGAATTAGAACGTATTTTCACCCTAGTTTACCGTACAAACCGTTGAATAAACATCTGTCCAAGTTAATGCTACGACCAAGCAGGGATACAGTGGGGTCGGACTACGTTCAGAGTACGAAAAGATTAGGTGAAATTGATAAAATATAATCACGAAGTGCACGTGAAATCAATGGTTTGAAACTCGCGTGTTTTAATTGATTATAATACCCGAACGTGACTGATTGAAATGCTAGGTTTTAAACCTTATGATATACTTAAAGATCGTGATCCTTATCTACAGAATGAAAAACAAGAGATAGCAGGGCTCGGGAAACAAATAAATTGCAATTTTCCATTAATTAGAATTGATAATTAATCTAATGAAACGTCTTATTTTTACGTAGTTCTTCGTAGTTGTTCGTACTCGAACGTACTTCTTTCAACGGAAAACTGTTCGATAGTACCTTTGTTAAATGTACTAGAATGAAGTACGACTTACTACGATAATTGCCGTAAATGTGACCATAACTTTAGCCTCTAGTGAGAAAAGTTGGGCTAATTTAATAAAACTTTGTAAGGATTTTAATTCTATCTCAAAGATTATACTAGTTTAGAAATATTTCAAAAAGAGACCTTAGAGGGTCCGTATCGCTCTTCTGGTTTTATTATATTCCAACTGTCATGAAATAAACTTACTCTGTTTGTTAACAACCCTTTGATGTCTCTTTGGAACTACTCTAGTTTTTCAAGGACAATTTTAGTAAAGAGTAACTAATACCAAAATACTGTGATATAAGCCCACATTATTGGGAGGAGAAGATTTGTTTTGAAGTTCAAATTGAAAATAAGCCCCGCCTTGTCCTCATTTTGGCTCATCAAAAAGTCATGAACAATTAAAGCCATGACATATAAGAGATATTTATGCCACTTTTATAGAAATTGCCAAAAATGAGTGGGGAGAGAAGTTAAAAGTTAAAATAGGCCCCGCCCCGCCACGCCAACATTTCGTCAATTAAAAGTTCTATATATTCAAGTAGAGGGTTCCAAGGAACATATGTGCCAAGTTTCATTGAATTCAACCTTATGATTTTGTATGAGAAACTACTTAAAGATTTTAAAGTGAAAAAAAGCCCTGACCTTCCACGCCCATATTTGGGAGTCAATCGAAATTTCCTTTAACAATTTAAGTTAAGGGTCACCAAATGAACAACCATACAAAGTTTCATTGAAATCAGCCCAGTGGTTCGGGAGTAGAATATTTTATAATTTTTCAAGTGTAATAACCCAAGCTCTGCCAATCCTATTTTTGGAGGTAACTCAAAATTTCAAATTACATAATAATTTAGATAAAGGGTAACCAAAAAAGCAGCCATGCCAAGTTTAATTAAAATCGTCCCGATGGTTTTATAGGAGGAGATTATTTCTTAATATAAGTGAATATAATCTGAAAATAAGCCCTGACGATCAAAATTGCTTAAACAATTAAGGTCAAAGGGTCACGAATAAGGGTCACCCTAGGAATATCCTTGCCAAGCTTCATTGTAATCGGCACAATGGTTTGGGAGATTTTTTAATGAGTTAAAAGTAAAAAAACCCCCAATCATTGATTGATTTTGAATGGAGTTTTATGCCACTTTCAACATTTTTTTCAGATTGAACGTGGGGGCTTGAGCACCTAACAATGGATTCCTGGTATTTCACTCACCAATACAAACATCACATTCTTTCCTAGCCTCCAGCTTCTATCTCACATAGGTCTACGATTATCAACCCATTTGTGAGAGACAAACATCCCTGCCAGGTTTAGAATTGATTGGCCCAATGTTTGAGGAGAGGATAATCTAAACTTTTGGGCATTCTTATTACCATGGAAACCAGAGTCTTTTGGTTAAATAATATTCTTTTTACGCCTTTGGTAGAGTTTCATCCAGGGAACATCCCTACCAAGTTTCAGTTTAATTGGCCTAGTGATTTAGAAGAAGGTGTTTTTCTAAGATTTGTGGCAATTTTCGGTCAGTTTGCAGCCTTTCAGTTACCATCGAAACGAGAGTTTCTGATGAAATTAAATTCTTAAAACCTTTGAAGAGCTGAACCCAAGAAACATCAAGTTTCAGCTTGATAGATTCTGAGGTTAAGATAAAGAAGTTTTTTTTCTTTTTTTTTTTTTTCTTTTTTTTTTTGCATTTTTTTGCCATGTGAATAAGAGTTTTTTTTGTATAGAATTACATTATCTTCAGCAAAGGAACATCCCTGCCAAGTTTCAGCTTGATAGGCCTTTCCAAAACTACAGGAAAAGGGTTATCGGGCCTGACTACTCTCCAGTGTATTTGAACAAGGCGACGGTCATCAATTGACTTTCGGGCTGCAAATTTCTGATTCAAAATGGCAGGGAAAAATCCTTTCGGGTCAGGATTAAAATTCCTTTCGGGTCAGGATTAAATAGAGACACTCAATACTGTACTGTATTTTTAGGATCTGTATTTCAGGCCTCCAGCCCATAGAATACATATTACAAATTCAATACAAATAAAGATTCAATAAGTATATTTTATTATCATTCAGCGTTTGCCTAAGAATGATTATTTTGGTTACGTCCCCCAGATGGTAAATTAACAATACAAGTGATTTGTGTATGGCGTATAATTTAATCAATGGGGTTCACGGGATTGTGTCATGGTGGTCAGGGGTCACAAAGGCATAAAAACACTCAGCCGTATAATGTAAAAGACAAAGATAGTTAGTAATCATCCAAATTAATACATCGAGGGTTCAACGCAAGACTTAAGTAGCTACATTTCTTCCAAAATTCATGTTTTTACATTTTTCAGCACATATGACCCTTTTACATAAACTGTTAAAGTCTTAAAACAAGCTTCTTTATATTTCAAGAGATATTCAATTATTGCAAAATGGTAGTACCTCAAATTGATATGTAAGTCAGTGTAAGACTGTATTATCTCAAGTTACTACACTCTTGCTCTATAAACATCCAGGTCGAGAAGGATAACTCTTTGCAATAAAGTAGTATCTCTTTAAAATGCACTGAAGTTGTATCTTTATAATCTATGATGTCATAAAATATTCCAGGTTGACATCATTTAATTTTGTCATCTGACTGTTGTTTGAAACTACCAAAAGTATCATTATTATTCAGACAAGACTCAATAAAGAAAAATGTCAATTTGAAAACTATACTATTGAAGAATATATTATTTTAAATCAAAACACTATTTGCAGATAATAAATCTCCACCAACTAGCTTTGCGGAAAAAATGAAAATTCATATCATGCTCAATTATTTTCCTACATGAAACTCAAAATAAACATTCAATGGCAGGCTTTGTCAGTTTGGATTGGATTTTAATTTTTGTCATTTATTTCTTTAATATCAATCAAGATTATTCAATTAACCTTTACTTAGGATTATACTCATTGTGTTAGATGAATTCTTATTGCTCAGAGTAGGCAAACTTTGCAAGATGAGCTTTTGTTGAATCTGAATTTAATTCAATTTGTCTTACCAGAAGTAAAATATCCCACTGTTTGAACTCCGGGGCCCACATTTTTATCTCCAGCGGTGTCTCTATTAAACTGTGTCATAATATTTGTCATGTCATTGACAAACCTTGAAAATTTTATGGAAAATCAGGGAAAGTTCCATTGTAAGACACAGGAGCGGGTTGTTATAAAATTTCTTTTTTAAAGGCTTGTGTTAGGAGCCCCACAATTTTGACAAATCTTTGAAGCAAAAGCTTCAAGAAACATAGTCCAAATGTTTGTTTGGTTACCCGAATGAACACTAATGATAACTGGACATACTATTGGAAGAGAAACAAGAAAAATGGCCTTAATAACTATTTCTTGTTTGTTTATTCTCTCTTAAGTGTTTTTATTCTAGGGGATCACATTTTTCGGTCCAATCTTTATGAAATTATTTTTTTACCATATTTTTTGTCAGTTCCAGGGATGAATACTTTTATAAACAAGAACGTTTGTGGAAAAAGCCTTAATTGAATCTTTTTTGTTTGTATTATAGGAGCTACAATTTGGATAAAACTTTATGGAACCTAATGTCAGAGTATTTGTATAATCCCAAGGGTGAAATCAAATATTTTTAAGATTGGAATTTTCGACCTAAATCATGGGATAAAGGACCTTAATGAAAATATATTTGTTTATACTCTAGGGGTAGCAATAAATGACCAAAATTTAATTAATATTTGTTGCTATACAGATATTCCCAATTAAAAATGGAATGGACTGCAAGATAAAAGACGCCTTATTGACAAGGTCTTTGTGAATAATTATGGTGCTATGTTGTTTGCAAATATATATATAAAGACTTTTAAAAAAGTATTAAAAGTACTATAGTTGAGGTTTTAGATTCAAAATGTACATGTATAAACAATTTTGACTCTTGTATTATACTTGTGTAAAAACGACAGATCAATTTTTTTTGTTTTTTTTTTTGTTCTAACATACTGTAAGCTTCATTAGAAACTTAAATGACCATGCAATGACCATCATCTCCCTGTTGATAATAATAGGTTGAATCATGGCTCTTCTTGTAAGCTAGCAGCCAACAAGGCAACGTCCAATTAAATATATTCAGCAGAGATTATCCAATTCATAAGCCACTTTTTCTCCATCTAAGAGACTAGTGGTTGTTGTTATCATGCTAGTTAATCTAATTCAAACATTACATAAAAATACCTCCACTGACACTCTGAATAATGTTGCTTTCTTTGAAATCCATGTCAAAGGAAAATTGAATTTAGCTGAAGCTAAAATTGATTATTAAAGCTATAGATTTGCTTGTTTGTATGGGTTTTAACATTACTATAACTATTACTATTATTAATATGAAAGTTATTTGTAGTGGTTAATGCACCTACTCATTGCTTTCTGTTTTTTCTCACACCAGTACACCTCACAACATTTTGTCTCATAAGCCCCCCCCCCCCCCCCCCCAAGCTGCCCTTTGAAACTTGAAGATGCACTTCATAATTTAACTATCGCATAAAATGATATGACTTGTGCAAATCTCATTGATATTATTAAAGTGCCATTATAAAACACTCTAGAAACATGTACAATTTAATGGAGCCAGGTGGTTACAAGAGCAACCATGACTTAGCATTCTGGTTTTTACAGACCGTATAAATTTATCAGAAAACATACAACCTCATTGAATCTTATTTACTTGAAATTGTTGAATGCTCACCAAGGTTATTGTCTAAAAGTGAATTATAAAGGTTATTTTTAGATAATAGTAAATATGAATTAACAAAGCACCTTACAAATTGTGCCAGTTAATGGGAATGGGTTTGTTGCATGAATTAAATGGAATTTTAATGATTCTGTTCATTTGAATACTTTGATTTCTATTGATCATGGTATTCTTGAAAATGCTTTTCAAAATGCGAATAACAATTATTATCATTATTTTTTTCTTGTTCCCAAAGGTTTCAGTGATGAATGTGCTTGTCAAAGACTAGAAGTAAACTTTATTGTAGTATTTAAACCAAAGAGACTTTGAATACTGTAGAATTTATGGTCATTTATCCTCGAATTAGAATTTATTATAATGGTCAAGACAAACCAAAATTGGCATACAATCATTAGAACTATGACCACTTTTCAAACATTGAATTTCTTAATACTTCAAATATTTTATTGTGAAAATTGTATTAAATGTACAGAAAATGAAAACCTTTTGAAAAGTTAAAATGCAATGTTTGAATAAATAACTGAGAAAAAAATCTATTTTTTTACAAGAAAGTGCCACACCTTTGTCAAGAATTAATGGACTGAGACTTAGAATGTATATGGCCTATGTATCACTGCTTAATACCATGTCTGCCTTTAAAGTTTGAATACACTAGATGCAGAGAAATTGAGGAGATAAATGTTTCCAATAAGGGGCCCCATCACTTTTGAATCTACCTGTGATGTCTGAATCTTCTTTAATTTCAAATAAATTGAATATTAAAGATTTTTGTTTGAGGAAATTGACCAGTCCTCTTTCAGAATTTCAACTACTTTTCGAAAATGAAAGATTTAGATTACATACAACAATGAAAAAAAATATTAATTGGGTAGACTTTTACCATTTAAGTTTACTATAAATTTAAAGAACATCTTGCTTAATATCTTGATAAGATTAAAGTATCGGGTTGCTACCGAGCTTTTTAAGAGGTCAAAAGTTTATCATACAATATTAAAATTACCATTTATTCCCTTGAATTGATATACTGATCAATTTTCAATATTGCCCCTCAAATTGTGTTAATAATATTGCTTATTAATAAGATGAGAAATACTTCATAGTGAATGAGCAATAAATTCATGCAAAATAATTATCTATACTACTGATAGTACAGGGGACCAATTTGTAATCCTATTAATCAAGTACTTTGGTATTTGCACAATTTGTAAGTTCTTGCACTAAACCAACATTTTTAAGTTTTTGAATAAGCTAGCACATTGTTAATGTGCTTTCATTTTGTCAATACTGTAGGACTGAAATAATGAAGTTAACGGAGTCACTTTTGTTAAGAAGTTGCTGTTCTAGTTTGACACAAAAAGATGATGATTTATCAAGCATGTTCAACATTAAAATGGGAGATAAAATTTGATAGAGCTATTATTTTCCCAGCCATTACCTAGTTGGTAGCGTGTTGGACTTCCTGAATAATGAGGTCCTGTGTTTGATCTTCTGTTGCAGCCAATAACCTTATAAACCATCTCCCATAGTTTATAATAAACCTATGTTGGAAGAGCAGCTAGAGGCTCTGAATGATATAAATGCTATTACTGGTATTAGAAATTATTGGAATCCATGGTTAGGAGCTCAACCCATTCAAATATGACTGAAAATACTGTTGATAATATGTGATAAACAAAATTCAGTTAAATACACCAGTAATAAATGTTGATTATAATATCCGATGCTTAACATCAAAATGACATGTCACCACAAGTACAGACAACATGCTAATTCTTTTTATATAAGTACGGGGGATGATCCAGAAGGATATTAATTTTCGCATTTCTGGCTAGTTCAGTATACAATTTAGTGAATATGCAGTTAAATAATTACGGAGAGCATACATGTTAATATTTTTGCAGAATTATCTTAAGCGGTTTAAGAATACGGTTACCATAGTAACATATGTATGCTTAGGCTGGGAAGCGTGAAAAAGTATTCTAATTTCATTAAATAAATCGAGTTTTCTGAAAGTTTTCTAAAATTTAAATTGAAATTAATTGGCTGGAATGAACTAGACGAAAATAGAAAATTATTTGTAATATTTAAAAGTTTGCCGTGAGACATTTTACGGACACAGACAAGTTTTAATGATACAGAATATTCGGCGAAAAATGACAAGAAGACATACCAAAATATAAAATCCGTTTTTTTTTCGAATTTGTCATGATCTTTGTTTTTAACCAACCCAAACATTTCAGATTATTTAGAAAAATGATAAAAAATTGCAGAAGAAAACGTTTCCTTTAGCTACCCCGGATATTCAAAGAGGGTCAGGCTTCATAGGAGGAATTAGAATGGTCTAATAGAGTTTCAACAAACGATTTTGTCTCAATGTATTCCCTATCATTTTCCCAAAAAATGGTCCTGTATCTTGGTGTCCACTTCACTAGATATACCATGCACATAGAAATTGTACACAAATTCGATTGCAAGTGGTATGTAGATAGTTTCTGCAAGTTAATGTACCAGACGCATAGATGCATGATAATTGATGAAGACTATGTAGAAGAGAGTTAATAATGACGTCGCATTTGACGTTCTTACTCCCCCGCCTTCGTGAGGGTCTCTCTCTTAATTAATGCACTTTATAGCCGCTATTGAACGTAAACATTTAAAAAAATTCCACGTTTATTACACAGATGATGATTTGAAAGACTGTACAATTTTTATCTTGATAGATAATTTCTCTTTAGATTTATAACCTCATTTTACGAACATTTGGATCAACCCTCGTATACTTTATCATTTCTGTCCAAAAAAAAAAAAAAAAAAAAAAAAAAAAAAGAAAAACATTAAAACATCTTAGTATCAAAACATATTAGAAATTAAGTATTGTTGGTTCTGAAACAAAATAGAAGAGAAAATGTCGCATAATGAACATTAAATTATTTCTGAAGCTTATGTGTGTCATACAAAGTTAAATATTTTAGTATTTTGTTTGCTTCTTTCTTAAATTTAATTTGACAATTTGCTCTTGTGTTGCATTAAGTATTAGAAACTACATTATTGCAATTGACTTTTGTCCAATTTTAGATAATTTTTCACTGCAAGACTAGTAATCCTTGAAAATAAGGTTGTTTTGGTGCAATATAGAAATAACTAACTGACTTACAAGTTTCTCATTGAATATAACTAATTTCTAATTCAATTACTTTTCAGTATGCTTTAGGTGTGAACAAGAAAATATATTTAGAATAAGGCTTTTGAAAAGATTGAAATGGAAAAATGATAATGTTTTTTCTCTTTCCTGTAAAATTACTAAAACAGAGTTACTATTGTCATGCGCTGAAATATCACAATGGGCTTGTTGACATGTAAATATTTACTTCTAATGCCGTATAAAAGACTTTTCTACTTTTTTAAAAATTGCCAATGTTAATGCATTTTACATTATTAGCTTTTATTTCGAGGGTTAACCATAAAGGTTCAAGATTATTTGTTAAAAAAATCTGTTCTGATTTGTTCAGCCTTTGGTCTAACCTAACCTCATATGAATCCATTATATCATCCAAATTCCTGCGTTATGGAAACGAACTCATACCCCATATATATAATGTTTGTTTTTATTTATCTCCGTGTTAATATTTGAAAAAAAAAAAAAAAAAAAAAAAAACAATTACGATTACGCAATGTCATATGTCACGTGTGCGATGTTTATTTAGCACACGTATTGTAACTTATGTCGTGGTTCACCGCTCTCTGATTCCGGTTGGGTCTCTTGTCCATCGAAAAGATTTCTCAGGCAGGAATGACTTGCGCGATTTGAATTTTAAACATCTTATGCACTACAAGACATCATAGGAAATAACTTTGCCAGGTTTCAGCCCATTCCCACTGAAAGTTTAGGAGAAGTTGTGCACACAAAAAATTGCTAACGGACGGACAGACGGACAAACAGACGACCGGGGTCAAAACATCATCCGACCCTTCAGGCCTTATGAAATGAATAATGATCATACATTTACTGAAATTATTATGTACGTTCGGTCACTTCAGCCATTTTCCATGAGTGCCTTATCATTAAAAATAAGCAGGGTATATCATTTGCATTCAGTGTTAAATGCATGCTCTGAGCTTAACCATATCTTTTTCACACTTAAATTTAATAAATATACAACAAAAGCAAAATGAAATTTTAAACAGAGCTGCAAGGGGTTCGTGCCGAAAAAAAAATGCTTTTGATTCTAAATGAATATTTCATACATGACCCTAATACCGAAAAGAATGTGAAACCAACTTTAACCTAGTCTAACCAATACGACGGTTTCAGTTCTCTTTTTACTTATTCTACATTATTCTATCACAAGCATAAACTTCGCTTTGGGTTTTCTAATAAGAATAAAAAATATCTTAATTTCATTTCATGATTAGACAACTTAAATACAAAAATGAAATATTTTAAACTGCGATTACGACGTCATCGTAGCAACTCGAACCATGTTTTTTATAGAATGTCAAAAAATAAATATTGAGTAGGCTACATATTGTATGACTTAAGGTTATTTAATTACAATTGGATTCTTATCCAAAAATACGAAATTAAATAAATAAAGGATCTAGGTAAAGATATGTACAAACAATGCACATTCTGTCAATAAACTTAAATAAAAACAAAAATTACAAAAAAAAAACTTTTTTAAAGAATTATGAGCGGCATTATCGTCTGCAAACAGACTGTCATCCGTGATCTTTCATTGCTTTCAAACAAGGGAAGTCACTCTAGCACTGACCTAGTAATAAAGGAGCATAATAATATTTCTAAAATTTTTGGAAATTTCGGCAATTTTCCATCCTTTCCGTTTCAATGGACAGCAGCGCTTTTGGTAAAATAAAATTATTTTAACAGCTTTTGAAGAGTTTCGCCCAAAGAGCAGCCTTCCAAAGTTTTAAATTGATTGGCTATTGATTTAGGAAGAGAAGATGCTTTAAGGATCTGTTGACGGACGGACGACGGACGGACGGTGAGTGATCACAAAAGCTCGCCTAGAGCACTTTGTGCCTAGGTATTTGTCTATATTCAATTGGAAAAACGGGAAAGGTAGTATCGATGATATTTATTCTGTATCTAAATTGGCCTGAATAATATTGCCAAATCCTCGTGTAAGATCAAAATGATGAGAAGGGATTCACCGACCATTTATTTTTACGTAATTATTGTGTTCTTCCTTCACTTTATAAGGATTTCAATAAATCTTATTGTAATCACCCCCTAAGAACTGTTACAACGGACAAATACCTCTGCATGAAAACATGTTAAGGATTCGCAATGAAAACAATCACGATTTCTGTACTCACGGAAAACAAAAACGCTACAACTTTCAAAATAATATCTTTTATCCATCGAATTTAAAAAAGACAAGTGTAGCTTTTACAGTCTGATATGATACCCCGCAAAATCATTTACTTTCATATCTTATCCTGCAAATAACTAGAACTTTGAAGATAAAAGGGAAATTAGAAGTAATGTGTGTCATTTTTCAAAGTAAAGGCATTATAAGCTTTTAGATTGCGTTTCATATTGGAAATTCATGCAATCTCAAACAATAATTCAAATTGAATAATTGGTATTATTTTTCCTCCCTATTATCACAACTGAAAATAAAAAAATCGAAAAAATATAATAAAATATATGTTACGGTGCATGACAGAGAGTGTTACAGTATAGTAACTACATCACTAATATAGGTTACAGATTCTTATGGAAAACATTTCCTATGTTTTATGTATTTGAATGGGATTTATTAGCTATTCTAGCTATGATTTCCTGTCTGTTCAAATGTCTTTCCGTCCGCCCGTCTGTTAACATACACTTATTTTCCCAAAAGAGTCCACAATCTCTTTCCGATTTACTTCAAACTTCCACGTAATGATTATACCAACATCAGAAGGAAACAACAAGAAAATTTGGTTACAAAATACTTGTTGTAGCGTTAGAGTCAGGGCGGTGAAGTATTAATGCAAAAAGAGCCTTATGATAATTGGTAAAATTATCCCGACCCTTGAACTCAAATTTAAGAACTGGTTCGATATCTTGTACAAGAAGTTCAAGAACTAGTTCTAGAACTGATTCAATAGCTAGTTCGACTGTTCTTGAATTGCCAATTCACGTTCTAGAACCAGTTCTTGAACTTTTTCGCAGGAAAGGAGGCGTTAGGGCGTCCCAGGCTTCGTGGACGTCATGTGGTTTTGATAAACTTAAAAACTATAATCAACTAGTAATTCGGCGGGTCTATCCTCCCAGAAAATATTTTAGATCAGATCATGGCTAGCTGATTTGACCTTTTTTGTACAAATCTCGGATATAGTTCAGAAGGTTTGATCGACTTTTCATAAAGACCGAATAAAGGTTCTTTTCCCTTCAATTCTCGTATTAACTTCAATGCAAATTAGTGTCCATTTTCAACCAAAATGCGAAACAGGACCTTCTTGTGCTTAGATTTATATTTTATCTTATAACTATACAAATATCCGTATGATAACATCCCGTATGATATTTTTTATGATATCACATAGTTATTTTTAGAACATGATATAATGTGGTTATTTTTAGAAACTTGCATTTCATTTAGAAACGCCGACGAAAACAAGACAAATATAAATTATAAGATAAATATAATACGTACTAAGTGTATTATATGAAAAAATATCAAACTCGGTTGTGAGAATTGATAATTGTCTCGGCAGAGCCTCGACAATTTTCAATTCTCCCAACCTCGTTAGATATTTTTTTTCATATAATATACTAAGTACGTATTATATATTTCAAATGATTTCACTTCAGGGTTATATTTTCCTTAGAATTTCAAAAGCAACTTAAATAACGCACTTGGCTGATGTTACCCATCTGTAACAGGTCTAGGTATAAAATAGGCACCACGACCCATTTATTACATTTTTTTGAAAACGGCAAATGGAAAATTTCATACTGGAGAAATGCTGACCGAACACCGTCATTTGAAGAAGAGATTTAAACCGATGATTTTGAGAATGTTCAATCCATTCCGATTTGGGGATTTTAAGCTTACACTTTCTTGACAAGATACCTTTCGTTTAAAGCAGGTTTTACGATGTTGATTAGACTACCCTGTATAGGCATTCGTATAATTAACATTTGAGAGTGCTTTCTTATCCTGAAGATAGACAGATATAATTGAACAGAAGGAAGGCATACTGTTTTTCATAAATTAAAAAAGGAGATCAGAGTGTTATTTTTAGATATATCGCATTAAATCAAGTTTTGGGACTTTTCTTCCCGTCTACCTCGTATTTCGCAAAACAGATCTAGGTATAAGGTAATTCGGATTTCGTTGCGCTTTCTTTTTGTGTTTTTTGAAAAACCTGGCGTCAAGAAAACGGGGGTTTTTGTATGCAATATCAATGACAGAGGTTGTAACGCTGTAGGGAAGATACTGTAACATACCAAAAGAATTATGCAGAGTTCGTAACATACTCATAAAATTGAAATAGTGCATATAAGTTTGGAAACAGAGGACATTCCTTTAGATAACGAGTATAATAGAGAAAACTAAGGTGTTTTAACGCCAAACATATAAAAAAAGTTTCAGTATCTCTTCTTTCTCTTCTAAAATTCTAAAAAGAAGTAGACGAAACACTGTTTTTCGATCAAATTTACATCAAAACTCTTTTTTACCGAAATATCAATATCAAAAATATTTCGATCGGGATTATTCTTATTCCCAGGAATGGAATAGGAATATATAAAAAAGTCTAACGTGTCTTCTGGATGTACAAATAATGTCGAAACCGACATGTATTCAAACAAATTAGCAGACGCCTTAACAGTTTTCATTGCGAATCATTAACATGTTTTCATGCAGAGGTATTTGTCCGTTGTAACAGTTCTTAGGGTGTGGTAATGCCTCATCATTTTTTTTCAAAATTAACCAACTTAAAATATGTTTTTAATGGAGTTGAATAGAAAAAATGCAAAGTAAAATGACATGCTAAGAATGAACGTTTTTAAAAATTAAAAAAACCGGATTCAATGAAACATATTTTTTAAATTTATTCCTTTCAACCTCTTTTGATGCTGTCGCAAACAAAGCTAAAAGAATATTTCAGTTATTTGAAAAGTACCTGCTTAGTTTCCTGATGAATGTCACTAGGTTTAGGAGAAATGTTTTAAAAACACCTTTTAGCTCTAAATCGTTCACATTGAGAATTTGGTGCTTTGTTAGGTTTGAATCGAGTTTTACACCGCTTTCAACAATCATTCAATTATATCGTGGCGCCTGGAGCACCCAGAAATGGATTCCTGACATTTCCCACGCCAGTCATACCATTACATCCTTTCCTAGCTTTCAGCTGCTATCTCACATAGATCTTCGATAATCAATCCTTATGTGGAAGACGAAAAGTCGGAAAGGGTACCGCCGTCGGGAATCGAACCCGGGACCTTTTGAATTATAATCCTTCGCGCAACCACTACTCTATGATTGCGGCTGCATTAGATGCTAAGATGAGCTAAAAGATTATGGATGGACTGTCAACTTAGAGGTCCCGGGTTCGATCCCCGACAGCGGCACTCAATCTTTCCGCCTATAAGCCTCACACCAATGGGTTGATAATCGCAGACCTATGCAGCTGGATGCTAGGAAAGGATGCAATGGTTGTACTGGTGAGAGAAATACCAGGAATCCATTGTTAGGTGCTCGAGCCGCCGCGATATAACTGAAGAAAAATTGAAATCGGCCTAAAACTCCATTAAATCAATTAATCAACTAATTTTATCGTTTTTAGATTATATGATTGATGTAGATATAGCTACCCTTTAGAATTTAAGTTTCGCACTTGAACAAGGGATTGACTAGGTAAGAGAAATGTCTAGCGATGCCTATTAAGCAGCCGACGGTGCCCAATTTGTAGCATTGTATCTGAATAATCATTTACAATTTTTCAAAGTCAATTGCAACAATACCAATTATTGATTACTAAAAGCTAGATTTAGACTTGAGGAGTTCTCTGCTTGTAGAACAGATGTTGAAATTACGTCATATGTTACACAGTTCAGCTACAAAATCACAACAAGAGCTACTTGTCTTAAACACAAAACTCCAACTTCATAGGAAAATTTTAGGCCTATGACATGTTAGGGCTATTTGGCTCTCTCTTTGTCGGTAACTACAAGGTCTAGAAACAATAAAAGATTTGAGCCTTAATTATTGCAAAAGTTTACTGCAAGTATATTTCATTAAAAATGATTTCTAGAGCCATGTAAATGTTGCAAGCATAAATCCTTCATTATGTTAAGTTGTTCCCTTACTCTAGAAGTATAGTCCACGTAATCAAAAGTGGAAAGAAGATCTATAGTACCGGGACATATTACATGCATTAAATATGAATGAAAAAGAAATTTGCAAAAATATTTGATTTGTTTTTATAGTGCACGAATTGAAAGATTAGCCGATCTTACACGTAAAATGAGAGCTAAATCTACTTCTGAAATGAAAAAGAAGACGGAATTTTGTGATAAATTACACTAAAACGCGTTATTCTGCACAAGGTTACTTCGAGCAACGTCATGACGTCATCGGCATAGACAACTACAAATATCCTGAAACTAATGGATTTTGATTTTTTAGTTCATTGGCTTTGAGATATTCATTATTTCTCGATAATCCGTAGAAAAATTAAAAAAAAAAATCGAATAATTTTGCTTGACGATCTTGTTTAACAGTGTATATGCACTTTGAAGCTATTACATTTCAAGGAACATGAATTTTACATCAAAAGTAAATATTTATTCAAATATTTAGAGGAAGGTGATAAAGATATAAGAAAAGAGAGAAGGAGAAAAAGAATACTGTCAAACAATATTCAAACGTTTTTTTTTTTGTTGTTGGTTAAATCTGTGAAAAATGAAAATTATTTCAAATTACAGTTACTATCTTTTCTTTCCACCAAGCGTGCAGTGTAAGAATTGTGATTATAATAGAGTTATAGAAGTATAGCTATAATAAGTAATAAGAGCAAAAATTGATTTAACATTTTTTTAATTATTAAGAATATTCGTTTTTATTTCAACAAAATGTGAACACAGCATTTAACCATATATTAAACCTAGCGTTTATATTGAGGAATAATTGAAAGAGTTAAAAAATGTGATGCAGAGGGTATTCACATGTGTCCTGAGAATTTACTGTTCGGTGTACTTTAATCAACGAATATCAATATCTTGCAGTCATGCCATGCCAACGGTGCCTATTCAGCATAGTTATACATGATGAGACATGTGTACAGGATCGTTTGGCGCTCAAAATTATTTCATACTTGATTTTATTCTATAATTCCGAGTATTTAGCTTTTTTAATATTTAATGTAAGGACCAGGTAAAAAAATCAATAAATACAGTTTACGAAGATATTCTTATCCGTTTCGGTGGACGTTTTTGCCTAGGTACTATCGTTATTCGTTGAACGTATCTTTCAAGGTTGTACAGAATATATGGAAGAAGATAAAGAAGATGAAATAAGACTACCACAGCTATTTGTACCAGCAGGGAAACGGTATGATGTCAAGGTATACAGATTTTTAGATTCTTCTGGAGATAGATTTTCGCTAAATAATATTATGTAACGTTTAAAATAAAATTTTAACATGAATAAGCCTTTATGAATTTAGTAACACTTTTCTGCTTCTTTAAAAAATCATTGGCAAGATTTAAGCAAGATTTACTAAATTCTTAGATTTTAATCGAATGAAAAGTTTATCTACGGGTGAGGTCGAATAAAACAAATTAAATCTACTATAAATCAATTGTTAGAAAACACAAATATGATTTCAAGTCTACTATGAAGGAAACAAAATAGTTTCCCGTATGTATTTTTGGTGTTCACCAAGATGTTTTTGCCAATAATAAAGATCTGGAATTATTTTTTTCATTTGTCATTTGTTGATCTGTTTAGTAGCTTTTCTACATTTGCGCAACCAAGATTGCTGCTAGACTAGCTTTGTACATTTATTTCCTTCTATTTACATTTGACCAATTAAAATCTCCAGAGCATAAATCTTGCTGGAACAGGTGACATTATTATCGACTCAAAAATATTTGGTTAAAATTACGTTATCTTGATATGTTCAAGAAAGATATTTTTCTGTACTTTTTGAAATATGTTTATTTTTCATCTTCAGCATGCAGTTCAATTCGATATCAACATATTTTAGTAAACGTTCTTTTTGCACGGAATTCGTACTAAGATTGATATAATGATATTCCTATTTTACAAAATCACTATGGACGAATTGCAATATGATTTGTATTTAAACCACATATTTCAATTTTTCGGCCAAACTTTATGCGGTTACATTTGAGAACGTATAATTCATAACCTTGCATATGGAATTACTTTCCCATGTAAATAATTTTTGAATCCATATATATAATAAATGTAAAGACAATCGTTCATATGTTTTGCCAGGGTAAATGTCATACAGCGTCTGGTCCTCTATATCAGTTTTTTTATGGCACCACTGGTATAAGGCCAGGCAGCTATTGTTATAGCAGTCCGTCCGCCATGCGTCCGTCCGTGCGCTATTTTTTTTTCTTTAAACTAATCCTTCACCAATGGGCGGCTTTGATAAACCTTGGTAAAAAGGATTCTTGGGTAACATTCTTCTTACATTGTTTAAGAAATTTTTGATTGGCCCCCAAATATGAGTGTGGTAGGGTAGGGGAAACCCCCAGATAAGGGCGTGGCCCTGATGGGCTTAGTTTCACTTTAAAATTGTCGTCCTCCAATCCAATTGGATCGATTTCAACGAAACTTTGCAGGATAATAGTAATTTAGTAAATGGCTTAGCAGAATGTTGATTGACCACATATGGGTGTGGCCTTGTGGCGCTTTGGTGCACAAAAAATTATTTGTCATTTTACCATGCTATAAATAGTATTGTCTCATTTTAAAGATCAATCAAGACATATCCATCAAGTCATATCCATTTAATCAAAATTGAAAATTGTCCTATTTAGAATCACTGATGTTATATATTTTAAAAAGGCTTTCGATATAAGCCTTTACTAAAATTGCCTTTATCTCCATCTTAAGGCCTCTTCACAAATTTCCTTTTAAACACCCAACTCTGACTGAGTCTCGCATTGATACTTGTAGATATTAGAAAGCCAGTGGAACGATAAAAGCCCTCTTCGACCTCTTGCTGTTTATACGCAAACCTTTTTTGTTTGGTCTTGGGACGAAATATCTTGTTTTTTCGGCTTCAAAATCAAAAGAATGTGTAAAAATTTGACAAGGAAGACATTAAACGCGCCTCTTTCAATTATGCATCACAATTCAGGCGTTTGATTAATTACTCTTTTAAGATGAATTTAAATAAATCACTTCTGCGTAAAAATGAATGATTGTGTTTTTTTGTAAGGTCACTACTAATTTCATTTTTGGCGCTGTACATTTTACATCTGTTGAATAATCACATATGAGCACGAGGGCTCCCCTGTCAGAAAAAATGTCCAGTCTAAATAACATATGACCTTGACGAAATTAGAGCAGAAACGAAATCTATGCTATTGTATACAGGAAGTATCCACCTTTGCACAGGATAAAAAATGTATAATCAATCCCTCCGTTGCGATTTGAGTCAATTTTGGGTTAAAAATAGGGTTTTTGATGAAAAATTGGGAAAACTGGAATATTGTATTTTGTGGAAAACTGGTGAGTTTAACGAAATATTTCTTTGAGAAAATGCTACCAAACATGAATTAGATGGTCACAAAAATGTTTGTCCGCAGAAAAAACACAAAAATTATTTTTTTATGATTTTTTTTTGGCTGCTTATATAGTATTCAATATTTTAACTGATAAACTTTATTTTAGAATATTCAGATAGATCGAATGGGATGAATGTTGAATGCTCCTATCATGAAATTCTAAATTATACATCATCATGTTGCACCTGACCATATCTTCCTGGTATTTCTTGTACTAGTACAGATATCATTTCCATTCCGAGTCATCAGCTCCTTGTCCCATGATTATCATTCGTAAATGATGCATCCATTAGAACACAACATCAACGAAAGGTATTCTTCAAATGAAAGGTATTCTTCAAATGCAGAAAATTAAAACGAACTAATATATTTTTTTATTTGTTCATATGAAATTAAGTTTAAAAACAAACAAAGATGGTTATATATATCTACAACCTTTTCCCAACGGCAAAACTTTTTTTATTTTTGAAAGCTGTTGCATATGACGGAATGGAGCTTTGGAAAAATATTTACAACGATTCAAATGTAGGAACCAAAATAACTTTTTCCCAGGAATTTACAAAACAGTAGAATACTAGATTGGTCCAAATACAAAGTGAATGGGAAAACGTTGTTATGGTGACTACATTTGAATCCTTGAAACATTTTCCAAAGCTCCATTCCGTCATCTACAACAGCTTTCAAATATATATTAAACTATTTTTTGTTTGTTTTTTAAACTTAATTTTATATGAACGTTAGAATAAACATTAGTTCATTTAAATTTCCTTCATTTGAAAAATACCACTAACAGATGTTGTGTTCTAATGGATGCATCATTTACGAATGATAATCATGGGACCAGGTTCTGATGACTCGGAAAGGAAATGATAACTGTACAAGTACAAGAAATACCAGGAAGATATGGTTAGGCGCACAAATGATAGTGTTACTGAAATGGGCATGTAACACTTATCCCGTTCAATTATTCTTGATATTCTGAAAAAGAGGCTATTTCATCAAGATTGCATGCTATGTCAGCAGCAATATAAATCCCCCCTCCCCGCCTTTAAAAAAAGAAGAAAAAAATGTTGGTTTTCTACTAAATAACATATTTCTTACCATCAGATGTTTGTTTAATAACATTATCTCACATTTCAACGTCATAAATATCATTATGTTTTCAAAAATTAAAAATTCCAATTTCCCACATTTTTCATCAAAACCCCAATTTCTTGACCCAAAATTGTTCAAATCGCAACGAAGGGATTGTTTTATTTTTTGCTATGGAAAGGTGGGTACTTCCGAAGTACTATGGCTTAGGTTTCATATCTGTTCGAATTTTGGTCAGGTTGGTCCTGTTTCAGTCTTAGTGTGACTGGACTAAAAGGACAACCCAGTCCTTCTGACCGGAAAAACTCAAAAAGATGTAAATAAAAGCATTCAATTGATCAGTAACAACGTTTGAGAAGAAAGAAATCCATATTTACAATAATAGAGGAAGAAACAAATGCTAAAAGGTAGCTTAAGTAATATTCTAATGTACAAGCAAATGGCATTCAAAAACTCAAAATTAAGCTCCTCGATACAAACAATACCTTTTTAGCTTGGAAGCTAGTTGCAGAACAATATTAGCATAGTTAAGCTGTACCTTTCTATGTAATGATCTGTTGATATCTTATGCAAAGGAAAATATACAATGTTTGATTTTATATAATTGTCGATAAGTATTTTTTGTAGGAACAAGCACAGATTTAAAAAACAATAAAGAACTTGGTAAATGAGTCCACTTTCCTAACTAAAACTGGTATGGTTCTAGTTTATGAAACAATTTTTCATTTCTGTTTAGGAAGGCATTATCTACAACTGTATGACAAAGGCTATCTACTCGGTAGTAGAACCAGTTAAGATGACATGCGACTATAGATCAATGGGGAAACAAGGTGAAGATCCGGAAGCGAGGGCCAAGTCCTTTCAGAATGTTTTTGAAAAGCAGATATGGATAGATGATGTAGACAGAACACCAAAACTTAGTAAATCATCTTCAGAATTCAGAGCGTCTGGTCAGGGGTCATCATTGGAAGAAACAAATGTGAGTAAATTTATGGATTCCTGCCAATGGTTCTATTTCAACTTTTTCAAAATTATATCAATTAAACTAAGCAGGTTTGTTATTATACATACACCTACGAAGAAGCTTATGTAAATTGATTTCATCCCGTCTGTCTGTGTATTCATCAATGCAGTCGCTCTTTCGTCTTCTAACTTATGAAAAAAGTGATCAAATTTATGAATTAAATGTTATTGGGTCACGTAGGTCACAATTGAAGTTTGTCCGAAAACTGTTTACGGACTTGGAACAAAACCCTGGTGGTGGTATTAACGAAAAAATTAGTTTAACTTCTTTTTATGGACCATTCTTTTTTCATGTTATAGTATTTTTTTCTACTTTCTGTTTTTTTTCTGTAAAAAAAAGCAATGGACAAAAACATTTTTTCAGCCTACTTTTTCATCCAAAAGATATTTCAAGACGCAATGGCCATCGATCAACAGTCTCTATCAACCAGAAGCGTATATAGTTTGTTTTGTGGCTTTTTTGTGCGTTGTAAAGAGACCTGTTTTCACACAGGCCTTGCTGACGAAGCTAACCTAGGATAACGATAGTTGAAATTCATGATCAAACAACTTCTAAACATGAATATATAGCTGAATGACTCAAATATTGAATATAACAATAAATTTATAGAGGTTGATTGATATGTATTGTTTATTGCTCCAAAGCACACAAACGCTTTGTATGATTTTGTCGATATATATACGCGTGGATAGCTCATTTCAGTAAATTGTCAACGATGTAAGAAATAGAGTTGAAATAGTATCAGTAACGTCGACCTCTCTTGGAATAAAGATAAGTCCTCCATTTCTTCATGATTATACTCCATCTAAAATATATATGAGCTTGAGAAGTATTTTTTTAAGTCAGAAGGTTACCTCTTACCAAACAAGAGGCCCAAGAGGGCCTGTATCGCTCCACTGGCTTAAAAATCTCAAGATTTGAAAGAATGATATTGAAAATAGAAGGTAATGAAAGTGAACAACATTCAGAAGGAATTCAGACTTTTTCTAGGTTGAAACTGACCCATGAAGGAATGAACTTAATTAACTCATAAGAAAGTAAACTATTTAGCTGTAGATTGAATTTGGGGGTCAATCCAAATTTCTTGAACAACTTTAGAAGAGGGTCACCCAAGGAACATTCTGGTAAAGTTTCATTGAAATTGGCCCAATGGTTAAGGAGGAGATGTCGTTCAAAGATTTCGGGGTCAAAATAAGCCCCGCCCTGCCACACCCATATTTGGGGATCAATCCAAATTTCTTGAGCAACTCTAGAAGAGGGTCACCCAAGGAACATTCTGGTAAAGTTTCATTGAAATTGGCCCAATGGTTTGGGAGGAGATGTCGTTCAAAGATTTCGGGGTCAAAATAAGCCCCGCCCTGCCATGCCCATATTTGGGGGTCAATCCGAATTTTTTGAACAACTTTAGAAGAGGGTCACCCAAGGAACATTCTGGTAAAGTTTCATTGAAATTGGCCCTATGGTTTAGGAGGAGATGTCATTCAAAGATTTCGGGGTCAAAATAAGCCCCGCCCTGCCACGCCCATATTTGGGGGTCAATCCAAATTTCTTGAACAACTTTAGAAGAGGGTCACCCAAGGAACATTCTGGTAAAGTTTCATTGAAATTGGCCCAATGGTTTAGGAGGAGATGTCATTCAAAGATTTCGGGGTCAAAATAAGCCCCGCCCTGCCACACCCATATTTGGGGGTCAATCCAAATTTCTTGAACAACTTTAGAAGAGGGTCACCCAAGGAACATTCTGGTAAAGTTTCATTGAAATTGGCCCAATGGTTAAGGAGGAGATGTCGTTCAAAGATTTTGGGGTCAAAATAAGCCCCGCCCTGCCACGCCCATATTTGGGGGTCAATCCAAATTTCTTGAACAACTTTAGAAGAGGGTCACCCAAGGAACATTCTGGTAAAGTTTCATTGAAATTGGCCCAATGGTTTGGGAGGAGATGTCGTTCAAAGATTTCGGGGTCAAAATAAGCCCCACCCTGCCACGCCCATATTTGGGGGTCAATCCAAATTTCTTGAACAACTTTCAAAGAGGGTCACCCAAGGAACATTCTGGTAAAGTTTCATTGAAATTGGCCCAATGGTTTAGGAGGAGATGTTGTTCAAAGATTTCGGGGTCAAAATAAGCCCCGCCCTGCCACGCCCATATTTGGGGGTCAATCCAAATTTCTTGAACAACTTTAAAAGAGGGTCACCCAAGGAACATTCTGGCCAAGTTTCGTCAAAATCCACCCATTGGTTTAGGAGGAGAAGATGTTTAAAGAAAAGTTTACGCACGCACGCACGCACGGACGCACGGACGCACGGACGCACGACGGACACCTCGCCATGACAATAGCTCGCTGGCCTTCGGCCAGTGGAGCTAAAAACTATACTGTCCCATCTGGCACATGCGACATTTCCTTTCCAAACTTGATAAATTATCATCTGGTCATCGCTCCAGGTTCGGACACGCAATTGAGTCAGCCATTAGTCAGTGCATCATAGGTATACCTAAATCAGGATATCCATGAATAAAGTCTGACGGAAGAGGAGTTATATGGAAAAAGATAAAATCCGAGGGCAAATCCGAAGGATTTTTTGGTGCATATAACGTCCCTCCCCCGTCAGATTATATTTTTACACATTAACACGAAAATGAAAAAATATCCATGTCCTCGCGACTTTTTACTTTTACTAGGAGAAACCGCGACCGAAATTTCCCAATCACCGCGATTTTTAGTCTGGTTTAGCAAGCCATAGGAAACAAACCTCTTTCATGGAAATTGCCTAGGAAAAAATAATCGGGTCAAACAATGGAGGAAATAACGGTTGTAACAACGGAGGAAACAACGGTGGCAATAATGGAGGAAACAATGGTGGTAACAACGGAGAAAATAATGGCGGTAATAACGGGGGGAAAAATGGCGGAAATTGTTGCCACCATTATTTCCCCCGTTATTACCGACATTATTTCTATCGTTGTTGCCACCATTTTTTTCAACCATTGTTTCCTCCAGAACCAATTCCAATGTCTTTTCCGTCATCAATGACGACGTTAACACCGCTGCCCTCGAACAACGTCTGTACTGCGTATCTTTTTTGTGCGCGAAAAAAAAAACGGTCTAGTATACGTTATCAATTTTTGTGCGACACGATGTGCTTTGTGTGTTCAACGCAGTGCTTGCATATCACTACGCTGTGCTTAAATCAAAGTACTGGTAGTACTGAAGGTGAAGGAACTTTATAGACGTAAATACATACGAGGCCAATTTTCTGTAATTTAACCTTGATTATTCATGTTGTCCTTATCATGTATAACATATATTTTCTCACTTATCACTTCCAAAACATTTGCCGTGTTAAAGATACATTGCATTTATATCTGATTTTGACAAATGACCTTGTTAAAAGGGAAAAGAAGAAAATGCTGCTAACTCACACTTTCTCCTTTTTCCCTAATATTATCTACCCTTTCTGCTACAAGGTTTACTAGTTTGCCCACACATTGTTCGTAGTCTGCAAACTTTTACAATTTTGACCAGTCAAAACAAGTGTTATCTTTTGATGGATTAATCTAAATAAGAAATATTTAAAAGACTTGTCCCATCCTTAAAGCCTTAAACAGATGACAAAATTTTAGACTGGGCCAACTTGGAACAGGTTGCAGACAATAGATCAACATGAGTGTAATTTGATACATATCTAGGATAGAAAAAATAAAAAAAAAATACAATGGGGTATGAGTTTAGGGTTGAAAATATTGTGGAATATGGAGCAATTGACCCTATCAATTTCTTGTGTTCTCACAGTACAATACATCTTCATTATGGAATTCAATTAAATGTACGAGCTTGTGCCCCTAGAAAAACATCATTACTACAAGTGTTGGACGGAATGATCAAATGGATAAACTGACTGACTAGTAGCAAACCAATCAACTTAACTAAAATTATAAAAAAATGCGAGTTGCGCATATCCGCAAAGCGGTTTCGGGCGTAGTAATTTATACCTTTGGAATTAGTTGTTTTTTGCGGACTCAGCGCTATATAGTGAGCATACCGTTCGACTTTTTTCTTTTGAAGTGAGCTCGGAATGTGGCTTACGATCCCTATAGGTAAATGGAACCCTTGGTTTCCAGAATTTAAAAAGCCTTGCTAAATAGGTTAAAAAAAATGGAGTGCATGTCTCTAATGTCACCTTTCCTAATTATAAACCAGGCCTTCAGCGCCTTTAGCGCTTTGATATGTTATGCGCCAAGGTTGCAATCTACAACAACCTTTATCTTCCACATTCTAGCTTAGATCTTGGGACAGCATTTATTTACTTCGTAGTTACAACGTTTTCACCATGTTTTCATTACGAACTCGAAGTTTACTCTACTATACGTTGAATCTGTATCATTCAGCTTTCACCCTGAAATATTTATAATTTAGGTATACACCCACTAACCATTAAATTTATCATTTCATTAGTTAAAATCATATACTTTTTCTCCCTTTCTAAAGATTTTATTATAACTTTTTAGAGAGGTAATGGTTATATCAATTACAGTGTCTAACACAACCAAGACAACAACATTAACAAATAAAATGATAATCGAAGTAAGTTTAAGTATAAGCCTTGATTATGATGAATAACGACTACATTGTCATTAAAATTAGCACATAAAAGCGCATAGTGTTTCTAAAGATATGAACCTTGTACGACAAAACCTATTATGATTTTTCGGATAAAAATGTAGGTGTTTTGTGTAAGTCTAATAAAGAATTTACTCTAAACAAGAATTATGGGAAATTCTTCAAAAAACATACAAAATAGAAAACCGATTTGATCTCATTTAACATTTATATAGGAAAGTGATTGAAATTCGATATGATCATTCGCTAACTTTCAAGTATATTTAACAATTTTTCATTTATTCCATAGTGACATGAAACTGCATAATAATGTACATAAAGCAAATCTATATCAATGTGTGATTGGGTTTTTGGTATCATACTTCCACGAGAAAAAACAATCTTCTCTTCATCTGTTGAAATTTATCATCGTAAAGCAATTAAATAAAACTTTATTATTGATCAAACTGATTCTTGTAGTATTACAGTTAAGAACATTATGAAATTAACAAGGTGAATGATTTTGGAATGGTTTCGGAATGAAATTGAAAGAGTGTGTGGAGCGAGTTTTGAGTGAAATTAAAGAGAGGTAACCAATATTGCTAATTTTGTTCATGACGAACAAAATAAGCGATATTAATTACCTCCCTTTAATGAAATATACGTTTTTTTTCAATCGCCATTGCTGACGAATCAGGCACTTTTATAGTCCACATCAGCTGATAAAATCGTAGAATAGATAGATAGATTTGAATTCATTGTTGAAAGCCTTGAATGGTTTCTAAATGTTTTTTAATAATTTCTGAGCGTTTTTGATCGATTTGAGTGAGTGTTTGGTATGAATGAATTGAGCGCTGAGTGAATGATTAAGAATGATTTTGATCGGAATGACTGTCAATTTCACAATATTTTGAACTGTACTCTGCGCGATGGTTTACAAAATGCCTGCGAAGTCGAAAATTGTTTCTTTGGGGAAAAAACAACTTTTCAGCCAATCAGGCTGAACAAATATAAATGAAATCACTGCTATCAAATTGCTGGTTTTTGAATATCTGCATCGGTTTTGAATCAAAGTTTTGTCCCAATTGAATTATGATTAGACTGAAGTAATGACACTTTTGTCATATACTAACAAATGAAAGACGGAAATTTGAGTCAAATAAGTGCCTATTGTTTGTTTAAAAACCTGTAACCAACGGGTTTGTAATAGATTGAAATAGGAATCTTTATCATTGTTAATTTTGTTATCATCCCTTATAGTTACCATGCCAACATCAATATGAATATTTGTATTAGATTTGTGGTTGTACAGGTGTGAGTAACGACAGAAAGTTTGGGTAGATGATAGATGGTCTATCTTTAGCGAATCACTTCATGTTGAAATGGCATTATAACCGGATTACTCACATTCCGTCTTAACTCATTTCGACTACATGTTAGAAAATAGGTTAAAACCAAAAATTCCCATTTTGTCTTATCCTGTCTAACTCCTTATAATTTGCGATGTTCACCTGGTCTCAAATGTTTTAAAATAAATACTTCAGGTGTCAGTGTTATATGTCAGGTATACAAGCATTATGATTTAAATTTATTACAATTATATCCTATATTTTCGAATCGGTTTATTTATTCATTAAGTTTTTTTCCTTTCGACAAAAGAAAACAAATTTGAAAGCAAGAGAATTCATTTAATATTCAAACAAAATATCAGGAATATCATTTCCGATTAAATGATTTCTTTGGGGGGAGGGGAGGGTGGTAAATATAACTATTCTTTATGACAAATGACAGTGAAGAGTAGAGGGCCTCAAGAGGAGTGTAGGATAAAAAAACCTGAGTCAACAGCCCCCTAGGACAAAATCCCCTCTATATAATAAATATATATATTTCAATTTTTTACTTAAATTATTAAGACAATATGGGTCTTTTTTTATTTGTTTTATTGCTATAACAAAAGGTGAATTTTGAAAATACTTAGCAAAAGAAATCACAATTTAAGCCCCGTCTCTGACAACTCCAAACAAGGTTGTTTGAGTTTTATTGTGTGAATATTTTATAAGACATTCCAGCAAAGCAGAGAAAAGTACATAAAAAAGCAGAAGAAAATTAACTAGATTTTCATCGAATAAAAAAAGTCTTAATTTCATTATGTAATCATAAATTTTTTGTGCGCTTTGTCATTTTTACCTATGGCATTATTACCTATGACATTTTTACCATTTTAGCTATGGCATTATTACCTATGGCATTTTAGCTCTGACATTTTTACCTATGGCATTTTAACACCAGGCAATTTTACCTACATTCTCTTATAACAATCACACAATTGAAAACGTTTTTAAAGGTGCAAAATCCAAAGCCGGATGAGCGGATGTCTTTGAAAGTCCTAATATACAATATCACGTTCATAAATCCATACTTTTTGACGACCATAAAACAACCTTTTGAAAACATTATGAAAACAAAAAAATTCATTGCAAAAATATTTTAAATTTCACCAAAGAAAATCATCACCTACCATCCTTTTGAAATTGGACCAGTCGAAATTAGTGTCTCTGCTACAGTGTAAAAGGTAGAATCCAAAAATAACATAAACTAGTTTTTACGACAACGAATTATATAAGTATTGAAGTAAAATGGTAAAATAGGCAGAGAGATATGCTTCTATAAAGTTTCAGTTTTGTTTAGATATTGTAGTCATAGTTTGTTTTTATAGGATCTAAAGGCTGTCACACTCCGTATTTATTCATTTGGTCTAAAAAATAGATTCTCATTTGGTCTAAAACTGTTACTCCAGCAAATTCTCACTTCGTCTTTCAATGATGATACTTGAAATTATCAAATTTTCTACATTTTTATATTATGTTCTCTCCAATTCTTAATATAGTTTTTATTATGACTACTCTCTCGAGAGAAGAGACAAAATCCCCATGCACAAAAGAACCAAAGGACCAAAATTACATGCCCTGAAAAGTGGACAAGAGCCTTACGATTATAAATTTATTGTTGTTCTTGTTGTTGTTGTGTGGGGGATTTCCGAAAATAGTCTTTAATAGTTATGATTTTAACAAGAAGTTATAAATATCCATTTGATCATTTTCTTAAGAAATTAATATTTTGGTCATTTGAAAAGGAATGAAATTCATCAAATTGATTTTGGGCGGTAAAAATATTCTTTTGTAAATTTATGAAATACATGATATAGTGAAAAAAATGCCAATTTATTAAATGTCATAAAGATTAAAAAATTAGAAAGGTCACAGTTTTGAAAATTTCACTACAACAGGTGAGTAAGAAAAAGAAAATACGGTTTTCATCAGCACCTTCCACGTTGAAAACCAAAATTATATTCAAAAAGGCGTGGATGATAAGCATATGGATCTAAAATAAATTCGTTAATATCATGAATGTAGGGCCACCAAATGCGGAGCATTAGGGGGGGAGGGGGGAGTACTTTGGATCAATTTTGAAACCTTTTACCTTATTCTTCTCCTGGATCAGGAACCCTACAGACTTGAAAATTGTCATGGGTGATCAATAAATTGACATTAATAAAAATAGCTAAAATCATGACTGTAGGGTCACCAGGTGCTGAGTGTCTTGGGGAGGGGGTAGTACTTTGGATCATTTTTGAAATCTTTATACTTCTTCTAATGAACCAGGAGTCCTACAGACGTGAAAAGTGGTATGGGTGATCAAAATATGGACATTAGTTGAATTAGCTAAAACCATGACTGCAGAGCATCTTGGGGGAGGGGGAGTGCTTTGTTGTGAATTTTGAATCCCTACAGCCTTTATATTTGACATGGATTGAGTCAACTCATTTAAGAAAACTTTAAAAGTCTCAGACTCAGCCTGTATATCTGGCATAGATTACCTGATCACAGACCTTTTATGGAAAAAACTTAAAGAATTAATGGCCAGGGGAGGAGCAGAGGGGGGGGGGAGGATTATTTCAAATATTATCTGATTGAATAAGTGAAAATCTCTTTTTCTGTGGTTGCATGGACATACCTAGGTAATGAAGCTTTTTTCTCAGGTGAGCGACCCAGAGCCAACGGCCCTCTTGTTACTAATGGCATTTTTATCTGTGGCATTTTTACCATTTTATCTGTGTCATTATTACCTATGGTATTTTACTTCTGACATTTTTACCTATGACATTTTTACCTCTGGCATTTTTACCACATACTGTTATAAGAATTTGATTCAAAATTCAAACTATGTTTTTGGATAAAACTGCATTAAAGGTTGACAAAACACGCACAACTTTGTATAAATTCAAATATTTATTTTTTCCGTCAAATATTTGGAGCATTTTCCCCACTTAAGAGTATACAGAGAAAACGACAAACATGTATTCAACCTTTACCCTTGCCTGTCTATAAGAAAGAAAGCGAATACAATATATGAAAATAGTATAGAGAACCCCTATATGTAACTCACATCCCTGAACCAAAATGTCAACAAATTTATTTTTACCAATATTGAAAATTTTGTTTTGTAATTTGAATATTTTTTGTGAATTACCTCCCGTTATTTTATCAAATTAGTAAAAATATGTAAAAAAAAAAGTAAGTCTGTGACCGCAATTTTTCGTATCAAAGTGATCATTATTATCACAGCATAAGAAAAAGTTTAATGAAAGAACTATATTTCTTTACTGTGAAGCATGTATTAGTAGCACTCAATATTAAATGAAAAATTCTTCTATCAAGGACCGAATAAAGATGCGATATTTTTCTTTTATTTCATTAAAAACTCTTTATTTTTTAAATAATTTGGGGAATGGGATGTTTTTTTTAAAACAAAACAATTCAGTAGTTGTCAGAATATGAACTTTTCCAAAAAATAATAAATTCAAATCAAGGGTTTAATTTTCAAAGAAATCATAGGTAAAAACTCCATGGCACTAAATATTTTTGGTCCCTTTAAACGAAGGGCTCTGACAAAAAAAAAAAAAGATAAATAAATCAATAAATAAAAAAAGAAGCACAGTGACACATTTTTTTTCCTTTCATAAATCGAAATTAAAAATTTAGATTTTTATATAAAAAAATAGGTTTAAAGAAAGTTTATTAGTGGGGAAAAGCCTCATTAAATCACTTCCTCGCAAGGTTTTTAATTCAGCTGCATTTATGTAAAATCAACTTTTATTTTTTCATTCACAAACGCTTACAAAATCGATGATTACGTAAAGTTTTGATTTGAAACGCATTTGATAATTTTTCCCATTGTCAGGCTGAAAAAAAAATCTTGCCAAAAATACATATGGAATCGCCACTTTAAAGAGTATGTGTTAAGTAAAAATTCAATGGGCCTACCCTTTTTTCCCCTTTTAAGTCAATATCTAAGAAGGCAGACTTAACACATGATTGCTTTTTACCTACGCACCAGGCTAAGGCTATGTTGGACAAAATTTCTTTTTATTAAGGATATTGACATTCTTTTTTTCTAATTTGACTCGTGTTAGGGACACTTTAACTTGATTTCAAGGCAGTCTACACCATTTCGTCTACTGTATTTTTTGCATCCAGGGCCAATTCGTCTACCGTCCCAGTTTTTCTACACTTATATAGAAAATGATTACTAAAATGTATTAAATCAGTTGTTTACAAGTCAAAATGTTTCTTATAATAAAGTAAATATTCGTGTACTTTTGTGAAACGGGACGAAAAAAAAAAAGAGAAAAAAATCAAACTATTTTGAGTAATCTTGTTTTTTTAGACGAGATAAGAATTCATTGAAATAAGACTTTTATAGCAAATGAGAATTTAACAAAGAGACCAAATGAGTTTAGACGAATTGAGATCCCCGGCGAAGGGTTACATCTCAAGGGCGTAACTCCCATTACGCAATTTACGCAATTGCGTAAAAGAAATAAACCTCAGTTGAAAAAAAATTGTTTATAAATCATCATAACATCGAAACTACAGCTTATTTAAGCTGTAGTTACGATGTTTTGATAATTCACCATCGCTCAAATTATAAAAAGGTAGGGGACGGAGGGCATTCATCTATTGTCAAAGTCCTCATATATCTCCTATACCATATATATTCTTTAGTTGCCTTTTGCGTGCGTATAAATTTCAAAGTCCTAGATACGCCTATGCATCTTGAATGCATGACTGATGTTGCGACGATTTTGTATCATAAAGTCGATAAGTTGTGATGTCACTGCCTTACATACACGATATTAACTCGTATTTACGAATATTTAAAGAATATTTTACCCGTAAATTCCTCTGATTTAAATAAAAGTGTAAATGTGCGTAACCTTTGAATTTGAATATTATGAAAAAAAATAATATAAGAGGCAGAGAGAATATCTTTTGAATCTATTGCATGAAAATAAAAACATAATGACACCGTATGTCCTTTCTATGAAAATGTGACACATATGTTACCATGAATTTGATCGAGTTTTGGTTCATACAGCTATGCATTACAAGAAAAATGGGTTGTTCTCACTCCGTCTAATCCCGTTTGGTCTAAAAGTCAAGTCCCATTTGGTCTTAAAGCCACATTTTGATAAATTCCTATTTGGTCAAAAAGTTGATTTACTTTATTGGTTTCATATCAGAAATGATTTGAAAAATCTTTTGAACTTATTTTCTAATATAAAATTATATAAACAAACAAACATCTTTTTTGTGATTTATTGAAAATAACATTAACTTTTAATCCATATATAGGAAATTAGTAAGAAATATTAATTGTCTGGCTCGTTGCCGAGTGGTTAGCGCGCTCGACCTGTAACCTGGTGGTTGCGGGTTCGAGCCCCACCGGAGGCGGATAGCGTATTTGGGTAGGACACTTTACAGACGAGGCCCCAGTCCACCCAGCTGTAAAAGTGGGTAGCAGTGGTTAGAACCCATTGCCCCTCTCTCAATGTGTTGGATTTTATCTGGAATGAGTCAAGACCACGATTGAAATAAGAGTCATTCGACCCACTTTCGTGTTATCCTCGAGTAAAAAAAATAAAAATAAATTGATTCTTTTCATTTATCAAAAAATGACTCTGTGTGTGTGTTGGGGATCTGTATTTTAAACCTATATAGCATCAACACCTCTATGACACCCAAAACATGTCAAAAGCCATTTTGTAGATCAAATGGGAAATTGATACAATATCGTGTCAAATAGTTTTAGATGAAATGGGAATTTTTGGTCTAAACAACTATTTTTCATAATGTAGATGAAACGAGATTAGACGAAGCGGGAATAACCCGAAAAAAGTATCATCTCTAATTCTTGTTAAATGTGACATTGCTTCAAAGCAAACATTAATCAGTCATTAATGGGTTTAATTGTCATTTATTCTGTGCAAGTAAAATTGACATTTTTGAACTTAATTCTTCATGTATGAGTTGTTTTGTGCAGTCCGAATGCACATTTTTGAATGATTAAGAAAAATTAAAGAGTATATGAAATCACGCGAAACGTAACTAAATAACTTCCTTCCAATTATTTTGTGGAATAATTTGACGTTTGAATACACAATGCGTAAATACAGTTTAGACATGGTTACCATATTTTCGATTTTTTAATCGATGCATTTAAAAAGATCATCATATACAATTTATCAAACAAAAGATATCATAATATGACCTACGTCACCGGAGTGAAATAACCCCGTTGAATATTTTTGATATTACACGAATGTTTATTACACTAGTGGGATAAATATGCAGATGAGCAAAGAACGAAAAAAAAAATTATATCTTTTGTTAGGAAAATGACGTCATAATGGATCTGCTGACGTCATTTCGCAAACGGCTTTATATATTTCGCGGAATAACATGAATCGGCAAATATCGTAATTTTCTCGTTTAATCGAAATTCGGGTCATATTATAAATAGAATATAAAATTTGTGCTCATGAAATACAGAATTATTAAACTCGCCCTCTATAAACAGATAAAAACGAGACTGCGCCGAGTTTTATCTGTTTTAGATGACGAGTTTAATAAAGTTTAGCGAAAAATCGTCACAATTCTTGAAATCTAACGTTTCAATTTCCCGCGAAACTCATAACGCCTTTTAAAAATGACGTCACAAAACATAGATTAAGACGTCATATTCGCGGTTACAAAATAGCGTTGCTATTTGCTCCGAGCTCATTTGCATAGTTATTCCACTAGTGTAATAACACCCGTGTAATATCAAAAATATTCAACGGTGTTATTTCACTCAGGCAACGTAGGTCATATTATAATCTACCTTAATTATTGGGCTCGAACTCACAGACTTGGGAAAAAAGTCAGGTTTCCATATAATTTCGGCTTAGCATAAGATTCAGATTGCTAATGAAATTCTAAAAGGGACACTGAGATCTGTAATCCCGAGGTCATTTGTCAAGGTCAATGTTATTCATCAAGACCACACTTTGCAAAACCTCACAAAGATCTCGACTTTTTATGATTGCAGCAAGTGCTTTCAAGATTTATTGCTCATATTTGGCATGATTGTAGATCTTGTCAGAAGCCATTTTTACATTGTTAGATCAAAGTATTCTGTCATTTATTTATATCTCAAAAAGGGGTCAAATTAACAACTCTTGTCTTAATCCATGTTGAGGTAAGTGGGTGGGGTAATTTAAACTTTTCAAAGTATACTTTTATTAAGATAATGTATATAAAAATGACAAATTCTACGTTGTTTGACAAATATTTTTTACACTATTAAATAAAAAATTTGCTTATTTAAAAAAAAAAAAAAAAAAAAAAAAAAAAAATGAGGTGAATATAAATTTTGAATGCATAGTTGAGTACCTTCTGATGCTTGTCCAGTGCAAATAACTACCTGTCAAGGAATATACTGAATAAGATTTTTTTCTATCACCAAGCTGGGTCAAATTACAACCCCTGCTTTACTCCAATTTTGAAAAGTGGGTTGGCTAAGATGAAAAATATATTTTACTTATTTTCCTAAATCCTTGTAAAAATTTCAAGAGTTTCTTAAAGTAAATCTTACAGATTTTATTTCTTTTTGGCCTGAGTTGAAAAGAATAGAAAAAATAAAGTGTGTCAGTGCCTGGCTTCCTGTCGGTCTGTCTGTCTCTTGTATATTTGCATATCCGCATGCACATCATAAAATAACATAGCTATAATATTTACTAATAACTTCAATCATTTTCAAGATACACTTCTCAAATGTGACGTCATAATGAATAAAATCACTTATGATCACTGAGATCTATAATCCCGAGGGCATTTGTCAAGGTCAATGTTATTCATCAAGACCACACTTTACAAAACCTCACAAAGATCTCGACTTTTTATGATTGCAGCAAGTGCTTTAAAGATTCATTGCTCATATTTGGCATGATTGTAGATCTTGTCAGAAGCCATTTTTACATTGTTAGATCAAAGTATTCTGTCATTTATTTATATCTCAAAAAGGGGTCAAATTAACAACTCTTGTCTTAATCCATGTTGAGGTCAGCGGATGGGATAGTTTAAAAAACCATAATTTCTTTATACTTATCAATTTGTACTTTTAAGCCTTAAACAATGATTAAGATAATGCATTAATAAAACGAAAAGTTCTATGTTGTTTGACAATTTTTTGCACACTCAAAAATAAAAAAAATGCTTAAAACTATGTATCCACATTCAAGTTCTAGTTCCAATGTCACCTAAAAGGTTAATCTATGCCAAAATAACCATAAATGCAAGCCTATTCAAGATATAAAATGTTTATTTTTGGTTGGATAGATGATATCTTATGTTAGCATATACGCAGAAACTTGATGATAGTCTAACATGTGCAAGGTCATTGTCACCTAACAAGGTCACTCTAAATTATATGTTCACGAAAAATCTAAGATGATATCATCTACTTGGCCAAGTATAAGTAACGTGGCCAGTTATGAAAAAAAATATATTTAACAAATTTTTATAACAATAAATTATGTTTTTTATTTGAATGGTAACCGAAAAGGAGCCGGTAATATCCTCTATGAGACATATTTGAGATTTTACTTTTATCCATTGAAGAGAAGTACAGTTCACAAGAACTATAACTTCTCGTAATTTTTTTCAGTAATTACCCTTTGGTAATTGACAAAGAATAGGTCAGTGGCCTGCTCTAATAATAAGAGATATATACGTTTTACAAATATCTCCTGTTTCTTTAAAGCTCTATGCCCTAATTATGTCCCAAATGTCTAAAAGAGTTACCATAAACTCTTTTGTTGAATTTGATTGAATAAGCAGAAAATATGACATTTGCTTTAAGTTTTTCGCAACGAGTTCAAAGGTTAAAGCCTTATTTTCACTAAATGGGCTACTTAGTATCTCTTAAACTTTTTTTTATTATAAATGTAATATTTAGATATTATTTAAATAATTAGGAATTGTAGTTTCTTGATGTCTAGCTCACCTGAGCACAAAGGTGATCTTTTAGGATCTCTAGTTCTGTCGCGCATCGTGCATCTTGTGCCGTCAGTCTTCTACTTTATCATAACCCATTCTCCTCTTTAACCCCTAAGGCAATATCAATGGAACTTACCAGAAATTTCCTTGGGTAACCCTTCTCAAGGATTGTACGCAAAATTCGGATTGGCCCATAGATATGAGCGTGGCCTTTTCTCACTATTAATTCCTTGAGCAACATTTCTTCCTGAGCCACCAAGCCAATTTCAATGTAACTTTACCTTTGGAAACCCGTTTCAAAAATTGTTCGCGAAATTGGCATATAAATCTGAGTTTGACTTCGCGGATGAAAAAAATCTCCTCTTTAACCAATAAACCAAGTTTAAAAATTTCAAAGTAGACACTTTCCATTTCATTGCATTTCAAGCACTAGGCTAATTTCAACGAATCTTTGCGAAAATGTAACTTCAGTAACATCCACTGGAGCAATGAAATTCAGGTGAGCGATTTAGTTTCATTCTATCCCTCTTGTGTACAAATAACATTCACCTAAAAAACCTAGGAGAATCATTTATTCACGCGGGAGAAAGATTCTTTCAAATTAAATAATCGTCATAGAAGTATTTTTTAATTGAATTAAGACTAGGCCTCAGTACTGACAATAGACCTTGGGCCAGAGACTAGTGAATTTTAGGAAGGACTAGTACATTATGTATCAGCAAAGCTGGAATGTTGCAGATCCTTCAGGAATGTAGAGATTGTTCATCTTCATCTGTAAACCTTACCGTTTTAAATATATAAATTGCCTTTTTCAAAGCTCGGCATTGTCATTACAAAAAGGAATGTAACAAGAGATTCCTTCTTTTCCCACACCGTTTTCCATTCCAAAATTTTTCATTTCATAACTTACAATTCAATAAATTTTGATTTTTTGCTCAAATCGTTTTGCGTTTTCTCTGGAGACATTTTATTTCTAAGACGGACCTGTAAAACAAGAACAAGTAACTTCAACAGGCAAGATACGTAGCGTCAAATCCTGAAGACCATCCTGAAATGGGGCATTGACCTTCACACATGACCTTGAGTAAGAAACCAACTGAAATAAGTTTGTTTAAAAGAACATGTGCCATTGACCTTCATTTATGACTTTGAATAAGGGAGCAACTGAAATAAATTTGTTTAAAAGTAACTATAATTGAAAATCAAAATCATTATTTATTACTTTTGCAAAAGTTTATTCCCAAAGTTCAACGAAGTTTTTTTTAATAACATGACCTTGATAATTAATCTTGACCTTGACAGTTGATTTTGACCTATGTTTGTAAATAAGCTTTGTCACAAAGGGTTCACATGTGAAATATGAACATCCTGTCTACAACCGTTCAAAAGTTGTTTACACCTTAAGATTTTCAGATGGGTGTAAACTATATCTTACCCCAGCCACTATCTACTTCACTAAGAAATTTCTGACTATGTTACCGGTTTTTCGATTTCAATGAAACTTTTTGTAAACATTTAGAACATATGTATCTACCTTTTACGAGAGTTTGTCAACTGGGCTAAAGCTACAACTTTAAAATTTAAACCCTTTAACTCAGAACATAAATCCATTTTTTTTTTAAATTTTCATGATTTTTTCTGTCTATCATTTAGGGGATAACAGAAATAATGTACAAATGGTCTTTTAAATCGGAAACATTTTTTTACAGATTCCCAAATTTCAACACAAGATGATTTTTTCCTGACACCTCTCTGCATTAGGTAAGATGTGCTTTCGGGTACTTTATGGTCGACCATCATTACTAATTTCAGGAGAAAAGGTCATTTCCTAAATCAGTATACCTAGTTCTACAATTATTCACAATATCATAAAAATCTAAGCGTGGGCACATTTTACTATACATTTGGAACACCCCCTTTATCTATACACTCATTTAATGATTTATCAATCAATACTCTTTTTTTAAAATCAATATGCATTATTCATTTCCTATTACTTTATGCCAAGTCAACATGCAATACTTAATTCACATGTTGAAGTATATCCACATACCATGAACATAACGCAACAAGGAAATGTGTTCAATTAAAATTAATGATATCAATGGTGGCAAAGGAGCTCCAAGTTAAATGCTCATTTTAATATCATCACTTGAACTTACTAAATATACACTAAATTAAGACCCAAACACAATTTTAATCGTGTTTTCTGGATCAAGACGACAAAGGTGTCCTAGAAAATTAATTTTCTAGTGTCTATGATACTGTCTTAGTCCAGGATTTTGAGTTGCCCTAATGCAATATCTGTTCTGTTATATTTCCCTATGCCTTGAATCGTCTTAATACAAAATCGTTGACAACGTTCGAATTGTAAACATTCTGTGAATGGATGCAGACACTTACTATTAACTCCGCCATTGAACAATCCCATAAAGGAATCCCGTAGCTTTAAGACTGCAATCTGTATATTCCACTATTCCATATTCCACTCGGTTTATTTTTGTGACCTGACATTCTGACAAAGTTTCAGGTACACTGAGCCATATTTACGGCCTCTAGACAGTAAGAACTTGAATCCTTGACGTCTGACGACGCACGGCACACTACAGACATTCTATGATCACAAATGCACACCTTGAGCACGATGTCGTGCCCAAGGTGAGCTTAAAAAATTATGTCGAGTTATTCAACAAGGATTTTCTAAGATTTGAACTCGTGACCTAGATTTTTAACTCAAATAAAACAATTTCGAAATTGTCCGAGATTTTATCAAGATAATCACACTGATCATTTTTAAGTTATTTGGGCTAAAAAGTGGCATATAGAGTGTCCACAATGTTTTCTAAGCTTTGACCATGTGACCTATTTTTTCTTTACTCTTCCTCACCCAATTTCGGCCCTATCCGAGGTTTCATCGAGATAATCATTCTGACCAATATTCAGGTTATGCGGGCTACAATGTGGCCTCTTGAATGGACATTCGGTAACCACAAAAGCTCACGCTTCACACACAGGCAAGCTATAAAAAAATAAAGGAAAGAAGGAAAAGCATATCTGAGTGATTTGCCCTGAGTCACGGTGAACTACCGCGGTCACTCTCGATTGGTCTAATTTCTTTTTACCAATACTTCTTAAAGATAACGCATTTTTTTCATTGCACTGTGAAGCGAAAAAACCTTTTTCACATCGCATGAATATCTGAAGTGAATTCTTACATAATTGTCTGTTTTTTCGTGTCATGACTCAATAATAACGCCATTAACAACAACCTAAAAAGCCCTATCCTTTCCTATCATAAAATTGCTTTCTTTGGAGATATGATACTAATTTTTAGAAATACGCGGTCGATTTGCTAGGTTAACATTTAAATATAACGGTAAAGTCCCAATCCGTCTGCTTATGACGTCTACATGTACCCACATTTCGTCCACTCCTGCTTTGCGCAAATGTCCCATTTCGTATACACTTTATACTTTGTTCTTTTTAAGGTTTGGAATCATCTTTTTGCCTCTTTCTTACCTAAAAATGTGAACTTTCCACTTTTTGGACCATATTGTTAAACAAGAGGACCATGATGGTCCTAGATCGCTTACCTGAGTCTCTTTGACCCTTGGGACATCAAATCATTTTAAATAGGCAGATGTCATACAGGAGATAACTTTAACACAAAACCAAGTTTCATGAAGTTTTGGCCAAATTTTTGGCCTCTTGGGTTATAACAAGAAAATTGTCATTAAGGCTCCTTAACCTGTGATATGGCATGGATCCTTTCCATTTTCAAAAGGGTTCATTTTTTGTGACTTGACCAACATTCAAAGCAAGTTTCACGAAGATTGGGCACTATTTGTGGCCTCTAATGCTTAAACAAGATAATTGTCCTTAAGGCCCCTTTTCCTGTCATTTGGCATGGATCCTTCCCATTTTCAATAGGGTCAATCCTTGTGACCTGGCCAATATTCTGACCAAGTTTTATGAATATTAGGCCATTATTATGGCCTCAAGAGCTTAAACAAGATAATTGTCCTTAAGGCCCCCTTTCCTGTGATATGGCATGGATCCTTCCTTTTTTCAATAGGCTCCATCCTTGTGAGTTGGCAAACATTCTGACCAAGTTGCATATAGATTTTGCCCTATGTGTGGCCGCTAGAGCTTCAACAAATAATTGTCGTTAAGGCCCCCTTTCCTGTGATATGGCATGGATCCTTCTAATTTTAATAGGGTTAATCATTTGGACCTGGCCAATATTCAGACCAAGTTTCATAAAGATTGAGCCATATTTGTGGGTTCAAGATAAACAAGATAATTATCCTTAAGGACCCTTTTCCTATTATATAACCTGGATCCTTTTGGATCCTTCCTTTCCATTTTCAAAAGAGTTCATTTTTTTGTGATGTGACCAACATTCTGACCAAGTTTCATAAAGATTGGGCCATATTTGTGGCCTCGAGATAAAAAAGAAAATTATCCTTAAGGCCCCTTTTCCTGTGATATGGCATGGATTTTCCCCATTTTCAAAAGGATTAATTCTTCTGACCTGGCCAATATTCTGACCAAGTTTCATGAGGATTGGGCAAAATTCATGGCATCTAGAGTGAAAACAAGAAAATTGTCATCAATGTCCCTTTCCCATGATATGGCATGCATCCTTCCCATTTCAAAAGATTCCATCCTTATGACCTGGCCAACATTCTGAAGTTTCATAAAGATTGGGCCATATATGTAGCCTCTAGAGTGTCATTGAGGCCCCTTTACCTGTGATATGGCATGGATCCTTTCCATTTTCAAAAGGGTTAATTTTTTGAATCGTGACGAACATTCTGACCAAGTTTCATGAAGATACGTCCATAGTTGTGGCCCCTAGATAAACAAGATAAATATCCTTAAGGCCCTTTTCCTGTGATATGGCATGGATCCTTCCCATTTTCAATAGGCTTTGTCCTTGTGACCTGGCCAATATTCTGACCAAGTTTTATGAATATTAGGCCATAATTGTGGCCTCAAGAGCTTAAGCAAGATAAATGTCCGTAAGGCTCCTTTTCCTGTGGTATGACATGGATCCTTACCATTTTCAATAGGCTCCATCCTTGTGATTTGGCCAACATTCTGACCAAGTTTCATTAAAATTGGGCCTGATTTGTGGCCTCTAGAGCTTCAACAAGAAAATTGTCGTTAAGGCCTCATTTCCTTTGAAATGGCATGGATTCTTCTAATTTTAATAGGGTTTATCATTGTGACCTGGCCAATATTCTGACCAAGTTTTGGGCCGTATTTGTGGGTTCAAGATAAACAAGATAATTATCCTTTAGGCCCCTCTTCCTGTGATATGGCATGCATCCTTCCCTTTTTCATAAGGATTTCATCCTTATGACCTGGCCAACATTTTAGCCAAATTTTATGAAGATTGGGCCATATTTGTGGCTTCTAGTGTGAAAACAAGAAAATTGTCATTAAGGCCCCTTTTCCCGTGATATGGCATGGATCCTTCCCTTTTTCAATATGCATTTATCCTTGTGAACTGACCAACATTGTGACATAGTGTCATGAAGATTGGGTCAGTTTTGTTACCTCTAGAGTGTAAACACTTAGATTGTTGACGCCAGACGACGGACGACAGACGACACACAACGCACGACGGACATTCAATGATCACAAAGCTCACCTTGAGCACGATGTGCTCAGGGGAGCTAAAATGGTATTTGTTGCTGATATTCTTCACACAACTATAGGCTAAATAGCACACATAATTGCAGGTGTCAAAAATGGACTACCTGGATGAAATCTACATAATTGTCTTTTTACACCTTTACCTATTTGATTTCAATATTATTTTTTTAAATGTGAGTTTCCGTATTAATATTAAGATTTAATGACAAATAGAGGCTGATTCTATTTGTTCATTATAGAAATCTTAAAATAGCCCCCCCCTTTCCATCATTTTAAGTAGACCCCTCTTTTTGCACAAAAATGTACACGCAAGAGTTTGTACTTAAGATAACTGCGGACACATAGAGGGTCATTTTATGTCCAAATTTTAAATTGACTGCAAAACATGCATAATGCCTTAAAACTAAACTTTGAAGTACCCGCTTTCATATTTCGGTCATAAAAAGGAATTTCATGATTTAGAGTTGACGTCATGAAGGGGCCGACCCCTTTTTTAGGGACCAAAATCTGTAATTGTCGATTTTTTCGGAAATTATTAACCGAATTTCATGCCGAAAACGCCATTTGCTTCGTTTAAAGACGCCTGATCTTATGTTTTATTGATATGAAGATATAAGTGTAAAAAATGAAATCAAGTGTAACGTATTAAGTGTTAAATCCTTCTGCGTTGCTGTTTTCGAGTACAGTCACTGGAAATACTGCTTTTTTTTCGAAAATTTGTCAAATGAGCTATACTGAAACTTAGATATATCATGTTTATTTCAGGAAATAAAGGCAATATTGCAAATCAAACCACATGTATACATATAATATTTTTACAGTAGATATGTTGCTGGCAAACCATTCCGCTGAAGAAATTTGAAATAAAAACCATGTGTCTTCGGGTTACATTTTTTTGTAAAATTCGTTTCCGCGAAGATATCGCAAATCAAAGGATATTTCAACGTCGCGCAAATGTTCACAAAAGCTGTCTTTTTAAATGGATAAAACTTAAATGAATTTTTGTATTTCTTAAAATCACATTCAGATTTAATAATTTTGAATCCTACATTATACGATTAACCTTTATTTCAAATATTTTAGAATGTGATATTGCACGGAGATTGGCGCCAAATAATCATAGTGCCGATGGTTTTGGTACGAAAACTGTTCCAACAACTTCACAAAATCGAATTTAATACAATATCTAACCCGAAGACATACCATTTTTATTTGATTAATGCAAAGCATATTCTTTTCGCTACAAAATGACAAAAATAGAAACAGCATAGGTCACTGGACGAAATTTTGAGAAATTTCTACTCATTTACACAAAAATGAAAAAAAGGAACGCCAAATCTTAGAATTCGCGGAATAGTTAGCGTTTCGGGCCTATTTTTCTATTTAAATGTGCACAGAAATTAAACGAACAGCTCGGGCGTTATTGGACTTTCAAAATGAAACTTTTCTTGTGAAAATCGGCCGATTAATTCAGAAAATATTTTCAAATAATGGTTTTGGCTGGTCGAAAAGGGGTTGGCCCCTTACTGACGTCACGCCGTCATATGAACGAGCTTCAGGCCGTTTTCATTGCGTGTTCGCTAATTCTCGCACTTCAAATATTAATATCAGAAATTATTGCGAGATTTTAAGAAAGTCAAAAATTCGACCATGTTATCTGTCCGCAGTTACCTTAAATGAATTTGCAATGGCTCTTAAACAACAGTTTATGCGCGAGGGCTGATACACAGTATATGTTGAAAATATAACAAAGTTTCAAGAAAATGTACATTGATGTAAAATGTACTACTCAAAGTTTGCTAAGCACCAAAAACTTTTTTTATACTATGATTTCAGGAAAAAATGAAATTTGATTAAAGGAATGTTGGAAAATGGTCGATTGATTTCAGATTATCAATTTTTAAGAAGAAGATAAAGCTTTATAATGATAAGAGGACTTTAAATGTAGACCAAACAGGGAGACCCTAGACATTGGTCTGATTTCTTGAAAATTAAAAAAATGAATTTGACCAAAAAGGTGTTATTTCAATTGCATTTCGTTCAATAACGAGTATGAAAGCCGGAACTGTCAATACCAGCCTGACAGTGCCTCTGTTAAAGTTCTGGAATACTCTTTGGAAAAAAAAACAAAACATTCCTTTCTTAGGATCTGGCCGAGCTCCTGAAGTGTCCTTGGCTGGACCTAGCAAGCCGAAACTCGGACCCGTAGCTCCTTCCACATATGCTCTATCGGATTTTAATCCGGTGAACGAGCCGGCCAGACTAGACGTGGAATGCCCTCTTTTAGGCGATACCCTTTGACTACACGGGCCGTGTGTGGACGGGTAGTATCGCCCATTAAAATGAATCCATTCAAAAAGCACCAGCGTAAAAACTTACGTGGTTATTGAGGATTTCATCAATGTACCTACGAGCTGTCAGAGTACCTCTTTCTAAAATAAAAATATCGGTCCGCCAATCCTAGCTGTTGCCACCCCAAACCATGATGGGCGCACCCAAATAACGATCGTGCTCAGCAATGTTTGCTGAATGAAATCTTCCCCCCCCCCCCGGCCTTCTCCACACCCTAGCCCGCCTATCAGTGTTGTCCAGGCAATATCTGGGATCATCCGTGAAAAGCACGTTGCGCCAATGTCTTTTGCGCCAGCCAATGTGGTCCAATGCCCATGTTAACCGACGCCGACTTTGAACTCGGGACAGCGGAAAACGAATACATGGTCTTCATGACCTCAGATTATGCTTGTGCAGCCGTGTGAGAGAAAGGACAGGTAAGAAACCGGGGTTTCTCATTTTGCCTGAGTCTCGTGAGAAAATTGCGTGTCAAATTTGGCAATGTATACAACACAAAAGTCAAAAAAGGAATTTAAATATCCGTTATTAATAGAATTTTTTTTCAACAAAGCCTAAGCCTGGTGCAAAAAAGCAATCATATATTAGAGAGAAAGGGGCATTCTGCCTGCTAAGATATTGACTGTAAAGAGGAAAAAGGGGTAAGCCCATTGAAGTTTAATTGAACACAAACTCTATAAAGTTGAGATTCCATATTTTATAAGTTTAGTTTACTAAACGTTTGTAAAATTTAGAAAAATTAACCCTCCGCTATCTTACGTTTGAAAAAGGTACATGCACCCGTAATGGACCTAACTCAGCGTTGAAAATGGGGTACCAATTCGCAACTGTTCGGTGAGGGGTTATACACTCACTTAGCCTAAACTTATTTTTTTCTACACTAAAACATAGTTTGAACCACATTTTCATTTGGTCAAATCCTGTCTGACACTTTAAGATTTGCAATTCTCACCTTGTTTAAAATACCGCAAATACATCAGGTGTTAGTGTCATAGCTTTTTGTTAATAATCATTATTATTATTGTTTGATATATATTTTTTGAAACCATTCAAAACTGTAAAACATTCATTAAATTTTTGAAGTTGAAATGAAAAGAGGTAAGTTAAACCAATTTATTTTTTCCTGCAATTTTGCCAGTTTTAAGACCGAAAAATTAACACAAATTAAATAAGAGGACCATGAAGGTCCTTAATCGCTCACCTTCGTTTTTTGTCATAATTGATAATTATCAAATTTCCAGTAAAAGTCAAAATTTAATAATTGTTAAAGTATAAACAAGAACTTTGTGATAAGTCCCCTTTTCCAGTGATATGGCACGGATCTTTCCCATATTTCAAAAGGGTTCATCCTTGTGACCTGACAAATCTTCTGACAAAGTTTCATGAAGATTGGACCATATGAGTGGCCTCTAGAGTGTTAACAATAAAATTGTCAATAAGGCCCCTTTTCTTGTGCTAGGGCATGGATCATTCCCATTTTAAATAGGATTCGTCCCTGTGACCTGACAAACATTCTGACTAAAATTCATGATGATTGGACTATATTTGAGGCCTCTATAGAGTTAACAAGAAAATTGTCTTTTATGCCCCTTTCCCGTGATATGGCATGGATCCTTCCCTTTTTCAAAAGGGTTTATCCCTGTAACCTGATAGACATTCTGACCTAGTTTCATGAAGATTGGACCATATTTATGGCCTCTAGAGTGTAAACAAGAAAATTGTCTTTAAGGTCCCTTTTCCCGTGCTATGGCAAGGATCCTTCCCAATTTCATGAAGGTTCATCCTTGTAACCTGGAGAACATTCTGACAAAGTTATATGATGATTGGACGATATTTATGGCCTCTAGAGTGTAAACAAGAAAATTGTCTTTTAGGCCCCTTTTCCCGTGAAATTGAAAGAATTCTTTCCATATTCAACAGGGTTCAGCCTTGTAACCTAACAACATTCTGACAAAGTTTCATGATGATTGGGTCATTTTTGTTACCTCTGACCTAGTTTCATGACAATTGAATCATATTTATGGCCTCTAGAGTGTAAACAGTAGCGCGTCGGACTGTCAATCTAGAGTTCGTGGGTTCGATCCCCGACGGCGGCACTCATTCTTTCCGACTATTTGTCTCTCACCAATGGGTTGATAATCGTAGACCTATGTGAGATAGCGGCTGGAGGCTAGGAAAGAATGTGGTGATTGTACTGGTGATAGAAATACTAGGAATCCATTGTTAGGTGCTCCAGTCGCCGCGATATAACTGAAATAATGTTGAAAGCGGCGTTAAACTCCATTCAATCAATCAATCAATCTAGAGTGAAAACAAGAAAATTGTCCTTTTTGCCCCTTTTCCCCTGATATGGCATGGATCCTTCCTATTTTCGATAGGGTTCTTCCTTGCGACCTGGGGACATTCTGACAAAGTTTCATATTGATTGGTCCATATTTGTGACCTCTAGAATGTAAACACTTGAATTGTTGACGTCCGACGACGCACGACGGACGATGCACGACGGACGACGGACATCCAATGATCACAAAAGCTCACCTAGAGCACGATGTGCTCAGGTGAGCTAAAAAAGGGAAAACAGTTTTTTTAATAAATTTATACAACTTCTTAAAAAAAGAAAAAGAAAAATCTTACTTTTGTGAGTTATCTTCATTTTTAGATGAAATAAGACCAAATGAGAATTTTACTAATAGACCAAATGAGTTACGACGAAGTAAGAACCCCGACTAAGTTTTAAATCTTGAACCCATGAATGATGTTGAGACGAATTCGTAACATAAAGACGATAAGTTGTAATGACACTGCCCTGCATAAACCGAAGGTAGGTCGTTTTGGGCAGTACGTTTGGCCATGGACGTTTTGGCCACAATGTTTAACAAAGTAGGATAGTTTGGCCAAAATTCTATTACATGGGTATGAGATTGTATATAACTATAAAATGTTATTTTGTATTTGCTGCGTGCAATTTTACTTTTTTATCTACATGTGAAGTGTATTAACAAGATAAAAATATTATACTATTAAAATACTTTTGTGAGAAAAGGAGTTAATTTCTTCATAGAATTATATGTTTTAGGCCGAATATTTGGTTGATGTTTTAATTAGATTTTTCCTAGATTTCGTCACTTTAAGATGATTAATCATTTTTTTCACGATGAAATATTTGTTTTTGTAATTTAGATATTAAAGATGGTACTATCCTATTTCCTATTTAATAATCAGGATACAATATGTTGGGGATTGGGAGGGGAGCGTAAACTCTTTTAATCTCTATCAAATTGTTTAAGTATTCAATTAATTTGTTGAATTTTGAATTAAACAAACTAATACATGTAGCATTTCTGTTTTAGCGTTCATATATTGGGTATTATTGCTTTTCTTACATTACTAGTTGATGGTTGGTTCTAATTTAAAATTATGGTCCAGTTCTGTTGGCCAAAAGAAATGAACTAATTGTCCTTTATGAAAATATTTCCATATTGTTTATCCAATTTTTTCATAAAATTTCTGGAGGAAAAAAACGTATAGATAATACATTTCGTAAACTTCATATCATTTATATTTCAAAGTATTTTCAATAAATTCTTCATTATCTTTGTATAGTAAGGATAATTTCTATTCTTCTCCAGTTATATTAAGAAAATAACTATTGAGTGAATAAATGCATCAAAATTGTAAAAAAAAACCTCAATCTTATTATCTAAATGACTAAAATAACAACTATCACATTATTAGAATTATAAGAAATAACATCTCCAAACTTATATCTTTTTTTTTCAAAAGGTCATTCTTTGAAAAAAAATATTGCGGCCAGAATGTCCGTGGCCAAAATGTCCCGGCCAAAACGTCCGGCAACCGCATAAATTTTATAAGCTCATAGGCCAATAGCACCAAGTTTATCGACCAGATGTCAAACGATATTTCCATGGCAGAACCTGTAACACCAAGGCAAAATGGTAACATGTGTAAGAAGTTTGATTGCATTGAAATCTGTTGCTTGAAGACATATTTCGACTTAGAGTTATATTATCCAAACAGATGGCGATTCTTTGTACCATGGGACATGATTAAACATTAAATGCAGGTGAAAGTTATACAAGGTGCGAACCCTCAAATATTTTACCTTATAACAAAGCAAATTTGAAAAGAGGAAGAAATATGACGATCTGCGATAAAATGCGAAGTTTACCTGTCTTTTCACCTGGATCTAAACGAGTGAAATACTTTAATTGTGTTAGAAATAATTTGTAAAGGAAGATAACGTATATTATTGAATATGCCTTGTCTTGAGAAGCTTTATAGAGCTAATGAATCGTTCAACTCGAGCGTGTGTTTGTATTTTGGGCAGAAAACGTGATAGTTTTTATTTAGAATTCTTAACACGTATTCGTAAAGAGGTATTTTTCCATTATCACCCGTTTTTCAGTAGCCTTTTTTTTGTAAAAGTAAAAAGTCGAGATAAATGTAAGGTATCTGTGCACGCAGTAAGGCACTAACAATCTGTGTACGCAGTAAGACACTAACAATTAAATTTCATTGCGAATAAGGTTGTAATCTTTGTAATTCTTCTAATTCCATATATGCGTTCTAAGACATCGTGTTATTATGTGTTTTTGAAATCACGGAGTATTCTTTGAAGGGGTGTATTATCCATTTGACTAGCTTCTATTGAAAAGGACGCTTTTGCGAAATCGCATGATAAACAACTCACATCAAGCAATTTTCATACTTTAAAAATGTCATCCCGATTTCATTGAGCAATTTATTTAAAAGTAGGGCTTTGTGGCATTCTATCCCCCGCCATTTTGGCGAAAGGGCAATTGTAAAGGCATCCGTACTTCCTTTCACCCTGATGTGTTTCCGTCACTAAATTTATCAGGAGCGCATATCCCAAAGTGTAATGCTACCAACTAGAAATTTCATAGGTGGATAGATTTCAATGTGGAAAACTGCAGTTTACAAGATCAACAACTCTTTCTTACATAAGTTTGGAAGGATTGCTGGTATTTAAGATTTTTGTCCGAATCTTATCCCTTTTAAGGGATATCAACTTGAAAACTCACTTGTGGATAAATCTTATTGGGGATTAATGAAGTGCACAAATGCACACTTTTTGGTTGCTTCATTTTTGAGTATTTGTATTGCAATTTTAAAGACTTGGTTTGTGTCCATCAAAAGTCCTAGCCTGAATACTTGCAACAACTTGAAACTTTATAGGTGGATGGTAATTCCTGCAACGGAGGATTTTACAGCAACAAGAACACGTGCCTGTTTGAAATTGAAGTTATTGATATAGCAAACGTAGGCAGAATGCTTTGACAAGAATTCTAGCTAGTTTCAGTTTATAATAAAGCTTTTTCGGCGAGGGAAAAGAAATGAACAATCATACAAATGTATTGTGAAACATTATTGACCTGTCGCTCATTTAATATTCCTGGTGACCTTCATTGATATTCGGAACTCACTTCCTTATATATATTATAAATAAATAAACGTTACTCTCAAATAACAAATAAAACCTTGTTGTTATAAATGACCAGATGTAGCTATAGGTGTATGGTCTGAGACTTACAATGTAGAGGTCCGGAGATCGAAACTCCCTCTCGTATTTTTCATTTCTTTTTTTAATACGATGTTAATTTTAAGGCGATTTAGATCTCATGGAAAATATAATATAAAACACGACACATTTTACTTAATTTAGTAAAAAGAATCAAAAGAAGTAACGGCAAGCAATGAAATGTATAAAAGAAAAAAAAAAATAGTAATGATATCATTAGCATTTAATCTAATGAACGAAAGAAAATAATTCAAATCAGTCGCATCAGAAAAAAAGCAAAGTTGACGATCAAAAACCTCGTGACCTCAGCTAGAAAAAAGTCACATCAGCTTGTTAATTCTATGAAATTAAAGAAATGAGAGATTTGATAAAGAAAAAAAAACACTGTGAATACAAAATATTATAATCAAGAAATTAAAGAGACGATAAAATTGTCCTTTTATTGAACAATAATAAAAAAAAAGTTAAAACAATTTAGAAAATAAATTTACTACATCCGACTCCGTGCGGGTTCGAACCAGGTTAGTCAGTCTACCGACACTAATTTCCGAACGGTCAAGACCTCTACGCTATGGACCCAATTAAAATTTGTATTATTTTATTTGATCTGAATGTAAAATTCTAAAAGTCAAATCGCGGATATTACCGAAAGGTAACGAAAAATAATGAGTGACAGGTTAACTTTGTTTTCCAATAATTGATTTTAGAAAACAATCATGATTGTGTAATTGTGTGTTTATAAGGTTTATCAACGTGTATCAGCTGGTATTAAACTAAAACTGGATCGATAGCAAATATAAACAATATACCACAACAGGGAATATAACTCTAGCATAAATTGACTATTTGGCATTAATCTACAATATATGTAAAATACTTAAAAGATAATAGGTGAGAAAAAGCCCACGTGACCATTCCTACCTTAAGTCAACAATGATGTATCAAATTGTAATCGATGCATAAAACACTTATTTCAAATTTTCATTGATTTTTTCTATTGCAGACCACTATGTCCTTTCTGAATTCACTAGTAGAGCGTCTAAAGCTGAGACTGGGAAAGTCTGTGATCACGATCGTCGATGTACCTTGTGGGGATTTCTACTGGATGCGTCACTTCGTTGGTCAAAGAACAGACGTACAGTACACTGGCATTGACATTGTTCCAGATTTAATAGAGAGACACAAGATCAACTTTCGACACATGAAACACGTTACGTTTGAGAATCACGATATTGTGACATATGGTTTGAAAAAATCATATGACGTTATCTTTTGCAGGGATTTGCTTCAGCATTTAACAAATGCCGACGTTCTCCAAGTTTTAGAGCATTTTTCCAAAAGCGGCAGTAAACTTCTGGTTACAACAAATTATCTATGGAATAAAAGAGCCACCGAACTTAAGTTTGAGACTGGCCGATATAGGCATCTCAACCTAATGCTTCCTCCAGTCAATTTGATTCCACCAATCTGTTCAATAGGAGATGAAGCAAAAAAGGCCTTCAAGGATTTGTCATTATGGGCCCTTCCATTAAGGCAACAGAAATGAGACTTGTTGCACAGTGGCCATAAATGTAAAATTATTTTGTTTTAACGTATTATTTGTATTATCTTTTCAAAATTAGAAGTATATAAAAACTGAGTTTTTAAAACGACTCTATTTAAAAAATGTGTATAGAGTTGGTGTAAGAAGCGTAAAATCAGTTAAACCAAATTTAGTTTGTAGTAAAGTCAGTGCCCTTGACCATTTCTGCTGACGCGGCAGCCCTTGGCATTCATGATATTAAACAAAATGAGAATTTAAAGAAGAAACCTGAAAAAAGTCTGTCCTAAATAACATTCTGGTGAAGTACGATTAAATTTTATAAAACAGTTTTAGAGAAGACCTTTCCTTTATATTTCACCAATTGGGGCCCATTTTCGGTTGACATGAAAGGCCGTATCGCCCATGTTATCAACCTGATAAGAATTTAGGGAAGAGATCTGAAGAGGCATGTCTGCAGAATCATTTATGAACAGCTTGGTTGAATTCTAAACAGAAGAAGACTTTTTATATTTCATCATTTGGGCCAAATATTTGTTATACGACAGCCCGTAGCACCAAATTTATTATCCCGAAAAGAATATTAGGAAGGAATTTGGGAGAGAATTGTCTAGGACCATTTCTGTGTTTTTTGGTGCCCAGTAATTTCAGAGAAGAAGGTGCTTATATGAAACCTACGGACGACCTTCCATGAAATAGGCTCTGCTGGACTTGATTTAGTGGAGCTTAAAACTTAAAAGCAATCAAGAGGTCACATTTGCGGCTCAAATATCTGGAAACGTTATCATTATGTTTATAATAACCCTGCCTACAAAGAACAAGTATAATATGTATACTTGAAACGCCCGTCTATCCACCCGTTTACCCATGGACGTAATTTTGTCCAGCGATTTCTCTGACAACATTTCAGCTACAGTATTGACATTTATACACAATGTATATCTGCATATAAAGTTTTGCACACACGATTTTGAAGCCCCTTCTAATATTGGTTGCTGATTGATTTCCCCCTTAACTCTGCGTTTTCACGAAATTTTTATTATACGGAGCATTTCTCAAGAATTATTGCATGTGCCGAAGGTAATGTAAACTTGTGTTTCTGAAACTTTAAGGAGCCCCCTACAATTAATTGCTTGAACTTAAAAATTTTACAATTAGTTATCTGAAGCATTTCTCTTACAATTTTCGGCAGCTGCTTTGATAATCATAGAACATATAGCCATCAGGTTTTAAGTTGTAAATATTTATATGAAATTTCAGGATTCTTATTGATTTAAAGTGCTGAATTCTTCCCCCCTTGTTCTTGTTATTTTTACATATTTTTTTTATAATCTGGAGCAACTTACCACGGACCCTTAATTAAGAGTCCCTGATGCTACCTACCAAATTGCATACATCTTTTTCCTTGAACAATTTACTAAACTTTCCTTTTCGTGTTACAAACATATCATATACTGAGAGTACTTAAAGTGGAACAGGCACTGAAAAAAGAACCCCTGGTGGGGTTTTTTTGCGTTCTGTCACAGTACTACTTGGCTTTATAGCTTGAACTTGTTTGAAATTCGGTCAAATAAATCATGGAGTTCGATAAATGATTATTGCATTTATGCCACTTTTACTAACAATGCCTCATGTGAAAGTTTCAGTAACAATGGTCATCATGTTTTTATGTATTTGTACATTATTGACATGATAATCACATCAAATGTATAAGAAATTTTATTGCACACACCAAACTTAAAACCATACGCACATATAATAATATCAGTTTCTCCCCCCTCTCAACACTAATGCACGCTGTTATTGTTGAATTACATGGGTGTTACCCGTATGTTCTTTGTCGCTCATCTGCATAATATAAATTGAAAAAAAAAAAATAATAAAAATCTTGCAATAAAAAAGTTTTTGAATCAGGTCACCAAAAGAACATTCATAATTAGTTTGGTTAAAATTGGCCCATTGGTTTTGGAGGGGAAGACGTAACATAGTCCATTTTCGAGGCCAATTAAAATGTAATTAAAAATTATTCGAGACGAGACTCATTCATGCTAAGCTTAGGAGCTTAGAAACTTGAAGTTTCGAAGATATCAGAAGATACCATTCAGAGATTTAAAATTGAAAAAGACTTCGCCCACCAATCATATTTTTAGTTTTTTGAGAAAACTTTTAAAAAGGTCCTTAAATAAAAATTTAGGCCATGTTTCGCAAAAATTGGCAAGGAAGTGTAGGAGGAGATATCACTCAAGGAAGTTTAAGTGTAAAGTTGGCCTACTCATATATATATATACATAGGCCACAATTTGGTCTGGCACACGGGGTTTTCTTCAAACCGCGCCCTAGTTAATAATTTCTTCAAATCCGGCGGTTGTCTTTTGCTCTTGATGATTTTGATGATTTTATTTTCTTGGATAACTTTGCCCATTGTTTCATCATTTTGTAGAATGGGTATATTATCCTGAATAATTTTTGTCATGCAGCTAAAAGCAAATCTCAATTCAATGCCTTCCTTGCTCTTAATCATAGGATGGACATAGATTGAGATCAGATGCAAAGCTACTATCTCTGAAATCCTTCTCGGTCGAATGATTCTGCGTTGAATCCATTCAGATAAATGTTTTAAAATCCTGACAATTTTCGCGGTCGAATATAAACACCGAGATGAGCTTCATCACAATCATATAGATTACGTCATCAGTAATGTACTACGTCATCGATTTGGTCGGGATTTTATTTTAAAATCATATGAGAATCGAGATAATTTTTTTTATCACAAATAGACACTCAAATTCAAAAGAAAAAAATGTTAGAGAGGACTGTTTTATGACCTAATAGCCGCAAAAAGAAGATCCGGCAGGCCACGTGACCAATTGACATGATAAAGCTATCACGTGATCAAGTGACCTGATATCAACAAGTTTTTCATACCCCCTTTTATCAGGCAATATTTATAGACAGTGACAGGATATATATATATATATATATATATATATATATATATATATATATATATATATATATATGTGTGTAAAGAAACGTACAAAAATCGGTCCCACCTCGACCGGGAATCGAACCTCGGACCCTCTGCTTGCCGGGCAGATGTGCTAACCATTACACTACCGAAGACGTTCCGACGTTTGTACGTATAAATTGTGCTTATAAACCTAACATAGCGATGACGTCATAGGTGGCCTTTGCCCGCCGGCACTTGTTAATAACCTACGCACCTTTTATTTATATCACTATATTAAGCCCATAAGCCCGTACACCGGTAAATATCTACAGAAATAGGTAAATTTGCACACTGGGTGCCACGGTGCAGGTAAATAAACATGTAAAGACACGTACAAAAATCGGTCCCACCTCGACCGGGAATCGAACCTCGGACCCTCTGCTTGCCGAGCAGATGTGCTAACCATTACACTAGCGAAGACGTTCCAACGTTTGTACGTATAAATTGTGCTTTTTGTTCAGATCCCTTGACAGAATATTTCAGATCTTTCTAGAAAGGACTTCTAGAAAGTGATTCAAACTCTAGAGTCTTCTAATGTTCTATGCTATTCTAGATTGTTCTATGGTACTATATATATGGGGTACCTACAGCATTCTTGGTTCACTTGGTTAAGACTTATGGTTTCATTTAGCAGTACTGTGTTAAACTAAAAGGGGATTTCTCGCTATCTTAAAAGTGTGTTTAAAAGTGTGTTTAATTTTAAATTCGGATATTATTGGATTATGTATTTGTAGATCAGGAACTTAATTCAATTGGATCTTAAAATGAAAAATTTTAAGATTAAACATTCAAGGTATTGTAATTTGTTTTTAGCTTACCTGAGCACATCGTGCTCAAGGTGAGCTTTTGTGATCATTGAATGTCCGTCGCGTGACGTCCGTCGTCCATCGTGCGTGTTCAGGCGTCAACAATTTAAGTGATTACACTCTAGAGGTCACAAATATGAAACTTTGTCAAAATGATTGTCAGGTCACAAGGATGTACCCTATTAAAAATGGGAAGGATTCGTGTCATATCACAGGAAAAGGGACCTTAATGACAAGTTTTCTTGTTTACGCTATAGAGGCCACAAAAATGGTCCAATCTTCATGAAACTTGGTCAGAATATATGACAAGGTCTCATGAATGAACCCTATTTAAATGGGAAGGATCCGTGACATATCACGGCAAAGGGGGCCTAAATGACAATTTTCTTGTTTATGCTCTCTAGAGGCCACAAACATGGTCAAATCTTCATGAAAATTGGTAGAAATATTTGAAAAGTCACAAGGATGAACCATATAGAAAATGGGAAGGGTCCGTGTCAGATCACAGGAAAAGGAGACTTATAGACAATTTTCTTGTTAACGCTCTAGAGGCCACAAATATGGTCCAATACTCATGTAACTTGCTCATAATTTTTGTCAAGTCACAAAGATGAACCCTATTGAAAATGGGAAGGATCCGTATCATATCACGGGAAAAGGGGGCTAAATAACAATTTTCTTGGTTACACTCTAGGGTCACAAATATTGTCTAATCTTTATGAAACTTGGTCAAAATGTTGGCAAGGTCAAAAGGATGAACCCTATTGAAAATGGGAAGGATCCGTGTCTTATCACAGGAAAGAGACCTGAATGACAATTTTCTTGTGACATTCTAGTGGCCACAAATATGTCCAATCTTCACGAAACTTGGTCAGACTATTTGTCAAGTCAAAAGGATGAATCCTATTGAAAATGGGAAGGATCCGTGTCACATCACGAAAAGAGTGGCCTTAATGACAATTTTCTTGTTTACGCTCTAGAGGCCACAAATATGCTGTTTTATTTGTTTTTGTTACATTGTCACTTAACAATAAATCATACGTTCATTGCATAATTGACGCGGCCGTGTCAGCATGGAGGTAATGTTATAATAAATGATTTTTATCCTGGCAGGGAGCATAATCCTTATATATATTTCGTGCAAAACAGTAAATATGACATTTCAGTATTAAAGATATCAGCTATCATAGAATATGGTGCCTTTTGATAAAAATTTGAACAAAATTATCAATTCTAAGTATTTCAGTGTGACGAAAGTCTTTTCGAAGGCATATTTATTCAACTATTGATATTTTTTCACGGTTGTATTGTAGTAATCCAATATTTGTAAAATAAATGGCTACCATCTTGGAAAAGGTTCTAATTGTAGGATTAAACTACTCTTGTATCGTTTTGATATCGTTTACAACACATTTGGCTTAGAGAGTGTCGAAACCAATGCAATACGACGTGCAAAGAAGTCCAGATGTTATCTTTTCTATGCGAATGACGGACATTTGGAAAATGTCATGTTGAATTTCTGGTGGCTAACGATTTTTTTGGAAACTAAATGGCCTTATCTACAAGAATGCAGAATTTCATTCCAGCATAATAAAGCGTGGTATTTTGTCACTAATCAACTCAGCTAGCCATAATGAAGCCGAGTAACAATCGAACTCATTTAAATCACACCTACAATCGAACTTATTTAAATCACAGCAAGGCAGCTAGGTAAGTTTGATTTAAAACTAACTGCGATGCGACCAGGGTGTACTAAAAAGTTTCCGAAGCCTCGTATTCTCTCTGCCCACTTAATTAATGAATTCGACCTGGAAGTTAAGCCTTGTTCCCCGTTTAAATTATTTTCACAAGTGCATTCATTTAAAGCCATTGTCATTAATCCGAAACCTGGTCTTGCAGGGACCTGGCATTTTTATCCGACCATATTATATTTTAGCACCCACAGCTGGTTAATTGTGCCGAATCTGCGTTATTTTTGAACAATTCTTCATAAACGGGTTAAGTGATATAATGCAGTTATGTTCAAATAGGATATAAAAAGCAAAAACACTCAGTATCATATCTGTATCAGCCATGTGTTCATGGATGAAAGCGTTCGCAAACATTACTGGATGTTTTATTGTGAACAGGCGCTTACGAAAATGCTTGCAACTTGAAGAGGTGATTAGAATAGAGAACAAAGTTTATTTATAACTAAGGTGTTATCAATTATAAGACAAATCTAAGATGTTCGTTTTTTTTCAGTTTAGATAATTTATACCAAGAGCTTCGCAGAGCGGCGCACTTACACCAGAAGAAGTCAGTCAAAAGCCCGAGCTTGAATGGTAGCTTAAGCTATAAGCTATTGTGACATGAACGTTCATACGTCGAAAAGTTGCCGAAGACTTTTTGAGATTTTGGAAATAAAATCGACGACTGGTTTTATTTCCAGGTTTTTCACATTTTTTAAATATATACTAAGAACCATTTCTCTGAAAGAGTCGTATAAAGCAAGTATGAATTAATATTTAATTAAACAGTCTTTATGGTATCGTGTCGTGATTTAAGTTATGACGCTTCTTTCTGTACATAATTCCTTTAAGGCCACTATGAACCCTAGTATTTCTCACATCAGTGCTACCGTTACAGCTTTTCCTAACCCCAAGCTGCTTTCCTTTGTAGGTCTACGATTATCGACACATAAAGAGCTTAACTAACTGATTATTGTTATAGTTTTTGTGGAATTTGAATTATTTAAAGAAATTTTTAGGTTCATTTTTCTAGAAAATGTTTGTTGTATGATATAATGTACTGTACAGAAAGATGGTGGATGGTGTTCCTTGGATGTCTTTACGGGCTACTTAAATGTACACCATGCGTTTAATACTAATACATATTAATGTCATAGTTTGCATTACTTTTATCCAGGAAAAACATATAAAAAACGCTTGCCTATAATTTATCGCTGAACTTTATAAATTATAATTTCGTTGTCGTTGTAATACAGACTTTCCTTCCATACAAAAAAGTATTAATAAACATGTCTCCGGTGTTTCTTAATGAGTTAAGGAGTCTGTTTCTAATACAATCATAATTTGATAATTTAAGAAGAAATTGCTCGCTCGTCTCAATCATGCCACAAGTACAAAGAGGATATGCTACTATGGTTTTACTGAACAGACGATGATTGAGAAAGCTACAATTGTTTCTTATTCTAAAACCTGAAGGAGGAAAAGATCTTTTATAGATAGCTGTGTTCTACAGTTTGGCATCCCCCGATTTCTGGATTCGCGTTATTTGTTTGAGGATGAGCTTCCTATACTTTTAGGCACAACTGAATTTATGGTAGTTAGACAGAGACCTTTCACTATTTTGAAATATTATTTGTGTATACGTCTTCCTTCTTGGAGTGATTCCCTGACTCTGCAGAAAGATTGGCAAGTGATAGTAATTTTGACCAGCACGTTACGATTTTTACAGCTTCGTATTTGATCTGAGTTAACCAATTTGTTCCTGCAGGTGCAGAGTACAATTCCATTTCGCCGTTTACGATACATTGTGGTAATTAAAATGAGATGCGAGCCGCGCATCCGCAGTCAGTGTGCTTAGCGTTTCTGGTGCAGTCTGTCACGAGAACGAAATCTCGAGAAGATTTGGGAATTTTTTGCTATTATATTGACGATTTATGCGGACGCAGTTCGCTTCAGATCATGCCATTTGCTCTCCGTTTCTGATTTTCATGTCTTGGACGCTGTTCAAGCTCGACTCTTAAAGTAAAGTAAATCAATTTACCCGACGGACCTCGTGGTATCATGGCGAATTCTGCCAAGTCGACAGAATCAAAGGACCCGAAAGACAAATCTGACGACCCGAAAATGACGAGGGGTCCAACTAAGAAGACGTCGTCTTTTTCAAAATCGACATCGGCAACCTCCCCTGATCAAAGTGACCTGATTTTGAAGGCACTTTCCGAAATTCGTGATGCCCAGACTCAGTCTGACAAAACATGGATACGCTTACAAAATATGGACAATGTTGAGCAATCTTTGCAAGAAAGCTATGAGGCAGGTTATGAGGATGACTCCTACTCATACATGTCAGAAAATAAACACTATTCTGATGGAGTAATTGATGATGAACAACACAAAAAATCTGAAAGTGATCGGTTCATTAGTTTGTCAAAAAGATTCACATCATCAGAAAATTGTGGGCCAGACATTGATTCTAATTAAGCTAGGAATATAACAGACCTGTTCAGTAAAGGCATTGATGAGGGTCAATATGAAGACCTGGTAAAAGATGAGAACCTGCCTAGACCTAACAACTGCACAGGCTTGTAGACAGTTCGTATGAATAGGATTATTTGGGACATAATGTCACGTCGGAGGTCTAATACGTTGGCATAGAGGTGACATTTGCACATTTTTTCTTTATTTTTTTCTGGGATTTTATTTTTTCTAGTTAATTTCTAGAAAAAGAAAAATATAAATGCCAAAAAACAAAACACTCGATCTCGATTTATGATTTTTTTTTTATTATTTTTTAAGAAAAAAAAATAATTTGCAAAAAACAAAATCATATACTATATTTTTACAAGTTTTCTTTCGTAGAATTAAGAAATAATTGCGAAAAACGAAAGATAATGGCATGCGCACGAGATAATTATACTTAAGCCCAGACTTATGCATCGGCAGTAGTAATTGGATAATAAAGTCGTGCTCACGACTTAATAGGATATCTTGATTGGTCAAATTATCCCATGCTCAAGACTAAGGTTTCCGTATTATACATTTCTTTTGAAAAATGAAAGAAATATTTCAATGGAAAGATTTTACCTTCCCAATGATGAATTTCAAAACATGAAAATTGATTGCTAAAAATTGTTACCTTAACCTAGAGCTACCTCAAAAATGTCTGCAAAAAATCATTTCTACTCATGATGGAGACAAACCGTACCAAGTTTTTACAAAATCCATCCCAAAGGTGACAATCTACGTCGTCAGTCTCATAATTTCGCTAACTTATTTCAATTTTGGATAAAACCGTTTTAGGCTCGTAATTAAATACAATGTTTGCTATGTCCGGGAAGAATTAGGCCATCTGGTAAAGTTATCATGAAATTTCATCATGAAATTGATAATGTAAGTGAAATCGGAACGATTTGAAGAGAGGTGAACATAATCGATAATACGCGATAGTTCTTTGACCCCCGCCCCCTTCATAAATTTTTTTTTTTTTTGTTTGGTTTTAAGGAATCCACCATCAATAGCAGTTGCAAAAGGTCTTGGAAGAGTTTTTTCCAATCTAAATAGACCGTGGGCTGACTGTAGACCTCCTCCCCCCCATGGGGGGGATTTAGTCACTATGGTTTCTTTATACAGCAATGTATAAGCTACAAAATGAGACACGTTAGCCTACTGAAAGTGGAAGCTTAAGGGAGTAAAATCAAAATAACATACGTTATCTTTTATTGATTAAAGAATATTTCTTTGAGATTAGAAAGTATTCATAGAAGCAACAATACCTGTAATTTAAGCTTTTAATGAGGACAGTTCAATGAATGGAGGTTATTTTCATTGGTATTACTAAAAAAAATAAATCAATAAATCATGATATTTTTGTAATATACGTTACCAAATTCATAAGATATGTAATTAGTCAAAATAAGGAAGCATTCCACCTACTTTTAAGTCTAAATTGTAATAAATAATAATTTAATCCACTCTTTCTATATCTTGAATTTTTTTTAGTATTATTAGCTATCTTTTTAAATTGTTTCTAAAGCAAATGTAAAAGCAATGTCATGGAACATAGCTTGATAATTTCATTGAGTGTATCTATTTAACTTATTATTTTGAACTGTATCAACTACAGTGTAACTTCTAAATATCTATTACCAATTGCTTTGTCTGGCATTTGACAGTACAGCATGTTACTTTTGCTCGGAAATATGATATAAAAGACAAAAGATCTTAAGATATTTGAAACAAAACAACCAAAAAGTTGGATTGTCACAAGTTTCCTTGAGCGCCTTTGATGGCTTGACGCCTGACTAGTGATTTAGTCACTTTCCTTCTCCCAGTGACACATGAAAGCATCTTAATTGATTGAGTTTGCGAGAGCAGCTCTTCTAGCTTTTACACAAGCAGACTTAAAACCAGTATAAACTAAATACCCTATTCTTATTTAGCTACATAATTTTATGATATTTTATTTTAAATTATTTAAATAATAAATGATTTTAATATCACTTAGATTCAAATTATGTAGACATAATTGACTTACAGCATTATTTTCCCATATTTGACCATTACATATGTTACTTTTGCTTAAATGACTTAGCTTTCTACATCCATAACTATTATTGTATTATTGTATTTATGAATCATTATTATTAAAAGCCATGTTCAAGAAAAAATCACAGGAATTACACGACCCTTTAAAATCATAATCTTCATTTTAAATTGAGAAATTTCAGTCACAACTTCAAATCCAGGTAGGAGCTACCTTCATAGCGCGGTTTGTAGCGAGTTGGACTATCATTCAAAAGGTCCCGTGTTAGATTGCCGACAGCGGCACTCATCCTGTCTGAACCAGGAATCCAATGTTAGGTGCTCCAGATGCACAATATAACTGAACGTTTTTTTTTGTTAAAAGCATCGTATAACCCCATTTAAAAAAATCAAATTCGGTAATGTTATATTTGACAGTTTGTGTTCAAAGGGTTAATCTGAATATCTGTGACTGTAAGTTAGTCCACAGACATGTAAAGCAAAACAAGGCTTGCTAACTATTTACTGTTAACCTTAAATATTGGTTTCAGCAACAATCTGAAAAAAAACCTACGGGTTTAAAACAATTGGCTTCTTTGGTGATGATTCAAAAACGGGACCCCGGAGATGTAAGAATGCCTAAGCTGACCCATCTTCACGAGTCAAGGGGTATCGAATCAATAGTCTCTTCTCGAATAAGATAAGCAAAACGTTCATATCCCTTGGTTCGCCAAGATGAAGCTGACCAGAATATCGCAAATCAAACTTAAAATATCCTCGATTTTTTGTGAACAGTATATTTCAGCAAAATGATCAGATGATTAGATTAACACACACTCATATTATCATTTCAATTTAAAAGCAAGTGAAGGAAGAAAAGGATTTTATTGCACAAATATTTCATTTAGAACATAGTTAAATCTGTAATTTGAGATTCGAAAACAAATATTAAGCACTGCATGAACTACGTAATTGTTCTCAAGGTAAAATGATTTAAGTGTTCTATTTAAAAAGAATTGTATGATTGCATTGAGTATAAAGACACCTATTCTACCTGTGATGACCCTTTTTACTTGCTCATTCGAACTTTAAAATCGTTGATCCCAATTTATCTTTATTAAAGCTGCTCTTTCACAGATTTGGAAAATGCGATTTCTGATTTATTTATTTATCTTTTTTGTAAAATTTATCGGAAATAATGACTTCATCGTGTAGAAAATCTACGATGATAAGATTTGATCTGCAAAGGCAAGGAAAATAAGACAGGTATTCCTGAATTTAGCGGATTTCCTTTCTGAAAAATAAAGGAACTACTAACGACTTGAAGATTGTTCTTAAATTTTGAGACAGTTATTTAAGCATGTAATTCCATCTATATGTCTCATTCTATCAAAGATTAAGGTCTAAGTATGTGTCAATTGGGAAACTTCATATCGATACATGCGAAAAAGGAAACATTATACATGAAAAATTACAATTTTGTAATTCAAAGACTGGATATAAATAGACTGGTTCCATCACTGACGTTACCGCTTCGAACGTTCAAGCTACATTTATTTAAATGAATTGCTTTTAGTACCATACCCATGTTCGATTCTTAAACATCGGAATATGCACAAATTTCCGAATCTAAGAACCAGTTATCTGTTTACTCGATGAAGAACTGTGTAAATGCAGCTTTAAACTCGTCTGAAGACGGTTTATAAATATTAAACAATCGCAGTTTACATTTAATAAGCGAAGGCTTTGCATTGCTATGATAATCTTACTGAATCCAACCAAACAACTCTTCACCGATATTAGTCAGTCTAGCGTCCAGGATGACTAAACGGTGCGAATTGCCTGCCAATTATTGGTAGCCGGCTTAACCCTTTGCTGTTTAATCCCTGCTTTTTACGTGCCTGTGATTTTATGATCGAGAAAACATTGTGAAAAAAGAAGAAATTGCTTCTGACAAGCGATTTCTTCTTTTTCCACACTATTTTCTACCCTACTGAATGGTTATTATTCAAATGAAATCCACTTTTAGGTTTCGTCTGCAAAACCTTTGAATTTGGACAGGTCCAAAATTTTGTAAACAGGAAAGGGTTAAGGGTATGAATGCGTTTTTGTATATGACTATGGGTAATTCGGGATGAACCATTGTAAAACGTCTCCTCCGTCTTATTTATTTAAACGTTGAAAAACGGTAAAACGCAGACTTAACCAAATGATTGCATATCTAAAACAGATTAATGATAAAAATTATTGAATATTTAAACTTTAAATAACATTTTGCAATAATAGTATTGTCATCAATCGGAACGACAATCGGCTATTTCCGTAACCTGCAACAGACAGTTGATCGAAGATTGGCCGAGAGATGTTCCGATTGCCTTATTATGTGACTGTTATAACCCGTTTCTCAATCATAATGATCTTAAAATGGCCATCGGTCCATTTTTAAATAGGGAAACGAACCGGTCAATTTTAAAATGGCGACAACAAACTTACTAGCCCAGAATGCATAACAGTGGGTGATTCTGACAAGAACCACAGGCACTTGGATGCGGGATTTAATAACAATTTACCAATATCACTAGTCATCTATAAATATTAAAATATGATCTACGTCGCGGGAGTGAAATAAACCCGTTGAATATTTTTGATATTACACGGGTGTTATTACACTAGTGGAATAACTGTGCAAATGAGCTCAGAGCGAATAGCAACGCTACTTTGTAACCGCGAAAATGATGTCATAATCTATATTTTGTGACGTCATTTTTAAACGACGTAATAAGTTTGGCGGATAATTGAAACGTTGAATTTCAAAAATTTTGACGATTTTTCGCTGAAATTCGGGTCATATTATAAAGAGAATATAAAATTTGTGCTCATAAAATACAGAATTTATTAAACTCGTCATCTAAAACAGATAAAAACTCGGCGAAGCCTCGTTTTTATCTGTTTAAAGATGACTCGTTTAATAAATTCTGTATTCAATGACCACTCATTCAATATCCTATATGTATTCAAGGTAGTGCACCTGCCATGTTAAAAAGAACGGATGTTTTACAAGCATATTTGGCTTCCGTCACATGACGTGTTTACCCGTGTGAATCGAGTACCAAATTGCTTGTAAGAACATCCATTCCCTTTGAAAACAATTTGTAAATTATATGCGTGTATAGGTGTATTTTCAAAACTGAGCTCTGACGTAGGCGCTGAGTCAATTACAAATGGTATATCGGGCTTGATTAAAAAGTTAATAACAGGAATTGAACATGATCCCTTAAAGTCAATTATGAAAGTATGTTTTGGGTAAACATTGCGATTTAAGACAAGCTATAACTTTTGTTTGAAAGGTAAGTTGTTACTTTTTTAATATGTTGTTTCAACCTGTTTCATCTATTTCGACAAAATGGCACGGAAATTTAACGGTTAAAAGAAGCTCATCGCACAAAATCTACCTATACTTACATGCGTATACTTATGTGCAATTTGGGTTATAATTTGCAAACAGTTTCCACCATTTTGTCATCCTGGACGCAAGGCTCAAAAAATGTATTTTTCTTCCTAGTTGAAAAAAAAACCCTTGCGAATAAACCAAATGTTGTTTATGTATTTTTGGTTTATTTCATGCAGTTTAAATTTTACGGATATTTGTTTATATTTCTACTTGCCAGTTGAACTAAAAGTTGATAAGATGTTTTTGAAGATTGTGGTGATTCTGGCAAATATTATATCTGCCTCTAACAACTCTGTGTTTTATATACATGTACTTCATTTGCATAATATTTTTCACCATTGCAGTAAATAAATGGGCAAATGCTATGCATTTAACTTGGAACTAATTTCTGAATAATGGGAATTTGTTCCTTTTTTTCTTTTCTTTTATTCTTTTTGTTGTACATTTGTTAAAAAAAGTTTGTTAATAAATATTCAATTTTCATCAAATAAAATTGTTTGAATTTTTGAAAATTTTAACTTGTTAAGTTATAACTATCCAGTCCGCTCGTGGAAAGTGTGATATACATGGCATATTGTTGTATGTGCGTTTGTCTCTTATTTTGTTTGTCAATATCTTCGACATTTATGGAAAAACCTACATTATAGAATTTCAAACTCAATAGGCCAAATGCATTTGGAGATACATATGTCCTATATAAAAGGAATATGGGTAAATGATAAATTGCTGGCCAAGCCTTTTCACATGTACAATGGCAAGTTACTTCATTTACGAAATATAAAAATATGTAATAAAAAGCAACTGGAAAATATAAATTTCGCCACTACAGCTGAAACTTGAACTATTAAGTTGTCATTGTACTGGGATTTGTAAATCAAAACGGCGGTAAATGTATGATGTCAACAGTATATTATTAGCTCAACTGTTTTGAAAGCAAACCCAAGGCAGTATCACCCAGATATCGTTGAGACATATCATACCCCTTGATTCACTTAGATTTCATCTCTCAGCTACATGCTGCTCATCCCACATTGTCTGCATAGGAAACAGATACTTGGTGTAATATGAACTTTTGTCAAATGTACGATAAAAGCTAGTCGAATTGGGGTTCAAACTCATGACCCCATCATTACTAGCATTACTATGCAATACCTCTGAGCTAACTGGATCAGGCTTCAAAATACTTGTACATCCGACTTTACAGTCTTAGATATTTTGTTTTGCATTTATGCGCCCGCATCGATAGATAAGGGGAATGTTGTTTTACCGGTGTCCGTTTGTCTTTTCGTCCATCTGTCTGCGCAAAAATTGATGTGTAACAAACTAAACATTTTCTGAAACAGTGTAAACTCATAAGTTTTGCCGTAGTGTCTTGTATATTGTAAAAAATGTTCAAAAATCTATTCACGGTACAGTATGTTATTTTGTCCCTCATTTGGCCGTACTGTCATTGTAGTTGATCCCTGCTTATCCGTAAATTAACCGTAGTTGCACACTCTGACATCGTTAACGTTTGTCCCCGATACTACGGTTAACCAAGGTTGAACTAGCGATTCACTACTCTTGCAGTACGTGTATCTGATTTTTGTACACGGTTAGGTAGGGAAAAGGTACGTTTTAAAAAATTGCGGTCACATTTCACGTTGTAAACATAAACTCGGCGTAGTGAAAGAATGCCGTACTACAACGTAACCTACCGTACATTGCGTTGTTTAACCTAGTCGGCCGTGGACTGACGTTCTTCTACAGTATAATCCTACCGTAGAGGCCGCACAAACCTTGGGCATGTTCAAAATCCATACGGTGAAAAAGGATTTTCTATCGTAGTTTGAATGTAGTTCAACATAGCAAGATCTTGTTGAATCGTACTCTTGCCGAATTAGAACGTATCGTTTACCCTAGTTTATCGTACAAACCGTTTAATAAACATCTGTCCAATTTAATGCTACGACCAAGCAGGGAAACACTGAGGTTGGACTACGTTCAGAGTACGAATAGAATGGTATTAATTGATAAACTCTAATCATGAAGTGCACATGAATTCAATGGTTTGAAACTCGCGTGGTTTTACAACAAATTAATTATAATACCCGAAGGTGACTGATAGAAATACTAGGTTTTAAACCTTATGATATATCTAAAGATCTTTATTCTTATCTATAGAATGACAAAAAAGAGATATCAGGACTTGGGAAATAAATAAATAAATGGCGATTTTCCATTAATTGCAATAAATAATTAATCTAAATAAACTTCTTATTTTTACGCAGTTCTTCGTAGTTTTTCCTACTCACACGCACTTCTTTCTACGGAAACTGTTCGATGGTACCTGTGTTAAATGTACCTTATCTTTCTTCAACTTAGTTAATCGTATAAGTGGCACGGCTTGCCTAAGGTAAAATGAAGTACGACTTACTACGATAATTGCCGTAAATGTGACCATAGCTTTATGGTCATCCATCGCGATCAATGTCAATTATCAAGGATAAACTTTACAAATTGTCGTTTTACGGTTCATTTGTATTTTTCGGACACATATTCTGTTATGATGAAGCTTTCTTCTAACAATTACGATTTAAAGTCAATGTCTTTTAGTCGTGAATGTCAATGTTTCAATAGACTAAATATATTTACTCAAAATATTAAACTTTCACGAAAATAATTTTTTCATTGTTATGGTAACAATATTAAAGTAAACACCACATTCATTTCGAATTGATGTAAACCCAAAGATTGCCGGCTATTTTGATGCCGTGCATCAAAATGTTTTCTTGTACTCCACTTTATACGCAAATGCATGTGCATGTTGTATCAGTGGTACACAAAAAATTACAGTTACGAACAAAGTGAAATTGACACTCACCCCATTTAAGAAAATTTGAAATCAACCACTCAGCGCTTAATTGCAAGCATTCCAAAAATTCACAACTTGCTCTGAATTATTTAATAAAAAGCTCGGAAATCGTTCAAAAACACCCCCGAATCAATCATAAACGCTCACACACACGCACTCACACTCACACACATACCGATTCATAGATCAATACGTCACCATATGATATTACAAGCGATCACTTTTGATGAAAGAATTCATATTACTCAAAAGTCGCTTATTTCACTCATTTAATTTTATTCCAAAACCATTCATTCCCCTTGTTAATAACACGATGTTGTTAAATCAACACCTATCAACCATCAAGTCAAGCTCCTTTCGCCGAGAAAAAACCAAAAAACAAATCAGTGCCAAAGTATGAATTTATATTAGCTGATTAATATCGTCTGCAATTTTTTTGAAAAAATCATTCCAAAAATTATCGACTGATAAATGATTATACCAAAAGAACATTCTTCAAGACCAGTAAATTTTACTAACTGTAAAATAAAGAATATGTTTGTGACCTAAAATATTAATTTTTTCTTATCTGGTCGAGGTTGTGAGAATTTATGATGACGAAGCTCTGCCGAGTCATGATAATTTCTCACAGCCAAGACCAGATTAATTTGATATTTTAAGACACTAACATGTATGTTATTATTTTTCTCTTGCAGTCATTTTTCATGGCTTCATTTTTATGAAACCTTTAAAGTCAAAGAAAATCAGGTGAATATGGTTCTTGGGCCTATCTTACTAAACATCTAACGATCATATTTTGCGTAAGTCAACATTCAAGTATATTATAGATTAGTAACAAAATGAAATTCCGCCATGCATTGTCTCATTGGAATCGTCTTCTATATTTCAAGGCAGAATCTAAAAATGAATTAAAACACTGGGTACTATTTGTGATTTTGCCTTAGTAAAATGGTTCCCTGGTTATGAATGTGAATAAGCAAATTGTTATTGTCTCTAAAACAGACGGTCTTATCTCATTTTATGTTGAGAGACAAGTGATATCAGGTCAATATAGACTTCATTGAAAGATATATATAAACAAATTCGAAGTCAGCATTCGCTTTTTATTCTCAATTTCGGTAAACATTCTAATTCCTGAGGATGTCTTCTTAGTAGACACTTGCTACATTAACTTATAGCAACAACGTGTAATTAAATGAGCAAGCTATGAATGAAATTTAAAGGAGATACAGTTAAAAACATCGTGAAATTGACATTCATTCCGATCAAAATCATTCTTAATCATTCAGTCAGCGCTCCGTTCATTCATTCCAAACACTCACTGAAATCGATCAAAAACGCTCAGAAATCATTAGAAAACATTTAGAAACCATTCAAGACTTTCAACAATAAATTCAAATCGATCTCTTTTTTCTATGATTTTATAGGCTGGTGTGGACTATAAAGTGCCTGATTGGTCTACGATGGCGTATAATCGGCAAAAAGCGTATATTTTAGGGAGGTAATTAATATTGCTAATTTTGTTCATCATGAACAAAATTAGAAATATTGGATTACCTCCCTTTAAATTCACTCAAAACTGGCTCCACATACTCATTCAATTTCATTCCGAAATAATTCCAAAATCATTCACCTTATCAATTTCACGATGTTCTTAACTGTAATGCACGTTCGTACACAATCGCGATTTCGTCAAAGCTTGACAAAATTGCCAAATTACTCATTTTTTTTTTCAAAGAATCTACGCCTATGTATCCAATTTGTGTGTCTTTATGAACCAAGCAGTCGCTTTTATATCCACACCAACCAAAATATGGTGTGGAATAATTTGATAATTTCAATAAAATGCTGACCGTGAAACGATTTCGAACTGTTTTAAACGATTTCGGAGCGTTTTTGAGTGATTTGAATGGATGGAGCGCTGAGTGAGACATTTAAAATAGTCTTGATCGAGGCGAATGTTAATTTTACGATGTTACTAATGTACATGTAATGAGGAATATGCAGTGAAAAGTAAGGGTTAATATGCCTATTTCAAGCTGGGTACAGCCAGCACAACACTTAACCTAATCTTGAGCCAAACAAATTTTAAGTAAATTTAAATATAGTTCGATGTGTAAATAAGCAGCATCACATGTAAAAACCTGTAACTATTTTGTGTTATTCCATGTTATTATATGTATTAATATTGTTGAGAACATTAGGGCTACCTCTGACCAGACTGCATGCTAGATGCTGTCTGAACAGGGATAGCACTATTCATAATTAGAAAAACCAAATGTTTTGTGTACATTATACTGTAAATAAATGAAACGTGTTGTACATAACTCACCTTGTTACTAAAAATTTAACTGTGAAACAATACTATTCATCTTTCTAAACCTGAAAGCATACAGAGCTGCCCCAGACCAGTTCGCATCTTAAATGCAACTGGACTGGAGTACCACTGTTTGCCATTGGCATCAATATGATAATTATATACTGCAAACTGTAAATCATAAATCCATAAGAATGATTTTCCACTGCTGGACCCGCTGCTGCTCAGCTGGCACTTTGCGTGCCATCTGATCAGATGCGGATCCTTGCAGACCTAAAGCATTTAAGGACACACTCCATGTTTCATGTCACTACTGTCATTGTTTATCTCACATGTGATGGGGGTGTTGGCCAAGCCAGGGGGCAAGCAAGATGCAAGCCACCTGATCTGGAACAACACTGTTTATTAAGTGACTTATATCAAATACGATCCATAACCATTAACATTACAGATTCCCTCTTGGTTCAAATATCCTAAATTGCACGGATAGGGCGGCTACTGCCCGGGAAGCAGGTTTTTATGCAGCCCGATCAGTGGCGGTACTATACTCTATTTGCAATCTTTCAATGTGCCAAATTCAAAAATGCACATTGAGATCCTGCTGAACAGAAACAAAAAAATGTATTCTACAGATCTTCTTATTGTTAATAGTTTCAATCGACAAACTGACTCGGGTGTAGCCCCTGTTTGAAGGGCATGCTACATGCCATCTGAGCGGGGACTGCACTATGAGTAAGCTCGGCGACCCAAACCTAATCATTGACTTTCCCCTTATGACTAATCAGGGCTGAGATCGTCGCCATGTCTGTATGCAGCTTACTTAACTGTGTTTGAGAGATCTGCTATTTTTTGTCACGATTTATAAACACGATATCCGAAATAGTAAATGTGCACATGTTTGTACGTAAATTCTACCTACCTTTACTCTAATCGGTCTGATGCATTCCAATACGTAGGCAAAGCAAAACAGTAAAATTGTAAACACGTTCATTCACAGGTCATTTGACCTGGATAGAATAATCCGCAGAAAGCGTGAAGCCTAGATCACATGACCTGCATAATGAACTATTATTGGTCGATAAGTTTGGGAAAACACGTATGTCACGAGGCGCTTGATGGGGAACTGACCAAAACCGCATATTACACGCAATGATGAAAAGGGATGTTATTTACAAGTAATACCCCTCGAGAACTCCTACGTTTATTGTTTGTAAATAGGATGGCCGTCAGGTCATTATATTTACAAACGATTGGAATGTGATTTACTTATGAAAACATGCTCTACGTCGAACGATAGGATTGTGTATTCAACAGATATTTAACCTATTAACTGACGACAAAATTCTCTGACTGGTCCAGATGAAAAGGCTGACAATATTCAAATTCTAATTTATTCTACTTTTATTTAATATAGTTAATATCGACCCCTAGTAGAGTATCTGTTATACATGGAGTATTAGAACAATATTTTTTTAGCCGTATTATTGATGCTTGTAAAATGCAATATCCCCAGTTTCCAACCTTGTTTTTTCGTTTCTAACAAGGTCGGAAAAACGGGGATACAGCCAATATGGCAAACAATGACAAAAATCATTTCTGTTGTTTTTATTTTAGTCAAAAAGCAAGAAAAAGTGAAAAATCTGTAACACATTTGCGACCAAATAGCGGAACCACAGCTTAATTAGGCTGTGATTGCGATGTTTGGAACGCACACCAAAATATCATGAACTAAATTTCTGAAATTCCGACACCATCCGAATAATCATTTACAGTAAACAAAAGAAAAATTTACTCAATTATCTGGTTTCCCATTAGATTAACTTTAACTTCTAGATAAATTACTTTTTTTTCCTTTCATTTATCTTATCTCGATCCAATCATAACTGTTTTTGATCTTGTCTTATATAACCATATTGTATGTTTATACCATACGTGGTTTTGAATAAAGAGTAGTTGTATTGTTGTAAGCACTGTGGTACTGGGGATCGATAAAGAATCACTAAATGGTATTATAAGTGCTGCAATGAATTTAACAAGATCGCCGCACACGGTTACCTACGTTTTCTTTAAGGCTTTCCGACCGACAATCGAGATCTTTGGGTATACAATACTTCGATAAAAAACGCAGTGAATCGCGTTTTGGTTCAGTAGAATCGCCGAGGATTCCCGAAGTAAAGTCATATTTTGTGGAAAGCTTTCTCAGATTACTTTAAACATTTCCATAAGAGATGAACTGAAGGTGCCTTGAGTATATATATTCTACGTTGCATATAATTTCGTTTCTGAATAAAACTAATTTACGAAAATAACATCATCACATTTACTTCCCAAATACTGTTTGCAAATTTTATGAACCAGTGTCTGACATTTACAACAATTTCACGTGTGCAAGAATCCCCTGCATGGAGCTTCCTAGTAAAAGCACACAATTCAATATAAATATTCAAAATCTGGCGGTGTAAAGACAAGTTGAGACCTTATCTATCTTCCAAGAACAGAATTAAAGTGCGGATGCACAGGCTGTCCAAAGTCTTTGCTAAGGTCACATGTGAAATTGTTGGAAATGTCACACACAGGCTTATATCACAGACGAAAAACGAATTACTCACGTTTCAGAAGACATGGAACGATCCCTTTGTAAAACTTAAAACTCCCGATTTGTATTCACAAAAAGCTTGTTTTACACATAACTGAATAAGAATGTTTAAGGGTTCAGGTTACGCAATAATTCACATTGAAAACCACCATGCCTCGACCGAAAACTAACATAAAAGATACATGAACAAACCTAAATTTCTATCAGATTATAGAGATGCTTCAAAGGATCCGTCACGAGAAAAAAGACCATTTCGAAACCCATGAAATATGTATTTGAAAACGATATTGGTTCCAGTAGAGATTTATTTGTGTTCGCAGTTCCAAAAATCTTTCAAATGAATATAGAATGATCATTATACAGATTCTAAACATCACCAGATTAAAAAAAAATCGACCCTAATCATTTGACACGCAGTCTAACTGGGGTAGTACTTTTATGCAATGCCTAGATGGTCCCTTTTTGCTTGACGCCTGTCTCTTTCGCTGTATTTGTATATGTATCCAATGAACATGAACATTTCTACTATTTTGTGGCATTTGTAGCTAGTGTACTCTAAAAAAACGCTTTTTTGCACAAAGCACTAGTCAGGATAGGCTTCAGAGATTGGTGTAACTAATCGAGGACGCTCGGCGATCCAACGGAATAGACCTCGGGAGTATTACGGTCACATACATGAAAACGCGTCAATTAATTCGCATGATGTCACAATCATCACAATTATCACCCATCATGACAAGGTTTGCGTTGCATAAAACAAAATCATCAAAACATTATGATTTGTTAATAAAACGCAATGGTTTACTGCGTTTTATCATCAAATAATAATATGCCCAAAACATCTCCACCGAGGATCAGAAAGAATTAACAAAGTGTGATGATTTTCAAGCATAATAAATAACCGAAGAACCACTAGAAACCGTAATACCTAAAAAGGACCAAACATTACTACACTTACGTCTGAAGTTATTTACAGTTTGTAGAAATGTAAGAGCGATGTTCCGAACGGGGTGTACCCTATCTGCTTTAACGAACTCCTCTCTCTAATAAGTTGTCATAGAGGCTCCTCATAAGCTTGCCAGAAAGTGTGCTGCGTTATCGCAGCAAGCGGTTATGAGATCTTGGGTTAATCCTCACAGAATTTCTTCTGTTTTCTCGTTAACTAGTTCAAACTTTAAATCAAAATAGATTGGTTGTTTTAGGAAAAACCCCGAGGTACATGTATTCTCGTCGCCTTGGCGTCGTTGATGTAGGCGTTGATGTTGGTATAGACGTTGTTGTTGGCGTATGCGTTGGCGTGGCAGACTTAAACATTAGTTATATCTTCGTTGATACTGAATACATGCTCATGAAACTTGGCATGATAGTTCACAATCACAATAGCTCACCAGACTGAAAAGGGGACATCTTTGAAAACATCTGTGAAAAAATTAGATTTTTTTCACTTTCGGACACATGCAGCCTAGCGTTGGAACCCGTGGACGTTGATCTTGTTTAGTACAAAGCTCTTTCGTTTTCTCTCCACGTCTCCGTAATTATTCAAGCTAGTTAGTGATATTTCCATTTACTTTTTCTCTAGAAACCAATAAAGTATTTCTGTGCATAAAATGTGAAATATATGTGAGCATATCGCTATTGAAAAAAAAAATAAGTCCGTATTAGTAACCGAGTTACATAATCATAATTTGACGGTTTTGTCTTAAACAGCACCGTGTTCATCGACAATGAATCCTTCCATCTTATTTACAATTAGAGCGAGGAGATCTCGTAATAAGCAGTCACACGATCCCTTATTTTCTTGCGGGGGCTGTTTTGTTCACTGACGCCCTATCTGAAAGACTGCTTATTGTTTGACGATATAAATCAAATCATCTTACTGTTTTGTCTTTCCTTTTTTCACGATCAAAACTTGATGAAAATCGCCGAACAGCAATCATGTTATGAGCGACTAAGACATGCACTACGTCCGAGCGGCACAGACCTTAGGATTGCAACGTGCGTAGTTTAAGTCGGCATATATAAAAGACAGCTTATACATGTTATTTAAATTATTCAATTAAATCTCCCAAACTTGATTTACTACAAATTACTGCTGCAGGTATATTGATGTGTTGACATTTAGTTATATCGCTCAAACAAGCCATATTTAGGCGCCGAAATGGTCTAACATTCTGTCTTTAATGAAATATTTTACAAACATTTCATGTGTGTGCTTCATTTGTTGCTAAAATAATTATAACATTCGATTAATACACTTGCTTGTTGATACAATTGGGTGTAGAAATATTTTAAGGTTGTGCTTTTCTGGGTGTCATCGACAATGCTTTCAACCACCTGATCTTACCAAGTATCCATTTCTGCAACAGATCGCAATCAGATCATGTCTTTCTGATATCCTGTACCATTGTTTCAGTTGAAAATGTACAGGAAATTTTGAGAACGTCATTCGGTGATTGGTGCTAAAAGCATAAAGTAAATACATTGTTTGTAGGCGTGAAATATGAAACAAGAGGACCCTGAGGGCCCTAAATCGCTCACCTGATATTTCAAGTAAACTATCATTAAGACTCCATTTCCTATGATATGGCATGAACCTTCCCATTTTCAACAGAGTTCATTCTTGTGACCTGGCAGACTTTTGATCAAGTTTCATGAAGATTGGACTATATTTGTGGCGTTTGAAGTTCTTACGAGAAAATTGTCATTAAGGCCCGTTTTCCCGTGATATGGCACGGATACTTCCCATTTTCAAATGAGTTCATCTTCATGACCTAACAAACATTCTGACAAAGTTTCATGATGATTGGACCATATTTGTGGCCTCTAGAGAGTAAACAAAAAATAGTCATTAAGACGCCTTTTCCAGTCATACGGCACGGATCCATCCAATTTTCAATAGACTTCATCCTCATGACCTAACAAACATTCTGACCAAGTTTCATGAAAATTGGACCATATATGTGGCTTCTAGAGTGTAAACAAGAAATTTGTCATTAAGGCCCCTTTTCCCGTGATATGGCATGGATCCTTTCCATTTGAGCAATTTTCATAAGGGACCACCTAAGGAATATTTCTGCTAAGTTTGGTTGATTTTGGCCCATAAGTTTAGGAGGAGATGTCGTTTAAAGAAAAAGTTGACGCCGTGACGGACAGACGGACAGATGGACAGACGGACGCCGGACAACGATCGATCACAATAGCTCCCTTGAGCACTTCGTGCTCAGGTGAGCTAAAAACGCCAATGCAACGCTATTTATTCCTCTACGGTCTGATATTCGCCATTTGCTAATTTCATTGGATTCTGTTGAACACTTTTCGTGAGAAGAAAGTCCACGGATTTCTGGAACACCCCTCCCCCTTTAAAGTCATACCGTTAGACGTGATTCGTTTCCGGAAAATATCGACGGAAACATACGGCTTATGGCCAAAAGACTCGATAAAAATTCGATGTATTGATTTACATATAGAATCTTTTTGTCAATGATAATAGACTAAAACAAAAAGAAAAGAGAGAGAGAGAGAGAGACAGAGAGAGAGAGAGAGAGAAAGAGAGAGAAGGAGAGAACTAGAGAGGGAGAGAGAAGGAGAGGGGGAGAGAGAGAGGGGAGATAGAGAGGGCGAGAGAGAGGGAGGGAGAGAGAGAGAGAGAGAGAGAGAGAGAGAGAGGGAGAGAGAGAGAGATGAAGTGATTTAAATAATGCAGACTGAATTGTTTTTGAAGGCATATTCATATACAAAGGCTGTATATTGTGTCCAGTTATACTGCGTATATCATATTCCCGTTGTATTTACGTAAATATATGAATAAAATTCTTGTCATCTGAAACATAGTCGATAAACCTCGCATTACGCATGTACCCGTTTACAGACCATCCGTTTCATAACAATAATTTGGTGAATACAGTAAGTATAGTCGTGTAATTGAAATTCGACTAGATCAAAACCATTCTGAATCGCTCGATCAGCGTTCCATTCAATGCGTTTAAAAAAACTCATTCAGATCACTCAAGAACTCTCCGAAATTGATAACAAGAAAACGTATAACATGTAATGACATGTTATACATGGCGTTGGCTAAGTTTGAAGAATGTAGGATAGGAGTTAAAGGCATGAAAATAATTTCGTTTTTAGAAGTATTTCATTATAAAGAGTTACCATAGAAATTAGCTAAGCCTATTAAATTTTTATTTTTTCATTAGTTCAAGAAAGAGTGTTACCCAAGGGATTTTTGAAACCACCCAACGAGCTATGGTGCACACGTGACTATTGTCGTGAATTATGCCGTCTTACAAAATAGTTCGTAAAATTTCAGCAAAATTCAAATGCAAGTAGCGCTTTGTAATTAAAAAAAACAGAGTGCGAATTATTTAACGAGTCCTCTTTAAAGTTCCCATTAAATTTAATTATACTTTAACTAAAAACTATACCAACTGATTCCCTGTGTATCAATACAACTTAGGACTTGATGTTATATAATCCAAAAAATGCATCAATATACGCGGATAATCGCCTATATAGCATATACACACGAACTGAGCAATATGAGACATATTTGTTTGTTTGAATTACTTTACTAAATGTCTATCCTGATTTAAGAAGAAAAAAGCAGACAAAAATTGAACAGTCATAATACCACCTCGAAAAAAAATTATTTATGGGATTCGATCCCACCACCGCCTGCATGATAGTCGTCCACGCTATTCACTTGACCACCGAGGCTGATGGTGATGTTAGTTATTTAATACTATATATTTTAAAATACGACCAAATACTTTGACTGGGTTACTTCCCCTAAATCTATTAATACATCGGGCTACCAGTTTAGCAGAGAACTATGTCAATCGATTTTTGCTGTATTTACGCTAAAAGATTTACATTAAAAAAAAATGTTTAGATGCATTTTCGCTAATAAATTGGTATATATATATATATATATATATTAAGCTGATAAGTGTCTATGAACACGAAATGTCACTACCTTCTCCAACTGGCTCTAGAAACGGATTTCTCTATAACCTGTAACCCCTCAGCCTGAAGGAATCCATTTGGATTTTGAATATAATAATAGCTCTTAGAATAACTATTTGTACTAAGTTATTCATTGAATTTGTGTTTTTAGAATATGTAACTCCATGAAAAAAATGATTCGAAATGGATTAAAACGATCACCATTTCATCCATGTTGGTTCTGATGTGGATTTTGATGTGTCTGATTGGTTCGTAAAGACACACACAGAAAAGTACGTATATTTTATTAAAATGAAGTAAAAATGTTGCTCGTTTCGTCCAAATTTGACAAAATAAGTTATATTGTTTTACCTCCCTTGATCTTCACTGAAAACTAATTCATTGCACACATTCTATTTCACCCAAAATAATTCCAAAATCATTCCGCTCGACAATTTAACGATGTTTGAAACTGTAATTCTTCAATACCCTCTATGTAATCAATTACCTAATTACCAGAAAACAAATATGATAAGAAGAGTTTTCAATTAATGTTTAAAATAAGAGCACCGCCCACGGGTGCCTGCCTACGCTCGACAGTTAAGTGCTTGATCATATGTGTATTCCATAATGAGATAGACATTCTTGACTTCTTAAAACAAATACATTTTGCGATTCAACATAGTTGCCGTCATTTGTAGGTCACAAAGCGGCATACCAGTAGGAATGTGTTTTAATTATGCCTATGGGGAAGTAGGAATAATGTGTGACTGTTTGCCAAACTATAGTTTCAACGATTGGTTGAAAATGGGTTCTATCTGGTGTAAAAGAAATCAACGATGGTTTGATGATTCATCACCGAAGAGAGTAAATCCTTTCTACATTTAGCGTTAAGACAGTAACATTTGAAATGTACTCTTGGAGGGAATATTCCCAACCGAAAAAGAAAAGTATCTCTATTTAACATACACTAAAACTGAAAGTAAAGTTTCACCATTACAAGAATATAGTAACACCAGTTGATCATTTCTAATTTTACATTATTTTTGTGATATATAAATCTTAAAGAGGGGAAGACATTATCTGAAAATTCAAACGTACACTTGGTCTGGTGTAGAAATATGTTACATGAATTTTGGCGCTTCTTGTAATCTCATGGTGTTACTAAACAATTTTACTCATCTGGGCCTTTAAAAGTTACTTTACACACATGAAAATTCCAATCTGTCTTAATAGTGTATAGTCTCCCGTCAAACGTGTTTTGTTATTCAAAAAACCTAGTTCAATGTCGTATTTAGCAAGGAATGCAGTAAGAATACACCTAATTACAATGGTCGTTTTTACACATATAAGTTAATGATTTGATGTAACGATGTGACGGCGCATGTGTGAAGTATGGACGCGCTTTATGAAAACTATGAGAAAAATAAATGAAAAATCGCTTTATATTAGTTAATTTATGAATATTCAATTGTTGATCTCGATTTTAAAAACGGATATTGTGATAAAATATTGGATAATGGTAATATTTGTGAATATGAACTTATTATGGGAAGGTTAAGGACTGCAAGCAAACTAACACCCGAGAACAATGGAGATGAAAAAAGGCGGGCCACAGTGAGTAATAAAGAAAAAAACTATATCTAACAGTATAACTAGTAATTAAACTATACAGTCAGTTTATATGAACAATCAGAATCAAGTCCCGACCCCCTTGAGTGGTAATTACATGAATTATGCATCAAATTATGCATCGCCACAACTACCTACAGCACAGGCGCAGAGTCAAGGGTCTCAATATCAAACACCCGTCTACAGCACACCGCCGACGTATTTGAACATATCGGTTGGTGATCAGTTTTCGGCTATACTTAGAAGACTGGATTTGATAGCCAATAAAATTTCCCAATTAGATACCATTAAAAACTCTGTTTAATAAATCAGTCATCGATTAGATAAGTTTGATACAAAAGTAAGCAACCTCGAGAAGAAAGTTATCGATATTGAAAGCAGCAGAGACTTCGATTCGTCAATTATAGAATCTTTAAAAACTAAGCAATGTGAAATAGACACAATGTTATCTACCATGAAAACAGTAAAAAAAACCAACAACAAAAGGAACAAACGGAGTCTGTGAAAAGGGAAATTATTGACGTAAAGGCCAGAAGTATAGGGGACAATTTACTTTTTTTTTTAATTCCAGAGGAAAAAGACGAGAAGGACGCTGATTGTTTGAGCAAAGTTTTAGCCATGATTGAAAATAAATGCAAAATCAAAAATGCTACAACTGACATCAAGCTACACCGCGCTCATAGGATTGGACGCTTTAACAATAAATAACACGACCCAAAGTTGCTAAATTTGCCTACTACCCGGACAGGGAGAAAGTACGACGAAGCGCGGATCAACACGAGCGACCTGATTGGATCGCGCAACAATTTCCACATGAAATAGGTGCAACCAGAAAAATACTATATCCTGTCTTGAAAAAAGCTAAAGACGGCGGAAAAGAAGCATATTTTGCGATGGATAGACTATACACTGACGGTTCGTTCTATAGAGAACCTACAACACAGGGTACAAGTCAATAGGACTATGGCGGGAGTAGTGTGAAGTGTTTACATTGGCATGTGGAGGGTCTTACCCAAAAAATTGAATGACAGTGAATGTATCATTTGTCTAAAAGACAAAAAAAAAAACCTTAAAAATAAACTTAAAAGGTTATTCTCTATTTCATTCTTATAGAATACTTCAAAATAAAAGAGCAAAGCGAAGTAGCGGGGGAATTTTACTCAACGTTAGAAATTCATTTTCAAGCAGGCTAAAATTAATCCGAAATACTGTCGACTGCATACAATGGTTTAAACTTGATAAGACTTTTTTTAATATACCAGAAAATATTTAAATCTGTTTAACTTATATTGCATCCGAAGGCTCGCCAATTTATGATAATTGCGATTGTGACATTTTTGAAATAAATGAATCGATACGAGATATTTCCAAAATTAAGGTATAGTATTTATTTTGGCTGACCTTAACGCACGAATTGCCGGTAAAACCGATTATATCGATCAGGATCAACCGTTTTTCGACCATGATCAGTCTGATTGGCACGTGACCGATTTTATATCCCGGGCATTTAGTGACCGGGGTTAAACCGGGTTGTTGAATGTCTATTAGAATTGTGTAAGGTTGTCAATTTAAATACAGTAAATGGCAGACTTGGAAACGATTGTGGAAGTTGTAGATTTACTTGTTTTACTCATTATGGCGAAGGTACGGTTGATTACCTTTTGGCTAGCATTATTGATTTTGATTGCATGTTAGATGTTCAATTCATGATTTCAATATTTTTTCCAATCACGCACCTTTTTCTTCTAGTCTTGAAGTTAATGAATCAATAATAAAAACTAACGCAAGAAACAATGAAAATGTTACGTATAGATGGAATAGTGATTTCAGAAATTTTATTTCTGAATCTCAAATTTAATCTAAGATTTTAAAACGAAATCAGAACATAGCATATTATTAAACAGTGAACCATCAGAATTAGTGAATTTATTTACGGACTATTTGAATAATTTTGGAAAGAAATATTTTTGAAAAGCGTAGTAAAGGACAAAACAACATAAATTTATGTAATCAATCAGAGTACTCAATGAAAAAATGGTTTGACGAGACCTGTAGAAACAAAAAAAATAATCTATGAAAATGCAGTAAGACAATACAATTCATTAAAAAATGAGATGAACAGGTCAAATTTCCTTTTGAAGAAAAAGTATTATAAAAACTATTGTTAAATTGCTAAAAGAAGATATAACCGAAAAATGGCTGATGATTTGAAAAAATTGAAAAATAAAGCACCTAAAGAATTCTGGAGAAATTTTAAATAGAAAAAGGATAATTCTAAAGGGTGAGATATCGATATTTTAGAATTTTATGAGCATTTCAAAAAATATCATCACATTTTGATGTTCAAGAAGAATTAGAATGTGAAGATTTTTTACGCGATTTCGACGACGCGGAATCTAACGATTTTATTTATACGGAATTGATTTGCCGTTTACGATGAATGAACTAAGACAATGTGTCAAAAAACTTGGCTTGAATAAATCATGTTCAAATGATAATATAATATATGAATATTTCAAAGAAAGTATTGATTATATTGATAAGCCTTTATTGAAATTATTTAATTATATACTTGATAAAACATATTTCCCAAATCTTGGTCAAATGGTGTAATTGTACCTAAACTTAAATAAACTTCTAATCGGTCACTTAAATAAAGCACGAAAAGTATTGCTTAAAAATGTTGAAGATATAAATTTTTGTTGAGCTCTGATAGCCCGTTCTCTTTGTAGATAGCGAAACCAAAATTCAACGAAAATTTCTTCGGGGAAAACAATTTTACTTGCATGAGAACATCGGTACTCCCAATTTCAAAAATATCATTAAAGGGTGGGTTAAATTTAACAAATTCAACGCGGTTACGCAAATGAATGTCTTAGATAATGTTTTCTTTACGTTTTTGGGGGATGTTTCTACGTCATCCAGTGTAAGTACTACGTGAGAACAATCCTGTCTGTTGTTAATAGCTTTTTCAAAAAAGAGTATCGGCTTTGGTTCAATTTTCTTTTTTACAAGACTTACCTCCGCTCGACAACTGTGCATTTTGAAAATGGCACTGTTCAAGAATTCTATACAAATAGAATATTAATCAAAGACATCTATTAAATGCGAAAAAAACTGCTAATCCTAAACCTCTCGAATTTTTGTTTCGCGCAAGAATGCTATTTATAGACTAGGCGGTGATTCGCCTATTGGGTTTTCCCGTGGTGTAAGTGGGATAAAAACTAGGTGTCTGAACTTGTATCCCGCATTTTCATACTCGGATTTTAGGAAGATATCTCACTAATGCAGAACTTCTTGGGTCTAGATCACCTCGGTGAACAATCCCGAACATTTCCAGGAATTTTGCTGTTTTAGGGATTGTGATAAGAAGGTCGTAAATCCTTTGTATCACTATAGCGAGTAAGGACACTCTGATCACGAACACATAAAAGTCAACTTTTGACACTCTCCGTTGTTTTAATACTTTTACTACGAAAGGAGCATAAAAGATAAGTCATTTGCTCTCAGCTGAGGGGTCTTCCAATAACAAATTGGACATTTTAATATCTTTCTAGAATTAATTAAACTTCGTCGTCTGCTATCGACAATGTACATGTATTCTATATATATCTGGTAGCCTTACACCTTACCCGAATTACCGTTTAACCTGTGTTTACGCGGAGGGGGGACATTGGCTCTTTCAAAGTTTTTTGGGTGGAGAAACGCTCAACGGAGGCACAAGTGCAATTCAGAAATTTTGCGATTGTTCGGGTTGTGGCAACGATGTCGTAACTCAGATAAAGCTATACAGGGAACTAGGACATTTATATCACAAACATTTAGAATCGATTATTAACTCAGTCCGCGGTGTTTTCTTAAAAAAAAACTTTGGCTAAAATTGAAGTCTTCAGGTCAACGTTGAAGGGTTTCCGCTTTTATTTCGGGTAGACAATATGTCTTTTATTTTGTTAACTTATATATCTTTACGTCGTCAGACAATCGCCTTATCGTATATTTAGGCAACTCGAATTCTACTCAGTTAAGGCAAGTAGTGTTATTCTGGTGACGCACGAACCTTCCGGGGCCCTTCTTGGAGTCATCTTCTAAAAATAGATTTCCCGCCGTGAAATGGAGACCCCGTCTAAAAATAGAGTCATGACTAGTTCTTAGAATAGTTTAAAACGTTTCTCAAAATAGTTTTCCCGCCATGAAGACCCGGACTAAAAATAGGAACATAATTTAGTTCTTAAAAAGTTTGAAACGATTATTTAAATAGATTTCCCGCCATGAAAACCTGTCTTAAAATAGGATATCGTCATGTTCTAAAATTATCGTAAAACCCTTCTTAAATTAGAATATTCTGTGAAAACATCCACCAATTAAATAAGAGCCTTCCTACGAAAAGGAACATCGACCTGTTCTTAAAATAGTATGGAATTCTTAACCATAGAATATAACGTCCAGATAATGATATGTTAATGGGTTGACCAAATTTTAATCGGTTGACTGGTAAATGACTTTAATACTAGAATACGTATAGCATTCTATATAACAGTTCTCTACTATCATTTGTAATATACTCTTTTTTTAACAACAAATGCAAAAGGAAGCCTTTGTTGCGTAACTTTGTTTGTTCAGGAATAGACTCGGGTGCATTTTATCTCTTTATAATTCTGGTGTAAACTATGTTGTTTACGAACATATTATTTTAATATCTAAACACATGATAAAATCATGTGTAGACTTTGACAACGTTATAATTACTCAGGAAAGTTTGATTGATACAAGCCTGTCAGGCACTTATGCACAATCTTTAAATCGAACAATTGAATTTTGTATCGGGTACTTTTGTGGAATTATTCAAGAGTTGCAAGACCCGAACATTTCCGCAGCATGTATAGGTTTTCATGTTCAATCCACTGCTCTGATGGCTAAACAAGGTCGAAGGTAAGATTTGTTTTTTCTTTTTGGTTTATCTGGACCAAGGCTTTAGCAGGTAGAATGCACTAAATTCTTACAGAACAATATTCAGTTTGATCTTAATGTTCACTACCAGATATTCATACTTTTGTTTAGGAATACTGTCTCATCATTGAAAATAACAACAACAAAAATAAATAAATGCTTGGAACGACCGACAAGTGCAAAGCAATATACCCCTCTTCTTCAAAAGGGGGTCGATATAATTATATTTAAAAGAATAAACAACAGCACTTTTTTAACATAATTCTTTAATGAAAGATTTAAAAAACAGAATGAAATATCACTTAAAAACCATTTTCTTTATAAAATGTTCTAAAGGTAAATTTTATAAGACACAGGGATAAAGGTCAAAGTAAAGAAATTGCTCTGTCTATATTTTTACCTAACTGCAAATGAGGATACATCGTTTAACAAAGGCACCCCCTACGGGTCCCTATGCTCAGCTATTTTGTGCTGAATTGTAAATGAAAAATCTAAGTAAATAAAAGGGGCATAATTTGTAAAAGTGTGTCAAGACTTATCCCCTTGAAAGTAAAGGTTGCTCTTATTAAGTGAATATTACTACCAAGTTCAACTGAATCGTATAGGAAAACCAGATATATCACAAAATGTCAAAGTTTTCTCATATTGACAAAAGACAACAATACTAAGTAATATCTAGGGTTTTCTCCGAAAACATTTGAGTTTAAAAGAAAGTATCTAAAATATAAAATTACACTTTCGGATAGATATGACCTGATAAATATATAGCAGGATAAATTTACACATGTAGTTTAGTTGATTTAGTTCTTTTGGGTTAAATTATTTTCTTCCGTGAATAAGAAGGAAAAGGGTGTACCACATACACTTTTTTTGGAACAACCCTGTTCTTCAAAGAGATTTAAATAAAAAAAATCCAATCCCTATTTTAAAATGATTATCCTATCTGAGAAGAGAAAAGTATACACCTTAATTAGATTATGTTTCCTATACTAAGCAATTATTTTAATTATCAATTTAAAAATTCAAAAATACGTATTGCAAAAAGTTTGGAAATTGGATTTCCATTTTTTTTCTGTTCGTAATGGGTTATGCCTTCTTATCTCACATTGAGAAATATAAATGAAAAAAATGACTAAGCACCCACTTGTTCAGAAACATTTCACTTATTTATAAGTATTTTTCATGGTAGAAAAGTATAACACTTAATTGTGTTCCCAATGCACATTGATATGTAATACGATTTTGTGTAAGGTAAAGAAATACTGAGCTAAAAACTATTGCACAAGTTTGCCTACTTTTGACTAGTTTTACAAAATGCAACACTTTTTAAAGTGCATTTAACCTTTAATCATTCAATAAATATTGATGAAAAAAGAAATTATTTATAGTAAACAATTTCTGCATATCCCGCAATATGTAATCATTCTATTTCAGCTTGCACTGTACTATCATATAGGTTACTACTTTGATTTTATTGGAGACTATGTTGTCTGGTAATGAGTTAAATTACACAAGTTGTTGTTTATTGCAAAATACTGGTGTTGTGAGAATGGCACTTATACAAAAAATAAATATACAGCAATAAAAAAATGATTACAATGACCACAATACTGATCTTGTATTTAAATGTAACAACTTTGAATTCTATGAATGGGGTAGAACAACCTTGATTTTTTTTTTTATGAAAAAGGTAGAACTTAGTTATTTCTTCTTGATTGTCTTTCAATATGGATTCATTTCACATTTTTTTCTTGCTGTCTGGTAATGGGTAAATGTGTGACACTTATACCAAAAAATAGATATACAGCAAATTTAAGGCAGGATTTTCAAGACATTGTTCAAACAATAAATATGATGTAAGGTTTTTCAAGAATGATTTCAAACCAAAATTAAACAACACAATTCTAAAACTGATAGTTTTGAATAATTTGCAATCATTTCCTATTTTTGAGATTTATTTTTTTCTTTCAGAGTATAAAAAATGTTCAAGATTTGTCTATGAAACACACACCAAAAATACTCTTTAAGAATTGGCTTCATTTTTTAAAAACTTTAGCTAAGTTTTGCAAATAGAAAGACAGGTGGACGGATAGACAGGTGGACAGAAAAGACAGGCTAACAATATCTTTCTAATCTCACACACGAAAGGTATAAATGGAAGCTAATTTGTAAATACTCCTTTTTTATACGCCCGTCGAAGACGGGACGTATTATGGGATCACCCGTGGCGTCCGGGCGTCCGGGTGTCCGGGTGTCTGGGCGTCCGGGCGTCCGGCGGCGTCCACTTCTTTGTCCGGAGCATAACTCTGTCACTTGAAGTCCAATCGACTTCAAACTTGACAATTGTATTCTTCTCATCATTACGGAGTGCAGTGCACAATAACCATAACTCTACCTGGCCTATTTTTTGAGTTATTGCCCTTTGTTGTTTTTCAGACTTGAATCTTGTCCGGAGTATATCTCTTAAAGTATAATAGCTAGGATCATGAAACTTCATGGGTGTATAGATCTCACCAAGGGGGAGTGCAGTGCACAAGAACCATAACTCTACCTGGCCTATTTTTTTAGTAATTGCCCTTTGTTGTTTTTCAGACTTGAATCTTGTCCGGAGTATATCTCTTAAAGTATAATAGCTGGGATCATGAAACTTCATGGGTGTATAGATCTCACCAAGGGGGAGTGCAGTGCACAAGAACCATAACTCTACCTGGCCTATTTTTTGAGTTATTGCCCTTTGTTGTTTTTCAGACTTGAATCTTGTCCGGAGTATATCTCTTAAAGTATAATAGCTAGGATCATGAAACTTCATGGGTGTATAGATCTCACCAAGGGGTAGTGCAGTGCACAAGAACCATAACTCTACCTGGCCTATTTTTTGAGTTATTGCCCTTTATTATTTTTCATACTAGAATCTTGTCCGGAGTATATCTCTAAAAGTATAATAGCTAGGATCATGAAACTTCATGGGTGTATAGATCTCACCAAGGGGTAGTGCAGTGCACTAGAACCATAACTCTACCTGGCCTATTTTTTGAGTAATTGCCCTTTGTTGTTTTTCAGACTTCAATCTTGTCTGGAGTATATCTCTTAAAGTATAATAGCTAGGATCATGAAACTTCATGGGTGTATAGATCTCACCAAGGGGGAGTGCAGTACACAAGAACCATAACTCTATTTTTTGAGTTATTGCCCTTTGTTGTTTTTCATACTAGAATCTTGTCCGGAGTATACCTCTTACATTTGTCCATCTGTCTCTCTACACAAAACATGACAAAAAATATTCATTCAAAATAACCTCAGTTCTATTCAAACCCCCAGTTAATACTAAGCAGTGTGACGGGCGTATCTTGTGACAATTTGGCACCTTGTTCACAATGTTTTATTTCTATACTTTCCTATACTGATAATTGTATTGAAAACCGATAAAAAAGACAAAATGAGCCTGTGCATGACATTTCCAACTTCACATGTGCACAAAGCCTTTGATCAGAAAGTGCATCTGCAGTCTAACCTGAGTCTTCACTATATGCTCTCTATATAGACCATGTCTCAGACCCTCTGCTGGTTGTAAGCCAATATACTTATTGCCTTGTGTAGACGTGTAGGTTGCATTATGTCCTTCCATTTCGCACACATGTAATTGTTGGAAATGTCAGACTCAAATATAATTGGTGAAAGAATAATAATTGTTCTAGATTTTTTGCTTTTGTAATCATTTTCAACAACTTCATATACACAAAGGTCAACTCATCATGTATAAAATCTCATATAAATGTTCTGCGCAAAGTAGGAATCGGTACAATTCCGGAATTGTCCTGCGCAATGTAGGAATTCTCACTTTGTCGGGCATAGTAAGAATTCTTACTCTGCGCAGACGATTCTAGAATTGTCTGTGTGCAAATTAGGAATCTGGATAAAGTAAGAATATTTGTAATTGTTTCACCGGAAACTAAGACTTCTTGGTATTGTAAGTATTGGTGAAATAGTATATATAATTACACTTGTATGTTCTGTTGTTCTTGCTGTTGTATAACTCACGAGATTTTATATTGGTTTTATTTATAAGATAACGTTCACTTTTTTCTTTATATTTGACGAAATATCCAATTTTTGCTTACGGTTGTCAAGCGGAATTGTTAATGAGCTAAAACTTTTAAAAAATACCGTAAATACCGTAAAAGCACAAGTGAAAAAGAAGCAATTTACTTCCAGTAATATCTGTTTTCAAGGATTTTAAATGCTATTAAAACATTTCTTCAATCAAACCGCTAAAAGCTCTGAAGGCCTGGTTTATAAAGAGGCAATGCGACATTTGAAGGCATGCACAATAACTTTCCTACTCGACGTAAACTATTGCGCGTTACGTAATATGAACCGAAATACGCAGGGGCGAACACCCTTTAAGTTTTCTGGAATGTAAAAATGTACCAGTCTTCTTTTTTTTCTTTCATTCTTCTATTTTACGTTTCTTCCTACTAGAACATATTAATAAAGTTAAATATTTCAAAATAATATGATAGCAAATATAGTCGGTTAGAATAGTAAGTGTTAAAAAAAATCTGCGTATTTATCCGGAATTTTCCCTGGAATGTAAAAATGTACCAGTCTACTTCTATTTTACGTTTTCCACTGGAACATATTGATAAAGTTTAATATTTCAAAATAATATGATTGCAAATATAGTCGGTTGGAATAATAAGTGTTTAAAAACACAACTGCGTATTTTTCTGGAATTTTCCGTGACACCGCGTAGTGATTTGCAAGCACTGCATTGAACACACAAAGCACTTCGTGTCGCACAAAAGTTGATGACAGATACTTGACCTATCTTTTTTTTGCACGCGTGAGTACAAAAAAGCTACGTAGTACACGCGTTGTTCGGTTTTTGCCTCGATTGTCTTTTTTCCTAGGCAGTTTCCAGAGTTGTTTTTATGGCCTGCTAAAGCAGGATAAAATCGAAAATATTATATTTATTTTACGTATTAAATTGTAGGAGTTGTTATTTAAGGCAACATTTTACCGTTTTACCCTTAAAATTCTTACTTTGTCCAATACTTAATTCCTACTTTGTGCCATTACACGAAGACCCTTTTCTTAAAATGGAATGACGACCTAATGATTAGGTGATCCAGTCACCACGATTTGGGCAAAGCAGTTGAAAGGGGCGATAAATCTAAACAAATTAACCTTCTTATTAACCTTTTTTATTTAACAACATTCTAAAAAAATTGAACAAATATCCATCTAAAGATTATCAAGGGAAACAATTCTTGTGACCTTACGCGAACCAATTTATAAGCGGACCGATTTTAAGCTTTGAAATGTTATCTCCCTTTAATTGTTTATTTTTCCACTCCATAAAAATAATTAGCAATCAACACGAAGAGCTCATTGTAAAAGTATTTTCAATATGTTTCTATAGTTCTTACAATAAAATATAGCTTTTTTGACATATCGTGCATCTGAGAGCACCCTAGCATTTTAACACAATATTTGAACACCCTCTTTAAGTCTCATTGCTAGCTTCTTATTTTACATAGATTAACGTTTATTTTTCCGTTGATGTTAGATAGCTGTAACCCAAGCCTAAGTATATTGAACTTAAGTGTTTCATTTTGTTTCAGGTTTTGCGGTTATATTAAGCCAATTTGACAAAAAACTAAGACTTTGGACTACTACTGAATTCTGTTTGATCTATTTTTATTTCTTTATTCCTATAAAATCGCAATGGAGATAGAAGCATTTATTTCGTGTTGGTTGATGTTTGGAGATATGTTATACTGGTTTTCAATTTATATTGTAAATCATACGTCAGACGATACATTTGTTTTGTGTTCTCAACAATTGTTGAAGATGGCAGGACATATGATGAAGAGTTGTGGAGACTTTTTTGGTGTTTCTTCACACCAAGAAACAACATTTGAAGACAAAGACGGTTTAACCCATCAACAAAAATTATGCGATACTATAGACTACAGTAAGCAGATGCTTCATAGTATTGTGCAAAACCTCCATGTAAGGAGGACGCCAAAAACTGTTAAGTTTTCGGGTCCAAGCAAACCTGTGCAGATTGACTCAGATGACGATTCAAACGATAAAGCCTCTAAATGGAATTGGTCTGATGCATCCAATGTATGATTATTAACTTATTAACACGTGTTCGTTGTTATGTCGCCTCCATGACGAATTCTCTTCTGCACACATTTTCCATGACAGTGCGTTAATTCTAGTGTTTGTCTTTTACATTTTAGTAGCACTATAAGAGAAACCACCATTATACAGATATTACTACGAGGGTTGTCCCAGAAATTCGTGAACTTTTGCGATAACTTTTATATCAAACATCCGATTAAACGGAAAACTACCAGTAATGTGGATTAATCATTTTTCTTTATTCTGGTGAAATTACAGTGGGCTATTTTCAATACTAGCGAAGATATTAATTAAAACGTAACACTAGTAAATGGGAGTCGGCGCACGCTATTAACGTCGTTTTATAATACATGAAACGTCGTTTCAAATCGGTATCCCTTCTAATCAGAGTAGCATCCTTACCGGTCCTTTGTAATCTTTACGAAGAAAGGAAATATTTTCAAAATATATCTCAAAGCATTGTTGATATAGATTTTCGTCAAGCATCAAATAAAACATTTAGTTTTAAAAAAATGTTCTCAATCTTATGAGTGGGGTACACAATATCGTATTTTTCTAACCCGAGAAGGGAATAGTAAAGTTTTTTTTTCATAACTTATTTTTAGACAATTCATAAAAGAAACTTTTACTATATAAAACAAATAGGAAATAATTACTTTGGTTTGTTTTGAATAATTTTATATTACACTACTACTACCTTATTTCCTCAAGACAAGTCTACTTAAGAAATCTGGGATTCCGTTGGTATCGGTACCAAATCTCTCTTGATGCCGAAAATTAATTCCTATTTCTTTAAATCTTCGATATCTATCGTTTACTGGCGCGACTCATGAAATCATTTTAAAATATACACTGGTGATTTACTTATGCTTAGTTTCTGTTTATTCCAAACAGGCGGTCTGATTGACGTCGGTCGAAAACGTCTTTTATTCCTTTATCGACACTGCTCGCATTGGTTCTTCCGTACTCGCAATTCATTGCAGCTGTCCTTAATTCAATATCATTTTAAGCCTCTTTGGTCTATTATAAATGAGTGTGCGACCCAAACAGTTATGGTAATTCCTAATTTCGTATATTCTTATGGTCTGTATAGGTCTTATTAGGCGCTCCATACCTAATCATGAACTATTTTGTGCGCCGAGCGTTCCGTTGACGTTGCCATTTTCACGCCTCTTGACATGCAGTCGGATTTAACAAAACTAAATAACTTCGCACTGCGTAATCCTATTTGTATGAAAATACACATGTGTGAACCCCAAAGTTAACTGCTTCAACAAGGCTAGATTAATATTAAACTCTTCGTAAATATTGAAATAAATGACGTTCAAACATCAGCCATAAAAGATTCGTTAGTAAAGAAATCGGAGTGCGCCGACTGCCCCTACCAAGCTTGTCTTTTATAGCTGTATTTCTGAACATTAACATATAGAAACTGTAAAACGTTTATCAATCTGTTGCAAATTGACGTGTGATGTCAAATCAAGAATTTTACTTTAATCAGACGCCGGATTTTTGAATAATCGAAAAAAATCACGAATTTCTGGGACAACCCTCGTAAATTTAAAAAAAATGAAACCAGTTTTATATTAAAAACCATCTCTTTTATTAGTGAAATGTATCATCATAACAAGGACAAACCAGTAAACAAAATAGGTAAAATATATGATAACTATTTTTGATTATTGAGGTAGAACATAAAATGAAACGAACTGTTTTCACAACATGTTTTACAATACTGACATAATATGTAGCACCAAACTTATGATATGATGGACTATCGTCATTGAAAAATGAGTATAAGTGTACCTATTCTTAGAATCAAATTTTGAGCCTTATGGAAACACTACAAAATAATTATTTTAGAAAGAGCTCCGATTTAGCTAGGTGAAGCGACTAACCCAATAAGGAATAAATATATCAGCACTTCAAAAAGATCCCTTTTTTCATGACAATTCTTAATGTTTTGAATGGGGTAAAAAGCCGCTTACAACAATCTTACAGTTATACCGTGGCGGCTAGAGCACCTAACAATGGAGTCCTGGTATTTTTCGCCCCGTACTACCATTTTACTCTTTTACTAGCCTTCGGCTGCTATCTCATATAGGTTTACGATTATCGATCCATTAGTGAGAGACAGGCGTTAGAAAGGATATCCGCCCCAGGGGGTTCGAACTTAAGACTTCCAGATTGAAAGTTTTAGGTCGAACCAATTGCGCTGTGAGTGGCTTATTTTCACGATGAAGCCATCTTTCACAACTCAAATGAGTATTTTGAACATAATAAAAAATGTTTTATAAAAACAACCTATAGACTAAGATCAGTCTCAACTGAGCAGTAAATTTATTTATCTTATTAAAATCTAAATGTTCAACCCCTTCCTAAAAAATCTCGGTTTTTTTCATGCCTGTGATTTTATGTTTGAGGAAAGATCCTGGAAAATATCTCATTACAAATATTTTCTAAAGAATTAGCATAATTTTGAACCATTACAAAGTAACAGGTCAGTAAAGATGAATAGACTTCTCATGTTACTTGAAATGACAATCATTTCAACCCATATATAGTTGGTGAGTTTTTAGAATAATATTACAGCATCTTGAATGAGGTAGATGTGTAAATATAAACTAATCTTAGTCCTAAGCACCAATTTTTTGTTAAATATTGACCATTATGTAGAATGAATATTGGTGTTTTAAACTGTAAACATAGGCTGAGCTCAGCCTTAGTAAACACACAGTTTCATCTTAGTCTACTTAGCCAATACTTTGTTTCATTTTTTTGTAATGTAAACCCATATCTTATTAAATTTCGGTTTGTAGCTCTGTATGTTGACTGAGATCAACCTCAGTAAAGCATTATCTGATCTTAATCCTTAAAAGCGATAGTTTATTCAAATGATAGACTGAATGTTTATTCTTATCCAGTCAATTCTTAGTTTTATAGCATTGGACATAAAGGCATGTTCACCTTGTCTGAGCAATTCCTATATCTCTTTTCAAGAAAGCAAACAGCTAAACTATGTTTGATCTTAGTCTACACCATTGACTTTTCCCATCTGCTTTAAAATTTCGAACCACCAAAGGTTTTAACAAAGATCAAATGGAATAATGAAGTTTTGACAAAGGCTAAATAAAAACAAGAGGACCATGATGGTCCTAGATTGCTCACCTGCGTCTCTTTGACCCCTGGGACATCACAATGATTAAATAGGCAGATGTCAAAAAGGAGATAATTTCTACATGAGATCAATACAATGAAATGTTTTTAGCCAAGAGCATGACAAATATGCCTTTTCACTCTTTGATTCTATGTAAAACGGGATGCTACTTGGTGGAGCCCAAATGTGACCCCATGGGAATGACATGAACAAACTTGGTAGAGATTCATTAGATGATGCTACAAACTAAATATATAAAAGCTGTCAGCCTTCTGGTTTCAGAGAAGAAGATTTTTGAAGGTTTTCCTATTTTCACCAATTTTGCTCAAATGAGTTGAAAGGGATTCGCCTGGGTGGAGACCAAATATGACCCCAGGGTCTTGATATGAACAAACTTGGAAGGGGCTCACTAGATTATGCTACATGCCAAATATGAAAGATGTATGCCCCCGGAAAAGAAGATTTTTAAAGATTTTCGCTCTTTGAATCTATATAAAAAAGGTTGCGCCCGGCAGGAGCCCAAAAATGTTCCTAGGGTCTTCATATGAACAAACTTGGGAGAGGTCCACTAGATGTTGCTACATATCAAATATGAAGGCTGTCTGCCTTCTGGTTTCAGAGAAGAAGATTTTTTGAATATTTTAGTTTTTTCCCTTCCTGCTCAGAAGAGCTTAAAGGAATGCGCCCGGGCAAAGCTCAAATATAACCCCATGGTCTTAATATGAAAACATAAGGTAGAGGCCTACAAGGTGATGCTTCATAACAAATATAAAAGCGGTGTGTCATCTGGTTTCTGATAAGAAGATTTTTAAAGATTTCCGCTCTTTGTTTCTATGTAAAAAGGGTTGCGCCAGGGTGGAGTCCAAATATGACCCCAGGGTCTTGATATGAATAAACTTGGTAGAGGTCTACTAGATGATACCACATACCAAATATGAAAGCTGTCTGCCTTCTGGTTTCATAAGAGAAGATTTTTGAAGAATTATATATTTTCACCCTTTTTATTAAGGGTAAAGGGAAAGTTAAGGGTGGATTTCTTTTATTTGAACAATTTTGGTAGAGCTTGACCCAAGGAACATCCATGCCAAGTTTAATCGGGATTGGCATACTGGTTTAGGAGGAGAAGATGTTAAAAATAATTGTAAACGACGCACGACGGATTACAGACATTGTACGCTCACAATAGCTCACCTTGAGCACTTCGTGCTCAGTGAGCTAAAAATCAACAATGATTGACAAAGAGCAAATGGAATAACTAATCTCAATTCACACCTTGATTCAATAATTACCTTGATACAGTTTTTTTCTTTTAAAATAGTTTTGATTAAAACTTCAGAAGCCTTATAGACTAAGTTCAAACAGTGGACATGTATATTTAGATCTCAGTCAATACTAGTTTATTGATTTGATACCAAGTTTGCTTTCTTGCATGAATAGTTTAACTCCTAATAGTCCGGCAGAAATATGGCATATTTTAGCTGAACCTGGAAGTAGGGTTCAAAGTTTTTTGTTGACTGATTCTTGTAGCCGATGCCTTCCCCAACAAGAACCTGGTTGATGACATCTTGTCATCATTGAGCATTTTGAAAAAATCGAGATGGCAGCCAGGACTATCAAAAATCAAGCAAACGGCTCCGTAGACTTCTCTCTTTGAAATATATAACTGATTTTAGTGGTCATTTATTGTTAAGATATTGACCTGAAGCTATGTAACTAAATAAAAGCATAAAATGACATGAGTTATGAGTTTTGTATTCAAGATAGCAGCCAAAACGAATTTATAAAATGCTTTTTAAAGTAATTCTCAATCCATGCGAGATATAAGAATCTTAAAAATGTGTATCAGTCTATGATTTAACAATTCAACTAAATTTTGTACTTATTTTAACTAAAAAGATGCCAATTTGAAGTTTCCTGGTGTGATGAACACATTGAATGAAGATTAGAATAAGTATACTTGTCAAGATGGCTGCCAAATGGAAAAACTGCTTAAATACTGGTGTAATTAAAGGTGTATATGTTTTTGTAAACATTTGAAGTTACATGTACAGCTTAAAAACTAAATTTCAGATAAGTTAATCGATTCAAAGCTGACACGACTATATACACCCTACCATGTAAAAATATGATGGTATAGATCTGCTGCCGGAGCACGTTAGGGAAATAATGATCTTACAGTAAAATTCAGTTTGGCAGTCGAGATGACAGTCTGTTAAGAGAGTTTGTGATTTATGAATACATATACTTTAACGATAAGCATGAAAATATGGCAAAAAACATATAAAATCCAATTTTTGATAACTATGTTCAGATGTAAAAGATTAAAACATCTTATTTTGAAGATGGAAGCCTCGCTGTTTTTCCTTCCAGTTACTATCAAATTTGTTTTAACTATTGTGTCAACGCTAGGAACTTGTTGACAAAACATGTCTGTATAATCATAATCAATACGTGTTTTCAAAATGAGCTCTAAACAAATCCGATGCATTTAAATAGATATAAGAAAATATCATTTGGTGCATTCTATTGTATGTGAATATAGAATTAAATATTTATTTGCCCTGACAATATAGACAAAAATTGTCACCCTGTAAAAATATGTTTGATCTATGTCTACCGACATAGTCTTAATATAGTTGTATTTTTGTTTACTGCTTGATTCAATGATTTTGAATTTCACAAAATACCTGTACATATATTCTTAATTATATTTATCATTATTGTAACTATTTCAATTTGCTCACGATTGTGTTAGCCAGCTCATTTGATAACTAATCCCAGTTAATAATTTTTACATGAACAGAAAGATAAGAATAATTATAGCCGTACAGTAAAGCTACAATACTGTTACCAAATCGCCATATATCAAATGCCAACAAATTGAAAATAAGGACAGGCAAAAGGGCGCATTTGAACAAACACTTTTGTAAACCTTTCTCGGCTATATCGGCACTGAATCACCAACTTTTGGTGATGATTTCAACAAATCAACTGCGATTTCGAGGATGTGAGGTTCTTACAAAAATCAGCATTTTAGTCACTCTCTGAGCTTATATGAAAACAAGTATAGCCATACAGCAAAGTCACAATACTGTTGCCAAATCGTCATATATCAAATGCCCCAACAAATTGAAGATGCAAATTAAGGAACAGGCAAAAGGGCGCATTTGAACTAACACTTTTGACAACTTTTCGAAGCTACATCAGCACTGCATCATCAACTTTTGGCGATGATTTGAATAAATCAACTGCGATTTCGAGGATGTGAGGTTCGTGCATAAATCAGCATTTTAGTCGACCTGCGTGCAAGTTATTTACCGCATACATATCGTTTGAACAAAGCTTACAATTCACGCAAATAAAAATCAGGGAGTACATTGCATGCTTTTAAGGATTACCAAATACATCCAGGTAACACAGACTAGTCAATCATCGTGTTTACATGACATGTTGAACGGTTGTGAACATGCAATTTAAATTTACCACTTTTTAAGTGCTCAATAGCCTTAGTGGAACAACTTCTTTTCCACTAAAAATATATATGACTATACATACTGATATGGACGTGGTTTAATAGGTCAGCTACAATGAATCTATCAGAATATTGTATAAAGAAACTCTTGTAACTATATATGTAATGGTTATCATGAAATAATATTAATAATCTTAAGCGCAACATAATAAACCCATAATAAACTAGCGAAAAAGAAATAATTCAGATAAAAGAACACGACATTCAATCAAAATAACTATGATTTTTCAAAATATTCTGTAAGTATTTGACCATATCGATGATTCAGCATGGAACAGTTCTAACTGCCTTAATGTTTGTTGGCAGATACAACTGTTTTGTGCCAATCCATCGATATGAGATGAATATATTTTTTGTGCAATAATTTTCTTTCAAAGCAAATTGAATTTTATTTTCAATTACCATGCAATGTAAGTGCTATGCATTGTTCACTCGAATACGTATATGTAATGATGCTATTATTGAAGTTAGACTTCTATTTAGTTATTCATGTTTATAGGATGTATTGTTGGTTTCCTTTCTGTCTTTCTGGAAGAGATTTTCAAGTTAAAGTGATTGTCTACACATGAATTTTGCAAATACTATATCTTGAATTGTCAAAACATTTAAAAACAACAAAAATGCGATAATTATGCAATATTGGCTGCCATCTTTGTACACAGTAATACTTTATATATTGCACATGTAACCTTTCTAATTTCAAAATGATGACTTGTTTTTTCATTGGTAAAAATGAATCATTTTCTTATATAATTTTGCAACCTCAAACTTTCTTTTAGGTGTATTTCTTGGCTGCCATCTCGAATGCTATCTATCATTTAGGGCATCAATTCTTAAAACAACTTTGAAATTGGCCTTGACACCATAAGTGCAGGTGCAAAAGACCTCTTATTTATCGATTGAAAATATTTAACTTAGCATCTTTTCTTTCCTGGCTGTCATCTTCAAATCAATTTTAATGTAACAACAGATCATTAGAGTTTTCACTAGCCTGATATTCATAAGGCATAAAACCACTTAGAAATGTTTACTGAATAAGCCCTTTAACCAATTCCATTGATTCTTATGTCACATGGGTCAATAAATACTTTAAATGCCATTAAATAATTCAATTGGGCTGCCATCTTGACTACCATACAACTTTTTAATGTCAAAATATGTATAAACCATGCCATGTACTTTAGAATTCGAGCTTTAACAGGACATAAAACACACAAAAGCCACTTTAAAGGTCTTCATAGTGATCTACCAAGCTTTTAGCGTAATTTTCGATAGTCCTGGCTGCCATCTCGATTTTCTCAAAATGCTCAATGATGACAAGATGTCATCAGCCAGATTCTTGTTGGGGAAGGCCTTAGCTACAAGAATCAGTCAAGAAAAAAACTTTGAACCCTACTTCCGGGTCAAGCTAGATATCTGCCGGACTATAATGATATTCCCATTCAAAATCTACTTGTAAGTCTTGGGAAATACTTTTGTCTATGAATTATGTGACTTGTCACATGAAAAGAGACCATGTGGCAATTCCCCAAAGTGAATTTTTGAGTTCCAGTTGAGGTCAACCAGATATCATGTATCAAAAATATCTTTTTAAGAAAGAATGCTCATTGTAGATTCAGAATATCAACCAAGTGTTTACTGATTTAAAGCTAGTCAGTCTTCACAATACATACAGTCTGGTTAGGATTAACACAATACCCAGATGGTTCCTTTTCATGTTATGGGGCACAATAATGTATATATATATGGATGTGTTCATGATCATAAATGATAATAAATGATATGACACAATACAACATAATTGATTACACATAAACCTTTTCCTGAATTTTATGTCCCTCTGTCTATAATCTAGAAAACCTAAGGGAAAAGAAGTTGCTTTTAAAAATGTTGCTTATAAAAAAGATCATAATGCAAAAAGTTCTTTAAAAAAGGACCTTTTTGCTATTTACTCTTACTAAATATTGTTGTCTGCATCCTTTTTACATGTCAAAAAGAAATTACATTTTGCAACTTCTCAAGTTGTACATAGGTTGTTCTTGGGTTAGGATTTCATGTATGTCTACGGTTTGGTCTGCAGATAAGGACTCTGGGACTTCGGAAGAGTCTTCAGAAGGGTCTTCGATATAAGGTTCTTGCTCTTAGCTGGAAGTTCTACCAATTCTGTTGTATTCAAAGACTGTTCATGCTGTTGTCTATTCCATAGTTGGTTTATAGCACGACAACAGTATATGGCAACAGCAAGAACCCTGCAAACAATCACAACAACAGTGCCTAAAGCAATCACTGGAAAGAAAGGAAAGGAAAAATAGTGTAATTAAATGGTGCGTCTGTAGTAGGAAATCAGTTGGGATGTTTGAATTGGTATGAAGGCTACTTTCATCAATCTAACAGTTATATTGTGGCAGTCAGAGCACCTAATTATGGATCCCTGGAATTTCTAGCACCCATACTATCAAATTGAGTATCTGCCCATTGTTGAGAGACAAACGTCAGAAAGGATATGTGCTGCCACCGGATTGACCTCCTAACTTCCAGATTGGAAGTCTTATGCCTAACCAACTGCACTTTGATGACTAGTGTTGTAAAATCGGACAAAAATCAGAATCGATAATCGAATTGAATCGGAAACCGAATTCGATTCAATTATTGATTAAGAATCGAAACTGATTTGAACACATAAGATATTCTGCTAACGTTTTAAAAGGGTCCAAAAATTATATTTACTTGGAACAAGAAAATACGGAATACATAAAATTAAGTCCAAATTTCTTATTGAAATAAAATCCTAAAGTCCCAATATCCATCAATCTGTTTTCTCTTAAGTTGCAATTTTGCCAAGCATCCAAAAAAAGGATGCACATGTTTGACGCAAATTTGATGCAAATTTGTTTTCGTATGTAAATTAGCTTTCTCGAATTTGCTCTCATGCCTTTATGTCCAATGCTATATAACTAAGAATTGACTGGATAAGAATAAACATTCAGTCTATCATTTGAATAAACTATTTCTTTTAAGGATTCAGATCAGATAATGCTTTACTGTGGTTGATCTCAGTCAACATACAGAGCTACAAACCGAAATTTAATAAGATAAGGGTTTACATTACAAAAGAAATTGAAACAAAGCATTGGCTCAGTAGACTAAGATGAAACTTTGTGTTTACTAAGGTTGACTAAGATCAGTTTATATTTACACATCTACCTCATTCAAGATGCTGTAATCTTATTCTAAAAACACATAAATATACATGGGTTGAAATGATTGTCATTTCAAGTAACATGAGAAGTCTATTCATCTTCACTGACCTGTTACTTTGTAATGGTTCAAAATTATGCTTTAGAAAATATTTGTAATAAGATATTTTCCAGGATCTTTTCTCAAACATAAAATCACAGGCTTGAAAAAACGAGATTTTTTAGGAAGGGGTTGAGCATTTAGATTTTATTAAGATAAATTAATTTACTGCTCAGTTGAGACTGATCTTAGTCTATATGTTGTTTTTATAAAACATTTTTTATTATGTTCAAAATACTCATTTGAGTTGTGAAAATATATATATAAATATTGTTTATCTGGTTGTTACTTTTTCGTATTTTCATTTAAAGTTATTACTTTTTTAGTATGTACTTATTTTATATGCAGTCATTGCCATTACAAGTAATTCTATCAAAATAGTTTGAGATTGGTGGATTTTAGATAAAACCATTCGCAAAATAATCACTATTTAATCCTTGTCATGTTCAATAAATTATTGAATTAAAAAAATCAAAAGTTTGAAACCACAAGATGCATTAAATGTGAATAGGTTTTTTTATTATAAAAATATATAAGGAAAAAAATTAAATTGTTATAGACTAAGATCAGATTTCACATAATTGTAGGCTGGTCTTTGACTTTACCTCTTGCACAAGTATTCATGGTTCGACATGACAAGGGTTAAAGAAGCACTTAAACCATTAAGGGGAATAACTCTAGGAGAATTTTCTACTTTTTTACCCCTTTAACATCTTAGAAATGTTATGCACTATTCAGCATTCAACAGCAGAGCTGTAAGACCCAATAAGCAGAGTCTAGTTATTTTTCGCTTGAGAAGAATTGATTTAGAAATTCTTGATTATCATTGCTTAAAATGTATTCTATAAAAAGATATAAAGCTGTAGTTAAAAAACTGTAGAAGACTGACTATAGGGTCTGTTTAGATTCTAACAGCTGTGACTTGTATTGTATTGTAAAAGCATTATGTTATTTTAACCCTTACCATGCTGAACCATGAATATTCCTGCCTTGGTAGAAGATATGTGCAGTCTGATCTTAATCCATACCACCTGTTTTTGCTTTATTTGCCAGGTATTTTCAAAAGAAAATACTTACTAAAATGTTACTTTTAGGACTTTGATCTTTTTCGCAATTTAGAGGTATTTTTTTCAGCATGATAACGGTTAAAGATTTACATTGAGGAAATTCATAATTTGAGAACAGAAGAAATTGTTTATAACTCAAAGGTTTCTATTTCATCTGATCATAAATCACAATATAAACAAAGATATTCTAATAATGAAAATTTTCTATGTGAGTTATTTATTTTTCTCATCCAAAGAATGGATCCTCTTCTACTTTATTCCTATAAATAAAGGTGCACAAGCCTATGTAAATAGTAAAATATATTTTTCTTGTTTAGCCCACTTGCAGTGAGCAATACATAGTCATTACTAATATTTAACATTGCGATTTACTATTCTATTGTTAACGTTGATTAACCCATTACCATAAAATACTTTCAAATAATGCTTGAAAATATTGCTGGCAAAGGAAGATTATCTTGTATGGCCCTTTTTTACCAGTCATATTTTACCTTGTGTGTCAATTTCTAATTATGTTAAGGATTTTTAGTTTTGTACTGGGTTAATCAATGTATGGATTTACATTCCAACGATGACATAAACATTCAATGTTTCGTGTAAGATTTCATATTTTAAATGTTCATATCTTTTAATTTTAAAAGAACAAAATAGCATATCATGATATAAGGTTGATATTTCCTACATCATTTTATCATAAAGTTTAAATATTTTCCTACATCAATGATTAAAAAACTTTTTTTTTAATATTATTTCTGGCTTCATCATGAAAATAAGTCACTCACAGCGCAATTGGTTCGACTTAAAACTTTCAATCTGGAAGTCTTAGGGTCGAACCCCCTGGGGCGGCACATATCCTTTCTAACGCCTGTCTCTCACTAATGGGTCGATAATCGTAAACCTATGTTAGATAGCAGCCGGAGGCTAGTAAAAGAGTAAAATGGTAGTACGGGGCGATAAAATACCAGGACTCCGTTGTTAGGTGCTCTAGCCGCGATATAACTGTAAGATTGTTGTAAGCGGCTTTTTACCCCATTCAAAAAATTAAAAAAATGTCATGAAAAAAGGGATATTTTGTGAAGTGCTGATATATTTATTCCTTATTGGGTTAGTCGCTTCACCTAGCTAAATCGGAGCTCTTTCTAAAATAATTATTTTGTAGTGTTTCCATAAGGCTCAAAATTTGATTCTAAGAATAGGTACACTTCATACTCATTTTTCAATGACGATAGTCCATCATATCATAAGTTTGGTGCTACATATTATGTCAGTATTGTAAAACATGTTGTGAAAACAGTTCGTTTCATTTTATGTTCTACCTCAATAATCAAAAATAGTTATCATATATTTTATCTATTTTGTTTAGTTTTGTCCTTGTTATGATGATACATTTCACTAATAAAAGAGATGGTTTTTAATATAAAACTAGTTTCATTTTTTTTGAATTTAGTAATATCTGGTGGTTTCTCTTATAGTGCTACTAAAATGTAAAGAAAAACACTTGATTTAACGCACTGTCATAGAAAATGTGTGCAGAAGAGAATTCGTCATGGAGGCGACATAACAACGAACACGTGTTAATGAGTTAATAATCATACATTGGATGCATCAGACCAATTCCATTTAGAGGCTTTATCGTTTGAATCGTCATCTGAGTCAATCTGCACAGGTTTGCTTGGACCCGGAAATGTGATGATGGCGGAAATGGACTGCATGCTGTGTAGCTGCCACTTTGTGGGGCTACGGATTAAAGCAAGCGTTGTGTATGTGTTATCCTTTGCATCGCAAGCGCTAAATACTCTACATTAAACTTAACAGTTTTTGGCGGCCTCCTTACATGGAGGTTTTGCACAATACTATGAAGCATCTGCTTACTGTAGTCTATAGTATCGCACAATTTTTGTTGACGGGTTAAACCGTCTTTGTCTTCAAATGTTGTTTCTTTATGTGAAAAAAACACCATAAAAGTCTTCACAACTCTTCATCATATGCCCTGCCACCTTCAACAATTGTTGAGAACACAAAATAAATGTATCGTCTGACGTATGATTTACAATATAAATTGTAAACCAGTATAACATATCTCCAAACATCAACCAATACGAAATAAATGCTTCTATCTCCATTGCGATTTTTATAGGAATAAAAAAATAAAAATAGATCAAACAGAATTCAGTAGTAGTCCAATGTCTTAGTTTTTTTGTCAAATTGGCTAAATATAACCGCAAAACCTGAAACAAAATGAAACACTTAAGTTCAATATACTTAGGCTTGGGCTACAGCTATATAACATCAACAGAAAAATAAACGTTAATCTATGTAAAATAAGAAGCTAGCAATGAGACTAAAAGAGGGTGTTCAAATATTGTGTTAAAATGCTAGGGTGCTCTCAGATGCACGTTATGTCAAAAAAGCTAAATTTTATTGTAAGAACTATAGATACATATTGAAAACACTTTTACAATGAGCTCTTCGTGTTGATTGCTAATTATTTTTATGGAGTCGAAAAATATACAATTAAAGGGAGATAACATTTCAAAGCTTAAAATCGGTCCGCTTATAAATTGGTTCGCGTAAGGTCACAAGAATTGTTTCCCTTGATTATCTTTAGATGGATATTTGTTGAAATTTTTTAGAATGTTGTTAAATAAAAAAGGTTAATAAGAAGGTTAATTTGTTTAGATTTAACGCCCCTTTCAACTGCTTTGCCCAAATTGTGGTGACTGGATCACCTAATCATTAAGTCGTCATTCCATTTTAAGAAAAGGGTCTTCGTGTAATGGCGCAAAGTAGAGAAATGAGAGAAGATTATTTGAACTTGTTCTATTAATAGAACGATTGTTCTACACTACTAAAACATCGTATTTAGCAGCATATAGCCGCGATCTGAGTCTAGAGAAATCTAGAAAGAGATGTGAAATAAATGGCACATCATCATGTAGAAGAGCACTCCATCTAGGTCTACAACTGGCTGACATATCTGGGAAAAATCGCATTGTTGAGAGTTTTGGTCTGAAAAGTGCTCATTTGAACTAGATCTATATCGGATACGGAATAGTTGTCGGATGGGTAATTTGGAAAAAAATAGTTCCATGGAAAATATAGCTAAATTATACAAAGGTATTAATTTGGTGAAAATGAAAATAAAATCTCAAATGATTTTAGAAAATGAAGGAGAATTTATTAACTAGCGAGGACTACATCCATTTCGAAACTCCAACCTTTGAATTTGTATGCGGGTGAAAATGCTAGTTGTTTACACGTCACCTTGGCGTTCTGCAATTTTATGTTTACAAAATTGAGTTTCCAATCAGCTAACTGGGACATTTCACTAACTGAGGTAGGATTTTATGATACATTACGTATTTGTATATTAAAAACATGGTGTAGAAACGGCATATTTTCATTTTTGCTTGTAGGAAGAAAGTTTATCCGGTGGTGGCCGAGAAAACCGAACAAAGCGAGCTTGCGAGACTCTGCAATGAAGACTCTGAAGGACACTGCATTATATAGCATAGTGAAGTTACCAAGAAGTTCGCTAACGTCCCCTGTCACCATCGTCCCCAACATTTATCTGTTTCTACTTCACCGAAACACTTACATTACCGAAACACCCACTTTACCGTCTCAGTTTGATTTAACCCAAGTCAAGTAAAAAGAAAAAGAAATATTGAAAAAAAGAGAAAAAATGACTACAAACTATCAAGAAAAACGAGAGAAAAACGATTGAACAATTTGTTCTTTTAGTTGAAAGGAATATTTTCCATTGCTAAATTGTTAGGAGACCAAATCCACACACAATTTACAGAAATCAATTCCTGCGCCTACAAAAGCTATTTTTGCCATTTTTAAAAATAGAAAACTCGTATGGAATATAAAAAAATGAACTAACTTTACAAGCTTGCGGCAGGGGTTCGGGGGCGCTGCCCCCGACATGCAGTAGATTATCATTAAAGTAATGGCAGGGGTGTGGAATTCCCATGCCCGACTTGTCCGACATGGGCTTTTCTACCTGTGGACAAGTACATTTTGCAAGTCCACTTGTCCGAGGACAAGTAAATACCAGGGCAAATCTTGGTATGGCCCTATATAGATCAAAGAAATTAATAAGCTTAATGTTTGTACCAAAGAGTAGAAAACACTGTCTTTAATGAAGAAAATGCTGGTTTCAGCATTTTCTTCTCTAAAAACAATGTTTTCTCAAAATCTTTCTATTCTGTTGTTTTGCGGACAAGTAATTTCTAATCCTGGACAAGTAGAAAATCACACTTTACTTGTCCACGGACGAGTAGAGAGAATCCGTATTTCCACACTCCTGAATGGAGTTATCAACGGCTAATCTAGAATGTCAAAAACATATGGGTGAATTTCATTGAATACTAATAACAGTGCTGCCTTTATAGACAGATGGAAATATTTACTAATTTCCTTATATATTCATCCCCTCTAATGATAATTGGTCTTTTAAGGGGGCCTCATCATATGGCGTTTTTTCTCACTCTGGTGCCCTATTTCGAAGGGACTCGTCCTTAGGATAACGTCTGTGAAGTTATAATTTTTGAAATCTGAAGACTAAAATAAGAGAGTTTTTTTATAATTAAATGTTGTTTTATAGCAAATTGACGCTAAGAGATGTGACAGCATATTTTTGAGTTTAATACAAATACGGTAGAAAACAGAAATTGAAAAAGCAACTGTATTCACCTTAGACATGTGTCATCCACAATAAACATGCCACCTATGAAATACAACTCCCAGAGGCCCTTTACTATCCGACCAACACCAAGCTCTCCATCGTCCATAGTGAAAAAATCTAGTCTTTAATTTTACCAAAAATTATTAGAACTGTTCCACAGTCTGATCTTCAAAATGTTTTGCTTAAACTATCTTACATCCTTATTAGGATTGGAATGATTAAGTGATTCACATTCATCTTCAAAATATCGCCCTATTTTTTAAATGTAAAAAAGGGTCACAAAATCACACATTTTTCAGGAATCATGAAAGGTGAAAATGTAACAGATAACTTTAAAGAATTCTCTTAGATTATGAGGTTTGACATATAGAATCAAACATTTCTTTTCAAATCTGTTTTCAAAGTAAATCTTTTTTTGTTGAAATTGCTCCAAAAATGTTAATGAAATAGAAAAATGAGAGAAGATTAATTGAACTAAAAAAAATTTCTATTAATTGAATGATTGTTCTACCTGACTTTACTAAAATATTGTATTTGGCAGCATATAGCCGTTATGTGGGTCTATAGAAATCTAGAAAGAGATGTAAAATAAATGGCTCATAATCATGCAGAAGAGATCTCCATCTAGGTCTACAGTTTGATGACATATCCAGGAAAAAATCATATTACCATTTGGTCTGATATGTGTTGACCAGTGACCAATAACAGATATGGAATAGTTGTTGAATGCTTAATTTGGCAAGATATTCAGTAAATATAAATTGAGGGTCTATCTTTTGTATTTGACTTCATTATAGCTGGGGAATGATTCTTATATTCAGGCCTAAATATGTAAAAGTTCTAAAAACTTGACAAAAAACTTTTGTGCATTAAAATGGGGGTTTGGGGGCAGTGCCTTGACAGGGGAAACTTGCTTAGTTCTACATTAAACAAAAGAATATTCCTTAGAAAAAAGTGTTACTGTCTTGGTGAAGTATCAAAACTGTACGGGGTTAGCATAAAAATGCAAAGAGTTTTGGTACGCTCAGTAAAATGTACTGAATATCGTTTCGGGACGTTTTGTTGAAATATATCTATACATTTACTTTTTAAATCTATTCTATTATTTACTAATTTGCAAATGAAAGAATGTTAATCTTTGTAAGAAATCGTTACGATTTTATACAAAATAACACGATTTAATGAAGAACTACTTTTAACAGTATTACATATTATTGCGCTAAAGACCGGGACCTTCCGTATAACGAAATAAACTTGACTGCAAGGACCCACTGTGAAATATTAATAAAATTCATAAGATACAACTTGCAGGTAATTCGAAATAAAACAAATAGTTTATGAATAAAGTACATGTGATTGAATGGTCCTTTGTTCCCTATTAAAATGAATCAATATATTGACTGTTTATTGCTCCAAATAATTCAGGAACGTTAGAAATATATATATATATATATATATATATATATATATATATATATATATATATATATATATATATATAGAGAGAGAGAGAGAGAGAGAGAGAGAGAGAGAGAGAGAGAGAGAGAGAGAGAGAGAGAGAGAGAGAGAGAGAGAGAGAGAGAGAGTAATTCTAAAGCTTAGGATAAAAGATAAGATGATGATAGACTGCTTATAATTCAAGGATATCTAGAAAATATTTTTTTTCGACAGTAGCGGATTCAAAAGGGATTCGGATGGGACTCCAAATAGTACAGGTAACTGCAAGAAATGTTAAAAACCACCCCAAATCGCTTCAGTACATAGAGAATCAATATTGGATAAGACTTCAAGGAGTGACTGGACATTGAGGAAATGTAATCAATAACCCCAAAGCGTTTCTAAGGAACACGGAACAAGCAAAACAGTAATACAAAACCGTTTCAGTACAGGTGAGAATGGCGACATAAATTGACCCAAAATAGTACATGTTCATGCAAGAACTGCTATAAACCACCTAAAGCGTTTCAGTACATTTGAGAATAACTTCAAAACTGAAGGTACATTGAGGAAATGTAATCAAAAACCCACAGCGTTTAGGAACACGGAACAAGCAAAATAGTAACCTCAATGCGCTTCAGTACAGGGGAGAATGGCAACAGAAAGAGACTCAAAATAGTACTGTTAAATTCAAGATATGTTTAAAACCACCCAAAGCGTTTAATTACATCTGATAATAAAGATTGGATAATACGTCAAAGAGTGAAGGGACATTGAGGAAATGTAATCAATAAACCTAAAGCGTTAAGGAACACGGAACTAGCAAAATAGTAAATCTAAAGCGTTTCAGTACAGGGGAGAATGGCAACGAAAGAGACTCAAAATAGTACTGTTACATTCAAGAAATGTTATTAACCACCAAAGCGTTTTATTACATGTGAGAATAAAGATTGGATAATACTTCAAAGAGTGAAAGGACATTGAGGAAATGTAATCAATAACCCCAAAGTGTTAAGGAAAACGGAACAAGCAAAACAGTAATACAAAAGCGTTTCTGTACAGGTGAAAATGGCGACAGAAATAGACTCCAAATAGTACTGTTACATGCAGTTAACCGTTACATGCAGAGAGCGGAAGGGCATTGAGCATGTGCAACCAATAATTCCAATGTGTTAAGGTAAAGGTCCTCAATGACCCTTCACTCTTTCAAGTCTTATCAGATCTTCATTCTCAAATGTATTGAAACGATAATGGCGACAGAGATATACACTAAATAGTATAGTTACATGCTAGACAAGTAATAAACCACCCCAAAGCGTTTTAGTACATGTGAGAATGAAGACCGGATAAGACTGTATATAGTGGAGGGACATGGAGGAAATGTAATCAATTGACCACAACGGGTTTAGGGAAACTGGAGATGCAAAACAATAACCCATAAGCGTTTCAATACCTGAGAGAATGGCGACAGAAATATACGCCAAATAGTATAGATACATGCAAGACAAGTTATAAACAACCCCAAAGCGTTTCAGTACATGTGAAAATGAAGACTTGATAAGATTTAAAGAGTGGAGGACCATTGAGCAAGTGCAATCAATAATCCCAAAACGCTTTGGTGTAATTGATAATATTTCCTTAATGTCCTTCCACTCTTTACAGTCTTATCCATTTTTCATTCTCACATGTACTGAAACGCTTTTGTGTGGTTTATAACATTGCTTGCATGTGCCTTTGATATTTGGAGTCTATTTCTATCGCAATTCTTTCCCGTTCTTAAGAGCTTTGGGTGAAATATATTGCTCGTTCATTGTCCCTAAATGCTTTAGTGTTATTGATTTTATTTTCTCAATGTCCTTCCAGTCTTTGCCCTTTTATCCAATCTTCATTCTCCCGTTTACTTAAACGCTTTTGTGTTGTTTATAACATTTCTTGCATTTATCTATACTATCTGTAGTCCATTTCTGTCGTCATTCTCTCCTGTACTGAAACGCTTTGGGATTAATCTTTTTCTTGATCATTGTCCCATAACGCTTTGGTGTTATTGATAATATTTCCTTAATGTCCTTCCACTCTTTACAGTCTTATCCATTTTTCATTCTCACATGTACTGAAACGCTTTTGTGTGGTTTATAACATTTCTTGCATGTACCTTTAATATTTGGAGTCTATTTCTATCGCAATTCTTGTCTGTTCTTAAACGCTTTGGGGTAATTTTTTGCTAGTTCATTGTCCCTAAATGCTTTAGTGTTATTGATTTTATTTTCTCAATGTCCTTCCAGTCTTTGCACTCTTATCCAATCTTCATTCTCTCGTGTACTGAAAGGTTTTTGTCTTATTTATAACATTTCTTGCATGTATCGGTACTATCTGGAGTCCATTTCTGTCGCCATTCTCTTCTATACTGAATAGCTTTGGTATTAATATTTGCTTGTTCATTGTCCCTTAACGCTTTGGTGTTTTTGATAATATTTCCTTAATGTCCTTCCATTCTATACAGTCTTATCCATTTTTCATTCTCACATGTACTGAAACGCTTTTGTGTGGTTTAGAACATTTCTTGCACGTACCTTTAATATTTGGAGTCTATTTCTATCAAATTCTTTTCTGTTCTTAAACGCTTTGGGGTAATTTTTTGCTAGTTCATTGTCCCTAAATGCTTTAGTGTTATTGATTTTATTTTCTCAATGTCCTTCCAGTCTTTGCACTCTTATCCAATCTTCATTCTCTCGTGTACTGAAACGCTTTTGTGTTGTTTATAACATTTCTTGCATGTATCTCTACTATCTGGAGTCGATTTCTGTCGCCATTCTCATCTGTACTGAAACGCTTTGGGATTAATCTTTTTCTTGATCATTGTCCCTTAACGCTTTAGTGTTATTGGTAATATTTCCTAATTGTCCTTCCACTCTATACAGTCTTATCCAATTTTCATTTCACATGTACTGAAACGCTTTTGTGTGGTTAAGAACATTTCTTGCATGTACCTTTAATATTTGGAGACTATTTCTATCGCAATTCTTTCCCGTTCTTAAACGCTTTGGGGTAATTTTTTGCTAGTTCATTGTCCCTAAATGCTTTAGTGTTATTGATTTTATTTTCTCAATGTCCTTCCAGTCTTTGCACTCTTATCCAATCTTCATTCTCTCGTGTACTGAAAGGTTTTTGTCTTATTTATAACATTTCTTGCATGTATCGGTACTATCTGGAGTCCATTTCTGTCGCCATTCTCTCCTGTACTCAAACGCTTTGGGATTAATATTTTCTTGTTCATTGTCCCTTAACGCTTTGGTGTTTTTCATAATATTTCCTTATTGTCCTTCCACTCTATACAGTCTTATCAAATTTTCATTATCACATGTACTGAAACGCTTTTGTGTGTTTTATAACATTGCTTGCATGTGCCTTTAATATTTGGAGTCTATTTCTATCGCAATTCTTTCCCGTTCTTAAACGCTTTGGGGTAAATTTTTTGCTCGTTCATTGTCCATAAATGCTTTAGTGTTATTGATTTTATTTTCTCAATGTCCTTTCAGTCTGTGCACTCTTATCCAATCTTCATTCTCTCGTGTACAGAAAGGTTTTTGTCTTATTTATAACATTTCTTGCATGTATCGGTACTATCTGGAGTCCATTTCTGTCGCCATTCTCTTCTGTACAGAAACGCTTTGGGATTAATATTTGCTCGTTCATTGTCCCTTAACGCTTTGGTGTTATTGATAATATGTCCTTAATGTCCTTCCACTCTTTACAGTCTTATCCATTTTTCATTCTGACATGTACTGAAACGCTTTTGTGTTGTTTATAACATTGCTTCCATGTGCCTTTAATATTTTGAGGCTGTTTCTATCGCAATTCTTTCCCGTTCTTAAACGCTTTGGGTGTAATTTATTGCTCGTTCATTGTCCCTAAATACTTTAGTGTTATTGATTTTATTTTCTCAATGTCCTTCCAGTCTTTGCACTCTTATCCAATCTTCATTCTCTCGTGTACTGAAAGGTTTTTGTCTTATTTATAACATTTCTTGCATGTATCGGTACTATCTAGAGTCCATTTCTGTCGCCATTCTCTCCTGTACTGAAACGCTTTGGGATTAATATTTGCTTGTTCATTGTCCCTTAACGCTTTGGTGTTTTTGATAATATTTCCTTATTGTCCTTCCACTCTATACAGTCTTATCAAATTTTCATTATCACATGTACTGAAACGCTTTTGTGTGGTTTAGAACATTTCTTGCATGTGCCTTTGATATTTGGAGTCTATTTCTATCGCAATTCTTTCCCGTTCTTAAACGCTTTGGGTGTAATTTATTGCTCGTTCATTGTCCCTAAATGCTTTAGTGTTATTGATTTTATTTTCTCAATGTCCTTCCAGTCTTTGCCCTTTTATCCAATCTTCATTCTCCCGTTTACTTAAACGCTTTTGTGTTGTTTATAACATTTCTTGCATTTATCTATACTATCTGTAGTCCATTTCTGTCGTCATTCTCTCCTGTACTGAAACGCTTTGGGATATAATCTTTACTTGTTTGGCATCCCTTAATGCTTTGGAGTATTGCTCACCCATCAAACTCACTTGAATCCATCCCCTCTGAAATTGGAATTAATTTAAAACCCAATTTCCCTTCTACTGTTTGTAGTCAAAGTCCACTCTTCATTCTCGCCTTTACCTAAACGCTTTGGGGTAATTGACAAAAATTTTGGAGTGTCCCTCAACTCTTTGGGGGGTATCCTTGCTCGGCAACAGGTCAATCGTACCTATACTATAATCGCTTTTCAGTCCTTTATCACAGGTGTCAATGTTCCTCGGCTATTTGGAGTCTTATTCAGGCGTCACTAAGAATTGTTCCTAAACGCTTGCCCCTCTTCTCCTTGGGTTCTTATTCAGTCTTCATTCTTACATGTGCTGAAACGCTTTGGGATGATTTATACCATTCCTCGCATGTACCTGTACTATTTGGGATGTATTTCTGTCGCTATTCCCGCTTTACAGAAACGCTTTGGGGTAAATTCTTCACTTGTTCGGCGACCATAAACGCTTTTACGTCTTGCTGACTCATCAATCTGATGTGGCCCCAATCGATTTATTGATGATTTATAACACTTGCTCAATGTCATATGTCAAGGCCAACGTTACATAAATCACGCAAACATCTAGTGTTTTCAAAAATCTTCAAACCTGTTGAAAATAGAATACTCACATATGGAATAATGATTGATGTTGTCAATTAGCATCATCATATTTCCTAATCTAAGTCGTTGAAAGCGTTTCAGTACAGGGGAGAATTGCGACAGAAATGGACTCCAGATGTTAGAAATACATGCAAGAAATGTTATAAACAACACAAAAGCGTTTCAGTAAACGGGAGAATGAAGATTGGATAAAAAGGCAAAGACTGGAAGCACATTGAGAAAATAAAATCAATAACACTAAAGCATTTAGGGACAATGAACTAGCGAAAAATTACCCCAAAGCGTTTAAGAACAGACAAGAATTGCGATAGAATTAGACTCCAAATATTTAAGGTACGTGCAAGAAAAGTTATAAACCACCCAAAAGCGTTTCAGTACATGTGAAATGAAAATTGGATAAGACTTGTGGAGTGGAAGGACATTAAGGAAATATTATCAATAACACCAAAGCGTTAAGGGACAATGATCAAGAAAAAGATTAATCCCAAAGCGTTTCAGTACAGGGGAGAATTGCGACAGACATGGACTGCAGATAGTAGAGATACATGCAAGAAATGTTATAAACAACACAAAAGCGTTTAAGTAAACGGGAGAAAGAAGATTGGATAAAAGGGCAAATACTGGAAGGACATTGAGAAAAAAAATCCATTACACTAAAGCATTTAGGGACAATGAACGAGCAATAAATTACACCCAAACCGTTTAAGAACGGGAAAGAATTGCGATAAAAATAGACTCCAAATATCAAAGGCACATGCAAGCAATGTTATAAACCACACAAAAGCGTTTCAGTACATGTGAGAATGAAAATTGGATAAGACTGTAAAGAGTGGAAGGACATTAAGGAAATATTATCAATAACACCAAAGCGTTAAGGGACAATGAACGAGCAAATATTAATCCCAAAGCGTTTCAGTACAGAAGAGAATGGCGACAGAAATGGACTCCAGATAGTACCGATACATGCAAGAAATGTTATAAATAAGACAAAAACCTTTAAGTACACGAGAGAATGAAGATTGGATAAGAGTGCTAAGACTGGAAGGACATTGAGAAAATAAAATCAATAACACTAAAGCATTTAGGGACAATGAACTAGCAAACAATTACCCCAAAGCGTTTAAGAACGGGAAAGAATTGCGATAGAAATAGACTCCAAATATTAAAGGTACGTGCAAGAAATGTTCATAACCACACAAAAGCGTTTCAGTACATGTGAGAATGAAAATTGGATAAGACTGTATAGAGTGGAAGGATATTAAGGAAAATATTACCAATAACACCAAAGCGTTAAGGGACAAGATCAAGAAAAAGATTAATCCCAAAACGTTTCAGTACAGGGGAAAATTGCGACAGAAATGGACTCCAGATATTAGAAATACATGCAAGAAATGTTATAAACAACACAAAAGCGTTTCAGTAAACGGGAGAATGAAGATTGGATAAAGGGCAAAGACTGGAAGGACATTGAGAAAATTAAAATCAATGACACTAAAGCATTTAGGAACAATGAACGAGCAAAAATTTACACCAAAACGTTTAGAACGGGAAAGAATTACGATAGAAATAGACTCCAAATATTAAAGGCACATGCAAGCAATGTTATAAACCACACAAAAGCGTTTCAGTACATGTGATAATGAAAATTTGAAATGACTGTAAATAGTGGAAGGACATTAAGGAAATATTATCAAAAACACCAAAGCGTTAAGGGACAATGAACAAGCAAATATTAATCCCAAAGCGTTTCAGTACAGGAGAGAATGGCGACAGAGATGGACTCTAGATTGTACCGATACATGCAAGAAATGTTATATATAAGGCAAAAACCTTTAAGTACACGAAAGAATGAAGATTGGATAAAAGGGCAAAGACTGGAAGGACATTGAGAAAATAAAATCAATAACACTAAAGCATTTAGGGACAATGAAATTGCAAAACATTACCCCAAAGCGTTTAAGAACGGAAAAGAATTGACATAGACATAAACTCCAAATATCAAAGGCACATGCAAGAAATGATCTAAACCACACAAAATCGTTTCAGTACATGTGATACTGAAAATTTGATAAGATTGTAAAGAGTGCAAGTACATTAAGTAAATATTAACAATAACACCAAAGCGTTAAGGGACAATGAACAAGCAAAAGACTAATCCCAAAGCGTTTCAGTACAGGAGAGAATGACGACAGAAATGGACTCCAGATAGTATAGATACATGCAAGAAATATTATAAATAAGACAAAAACCTTTCAGTACACGAGAGAATGAAGATTGGATAAGAGTGCAAGACTGGAAGGACATTGAGAAAATAAAATCAATAACACTAAAGCATTTAGGGACAATGAACTAGCAAAAAATTACCCCAAAGCGGTTAAGAACGGAAAAGAATTGCGGTAGAAATAGACTCCAAATATTAAAGGTACATGCAAGAAATGTTCTTAACCACACAAAAGCGTTTCAGTACATGTGAAATGAAAATTGGATAAGACTGTATAGAGTGGAAGGACATTAAGGAAATATTATCAATAACACCAAAGCGTTAAGGGACAATGAACAAGCAAATATTAATCCTTAAGCGTTTCAGTACAGGAGAGAATGGCGACAGAAATGGACTCCAGATAGTAACGATACATGAAAGAAATGTTATAAATAAGACAAAAACCTTTCAGTACACGAGAGAATGAAGATTGGATAAGAGTGCAAAGACTGGAAGGACATTGAGAAAATAAAATCAATAACACTAAAGCATTTAGGGACAATGAACGAGCAAAAAATTTACACAAAAGCGTTAAGGGACAATGAACGAGCAAATATTAATCCCAAAGCGTTTCAGTAAAGAAGAGAATGGCGACAGAAATGGACTCCAGATAGTAGAGATACATGCAAGAAATGTTATAAATAAGGCAAAAACCTTTCAGTACACGAGAGAATGAAGATTGGATAAAAGTGCAAAGACTGGAAGGACATTGAGAAAATAAAATCAATAACACTAAAGCATTTAGGGACAATGAACGAGCAAAAAATTACCCCAAAGCGTTTAAGAACAGAAAAGAATTGCGATAGAAATAGACTCCAAATATTAAAGGTACGTGCAAGCAATGTTCTAAACCACACAAAAGCGTTTCAGTACATGTGAAATGAAAATTGGATAAGACTGTATAGAGTGGAAGGACATTAAGGAAATATTATCAATAACATCAAAGCGTTTAGGGACAATGAACAAGCAAATATTAATCCCAAAGCGTTTCTGTACAGAAGAGAATGGCGACAGAAATGGACTCCAGATAGTACCGATACATGCAAGAAATATTATAAATAAGACAAAAACCTTTAAGTACACGAGAGAATGAAGATTGGATAAGAGTGCAAAGACTGTAAGGAAATTGAGAAAATAAAATCAATAACACTAAAGCATTTAGGGACAATGAACGAGCAATAAATTACACCCAAAGCGTTTCAGAACGGGAAAGAATTGCGATAGAAATAGACTCCAAATATTAAAGGTACGTGCAAGAAAAGTTATAAACCACCCAAAAGCGTTTCAGTACATGTGAAATGAAAATTGGATAAGACTGTATAGAGTGGAAGGACATTAAGGAAATATTATCAATAACACCAAAGCGTTAAGGGACAATGATCAAGAAAAAGATTAATCCCAAAGCGTTTCAGTACAGGGGAGAATTGCGACAGAAATGGACTCCAGATAGTAGAGATACATGCAAGAAATGTTATAAATAAGACAAAAACCTTTAAGTACACGAGAGAATGAAGATTGGATAAGAGTGCAAAGACTGGAAGGACATTGAGAAAATAAAATCAATGACACTAAAGCATTTAGGGACAATGAACGAGCAAAAATTTACACCAAAAGCGTTTAAGAACGGGAAAGAATTGCGATATAAATAGACTCCAAATGTAAAAGGTACATGCAAGAAATGTTCTAAACCACACAAAAGCATTTCAGTACATGTGAAATGAAAATTGGATAAGACTGTAAAGAGTCGAAGAACATTAAGGAAATATTACAGATAACACCAAAGCGTTAAGGGACAATGAACAAGCAAATATTAATCCTTAAGCGTTTCAGTACAGGAGAGAATGGCGACAGAAATGGACTCCAGATAGTAACGATACATGAAAGAAATGTTATAAATAAGACAAAAACCTTTCAGTACACGAGAGAATGAAGATTGGATAAGAGTGCAAAGACTGGAAGGACATTGAGAAAATAAAATCAATAACACTAAAGCATTTAGGGACAATGAACGAGCAAAAAATTTACACAAAAGCGTTAAGGGACAATGAACGAGCAAATATTAATCCCAAAGCGTTTCAGTAAAGAAGAGAATGGCGACAGAAATGGACTCCAGATAGTAGAGATACATGCAAGAAATGTTATAAATAAGGCAAAAACCTTTCAGTACACGAGAGAATGAAGATTGGATAAAAGTGCAAAGACTGGAAGGACATTGAGAAAATAAAATCAATAACACTAAAGCATTTAGGGACAATGAACGAGCAAAAAATTACCCCAAAGCGTTTAAGAACAGAAAAGAATTGCGATAGAAATAGACTCCAAATATTAAAGGTACGTGCAAGCAATGTTCTAAACCACACAAAAGCGTTTCAGTACATGTGAGAATGAAAAATGGATAAGACTGTATAGAGTGGAAGGACATTAAGGAAATATTATCAATAACATCAAAGCGTTTAGGGACAATGAACAAGCAAATATTAATCCCAAAGCGTTTCTGTACAGAAGAGAATGGCGACAGAAATGGACTCCAGATAGTACCGATACATGCAAGAAATATTATAAATAAGACAAAAACCTTTAAGTACACGAGAGAATGAAGATTGGATAAGAGTGCAAAGACTGTAAGGACATTGAGAAAATAAAATCAATAACACTAAAGCATTTAGGGACAATGAACGAGCAATAAATTACACCCAAAGCGTTTCAGAACGGGAAAGAATTGCGATAGAAATAGACTCCAAATATTAAAGGTACGTGCAAGAAAAGTTATAAACCACCCAAAAGCGTTTCAGTACATGTGAAATGAAAATTGGATAAGACTGTATAGAGTGGAAGGACATTAAGGAAATATTATCAATAACACCAAAGCGTTAAGGGACAATGATCAAGAAAAAGATTAATCCCAAAGCGTTTCAGTACAGGGGAGAATTGCGACAGAAATGGACTCCAGATAGTAGAGATACATGCAAGAAATGTTATAAATAAGACAAAAACCTTTAAGTACACGAGAGAATGAAGATTGGATAAGAGTGCAAAGACTGGAAGGACATTGAGAAAATAAAATCAATGACACTAAAGCATTTAGGGACAATGAACGAGCAAAAATTTACACCAAAAGCGTTTAAGAACGGGAAAGAATTGCGATATAAATAGACTCCAAATGTAAAAGGTACATGCAAGAAATGTTCTAAACCACACAAAAGCATTTCAGTACATGTGAAATGAAAATTGGATAAGACTGTAAAGAGTCGAAGAACATTAAGGAAATATTACAGATAACACCAAAGCGTTAAGGGACAATGATCAAGAAAAAGATTAATCCCAAAGCGTTTCAGTACAGGAGAGAATGGCGACAGAAATGGACTCCAAATATTACATTTACATGCAAGAAATGTTATAAACAACACAAAAGCGTTTCAGTAAACGAGAGAATGAAGATTGGATAAAAGGGCAAAGACTAGAATGACATTGAGAAAATAAAATCAATAACACTAAAGCATTTAGGGACAATGAACGAGCAAAAAATTGCACTCAAAGCGTTTAAGAACGGGAAATAATTGCTATAGAAATAGACTCCAAATATCAAAGGCACATGCAAGAAATGTTATAAACCACACAAAAGCGATTCAGTACATTTGATAATGAAAATTGTATAAGACTGTATAAAGTGGAAGGACATTGAGGAAATATTACCAATAACACCAAAGCGTTTAGGGACAATGAACGAGCAAATTATTAATCCCACAGCGTTTCTTGGCAGGAGAGAATGGCAACAAAAAATGGACTCCAAATATTACATGTACATGCAAGAAATGTTATAAACCACACAAAAGCGTTTCAGTACATTATAGAATAGAGATGGGATAAGGGTGCAAATATTGGTGGGACATTTAGAAAATGTTATCAATTATTCAAAACGTTTAGGGAAAATAAACAAGAAAGGTTATAAACTTCATCAAGTCAATTCAATATATGTGAGAATGAAGACTGCAAAGCGTGAAGGGATATTGAGCAAGTGCAATCAATATTCCCAAAGCGTTTAGGGACAATGAAGGAGCAAATCATCAAAGCGTTTTAGTACAGGAGAGAATGGCGACAGAAATTGACTCCAAATAGAATAGGTACATGCAAGAAATGTTATAAACCAACCCCAAGCGCTTCAGTACATGTGAGATTGGGGATTGGATAAGACTGCAAAGAGTGGAGGAGCATTGAGCAAGTGCAATCAATGACCCCAAAGCGTTTATGGACAATGAACAAGCAAAACATTAACCCCAAAATCGTTTTAGTGAAAGAGAGAATGCCGACAGAAATTGACTCCAAATTGTACAGGTACATTCAAGAAATGAAATAAACCACCAAAAAGGCGTTTCCGTTCATGTGAAGAATGGAGATTTGATTAAACTGAAAAGTGAAAGGTTAGTGGGGAAATATTTTCAGCAACCCCAAAGCGTTAAGGGACTGTGAAAAATGAAAAGATTAACCCCAATGCGTTTCAGTACAGGAAAGAATAGCGACAAACAAAACTCCAAATATTTCAGGTACATGCAAAAATGTTATAAACCACCCAAACCTGTTCCAGTACATATAGGAGAGTTGATTGTTATTGTTTATATCGAGAATTTCCCGCGCATGCGCATTACTGGTAGGCAAAAAGAGTTAGATCTCTATGCGAGAAGACAATTAAAACTGGTTCAAAATCAACCGTTCATTTAAATTTAAGACAAAGAGAAAATTAAATATTATTTGTACGAATGTTTCCCGTTAATGATCAATCGATATTTAAAGATAGCCCTTTATAACCTCCCGAGATTAGAATATTTCGTCCGACTTATTGAACGAAGTTGCTATCGACGATAGATCTTTTAGCTATTTAGAATTACTTGTTTTGTCTCTTTAAAAAATGTATGTTTAGAAAGTTTGTAACCTAGAATCTTTGAATAAACATGGCCTAGGGTCTGTCTTATATAGACGCTCGACTTGCGCAATTTAGCTCGAGGGACTTTTAAACACGTGTCCGTGGTTTAGCGCAATTATTCTTCCTTTGTAAACTTGATATTTTCTTTTTTGTCAATTTTCACGTCATATATAAAGAAATTTGAAAATTATGTATGAAACATATCAGGTGTTTAGGTTTTCAAACATTCGTAACTCAGCACTCACGAAAGTTCTGACAAAGCTGTAGTTGCACCGCTTCTGTAAACAAACCTAGAAATAGTTACACTTTAAGATTTTTATAGAAAGTTGGATGAAAACGGCGGTGGGTGAAGGATTTCTATAAAAGGGGCACTAATGTACAGTAAAGGGAGAGAAGATTCGTTTTCCTAGTATTACAAAGTTTTGTTTAAATTTCTGTGTAAAAATGAAACAACTAGGCTACAGATGGAGGTTCGTTTGAATCCTTTGAACCCCTTTTTGCATCCGCCGCTTGAACAAATTAACTTTCTTTACCGCTTTCCATAACGTAATGAATTTGTATGACATGAACTAAATACAAAAGTTTGACTCAGATTAATCGGTTCTCGGCGAGAAGTAGAATAAAACTTCGTAACTACAGCCGATCGAGATCTGTTGTATCCGTAGTCGCGCCGTTTTCAAGCGTAAAATCAGACGAAATGGTCATACGTTTTGAATGTTATTGGGGAAAACGAAGGATGAATAAGTAAAATTCATTAACCCTATCCAATAAAGTAATTTACCGAGTTTAAGATGATCCGGGTTAAATAACGTTTGGGGAAAAAGTGACTTGTAACGTTATGTAACGTTAATTCGTTCAGTCGCCAGAATTCCAGTACTTTCTACTTATTTTTCCTCACATTCATTTTAATTTTTTGTTTTTGAAATGTAGTTGAAGTCGTCGTTGAGCAACAGAACATCGCAAATCCATTTTAATCAGGCTGTATTGCGATGTTTCCAGCGCCGCCAACGCTTTCAATTTCAAGATTATTTTTTGTCGTCTGGTCGGGGTAAAAACCGAAGATTTACAAAAGAACGATCACATTATTTCATCTTGAACAAATGAAAATATTACGTTTGCTTCAATTTCTTTCCTACCCGTTTAAATTCGATTTTTTACCCTCTTATTATTCATTGGGAACTATAGTTCCGCAAGTTTATGTGAGTATCGAGAAACCGTTATTGCCTATCATTTGCAATGTAAAATTGATCTTTGACGCCTCACAATAAATTGTACAACTGTACATAAATCAAAATAGAAAAATCATGGGTTCGGAGTACATTTTCGTTTTTGGCGGCTTCCATTTCCCGCTGATGCAAACGCTGCCTTTCAGATATGCAGTAGGCCTAACTTATATTTAATTAAAAATTATCCCGGCCTTTTTTGTCAAATTTGAGGAAGAACTATTAGTATTGACAGCTTGTTCAATACACGGAAGATCGATCCACTAAATGAACGCGGCTCAGAATTGAAAAATCATGTGGGCCTTATTATCGCCCCTGAAATGGAATCTTAAATGAAATATTTTATCAAAAGCTTGATTTAATTTATGACTGATAAGGCATTAAAAGATTTGTGTCAAATGAAACTTCACACTTTATGCCTAATGAATGGGTAAAAGTTGTGTCCAGATGAAAGGAAACCATCATTGGCGTATGCATCGTCACGGTCAGATCAATTAAAATTTGGCACGTGTTACAGAAGTTTGTCTTTATGACAAATGCAAGTGTGTAATAAGCGGCTACTGTTTTATGACATGGGCAATATCGATAAGCGCATCCGGTTACGGTTAGATGAAAGAGATTCCGCGGCCGTGTAGTATGGATCATTGCGTTAGAAACAGCGAACTTTATGACACATGTTTGTGTTAATAGCGGCTAATATTTTTATGTCGCATAATGAAAATTCTTTGATAGGATTTTACAATCAAACTAGAAAAGCTGTTAAGTCGGCAGATCGTGTGTTTGGCGACATTCGTTTATTATCTTAAATTAACCAATTTTCTAAATGTGCAGGGGACTATTTACGGAAGGAAATCGGTTTTCAACAGTAGGTGGTGTTCTCAAAATTTACAGATTAAACTAATAATCGGATTGATAATTTAAGACAAATAAGGGCCATTTAAACCTTTCCCGACGTTTGAAATTTCTGTGACAGGATGAATGAACAGAAATGGGACAAAAAAAATCGGCATTGAAACTCGAATCAGCTCAGTATAGGTAAGATATACTATATTTCGTTTATGAGTGAACAAAAAACGTAAATACAGCTTAATTAATGTCGAATGCGCGATATATCAGTTGCTCAACAGCGATTTGTTTGCATTCATTTGCATTTCTGGGTAGTTATCTTTCGACGAGAAACAATCTTTTCACAGACAATGTCATTTGATGACAACTGCATAATCAAAAGGTTGGATGATTTATCTAAATTTTGACACCTTTGTCAACAGATAATAATCATTAGAAATGTACATTCCAATAACTTGAATATTGGATATTTTACTATTTGTGTATACAACTGGTAGATTTTCTGCCTACAGCGATTACCCGGATGTAAACATCACGTGACCCGTGACGTCATCCGTCAACTCATGTATAAGAATAAAGATTTGATAAGAGTGCAAAGAGTGGAAGGACGTCACATTGAAGAAATGTAATCAATAACCCCAAAGCGTTTATGGACAAAGCAAAACATTAACCCCAAAGTGTTTCAGTACAGAGGAGAATGGCGTCAGAAATAGATTCCGTATAGAACGGTTACATGCAAGACCACCTAAAGCGTTTCCAAACATGTGAGAAAAAATATTGGATTTGGCTGCAATCTCATTAAAATCAGATCCACCATATTGCCTACCGCTACGCCCCTGTCGTAACGGAGAGATAGCGTAGTGGTTTCGTACAGATATTTTAATGAGATTGGATAAGACTGCAAATAGATTTAGTGGAAGGACATTGAGGAAATATATACAATAACCCAAAAGCGTTTGGGTACAATTAACAAGCAAAACATTAAACCCAAAGTGTTTAAGTACAGGGGGAATGACGACAAATAGTACAGGTACACACAAAAATTTTTATAAACCAACCCCAGAGCGCTTCAGTACATGTGAGAATGAAGACTTGATAAGACTGCAAAGAGTGGACGACGCCATGGTAACGTTAATTGTGAACTGAACGTAAAAAAAATATACACCGTTGAGATCGTGCTGAGACTAAGATTCCATAGATACCAATTTTTCGTCGGCACTAATCTCAAATAACGCTTTTTTCCTCTTCAACCTTTTCTTCTACCTTGATGCAATAATATGAACCAATAAGGAAAAAAATTGGTACAGATTTAATACAAAAATTCATACAAAATTTCCAGGAAAGATTTGTAATAAATCTTAGTGAGCGTACCAACACTCTTTGTATTTTCGCCCTACGATCCACTCCCATCTGCTAACCACTTAGTGAGAAATTACGGACAAATCCGGTACATTTTCTACCGGAACTACTTTGTCCCAAAACAATTTGGGGTGTTTTCGACGGTAACACTTTGCATTTTTATTTTTACGACTGTACGGGGATGAATTGTGTACTTTCCAGGTAAGCATGATTACCTCCCTTGAAAGAAAAAGCACCATTTACAATTTGCTTGTCAAGAGACAATCAGTAAGAGTCAGGAAATTTGATAAAACTTGGTAAAAAAAGGACGATAAAAGGTTAGTAACATCTTATTAATGGAAATATATCCTTTGGATGTGTGTGATTTCTTGCTTTATGTGCATAGGTTGCATTTGACCTTGAGTCTCAATTGTTAACAGGTTAATGAATTTCATGTATTTAGGTCATTTTGTTTGACAAACACCCAGTTTGATATTTAAGTTTCTACAGTAGATTTGGCAAGGACATTATTTTCGTTGAAGAGACTACAAGGGAAACGCGTCAAATATCGGCCAGATAAACCTCAAAACATACTTGTTAAAGAAAACATTGATCAGTGTCTTGCACCCCTTCTTTGACCTTATAATTTCACTTCCCACTATACAGTTCTCATCTGTGGTTTGAAACAGGGGTTGGGGACGACATGGATTGTTTAGATATTAACCTATCAATGTTGAATATTTCAGAAATATACTATGATTATGAATATCTTCTCATCTTGATAGGCGTATTTCTAGAATGCTATGGTACAGCACAGTACTCTCAATAAGGGCCAAAATGGGGAATTTTTGTAATTCCAGGTTGGAAATTCAGGATTTTCTTTCCTGATGCTAGAAATGCTTGTTTTTTCAAGCAATTTCTTCTTATCAACAACTTAAACCTGTTAAATCTGAAGCTATGTGTAATCCATAAGCTGTATTTACTTAATACTGTATATGTACATACAAAATGCAAGTTTGAAAAAGTAATGATAAGATTACAGAAAATTAATAGATCTTTGCTCTCAATAAGTGGACCTTGACTTAATATATGTCCAAGATTTCAGAAATAACGTCTGGAAAATTGGACCCGTGTGTAAAAAGCCTTCAGAGATTCAAGGAAAACATCCTGTAATTTGACCCTGGATGTTTTACAGATTTATCTATTAAACTAAGAGTTTAAAGTAAGTTCATGCTTACAAAAAATCTATTTTAAACCAGAGCATATAAATTAAGCTGGCCAAAACAAGTCATGTGTAAAGTGCGGAGTAATAGACGCTCACTATTACAACAGTATTTGATTGCAATCTTGGCGAAATCCCGATGATGTCATCAAAATTGTCTGCAACAACATGGCCAAGTTTTCTTGTCTTTAGTTGTGCAGATAATTTGGGTAAGATTAGATAAGTTAACCCTTGTCAAGCTGAATAAATTCCAGGTATAATTTGCATCAAAATCAAAGGGCTGTACAGCACTGCAAGTACTAACTGTTGGTCAATTTTCATTAGAAAAGCACAATCTATTGATAATTCTGGTTTGAAGGTGACAAACAGGTGGTATGGACAAATTAGACTGCACATAATTATGTGCAGGCTGATCTTTGTCTATACCTCCTGACAAAGCAGGAATAGTCTGGGTTCAGCATGACAAGGGTTAAGATACCCAAGCCGCAAGAGTAGCTAGAGTTGCATTCATGATTGATAATAGTTCTAAAATAAGCTGTCCAAGTTGTCCAACTTGTCCATTAAGCTGCACTGATAAGCAGATTTTCATGGCTAGGTTGTTCATAGACTATGGGAAAATCTCCTAGAGAAAAATATTCTCCCTAAAAAGTTTGCTGTTTTCTGATATTTCATGTAATCCTGTGTCAACAGTAAGTCTATTTCTAGGATACTTTTCTTTTTTTAGCAACATCAATTTTGTTTTTAATATTTTGCATTTGCAGACTCTTCAAAATTCAACAGACAGATGAAAAAAAATTATCGTGGGGGGGGGGGGGGGGGGGGGGGGTCATTTCTTTAAATGTTAAATAGTGGAAACTTTGAAAATCATTTTCTTATAATCTAATAGATGGATATCAACCAGATTTTCTCATGAGGGATCTTTGGGTGACCCTTTATCAGTCAAAAAATAAAACAACTATCGTGATCAGATGAAAAACATGTCTTTTATAGGTGGAGGTCATTTCCTCAAATGTTTTATAGTCAAAACTTTGGAATTCATTTCTCATACTAATGCTAATGCTGATAATCAACTTTAAATAGTGATCCTAAGATGACCCTTTATCAATTTACAAAAAAAATATTGTGATCAGATGAAAAAATAGGTATTTTATGGGCAGAGGTAATTTCTCTCTATTTCATGATGGAAACTTTGGAAATCATTTTCTCAAAATGTAACTAACCGATACCTATCAAATTTCACATAAATGATTCCCAGGTAAACCTTTAAAAAGGCTACAGAAACTAATGTGATCAGAATGACTTAAATAGAAGAAATAACAGAAATATTTCAGCATGTGACTCTTAAAAACACTTATTTACTTGAAATAACATTCATTCATTCTCTTAATTTCTCATTGAATCATATCAGTAGATCTGGGCCAGTGGAGCATATCAGCTACTTAAGCAGCTCTAGTTAGTTTCATATTTCTATGAAATCATCAAAATATTCTTCTTATCTTTAAATTTAAAAAAAAAAAAAAGAAAAAATAATTTGAGTTGAATCGATTTGATCATCAATTTGATATTTTGACAAGATTTCTGATCAGCTGAAAAAAAATGCTTTCATACCTCAAGGACAGCAAATCTGAGCATGCAGATTTTTTTATGCCCCAGTGCAAAATGGTTAAACTAAAATCATCATTCTCAAATCATTTGTAAAATATTTTGAATAAATTACATATTTTTTTATTTATAAATTAAGAAGGTACAGGTAATGTTTTTAGCTCCACTGGCTGAAAGCCACTGGGGCTATTGTCATGGCGTTGTGTCCGTCGTGCGTCCGTCCGTCCGTCCGTGCGTCTGTGCGTCCGTGCGTCCGGTCGTAAACTTTTTCTTTAAAAATCTTCTCAAAAACTACTGGATGGATTTCAACCAAACTTCACAGGAATGATCCTTGGGTGACCCTCTTTCAAAGTTGTTCAAGAAATTTTGATCCAATGAAAAACATGGATTTAATGGGTGTGGCTAATTTCCAAATATGGTAAAAAGTGACTTTTCTCAGGTTCTAATTGATGGATACCAACCAAATTTTACATGACTGATCCTTTGGTGACCCTTTATCAGTCTACCAAAAATTAATTTGATCAGATGAAAAATATGTATTTTATGGGCGGAGGTCATTTCTCTATATGTTATATAGTGGAAACTTTGAAAATCATTTTCTCAAAAATTAAAATGATAGATATCAACCAAATTTTACATGAATGATCCTTGGGTGACCCTTTATCAGTCTACCAAAAATTATTGTGATCAAATGAAAAATATGTATTTTATGGGCGGAGGTCATTTCTCTATATGTTATATTGTGGAAACTTTGAAAATCATTTTCTAAAAAATTAACTAATACATATCAACAAAATTTTACATGAATGATCCTTGGGTGACCCTTTATCAGTCTACCAAAAATTATTGTGATCAAATGAAAAATATGTATTTTATGGGCGGAGTTCATTTCTCTATAATGTTATATAGTGGAAACTTTGAAAATCGTTTTCTCAGAATGTAAGTGATGCATATCAACCAAATTTCACAGGAATGATCCTTGAGTGATTCTTTATCAGTCTATTAAAAAATTTTGTGCTCAGATGAAAAAATTGTATTTTATGGGCGGAGGTCATTTATCTATATGTTATATAGTGGAAACTTTGAAAATCATTCTCTCAGAATGTAAGTGATGGATATCAACCAAATTTCACAGGAATGATCCTTGAGTGATTCTTTTTCAGTCTATTAAAAATTTTTGTGCTTAGATGAAAAATATGTATTTTATGGGCGGAGGTCATTTTTCTCTATGTTATATAGTGGAAACTTTGAAAATCATTTTCTTAGAATGTAATCGATGGATATCAATCAAACTTCATTAGTATGATCCTTGGGTGATCCATTATCATGCAGCCAAAAATTATCATGATTGGATGAAATTTATGTCTTTTATTGGCGGAGGTCATTTCTCTATATGTTATAAAAGTGGAAACTTTGAAAATCATTTCAACATAAATAGAACCCAAAATATCTAAAAAATCTAGTCAAAACTTTTGATTACAAGAATTTCAAGCCTGTGGAGTGACTCAAGCCATTCATGGCTTTCTAGTTAAGTCCTGGAGGCATGAAACTAATATATTTGATCACACTCAGTGAGTTTTGTACCAATCTGCTTGGAATTTTCAATAAAGAGTGATAATGTTATGGTTTCACATCTCCATGAACACCCAGTATTGAGACTTTTCAATTTAGAAAAAAAAATCTTTCTGTTTGCAGGGCTCATGTTTGACCTTTAAACCAGGGTTTTGACCCTCAAAAATCTGAAAATATCTTAATTCGACCCATAGAAATTTCTCACAAGTGGTCATTTTGACCCCCTTGAGGAATTACTAAGGGTCAAAATTTGGTTCTATACTGAAGATTTTCACAAATAACTATTACTAATTAATTTCTCAAAATTAATTACTTGTTTTATATTGTTACACAAAACCGTTAAAGCGACTCTTAAATATGCAAAATTCTACTATTCTATGATTTGCTTTTTCTGTCATTTTGACCCGGTAAAATTAAGATTTAACCCGGTAAAATTCAGATTTGACCCCTAGAATATCTTAGGTGAGGAGTCGATGACTCCCCAATTTCAAACACTAACACAAGCCCTGTGTTTTGGCCTTATTTTACAATCAGGGTCTTTTTGCTGCAAATTACTCAAAATCATGTATGAAGGTTCGATTCCTTCCCCAGACTATATAAAATGCTGGTGCACAAAGGGACAAATTGTCTGGAGGTCCCACATGATTTTGATATGAAAACATAATTATATGATTAAAGAAGAGAACAAATAACATGTGTAAAATAATACATGCTTCCTAGTAATTGGTTAATTGTTTCATTGAAATTATACATAATATGCATGGCAGTTATTATTATGCCATTTTGATATTTATATAGTGTGATTTGATTTTTAGTTTCATGCCTCCATGAATTAAAAAGACCTATCCTTGCAGGGCAGGGCATTTTTCACTCGGAAACCTTTGAAATTCTCCTCCTAAACCACAAATTGAATGAAACTTGGCCAAAATGTTTCCTTGGATATTCTTTCTTTTAAATCTAATTTCCTCATAAATATGGGAGTAGCAGGAGATGGTATTCTTACAAAGAAATCCTTGATAGATCTCCTCCTAACGGCTGGGCTGATTTCAATGAAACTTGGCCAAAATGTTTCCTTGGATATTCTTTCTTTAAATTCTCATTTCCTCATAAGTATGGGAGTAGCAGGACTTGGTATTCTTACAATGAAATCCTTGATAGATCTCCTCCTAACGGCTGGGCTGATTTCAATGAAACTTTGCCAGAATATTCCCTGATTATTTCCCAAAGATGGTGTCAAATTTTAAATTTCAATAAGCCTGGCAATTTTCCACTATCAAACCATGACAGACATCTAGCTCTCCTAAATCATTAGATCAATCTAAAAGTCATAGAATAATTTATTCAATATACATGAAAATATTATCTTTTGTACGATTTCAAAGTGTTTTTCAACAATGTTGGAGGGTTTCAAATTGGTGGGGTTTATTGTTTGAAATGAATGGAGTGCTGAGCTAGGGATTTATGTTTTGCTCAAAATTATTGCCAATTTCAAGATGTTATAAACTGTATCATATTGAATTCGGGCTGTGGCGACCTAACCAGAGTCTTCACTACAGACGCTCAGTAGATAGAGAGTATAATATACCTGAATATACTTTGGCAAATTTGCATGTTCATGCAGTGTGATTAGATTTTAAGTTTCATATTTCAATGAAACCAAAGAATACTCTTTTCAACTCTTAATTGTAGAATTTACCGTCAAAACTAGAACAGCTGTTTTCACTATTTTTCAAGATGTCTTCTTATGAGCCCAGGTTATCAAATACAGTTTATAAACTTCATAATATCTTCCTCCTGTGATCAAGTCTCTTGACTTTGTGACCTTGACCTGGACCCTTAAAACTTTAAAATATGACTTTAAACTTGAATATTCTGAAAGCTTACAGCTCAGACAATTATACTTCATAAATGCACTGATTAAATGATCAACCTTATATTTGAGCCTGAGCGTAATATTTCCAATAATTGCAAATGTGTGCATAGCAAAGACTTTGGTCAGCCTGTGCAGTTGCATAGTCTGACCAAATTCTTCACCATGCACTAGATAGGTAGATAAGGTTTTATCAGATTATGGACTTTAGAATATATAAAAATGACCATGAACTTTTATATTTAGTCAAGTGCTGTTTATGACAAGCAGCAGTTTGGACGAGCTATGTTGTCCACAGACAACTCTTGTTAACTTTCGGCTTGGTCAAGCTCACAAGGGAGACTTCTTACTCTGCGGATTTTTTTTTAAAGATTTTTACTATTACTCATTCTTTCCCATGAAACCCTTCAGGTGTAACCACTCCTAAATTTCAACATTTTTTAAAAGTATATTTAGAGTCCCTGATTTCATCGAGGGAAAATGTAGACATTTTTGCTCCATGATATTAAATTATAAGGCATGAAGAGAGCATATTTTTAAATTCATGGAAGTATGAATCCACTTTGTAACTGACATATTCTTTAATTTCAATTAATCTTCTCTCATTTCTCTCCCGCGAAACCCTTCAGGTGTCGCCTATCTGGTAGGAATTAAGTATTGGACAAAGTAAGAATTTTAAGGGTAAAAAGGTAAGTGTTGCCTTAAATAACAACTCCTACAATTTAATAAGTAAAATAAATATAATATTTTCGATTTTATCCTGCTTTAGCAGGCCATAGAAAACAACTCTGTATCCTGGAAACTGCCTAGGAAAAAAAGATAATCGAGTCAAAAACCGAACAACGCGTGTACTACGTAGTTTTTTTTGTGCTCACGTGCGCGCAAAAAATAGGTCCAGTATACGTCATCAACTTTTGTGCGACAACAAGTGCTTTGTGTGTTCAACGCAGTGCTTGCAAATCACTACGCTGTGTCACGGAAAATTCCAGAAAAATACGCAGTTGTTTTTTAAACACTTATTATTCCAACCGACTATATTTGCAATCATTTTATTTTGAAATATTAAACTTTATCAATATGTCCCAGTGGAAAACGTAAAATAGAAGTAGACTGGTACATTTTTACATTCCAGGGAAAATTCCGGATAAATACGCAGATATTTTTAAACACTTATTATTCTAACCGACTATATTTGCTATCATATTATTTTGAAATAATAAACCTTATTAATATGTTCTAGTAGGAAAGAAACATAAAATAGAATAATGAAAGAAAAAAAGAAGACTGGTACATTTTTACACTCCAGAAAACTTAAAGTGTGTTCGCCCCTGAGTATTTCGGTTCATATGACGTAACGCCGATAGTTTACGTCGAGTCGGAAAGTTATTGTGCATGCCTTCAAATGTCGCATTGCCTCTTCATAAGCCAGGCCTTCAAAGCTTTTAGCGGTTTGATTGAAGAAATGTTTTAATTGCAATTAAAATCCTTGAAAACAGATATTACTGGAAGTAAATTGTTTCTTTTTCATTTGTGCTTTTAAGGTATTTTTTTTAATAGTTTTAGCTCATTAACAATTCCGCTTGATAACAGTTAACCGTAAGCAAATATTTGATATTTCGTCAAAAAAGTGAACGTTTCCTTTTAAATAAAACCAATATAAAATCTCGTGAGCAACAGCAAGAACAACAGAACATACAAGTATAATTATATTCTATTTCACCAATACTTACAATGTCAAGAAGTCTTAGTTTCCGGTGAAACAATTACAAATATTCTTACTTTGTCCAATTTCCTACTTTGCGCACAGACAATTCTAGAATCGTACTGCGCAGAGTAAGAATTCTTACTATGCCCGACAAAGTGAGAATTCCTACATTGCGCAGGACAATTCCGGAATTGTACCGATTCCTACTTTGCGCAGAAAATTTATATGATATTTTATACATGATGAGTTGACCTTTGTGTATATGAAGTTGTTGAAAATGATTACAAAAACAAAAATTCTAGAACAATTATTATTCTTTCACCAGTTATATTTGAGTCTGACATTTCCAACAATTACATGTGTGCGAAATGGAAGGACATAATGCAACCTACACGTCTACACAAGGCAATAAGTATATTGGCTTACAACCAGTAGAGGGTCTGAGACATGGTCTATATAAAGTGCATATAGTGAAGACTCAGGTTAGACTGCAGATGCACTTGCTGATCAAAGGCTTTGCTTTGTGCACATGTGAAGTTGGAAATGTCATGCACAGGCTCATAAAGTCTTGTTTACCGGTTTTCAAAACAATTATCAGTATAGGAAAGTATAGAAATAAAACATTGTGAAAAATGAAGTATTAACAAATTATCTTCCATGTATACCTTTCGTGTGTGAGATAAGAAAGATATTGTTAGCCTGTCTTTTCTGTCCACCTGTCTATCTAACCATCTGTCTTTCTATCTGCAAAACTTAGCTAAAGTTTTTAAAAATGATGCCAATTTCTAAAAGAGCGTGATGTGTGTTTCATAGACAAATCTTGAACATTTTTTTATACTCTGAAAGTATAAAATAAATCTCAAAAATTGGAAATGAGTGCAAATTATTCAAAACTGTCAGTCTTAGAATTGTGTTGTTTAATTTTGGTTTGAAAACATTCTTGAAAAACCTAACATCATATTCATTGTGTCACACATTTACCCATTACCAGACAACAAGAAAAAATATGAAATGAATCCACATTGAAAGACAATCAAGAAGAAATAACAAAGTTCTACCTTTTTCATAAAAAAATCAAGGTTGTTCTACCCATTTCATAAAATTCAAAGTTGTTAAATTTAAATAAAAGATCAGTATTGTGGTCATTGTAATCATTTTTTTATTGCTGTATATTTATTTTTTGTATAAGTGCCATACACACAACACCAGTATTTTGCAATAAACAACAACTTGTTTAATTTAACTCATTACCAGACAACATAGTCTCCAATAAAATTAAAGTAGTAACCTATATGATAGTACAGTGCAAGCTGAAATAGAATGATTAAATATTGTGGAATATGCAGAAATTGCTTACTATAAATAATTTCTTTTTTCATCAATATTTATTTAATGGTTAAAGGTTAAATGCACTTTAAAGGTGTCGCATTTTGTAAAACTAGTCAAAAGTAGGCAAACTTGTGCAATAGTGTTTAGCTCAGTATTTCTTTACCTTACACAAAATCGTATTACATATCAATGTGCATTGGAAACACAATTAAGTGTTATACTTTTCTACCATGAAAAATACTTATAAGTGAACTGTTTCTGAACAAGTGGGTGCTTAGTCATTTTTTTATTTATATTTCTTAATGTGAGATAAGAAGGCATAACCCATTACGAACAGAAAAAAAATGGAAATCCAATTTCCAAACTTTTTGCAATACGTATTTTGGATTAGCAGAGGTCACTCGGAAATTGATAATTAAAATAATTGCTTAGTATAGGAAACATAATCTAATCAAGGTGTATACTTTTCTCTTCTCAGATAGGATAATCATTTTAAAACAGGGATTGGATTTTTTTATTTAAATTTCTTTGAAGAAGGTTGTTCCAAAAAAGTGTATGTGGTACACCCTTTTCCTTCTTATTCACGGAAGAAAATAATTTAACCCAAAAGAACTATGGTTTGAATCAACTAAACTACATGTGTAAATTGATGCTGCAATATATTTATCAGGTCATATCTATCCGAAAGTGTTATTTTAGATTTTAAATAGTTTCTTTTAAACTCAACTGTTAAACCATAGGCATTGCTATAGTCTTGCTGTCTTTTGTCATTATGAGAAAACTTTGACATTTTGTGATATATCTGGTTCTCCTTTACGATTCAGTTGAACTTGGTATTAATATTCACTAATATAAGAGCAACCTTTACCTTCAAGGGGATAAGTCTTGATACACTTTTACAAATTATGCCCCTTTTATTGACTTAGATTTTTTATTTACAATTCAGCACCAATTAGATGAGCATAGGGACCCGAAGGGGTGCCTTTGTTAAACGATGTATCCTCATTTGAAGTTCGGTAAAAATATAGACAGAGCAATTTCTTTACTTTGAGCTTTATACCTGTGTCTTATAAAATTTACCTTTAGAACATTTTAGAGAGAAAATGTTTTATAAGTGATATTTCATTCTGTTTTTTAAATTTTTTATTAAAGAACTATGTCAAAAAGGTGCTGTTGTTTATTCTTTTAGATATAATTATACCGACCCCCTTTTGAAGAAGAGGGGTATATTGTTTTGCACTTGTCGGTCGTTCCAAGCATTTATTTATTTTTGTTGTTGTTGTTGTTTAAAGATGAGACAGTATTCCTAAAAAAAAGTATGAATATCTGGTAGTGAACATTAAGATCAAACTGAATATTGTTCTGTATTGAATTTAGTGCATTTTACCTGCTGAAGCCTTGGTCCAGATAAACCAAAAAGAAAAAAAAAACAAATCTTACCTTCGACCTGCTTGCCTGTGGCTGATCATCATCAGCATCATCAACAGCAGCAGCAGCATCGTTGTTAGCGCACGAGTTTTGGATTGGCTGATTACAACTTTTTTCCGAATCATTGTATTCGGTGAAATATTGACAACAGTGCCACCGGAGTTGTTAAGCCATCGGAGCAGTGGATTGAACATGAAAACCGATATATGCTGCCGAAATGTTCGGGTTTTGCAACTCTTGAATAATTCCACCAAAGTACCCGATACATAATTCAATTGACCGATTTAAAGATTGTGCATAAGTGCCTGTCAGGCTTGTATCAATCAAACTTTCCTGAGTAATTATAACGTTGTCAAAGTCTACACATGGTTTTATCATGTGTTTAGATATTAAAATAATATGTTCGTAAACAACATTGTAAAAATGCACCTGAGTCTTTTTCTGAACAAACAAAGTAAAAAAAAGTAAAAAGTAAAAAAAGAATAAAATAAAAAAAGAGTATATTACAAATGATAGTAGAGAACCGTTATATAGAATGCTGTACGTATTCTAGTATTTAAGTCATTTACCAGTCAACCGATTAAAATTTGGTCAACCCCTTAACATATCATTATCTGGACGTTATATTCTATGGTTAAGAATTCCATACTATTTTAAGAACAGGTCGATGTTCCTTTTCGTAGGAAGGCTCTTATTTAATTGGTGGACGTTTTCACAGGATATTCTAATTTAAGAAGGGTTTTAAGATAATTTTAGAACATGACGATATCCTATTTTTAGACATGTTTTCATGGCGGGAAATCTATTTTTAGAAACTGTTCAAACTTTTTAAGAGCTAAATTATGATACTATTTTTAGTACGGGTCTTCATGGCGGGAAAACTAATTTAGAAACGTTTTAAACTATTTTTAGAACTAGTCATGATCCTATTTTAGACGGGGTCTCCATTTCACGGCGGGAAATATATACTGAGTTCCATAAGAAAGTGTGCACTTTCACTTTGTGCATTTCTCTTGATTTTTACAAAGTTGGAGGAAAATTATGGAGTAAATTTGATACACTACTTTAGTCATAACCTTTTTGATTTAAATGTCAAATTAGATTTGGATAAAGTATCACATGCTGCAAACGCACAGGCAGAACTTAAATTGTTGAGATTTGACCTGCGTACAACTTTTTCTTTGGTAAGAGCTATGTGTTGATATTACATTATAGGGTTTTAGAAGCCGGTTCAAGCCATTTTCAAACAAAAGTTTTTATTTTTATGCAGACGTTACGTGTACGTCAACGTTAGACATCGCTACGTTGTCAGGCCAATAACTTGTCATTGACTGGTGCTATGGTGTTCTATGACCTCTCGATTTGCTTATTAAAGGCCTTACAACATGATTACCTCGATTTCTATTGGAACATGGTGCTCAATCAATTTTAATACCGTTCTAAATCTGACAAGGTTCGAATTTGTTCAACGATGTTTATTGGAAGTCAAACCACGCTAAAGCAGCATGTACTATTTTATTGTAGATGTGATTTTATGCTTCGGAAAGCCGCAAAGATTCAACTGAATGCATTTTCAGACCAATTATTTGCCTAACGCGTAAGATGTAAAACATGCAAACTAATTTTTTTCAATTTAAAAGAAAATGATCGCTCATCGCGCGATTTTTGTTTTCAAATATCGTTTGCACACTCTCTTTGGGATAGTCGTACGACGTTTCATGACGATAAATTGTGTAATTTCAGAAATATTCAAATTTCAAAAGTGCACACTTTCTTTTGGAACTAAGTATATTTTTTGAAAAGGACTCCAAGAAGGGCCCCGAAAGGTTCGTGCGTCACCAGAATAACACTACTAAGGCTTACTTCCGCCGATTTAAATGCCGTTGCGGGGGCTGTGAGGCATATTTATTCGCACGACGCGCGGTCTACGTTTCGCATCTTTTTGTTATTTACATTTCGGTTTATTTTCTTCTTTCTTTTATTGCATGTGTAACGGAAAACGATCGCATTCGCAAAGAAGTGTCCTGCCGTAGATATTAAAGAATAATACCTTCCGAGATGGTACACCAAGGGGAAATTCTTAGTTCCTTTCTCGGGAGGTTTTGCGCTTTACCGGGCCCGGAGACCAAATGACGTCAGATACCGTACGTGATGTGCGGAGTTACGACATTGATTCTCCGAACAACTTCAAACAATAAAGAGACATTTTTGGACATGCATACATTGTCTACATCTAAAACTTTGATGTATTTTCCATATGATTAGACCTGCCTATAGCGTTCTAATCAACCGTTCAACCCAATTTTAAAATATTTAGAACAAGGGCGCTATGCCTATTAACCCTATATTCTTTTGACAATCATTAGGTCTTTCATTCATTTTTTTCTCTCCCAAGTGCTGACAGGCATACCAGAAATATTTGTTTTCCCATCAATGATTTATGATGTTTTAAACCAAGCTTCGTGAAAAAATATGAGAAGAATCAACACAAGCAAAACAATGTCTTGCAATTCATAATATATCGAATACTCTACATTTAGATTAAGAATTGTAGGCCTACGTTTTGAGACATAGATTTTCAATGGTATCGTTAACCTTGAAGCCGCAGCTGTATTTGCGAGTTTTCATGTAGTCCTTAACAATATAGTTGTTTGGTGCTATTTGTGGGTATTTACATTAGAGTCACTAATCTATCACGAATTCACATAAGCACACTTTTAGTTACTTTTTAATTTAGAGTCAATCTTATATTAAATGTGAAGTAAACAGCTCATGTGGATTAAAGAGGGTTGGATGCCCCTGATTATTATGTGACCCGCCCCTAAAAGGAACGATCTGGTTATTGCGCAAAATATATATATTTGACAATGCGACCTCTGGTTGACCGGTACTGGAACCGATCTATTTTTCAATTTTTTTTCGGGTGCTCCTTTTTTGCGTGACGGGTCGCTCATTTTTTTTATAAACAAAATAGACCTAAGGTGTTAAAGCCATATTCCATTCGTACTTTGAATCGTAAACTTAGGTTTAACAAAAAGAAGTAAAAAAAAGTTTGCTTTAACATTGAAACTTGCCGATCTTGGGTCGAAACATTTTACATATATCACATGTTTACATGGATAATTTCTTGTCGTCTCGTTTTAGACTAGTGATCCATTCTCAAATTTTGAGACCAGGGAGGCCCGAATTGTGACGGATGCAGACAATGATATTTTGCTTGCCCAATATCTGAGGAACAGCCCTAGGCTTGTCTGTAGACTCACAATCCCTTCTGTGGGTCATTACAGAGGTCAAAGGTCATGGAGTGCAAAACAGTAAAGATTCGAATAAATGCACCTATATTTTATTATATGATCAAAATAAAACCAGGCTTTTGGTACTTTTAAACTGTAAATATACAAATAATATTCAAATGATTGTATACTTGAAAAATGGCAGCAAATAAGTCATAAATAAAAGATCAAAGTACTGAAAGTACTGAGTTTCAAACGGAGAATATTTGGGTAAAAGCAACATATAATATAACTTTAGCATACGGATAAATTAACGTGATACATCTTACATATTCAACACTCAAATGTAAAATTTATATAAGGCTGTCCATTTGGTTTATTGCTCGAACATAACTTTGAACTCTAGGCATTTGGAAAACAAAATCAACATTTTTGCCAGGAATCAAGAAATTGAACAAACCAATTAGGGCGTACTTATGAAAAGATGATTTATCCATAGCACATATATGAGAATCATTTGTCATTTGTAGATGGCTTCAATGCAACACAGGACAACATCGTATAATGAGTGGTCGATTTCATGAAAAGGTTCTGCAATTTGAGACCTATTGAGTTTACAGGGTTTTTTCTTGTCTGATCGGTGCGAATTCATGCGCTTATCGATATGCTGCTAGGTTTCAAAAAAGGTTGTGATGTATCGTACATGTGATGAGGTGCACAGCATTTGAAGATTTGCAAATGTGTGAACGTCAAAGTGTACTACATTACCAAGATGCGATATGAAAGTCTGCATGCCTTCCATGATAATGCACATCTGACACATTGGTGTTTTACATCATACAGGATTTCTGAGGGAGTCATTGGTAGCAGCAGTCCTTAATTTTGCTTTAACAAGAATGCCTCGAAATGACTTAGAATCCGAAGGTTCCAGCTGCAAGGGATTTTCCTTAAACAACGTTTTCTACGAGATTGGATATTATTTTTAAATCAAATAATATAAGCCATTACAGATGAAATTACAGTATCGTTTGATACCTTTTTCAAACTTTGTTTAAATTTTTCTCCATGAACTGATGAGAAAACCTGCGAGCAGGCTTAGAAAAAGGTATTTTCCCCAAATTTAACGTTAGTTTTTGTACTAAAGTTTAAAGATAAATAAAAAAATGCTCTAAAGATTCTTCTTACAAAAATTCACACACTTTTTAGTGCATTCAAATCAAATCTAGTTCGTATGAAAAAGTATGCGTCATTATGCTTACTAAATAGCATTTCCCCTATTTTTGAGGCAACTGTAAGGATCCAAAACGCTAACAAAAAATAGGACAATTGACAATATCGTTTCGTGTTTTCTCGCATCAATAACATTTCGTGCTTAAATATTTCATGTCGGACACACTTTTTGCAGCTTTGCATGCTGTTGCCGTAATAAAATGACCTTTACAGATCTAAGTGGTTTATTTAAGCAAGGTAAATGTGTTTAGAAACATTTTAATTTTTTGAAATCCAAACATTCAAAATAAGTTTGTGACACTTTCAATATTTTTAGTCACAACCAGGCGAGAGGATGTGACTAGAATTCAAAAGAAAAGAATGGGTTCTTTCTTGAATTTCAGAAAATTAGTCAAGTATTGGGTTATTTATGTCAGTTATAGAATACATATGTGTATACATATAAGATCAATTTTGTGAGAAGCGCGTAACAATTCTAATTCAGTTTATAAGAACAGGAGCACTTCGAACGATAGATAAAAATACACATAATTGAAAAAGGCGAATGAAGATCTGGATTTAAGCAAGCTAAACAGGGAAACATGGATTATTTTTTTCACAGGACAACCAAAACATTGGAAATACAGCTTTGGCTGTATTAACAAGTGTTTGACATCAGAAGACGATAAAACAAAATAATTCATTGTGGTTAGCCTATAATATTGCCGACATAAGGAAAAAGTAATTGTGTGTAGTTCACTCATTTTTTCCTAGTTTATGGTTTCGAAAAATTAAAATGGTGATAAAATGATAAAATTAAATGAATAAATCAATAAAGTTTGATCTGTATACGCTCTTTTGAAGGCGATTAAGTTGAATATGAACCTTCGATTCAGCCTAGCTTACACTTGCCTTACGTAGTCTGTACGGCGCATCGTGAAATTGACATAAGAAATGATATAGAATTGAAATGAATTGAATGAGCGACTTTTAAATGAATTCAACGTTTTTGGTTGAAATTGGTAGGCCTATATCCTATCTAATGACGTAATCTTACATAAATAGATCTGCGTGGTTTCACATACCAATCAGGCTTTTCAAAATTCACGCTGATCAATGAAATCATTGAATGAATTGAGTGCTTATAATTTCGAATTGTTTGCGAGCAATTCCGGCACGTTGGGAATGATTTCGAAGTGTTTTATTGAGATGATTTGGAACATCAAGAACGAAGCGCTGAGCAAGTGATTCAGAATGAATTTGAGTGGGGTCAATTTCACCATGTCCTTAATGACAGTACAATGTCAATGCAGTCATCGCGTGGTTTTACGGGAACCGCAAACATAACTATTCTTCTTACATAAGATTTTCAAATATATATGTAAGCATCAAACTTCATATTCAATTAGCATTAACCGTTTACTCATTGAATGAATGATTAAAGGTCTATTTCAAGAAAGAATCAGCATGGGGGCCTTATTTCAGCAGCATTTACTTCTCAAAGACTCTGTCATATTATTCAACTTTTCCTTAAGCTGTAAAATTGCACCTTTTACCAAGCAATGTTGCGATGTTGTGTAGCAACTACATGTATTATGACGTCAAGCTGCCGAGAAATTATCAGTAAAGTTTCACAATAATTTCAGTCAATTTTCGAACAATCTGAGTTACGTTCCTTGATTTGAAATAATTGCAATCCAACACAATCAAGAATTTTGATTGGTTTTAATCGCATCACTTTGTGAATTCCGTTTCACTTTTTTTCTGTATAAATTGCAATAGCTTTTTTGGGAAAACCCTGTCCATCGATCTGCAAGTCCAGTGTTGAAGGAACTCGAAAATCGTCATTCCCCTTTCATATGACCTCATCGCTATTTCATCAGTTTAGAATTGAAATATTTGCAAAATAATCTTTCACTTCTGATTTACAGCGAGTCGACGAAGATCATCAGGCAACGTTTTCAACCTCACTCGGTCGAGTTGATTTCGTTTCAAAGTGAAGCAGTAATAGGCAGAAAAAAATCTGATAATAGATGCCTTTAGAAACATAAAAATTATCGTCTATTTGTGTCAAATTTGTGAAACATTATGCCAGCATACTACGATAGCAATAAACGTTCTATATGCGACTTAAAAATAGATCTTGCGATATATATACGCACAGAAAGTAGACTTTCGAGCCTTTCATTATTTGGCCGAGTATTTTTATTGTTTTTTACATGTAGATCTAATGGATTGCAATTATAAGGGCCGTGTGTATTTTTCACTGCTTTTATTGCAGTATAAAGTTAAATTGCCTTAGCACATGGCTAAAACAAAAATGTCTTATGTGCGCCATTCACCATGTGCTAAGGCAATTGCACTTTATACTCCAATAAACGCAGTGAAAAATACACTCATCCTTATAATTTATCGCTATGTGGTGCATCCCTTAAGTGCGTTTGCCTTTAAGGATAAGTGTTTAAAATTCTTCCAAGTCGTCTGTTGGCAAATCTATGACATCCCTTGTGCTTCAAACTTCTTTGCGTGCTGCAATGACAACTTTGTATGGTATATTGGTGTTGAGTGATGTCACGTCCATGGAGACCAATAACGTAACCTTTGGAATGGGTTTTGATTCAATTTTACAGAGGTAGTCAGGGGTACCTATTACAAATGAATGTATATTTACAACATGAGGTTTTTTTAATGAAGAAATATTAAGTTTTGAAAGTGCTCAGGCAATTCATGCTTCAATTAATGATCGGAACTACTCACTGTTTGCGTACAATTGATGTTTATATACAATGTGTCGGAATAAAAAACAGTTTATTGTGTGTGACCCTTCATGCGTAAAGGGTCCATCTAGGAAGTGCGTAAAATATTAATCCTATTTAAACTGCGCAGACTGACTAGGATAGAAAGTGTTCGCACTCTCATTAATTTCTGAATCTAGAATGATCACTCTACCTTCCCGTGAAAGAATTTTTGAAATCTAAGCTCTGGTTGACCTGTAATAGAATCAATATCTTTTTCAAATGAGTATTATACACAATTCCCAGATGTTCCCTTTGCGCTTGACGGGTCACATATATATGTTGGGTTTTTTTTAAATCTTACTCAACATGTTTGAAAAATATTTTCAGGGTGATATTCTGACGTCGTCGGAATCAATGTCAATAGTTATATATATAAGGATTTTTACATATACATTTATGCATAAGTATGAACTAAAACGATCAAAGTTATTATTACAAATTATGATAAAAACCAATTCAAATCATCTTAAATACTTTAGACTATCAGTAAACATAATGAATAAATGTAATTGGAGTCAGATTAGCAACACACTAAATGCAAACAAACTTCCATGCCTAAAATGTCAGTGCTTTCAGTGCTTTGATTTCAAAAAAGGCTTCAAAGTCCTGAGTTTCGTTTGTGTAAATATTTGTTTTATAGAATTGAATCAATTTCAAACCATTTCAGTCAATTATTCATCGAACAAAGCTGCATAACGGTCAGTTTAGAATGCTATATTTCCGTAATAGCGTAAATGCACTTGATGACCTTTGACCCCCGTAATTTGCGTAATATGCATTTCCTGGACTGCAGACAGGGCAGATTTTGTATGGCAAAGGTTGATGAACAGTTTCTACTATATAACTTTGCATTACATTTCGGGCCTCCCTAAAGTGATTTTTAGAGGTCTCCTGAAAAATAGTTACCTGTCTATTTTATTTTCACCACAATGCCACCACAAACGTCCACCTCCAGCGCCTTCAGCGCTTTGATTCTAGTCTGCTACCTTAAAGGTATCTAAAGGATAAAGATAAAGGATAAAAAATTTAAAGTTTCCCTGCATTTTGCGAGTTTTGTGACTTTTTCAAAGTAGGGTTGGTGTCTTTTTAGCTCGATTGAGCACATCGTGCTTAAGGTGAGCTTTTGTAATCATTGAATGTCCGTCGTCCGTCGTCAACAATATACACTCTAGAGGCCACAAATATGGCCCAATCTACATAAAACTTTCTTAAAATGTTGGCCAGGTCACAAGGATGAACCCTATTGAAAATGGGAAGGATCCATGCCAAATCACGGGAAAAGGAGCCTTAATGGCAATTTTCTTGTTTACATCCTAGAGAACACAAATATGGCCCAATCTTCATGAGAGTTGGTCAGAATGTTGGCCAGGTCACAAGGATGACCCCTATAGAAAATGGGAAAGATCCATGCCATATCACAGGAAAAGGGGCCTTAATGACAATTTCCTTGCTTACACTCTAGAGGCCACAAATATGGCCCAATCTACATGAAACTTGGTCAGAATGTTGGCCAGGTCATTAGGATGCACCCTATTTAAAATGGGAAGGATGCATGCGATATCACAGAAAGATAGATATATAGATAGATTTTAATCAACAAATGAAAACATATGCATAGTACAAGAATCTATAGTAAAACAGCTGTCATAAAACAATTACATATTAAGAATGAAACTAAAATGGCATAAGAAATTTGGCACTTTCAGATGAACCAATAGTTCATTTAATCTTGTACTAGGGCATGCTTTCATTTATCAAGGACAACACAAAAAAGGAAATGGGATTTCCTTGTTTCCATTGTGGTCCTTAGATAAACGAAGACATGGCCTAGCAGGGCACACAATAAGTTTACTTCCATTCAGGTTGAAAAAGTTTGATGAGATTTTGATCACAGTTTTTTAACAAATATCACAGAAATTATAACAGCAACAAATCAAATATAAAAGCATCAATTTAGGTAAAACTTTTTGACCAAGTCCTTAAATATAACTAAGTTATCGGAAGATTTTATGTTAAATGGCAGTTGATTCCACAATTAGCACCCGTTGTATGCAAATGATTTCTTACTAAAACCTTTGACCTTGGGAATTCTGAAGCATGATTCGGAACTAAATCTAGTGTAATGATCATGGAAGGTATCCGCTAAGATGAAATGCTCTTGTAAATAAGAGGGGGAAGACTTATGCAAATTTTATATACATGACATAGAACAATTTGATTAACTCGCCTTTCATTTGGTAACCAATTTAGCTCAACAAAATGATCATTGGAAATATACTGCCGACAATCCAAATTAAGATCAAATCTGATCATTTTATTTTGAGTTTTTTGGAGCCTTTGTTTGAGTGTCTTCGAGATGCTGAAATACCAGACAGAACATGCATAATCAAGATGAGAGTGTAATTAGAGTGTAACGACAAGAATTTCTGTTTCCTGTATAAAAATTTAAGTCTTGCATTAATTTAACCTATAATGGCAGAAATCATAGATTCAAAATCCAAAGCCTGATCTAGCAAAACACCCAAATATTTCACAGACTCAGCGGATTTAAGCCTTACTCCATTACAAAGAATGTCAAGATTTGAGCATTTTTTCAGTCTAGGCTTCGATCCAAACAAAATAGTTTCTGTTTTCCCCAGGTGTAAAGACAGCTTATTATCTACTAACCAGTTACTTACATTTTGAAGGTCTTGAGTTAAAACATATTCAATTTCAAGTTTAGATTTACCAGTTACTAGAAGGGCTGAATCATCAGCATAGATAAGAAGCTTACTTTTAACTGTTCCTGCCATATCATTGATATAGATTAAAAATAAGAGCGGTCCTAGAATTGAACCCTGGGTACACCACACGTGACAGTTGATGGTAATGAAAATACCTGGTTTATATCTGATTATTGAATACGATCTGTTAAATAAGAATAAAACCAATTCAATATGTCAGAACTAAAACCTAAGAGCTCTAATTTAGATAATAGAATAGCATGATCAACAGTGTCAAACGCTTTCTGTGGGTTGAGCAAAGCCATCCCAACATACATTCCTTTGTCTAGATTAAACCTGATAAAGTCTGCTAAGTGCAATAAGCATGTATCAGTAGAATAAGACTTCCTTAAGCCAGATTGAAATTGATATAATATTTTTCTCTCACTCAGATATCTCTCTATTTGATCATAAACTATTCTTTCCAATACTTTTGAAATTATACTCAATATCGAAACGGGTCTGTAATTGGATACATCTGTTTTATCATTCTTCTTACAGATAGGAACAACACGGACAGCTTTAAGGTCTTCGGGAACAGTACCCTGTATCAATGACAAATTGAAAATATGAGTGAGAAGACTTGCAATAACAGGAGCGCCATCCTTAACAAAACGACATGGGATGTTATCTAACCCAGTGGCCTTGCTGCCACCTAAGTTGTTCAAATGTTTGAAAGCAACAAAATCGCTTATCAAGTAAAAAGAATAATTGTTCGGGCTAATACCTTGGTTTCTGTAAAATCTGGATACAAAATCTCTACCATAATAACCTAAGGCAGTGGGTAATTTAGTAACAAGAATTGAAGCTACAGCTGTTAAAAAAATTGTTAAAATTATTGGCAACTTCCATGCTGTCAAAAACTAAGTTATTTTCAATGTTTAGGCCAATATTAGTCACAGATTTGCTACTCTTCTTTGAATGCATGCCAAGTTCTTTAAGAGCTTTCCATAAGGATCTGGAGTCCCTTTGGTTTTCTGTGATGATATTTTTATAATGGAATTTTTTTTGCCGTATTGATAAGGTTCTGGGTTGCATTTCTCAACGATCTAAATTATTATAAGTATCGTCAGTCTTCACTTTGATAAAAATTCTAAATGCCTTATCTCTATTTTGAATACTGGTAAGAAATTCATTCGTTACCCATGGTGCTGTTCTTTGCTTAATTCTCAATTCCTTTAAAGGTGCAATATTGTCTAAAACACCCCAAAACAAGGATTTGAAATTAAGCCATGCTTCATTGGTATCATCACTCATGTAAACAGAGGACCAGTCAGTATCCATTAAGTTAGCTAAGAAAACCTCCTTCTTGTAATTTTTGAGGGACCGGACTTTAATATTTTTGTGTTTATTAAAGACATCTTTTGTTATTTTTCTTGTACAAAAAATCGAAGAGTGGTCGCTAAAACCAACTGGTAAAACACAACTCTGAGAGATCTTGTCCTCATCAGAAACAATAATGAGGTCAATTATTGTAGACGACGGGTTGCGGACTCTGGTAAAATCAGTAATTAACTGTTTAAAATCAAAAATGGCCAAGAATGACTTAAGAAACTTAAAAAGATTATTGTTTAAAACTTTGGAAACATCAGTGTTAAAATCACCTAATAAGATGCATTCTTTTTCACTAAAGCATGAATTAGATAGGCATAAATTTTCCAACAAATCATAAAAATTAGTTAAAAATTAGAAAAGGGGCCTAAATGAAATTTTTATTGTTTACACTCTAGAGGCCACAAATATGGCCCAATCTTCATGAAACTTGGTCAGAACGTTGGCCAAATCACAAGGATGAAGCCAATTGAAAATGGGGAGGATGCATACCATATCACGGGAAAAGGAGCCTTAATGACAATTATTTTATTTAAGCTCTTGATGCCATAATTATGGCCCAATCTTTATATAACTTGGTCAGAATAATGGCCAGGTCACAAGAATTAATCCTATGGAAAATGAGAAGGATCCAAGCCATATCACAGGAAAAGGGGCCTTAATGACAATTATCTTGTTTCAGCTCTAGAGCCACAAATATGGCCCAATCTTCATGAAACTTGGTCAGAATGTTGGTCACAATAATGAACCCTTTTGAAAATGGAAAGGATGCATGCCATATCACAGAAAAGGGGGCCTAAATGATAATTTTCTTGTTATAACTCAAGAGGCCACAATTTAGGACCGAACTTCTTGCAACTTGGTTTTGTGTTGAAATTATCTCCTTTATGACATCTGACTATTTAAATGATTGATGTCCAAGGGGTCAAAGAGACTCAGGTGAGCGATCTAAGACCATCATGGTCCTCTTGTTTTGTATGCTACAATCATTCTCTCGGTCCTTTTCAAACAATTCTTTTACCAAAAATCCTTGACATTGATTTGTCTTTGCATATAAGTAATTTTCTGTTTAATTATTTTCTTGTAAATGTGTTCAAAAATAGAGAAACATCAGTTTAATTGGTTTCAGTTTATATACAAAAAGGATGACCAGTCCGACCCAGCTAATTTTCGAGGCATAACCCTGACTAGCTGTTTTTCGAAGCTTTTCAAGTCATTGGTCAACGAACGTATAAATGCGTGGTCGATTAAATATGATGTTATAACGGACGCCCAGTTTGGTTTCAAATCTAATTATAGCACTGTAGATACATTTTTTGTTTTGAATTCGTTTGTTCAAAACCATTTTCTTGAAAAGAAGCAATTATACGGTTGCTTTATAGACCTTGAGAAATGTTTTGATTCTATTTTATCGCAATGGGTTATGGTTTAAACTTATAAAAAATAACATCACTGGAAAACTTTGTAGTGTTATACGTTAATTATATAATGAAGTCAAATTGTATGTTAATCATATGAGCTCTATTTCACAACTACTTAATTAAGGCGTTGGGTTATTGCAAGGTGAATCGTTTTCACCTTTTCTATTTTCTCTTTTTATAAATGACATTGACTTGTTTTTACAACAAAATGCTACTGACAATTTTACAATTTGACGATTGTGTATATACAGTTAGTTACATCGTGAAATTGACATTCATCTCGATCAAAATCATGTTAAATCGCTCACTCAGCGCTCCATTCACTCATTCCAAACACTCACTCAAACCATTCATAAACGCTCAAAATGACTAAAAATATAAGATCTATAACTACCTTCAAAATTTATAAATCAAGATCAAAATCGCGATTTCACTGATGTAATAGAAATTAAAAACGTCTGCTTTGTTCTTGAAAAAATAGGCAGCTATTTAAAGAACTTCTTTGTATATTTTATTAAAGGGAGGTAATACATATCGCAAATTTTGTTCATCCTGAAAAAATTTTTTGATAATGGATTACCTCCCATTAATTTCACTCAAAACTCGCTCCACATACTCATTCAATTCCATTCCAATTCATTCCAAAATCAATCACATTGTCAATTTCACGAAGTTGTTTTCTGTATTTACTTATTTTTGCAAATGACTCTTTTCTATTCTCCGACACTGTCGAAGGTCTACAAGCCCTTTTACTTTGAGCGTTAAAAAGCCATGCTTAAGAGCACACCATTTTTCCTTTAGCACACGAAATGTACAAATGCTTAAAAAAAGTTGTTGATGCAAGTGATGCAAGAATTATTGTTTTTCCTTTGCAAGAATAAAATGGTAGTAATGAAAATCCTGTTTGTTCCTTTCAAAAGAAGTAAACAACCACAGGTTAAACTACTGCGCTGTAAAAAAAGAATGTCTAGCTCTTTGTCAATGAAATTTTGAAATGTCCATAACCTTTGCAACTTCTCCAGTCGTCTTTTTCAGCGACCTCTGAATTTTTCTACAAAAACTTAAAAATGAGAACCAGAGATTACTGAAGTAGGGTTTGTCACTTCCGAAATTAATGTAAGACATGTAAAACGAAAAAGCAATTTTATACCATATATTTTGTAAAAAGTTTTATCTTTATATTGTCTTTTGTTTGATGTTGAAACTGCATCTAACAATTACTTTTCACAAAATGTTTTGTAAATATATCTTTTTGCTCTGTAGCGAAATAGTTATGATTTATATTTATCAAATTAAACGGGAATTTTATTTCTTTTTTTTTAAATTGATTTCATCAGGTTGTTGCAACATTTTTCATCGAATTCGACTTCGCACGAAAACCATCGTTACTATACTTATTTGACGAAAATTTTGATGAAATAAGGATGTTTCAAATGTTCGCGGAATCGAATTGAACAAAAAATATAATCTAAAACATATCATTTTTATTTGATAAAAAATCTTCAGCAGAATGATTCGGCATCAACATACATGTAGCTTAATTTCGGTAAAGGTCACCGTACAAATTTTCGTAAAAAATGTCTGTATTTACAATAGCTGCACTCGAAAACAGCAACGTAAAAGGCATAAACATTTAATACGCCACACCTTATTGCATTTGTATACACAAAAATCTTCCAATTAATCAAAGCTCAATCTCAAGCATATGGCGTTTTAGGGATATCAATCAGTTAATTACATGTTTTCCCGAAAAAATGGACAATTACTGAATTTGGAATCTAAAACAAGGTCGGTCCTTTGATGACGTCATAACGTCAACTCTACGTTATGAAGATCCTTTTTATGAACGATATATGAAAGCTGACATTGTAAAGTTCAATTTTATACTATTAGGCATGATTTTCAGCCATTTTGAAATTTGGACGTATGATGACTTGATTTGTGTCCGCAGTAACCTTTAGGTACTGTTATTTGTTTGATACTTATATTATCAATAATTCTTTGTTATTATTGTCAATAAACATTATTGATTTAAAGTCTGTTTTTGGCGACTGTGTTTTTTTTTGTACTTGGAATGCTTCAGGGCGTTTAATACCTCCATGAAAATACAGTTTTAAACTCTCTTCCTATTTGATTGTTTAATTTCCTGAAGCAAACGGAAAAAAATGTAAAAAAAAAATAGGGCCAAAGTGGCCCTTAACCTCCTACCCGAGATTACTGAGATTAGGTCTAAGCGAAGCGATGTATTTGTCAACGATGTAATCAAAACAACAAATATGTCCAATCAACGGGTTATATGAGCCGAAAATATGGCATCAAATGTGCCAGTCGGGTATTTCTTATACTTGATCTCTTGACCTCATTTTTCACTCCACTTGACCCAATTTTACACTTGACCGAGATTTCACGAAGTTAATTACTCTAACCAATTGTCATGTTGATTTCGTCAATAGTGTGGCTTCTTGAATGTTTACATTTTTTTTCTTATATTTGACCTTTATACCTCATTTTAGAACCTACTTGACTTTATTTACAACTTGATCGAGATTTTATCATAGCTAATATTCTGGCCAGTTTCCGGATTGATTAAGCCAAAAATATGGCTTCTAGAGTGGCTCAGAGAGTTATTGTTAAACAAAGAATTAACTCCGTGACCTAGTTTTTTACCCTACTTGACCCAAATTTAAACTTGACTGAGTTCTCATCAAAACAATCTTTCTGACCCTTTTTAGGTTAATAAAGCAAAAGAATATGGCTTTTGGAGTGTCTCAAAGCTTTTTATAAGATTTGACCGTGTAACCTTCTTTTTGACCCTACTTGATCAATCGAAATCAATCAAAATTTCATCATATGGCCTCTAGAGTGTTTGCAATGAAAATGTTGACGACGCGCGACGGACATCACACAACCACAAAAGCTCATCTTGAGCACTTCTTTCACAGGTGAGTTAAAAAAGGAAACTGATTCGTCACTTGACTACTTTTATGGAGGCCAGGTTTTCAAAAACGTTTAGATTAAGTAATCAAACATATCTATTATCCAATCAGAATGCACGAAAATTGATGGAATAAACTTAAATCAAGTAATTATGGCATTCGTCGAATGATACATGTAGCGGCCTTCCCGATAATTTCCTTATGTAGGATGATTGGCATCTTCTTTATTTAACTTTGAGTTCGGAAAGGGTAAGGGAAACAACTGCATTATTAATTGTAACTTCCTAGAAATAGTTAATCTCCTTATTTTACAACAGTATACACCATCATGTTTATTTTTCCAAATTTGAAGTATACTTAAAGAGTGATTTTACTGGGAGATCTTTTTTTTAACGACCCCTCCCCAAAACAATATAACTCAAGCAATAATAGAAATTGAATTAATTGTTTGTAAGAAGTGACCTTTTCACTGTCCACAATATTTTCTTCTCCAAAACGCCTTTTTTTATTTTCATCAACTTAAATTTTCCGTGAGAAATTTCAAGATTTTGCAATCTTTTGTAATACCCGGGATCGAATGTCCACTGCGCTACCACTCAGCTAATTGTGCTCGGCTTTGATTTAGATTAAGCCAAAGAATATTTTATACTTGTAATCCCCCGTCGTTTTGGCGAAGGGGGTATAGCTGTGGTCTCCATCTGTCATTCCGCCGTTCCGTCATTCCGTCACTAAACTTGTCCGGAACATATCTCCTAAAGTATAATAGCTATTAACTTGAAACCTAGTAGGTATATAGATCTCATGACGGAGACGTACAGAGTAAATTAAGCAAAACTCTTGCTTGCATGCTTTTGGAGTTATGTCCCTTTTATTTTAGACACTTAGATTTTGTCCATTACATATCTCATAAAGTATAAAGGCTATCAATTTAAATCTTATAGGTGGACTGATCTCTTACAGGTGATGTGCAGTGCACAAGAACTGCAACTCTGGTTTGCATATTGGACTAATCGCACTTAAATACTAAGATTTTGCCCGGATCATGTCTCTGAAACTTAAATATCTACCAACTTGAAACTTTATAAGTAGATAGATCTCATAGAGGAAAAGTGCAGAACACAAGAACAACGACTTTTGTTTGCATAATTTTGGAGTTATTGCCCTTTGATATTGTAACGTGCTAACGGTCACTGGATGATCACAAACTTCTTAATTACAGCAGCAAGCTCTTAGTGTAGGACGGTAAGGGTTAAAAATGTTTAAGATGGACTCCACGAGAAAGTATAAAGTCTAAATGGAATGCTTAAATTCCACAACTAAATAATTTGATAAATACCGTAAATAAATTTCATTTTAAATTTAATTAAACAAGATAAAATTTGAGTTACAAAATAAATCAAATGAACAAATAATCAAATCAAATTAATCTCCCAAAATGATCAGCAAAATCAACAAGCGTAGTGGTTAAAAGAGAATGCGAACTTTTGTTACTAAAAAAAGAATTAATTTAGTTCCCTTAGGGTTAAATCTTCATCGCGAGTGAGCACTCAGCAGTGGTCAGTAAAGTCCAAGTTTAAAAAACAACGAAGATAAATTCAGCTTTAAATTCGAGAACATGATGAAATACGAGATTTTATTCTTAAGAATAAATATTAGAAATGCGTTATTTACAGTTTTCAGCTTTAGACAAATTGCTAAAATAAATCATATGATTTTAAAACCAAAACTAAGAAACTAAATATTACGCGAGTTCTACCCAAAGAAAAATCAATGTGGAGTCCCTGACTAATTCGGAACATTAGCTTTTATAGGGCATGCCGACTCAATATGACGTCGTGCCGATCCAATATGACGTCTCTCACTAGGTTTTGGAAAACAGTAGATTTTCCGACAGTCATGTTGGAAGAAATATTCCGACACGATTGTCGGAAGAAATCTCTGAGTCAAATCATAAAAGTTTTAGCGACCAAGTGCAAAAAACGATGCGAGATGAAGGTAATAATTATGCTCATAGTCGATTCTCTGAATTATTAGGTTTGTAAATACCTAAGAATAGGGAAAATGACTTTAATTATTTAGAATCTGCCGCTCGATAAGAGTACAAGAGTAAAAGGTTTGCGTCACGTGATGTCATCATTCTGATCCCATCATGCAACGCGGACTGTAAACAAAACATGGCGGCTTCCATCGAGTGACAGTTTTCAAACAAAATATTACGGACTTTACTGACCAACTTATGCGTTACAGAATGTAATTTAGGTAAGATAATGAGTTTGTAATGAGCGTACAATCGATGTAGATCGGTGAAAGCAGATGACAATTAGTTTTTAAGCTGTATAATAAATGCGAATAGTTCAAGAAGCAAAAAGTAAATAAGAAAACTCGAACACCGAGGGCTGGATCATTACATCACCCCCTCCCAAAAATGCCAAAGTTCCATCTGGCATACAATTAAGTTGCGCTCTGTATCGCATGACATAATAAACATTTCGTTTAGAATCAATAACTGTAAGAGTAGGTTAAATAATCTATAACTCTCAACTGAATTGTAATCATTTAAGTAATAAATAATAGAACACCTGAAATCAATATAAACAATAATGTCTAAGGTTTATCCTATAGGTGTTAATAAACAACTTAAACATTAAATGTTAATAACTTCACGGTTATGAATGTCCAAGCTTAACAATAGATGTGAACTCATTAAGAACAAATTTAAACAAGGTTTGGTGTTTGCTTGGCACCCAAAGAAAGTTCAATTATGATTCATCTGCGGTCTCGTCTGTCATCCCTGTAGTCCTGTGTGCTCGTCCTAACTCGTCTAATGTCCTCTCCAATCCGTGTCCTCTGATCCCTATTAGCGCTTCTGTCACTCCTGTCTGTTTCTCGTCGTCGCCTTTGGTCATCTAATCCTCTGTCAACAACCCTCCATCGACTCTCTTCTGTACAATGTCCCTCATTTCTCATCTGTGTTCCATGTCTGGTTTCGTCCCTGCTCCTTGACCTTCTCCTCTCTCCTTTCAGCTTCCCTCTTTCAGTTATTGGTAGATTGTAGTCTGTTATCTACTTCCTGCTCAATGTGATGTCTCCTGTGTGTCGTCTGCTCACGCCTGTCCTCTCCATGTCGTCTGTCCTCTCCTCTTCTCTCCACATTGTCCCGTCCTCTACCTTCAGCCACATGTTGCTTCTTGTCTTTGTCACTGTCATTGCTGAGCTCACCATTGCACCACTTTGTCCTTCTATGTGTTTCTATGATCCTGCTCTCATCTTCAGTTGTTCTTTCAGTTTGGGTTTTCTCTTCCTGCTGTTCCTTGGTCTGCTTCTTCTTCTCTCTATTGGCCTCTTTGAATCTCTTAGCCAGGGCGGTGACTGCACTTGCCAATGTCAGCATGGTTTTCTTCCATTGACCTCAGGGCTTTTCTGTTCTCTTCCAGGGCTTTCCTGATTGACGTTTTCCTTGTCCGTGTCTCCTCTTCAGAATCCTCGTCACTGCTGTCTGTAGACTGGCAATCTTCAAAGTCCATCTTCTTTGTAGGGGCATGCCTTATGGGTGACGTCCTTCCTGGTGAGCGGGCTGGCGATAGTGACTGCCTTTTACTGGGTAGCAGCTGGGGCATCAGATTCTCCACCTGTTTCTCAGCAACCTCCATCTGCTCTCTACTCTTGTTCTCTTGCACACCAGCCTTGACGATAACACAGTTTCTTCAAAACATGACATTGCTAATGTCTTAGCAGACACGTTTGCCAAGAAATCTTCCTCTACTTATTATTCAAGTTTCAAGGTGAAAAAGAAAAGTCTGAACTTAATTGCAGTTCCAGAAATCTGGAACACTATAATAGAGACTTCTCCGTTAAGGAATTGAAAAAATCTTTAAAAAAGTGTCACGACACTGCTGTCGGATCAGATGCTTTTCATTTTCAATTCCTCAAACGTTTGCCATCTCGTTCCCTTCATTGCTTACTTGAAATTTTTAATCAGGTATGGAAGACGGGAAGCATTCCAGCCTATTGGCGGGAAGCCATCGTTATTCCAATACCAAGACCACGTAAAGATTCCACAAACCCTTCAAACTACCGCCCTATTGCATTAACTAGTTGCATCTGAGAACCATGGAAAAATGGTTAATGACCGTCTTGTTTGGTTTCTTGAAAAGAACCACCTTATTACGGAAGTCCAAAGTGGCTTTCGTAAACAAAGAAGCACTCTTGATCATCTTGTTCGCTTCGAGACATTTATTCGAGAAGCCTTTATGAAGAAGGAACACGTTGTTCCTTATTCGATCTCGAAAGTGCTTATGATACCACTTGGAAGTATGGAATTATGAACGACCTCTATGATTTCGGTGTATTTCGGTATGCCTTTTTCATTTTCGCTTTTTTGGATGAACGTCAGTTTAGAGTCCGTTTTGGAGATACTTTATCTGATCCCCATGAACAAGAAATGGGTGTTCCCCAGGGGAGTATTTAAACGGTGACACTGTTTAGTGTCAGAAAAACCCCCAACAACGTAAAAACCGTTTGCCCTGGTGTGGAATGTTTTTTCTACGTGGACGACTTTTTTATCTGCTACAGGTCAAAACATATGCATACAATTGAAAGACAATTGCAACAATTCTTGAACAATCTTTAAAAATGGTCAAATGAAAACGGATTCAAGGTTTCGAAGACTAAAACTAAATGTATGCATTTTTGCCAAAGAAAAATGCACCTTGATCCAGATGTAAAGTTGGACGGGGTACCGATTGAAGTTGTCAAGGAATTTAAGTTCTTAGGACTATTATTTGACTCTAAGTTTTCCTTTATTCCACACATTGACAATTTGAAAAATAAATGCCAAAAGACACTTAACCTTTTACGTGTTGTATCCAGTATGGATTGGGGAGCCGATAAAAAGGTTCTATTGCGCCTCTATAGGGCACTTGTTAGATCAAAGCTAGACTATGGCTGTGTTATCTATGGTTCTGCGCGCCCTTCATACCTTCCTAAACTTGATACTATTCATAATCAGGGATTGCGCTTGGCGTTGGGTGCATTTAGAACATCACCAATTAACAGTGTTTATACAGAAGCAAATGAGCCTTCCTTAAATTTACGCAGGAAGAAGCTTTCCATGCAATATTATTTAAAACTAAAATCAAATCCCGATAATCCTACTCATAAAGTTGTTTTTTGAACCTAAATATAGAGAGGCTTTTGAAAAGAAAAAGAACCTAATATTTCCTTTCAGTTTGCGCTGTGAAGCCGGTGTAAGCTCTCTAGATTTTGACCTAGAGGACGTGGCAGAACATATTGTTCCTGATGTTCCTTTGTGGACATATAAAAGTCCCATGTTTCTTTATGATCTTGCTTCAAGCAAAAAGGATACATCAGATCCATCTATTTTTAAAACCAAATTCTTGGAAGTCAAAGAAAAATACACATCTTATGAAGAAATATACACTGACGGTTCAAAAGATGGCGAAAAAGTTGCTTCAGCCACTATTTTAGATGGCGAAAAATATCAATTTCGCCTTCCCAATAACTCTTCTATTTTTTCAGCCGAGCTTAAGGCCATTGATCTCGCACTCGATCTTATGATCGTCTCTCTCGCGATATCATTTTTACTGACTCTATGTCAAGCATGCAAGCGATTGTCCACGAAAAAACTGACAATCCCCTTATTGTAAGGCTACTTGATAAAATAGCTAAGCTTAATGATGTTGATCTCGTTTTCTGTTGGCTTCCAAGCCATATTGGTATTCATGGTAATGAAGAGGCAGATAAAGCTGCCAAGGATTCATTATCACTTGAAATTGTATCCTTTGAAGTGATCCAGACAACCAGAATAATAAGTTATTCTCTGTTCGACCAGACCTCGGCGATTGGATTCCTGGTTACAGGTCATGCCGTCGCGAAGAGCTAATTTAAACTAGACTACGAATTGGTCATTCCCACGTAACGCACTCCTACCTTTTAAAAGGAGAAGAGATGCCTATGTGCATTCCATGCAATGCTCCTCTTACTATCAAACCTTATTTTTATAGATTATATTGATTTCAGAGACAAATATTTTAAAGATGATAGTATGAGGCAGCTGTTTGACAATGTCAAATTGGAACTGATTTCTGACTTTCTCAAGGCAATTCATTTATATAAAGAAATCTGATTTTAGGTTCTATTGACCGTTTCTTCTTTATTTTTAATATATGATTTTATGTTCTCTTGAATCCAAGTTTCCCTTAGATTTTAAAATGTTTCTTTGAATTTAACATTAATATTGATTGTTCTTTTGAGCACAATTTCCTTTTGAGTTTTGGAAGTAATACTTCTTTCTTTTTTACAGTTCTACCGTTAACATAATTTTTATTAAAAGATTTACAGCGTTTTGTTTAAAAGTGTTATAACTATCTTAATTTTGAAAGTATACTTCTCCTTTTTAAATAAGTTATTTTTTAGAGTTTTGCGCCCAACATGACCTTAGTTGTCGACGGGCCTTAAAACACAATTCATTCATTCATTCATTCATTCCATCTCTTACTTGTCTGTTGACTTCTCTGGATGTCTTTCGGTTGGTTCTGGTGTGTCTTTTGATTTCTCTTCTTCCTGACCATCAGTTTGTTGACTTGGTCCTGCAACATCCTTGACCCCACCACCTTCCAAAATTTCAGCCAACTTCCCGGGTCCTACTAAAGCTGTAAGGGAGGCTAAGATAGGAGCTACAGCATGGTTCATCCCCAGATGGCTTATGGACACTACTGTGCTTGGGGCTGTCTTCTCCTTCCCAGGTCCAGTTGGGTCCTCTGGCTTAGATGGTTGATCAGATCGGGTAACCTCTCCTCCATATGTCTTGTCCGTGTCTCTTCTTCAGAATCCTCGTCTCTGCTGTCTGTGGACTGGCAATCATCAAAGTCCATCTTCTTTGTCGGGGCATGCCTCATGGGTGACGTCCTTCCTGGTGAGCGGGCTGGCGATAGTGACTGCCTTTCACTAAGCAGCAGCTGGGGCATCAGATTCCCAACCTGTTCCTTAGCAACCTCCATCTGCTCTGTACTCTTGTTCTCTTGCTCATCAGCCTTGCCCTCTTTATCCTCTTTGCCTCTCAGCTCCATCTCTTTCTTGTCTGTTGCCTCTGTTGACTTCTCTGGATGTCTTTCGGTTGGTTCTGGTGTGTCTTTTGATTTCTCTTCTTCCTGACCATCAGTTTGTTGACTTGGTTCTGCAACATCCTTGACCCCACCACCTTCCAAAATTTCAGTCACTTCCCGGGTCCTACTTAAGTTGTAAGAGAGGCTAAGATAGGAGCTACAGCATGGTTCATCCCCAGATGGCTTATGGACACTACTGTGCTTGGGGCTGTCTTCTCCTTCCCAGGTCCAGTTGAGTCCTCTGGCTTAAATGGTTGATCAGGTCTGGTAACCTCTCCTCCATAAGTCAACTGGCTTCTTACATCATAAGATGACCAAGGTGTAGAAGACCCCAAATCCTGCCTCAAGAATTCCTGCATTTCTTCATCTCCACCCTGGAATGTCTCGTGCCACGCCTCCGCCAATGGATCGTCTGCGACGGCCTTCCTCAACAGGTTCCCTTTTCAGTGGTCGAAGGACTCCTCCTTCCCCATCTGGTGAATGTGCCTGGCTCTGAGAACATATGGTTCTGGGTTGGTGCGTAGAAAGATGGGTTCAGCAGGATTAACACCTTTCTCTTCAGCAATCAAGGCGTGACGCTTGAACCTAGTCACGTGCTGTAGCAGGTTCACATGACGCAGACATCTGAACTGACAAAGAGCGCAGTAGAACGGCACTTGGGTAAGGTTGAGGTGGTCCCTTCGGAAGTGGGCTTCTATTCGTGCCTTCACTCCAATGACTTCTCTGCTGTACTTGTGCAGGCATGGTAGACACTGGTAGGCTCTGCCCCTTCTTCGTGCTGACTGCTCCATCTTGTCAAGCTATTCCTGCGTTATCACTTCGCAATCGTCCAGCTCCATTTTGAAAGATTCCTGTCAATAAAGGAAATGACTAATAAGCAAAATAGTTCAAAGCTGTAAACGATTTGACCACTGTCACTATGACCTTGAGGACCAGTGCCTTCTCAATAGAGTGTTTCATTGCGATGTCATGGCATGATGCAGTTATTGATTTATGCTGCGGTTGTGACATTTAAAAAAAATGCCTAAAGTTGCTGCGTGCGGACTATGATTTCCAGAACACAAATTATCCCCCCTTCCTTTTACATACGTTGTTTCGCAACTCCCACCACCCATTGCAATTTTCTGATTTTGTAGCCTGCTGCTATAGACTTAAGCACAACGCTTACAAATTCTCAGAGCTGCAAGTTTCTGCCCTCTCACACACCTGTGAACCTAACTTGCCCCGGCTTAGAAATTCTTTCGAGCAACTATGGCTTTTTGCCGTCTAACAGCAGGAATGGTCAAACCTAAATCTGCGATAAAAAATGGTGGTCGGGATCTCTCATGTGCAGCATCCACCAAGGTTACCGCAAACATCTGCTCTAGTGACCTATGTCAAGAAAGGTAAAAATAAAGATTATTGTAACAACATTGTGGAAAGGAGAAACAATGCACTTTCACACTTAAACTTGCAACCTCTCTCTTGCTTCTTGATCTTATTTGGATACTGTTTGCTTTCATACAGTTTTAATTTGTCATGATGAGCCACCCTTTCATCTCCAGCCTTGTTGAGTTGCAGAAGAAAGTTAATATCTGTTATCATCTCTTTAACAAGGAAGGGGCCATCATACAATTTCTCAAGCTTGTGTGACACTCCAACCTTCCTTGTTTCATGCAGGTACCATACCACATCACCTACTTGGTATCCCTGGAAAGAAAGTTTAACACCATAGTCTTCCTTTCTGTGCTGAGCCTTTGCTTGCAGGTGTTTCCGTGCGAGATCATGCGCCAATTGCAACCTGGTCCGAATTTTGTCCACATACTGGCCATACGTCGGGTTTTCAGGATCCAGATCTTCATTCTTTGAACCGAACACCAGGTCACCAGGCATACGTATTCCCTTCCCAGGGTCATCATGTTTGGGGAAAGTGTGGTGGTTTCATTTGGTGTTGCAAGGTACGCTCCAGCGATACATCCCAGGTGCAGGTCCCAATCAGTCTGTTCTCCAACAAGGTATGCTCTGATCATGCTGACCAGTGTTCTGTTAAACCGCTCACACTGAGCATTACATTTTGGGTTTCGTGCTGTTGTCCTTGACTTACGGACCTGCAGGAGACGACACAACTGTCTGAATACCTCGCTTTCAAAAGTACGGCCCTGGTCACTGTGGATTGTGATAGGATATCCCCAGCGTGCGATGAACTGGTTAACCATTTGTCTGGCGCACTCCTTAGCACTGGCATCACCTCCACATACTTAGTAAATAGATCTGTGAGGACTTATATGTACCTATTGACTGTTGGGGTCAGTGGTAGTGGTCCTACATAGTCAACAGCTACAACGTCCCACGGTGCACCTACTTTAATGTTACCAAGTGGGGCCCTTGGAGCTTTAGGTGGTCTCTTGTTGACAGCACAGATCTGACATCTTTTCACGTAGGTGAGTTTGTTTTCCTTCATTGCATACCAATAAAACCTTTGTGGTGTCTTCTCTGTTGTCCTCTTCACCCCCATATGCCAAGATAGTATGCTGTCATGCTTTTGATAAAGAACTTTATCCTCCAGTGTCCTTGGTAGGAGAAATCGGAAATACTGGTTTGTGCCATTCTTTTTTGAAAAGCTCTTGAAGATTAATCTGTCTCTTAACTCTAATGAATCCAATAGTAGCCAATAGTGTCGGGCTGCCGGGCTGTGGGGTTGCATGGCTTTCCATTCTGGTCTAATTTGTCTTGTCAGGCTATTGTAGAGGTACGAAATATCTGGTCCCTGTTGTTGTTCTGTTCTTAGGTCTTCCTTGCTGAGTCCACCTTTCCACATCCAGGTCACTGGTACCCGTTTACGGCTGGCAGATGGGTCTTGCTTTTGTCCACTAGTACCTGGAGATGCAACACCATTACTGCCTGGGCCTATCTCTGTTGTTGTCCTTGCCTTGTCATCTACAACATATGTTTGAGGTATCCAGCGTCCTCTGTTCGACTTTTCGTTCAGAGTTGACTGCCTTTTTGTCCTCACCATGGCTCTTCTCGGGTTCATGTGTTTTGGCACTCTTGTTTGGCTGTTGGCCTTCTGGTCCAAGTACCTAGGTAACTGTAAGATACGATTCTGGGGCTAGTTCAATTTCTGAAGATGGCAGCTGCTCTGCTTGTGCTGGTTTGTCCTTTTGGCTGATGTGAAACTGATGTCCAGTCTGCATCAGGCTCAATTCTTGATCTATTTTAGATGTTGGTTGTCGGAGGTCTGCATCCTGGTCTTAACTCTTGCAACCTGGAAATAGAGAATGACTGAACTTACCTCCCAACACCATTATTTCAGCTCGCCTGGGGAACTTTCTACATGGACTGCATTTCAAGGGTTCTGCCATATCAGCATCTGGACAGTTACAGTCAGAAGGGTTGTCACACCGTGACAAAGCGTCACAATGACCCTGCTTCGAGCTGGGGCGATATTGAACCGAGAAGTTCAATACTGTGCTAAAATTTCTATCCACCTCGCTATCTTACTGCGTGGTTCCCTAAGACTGAATGGCCACACGAGTGCTTGGTGACCAGTGCGAACTAGAAATTTTCGACCAGGTAAGAATTATCTAAAGTACTCTATGGAGTACCGCACTGCTAACAGTTCCTTCCTACAGTAATTTCGTTCAGCCTTTATCATTGCTCTGCTGGCATATGCGACAATCTTTTCTTCGCCCACTTGCACCTGAAATAGTACAGCTCCGATTGCGAAGTCCGATGCGCCAGTGTCTAGAACGAACTCTCGCCCATCATTCACTGGATAACTCATCACGACAGGACTTGTAAGGGCAGTCTTCAAACTTTCAAATGACTTCACATTTCATGTTCTATTCAAATAGCTTTCCTTTCTTGGTCAGGTCTATCATGGGTCTAGCCACTTTTGCAAAATTTTTCACGAACCGCCTGAAGTATGAGCAGAGGGCGACAAACTGCTTGACTTCTCTTGCCGACTTTGGCCTCGGCCACTCTACGATTTTCGCTATGTTCACTGGATTTGGTCTCACTCCTTCTGCTGAAACGAGGTGTCCTAGAAATGATACCTCTGTCTGCATCATTTCGCACTTCTCTGGCTTCAATTTCAGTCCTGCCTCCTTCAATCGCTTCAACACTTGTTCCCCTCTCCATTGGTGTTCTTCCATATCCCCTGCAAAGATGATTATGTCATCAATAAATATGATACAGGTCTCCCACTGCAATCCTTGAAGGGCTAGTTCCATGGTTCGCTGTAAAGTACTTGCTGAAATGTAAAGGCCAAAGGGCATCCTTGTCATCTCAAATTGGGCGAACTTGCATGCGAAAACAGTCTTTGGGATGTCTTGTTCTTTGATTGGGATCTGGAAGTAACCACTTGTCAAATCAAATGTGCTGAAGAGTGTTGGTCCAGACACAGCTTCAAGGCAGTTTTGTATTCGTGGTAATGGAAATGCATCTGGAGTGACAAGTTTATTGACCTTTCTATAGTCAATGCAGGGTCTTATGCTTCCAGATTTCTTCTTAACCAACACTATTGGCGATGACCAAGGTGATGTACTCTTTCTTGCAACATTCTGTTCTAAAAGCTTTTTAACAGCTTTTCTTTCTTCCTCAGCATATGCAAGTGACACTCTTGTAGGTCGTTGTTTAATGGGGCTGGCATCCCCTGTGTCAATAGAGTGCTTTGTTAAGTGAGTACATCCCAGGTCCCAAAAGGTATCCTGATAGTTTTCTTTGTGAAGTATAAAGATTGCTTGAAGCTCTTTGGAAAATGTCCTTCAGGTGGTCAGGCACCCTAGTAGTACTCGGGCTGTCTCCCTCTTTATCGCTAGTTATCTTTTGGAATTTGTCACTCTGAACTTGTATTCTTCTCACGCTGGTTTTTTCTTCCTCGAATGTGTGGAATTCGCTTTTGGCTAGCATGACTGGTTGTTCCTGCACTGGCTCAGCTTGCCCTAATACAGCGTCTTGTCTGATGGACACTGGCTGGGCAAAGGGATTAAGGAGTCTTATCTTGCAGGTGGTGTTTTCCCGGTTGTCGACAAGTGACGCAGTCATGTATAATGGATAAGCTGTCTTTAAGTTGTCAGTTGGCTCAATGAGGAATTCATTTGTCGCTTGCATTTCATCCTCTTCCTTGCGCTCTACATAAACATCTATTATGGCCTCACTTTTCCCTGGAACTGTGAAGTCATCAGCTGCTGTTACTTTTCTGCTTGTTTCACATGACTTGTTGCTCATGCATGGTATTTCTTGACCCCTCAGGTGAATGACTCCTTTATTCATGATGATATCAGCAGGCCCAGACTGGTCACTTTGTAAAATATCCATTCATACGAGCCCATCATCTTCGTTTTCTGCAACGATGATCTCTTTGCTGAGCTTGACAGGACCAAATTTTATCTCAAAGATACCTTTTCCCATCTCTTTAATCTTGGTTCCATTTGCACTGACAAGGTTAGATGATTTTCTTGAGTGAGGTTTTCTTGCTTGGTTCATCTTCTGATAGATTCGTTTGACAGTCTTTGTAGCCCCCGTGTCTGTAGTAAATAACAACTGTGTTCCTTCTACAAAGCCTTTTACGTACAAGCTGTTTGTGGGTCTTTTTCTGATAAAATGTTCTTCAACTGGTGATTGGTAATCCTTGATGTTAGACCAGGCCTCACCTTGACCCTCAGGTTCGGCCTCTAGTAGTTTAAATGACTGGTGTTGTTCCTTTGCAGACCCGTAGTTTCGGTACTATTCTTCTTGTCTTTGTTTTGTTGTGGTCAATACCTGATAAAATGACCCTCTTCTGAGCAGAAAAAGCACTTTCCATCCATTTGGGGGGGGGGGGGTCTTCTCTCTGTATTTACAATTTTCTCCAACTTAGTAAGAACCTCCAATATTTCAGCATTGGTATCATTCTGCGGTTTAGATGGCTGAGTTTGCTCTTTATCTTCTTTAGTTCTTTGTCTTTCATCCCTTAGTCTAGGTCTCAGCTTTTGGCTATCTCTGCAAACTCTAGCCTCAACGGAATTTTCCTCATCTTGTATATCTGTGTCTGTTAGGTCATCCTCCGAGTCTAGTTCGTATGCATGTCTATCATTTTTCTGTCGTTGTATGGGTCCCTGTCTCTGCCTCGTCTCATCTGTAGCAACCGGGTGACATGATATACAGCTTCGTCAATATTTTCTGGGTTCTTGTGAAACTCCACTTCGAATCTTGCCTCCTCATCTTTCAAGCCGCCTAGAAATCGCCTAACCAAGTCTTCCTGTCTGACTTCATTGTCTCGATTGCGGTAAGCCCTGGAGTAAAGCCTCTTCAACTCAGCTGCGTATTCTTCCGCAGTCTCGGCAGTGTTCTGTCGTCTGCGGCTGAACCTCGCTGCAAATGATTGCTGAGTCTCAATCTTCTTGAATTGCGCATCTAGTTCTGTCTTGAGCTGTCTGTAATTGTTCAGCTTCAATCTTTGGAGCTGTGTGAAGACAAAATCTCCAGCGTGACCTTGAAGTCTAGGCAAAAGATTATCAATCATATCATCTTCCCCCCAGTGACATCTTTCTGCTATCACTTCAAACCGACTGGTCCACACGTTCCAGTCTTCTTTACCGGTATACGGCGGTAACTTAACTTCTGGATGTCGAACGGTTGTCATTTCATCATGGAAGCGTATAGGCGGCCTTTGCTGTTGATTGGATTGTTGAGAGCTACTCTGTATCCATTCATCATGGTAGAGAGTCTGTCTGTTATTTGGAGATAATGGTAAGTCAAAATCAGCATTTCTGCATGTCCCTGTTTCCTGTTCCATGGCCCATAATTCTGTGTCATTGATGGTTACCTGCCCCTGCCTTGAGCCCATGTAGCTGTAAAATGTTGACGGATACATGTATGTTGATCCACAGTCTGTCTGTTTATGGAATACTCTGGGATTTCATCCAACATCTGGTGTCTGTCATTCCTAGCTCGATAGTAGGAGTGTGGCTGGCGCTGGTCAATGTCTGATGCTGACACACAGTTGCTGTCAACCGGTCGTTGATCGAAGAACAACTGTTTTCCTGAATGGCGTGTAGCAAAAGTCCTTCCTGGTTCAGATAAAGTGTTGTCTGTATGGCTGTGTTCCTTTATTGGTAGGGCTAAGTGGTCTGTCCCCTGCCGCCTGGTCTGTTTCCCCTTGTCGGTCGCTCTCCATAGTTGTCCTCTGCTGTGCTGTACTGTAATCTGCCTCTGTCGGTCTGGGTCCACACTGTAAGTAAGCGCCCAGGATGTCTGTTGGCAGTAAACTTGTCTCTGATTCTGTCGTGGAATTCGTATCTCTGGATTCACTGTGTGGTTAGTTGACTAGTGAATCCCACTTCTGACACCATAGAAATTAGCTGTAACGTGCTAACGGTCACTGGATGATCACAAACTTCTTAAATACAGCAGCAAGCTCTTAGTGTAGGACGGTAAGGGTTAAAAATGTTTGGGGTGGACTCCACGAGAAAGTATAAAATCTAAATGGAATGAACTAAATAATTTGACAAATACCGTAAATAAATTTCAGTTTAAATTTAATTAAACAAAATAAAATTTGAGTTACATAATAAATCAAATGAACAAATAATCAAATCAAATTAATCTCCCAAAATGATCAGCAAAATCAACAAGCGCAGTGGTTAAAAGAGAATGCGAACTTTTGTTACTAAAAATAGTATTAACTTAGTTCCCTTAGGGTTAAATCTGTATCGCGAGTGAGCAGTGGTCAGTAAAGTCCAAGTCTAAAAACAACGAAGATAAATTCAGCTTTAATTCCAGAAAATGATAAAATACGCGATTTTTCATCTTAAGAATAAATATAAGAAAAGCGTTATTTACAGTTTTAAGCTTTAGACAAATTGCTAAAATAAATCATCTGATTTTAAAACCAAAACTAAGAAACTAAATATAACGCGAGTTCTACCCAAAGAAAAATCAATGTGTAGTCCCTGACTAAGTCGGAACATTAGCTTTTATAGGGCATGCCGACACAATATGACGTCGTGCCGATCCAATATGACGTCACTCAGTAGGTGTGGGAAAACAGTAGATTTTCCGACAGTAATGTTGGAAGAAATATTCCGACAAGATTGTCGGAAGAAATCTCTGAGTCAAATCATAAAAGTTTTCGCGACAAAGTGCAAAAACGATGCGAGATGAAGGTAATAATTATGCTCATAGTCGATTCTCTGAATTATTAAGTTTGTAAAAACCTAAGAATAGGGAAAATGACTTTAATTATTTTGAATCTGCCGCTCGATAAGAGTACAAGAGTAAAAGGTTTGCGTCACGTGATGTCGTCATTCTGATCCCATCATGCAACGCGGACTGTAAACAAAACATGGCGGCCTCCATCGAGTGACAATTTTCAAACAAAATATCATGGACTTTACTGACCTACTTATGCGTAACAGAATGTAATTTAGGTAAGAGAATGAGTTTGTAATGAGCGTACAATCGATGTAGATCGGTGATATCAGATGACAATTAGTTTTTAAGCTGTATAATAAATACGAATAGTTCAAGAAGCGAAAAGTAAATAGGAAAACTCGAACACCGAGGGCTGGCTCATTACAATATTGTACACCCTTACGATTGTCGGGGGCATAACTCTTAAAGTATAATAGCTAACAATTTGAAACTTCATAGGTAGATAATTCTTATTGAAGAAAAGTGCAGTGTACGATAACTATATCTCTTGCTTGCATAATTTTCAAGGTATGCCCTTTGTTATCTTAAAGACTTAGATTTTGTAGTGGGCATATCTCTTTTATTAGGCTTCAGTTTACTATCCAAATTTCATGACGTGGGATGGCCATGTCCGACATGGCTCTTGTTAAATACTGTAAATTCTAGAATCGCTTCTTTGACCTCTTGGTTCGATCAATAATCATACGACATTAGAACAAATTACTATAATATGTCGGGTGTCGCAGGATTGAAATTACCCTGTTGAATATCTTTGATATTACACACGTTTTATTTAACTAGTAAAATGATTGTGCAGTTGAGCTGAATTCGTATAGGTAAACTGTTTTATTGAGTCTAAAGCATTGAGATTCACAGAACCATTTACAAGAAACAAATTCAACATAATTTTTTCCTGAACAAATGGTGATTCTTAAGAAAAATATATTAATGAATGACAGGAGAAAACATAAATTGCCGGACTGCAAAACGTTACGTCATTTGCAGGTCAAGGGAACAATTCACTTTTTCAATATAAATGCGGTTAGTTGCTAAACATTTTTATTTTATTAGAATAATGATAGAATAAAACAAGCATAGATCGAAAATTCTGCATTTGATAAAAAACATCATTATTTTCCCAAACAGTCAACCTTCTTCTTAATACACCGATGGAAATTTTGGATAACAACTTAAGACTAAAATACCTCTACAGTTATAAACGTGAATAATTATACTCTCTGTCCAATGATCGGATAACAAGAAAAATATAACATGTAATGACATGTTATACATAGGTGTTGGCTGAATTTGAATAATGTAGGATAGTGGTTAACGGGGGAACGTATTTAGAAGAATTATCATTATTAGGAAACATTACCATAAAAATTAAAAAAAGCTTTGAGAATAAACATTTGTACGAATTCAATTCAATTCAATCTTTATTAAATAGTTTCAGGCCTCCGGCCCATATTACAATACTAAGTGTACATAAATATTATATATAAGTAACATCCCAATTGACAGCAGTGTAAAAAATGGTACGAATCGAGTATGTATACGGACGTAAATGAAAAAAAATAAATCCAAAGCTATATCTTATATCTGTTGAATGGCAAAAAAGTTCAAAATGGAATTAATATTTATTTTTTTTTTTTTTAAAGGATGTGTCTCTCCTTCAAACTAATAACGCTCACATTTATTAAAATACTAGAAAATACTTGACAGCACAAATGCGCAGTTTTGTCCATTCTAGCATATTTTTTTTTTTTTGTTTTTAAATATAAATTTATTTTACGTCAATGGGCAGAGAGTGGCTGAATTACATATCACCTAATGTCACAAGAAAATGTTCAAGTTCTTTGAAAGAAATGGTGATATATTTCACAAGAGCGTAAATGAAGGTTGATTTTCGATATTTCAATACATTTCAATTAAAAAGTGGTGTGTTGGTAGGGCATTATACCAGGTGTTTGGAAAACACAGATGTTTTCTTATCTTAATTTATAAGGGACATAACAGGACGAAATGTATTTCGTCTTCGACGATGTACATGTTTTGTTTAAGGCAATATTTGCACAATCTATATTGTTTGTTTGTTTTATCGCGTCTTCCAGTTTCGATGGCTAATTTATGGTTCGATCACCTAAAATTTGCCAAGTTACGTTTATAAATGAAGGACATATTAATAGTTAAGTAAGTTTTTAGCTCTTATAGTGTTTTAAAAGATTTGTGGTAATACGTTTTTTGGCTTTCGCTAACGTTTGATCTCCATTTTCGAGATAAATATTAACTAATCACTGTTTAAATAGTTTTAAAAATGTGTTATCGTTTCCGATTTCGTCCGCTATCCATGCATATCCAAAACTATTTTTAATCGGAAGCGATTTGATTTTGGTCGCCCAGACTCTGTCGGAGTCTTCAATTATTCGTAGTATTTTATAACAATTTTTCGGATAGCGGTTGTTCTGCATCTTTATAATTTTGAGCCAGTATTTGATAGATTGAAAGATATAATTGATAGCCAGTGGGCTTCGTCCACATTCTCCTTAAACAAATGTATTATTTGAATTTTCATTTAAATTACAAATGATTTTACAAAATTGAATATGTGTTTTTTTCGATAGTGCTATTATCCCCAAATTGGAGCTCCGAAACGAGGAATAAGTTTAACTGCAGAAACGTGACAGGGACATGCTGGCGGATGAATGAAACAGCTATGGGTCTCAACACCTAATTTATGTACTGAGCAGCATTAATATTGCTGTGTACAAATACCAGGTCGGTTTGCAAATTCCCCATTATTCCACCCCACACCATGACGCTTCCCCGACCGATCCTATCTCTTTCAAAAATGCAGGCGTTAGCGAATCGCTCACCTCTTATCCGATACATTCGCACTCTGTCATCATGGTAGCTGAGGTTAAACCTAGACTCGTCGGAAAAAGAGAGACTGATTCCATTGACGCATTCGCCAACGGAGATGCCGCTTTGCCCAGTGCAGATGAGCAGCGCGATGGCGTTTCGTCAGTATGCCCATGGTCTACGGAGGTGACGAAGTCGTCTGAAAACGATGTCCCTGCTTACACCGTACTGCAGTAGAAGCCGTCTGGAACCGGTGTCTAGCGCGCGTCAAAAAAATGACGGTCTTATCTGGCTTCAGTAACCAGAGGCCTGCCACTTCGAGGCCAATCTGCAACTGTGCCTTTTTACCGGAACCTTGCATGTAGATTATTGATAATGTTTCTTTTGCAATTAAAGACACGAGCAAGATCGAAGATAGTGGTACCTCCACTGAGCGTCAGAAACGCTTCAATTCGCTGACTTTCAGATAGTCATGGCATAGCAAGTTTTGATTTTACTAACTTGGTTTTGTGTTTTTCCTACTCTTGACAGTTGCAAGAATGGATTAAGGGTTCATTAAGTTGATTTAATATTTGAAAAGGATTTCCACTGGAAAATCCTAGGTTTTGCTTTTGTTGTGCGTTACGTAACATAATACCCGATACTGACCGGATGTGTCCAGTTTTTGAAAATACGTGGCACGCGTGCCTTTCAAGGTACAAAAATGAAATGTCTGTGACCAATAAAAGTGTATTTATCTTAACTTAAATAATAGCTAGTTCCCTTTGCGTTTGAGTATATATTTAAAACATATGTCCGAAGTGTATGATAATATAGTGCTAATATGTCAAAGTCATTTGGTAAGGCCAAGGTCAAATTTTAGTTTCAATCACAGGCAAAGTTCTGTAGTTCTAAGGTTTTGATTGCCTACTGACGTTAGAATTATGAGTGTTTGGGCATTAAAAAGTATTTGAGAGAAGGATCCTTGTGATAATAATCTTTGTTTAGTGTAAAAGGTCAAGCACATGACAAGGTCAAATTTAGAGTAAGAGGTGTAAAGTCAGTTTCACGTGGCAATGGACAACGGCCTCCCGGCTCTATAAACAGGAAGTGGTTATTCGTTTATTTTAGGAATCTGTTTGCGCCTTGTTTAAAAAGACTGGGTTTAGGTTTCAAGAGATATTGCATATGGTAATTACTTAGAATAACGACGGTAAAATTTCATAAACTAGCTTCCTTAAAAACATTTGATATCAATGTGATTTTTTAATCACTGTTTTTTAACTTTCTTCTTTGCTCGGAAAGGTATGCTGAATTTTATTTTTAAATAAAGAAAAAAATCTTTTTTAAACATATCGGATAAAAATAAAAAAAAAATCAGGTGATTTTCTTAAAAAAAAAGTAGGTTTTTGTTGCATTTCCCCCTTTGAAAAGTTCGTGCATTTTTAACTTTTGGAAGCGCAGTATGCAAATATAATTGATCAAAGAAAAACTTCCTTGGCATTAATCTAAGGTCTATCAACATGTGTGTTTTCAAGCCAATAGCTGGTACTTAGTTTACATTAGACCTAAAACAACTATAAATGTTTCACTGAAAAACGGCCAGTACCACTCAGGGGCAGACACCTCTAGCATGAAAACGAGAGATAATGTCTATACAATGTTCATAAACAACATTTAAAAGCAAGAAAAAAAACATTGGGCGAAAAAAAAAAAGAACTAAACTAAAGGAACGCATACCTCCTTGCTGTCACTTTTTCATCCAAACTCTTTTTTTATCTTAAAAAAGACGTCAAACTTGGGAATTCATAAATATAAAAAACATAATATTGGATCATTTGGAGAACCAATTGGTGAATAATTCTTCTTGATCGTATTCTATAAAATCATGCGTAATTATCGTCCAGGCTGCATTACTTTATTCAAATATTGTCATTTGATCTTGGAATGTGACCTTCACCCTTGACCTACCAAAACAACAGTGTATCAAAAAGGAGTTATCATCATTATGGATAAAACCTGGCTTTAAATATTTTGCATTTGATGTAAATGGCGACAAATATTGGCAAAACATTAATATCAGGCATTTCAGTTTAACATCATAATGACCTTGAAATACGACCTTGACCTTAAATTGTCATTGAAATGTGTTTAAAAGGTCTTGTCCACAGTTGTTGATCAATTGTGCCAAAGCAATTGGAAATAAATAGGAACTAATGGAATAATGTTTAGACAAAACTATATAGGTGAAAACTCTGATTCTGTGAAAGATCGGTTGCTATGAATTACAATCGTTTCCTATAGAGCATCAATTTAAGTATTTTGTTATTGGTCAACTTCAATCCAAACTCTTGAGTACAAGATTATTTAAATTTTAAGTTTATTCGGCCTCTTTTCCTTTAAAGAAGGTTCCAGACACTGTACATGAAAAATCAATTTTCATGATAAAAAAGGATTTTCTCCTCAAATGTTTTCAAACTTGAACAAAATTACAACAAAATTTTATTTTTGATTTACATTTGAAAACTTCAGCACTGCCATATGTATACTGTCTTTTATCTGGTAGCTTAAGTGGAATAAAACATACTTAAAAGTTAGTACATAATTAAATTTTTCATACCTTACGAAAGTAGGTTAGATTTATGTTTCCTTAGCAACATATTTGAGACACATTTTTATTTTAGAAGGCTATTTTATAGAATTTTGACAATGCCCCACTGGTATTTTGTTGAAAAAGGAAGGTGTTTTTAAAAACTGATTTAGTTATTTTGTGCATAAAACTCATTTAAAATAAATACATGTTTGCCTAAATAAGTAGTTTCCATGTTAACACCAAAATCATTGGAAACAGCCTATAATCCATCGAAAGTGTAAATGAGTTGGTGAACATTATTCATTGAATACATTGAATCGTAAAATATTTGTTAAGTAACATTTACAAAACGAAAATGCAGGAAAAACCTTCTCGGAAAAAAAAGTTTTTATTCACCGAAATATATTTTTATTTGAAAATCAACAAAAAACACACACCTTCATTTAATATAGCTGAAATAATATGATAAAAATTAGTTTAACATTTGTAATTTAGAAAAGGTAAAATAAAATACGTGTATCCAGGCATTGAAACCATCAACCCTACAAATTCAGGCGCTTACCTATTTGTGTATTCTGTACACAAATATCCATAAGACAATAGTTTAATAATATTTGCTGTTATACAAAACATGTACCTCATTGCAATTTATGCAACTGATATTTAAGTTTCAGTTAGTTATAATCAAGGCACGTAGGAAGCAGTAAAGGGGGATGGGTGGAATAGATGAAGATTCGTTCATTCGGGGTTCTTCTTTCATTACAAGACAAAAAGTCGACTTCTTTATCTGTAATAATTACAGAGAAGGAAGGGGGCTTTTTCTTCTATATTTTTACAAAAAAAATGCATATACAAGAAAAAATATATCTATAATAATCCCAAACATCATGTTTATCAGTAATAAGATATGCATTTCAGGCAACAAAATTTAAGTGTCCATACCATACTAAATATCAAAGAGCCATTTGTTGAATCTTCAAGAAAAAATTATTCAAATGACAAAAGACAAGAAAGGTCATGCAATGGCAGAGAATAGTCAGGTTATGACATTATAAGAAAAGGAAAAAATGCTTGCAACAAGAGTCTTCTCACTTTCTACTGAAAAAAAATCCCGATTATCAAAAAGCACGATATGAAAGAACTAAACCCACCAAGTTCCATTCCAATGGGCCAGTCGGAATAAAAACTTGTATTTTTGGACAGGAAAATTTGCCCGTGAATTTATATAACAAACTTTTCAAGAAGGTTTTCAATTTTATAACCAAATGATCTTAACCTCAATGGAAGATAATGTTCATTTCATTGCAATATGGTTAAAAGTGAAATAACAGCAATATTAAAATATTAAAATGCATTATAAAATGAATGTCGATACAGTTAATAACATCGTGAAAATGACAAGGTGAATGATTTTGGAATGATTTCGGAATGATATTGGATGAGTGTGTGCAGCGAGTTTTGAGTGAAATTAAAGGGATGTAATCCAATATTGCTAATTTTGTTCATGGCGAACAAAATTAGCGATATTAATTATCTCCCTTTAATAAAAATACGTTTTTTTCTGATTATACGTCATCGTGGACCAATCAGACAATTTATAGTCCACACCCAGCTAATAAAATCGTAGAAGAGAAATATCGAATTTAGTTTATTTTTGAAAGTCTTGAATGGTTTCTAAATGTTTTCTTATGATTTCTGAGCGATTTTTGAGTGAGTGTTTGGAATGAATGAATGGAACGCTGAGTGAATGATTAAGAATGATTTTGATCGGAATGAATGTCAATTTTACGATGTTTTTAACTGTACGCCATTAGTATTCTGCGTTATTAATCACCTGGCAGGGCGTGGTCTTGCCGTGACGTAATTCGGCAAGTTTACTTTGCAATATATTGAGTTCTTTTATGAAAGTAAGTCGACTATTTTAGCCAACACGTACAAATAAATGTACCACAGAATCAAAATTTTAACGTGGATAGAGAAAGTAAACACATTTCATTGTTTGGTAACCAAAACGCCGTAACTTCATATTGAAGCTGAAGTTTCTATGCTTGAGTTAATAACTTACGTTTTAAGTTCTGAGGGTGTATATTGAGACTTTCTATAACTTTGAGTAATTATATATAAAGAGAATAGCCGATATACCCTTGCCTTTACTTCAACGCAACGACCCGTTACTAAGGCTCCGCCCTGCCTGGACAAATATCATGGATTATATAACTTATGCTTTGAGCACTTTGATTTTGTTGCTATCTTGCCAAGGATGTTAATTTAGCATGACAAGGGTTAATGAATTTGCCTTAATGGGAGAGTCCATATAGCCAACTCTTTAAAGATTTTTGTATTTTCATCCCCTATCGAGCAGATTGGTGGGACCAAGTTAACCGGAGATAGCATAAGGTTGATGTGTCTGTAACGACCGGTGCTACTAAACCGTAGTTCAGTTGCACTTTCATTCCATAAATAATTTGTCGTAACTAAAAGTTTACTACCACTTTTAGAAAAATGCTCCAGCACTTGAAGAGCATCGGCATTGCTTAAATGCTGAAGCAGATCTCGACAGAATATGACGTCATATGATTTCTTCAGTCCCGCAGAGACGATATCAAGGTTTTTAAACGTCACGTGTCGCATGTGTCTATAATTGATTTTATGTCGCTCTATCAAATCAGGAACGATGTCAATCCCTGTGTATTGAACGTCTGTCCTTGGACCAACGAATTCACGCATCCAGTAGAAATCGCCGCATGGTACATCGACAATGCTGATCACTGCCTTTCCTAATCTCATCTTAAGTCGATCCACGAGAGAACTAAGAAGGGATACCGTTTGCTGTAACAAAAAATAAAAATAATAAAAAATGGAGGTGTAGAGAGCACAGTAAAACTTGCATTAAGCCATTTGGGTCAAATTGTTTTGCTGTTTTAATTGGTTTGGCATACTCTATGAAACTCTGTGCATAGGATACGAAGAACCTGGCTATGAAATTTAGTAAGAACCCAACCTTCAAAATTCTCATTTCATTATCGAGATAAAAAAAATAAAAAAGAATAAGTTATCGGTATCATTTTTCATGTAAAGGCCTTCGATATTTCTACCCATGTAAATGATAAAAAATCCACATGCGTTTGAAAATAACTCCCAAAGGAATCAGCAAAGATTTTTGCAGTTATTCGCTATAGAAGCTTTAAACGATGTCACCAGCTCTTAAAGTCAACTAAGGAATGGGAGGCCTACACGTACATTGGTTGTTCGACCACATCTTAAAGATGATACGTTTTCAAAGCAGCAGCATACATACGACTCAAAATCTTATTCAAGCACAAAGGCACACTTGCATGCAAAGCGGGGTACAATTTTCAAACAGTTTAGACTGTTTTGTCATGCTGAACGCAAGGGAGATTTTGAATGTTCAAATTGATAACAGCTAGCATTCTCACGTTAGTTTCTTCCAGTGACGAACCCTGGCCAGATGCTCTAAATTCCGATGATGATTTACTAAGAGTTGGGGTTTTGTCTTCGTCGTCCATCCATGTTTGCTTCACGAAAACATCTCGAAAGGACTTGGCCCTTGCTACTGGATCTTCACCTTGCTTTCCCATTGATCTGAAGTCACAGGTTTGTTTAACTGGTTCCACTACCGAGTAGATAGCCTTGGTTAAGCAATTATAGATAATACCCTCCTAAAAAGAGATTTAAAGAAAGAGGATATCTAATGAGTGTCATGTGAATGGGAATTCACTAAATAAGTCACCCAAAATACGCATTCGGAACACCACTCAGCCAATCTCACGATCAACCTGAACTGGTACCTCGATGTCTGTGAGAGACAACGGGTAGTGTATAAATTTTACGGAAATCTGATTGGCTGTGTACTTTTCACGACAAGTAAGTTATTACAAACCGTAAGAATTTTCCCATCATGCGTGTCGATATCCGTTGAAATTTGGCGGCATTGTTTAAAATGGAAGTACTGAAATCCTGTTGCTTATATAAATATGCTCTTTACGAGATAATCATACGAAAAAAAAAAAACACAAAAAAACAATTCATAATTCGCTGTTGATCGCCGCTTTCGCCGTGATTTTCGATCAACTGCATGTCGCAAATTCGCTACCAAACGCTTTACGATTTTCTAGCTTCCGCTTAACGTTGATCAAGTGACGTCAATACCGGGTCACATGACCTTACGAAAATTTGTAAAATACCTGTCTCTAGTATGAACTGGTACCTCGATGTCTGTAAGAGACAACGGGTAGTGTATAAATTTTATGGCAATCTGATTGGCTGTGTACTTTTCACGACAATTAAGTTATTACAAACCGTAAGAATTTTCCCATCATGCATGTCGATATCCGTTGAAATTTGGCGGCATTGTTTAACATAGAAGAACTGAAATTCTGTTGCTTATATAAATATGATCTTTACGAGATAAACGTTCGAAAGAAAAACAAAAAATCAACTCATTTTTTGCTGTTTTTCGCCGCATTCATCGTGATTTTCGATCAAATGCATGTCGCAAATCCGCTACCAAACGCTTTACGATTTTCTAGCTTCCATTTAACGTTGATCAAATGACGTCACTACCGGGTCACATGACCTTACGAAAATTTGTAAAGTACCTGTCTCTAGTATCGATATATCTAGGGGCAGTAACCCAGTCAATCTCTAGTATCGATAGATCTAGGGGCAGTAACCAAGTCTAACGATCAACCTCGGATGTGAACTGGTACCCCGATGTCTGTGAGAGACAATGGGTAGCGTATAAATCCTATGGCAATCTGATTGGATGTGTGTTTTTTCACGACAAGTAAGTTATTACAAACCGTAAGAATTTTCCCATCATGCATGTCGATATCCGTTGAAATTTGGCGGCATTATTGAAAATATGGAAGGATTGAAATTCTGTTGCTTGTGTAAATATGTCTTTTACGAGATAAACATACGAAAGAAAAACAAACAATCAACTCATTATTTGTTGTTTTTCGCTGCATTCATCGTGCTTTTCGATCAACTGCATGTCGCAAATCCGCTACCAAACGCTTTACGATTTTCTAGCTTCCATTTAACGTTGATCAAATGACGTCACTACCGGGTCACATGACCTTACGAAAATTTGTAAAATACCTGTCTCTAGTATCGATAGATTTAGGGGCAGTAACCCAGTCAACCTCGGATGTACATAGACGGACTATCTTTAAAAATTCCGGGAAAACCTTGGAAAAATTCGATGACGTCACTTTAAGGTAACTGCGGACAGATAACATTGTCGAATTTTCGACTTTCTTTAAATCTCACAATAATTTCTGAGATTTATCTTTGAAGTGTGAGCATAAGCTTAAACGCAATAAAAAGGTTTTGAAGCACGTTCATTTGACGTCGTGACGTCATTAAGGGACCAACCCCTTTTCTACCTGCCAAAATCAGTATTTGCAAATATCTTTTTAATAAATCGGTCGATTTTTACGAAAAAAATTTCATTTAGAAAGTCCAAGAACGCCAGACATAGTCATTTAATTTCTGTGCACATTCAAACAGAAAAACAGTTGTAAAACGCTATCTATTTCGCGATTTTTAAGATTTGACGTTACATTTTTCATTTTATTTTTTGTAAAGATATAGAAATTTCTCAAAATTTTGTCCGGTGACCTATGCTGATTTTTTGTTATTTTGTAGCCAAACAAATACGCTTCATATTTATCAAATAAAAATGATATGTCTTCGGGATAAATTTTTCATAAAATTCGATTTTGTAAAGTTGTTGCAACATTTTTCGTCGAATTCGACGTCGCAACAAAACCATCGTTACTATGCTTATTTGACGCCAATCTTCATGCAATAACGTATACTAAAATATTTGAAATTAAGGTTTATTGTAAAAAATAGGCTTCAGAAGTATTAAATCTGATTTGATTTTAAGAAAAACAAAAAATCAATTAATTTTCCAACCGTTTAAAAAGACAGCGTTTGTGAATATTCAACGCGACGTTGAAATATCCTTTGATTTGCGATATCTTTGCGGAATCGAATTTTACAAAAAATCGAACTCGAAGACACATTGATTTTATTTTAAAAATCTTCAGTAGAATGTTTTGGCAGCAGTATATCTAATTTTTAGCATAGGTCACCGGACAAACTTTCGAGAAAAAAGTCAATATTTCAGTAACTGTACTCGAAAACAGCAACGCAGAAGGCCTTTACATTTAATACGTAACACCTTATTGTATTTCTTACAATTATATCTTCTTATTAATCAAAACAAAACATCAGGGGTCTTTTTACGAGTCAAATGGCGTTTTCGGAATAAAAATCGGTTCGTTATTTCCGAAAAAATCGACAATTACTGAATTTGGTCCCTTAAAAAGGGGTCGGCCCCTTGATGACGTCATGACGTAATTTCTACCTTATGAAATTCCTTTTCATGACCGACATATGAAAGTGGGTATTTCAAAGTTAAATTTTATCGCATTAGGCAAGATTTGCAGACAATTTAAAATTTGGACCTAAAATGACCCTCTATGTGTCCGCAGTTACCTTAAATGGCGTTAGCCCTCGAAACTGTGAGTGAAAATATTCGACGTCGCCAACGCTACTCGTTTAAGTCACTGACATGAAACCATTGTATCCTAATATAAATATCTTTACATTCTTAAATAACGACTTAAAACATCTTAATTGAGAATGATTCGTCATTTCAAAAATTAAGACTTTTCAGCCGTTATTTACTGTAAAATTATAAATCTACAGTTCTAATTTTTCTTACACCGCCTAACAAAATGCACGATTTTGTTAAATATCCATCCGCCTTACATACATCCGAGGTCTGTTGCAGTTTACGGAAATGGTCGAGTGATGTTCCGAATGCCAAAATACGAAGGTCGGGTCTCTATGATAAGCGTAAAGGTTTTTTTCGTAGCTAGAAAATATTTCTTTTAAAGTTCCGGCATACATAATGATATAGACTGCGTCTTCTGACAAAATATTGGCATATCAAATTTATTAGTTCTAGCTATGCCCCGTATTAAATGTGGGTAGGGTGATTTCATTTAAAAACTTCTAATATCATCCTATTAAATTTCTTTTTAGAAAGAGGCGCCAAACGATACATCAATGACTTTTTCCTTAATTCATATCCGGAATTTATTTTGATATATTATATTTTTCCATTGTGTTTATCTCTTCCGTTTTGTCTTGCTTTGACTTTCTTTGCTTTATTTCCAGGCTACCAACTTCGCGGTGCACCAGTCTCTGAGATGTAACCTAAATACTGGTTCATGTGAATTTAAATCCCTTATTCTACAGAAACCTTTTTTCCGAAATAATCGTAGTGCCTCGGCATTGCATATTCCCCCGATCTTCTACGAATTTGAACCGTTTTTCTCCGACCATCCTCGGAAAAGGCGTTTCTTAAAACACCATCGGTGTGTTTCCGACTAATAAAAAAATATCTACGATGCGATCCGATTCTCTAAGATCTGTTTCGATTTTTTGCCGAAGTACGGAGTTACGGAGCCGAATTAATACGATATGATACGACGAAGACCGACTCTCCCGATTTCTTCCTACAAAGTACTATGATAAATAGATTTAAGTGCGACATTCGCAGATTGATTAGATCGAACACAAATTCCATGTTTTCAGCATTACAATTAGTTACATCGTGAAATTGACATTCGCCTCAATCAAAAACATTCTAAGTCGCTCACTCAGCGCTCTATTCATTCATTTCCAACACTCATTCAAACCATTCAAAAACGCACAAACCCATTGAATAATATAGAATCAACAACATCATTCAAAATGAATATGGATAAGGAAAATCGAAATTTCACTGACATAATTCAAATTGTAAGCGTCTAACAGGTTCTTGAAGAATTTTGTTCATCCTGGATAAATTTACGATATTGAATTACCTCATATTAAGTTCACTCAAAACTCGCCCCACACACTCATTCAATTTCATTGTTCAATCATTCCAAAATCATTCACCTAGTCAATTTCACGATGTTGTTAACTGTATATCCCTATTGCAAACGCTTAGTATACGATTCTTATCCTTACCATATTAAAGAAATATAACAACCCAGCTGTCTTATTGACCCTTGATCGATAAATTGCCAAGACAACAACGACACATGGCCCCATCTAAATTGCAGTCTTGTATTATCTCATTTTAAGGTAAGGAGAAGGTTGTCACTGTACCTTATGGTTGATCTGAGGTACTCGATAAATAGAGGCATATTTGTTGAAGCGGGGGGGGGGGGGGGGGGGGGGGGCTTTCTAACGTAGGCGTCTTTTTTTTGTCCCGGTGTATCTATGCATGTAATTGACAGCATCGTAAATAAGGATCAAAATGACATATAGGTAGAATTCGTTACTTTGACTTGTCGACTGTATACAAATGTATTGAAATCACAAGTCACAATACCGTATTCGAGTTATAATCTCTTGCATGCTAATAATGGTATGTGGTATGCTTTTCGTGACATGCTTCGGCTTTGTGTGGCGGTCATCGTGTACCCAAAAATGTAAGATCCATCAATAATGAAAGCGATTCTCACGAGACTACTTTTTGTGGAAGATTACAAAATTGCTGCGTCCTGAACATTGTTGTCATTGAGAAATAAAACCTGATTTCACATTTTGGTATTGACGTCAGGTCACTATTCGCTCGAATATTTAGTCGTATCTAAAATACTATGTGTCCGTAGAAATCTTCCGAAAATGATTTAAGTATGTCAATTGATCCCTATTTGTGTCTTATTTACTTCTGGCAAGATATTTTAATATATAGAATTTACGAACACTTTCAGAAAATTTGGTTTATGTTACTGGTTTTTTACGTTTCCCCGCCTAAGCACAGATATGTTACTATGATAACCAAGTAAAGCCGCTTCGTCTGGTTTTGCAAAAATAATTACATTTTTGCTCTTCATAGATACTGACCTGAACACAGAATAAAATAAACGCTAAACAAGCTATAGTTCCGCAAGTTAGAGTGAATGATCAAATGTCATTTTTGTCTATACAGGTATAAACAAAATTGACCTTTTATCACTCACTAAAATTTGTGGATCTATAGAAATGCCAAAGTTAAAGGCACATTGTACGAATTTCTGAATCATCCCTCGAAAATGAGTATTATATGTTAATAATAATAAAAATAATAATATACTGAGCGACTTTAAAAACGCAACAAAGTAAATTTGAAATTTGAGTACAGAAAAGTAGATTTGGTTTAACTAAATTTACCTGAAATCATAAAAAACAAGATCCTCTGTTGAATCGACTTAATCTTGATTTGATTTGACGCTTTGGTTGGTTTCGGCATAGCAATCTACTGTTAACTCTTTCTTTGTCATTGCACTTTTCATGGTTGATTAATTTAACAAATCAAAAGTGTGGAAGTAATCAACGATAGACATTTCAAAAACCGTTAAAAGAAGCTAAAGTAACTCACTCGCTTTGCAGAGAATGTACTCTTAATTGAGTAAGTCAAAAGGGAAAGTGTTCCTTAGAATCGGAACGTCGCTAACCACGATCAGACTAAAAATTATTGATTAATTCGTTCAATATTTAATTAAACATCTGCATGGTAGGACCTTGCCAAAAAGGCGTTTCAGAAGACTTAACGTGTAAAAATGACGTTAGTGTCATGCCGTATTTACGCTTAAAATGGCATCTCAATTCTAAACGAGTTGTCTGGTAAGGGGTTAAAAGCGTGAACAGACTATGTTTGCCAAAACCGCATTCACATGAACAACGTTTGTGGTTCTACGAACGGAATGGAAAAGCATATAAGTGACGTCATTTCTGGTCAAAAAGACGACGTTTTGGTGTCGTCTTTGCACCAAACGTGCTTAAACGCAGTATTCATGATTTGTTTGACCTCTTGATTCATTCAAATAAACTCTGAAATTTGTTTGGCTTTTGTTTCATTTGAAAAGAAAATATCGTTCAAGCAGTAAGGCTATGGAGAAATTTCAACTTTCGAGGGTATGCTTAAAAGTGTCCCCGTATTGGGAATACAAGAGAATGTTTCAGAATAACATTGATGTTGGACTAAAGGTAACTTGTTAAAGTAATAAATTAAGTATATTTCAGTGCCAGTCTTTTCACTAATATTTGCATTTAAGTGACGTTTTTAAGAATTGCGTTTTTAAAGTCGCTCAGTATAATAAAATATCGTGGAAATTGTGTGTACCTGAGCATGATAGCGTTTTCCTGGAGGAACAAACAACTGTGGCAGTTTAAGATCATCGTCATTATCTTCTTCAATATACTCCGTACATCCTGAAATATAGAGTATGATAGGTTAGTGTTTTCTATATCAAGGGAGATACTCCAATTACGCAATTTACGTAATTACGTAAGTGCGTAAAAGAAATAATCATCTTTTTCAAGCTGTAGTTACGATGTTTTGACTATTCATCATTGCTCAAGTAATAAAAAGGGAGCGGACGGGGACATTCATCTATTGTCACAGTCCACATATCGCCATTATCCTTTATATTCTTTGGATGTGGCCTTCTGAGTGCGTATAAATTTCAAAGTCCTGGTTACGCCTATGATATATCAATGTATCCCGGTTAAATTCAAAAAGATAATCATGGATAAATTCTAATTCTCTTTCTCCCTTCATTTTCTTTCTTCTATCTCCTATTTACATATACTTTGTATTTTGTAACTCCTGCATCAAACATTTGTATTTCATGTATATTTATCACCTATTTCCCGAAAAGGAACGGAGTGAATTAGGTGTATAGTATTGTTTTATATTGTATTGTATTGTATTATTTTTTATAAAGGAGAAGTGAAGTACACTGGAAAAACAGATCACCCCGGTCGAGGTTTGGAGGAACTTATCATGACGAAGATGATAATTTCTCTTAGTCGAGACAATATACAGTCAGGTTAGTCACGTCGTGAAATAGATATTCCTCTCGATCAAAACCAAAATCATGTCGCTCACTCGGCGCTCCATTCATTCATTCATTCATTCATTCATTCATTCATTCATTCATTCATTCATTCATTCATTTTTTCATTCATTCATTCATTCATTCATTCATTCATTCATTCATTCATTCATTCATTCATTCATTCATTCATTCAATACTCACTGCAATTGAACAAATGAAATCATAAAAAAATAATTCGAAATCGTTCAAAACGATCAATATTGCACTTAAATTTATCAATTTTTGCCACGATTTGTTTAATTGGTGTCGATTTTATAGCGTTTGATTGGTGCGTGAAGAGCCATCATTTGGAAAGTAAGTAGTTATTTAAAGGACGGAAATAAAATATTATTAATTTCGTCCAATTTGGACGAAATTAGCGATATTGTATTATCTCCCCTCCCCCAAATTTAATTCTAAATTCTCTCAACCGTTTAATATCATTCCAAAATAATTCATAAATCGTTCAAGTTGTCAACTACAAGATTTTGTAACCGCTCCTATTGTATTGTTTAGAATAAAATAATGAGTTAAAACTTTCACAGCAAACTCGAAAACATGTAACAAAATGAAAAATATACCTTTAGAGAGGATACTATTAACCCCGTCGACATTTAAAAAAAAATAGAGGGAAAAAAAGATAATGAATGCCAATACTAAAACAATCTTTTTATAAGTTTATCAACTACATCTAGTCATCCGACAATAATGATAAACGACTTTTCTTTACAAATAGATCTACCAAATATACTGACATCAATAAAAACGCCTCATTCAAACAGAAAGGGGAATTATTTACAAAATACATATTCATTACATTTTAAAAATTCGTACTTCAAAATAAAGACCAATTCATTGCAGTTCGGGTCCGCTCACGCAAGAACTATTTTTGAATGTACAGTTAACAACATCGTGAAATTGACAAGGTGAATGACTTAAGAATGATTAAGGAATGAAATTGATTGAGTATGTGGAGCGAGTTTTGAGTGAAATTAAAGGGAGGTAATCCAATATTGCTAATTTTGTTCAAGATGAACAAAATTAGCGCTGTTGATTACCTCCCTTTAATAAAAAAATACGTTTATTTTCTTGTCATACGCAATCCGACACTTTATAGTCAACACCAGCTAATAAAATCGTGGAATAGATAGATCGATTTGAATTTTTTGTTTAAAGTCTTGAATTGTTTTAAATGATTTTAGTGAGTGTTTGAAATGAATGAATGGAGCGCCTGGTGAATGATTAAGAATGATTTTGATCGGAATGGGTGTCAATTTCACGATGTTTTTAACTGTAGATTATTTATACAGCTTCAAATATTGGCATCCTTGTTTTGAGATAATAACAGAGTTGATCATGTTGACTAGAGATCAAACCATTTGTACATCGAGCCATGTCTATAAGCCGTGATAGTTAAGAACATCGTGAAATAAATAAGGTGAATGATTTTGGAATTATTTCGGAATTATATTGAATGAGTGTGTGGAGCGAGTTTTGAGTGAAATTAAAGGGAAGTAATCCAATATTGCTAATTTAGTTCAAGATGAACAAAATTAGCGATATCAACTACCTCCCTTTAGATGTACGTTCTTTTCTCTTTGTACGACTTCCTTGACTAATCAGACACTTGAAAGTCTACACCAGCCAATAAAATCGTAGAATAAAGAGATCGATTTGAATTTATTCTTGAAAGGCTTGAACGATTTTTAAACTTTTTCTAATGATTTCGGGGCGTTTTTGATCGATTTGAGTGAGTGTTTGGAATGAATGAATAAGCGCTGAGTGAATGATTAAGAATGATTTTGATTGGAATGTGTCGCAAATACTAATTACAATGACGTTGTCCAATGCGATTCTTTGGGCGATCAGACATCTTAAGCGGCCTACTTTGAGCAAGTCTTCAAGATTATCTGCTGCTAACGTTTACAAGACGCGCAATTGTCGGGCCTTACTCAGTTTAAAGCTTAAAAGTTCCTACCCATTTCAAGGAGTCAATATCATTATGTCAAAAATCGTTTCATCGTCTTTGTTACAAAACGCGTGAATCATTGGCATATCAAATACAAAAGATACAGGTGCAATTTTGTATCGATGCAACAATGTTAAGAAGGCGCGGGTGATGCTCAAAACATAGAGACGGCTACTTATGTTTATGCATAAAAAATCATGAAAACGAAATCGTTAAATTCTTACACGTGTAAAGGGAGTTTTATAAAGGCTAGCCTACGATATAGGTAAAACAGTTTGCGCTCATAACTTTTTTTTATATACATGTATATAATTCTAAATTGCAGCAAATGCTACGAAAGAAAATTGACAAATGTGCTTTAGGTTGATGTTCTCAAGTAATTTACACCGATTTACACCTATACTAAACACAAACAGATTTGGTTTTGTTTGAATACGGGGAATACCCCTTTAAACGTTTTTCGAGTCAATTTTCTCCTTACTCAATTAAAGCAGAATCATAGAGTTGGCTACGTGTAGCAATTTATTCGTTCGACTTTGAAAAGTCGGAAAATGTTCCATTAACTTTTATTCTCACATGTACAGTTAAAAACATCGTGAAATTGACACGCAATCAAAATTATTCTTAATCATTCAATCAGCGCTTTATTCATTAATTCCAAACACCCACTCAAATTGATCAAAAAACGCTCAGAAATCATAAGAAAACATTTAGAAACCATTCAAGACTTTCAACAGTAAATTCAATTCGATCTTTCTCTTCTACGATTTCATAAGCTGGTGTGGACTATAAAGTGTCTGATTGGTCCACGATGACGTATAATCAGAAAAATCGTATATTTTGTTAAAGGGAGGTAATTAGTATTGCTAATTTTGTTCATCCTGAACAAAATTTGCAATACTGTATTACCTCCCTATAAATTCACTCAAAACTCGCTCCACACACTCATTCAATTTCATTCCTAAATCATTCCAAAATCATTCACCTTGTCATTTTCACGATGTTGTTCACTGTAAGGACCAATCCTATCATGACGCATCTTAAGTTAGTCGACCAGTAAGGGTCCACTACCTTAAAGAATATGAAATTGTTTTAGTCAAAAAACCATAACCATGCTGAAATACAATTTTGGTTCGAGCGAATTGCCAATTTTGCGACATTTCAACAAGTCAGGTCAAAGTTTTTTTCCCGCGATGAAAGTGTAGAAAATATGTAGTGTATGCTATAATCAGATTGCAAAATGTGCAGGTTAACCAGTATTCAAGATAAAAACGTTTGTGAAACGTTTGCGAAATGTTACCAGGCTTTGTGCGTGTACTCACATGTAGAGCGGGGTTCTAACGTTCTCAAACGTTTTCGCATCCTGAACGTAAGATTGATCTTGGTCAGTATTGTGTGCCAAACATTCGAGGACAGCCAGAGGTACAGACAAGAGGGGGTAATACTAGTCTGAAACCCTTATCTCTCAATGAAACCCTTTATTGTGGGTATTCATTTGAATTTTCTCAGTGAGACATTTCCAATTAGTACCCACAAAATAGGGTTTGAGCAAGAACTATCAAAATATTCAAATTTGAAATCAGAAATACAGTTAAAAAGATTGTGAAATTGACTAGGTAAATGATTTTGGAATGGTTTTGGAATGAAATTTTATGAGTGTATAGAGCGAGTTTTGAGAGAATTAAAGGGGGTAACCAATATTGCTGAACGAAATTGGCGCTATTAATTACCTCCCTTTACTAAAATGTACGTTTTTTTCTGATTATACGTCATCGTGGACTTATCAGCATTTTATAGTCCACACCAGCTAATAAAATCGTGGAATAGTGTTATAACCCGTTTTGGAATACTAACCGTCTCGAGACGGCTCGCTCTCCGTTTTGAAAGATCGATTTGATTCTATTGTTGAAAGTCTTGAATGGTTTCTAAATGTTTTCTCGTGATTTCTGAGCGTTTTTGATCGATTTGAGTGAGTGTTTGGAATGAATGGAGAGCTGAATGAATGATTAAGAATGATTTTGATCGGAATGAGTGTCAATTTTACGATGTTTTTAACTGTATCCCCTCTATCAGTAGCCCTAACAGCTGGGATATACTGCGAAGAGCATGAAAAGGGCAAAATATATTAATGTTTTTTCAGCTATTCAATATATGAATAAATTAATGGCTTTTCTGACAGCAGTTGATTTTTTCAGGCTATTATAGCATTCACAACGCATTTAGATCATTATTCTGACATGATTGATTCAAATTGATGATTCCGTTTAATAATGAACTCACACCTCATCTTTGAATCATGTTATATTTCCTTCAATAGCGAGTCCAAGCCTGAATAATTTCTGCATGATTAATATCAACATGAAATGTAGAGATTCTTCAAGTCAAAACTAGTGGTTCACCTTGCAGAAATCAAGAAACGTTTATTGTCATGTAATTATGTTTACCACTGTCTACAAACCGAAATAAGACATTCACCAAAGTATAAAAAATGTTTTATCAAAAAAGAATATTTTTGTAATTTAAAGAACATAATATGAGAACTTTTTGAATTCATCTGAAATTTGATACACATGTTACTCACACATCTATGTGAATATAAACTTTTAATCCGAATTCTGAGTTTTAGGGACTATTCTATATGTTCCAATGGAATGTGGTGATAAACCAAACGTAAATGTGTATAGTTAGTTACATCGTGAAATTGACATTCATCTCTATCAAACCACTCTAAATCGTTCACATATCACTCCATTCAATCATTCGAAAAACTCACTAAAACCTTTCGAAAAAATAATATCAACAACTACATTTCAAATTATTGTAGATATAATAAATGGTGATTCCATTGACATAATTGAAATTGTAAGCGTCTGTTTGATTATTGAAGAAATAGGAAGCTATTTATAGAACTTGTTTGCATATTTTGATAAAATGAGGTAACAAATATCGCAATATTTGTTCATCCTGAACACAATAAGCCAAATTTGATTACCTCCCTTTAAATTCACCCAAAACTCCCTCCACGTACTCATTCAATTTCATTCCAGAATCATTCTAAAATTATTCATATTGTCAATTTAATGCTGGTGTAAACTGTAACATGATGGTTTATATTATTATAGACTTTTTCAGTTCAAGAAAGTTATATTTTTCATTGAGTGAGCAACAAAAGTTTGTTATTTTACTGAGTGAAAGATTTGTCTATCCTTACGAAAAACGAGCAATTATTCTATTTTTTATATACAAAAATAAGACAAAATTAGAAAAAAAAGAGTGTTTTTGCACGTGATTTCTTGAAAAAAAAGTTCCGGCGTCGTTGTACCCTAAAATAGCTCGGTTAGAAAATATGGTGTTTTCCTTTTGCCACATTGTTTTAATGTTTAAATAGAGGATATTGAATGAGTGGTCATTGAATACCGAATTTATTAAACGAGTCATCTATAAACAGATAAAAACGAGGCTGCGCCGAGTTTTTATCTGTTTAAGATGACGAGTTTAATAAATTCGGTATTTTATGAGCACAAATTTTATATTCTATTTATAATATGACCTGAAATTTTGCGAAAATCATCAAAATTCTTGAAATTCAACGTGTCAATTTTCCGCGGAACTTAGAACGCCGTTAAAAAATGACGTCACAATATATAGATTATGACGTCATTTTCGAGGTCACAAAATAGCGTTGGCATTCGCTATAAGCTCATTTGCATAGTTATTCCACTAGTGTAATAAGACCCGTGTAATTTCAAAAATATTCAACGAGGTTATTTCACTGCCGCCACGTAGATCATATTATAAATAACAGTAAAGTGCTTGAGATGAGGTTCAGCAAATGAATCTAAATGGGAACTTTTTTCTGAAAGCCTGACTTTTGATGGTGGTTCCCAAGTAAGGAAACCTATTTGTACCATGAGAATTTCGAGGGTGGTTGTGCGCAACGAAAAATTGTGAGAAAATGAACCGCTCGTGAATGCATTTTCTGGACATTCAGGATTTCAAGAACAAAAATATTATTTAAGACTTGCACTCTTATATAGCTCCAATGACTTTTTTGAGGAGCTACGTACTGTCAAAAGGTGCCAATTTACCATAAAATTTAAAACGGCCAAATCAGACAGGAGTGTAACCAATTAATTGAAAAATAATTTGATTAAAGAAAATAAAGCAATAAGACTAATGATGAAGATAGAGGGGGGGGGGGGGATTCAGTCAAAACATCGAGTAATTGACGTGTTGAATAACTTTGGAATGATTTTGAAATGATATTGAATGAGTGTCTTTAGCAAGTTTTTCATTATATTTTCATTTAGATTTATATTTTAAGACAAAATCGCTAATCTCACCCAAATCGGATGAAATTAGCGATATTTTATTACCCCCCTTTAAAAAGTCTACTTACTTTCATTTTTGTGTGTATTCGCTTACCAAGATGACACTTAAAAATCAACATCAGCCAAAAATTCGTCGAATAGATTTGAAACATTTCAATGAAATTTGATCTTTTGGAACGACTACGATTTGCTTTTTACAACGATTTCGGAACGTTTTTGGGTGCTTAGAGTTTGGGTGAATGAATTGGGCGCTGAGTGAGCGATTCGGAATGGTTTTGATCGAAGTGATTGTTAATTTCATTATGTTACTAACTGCAATAATTAAACAAAACCTGGCATCAAATAAGAATTATCTTTGATATCTTCAAGAATATCAGAATAATAAACCGCAAAAATAGCATGTTGAATTTTATTAATGAAATAGTCTTAATATTTTTCTAGTGTTCAGTTTTCGTTTTCATTTTTAACAGCGTTATGTGAACTCTTTCCGTCATATTTTATGAACTATTTCATTTAAAAAAATGAAATTATATAAAATAAAAAACGTTCTGTTTCATATAAGACATGAGATACCGAAAATGTTGCTGAACTATGACTGGTCCATTGCCTTGATATTAGCTTTAAATACGACAAGGTAAGAGTTTCTTGAATTTGAACGCTATTTGATCACGCATGAAAAATATTTATGGAAAAAACGACCTAGCACGATCTTGTCTGCCGTCTAATACGATAACATCGCGCTAAGGTATGATAAAAATAATCAAAATATGAATACGCGAAGATGATCCATTCATGAGAGTGTGCTTGTGATTTTCATTCCATAACTACATGTACATGAAAATCGATTTCTGAATGCTATTTTTGAACGTTTTGTTGCGAATCAAGACACACACACAGAGAGAGAGAGAGAGAGAGAGAGAGAGAGAGAGAGAGAGAGAGAGAGAGAGAGAGAGAGAGGAGAGAGAGAGAGAGAGAGAGAGAGAGAGAGAGAGAGAGAGAGAGGGAGAGAGAGAGAGAGAGAGATGAGAGAGAGAGAGAGAGAGAGAGAGAGAGAAGAGAGAGGGAGAGAGAGAGAGAGAGAGAGAGAGAGAGAGAGAGAGAGAGAGAGAGAGAGAGAGAGAGAGAGAGAGAGAGAGAGAGAGAGAGAGAGAGAGAGAGAGGGAGACTCTTATTCATTCATTTTTTAACATGTCTAGAAGGCCATGCTGTAAATAAGATATAATGTTATGGCCCTGTCACACCTCAACGTTTAAGCCAGCGTGTGCCTAACGCGTTGGTGAAAACGACTAAGTCTGTAAACGTCGGCATACGCTGACCTACATTTTCTTTTTTTCAATTCACGACGCCCTTGTAGCGTGTTCATAGCGAGTTTGAACGTGTGGGTAACGCGTGAGTAACGTGTCCAGAACGTGTTGATATCGTATGTCAGCGTAAACCAACGTTTTTGAGCGTGTGTCCAACGTTCTGACGTAACGGCAAAAGTTGACGGTCACTATTATGGCCCTGTCACACCTCAACGTTTTAGCCAGCGTGTGCCTAACGCGTTTGAGAAAACGACTTAGTCCGCAAAACGTCGGCATACGCTGACCTACAATTTCTTTTTGTCAATTCACGACGCGCTTGCAGCGTGTTCATAGCGAGTTTGAACGTGTGAGTAACGCGTGAGAAACGTGTCCAGAACGTGTTGATAGCGTATGTCAGCGTATACCAACGTTCTTGAGCGTGCGTCCAACGTTCTCGTAACGTCCTCAGAACGTGCTTAGCGTGCTTGTAACGCGCTTCTAGCGTGTTATAACGTGTTCGCAGCGTGTTTTTGATGTGAATATAAATTCTGCAAGAAATTACCACTTTAAATTCATTATTTTAATATATAAACAGGCCACCGGCCACTACACATATTCAAATTCAAAGAATGTTGGTTCATGTAAAAGAAAATAGGAAAAGACGAAAAGAAAAATACACTGGCAACTGTTACATATGAACACATGCATATAACAAACTTGTAAGATTACAGGCTGATTAAAGCTTCTAGTACTTTTCACTCGAAAAATATTGCGAAAGGTAAGGAACTACTTGTCATAATGCACTCCTTTCTTCCTCCATATGCTCTACCATGTAGGATGACTTTCCACAACCTCTCTTAATCTTGAATAGCTAGTCCTATATTAAGGGGGAAAAGATGTACCAAATATCAAACTTGTAGTACGTATAATAGAATCAAATATTCTGAACAAAACAGAATAGAGTAAAACACGTCTTGTATTATGTCCACTAGGTACAACGATGTACTTGTCTTTTTGGTATAGTGATAATGATCAAATGAGACGAATAAATGTTTGTATTTTCGCGAACGCATTGTTATTCTAACCAAAGAGCAGACGCACTTGTAAAGCTATAAACGCAATGTTTAATACACATTTAGGCTACATTCTCCAACTCGACAATCTAAGGAATTAAGAAAATCCGTAAAGGAATTATATGGAAGAAAAGACAAACAGCTTATAACATAACATAAGTTTGATTTATATGACTTGAACGAAATCGTTCATCGTCAAATATAGAGAATGCATTTAAAATCGAGTTTTCAAGTCATTCTTAAACTGGTCAGGAGGAAACATGCAGATATGAACATGTCAAAGGGGTCATACACACGTACATGCACAAATTCATTTATTTACGAGAAGCTGATGGTAGAAATTCAAGACAAACATGCAGCGGAACTTTTATATTTTCATTGAAAACTGAAACTCTGTCATACGCCAGAAACACGCTGTGAACTCGCTGGCAACGCGCTAGACACACGTTCAGTACGCTGAAGACACGCTATGCACACGTTCCCAGTACGCTGGAGACACGCACGACGCACGTTAAACTTTTGGCGAACGTGTTTCTAGCGTGTCCGTAGCGTAAGTGAACGAGCTCCTAGCGTGTCTCTAGCGTGCTGAGCGTGTTCGGAACGTGTGCGGAACGTGTGCGGAGCGTGTTCCAACACGTTCGGCACACGCTGAGAAATTTTAAGCATGCACAAAATTTTATGAGATACTCAGCGTATCGCAACGTGTGCCAACGTGTTACAGCGTGCCGATAGCGTGTGCGGAACGTGTCCATAGCGTACCCGACGTGTTCGCAGCGTGTTATGAAAAATCCAACACGTTCCGCACACGCTGGCTAAAACGTTATGGCCCTGTCACACCTCAACGTTTTAGCCAGCGTGTGCCTAACGCGTTTGAGAAAACGACTAAGTCCGCAAAACGTCGGCATACGCTGACCTACATTTTCTTTTTGCCAACTCACGACGCGCTTGTAGCGTGTTCATAGCGAGTTTGAACGTGTGAGTAACGCGTGAAGAACGTGTTCAGAACGTGTTGATAGCGTATGTCAGCGTATACCAACGTTCTTGAGCGTGTGTCCAACGTTCTCGTAGCGTCCTCAGAACGTGCGTAGCGTGTTTGAAACGCGCTTCTAGCGTGTTATAACGTGTTCGCAGCGTGTTTTGGATGTAGATATAAATTCTGCAAGAAATTACCACTTTAAATTCATTCTTTTAATATATAAACAGGCCACCGGCCACTACACATATTCAAATTCAAAGTATGTTGGTTCATGTAAAAGAAAAATAGGAAAAGACGAAAAGAAAAATACACTGGCACATGTTACATATGAAAACATGCATATAACAAACTGATAAGATTACAGGCTGATTAAAGCCTCTAGTACTTTTCACTCGAAAAATATTGCGAAAGGGTAAGGAACTACTAGTCATAATTCACTATTTTCTTCCTCCATATGCTCTACCATGTAGGATGACTTTCTACAACTTCTCTTAATCTTGAATAGCTAGTCCTGTATTAAAGGGGGAAAAGTGTACCAAATATCAAACTTGTAGTACATATAATAGAATCAAATATTCTGAACAGAGCAGAATATAGTAAAACACGTCCTGTATTATGTCCACTAGGTACAACGATTTACTTGTCTTTTTGGAATATTGATAATGATCAAATGAGACGAATGAATGTCTGTATTTTCGCGAACGTATTGTTATTCTAACCAAAGAGCAGACGCACTTGTAAAGCTATAAACGCAATGTTTAATACACATTTAGGCTACATTCTCCACCTCGACAATCTAAGGAATTAAGAAAATCCGTAAAGGATTTATATGGAAGAAAAGACAAGCAGCTTATAACATAACTTAACATAACATAAGTTTTATTTATATGACTTGAACGAAATCGTTCATCGTCAAATATAGAGAATGCTTCTAAAAATCGAGTTTTCAAGTCATTCTTAGACTGGTCATGAGGAAACATGCAGATACGAACATGTCAAAGGGGTCATACACATGTACATCACAAATTTATTTATTCACGAGAAGCTAATGGTAGAAATTCAAGACAAACATGCAGCGGAACTTGTATATTTTCATTGAAAACTGAGACGCTGTCATACGCCAGAAACACGCTGTGAACTCGCTGGCAACGCGCTAGACACACGTTCAGTACGCTGAAGACACGCTATGCACACGTTCCCAGTATGCTGGAGACACGCTCGAAGCACGTTAAACTTTTGGCGAACGTGTTTCTAGCGTGTCCGTAGCGTAAGTGAACGAGCTCCTAGCGTGTCTCTAGCGTGCTGAGCGTGTTCGTAACGTATGCGGAACGTGTGCGGAGCGTGTTCCAACACGTTCGGCACACGCTGAGAAATTTTAAGCATGCACAAAATTTTATGAGATACTCAGCGTATCGCAACGTGTGCCAACGTGTTACAGCGTGCCGATAGCGTGTGCGGAACGTGTCCACAGCGTACCCGACGTGTTCGCAGCGTGTTATAAAAAATCCAACACGTTCCGCACACGCTGGCTAAAACGTTAAGGTGTGACAGCCCTATTAAGGTGAGACAACCCTATTACATGTCTTAATATGTTACCTTCTTTAAATAAAGATGTTTTTATTATTATTATTATTATTATCATTATTATTATTATTTTGAATAACTATTTCCTCTGTGTCGGTTCGAATTAAACAGCCATTTTTCACATGTAGTTTTAATCTTATTAAGGTTATATTAATTGGGGCATTTTTTAAAGATTCAAGAATCAACAGAATCCATTGACCCTTTTAAAGATAATATTATGTGATTTTGATAGCAGAATTGTTATCAGACAAAAGTTAACCAAATGACAATGTAAAATGAATATATAAATAAATAAATAAGTAAATAAATAAGTAAATAAATAAATAAATAAATAAATAAATAAATAAATAAATAAATAAATCACAAAAAAAGTAAGCACGTAATATCTAAACATGAACACAGCATACAAAACCAATTTGGTTTCATGATATTAAATTGTAATACGTGAAGATTAAAAATTTTCAATTCATAACAGTATAAATCTTAAACCAATGTATACATAATTTTGATAAGGATTTTGTTTTTTTACCGCCCGTAAATTTGGTTGTTCCCTCCAGCTCTGAAATAATCTTACCTCTAACATACATATGGATTCTATTCCGACTGAAAATCAAAATAAGTAAAGTTACACATGCCAAAAAAGTTAAAATCTTTATTTGCTTTGTAGAATGCATACTGCTAAAGACACACAAAAGCAAAAAAAAAAAAAAAAATATTATATTTTTGTGGCGACGATCTAATGCCAATAATTTTGCCGACTGTATAAATGCTAATATGACAACCATCAAATGATATTGTTTGTTGCATTGATCTTCTCCAATAAAAGATTGTAATAGAACCAATGAAAATCACGTGAAACTTTCAAGATCAAACACAACAGTTAAACCCTGAGTAGAAATAAAATTTATGAATGAGACCCGTCACGCGAGCAGGGACCATTTTGCCAATGCGTAAAGCGTCGAACCTAGTCAGTCTGCGTCGAGCGCGAAGGCTGACTAATGTCGAAACTCTACGCACTATGCTAATTTTCTGAACTTATAAAGATTAATCTACTATCCTATTAAAGAATTATCGAAATGCGACCGCTGGTTAATACAGTTAAGAACATCGTGAAATTGACAAGGTGAATTATTTTGGAATGAGTTTGGAATGAAATTGAATGAGTTTGGAGCGAGTTTTGAATGAAATTACAGGGAGGTAATCCAATATTGCTAATTTTGTTCATGATGAACAAAATTAGCATTATTAATTACCTCCCTTTAATTAAATATACGTTTTTTCTGATTACACGTCATCGTGGACCAATCAGACACTTTATAGTCCATACCAGCTCATAAAATCGTAGAATAGATAGATCAATTTGAATTTGTTGCTGAAAGTCTTGAATGGTTTCTAAATGTTTTCTAATGATTTTTGAGCGTTTTTGATCGATTTGAGTGAGTGTTTGGAATGAATGAATGGAGCGCTGAGTGAATGATTAATAATGATTTTGATCGGAATGAATGTCAATTTCACGATGTTTTTAACTGTTAGTACTAGAACCAATATCTCTTTAAAGTACTAGTTGGAGTTCCAAAATCGCCTCTTTATGTTACATATAAAGTCAACGAATCTGAACGCAAATAATAGACACACAGCCACATCTCTGATTTTAATTTCTTTAATTACTTATGTTTCCAAAATATATGATTGCTAGATAATTGAAATCACATACACAATAAAAGACTTAAAAGGTAAAAAAAAATAACATTTTTCTATAAAAACTCTTAACCCTATATTTCTATACTTCCGCAAAAAATGCATTGTCATGAAAAATGATGTACGTGGACTTTTACCATAACTTTGAAACTTCCAGACGGAAATGAATAAAATTTTGTACACCTCTTAAACCATATAATATTGCATAATATTGAATTTACAAGAGTTTGCTATGACTGTGGTTAAAAAAATCCCAAGTTTGATATTCTTGATTAGGCGTAACCGACGCAACCCATTTCCAAACGTTAATTTCTAGTGTAACTACTCGCAATGTCCCCTCAATCTCTACCAAACTATTCCAAACTTTGCCTATTTATGCTTTGACGTAATCTGTAAGAATGTTTAAATATAAGCGCATCCCATTCGGTATTTTCAAATTCAAAGTCAGTAAGCTAAGGATACGCTTCATTTTTTCATCTTCGAAATGACGTTACCGGCGCAGGTATAGACGTTTGGGCAATAATAAAGTTGAAATGGACCTTTGAAACCTAACCGAGACGTTAAAATGATATGATATGCTTAAGGGTGTTAAATTGTAAGTAGATTTCTTCTTTTTAAATTATTTAGAATGTTGTTTTTTTTCGAAATGATAACAGTTCTTGATGGATGACACTCGGTAAAAGGGAAACGTCTCCTAAACGTAGAATCTGTACCAGTCACAGATCAATTTCAGTACAGTATCTTACAGTTAACAACATCGTGAAATTGACAAATAAATGGTTTTGGAATGATTTTGGAATGAAATTGAATGAGTGTGTGGAGCGAGTTATGAGTGAAATAAAAGGGAGGTAAATCACTATGGCTAATTTTGTTCAAGATGAACAAAATGAACAATATTAATTACCTCCCTTTAATAAAACATACGTAATCTTCTGTTTGTGTGTCTTCATGGGCCAGTTAGACTCTTAAAGATCCACCCAGGTGAATAAAATCGTGGAATAATAACATCGATTTGAATTAGATATTGAAAGTCTTGGTCGTGTTTGAAATGCTTTCTAAAGATTTTTGAACGTTTTTGGTCGATTTGAGTCAGTATTTGGAGTGAATGAATGGAGAACTGAGTGAGCGATATAGAATGATTTTTGTCGGAATGATTGTCAATTTCATGATGTAACTGACTGTAAACGCACCAAACATACTCCAGTCATCATTTGGGATCAGATTGGAAAAAAAAAACAGTTCTTATCGCAAGGATGTTATCCAAAGGATGAAGCAATGAAAAAAGTTTTATTGATAGTTGATCTGAGTTTTTTGCAAAGTGCTAAAGTGCGGAAGTTGTCAATACCGTAGCGTCATATTGACGTCGTTACGCCCCGGTCTCACAGACCCCGATTTCCAAAATAATCGTAGTGCTTCGGGAAAACGCATTTTCTCCGATTTACCACGAATTCGAGCCGTTTTTCTCCGATCATCCTTGGACGGGGCGTATTTGTAGACATACATGCTGTGTGTTCCCGAAGGGCTGCGAAAAACTACGATTCGATACGATTTACTACGCTTTTGTCCCGATTTCGTTCCAAAGTACCCCGAGTTTAAGAGCCGAGTTACTACGAAACAGTACGATCTAGACCGACTATCTCGATTTCTTACTACGATGGACTACGATGCACAATGATATACTGCGACATACGCCGACAGTTCCGGATCGACTACGAGTTTCATATCTTTTTTCAGGATTATACCCCGATTTCGTACACTGGGTAAAAAAATACGTGATTTAACAGCAAAAAAAAAAAAAAAAACAGTTATCATATGGATATTAGAGTGACAACATGCCAACAACAACAGACGACGTTATAATTGCAATCTCGTGTTACCCCTATATTCAACTTAAGGAAAGGGAAAATGCTCCAGCTGAAAACAATCTTGAAGAGCTTGAGTATAAACAACGCCAGATACAGCCTAAGCATAGGAAATAAAGGCGATGGCGGGTACGGCCTTGGATTACCAAAGATAGGAGGAAAACACTGGATAATTTTATCAGCTATTGCAGCGTGAATTACCTGCCCATGACCACCAATCGAAGTATAGGGAAGCGTCTCGTTCAAAGATTTTGAAGTGATGAATTGTTTATAAAGTTGATTCGCCTTTTTATACTCCTCGGAAATCGGGGTACTTCGTAGTACTACGGGATGATATCTTAGCAGTTCGTAGTTATTCGGTGTAGATCGGTGTAGCTCGGGTTGATAGTCGCGTATCTCGTCGTACTTCACCGGCGATAATCGGGAGTTACTCTAATGGCATCGGCGTTATTCGGGGTTCATCGCCGAGATAGGTACGCCGAAATAGGATCCGCTCCGGTCTTGAATTACTTCCGAGGTCGTTGTACCCTAAAATAGTCTGGATAGAAAAAATGATATGCTCCTTTTGCCACACTGTTTTAATGTTTGAGTCAGAGTAAAGTGCTTGAAATGAGGTTCAGCTAAGTGCCAGACCTCTGCTACATTCCATGCATGAGATGAAATGCATTTAGGTGCGAACTATTTTTTCTTGGAGCCTGACCTTTGGTGGAGGTACCCAAGTCTGCGTATACTTTCCTACCATGAGAATTTTTAGGGTAGTCGTGCGCAATGAAAAATTGTGAAAAATTTTATCCTGCAAGGTACTATTTTCTGGAGATGATATTCAAGAGCATATAATGCTCTTTAAGCCGCACTAAGTTATTAAGCCCAAATTTGCTTTTTAAAGGAGCTACAGACTGTCAAAATGTGCAAATTTACTATATAATTTAACACGGCCAAAACAGACAGGAGTGTAACCTATATGGAGATGGGGGGGTCACACAAAAATATTGATTGCTATGTTGTTTTCATAAATTTTTGACTCAAATGTCACTGTCAACTAGTAAATATGATCAAGAACTGGTTTCTGATAAGAATCTTTCAATATTTTTAAAATTTGAATTAAATTTTTAAAAAAAATATCAAATTGTTGATTTCACGCCTTTAAAGTACTTTGATTCCTCCGGAATGCTTTGGTTTTTTCCCATTATGTCATAACAAGCTGTCTGCACAATTTGATCATCTGAACAAGAAGTTTGGGCTGTAAAGAACTAAAATTTTCATCTGAAAAAGGTATGGATAATGCCATCACCCTAGAATATTAGCCACTTAAAAGCCTCGTTGGTATGAATGTAGTCGATAGGACTTTATACATGTTTTTGGGTTCAGAATCAACAGTTCAACTCAAATAGACTAAAAACACAAACTATTGTTGGAAAATCAAACCTTGCTTGAATGAGCTTTCTTACAGTACCTCTGTCTGTGTGTGGTTGTCCCCATCTCTATCTGTCTCTTTGTCATTGTTTGTCTGGCTCTCTGTTTCTCTCTCCCTGCCTCTCCCCCCTCTTTCTCTTTCTCTCTCTCTCTCTCTCTCTCTCTCTCTCTCTTGCAATATGATTTACTCCCCCTCCCTTTTAAGGGATTTTGAGTGTAATATTCTTGTATCCTCAAATTTATTTATATGTAGTTACAACTCATTTTTGCTGATCTATAGTTTTGAGCTCGAATAAGAGGTCGCTCTGTTTCAGCCGGTCGATTTCACCGTTAGTGGACAGTCTATGTATAATTATGTATGCCATCACCTCAACATATTCCTTTGTTTCACTTACATTTTGTTAATCCTTAACCTCACGGTATTGAAATTCCATGATGGATTTGCTACTTAGGCGATTCATTCTAAAAGTGTTGTTTTTGTCATTGTAGCAGGTTACACATATGATCGTTCGAAATGTTGTCATCTGTAGTAGAAATAGTACTTGTTTTTTGTGTTTTTTTGTTTCATAAGCTTCACTGCAAGGTCCTTGTTGGTTACTTCTCAATTAATGAAACATATTTTCTTTTTGAAAAAAGCTTTCTCTTCTTCTGCATCTGCTGCCTTAAATCATGTTCAATAAGAATGTGTTTTTAGATGTCTGGAAATTGAAAGAATAGCTGGTTTTGGTAATAAAAGGAAGCCTCATCTTCTTTTATACCTACCCCACAATGTCAGTGTCATATGACCAAAACGGCACTAATTTGATTGGCCGGCAGTCTAAGTAACCACTTGAAATGAAGATAATAAGCTTCCAAACCCTTAGCCCTGTATGGATATTTCCTGTTAGGGATCCCCTTTACATTGTTTCGTAAATATTTATGTATCGGATACAGCTTAGACTCTTCAATCAAAATGGTAAAAGCAAAAAAATAGTACTTTTAAAAGATTTTAATATATTATACAAAAGATTAATTCTGCCACCATTTTGCTCTACAGCCTCAAATAGTAATTCTTATTTAGAACTTTTCTCTTTTTAACACTGTCCAATTAACTTTTCCTGGGAGTTTCTGACCTTTGACTTAGTTTTTGAATATTAAACTTACAATATAAGCTATTCATGAGGGTTTTTTCTTGAATGTATTTATATTTTTAAAGAAAAATAGAACTTAAATTAAACTTAAAATCAATTTTTTCTTCAAATAATGATTTTTTTGCAACCAATTTTTAGCATAGACATCTGAAAAGGGTCACAAAGTAAAGAAGAATCATTTTGCTGCAAAACACCTTTTATTTTATGGAAATTGATCACTTATTACCAAAGTTATGTCAATTTCTAATCATCATGTGAAGGACACTGAAACTTTTCCTTTTTGGTCCTAATTTCAGAAATATAGGCCTTGTGCTAATTCTCCTGCAATTTCATTTCTAAGTAATATTTTTGAAAAATTTAAAGACATGGAAAGTTGTAATACACATATGCATAGGTTGAAAGAAGTTTTGTCCAAATTGGAAATAAAAAGTTTCATATTTAGGATCCGCTCCGGTCTTGAATTACTTCCGAGGTCGTTGTACCCTAAAATAGTCTGGATAGAAAAAATGATATGCTCCTTTTGCCACACTGTTTTAATGTTTGAGTCAGAGTAAAGTGCTTGAAATGAGGTTCAGCTAAGTGCCAGACCTCTGCTACATTCCATGCATGAGATGAAATGCATTTAGGTGCGAACTATTTTTTCTTGGAGCCTGACCTTTGGTGGAGGTACCCAAGTCTGCGTATACTTTCCTACCATGAGAATTTTTAGGGTAGTCGTGCGCAATGAAAAATTGTGAAAAATTTTATCCTGCAAGGTACTATTTTCTGGAGATGATATTCAAGAGCATATAATGCTCTTTAAGCCGCACTAAGTTATTAAGCCCAAATTTGCTTTTTAAAGGAGCTACAGACTGTCAAAATGTGCAAATTTACTATATAATTTAACACGGCCAAAACAGACAGGAGTGTAACCAATAGGACCGATTCTGTTGCCGAATAACGCCGATTTGCTTACTACGAACAACGACGACTTAGTACGAGGTACACCGAGGTGCGCCGATTTCGGCACGATTTTCGAAATCGGGAGAAAAATTTGCGCATGTTGAAATTTTTGTCCCGATTTATTTTTGATCCCGAATCGATGCCGATTTGAGTCAGGAGGCACTACGACTCTCCCGAAGCTAGCCGATTTCGCGCCGATTTTGAAATTTTCGAAATCGGGATTAAATCGGGGTCTGTGAGACCGGGGGGTTACCGTGCGCCGGTACAAATTGACTGCATGTTTTAACATGGTTGCTACATGCGACCAATTTTTTGAATTGCATCTAAATTTACAATGTAAACAGAAAAATGCAGCAATTTGATAACATTGTAATTTTCTTTTCGAAATCTGTAAAATCAGAATTTCTGTAATGTAGAACATTTGCCTTGAACCAAATTTTTGATACCGAAATGCGTTTTTGGCAAACAGTAGCTCTCCGTCACCTCGACTTGTTTTTCCCTTGTTATTTTTGTTATTTTGTTGTTGTTGTTTTTCCTCTACAGAAATACGTATTGACATATCTACTGTATTGATCTCATGGTCGGAACTCGTTTTGTCTTCATCACTCTTTTTTTGAATTACATAGCTATTCAATTTGTTAGATGTGTGCATTTTTTCTATTTAAATAGCCAAACGGGAATGTTCGTACAGTAAAAACATTATGGAAATGACAAGGTGAATTATTTTTGAGTGGTTTCGGAATGAAATTGAATGAGTGTGTGGAGCGAGTTTTGAGTGAAATTAAAGGGAGGTAACCAATATTGCTAATTTTGTTCATGAAGAACAAAATTAGCGATTTTAATTACCTCCCTTTAATAGAATATACGTTTTTTTTCTGTTTATACGTTATCGTTGACCAATCAGGCACTTAATAGTCCACACCAGCTAATGAAATCGTAGAATTGATTGGTAGATTTGATAGATATTTTTGAAAGCCTTGAAAGATTTCTAAATGTTTTTCTAATGGTGTATGGGCGTTTTTGATCGATTTGAGTGCGTGTTTGGAATGAAATAATGAATGGAGCGCTGAGTGAATGATTAAGAATGATTTTGATCGGAATGAGTGTCAACTTCACGATTTTTTTAACTGTAACTAAGTTGTTCGAACTTGACCAGACCCCTTTGCTTAAGTTAATATATGTATATACATGAAGATTCTGTATGTTGGTGAAAAAAAAATGTAAATGAATAATGTTTAAACTAAACTGTAACGTTAGTCTACGTAATTGTTTATTTACCCTCGTATAACTGTGTTGATATCATATGGATTCTTTTAGAACAATGACATAATGCGGTTATCTTTAGAAACTTGCATTTTTATTAGAAACATGGTCGAAAACAAGGCAAATAGATGTTATAACATAAATATAATAAGTGCTTAATGTATTGCATGAAAAAAATATCCGACTCGGTAGTGGAATTTGATAGTTGTCTTGACAGAGCCTCGAAAATTATTAATTATCCCCAACCTCGTTATATATTTTTTTTTCCTACAAAACACCCGACACGCGAAAAGGGACCATCTTGGTAGTGCGTAAAGTGTCGTCCCTAATCAGACTGCGCGGATTGAAATGTTGATCGCTTGAATGATTTCGAAACGTTTTCGGATATTCCGTAGCGTTTTTGGAGTGATCTGATTTAGACCTTTTGACTTAATGAATGAACGGAGCGCTTAGTGAACGATTTATAATAATTTTTATCGGAATGAATGTAAATTTCACAATGTTACTTACTGTACATAATGTTTTTTTTTTCTGAAAAGGACTTTTTCCATGTGAGATATACCTACTCGCTGTTCCTGATTTGATTGGTTTTTTTCTTTTCTTTTTTTTTGTCAAATATTTGTTTTACGAAGTTCACAGACGGATCTTATTTACGCGACACGTCACAAATGCTCTTTTCAAATGATTATTTATGAAGTTCCCTACAGGTCCATTAATGTGTGACAAAAGGAGTTCACAAATAGACATTAACCAAATGACTGTCGTTTTGTTAATGGCGATTGATAATGTTTTCCATTCATCGGCAATTTGAATGAACGAAGATGATATGAATAATATAGCCTTCCCTACGTTTAGAATAACGAAACGTGGCAAACGTCTGAAAATTATACCCCGATTTGAACATACACTTGCGTGCAAATAGAGGATATTGGATGAGTGGTCATGGAATATCGAATTTATTAAACGAGTCATCTATAAACAAATAAAAACGAGGCTGTGCCGAGTTTTTATCTGTTTAAAGATAGCGATTTGAATAAATTCGGTATTTGATGAGCACAAATTTTATATTCTATTTATAATGTGGCCCGAATTTTGGTGATAAAACGAGAAAATTATGATATTTATCTATTTATTTTCATTATGACGTCATTTTCTAACAAAGAGATTACGTTGTTCTTCGTTTTAAGCTTATTTCCATAGTTATTCCACTAGTGTAATAACACCCGTGTAATATCAAAAATATTCAACGGGGATACTTCACTCCGGTGACGTAGGTCATATTATAAAATTTTAAAACAGTTTGCTACGTTTTGTGAATGATATGACGCTCAATGCGATCAAGATAACAAAACTTGGCAAAATCTTTGAACATTATACCCCTATTTGCACGAACATTTGCGTGCAAAACGGGGTACAATATAAAAACATTTCGCCGCGTTTTTTTATCCTGAACATAGGACTGTCTTGGAACAATTAACATTTTGAGAACGTTTCACCAACATTTAAGCTTTGTTCAAAGCGAAGTTAAACCCATATACAATTCCGCAGGTACATTGGTCACATGTCAATGTCATGAATTTGGTGCCTCTAGATAATCACATGTACATCTATACTCAATCCATAATGGTACATGTAGGAATCAAGGGATCAAAGTGTTCAGGGGGAGACAAATTTGTATCAAAGGCGATACAGTTAAGAACATCCTGAAATTAACATTCATTCCGATCAAAATCATTACCAACCGCTCCCTTCAAAAAAAAAAAAAAAAAAAAAAAAAAAAAAAAAAAAAAACGCATACAAGTTCTATACATAGCTTCCTATTTCTTCAAGAATATATCAGACGCTAACAATTTGAATTATGTCAATGAAATCGCGTTTTTTCACTATCAAAATTCACTTTGAATGACGTTGTGGATTCTATGTTTTCAATGGGTTTTCAACAGCGTTTTTAAATGATGTGTGAGTTCAACACGTGACAAAAAAAAAGAAAGAAAAAAAAAAAAAGAATTGAAATAAATGAATATATTTGAATATGTTAATAAATGATTGACATAACTTATATATTAGGTAGACGAAATATGATCCAAATAGGGGAATAGTTGATTACGAGAGGTGACTCAGAAATTCGAACAACGGCCCTACTACTTTCGTATTTCTAGCTTGCTCAGTATACTATTTGGTGATAATATACAGTTGTAGCATCGTGGAAGTGACATTATCCACGAGCTAAACCATTCTTTATCGCGCGCTCGGCGGTCGATTCAATGCATTAAAAACCCTCACTCATTTGCGTAACGCTAAGACGCAGAACAGCCTGTGCATCCACAAAGTCTGATCCGAGTCTTCTCTTCACGCTTCATAGATAATTTGTGAGCCGTCAGCCAAAAAAGGACCATTTGGGTAGTGTGTATATTGCCGACCCTTGTCAGACTGCGCGGGTCGAAACTGTTTACACCGTGCCTTTTTCTGAATCTAGAATGATCGATCTACCTTCAAGTGGAAGAATTTTTAAATACGACTGGTTGACCTATGCTGGATCAAATCTCTTTTTCAATAATTCATTTTACAAAATTCCCGGATGGTCCCTTTTTGCTTGACGGGTCACGTTTCTGACTAATATGTCTGCTCACAACCTGAGAATATTGATGATGCAGTGTGTTATCTAATGTGTGCCCATAACGATCATTCAAGATTGTTGGAAATGTTACACACAGGCTCATATGCTATACTGCAAAGGGCTGTGCAGTTATAGTACAATCGCGATATTCGAAAACGTTGGAAATGTAGTTCAGTCTGGAGTAGGGGTGGACTGAACTTAAATTTAACAAGCGTGAGATAACGGTACTTGATAACAAATGTAATCACATATATACTGATAGAGTAAAGAAACTCACCACTTTTTCTCCCTAATGATATTCAATGCTTTTCGTCGTTTCAAATTTAGTTTCTTCATGTTGAAGTCGGATGGAAAGCATGTCATTTACGTTATTACACATGATGTTTACCGATGTAATTTAAAGGATGGTAAAATGTCAGTAGTTTTGCGTTTCTTTGATCTTTTAGTTTAGCCAGAGACCGTGGCAGCAAACATTCTGTTGGTACCATTAACTCGTCGAAAGCCTGTTTATAAACATTCGAATAGCGCGAATTATAATCCATAATAAATGCCCTGGCAGGGCGGGGCCTAAGTAACGGGTCGTTGCACTTAAGGTTAAGGTAAATGAGCTTTTTTTTAAAAACAACTATTCTATAAATAGTCGACATAAATAATTTGAAACCTTATATCATGGGTTGGTTACTATACCCACGTAACTTCAGCTTGTCCAAGCTGAAGTTACGTGGCTTTTTTAACCAAATAATGAAATGTGTTCACTTTCGCTTAGTACGTGTATCCTTTTGGTTTTAAGATACAGTTATTTGCACGCGTTCACGACAATTGTAGTCTTACTTTTAAAAGAACCCAAAAGTATTGAAAAATAAACTCGCCAAATAACGTCACAGTTAAGCCCCACCCTGTCAGTTCATTAATAACGCAGAATACCTATACCTGTCATCGAAATATTGACAATCATACCAATCAAAATCGTTCTTAATCACTCACTTGATGCGGCCCATTCATTTATTCTAAACACTCACTCAAACCATTCAGAATCGATCCGAAATTTTCAGAAGCACTTCGAAAAGATTATGAACGATAACTATTTCATTCAAATTAAACATATTTTCCATGACCTTATTGACCGGCGTGTGTTTAAAACGTTTAATTAGCCCGTGAAGACACTTTGGGGAAATTCAAATGGCAGCCCGGGAGTTGCGTGAGATGATGTAATATTCTAAAATTTACTGTAATATGCATGCGCAGAGAGGACATTCATGTGAACGGAGTTATCCACTGGTGGTAGTAAACAAACTTCACATTTACCGCTACGATAATTACTTAACCATGAAATATCATTATCCCATTAAGAAATATGATAAACTCGTGCAAAATACTATATAAAATAAGAAATAAGTATTTATCGTTTAAAGTAATAGAGAACGTTTGTTTTATGTAATCGAATTGTTGTGCACTATTTTCGACGCCATTTTGGAACCCAAGTAACACCGGCCTGACCCAGGATCAGAAGCGTCGAGGTTGAAAGGTTAAAATGACATCACTAGTGTCGAAACCGAGGTCGTTCTGATGGAAACCCGGTTAACTCGGGTCGAACCCGAGTCCGATATGAACTTATCCAATTGTACGTACAATCTGAAAAAGCGGAGGCTAAAATAATGCTACTTTCACTCAAAACTCGCTCCTCCCACTCATTCTATTTCATTTGGAAATCATTCCAAAACCATCCACATTGTCAATTTCACGATTTTGTTAAATGTACCAAGCCTTCTTTTATCAAGAGCAGAGAAATTGCGTGGGTTACTATGAAATGTATGCATTGTCACGTTTTCTTTTCTTGTTAGTAAACTTATTCTACTAATTAGAACTTGAAACATCTACATTTGATCGATGGGTTTTAAATTGATATAAAGCCGCTCAAAAGACATTTGCTGTTTCACTTATACGTTTTATCATTCTCCCATATCTTGGAGACCAATGACGTTTACCTTAATGTAGTTTATTCATTTCGGATAAAGTTTGCAAAGTCGGTGTTCGAGCGCGCGTTTCCAGGGTTGACAGCCAAACGTGTTACCGATTGAGCTAGCCCGCTCACAGTTCACGTATTTATTCTTTTCTCATACATGTAGGTTTCCGCTGAATTGGAGATAAATCCGAATCAAATTTCTTGTCAATCATGGATAGTTGTTTCCCATATTTCAACGACCAGAATCACATTCCTTTTCTACGACAAAAAAAAATTCTGATAGAATATATTTTTCAATGCCAAGCGTTTTCTTGTCTTAAATTGTTGAACGCGCTCAGAAGGCGAACGCGAAAAATATACATTTATAGGATAAGGCGACATGTGGAATGTGACAAAAGATGAATTCCCTCCGTCCAATCCATCTGTTTATGATTTAAGCGTTAGTGAATAGTCAAAACATTGAAACTACAACTTCATTAAGCTGAAGTTTGGATGCTATGGTATTTCAAAAACAGATTTTTGATAGAAAAAATTATTTCTATTACGCACTTGCGTAATGTGCGTAATGGTAGTTTCACCCTCGTATCAGCAGGGTGTCTGCAAATGAACTTTTTGACAATCAGGGTAATACTTTGAACGTTTCTGAATGAAAGGAATGGTCACATTGTAAAGTGATATAACTGCAGACAGTCATCGTGAAAACGAAGGTTGGAAAATTGTCAAGAACGATATCTAATGGAAGTGACAGAGCATCGTTAATTTTCGTTCAAATTGAACAAAGTTAGCGATAAATGTTTAACTCCCTTTGGCCAAATTTACATAAACTTCTGTGAAAAAGGTTTATGTTTAATCGTTGCACAATACACATTCTAAATACATGCTAGAAATCAAACCATGGGACTATTTGAAGTTTGCTAGAGATTTTCACTATTCGATTAAGTGGCTCATGTACAGTTAGCTACATCGTGAAAATGACATTTGCCTCAATCAAAACCATTCTAAATCGCTCACTCAGCGCTCCTTTCATTCATTCCAAACACGCACTCATACCATTCAAAAACGCTCAGACCCATTGAAAAATATAGAATCGACAACGTCATTCAAAATAAATTTGGATTTAAAAAAATCGCGATTTCTCCGACATAATTCAAATTGTAACCGTCTAATAAGTTCTTGAAGAAATTGGAAGCTATCTATAGAGCTTGTATGCATATTTCATAAAAGGGAGGTAATCAATATCGATAATTTTGTTCATCGTGAACAAAATTTGCAATGTTGGATTACCTCCCATTAACTTCACTCAAAACTCGCTCCACACAGAATATTGAATTCTGTCATGCAGCTTCTAGAGACGATTCCTATGATATATTGAAAGACAGAATCTAACAATGAGTACCAACACCAGATGCAATTTTAGAGTTTGGCTTACGATTAATTTTTTCGGCAGACATTTAGTAAAACGGGCCCCTGATATTTATCTCACTCTTTATTCATGCAACGACCCGATATCAACTGCCTGATATTGTCCGTTTGACTGCTATATGGATCAACATACAGCCAGTAACGTCGTGAAATTGACATTCGTTTCAATGGAAATAATTATGAACCGCTCGCTTAGCTCTCTATTCAATACATTTAAAACACTCACCCCCCCCCCCCCCCCGAAAAAAAAAATAAATAAAAAAAATAAAACTAAATAAAAATAAAAAAAAATATAAAAAAGGCACTCCAAAATAGGTAAAAGCAATCGCATATCGGTCAAAACCATCAATATTTCACATGTAATATAGATCACGAGTAATTTTTTTCAAGGGGGAAGGGTGCAATGAAATATCGAATATTTTCGTTCAAAAACGGTGTAAACAGTAAGCCAATTATATCCCGCTTTGCACGTACACTTGCGTGCAAAGTTGAGGTATACTTGGCAAACCTTTTGTAATTTACCATTCGGAACATCACTCGGCCATTTCCGTAAACTACAACATACCTCGGATGTATGTAAGGCGGATGGGTATGTAACGAAATCGTGCATTTTGTTAGGCAGAAACAGGGTAAGAAAAACTAGCACTGAAGATCTATATTTTTACAGTAAATAACGGCTGAAAAATCTTAATTTTTGAGAATGACGAATCATTCTCAAAAATTAAGATTTTTCCATCCGTTATTTAAGAATCTAAAGATATTACTATAAGGATTCGATGAATTCACGTCAGTGACTTAAACGAGTGGCGTTGGCGACGTCGAATGTTTTCACTCGCAGTTTCGAGGGCTAACGCCATTTTAACTGACGTCATCGAGTTTTACAAAGATTTTCCCGTAATTTTTGGAAATAGTCCGTCTTTGTACATCCGAGGTTGATCGTGAGATTGGCCGAGTGGTGTTCCGAAAGGTAATTTTACATGTCATCCTGAACGCTGGGATGGTTACAATTCTAACACAGCGAAAAAATATTGCGAATAGCTTGACTTTTATCGGTTTTTACGGAAAGTTCGTGATTTTCCCCCGTGTTTGATATTTGATCTTCTGAAAATGATTTACTTATGAATGACTAATGAAGCAAGTGTTGCATTAAGCAATGTTCTATGATGCTCCCGTAAAGTCTTTTATTAAGAGAATGTGTGTCAGGAAAAGTGTGGGGATGGAGGGTAAAAGTAGCAACACCCTGAAAGCGAATTTAAACATTTTCGTGTAATCCTGATTGGCACATTCAGTAGAGCACCGGACTTCAACACAATAGAAGGTCGATCGCGTGGGTTAGATTCTCGGGTCGACACAATAACAAATTAATTGTGTTTTGGGTGAGACTTTACACCGAGGTCCCGATAGACGGTGCCTTACACCCAGTTTGTTAAAGAACCATGGCGGATCTCAGTAGTACTTTCGTTATACACTAATTAAGTTCAAATAATTATATAGGAGAAACTAAAGTTCAGCAAAAATGAATAAGAAGCTAAAACGCCAGTTACAAATCGTAGATCGATTTAAAAACGCCGAGAATACAGCTACAAAAAGACCTTATGAAGTGAATAAACAAAAGTCTCTGATGAAGAAACTTAGAAATACAGACAGGATTGAAATTAAAATTGAAAAAACTGGCGGAGGAGTTAAGTTAGAATTCAACACGGGGTTTTATGAGATCTTCAGAAGTGAACTAGAAAGGTTTTACTCATCACTTGATATACCATTTAAATGTATCAAAATACCGGTCACTGACAGAAAGGGGAGTATAACCGAAAATATTTACAAGTTATATAACAATGACGGCCATTTATATACACTGAACTTGTATCATACCCGTAACTCAAGTCTGGTTAATGGCAAACAGTCATCATTATTTGTACAAAACCACATTGAGCAGGTATTCGAATCCGTGAAAGACAAACTGGCTGCCGCAAATACTTCAGTTGAAGAAGTGAACAGAAAAATTAAAGCCCTTCTGATTCAATGCCGCAATATCGACACCGATAAAGACAAGTGTACGACAGAAAGTACCTCAGTAAATCATGACAGGTTGTGTCTTCCGAGTGTAACTGAAGTACCCGAACATGACCAGACAGTCAGTGAAAGCGTAATAAATCCGAGTATTGCAGAATCAAATTCTATACCGAATTCATCAATGTCGGAATCAAAGATCCAGCATGTCGGTAACTCTAACAAACCAGTTTTACCGGAAGTATACGATGTCGTATCAAAATCAAAAGTTAGTATGGATGCCATATTCAAGGAAATACATGAGGTGAAAGACATTCTACTTAATCACGTGCATTCGACGAACGAAGCATTTACATTGATAAGAGACGAAATAGCTGGAATTAAGAATGTTTGTAAAGTTCGTACACAATCCATTGAATCCAAAATCGAGAATGTTACTGAATCAACCGTCTCTATAAAAAATGAACTGACTAACGTGTCATCAACAGTACAATCGAGACTCCAGTCTATTACAGACCGTATGTCAGTAACACAGCGTAAAAGGGATAGTGAAAAAACATTGAACTTTCAAAGCACTGAAAAAGAGAACAGACCTGTATCAGTAAATAGAGCGTCTGATGACAAATCTAAATCTAGCCCACCACAGGAAAACGATCGACGAAAACCTACCGGAGACAAGGTTCTATTGATAGGGAGTTCCATTCTACAGCGGATAAATAAAAGGGGACTATCGCGTAAAGTGGATGTCTCTACCAATCGAGGTGCGGGCATAAATACAATAAAAAGAAAGTTACAGATGACGAACCTTGAGTCCTACAGTGATATTATAATTCAGGCAGGTGGAAACGATCTAGCGTCGGGGACAGTTGAAGAAACTGTTGAATCAGACTTCCTAAATACTTTAAACTACATCAAATCTGAATCTCCGGGCACCAAAATCTACATATCGGAAATTACCCCAAGAATAGACGTTGATGTATCAGAAATGAATAATTATCTAAATTTTTTGTGTCATGATAATAATGTGACCTGTATTCCAACCAGTCAACGACTCCGGCTTTATACGCCTTCATACTGGAAGGATCAGATTCATTTGTCTGATAAGGGGACGTCTGTTCTACTAAGGGCATATAATGAGTACGTTCCGATTCTTAAGCAAACTTCGGGAAAAAGACGAGTTTCTCCTGTGTGCTGTTATTTTTGTGGTCAATAGGGTCATAAAGTTGAGGACTGTAGAAAAAAGTATCAAAGCAAAATGGTCTCAAACAGTTTTAATAACAACGGCATTTCACACCGCCGGTGTATGAACTGTGGTATGAACAATCATTTTACCTCTGAATGTAGACGTTTATGTTCGCATTAGGAAATCACGGACAGATACACAGCTGTTTCCACTCATAACAAATTCGATACTTTATTAAGCTTATGTTCAGATTGTCAAACATTTCCGTGTACGTGTAGTACTGTAAATTTTATTTCTAAGACAACACTTAAATCTAAAGCATCTAATTCGTACACAGATTCAAATTCTAAATTGAATTCTAATTCTAATTCTATTTCTAAATTTGATTCTAAATCATATTCTAATCAAAAACCCAATGAACACTTAAAAATACCTGTAAACCAACAACTTTCAAAATGTGATGATGATTTTCTCAGAAGTCAGTCGCGTACCTCGATAGACCTATCTATAAAATTTCAACAAAGGGGTTTACACATTGTAAATTTAAATGTCCAGCACCTTCTTCCAAAATTTGATGAGATTAAATACATACTTTTTTCGAATAATATTGATATTTTTGGCTCATGCGAAACATTTCTGAATGATTCGTTGAATGACTATAATCTCAATATCCCCAATTATACTTATGAAAGGAAAGATAGACAGCACAAAAAAGGTGGAGGTGTTTTGGTTTATTTAAAAAGTCAGATCCCTTTTAAGCGTAGGTCGGAATTAGAGTCCGATGATGTAGAGTCTTTATGGATTGAAATATGTCATAAAAATTCTAAATCCTTTTTATTATGCTTTGTTTATCGCCCCCCACAATCTAATAAAGAATGGATATCCTCATTTGATTTACAAGTAAAGAAAGCAGACAATAGTTGTACTGAATATCACATATTTGGTGACTTAAACTTCAATTATCTTTCAAATAAAAAAAGCTTTGAGTGCAAAGAGTGGTCAAAATTTACGTTAAAACATGGGCTTAGCCAAATGGTTAATACACCAACCCGGATATCTAAAACAGCTTCCACTATCTTAGACCATATTTACACAAATCGGATTGACAGGGTGTCAGAAGTTTTTGTGTCCCATCTTTCACTTAGTGATCATCTCCCAATTTGTATGACACGAAAAATAAGAAATAAATCTTTAAAAGGAAAAAGTCACTTACACATGACATATAGAAGTTTTAAATTTTTTAATGAGTCAGAATTTCAAAAGGATCTTTGTTCTTCGCAAATGCATCTTATTGAGACTGAGCATGACCCAGAGCAAGCTCTAACATCGTTTTATAAGATAATTCAAAATGTTCTATCTGAGCACGCCCCCCAAAAATGTAAACGTATTAAAAGCAAATCTCTACCTGAATGGATAAATCCTGAGGTAAAACAAGCTATGTTTGACCGTGACCGTTTTCATAAATTTCATGATTGGGAAAATTACAAACGCATGAGAAATAAAGTAGTCTATCTTATTCGTAAAAACAAAAAGAATTTCTACAATAATGCCGTTAATAAAGGCACGAGTAGTAAAGATATTTGGAAAAATCTTAGAAAGATACAAAACAACGACGATTTAGACTATTTCTCTTCCCCGTTACCATCGGAAATGGTATTTGACGGTAAACATGTTGAAGGAACTCAAAATGTCTTAAATCATTTCAATGATCATTTCATTAATATAGAAAACATTGTGACAAAATCTCAATTCAACGAAAACACATTTTCTTTCCTACAAACACATTTAAAAAACATCTTAGAAGATCAAGTTTTTGACATAGACTATATCACACCTTTAGAGGTTTGCCAACTTATAAGAAATCTTGATACAAATAAATCTTCAGGGATTGACGGAATTAGTGCAAAAGTTTTAAAATCCTGTGGCGATCACATTGTCCTACCAGTAACTTCTATAATTAATAACAGCATTGCAAAGGGAATATTTCCAAATGCATTAAAAGAAGCATGTGTTCTACCATTATTTAAAGGCGCAGAAAAAGAAGATCCAAATAATTATCGGCCGATATCAATATTGCCGACTCTTTCAAAAATCTTTGAACGTCATGTGTATAAACAATTGGTTTCATTTTTGGATAAAAATGGTGTATTATCGAATCACCAGTCAGGATTTAGAGAAAAACACTCTTGTCAAACAGCCCTTCTTCGGCTTATTGATGAATGGTCAAAAGAAATTGATTCCGGAAAGATTATTGGTTCAATTTTCGTTGATTTAAAAAAGGCGTTTGATTTAGTAGATCATAAGATTTTATTGTATAAACTCAAATTACATAATTTCTCAGAGAAATCTTTAGCTTTTTTTTGAATCATACTTGTCGAACAGGACACAATACATGAGATATGATAATACATACTCATCTCCAAAAACTGTATCTTGTGGTGTCCCACAGGGCTCTATTTTAGGGCCTCTCTTGTTTTTAATCTACATAAATGATATGACTTTGCACGTTGATGCTTCAAATTTAGACCTTTATGCAGATGACTCGACGCTATATAAATCCGGGTACGACCCTAATGAAATAAAGTTAAGTTTACAGAAAAGTTTAAATTCTATACATAGTTGGTGTTCGAATAACAATATGCTTGTAAATCCAAATAAAACAAAATGTATGCTTATTGGACCAAAAACAAAAGTTAAAAATTTGAGCATAGATATAAAACTAAATGATACTTGTATTGAAATTGTTGAGTCTCATAAAATTTTAGGTGTTCACGTAGACAAACATTTGTCCTGGAATGCACATATTGAAAAAACATGTTCTAAAATTGCCAGCAAAATTTCCTTACTTAAAAGAATTTCGACTTATCTTACGTTTGAAATGAAACAGTTATTTTATAATGCTTACATTCTACCTATCTTTGACTATTGCTGTACAATTTGGTGGAAGGGTGCTAAATATAGAACTTCCAAATTGTCTGTACTTCAGAAAAGGGCAGCCCGAGTTATACTAGGTGCTTCAACTAGAACATCATCAACAGATCTTTTTGGACCACTTAAATGGTTGACTTTCGATAATAGGTGTAATTATCACACCTGTGTTTTGATATTTAAATGTCTTAATAATCTTACACCTGGATATATGAAGGACATTATTACATTCTGTAAAAACCCTAACTACAATTTACGGTCTTCTGCTCATCATGATATTACCAACTCGAAATTCAATACATTGTACAAGAAAAATGCATTTTCATACTTCAGTATGAACGTGTGGAACGAAATTCCTATTTCTATTCGAGACGCAAATTCTTTATCTAGTTTCAAAAATCAGCTTAAACAACATTTGCTATTACGAAATTCTAAAGTCCATTCACAAAACTTATAAGCATGTAAAAAAAAGAGCTGTTTCTGTCCGAGGATTTCCTATTCCCTAACTAATTTCCTGTGATTCATCGTATTGTTATCATATTTTGTTTTGCTATTCATATACTATAGAAGCATTTGTTTTTTCACCATTACCATTTTTAAACTTTTCATTAATATTTTTTTTTTCATTGATAACGAAGGCAACTTTGTAAAAAAGACTATTTTCATGTTATTTTCATTTGAAAAATGTCTTAATGTTCTACCTTCATGAAATAAAGATATTATTATTATTATTATTATTATTATACATGTATCTTCGCACTGTCCCCCGTAACAACTATCCGTCTTCTGGGGGCGTCGCTCATATGGTCATATGCTAAGGTAGCGACGATAAATAAACGGAAATATACATTACAAAAGATTTCCGGGTTGTTTAAACTCTAAGGGGAAATTCACATGGCAGCCCGGGCGCGTGAGATGACATAATGGGGAAATTTAAATGGCAGCCCGGGAGTCGCGTGAGATAATGTAATAATCTAAAATTGACTGTAATATGCATGCGCAGAAAGGACATTCATGTGAACGGAGTTACCCACTGGTGGTAAAAAACTATACATTTACCGCTACAATAATTAATTAACCATGAAATATCGTTATCCCATTAAGAAATGTGATAAACTCGTGCAAAATACTATTTTAGATAAGAAAAAAAAAAAGATATTTGTCTTTTAAAGTAATAGAAAACATTTGATTTGTGTAATCGATTTTTTGTGCATTATTTCCGACGCCATTCTGGAACCCAAGTAACACCAGCCTGACCCAGGATCAGAAGCGTCGAGGTTGAAAGGTTAAGGGGACATCACTAGTGTCAGAGGTCGTTCTGATGGAAACCTGCCCTGCGTTCAGGATGAAAACGTTAGCGAAGCGCTTTCGAAATTATACCCCGCTTTGCACGTATGTGCACGTGCAAAGCGGGTATCATCTCAAAGCGCTCGCGATACGTTTTTTTTACATCCTGAACTCAGGGCTGGTCAACTCGGATCGAAACCGAGTCCGATGTGAACTTACCCAATGAATTAAAATTAACTGTAATATGCATGCACAGAAAGTACAGTCCGACCGACCCACATTGCAAGTGACGTCATGATTTATTTATATTTTTATTGCTATGTGAAATATATAAGGTTTACTAAATTATAGTAAAACACTAGACCTTGACAAGTGGGAAAATAGCTCAGTTAGATAGTGTGTTCGTACATACGTCTCCGCCCCCTAAGTAAAGTGGTATTTAACATTAGGGTTCGAAACTCTGTCAGATTACATATTTTTTGTAATATGATGATTTTTTTATTGAATTTTCAATTAATGAAATAATAAATTCCCGTATTTTAAAACTGACTCGATTATTCGTTGCATGTGTACGAAAACATTTATATATATATAAAAATCCAAGTAAACCAGAACAACAATTACATAAATAAAACAAAAAAACGACACTAGAAATCAATTTTAATAACGTGCCAACCGGTTTCGCTGCTGCTCCTTAGGGCGACGTTAATAATTTAATGAAACGACGTTACCAACATAACACCGTCACAACGTCAACGTCAAAACAAACATTTTCATATAACATTCAGTTTAGGACAATATATAAATGTTTGTATTGACGTTACCGTTGTGACGTTGTGACGTTGGTAACGTCGTTTCATTAAATAATTAATATATTTTAAATTATTATATATATTTTATTTTCTCCACTGATGTATCAGTATTTCCATATTTTCTTTTTTCAACTCATACACCTGCATTCGTATATATCACAAAAATAGAAAGCGATTTTTTTCAAAATCGTGTAAAATTGAAATTTCTAATGCTAATACAATGTATCAGATTTTGAATCTTGAATTTATGAAAAAGAAAAAAAAACCATTCCATTGCGCCGATACGAACCCCTGAAGCACGTTACTTAGACTAGGGTGCGTTACCATTTGCGCTAATTACTACAGTTGTTTAAATGTGGGTTGAATAACAATATAATTTCAAACTTGCCTTTGAAAAGTAAACAAAATTCGACGTCACTTGCAACGTTGGGTGGTTGATTTGTACTTTCATGTGAACGGTTTTACCCACTGTCGGTAGTAAACAAGCTTTGAATATACCGCTACAATAATTAATTAGGCCATGAAATATCGTTATCAAATTAACAAATGTGACAAACTTGTGCAAAATACTTTATAAAAAGTATGTGTTGTTTAAATTAAAAGAGGCAAGTTGTTTTTCGTAATCGAATTTCTGTGCGCTATTTTCGACGCCATTTTGAAACCCAAGTAACCCCGCCCTGACCAAGGATGAGAAGGTTAAAATGATATCACGTATCGAAACGGAGGTCGTTTTGATGGAAACCCGGTTAACACGGGTCGAAATTCATTCATTCATTCATTTCAAACACTCAGCCTTACTAAACAGAATCGCTCTGAAATCATTAAAAAGTGTCCCTGAATTATTTATAAGGCCCCAGAATAAATAATTGTAATCGAAAAAAGTCTTTGCATTTAAAAGCTAGTGTTTTATCGGAAACTTCCAGTGCGACACATAACAATTAAGAACATCCTGAAAATGACAAAAGAATTGATTTTGTAACAATTTTGCATTTGAATTGAATGATTTGTGGAGCGAGCTTTGAGTAAAATTAAAGGGGGTAATCCGATATCGCTTATTTTGTTCAAGATGAACAAATTTAGCGATATTGGTTATCCCCAATTAATAATATATACTTCCTTTGCTGTAAGTGTGTTTTCGTGGACCAATCAGATACTTAAGATTACTGTATGTAAGGATGTCAAAACATGTAAAAGATCTTATAAATGTAAAAATTTTATTTTTTTCCCCAATTTTTGGGGCCATTTTCCCAATTTTAGAGTATTCTGAGAAAACGACAAGCAAATATTCAATATTACTCCTTGGTTTTTTTTTGGATAGAAAGCAAATAAAACTTTTGAATATGGTAAAAAAAACTTGTCTCATATCCCTGAGCCAAAATACCATCAAATCTGTTATTTCCAATATTGAAAAATGTGTTTTGAAATTTAATTATTTTTTGTTAATTACCTCCCTTTATTTCAACAAATGAGTTAAAATATCTTAAAAAAGTAAGACTGTTATCCCAACTTTTTTTCTTGTCAAAATATTCTTCATTATGTCACAAATTTATATTGAGAGCATAAGAAAAAGTTTAATAGTAGAATTTTATTTATTTTACTGTGAAGCATGTACATGTATAAGTAGCCCTTAATATTAAATGAAAATACTTCTATTAAGGACCAAATAAAGATGTCATAATTTTCTTTAGCTTCATAAAATTCCATATTTCTTTAATAAATTATTTGAACGGGGTGTCGTTTTTAAATAAAACACAATTCAATTGCTCTAAGAATATGTATTTGTCTAAAAATAAAAACTTCAAATCAAGAATTTCAAAGAAATTCAAAGGCAAGAACTAAAGTGCACTATACGTTCACCATCGAACGATCACATAGGTTATGTTTAAAACATATACAAGGTCTACAACGATTTTCGCGTACTGATGTTGCTCTTGGTCTTATTGGATCGCTCCCCCTTATAGCGGAAATTGAGAAAAGAAAGTTATCTTTCCTTGGTCAACTGTGTCGTTTAGAAGGAAACTGCGCAACCAAACGTATATTTTTATTGCGTCTTTTTACCCATCAATCGGAAAAATTACAAAATGGTTTTATACATGACATCACATGTTTATTAGAAAAATTTAATTTGTATTATTATATGCATGATTATTTAAACAGTGGTTGTTTTCCACATAAGAATGTATGGAAAAACATTGTAAGAAAATCCATTTCTGATTTCTACATAAATGAATGGGAGGGTAGAACCTCGGTCCAAGAATTTGTTATTTATCGACAAATACAAATCAATTACTGGTCCAGACCTTTATGGAATGATGCACGGATGAATCCGAAAATGTTGCCTGCCTGCTTTTCAGTAGCACAACTGATTGTGTTTTTATGTCACAACGAAGCTATGTGCTCCCGTTGTGGTATAGAATACAATAATGTAAGTGTCACACATCATATAATAATAAATTGTCAAATAACCCAAATTTGCAAGGAAACATTTAGAGAAAAGATCATTTTATTTTGTGGACGTGACATTTATCACAAGCTAGATTCTTTGTCTGATAGGGATTATATACAAACCTTATTTGGAATAAATACAGAAATGTATACTACGTTAGGTGATAAATTTCACACTTTCTACTACATTGTGATCAACTTTCTACATGCAGCCTGGACTAGTTATACTTTTTTTTTACTTTTATTCTTTATTGCATAAACACAAATGGTTATAGCATATCAAATTATATAATATAAATAAACCCATAAATGTAACAAAGAACATTTATCAGAAGAGCACATGATGTTTGCGTGTATAATTTTATAATTTAGACAAGAAAATTTTCGACTGTTAAAAGATTAGATTCAATGAAAGAAAACAGCATTGGAGGCGAACGACTTTTCAATTTCTAATTATTTTGATAGGTCCATAGGGTCATGGTATGAAACCCACAAAGCTCTATCAAAACGAAACATAGAGCGATGTTTTTCACGCATTTTTTTTTTCTTTTTGTCAAATATATCGTAAAGTGAGTAAAGCAGTAAGTGAGTAATGCAAACAGGGCCCGTTACGCTCTTGAGAGCAGCCCGGTTCCCAGGAGCATTACTCTAGAACCATAACAACAACAAAAATAAAATAAATGCTGTTGCAATGCATCGGCACTCGCTATTTAAATCAGTAAAATACTGTATTTGATATCATTTTATACGTTGATTATAAGAATAAAAGCATACATGGTAGATTAGCGCGTAATGTTAGTTTCTGACAATGTTTGCAAAGTATATAAACTTAGATAAATTATGAATTACTGAAGTAGAACTTGATGACATAAGATTAATAAATTTTTGTTTTGTTGGCCAAGTGAAATAATATTTTTTTAGAAATTTTGTTCTTAGTTCTGAGATCTTTGGACATATAAGAATGAAATGATATTCATTCTCAATTAATCCTAAATTACAATTTGTGCATAATCTTTCGTTTCTTGGTTTATTGTTACGTCTTCCTATTTCGATGTTCAATGAATGAGTTGATGTTCTAAGTCTTGTTAAGGCAGTTCTGTATTTAGATTGTTCAATGACTTCAAGGTATTTTTCAAGACAGAAATTATGTTTAAAGAAACTATATGTTTCCAAACGTGATGAATTATTTATAGCTGTGTACCATGACTGATAGTAGATATCTAGTATTCTTTGTTTAATTACATTATAGTCAACCCTATATATAGTCTGGTTTAACCAAATATTTGATAAGCCTGATTCATTTAGAACTTTCTTTATTTGATAGGCCCAGTTATTGGTATTATAAAGGTTCCCATTATCTACATCTTCTTTTAGCATTTTATAAGTTTTAAATAGAATTGATTGTTGATTTAGTTGTAAAATTTTAATCCAGTACTTTATCATAATAAGTTTACGATGAATGTACATCGGTATTCGACCAAGTTCACCATAGAGTACGTCGAGATTTGTTGAATTATTTGTAGAAAGTATCCTTCTACAAAATTTAGAGAAGATATTTTCGATGTCAGGACAAGGATGATAACCGAATATTTCCGAAGAGTAGTTAAGTATAGGTAATACTAAGGTATCAAAAAGTTGAAGTTGTTGTTTAATCGGGAGATCTAGTTGGTTAAAGACAATAAAAAGTTTGTGGAGCGAAAACGAAGCGTTTTGCGAAATAATTTTTTGTGTGCGATTCCATTTTCCGTTTTTAAACAGGTTTAATCCTAAGTACTTAAAAGAATTGACTATTTCTAATTTTGTATTGTATAAAAAGAAATCGTAAACAGAAGATCGTCCATTTTCAAAGATCATAATTTTTGTTTTATTTACATTTATTTTAAGATTATATAAGTTACAGTAATTCTCTATGTCGTTTAAAATGGATTGCAATGACTGTGGATCTGTTGCAAATACTATTGCATCATCTGCAAAAAGTAGAAGAAATAAGTTAAGATTTTCTATACTTATTATGCCATTAATATTACAATCAATATGTGTTATTATATCATTCAGAAAAAAGAGACATAATATGCTGCTTAGAGGATCTCCTTGCTTCACTCCTATATTTGATAATATTGGACCAGATTTTATCGATTTAAAGTAAACTGTAGATTTTATATAGGAATACATTGATTGAATCGATTTTATGAGTTTAGTGCTTACTTTTTCATTCATAAGTTTTTGCCATAGCAATAATCGGTCAATTTTATCAAACATTTTCTCCCAGTCTAAGAATGCAGCGTATAACTTTTTTTTTACATGATAAAGTTTTGGTAATTATTGCATGCAAGATAAATATACAATCTGCAGTTGACTTATTCTTTTGAAATCCGTATTGGTTATCTAGAAAAGTTCCGTGTTTTTCAGCCCAGTTGGTTAATCTGGTTACCAACATTTTTGAATAAATTTTTGCCAATATGTTATTAAGAGTTATACCTCTATAGTTTTTTGTTTCGTGAGACCCTCCTTTAAATATTGGTATAATTATGCCTTCATTCCAATTATCTGGAAATTTGCCTTGGTCATATATGCAATTAAAAAATTGAATTAGAAAATTCGAAATAATATCGAATGAATTTTTGAAAACCTCGGCTATCAATTTGTCTGTGCCTGGACTTTTAGAATTGTTTTGGGAAAACACGGCATTTTTTACTTCATTTTCTGTAAAAGGGCAATCTAATTCGTCATCATTGTTAATGTGTAATATGTTTGGTTGGTTTATATTTTCGTTTCTTTGGTTAGAAATTGAGCCGTATAACTCATTAAAATGATCATACATCTCTGTAATTGTGATATTAGTGTTTACTTCTTTATTTTCTGTATATTGTGTTCTAACATTTTTCCAAAATTCTTTTGGGTTCTCTTTTGCCAAGTTGGATATTCGTTTTCCTTCTATCTTTTTAAATGCATTCTTATTTTTACGTTTTACGTTGTTATATATTCGTTTTTGAGTAAGATATTCTTCACGGTTCGATTCAGTTCTATGTCGATAATATTTATTTCTTATTGCATTAAATTTCTTTCGTGCTAACCAACATTCTTGATTAAACCACTTATTCGATCTGATTTGTTTTTTTATTTTTTTGTTTTAGTTTTACCGAAGATTTTAAAAGCACTTTCCTGCATATATTATCCAAGATTAATGCCCTGGCAGGGCGGAGCCTAAGTAACGGGTCGTTGCACTTAAGGTTAAGGGAAATCAGCTTGTATCTAAAATAACCTACTTCTAAAGAGAGTCGACATAAATAGCTCGAGACCATAAATCGTGTATTGGTAACCAATGCCTCGTAACTTCAGCTTGATTAAGCTGAAGATACGAGGATTTGGTTACCAAACGATGAAATGTGTTAACTCTCTCAAAGCACGTGAATCTTTTAGGTTTTAGGATACAGTTATTTGCACGCGTTAACGATGATTACCGACTAAAATTCGAAAGAACCCAAACTATTGAAAAATAAACTCGCCAAATTACGTCACGGTTAAGCCCCGCCCTGCCAGTTCATTAATTACGCAGAATACTGGGTAAATAAATTGGAAGAATTGTCTATCGTAGTATTATGCAAATTGCACGTGATATTATTTAGGCGGGAAATGTCGTCCAATAAGGATTCGCGAAGCATGGGAATTTTACATTCTTCCCACGCTAAATATAGTTCAGATGACGTAATATCTTCATTCGTGTATTTGGTATGACACTCACAATTTATTTTAAATTTCAGAGCGCTATGATCCGATAATTCTGAGAAAGGAATTATTTTAAAGGATGATATTTTATCAAAATCTTGTGAATTAAGCAAAAGATAATCTACAACGCTGGAACCTTGATGGTTCGTAAACGTATATTCGCCAACGGATTTATCGCTACCTAAACGCCCATTTGCTATTAATAGATTTGTCGTTTTACAAAGATCAATGAGTTTTTGGCCATATAGGTCAAGCACGTGGTCCTTGCTTACTCTAGGTATAGTAAAAACATTTGATAGTAAATTGTCATCGTTATTTGTAAATCTGTCAAATTCAATGAAATCTGGCTCATTTGAGGATCGGCTGTTAAAATCGCCTACAACAAAAGTAGTTCCAAGTAATTTATATTTTTCAATATTTGTTTCTAGAATATTAAATAAATCAAATTCGAGAGTATTGTTGATTTTAGACTCACGCGGTGGCAAGTAACTACAACATAAATACATATCTTCGTTCGAATTAAATAGGGATCTACATAATTTTATCCAAATTAAGCCCTTTTTTATCCTTTTCTACTATGTTTAGTTTGATTTTTAATTTAGTTTTATAATATATCGATATTCCACCCGAATATCGACCTTTGTTCGTGTTACGTGACTTATTTCCTAACAGGTGCTCTACACAATACCCTCGTATATTAAGATTATAGTGAGTTTTTGGGGAGAGCCAAGTCTCCGTAAAGCAAACAACATCATGCGATAAAACAAAATGTATCAAGTCAGGATCAGATATTTTTCTAGCTAGTCCATTGATATTCCAACAGGCTATAGATAAGTTTTGCTCTTCGTGACTTCTCTATCCGGAGTTCGTTTTTGATGATTTATATTCATTCCCATCTACGAATAGCTTGTCTTTGACGAATTTGACCTTTTTCCCGTTCTCCTTTTCTTGTTTATATATATCATTAAGGTTCTTTCGATTCTCTCTCCACTCTTTTGGTATTTGTATACCGATACCATACTTGGATTCCTGTAATTCATTTTTCATTGTAAACGACGCCTCTCTAACTTTTTCACGCTGGGTATAGTTGTGAAACTTTACAATAATCGGGCGCGGCCTTTTCGCAGTATGAGGGTTCCCTAATCGGTGTGCACGATCGAATTCTATTTCAGTTGGGTCAATTTTCAACTTCTCGAAAATGATTTGTTTGACATCTTTTTCGCAAGATTGTCTCTCGGTTACGTGATCCTCGTTCGTTTCCGGAATTCCATAAAAGATGAGATTGTCTCTCATATTTCTGAATTCGGCATCGAGTACCCTATCTTTGATCTTTGTCTGTTGATCATTCACTTCTTGTATGCTCGTTTCTAATGTTTTGCACGACTTCACAAGGTTTTTGACTTTTTCTTTAGCTGTTTCGAGTTCTTTTTTCTGTGAATCATACGCCTCATTGATAAATGAGTTTGATTTTTCAACTTCAGTTACTCGTTTTTCCATGGAGTTTACTTTCAGCTCTAAGTTGTCAAGTTTAACGCTCATAGAATTGACTGTTTTCTCGATCTTATCTATTTTGTTCACCTTTATTTTGATATCTTTGATATCTTCGAGAAGTTCGATTGCCCAGGGAGGGGGCTTATCAGGTATTGGCGGAGGTTGTAGTTGTTGGTAAACTGGTGTGTTCGTTTGTTGTGAGCCAGCATACTGTGGCATATAGGAGTATGGCGGGGATTGTCCTAGGTATCCGGGTGTAGAATTTGGGTGTGTTGGTTGGCCGGGTGGCGCCTGAGATAGGGCATACGGCCCTACCGTAGATTGTGACAAGTTCATATTTTCATTTAAGATTCGGTTTATTACTGGTGTTTCAAATGTAAACTGTGGTTGTGAAAGTTCTTTTATTTCGGTAACATTAACTTGTTGTGTCCTCGATCGTTTTTTGTCATTGTTTTCACTACTCACTTGTTTGTTGTCTTTGTTATTGTTATAAGTTGTTGGACTGGTTGGACCGGTTTTACTGTCCTCCAATATTGGCGATATTTCCTTTCGTTTATCACGCCTTTCTGGTTGTTTGTTTGTTTTTTTCTTACCAGGCATTGTATGTTTAGTCCAAATGTCACTTTAGTTACTTTTATTCCATAGCATATTCCCGAAAAACACGCATAAACTCGTTTATTTACATTTTTTCGTGAGCTCGATAAAAACGTCCTTCATTACAAAGGGAGGTAAACATAACATATAGACGTCACTAACATTGGTGTCATCAATAGGTTAACAAAATTCAAGAATACGGACATAAGATTTAGGTTTGTTTGCAAAATTTTGGTCGAATGATAAGTACAAGACTTTAGTTCTGTTTGCTTCCAATGAATAATTTGGACTCAATACGGTGTAGTAATTCCTTTGCCCAATCTTTAAAATTTAGTCATATGAGTATATCGCGTATTTTGCAACTTTTCTTTTCGTTTCGGTAAAGTTGGAATGTATATGGGCTTTATCATAAATGTTTTGATTGATGTGTAATCATATAAAGGTACGATTACCTTTGATCTAGATCTATTACGGAAAGATATTTCAATGAAGGATTTATATTTTTTCGTCAAAAGAGCGTATCGTAAGTGGGCGGCCTTAATCAGGGAATTCCAGCTTTTAAATAAGCTGTGGTTTTATTATTTTAGTCGCTCGCTCGTTCGCAAAACTTCTTCATGTTAGCCGAGCGCTTGTCTTTTTGGGTGTGTGTGCCTGTGTGTGTGCGTGTGTGTGTCCGTGCGTGCGCGCTTGTGTGTGATATATGGGTGTTGCATGTGCGTGTGTGAGCTGAATATGTGATGTAGTAAATTTGTAGTTTTGCATATTATCTTTGAAATTCGGCAACATTTCGATTTTTTTTAATAAAATTTAGAAAACTTTTATTAAAATCTTAATTGAAGTCTCGCTCATTCAAGGTTGCCATGATTTTAAAGGATTTCCATTTTCATGTACTCTATTTTGTTAACACCACGTTTATATTCTTTGTTTAAAATCTTCAATATGTATGGAGGAAATAAAGATTATATATATATACCTATTTTCATACGGCTCTGAGAAAAAACTAAGCACGGTGACCCCATTTTTTCTTTTCAAAAATCGAAATAAAACATTTAGATCTATCTAAAAAATCAGGTTTAAAGAAAAGTTTAATAGTAGAAAAAGGCCGAGCAAACTTCCTTAATCGTTAGATCAAGGTAGTTTTTGCCATTTTTCTGTTCATTTTGCAGGAAGAAGGAAACGCCAAACAATTAAAGTAAAATCAACAAAATAAGCCAATTTTGTTAATTTACGCTAAACGTAGATTTCAGAGGATGTTATTACAACAGAAATCTTTGGGGAAATTCAAATGGCAGCCCGGGAGTCCCGTGAAATGATGTAATAATCTAAAATTGACTGTAATATGCATGCGCAGAAAGGACACTCATGTAAACGCAGTTACCCACTGGTGGTAGTAAACAAACTTCACATTTACCGCTACAATAATTAATTGAACATAAAATATCGTTATCCCATTAAGAAGTGTGATAAACTCGTGCAAAATACTATATAAAATATGAAAAAAGTATTTGTCGTTTAAAGTAAAAGAGAACATTTGTTTAATGTAATCGAGTTGTTGTGCACTATTTTCGACGCCATTTTGGAACCCAAGTAACACCGGCCTGACCCAGGATCAGAAGCGTCGAGGTTGAAAGGTTAAAATGACATCACTAGTGCCAAAACCGAGGTCGTTCTGATGGAAACCCGGTTAACTCGGGTCGAAACCGAGTCCGATATGAACTTCCCCTTTCAAACAATTTTATTCTGCGTTATAAATGAACTGGCAGGGCGGGGCTTAGCCGTGACGTAATTTGGCGAGTTAACTTATAAATATTTTGGGTTCATTGAATAGTAATGTGGTCTAAGTCAGATAGAAAATCTCGTGCCGCGGTATATGGGAAATAGACACTCGCTGACGCTCGTGTCTATTTCCCATATACCACGTCACTCATTTTCTATCCTATACGTAAATTATCTTGAAAAAAAGCTGATTTACCTTAACCTTAAGTGCAACGACCCGTTACTTAGGCTCCAGGGCATTAATAATTGATTATACGTATGGAGACCAAAAGGAACCATACGTATTTCCCCTATATTTTTATGTTTTTTTATTTATTTATTTATTTATTTTTTTTAATATCAATCAAAAATCAAAGTTACTCATATAGTTTTGATATTTGTCTTCCTCTTTAAAATGAATTTTAATTAATTCAACAACTTGAAATGTTGAATAGTTTTTCCTCTACATGTACACAGTCTTTTTTTTTTTTATCTATTGTGCAACTGAATCTTTAGTTGAACGCAAATAGAAAATGTTGTAAATGTACATATCCAAACTATTTTGCATTCTTTAGTAATATTTAAAACCAATATATCAGTTTTGGTCCAATAGTGTCCTTTGTATGAGTTTTTAATTTCATGTCCATTGACCCAGTTTCTGTGAATTCAAATGGCCATAAACCATTAAAGGTTACAATTTACCTTTCAAATTAAAGTTTTAGATTCTCTTACATCGTAAGGTTTACTCATATATGTACTAACATAATTGAAGTCAAGGAATTAGGTTCAATTTCTATCACATGCTTTTAATAGATACCCGATATACCTATGGTAATGGACTCAGCGTCTACGTCAGAGCTCAGTTTTGAAAATACACCTATACTGTGTTATACCTCCGATCAGTAAGATTGTTTTGTTCGAGAGCGGACTGTGGTCGTCTATTTTGGATTTCATTATTAAACTAGGGCGTTATATGGAAATCTGGTGTGTGTTTAGTCAATCACTCTACCAAAGTTACTGATCCTGCAGAGGTCACCACCCTGTTCGACGCGACCTGGGTTGGAAAATCAAGTTTACCCTAGCACCGTACCCAAGGTTTATTACAGTATGTTACAAGTTTCCTTCAAAGACAAAGACTAGAGTACTTGTTGTTATAATGATATGAGTCTGTGAGTGAGATTTCCTACAATTTCATATTTGCGCAAGACAAAGACTCTGACCAGACTGTGCACTATGCGATAAGTGGATAGTTAAGGTCTCAAAGTATCTGTAGACAATCAGGCAACTTTATATCTACAGTATATAACTGTCTATACTGCTCAATGGTTGCTCCTCACCAACATTTCAAATTGGTGGAAATGTCACGCACAGGCTCATATATCATTGACATGATATTCTCGTTTTATGACAGGATAAGATAAATAAATTGTAGCTGCTATTCTTCTTCTTTCTGTATATAAGCGGCATGTATATTCAATTATATGGTATAATGGGTCAAAAGGACATGGGCCCAACTCTTTTCATCTATTACGTTTAAAACAAGTATATACAAGCCAAAATACACTATCTAGATATGAATTCATCATATTATTTTATGTGTTTTGCCAATGAGTGTTGAGTTAGAATATTTTTTGGCGCCCAAATGCTAATATCTCTAAATAGGTGAATATGTAGGAACAATTTTGTAATTGTAACATATATATCTTGTATTTTTGTGAATCATACAGGATTCTGCGATTGTTTGGTCACTCACAATCAAGAATCATGCTTGAGATACTAGTTTAAATCGAAATCTGCCCAAATAATTTTACAAAATAGTAGCAGAATGTGGCATTTGATAGTGATCTAGGGTGGGTATATTTCAAAGCAGCGTATCCTACAAAAGCCCTACTCGCCAGAGTGCTAACGTGACTTAAAACGTTGCTTTTACATGTACCTTTTAGAAAAAGATAGTGTACAAAATTCTCCTCCCCGAGTCCAAGTAGCCCATAAAATATGAATGTTATCTGTTATCGAGGTTGGGAGAATTTATCATGACGAGGCTCTGCCGTTTCATGATAATTTCTCAATGCCTAGCCCAGATAACATTTATATTTTAAGACACTTACATGTTATTCTATTTATTATGCACTTTTTCCGCGCTTAATTATACTTAACCCTTAAAATTAAAGGAAATGTTGGTGAAACTGTAAGAAAATTGTTTCTTAATGTAGACTTTTGATATCATGTAATGTTATCAGAGAGGTGATATCAGGTCAATACAGGCTTCATTGCTCGATAAAATCTTTTTCAGATACATCTTGGTCTATATTCGCAATATAACATGATAAAAATGATCTCCTTTTATCAAATCAAAATAGCTCTGCAGCTGCCGTACGGTTATCTTTTGGTGAAGCTGTGAGCGGTTGTCTGTCCAGTTGTCCGCGATTTTTTGGCAGGTTTTATTACATCGATTCTTACGTTAATATGAATTTCTTTTTTATGTTTTTTTGATGGTTTATCGATAAATAACGGTAGATTATCAATTGATAATCTCACCGCGAAAGCAGTGAAATTATCAAAAAACTTATACCCTGCTTGTGCATTTCACTCTATCTGACGTCATCTATGTAGGGCGAAATAAGTGACGTCACAAAGAACTATGGCAAAATGGCGCGCTTTACGAAGTCCTAACAATTTCTCATATTGTCTCATTTTTGCAATAAAGAAATAGAATAATAGTTTGTTTTCCGAGTAAGATCGACAATTATTTCATTTCGTGAACAACAAAAGCTATATTTTCACTCGTGGTTCTACCACTCGTGAAATATAGCTTTTGTTGTTCTCTAAATGGATTTTAAATCGATCTTGCACTGAAACAAACGATTATCCTTTATATAAATTTGTTCGATAATCGTCGTATCCGAGATACGACCTTAACACTGTTTTAATAACAATACTTGAGACTTGGCGTTTTTATGCATCATACTTTGTTTCAGGTCATTCGAGTCTATGTTGGGCTAACCATTTTTGAATGGCCCTCAAAATCGTTGTTAATTGGTAGTAGTAATTGGTTTCGCACTTAATCGGCATCACTTTGACCGAAAGAGGTGCCTGTGGCTACGACGTTTTGGGGTTCTAGGGGTCGCTTCTGGTAAATTCATAAATATTTCATCTTTTTGTTAATACTGCCCATAATAATACCAATGCTCTATATTTCTTAACTTTAAGTTAAGATCGAAGACCGTTCACATACGCAATTATTAATGTAGTATTTATGGTAGAAGATTTAGTTTTGTTTCCTATATATTGTTTTGAAGAGATTACAAAAAAAAACGCCACCGGAATTATTGCTTTTTGTGAACGTGCATAAAACGAAACAGTCATGCGCAGGCTTCTGTGATTTAGGTAAGAAAGGAAGAGAATATTTATTAATTTCATGGAGGAATGAAACTAAAAACGTAATCATTCTGTATGAATTAGCTAAGTGGATTCATACTTAAGCATGATTGGGTTTTTAGCTTTATTTCTCCATAAGATTAATAAATATTCTCTTCGTATCTTATAATTCAATATTAGGACGCGAGAATATTAAAATTTCTTCATGAAAAGATATTGGACTTTTTTGTGTACATGCTTTAAAAGTAAAAAATGTTTTCATATGGAAAGAAAAACAAATTTTTAGTCAATCAGAGTGCGCAGATATTGATGAACATATCTAAAATCAAATTATTTAAGTTTTGAGAATTCAGGATCCAGGAGTTAGTTTTAGGACAATTTCTCTCTTGTTTGGCTCTTTTTGCTATGACGTCGCGCATGCTAATACTTCACATTTTGTAACGTCGTTTTGTCATTTAGACGTTATACATGTAACACTGTTTTTTTCTTAACCACTTCTTGTATATTGCGTGTAACGTTAGTTTTTGCTATGTGTATTCGATCATTATTAATTGATATATATGTTAAATGCAGTAAATGACAGAATACATTTTTATTCGGAGGCATTTTATCATCAATCAGCTTTGGTCATTTTAGTCTTTGATTGGTGAAAAAAGCATACCGCGCAATGGAATATAACGTAAGACGTTAAGAAATAATACTTTTTTGAAAAGTATGTCCTCACAAACTAATCTTAACATTTTCGATATCTTCAATCGTATCTCTACGAATTTTTTCCTAACGATTATACGAAAAAAAAATATTTAAAAAATGTAAAATGATTTATAATTGACACTTTGATAGTGAAATCCGACAGCTAAACATTTTAAAAACTGGCTTCAGAATTCGCATATGGAAGAAAGTATGTCCACACACATTTTCTTTATTTATTTTGTTGTATATGACGTATTACTATTTTCAAGCGCGTAAATAAAAACAAGAAAAACATGATATTTTTATTTTTGAATTTTCAAAAAATTTAACCTATATATATATTTGATGAAAATATTGAGAAAACTTTGCCCCTTTTCACTTTGATTTTCCTATAAAATTTGACGTTTTACAACTTTTGAATTTTTAAACTAGAAAGCCATGAATGGCTTGAGTCGCTCCACAGGCTTGAAATTCTTGTAAAAGCAAATAAATGTTTTGAGTTGATTTTTAGATATTTGGGGTTCTACTGATGTTGAAAATGATTTTCAAAATTTGAACTCTATAACAGATAGAGAAATGACCTCTGCTCTTAAAAGACATATTTTTCATCAAATCAAAATGATTTTTGGCTGCATGATAATGGGTCACCCAAAGATAATACCAAATTTTTTTTATTGATATCCATCAGTTACATTCTGAGAAAATGATTTTTATAGTTTCCACTATTTGACTTGTTGAGAAATGACCTCCACCCATAAAATGCATATTTTTCGTCCAATCAAAATAATATTTGGTTCACTGAAAAAGGGTCACTCAAGGATCATTCCAGTGAAATTTGTTTGCAATTTCTATCCAAAAATTTCTATCAATTTCTATCCAAAAATTAGATTCTGAGAAAATGATTTTCAAATTTTCCACTATATAACATATAGAAAAATGACCTCTGCCCATAAAATGCATATTTTCCATCCGATCACAATGATTTTTTGTAGACTGATTAAAGGTCACTCAAGGATCATTCCAGTGAAATTTCCACTAAATAACATATAGAGAAATGACCTCTGACCATAAAATGCATATTTTCCATCCGATCACAATGATTTTTTTGTAAACTGATAAAGGGTCACTCAAGGATCATTCCAATGAAATTTGGTTGATATCAATCAGTTACATTCTGAGAAAATGATTTTCAAAGATTCCACTATATAACATATAGAGAAATGACCCCCTCCCATAAAATGCATATTTTCTATCTGATCACAATGATTTTTTGTAGACTGATAAACAGTCACCCAAGGATCTTTCATGTAAAATTTCATTGGTATCCATTGATTAGAATCTGAGAAAACTCACTTATTACCATATTTGGAAATTAGCCACGCCCCTTAAATCCATGTTTTTCATTGGATCAAAAATTCTTGAACAACTTTGAAAGAGGGTCATTCCTGTGAAGTTTGGTTGAAATCCATCCAGTAGTTTCTGAGGAGAAGATTTTTAAAGAAAAGTTTACGACCGGACGCACGCACGGACGGACGGACGGACGGACGCACGACGGACACAACGCCATGACAATAGCCCCAGTGGCTTTCAGCCAGTGGAGCTAAAAAATCATTACCAGTTGTTTGATATTTCACTGATGGCCATTTTGGTTCACCTACTTACACGATGTTTGTCCTCGCCTAAATGTAAAGATTTTCCACACTTTTTCATTTTCACTATTTCGTGCATCTTGTGGGTCATTAACACATTTACCAACTCATAATTTGTTACGTTTTACTGACGCAAATTTGGAGTTTTGAGGGCAAAGAAACTTAATTGAAGGGGAATTCGACTTTTTTCTTAATTTCACCTAACAAATCAAGTTTAATAGTATGTTTTCTATAGTATGTGTATCATTGGTATAAAGAACATAGATATTGACACCCACGTTTAGAAGGAGCAGATGTAACTTAACGGTGGACGTGCGTTTTCAAATGTTAAGCATTACCGTGGGCGACGTCTTTGCAATTTCTAAAGCCATTGATTGCATCCGGGTTATCTTTGCATAGACGGACGCATTCGGATACGTACATATCTTTAAACTTGTTCTCTAGAGCCTGATTAAGAAAGTGAAAGAACTGTTGCGGTCTTATTATATATGAGATAAAGGTGTGAATGATATACAGTAAAACTTGTGTTTAGCGATCACTTAAGGAACAACAAAAAAGCGGTCGTTTATGGGAATGGTCGCTTAATACAAAATATCGTAATAAATGTGACAGTTCATTTTGATAGCAATTTAAAGATTGTCGGTGAATTCGTACTGAATACTATGATGTTCGAGCCCATTAGAATCGTCTAATTTTGACGATTCTAACGGGCTACAACAACATTAGATTCAATAATAACCTGATTTTCGTTAAGAATATCCCTTTTTCACAGATTCTGCTTACGATGAAAGGACTTTTTACGGTGGTCGCTTAATGAAATTGGTCGCTTAATAGACGTGGTCGCTCGAGCAATATCGACTGTATACAGTACCTATCATCATCGGAGACCGCTAGATGAATTAAGCGATATATCATGTTCCATCATAATTCTTTTGTCACAATGAATATCCTGCCTTAGAATTCCACAGTGTGTGTAATGCTGTGTTTCTACTGCCAATCCGATCAGCTCGACCGGATTCGATCAAGCGATCGTGTAGCGATCGAGCTTGGTTGGCATGTGATCGGGAGAGGTCGGGACGATCGAGTGTGGTCGGCATCGATCGGAATTCCTACCCGAATGCTTGGCCATGTCAAAGGCCAGAAGATAATTTGCTCGGAAAGCGATCGTGAATCGGTCGGATGTAAGATCGAGTCATTCGGAACTTCGCTCGGACTTTTCCGTAAACTGAAAAGTACCTCGGACGTAAGTGTAGTAATTTTGGGTGATTTTTTAGGTAATTCGGCTCCTGAGGGTATTTTGGTTAATACGCTTGAAGAAAAGCAAATTCCTTTAAAGCTTTCAGATCGTCTATGGAGATCATTTTGGCATATTATGACTTGAAAGCAAAACGCAGTAAAATACTGCGTTTTGTTTTCAAATCATAATATGTCCAAATTTTACCTTACGTTGATTTTATTTTTCGCAGCGTCATTCTCAGTTATGTTTGTGACGTCAAATAAACTCACGTGCGAAATGACGCGCTTTCATGGATGCGCCCGTATTATTCCCGAGGTCCATCCGTAGAATCACCGAGGGTTCCCGATTTGAGATCGAGTGTGATCGGGTAGATATCTTGCACCCGACCTTTTCACGATCATTCTCGACCTTTACTAGAACACTTCCCGACCGCACCCGATCAACTCGGCATTTGCTCGATCTATTCAGACGATAAAGTCGATCGATACCCGACCATATACGACGATTCTCGATTGCTATTCGACCAAACACGAGCTCACATGACCATTATGGCTAATAAATTTAATTTGCACTTTCTGACTGAAACAAAATATAAAACTAGCAATATAACAACTATAAATTTGATACACAATTTTTTATTTCTATCTTGATTACACATGATATTAATTTCGCGTAAACGACAAACCGCGGAAAACACAAACAATTTCATTACGCGAACATTTTCACTTTTACAATAAGTTAAGTACAAAAAGGGGGATGGATTCTCTTTTCTTTGAAAATAGCCGCGGCAATAGCGCAATTGGTAGCGCGCCGGACTTCTAATCCAGGGGTCTATATTCGCACGGGTTCGATCCCCGGCCGCGGCACTTATCCTTTCCGACATTTGTCTTCCACCAATGGGTAGATAATCGTAAACCTATGTGGAATAGCAACTGGAGGCTAGGAAAGGGATGTGGTGGTAGTACTGGTGTGAGAAATACCAGGAATCCATCGTTAGGTGCTCCAGTCGTCGCGATATAACTGAGAGACTGTTGAAGGCCACGTAAAACCCCAATTCAATTCAAATCATATCAAATTTCTTTGAAATGTGGGTGGGACAATTCTGCTTTATTCGACGTTCTGTAATGTTATTTGATTGAAATGTCTCAGTATGTATGTTAAACATAGAAATGACATTGTAATAACGTTATTTGATTAAAATGTATCAGTTTGAATAAACTTAGCAATGACAGACACATAGATCATTGGTTGTTTTTAACCACTTTGCTTGGGTAATAAGTCGTATTTTATTATTACAATTGGCAGTAATGTTACGAACAAACTGTCCTCAACCGAAGCATAGCTGAAAAATATCCGCTGCGAGCCCGTCTCGAACTCACGCGGACAACAATATTTAAATAAATGGTTTACAAATCCAATGCTCTACCACTGAGCCAAAGAAGATCTTCCGTGACGCAGGTGTCAGGCATTGTATTTAAACCTACGAAGCTATGCAGGACAGTGGTGGGAGTGGTCTCCCATAACAGTAAATAAAAGAAACATGCAACGAATGTCTTGAAAAACGGAAAACGTAACGACGTCGTGAATTAATGACGTAATCTAAAAGGAGATACTTTCAGTCGTAAATGGGCAGAAAAAAAGAGGATGGATTATGACTTTTTTATCATCGGAGGTGTCCCTCTGAGACACGTTGTAGATCATCAGTATGCTTTGCCTACATCTGACGTAAAGGAAACAGTTTACGCTTTCTCGGCGATTATTTTCGACTCGTTCATCGCATTTGTAAAATGAATGACTACAGCAATATTTTAAAGCAGAAAAGTCTAAATTAAATCAGATTTTTGTCGATCATTTATCACTGATAAACAAGAGGAGACATGGATTTTGAGACGCCGCAGACCTTCGTTTTCAAATGTATTTTGGTTTTGAAAGCGATTAACTTTGAAAGCTACTCGCAAGTTTGTCATGTAGCAAAACTTCGCTCTAGTTTAATCGAATGTCTTGTTCTAGAACACAATCTAATACACTGCTTCGTCGATGTCATTAAGCTTGTCATGCAGCAAAACTTCGCTCTAGTTTAACCGAATGTCTTCTTCTAGAACACGATCAAATAAACTGCTTCGTCGATGTTATTTTCATGAAGATCCCCCCTTCATTCTTTTCAGTTACTTTTCTTCTTTGGACGAAAAACACGATGGCTTCATTTAAAAAGAATCTTACAGGAAATTGATTTGTGAATTGGTCCCACCATTTGAAAAATCTTGGTATGTGAATAAAGTTTGTTTGTAAGAAGGTCGAAACTGATCTTCTGGACTTTTTGTGCTCAGTATTTTTACAGACTAAGTAATTATACATTTACGGGTTTATGGCTGAAAAGACTTTATTGTGGGGTTGAAGATAACAGACATATATTACATAATAATCATCTACTGATTCTATTTTGAATACGATAGATCCTGATTCTTTCTTAAGTTCGTGTTTTTCTTCTGAATTCTTTGTGACACATGATCAAGAATTTCTGCAAATACGCCAGCATTTACTCTAATCAATGTTTGTATCTTTTCGCGCGCTCGATGTTTAGCTTTTGCTGTAGGTTTTTATTTTTATAAATAAAAAGGGACGACGTGTTAGCCAAAGTTTAGGCCATACTTGTCTGTGCTGTGGCCTCATACGCCAAAGATATTTGGCCTCCTCGCGATCTTACTCAAACACGTTCATGAGTTATTCGGAACATCACTCGGCCATTTCCGTAAACTGCAACGTACCTCGGATGTATGTAGCCCCCCGGTCTCACAGACCCCGATTTCCAAAATAATCGTAGTGCTTCGGGAGAACGCATTTTCTGCGATTTACCACGAATTCGAGCCGTTTTTCTCCGATCACCCTCGGACGGGGCGTATTTGAAGTCATACATGCTGTGTGTTCCCGATGGGCTGCGAAAAACTACGATTCGATACGATTTACTACGCTTTTGTCCCGATTTTGTTCCGAAGTACCCCGAGTTTAAGAGCCGAGTTACTACGAAACAGTACGATCTAGACCGACTATCCCGATTTCTTACTACGATGGACTACGATGCACAAAGATATACTGCGACATACGCCGACAGTTCTGGATCGACTACGAGTTTCATATCTTTTTTCAGGATTATACCTCGATTTCGTACATTGGTTAAAAAAAAAACGTGATTTAACAGCAAAAAAAAAATCAGTTATCATATGGATATTAGAGTGACAACATGCAAAAAACAACAGACGACGTTATATTTGCAATCTCGTGTTACCTCTATATTCAACTTAAGGAAAGGAAAAATGCTCCAGCTGAAAAGAGTCTTGAAGAGCTTGAGTATAAACAACGCCAGATACAGCCTAAGCATAGGAAATGAAGGCGATGGTGGGTACGGCCTTGAATAACCGAAGAGAGGAGGCAAAACACTGGACAATTTCATCAGCTATTGCAGCGTGAATTACCTGCCAATGACCACCAATCGAAGTATAGGGAAGCGTCTCGTTCAAAGGTTTTGAAGTGATGAATTGTTAATATACTCCTCGGAAATCGGGGTACTTCGTAGTATTACGGGATGATATCTTAGCAGTTCGTAGTTATTCGGTGTAGGTCGGTGTAGCTCGGGTTGCTAGTCGCGTATCTCGTCGTACTTCACCGGCGAGAATCGGGAGTTACTCGTATGGCATCGGCGTTATTCGGGGTTCATCGCCGAGGTAGGTACGCCGAAATTGGACCGATTCTGTTGCCGAATAACGCCGATTTGCTTACTACGAACAACGACGACTTAGTACGAGGTACACCGAGTTGCGCCGATTTCGGCACGATTTTCGAAATCGGGAGAAAAATTTGCGCATGTTGAAATTTTTGTCCCGATTTATTTTTGATCCCGAATTGATGCCGATTTGAGTCAGGAGGCATGACGACTCTCCCGAAGCTAGCCGATTTCGCGCCGATTTTGAAATTTTCGAAATCGGCATTTAATCGGGGTCTGTGAGACCGGGGGGTAAGGCGGATGGGTATGTAACAAAATCGTGCATTTTGTTAGGCGGAAACAGTGTAAGAAAAACTAGCACTGTAGATTTATATATTTAACAGTAAATAACGGCTGAAAAATCTTAATTTTTTGAAATTTATGAAACATTCTCAAAAATTGAAATTTTTTCAGTCGTTATTTAAGATTCTTAAGATATTTATATTAAGATACGATGGTTTCACGTCAGTGACTTAAACGAGTAGCGTTGGCGACGTCGAATGTTTTCACTGACAGTTTCGAGGGCTAACGCCATTTTAACTGACGTCATCGAATTTTTCTAAGGTTTTCCCGTATTTTACAAAAATAGTTCGTCTATGTACATCCGAGGTTGATCGTGAGATTGGCCGAGTGGTGTTCCGAATGGTTCATGAGTCTGCCCTGCCATTACAAATTAACTAAAAATTCGATTATCAGTTCACGTTGATCCCCAAATTTGTTGCAGTTACATCGCTCTTAAGACATAGGCGTATCTAGGGCCTTGAAATTTATACGCACTCAGAAGGCGACAACCAAATAATATATAGGATAAAGGCGATATGTAAACTGTGACCAAAGATGAATGTTTTCCGTCCGCTCCCTTTTTATGATTTGAGCGTTGGTTAATAATCAAAACATCGTAACTACAGCTTGAATATGCTGTAGTTTCGATGCTTTGATCATTCATCAACGATATTTTTCAACAGAGGATAATTTATTTTACGCATTTGCGTAATTTGCGTAATGGGATTAACGCCCTTGTAAGATTTCGAATAATAGCAATGATAAAAACAATATTAATATTAAAAATAATAATTAGAATAATAATAATAATAATAATAATAATAATAATAATAATAATAATAATAATAATAATAATAATAATAATAATAATAATAATAAAATCAAGAACATATAATACAATGTAATTATTATAAACCAATACTTGGCTTTAATGCTTATTTTCTTTGTTTTAAGGGAAGGGACCAAATTGCCAATTCTCTGAAGATACGCGATGTGTCGTCTCTCGTTGAACAGACGGGTGGAACTAAGTTAACTGGAGGAAGCATAAGGTTTAGTCTACGATGGCGGCCTACGGTGAATTCCAATTCAGTTGCACTTTTGTTCCATATATGATTCGTAGTGACAAGCAGTTTACTACCACTCACCGAGAAGTGTTCTAAGGCTTTCAAAATATCAGTATTTTTTAAATGTGGAAGAAGTTCTCGACAAAATACAATGTCATACGATTGATCCAATCCGTGTGTAACGATATCGAAATGTTCAAATCTTGCATTCGACATGTTTCTGTAGTTGGACCTATGCCTTTTTATCAATTCTGGTACTATGTCAATGCCTGTGTATTCAACATCTTTCCTTTTTCCAACGAAATGTCGCATCCAGAAGAAATCGCCACAAGGAACGTCCACCATTGTGATCACCTGCTTCCCTAGTTTCACTTTGAGTCGATCAACAAGGGAATTTAGAAGTGATATTGTGTACTGAAACAAAAATATAATGTAGACTGGTAAGTATTGAAGTTTCTCGGCGATTTAACCTTTATGCAATTTTGTGCTGATAACATTTACTCAAAATATATAGAGGATAATCGTTTGTTTCAGTGTAAGATCGATTTATATTTCATTTGAGTGAACAACAAAAGCTATATTTTCACGAGTGGCAGAGCCACGAGTGAAAGTATAGCTTTTGTTATTCACTCAATGAAATATTAATCGATCTTACTCGAAAAACAAACGATTATTCTATTTCCTCAATGCAAAAATGAGACAAAATGTAAAATTTCTAGGACATATTTTCGTAAAGCGCGTCATTTTGCACGTGATTGCTATGCAACGTTCATTGTGACGTCACTTATTTCGCCTCGCATAGATGACGTCACATAGGGTGAAATGCACAAAAGCAGGGTGTAAAATTTTGATAATTTCACTGCTTTTGCTGGGAGATTATCAAGTGATAATCTACCGTTATTTCTCGATAAACCATCAAATGCATTAAAGAAATAGCTGATAATTTGTAAACGAGAAAATAATTGTGGTCCTGTATTGCTTACCAGAATCTTGACCCCTTATGAATAAGATTGGCAATTGTTAATAAAAGATGAGTGAAATGAAAAGAAATTTACCCAAGTGTGATATCGAAGAAGATATAGTTAGGAATATCGTGAAATTGCCTTTGTGAAAGATTTTTGAATGGTTCTTGAACTATGGAATGACAGTAAATGAGTTCGGTGAGAGAGAGTTTTCAGTGGATTTTAAGGGAGGTAAAACATTATCGATGGAATTGTCCTGTTTGGCGAAATTAGCGATTATCGTTAATCCTCCCTTAAATAACAAGAGGCGCTAGAGGGCCTGTATCGCTCAACGGGTTGAAATATCTGAAGATTTGAAAGGGAGATATTGAAAATAGAAGGTAATGAAAGTCACTAGCATTCAGAATTCTGACTATTTCCAAAGTGAAACTGAGCTATCAGAAGTCAAGTCATATATCTAATATGTAAAAATACATGGTAGAAAACTATTTAGATATCACTTAAAAACAAGAGGACCAGAATGGCCCTTAACCGATCACCGGAATTTTATTGATCCAGTGGATCTCATCCAAGTAACTTTCTGGCAAAGTTTCATTCACATTTGCCTAAATGCCGAAGAAGACCTTTGATGTTATTCAAAGAATTTGAATTGATGATAAACCCTTCCCTCCCATTCATTATCGAGGAGACTCAAAATAAGCCGTGCTAGGAACATCTATGGGCTTTCAAGCTCAAAATAAGCCCGGCTTTGCCATGCCCATATTTAAAGGACAATCAAAATTTTGTAAAACATTTTGAAAAGGGTCACCAAAGAGACATTCTGGTAAAGTGTTATTGAAATCGGCCCGATGGTTAAAGAGGAGATGTCGTTAAAAGATTTTAAACTCAAAATAAGCCCCGCCCTGCCACTCCGATATTTATTCGCCAATCAAAATTTCTTGAACAACTTTAGAGAGGGTCACCCAAGGAACATTCGTCAAAATCTACCCATTGGTAAAGGAGGAGAAGATGTTTAAAGAAAGGTTTACGCACGCCCGCACAGACGGACGGACGGACGCACGACGGACACACAACGGGCACCCCGCCATAACAATAACTCGCTGGCCTCCGGCCAGTGGAGATAATTAAACCGCTTAAAGTGCTGAAGGCCTGGTTTATAAACAATATGATATTTGAAGGCATGTACTCCAATTTTTAAGTCTTTTTAGCTAGGCCTTTTTAGGCGAGGGAAACCAAGGGTTCCATTTAGGGATCGTAAGCCACGTTCCGAACTCATTTCAAAGGAAAACTTTTCGAACGGTATGCTCACTATATAGCGCTGAGTCCACCCAAGAAACTAATCCCCAAGTTATAGATTACTACGCCAGATTCCGCTTTGCATACAGGTTTTTATAATTTAAGTTGAGTTGATTGGCTTGCTACTAGTCAACCTATTTATCCATTCGATCTTTCCGTCTAACAATCGTAGTAATGCTGTTTTTTCTAGGGGCACAAGCTCGTCGGCTCTTTCTTTTACATTGAATTGAATTCTATAAAGAGGTTGTATTTACTATGGGAACACTAGAAATTGTAAGGGCCAATTTCTCCCTTTCCCACAATATAGTCCACCGTATACACATACCCCATGATTTTTTAAGTTGGAATGCGGAGCAATTCCAACTTAGATTTAACAAAACCGCAAAATGAACACAATATAATTTCATTTCGGGTTTTTTGAGAACACATATCACGTGAACAGGATGTGAATACACTTCGGCCTATTTTGTATATCTCAACTTGACAAAGACATACAGTTTATTTCATCAAAAAGTAATAATGCTGTACAATTATACAACTATCACTTCATGTATGTTATTAACACGATAATTTATGTTTTAAACGATATTTATTTAAAGTATATAAAGTTGCGTATGAGTATCACATGTTTGCATTACTATATTTAGAAGTCATGTGATAAGACAAGTCATATAAGGTCAGGCTTTGACAATAGCACTAGCCAATCACGTGATCTGCTTATTTGGTAATGTCGCGATCTGTTTTCTCATTATTGTGGCATTAGCACAGACCAATCACATGATCTGCTTATTTGGTAAGGTCGCGACCTGTTTTTGGTAGAATTACGTTATAGCTTCTTTTAAAGGTATGGTTTCTCTTTCTAAACGACCTTATTACTCATTTAACTTTTGACAAGGTGTTATATTGTAAATTTCTGTCTAAGCTACGAAATAATTACCTTATCTTAAAGTGATGATACACTTTTAAAGTTAATAAATATTTTTGCAACATATTGTCGTTTGTTCTCCATCATATTGCAGTTATGTACATGAATGATTCATCGTAAAAACCCAATACTCATCTGATAACACCCTTGCCACCACATCTTTAATTGAATTATGAACATCTTTGCCCAATTACATTCCATCACCAAGCCATTTGAAACAAACAAACTAGTTCAACTTGTTTTCTTCACATTCTTACACATCAACACGTTTAAGAGCACCATCATACAGTTAGTTACATCGTGAAATTGGCATTCATCTCAATAAAAAAAATTCTTAATCGCTCACTCAGCGCCCCATTCATTCATTCATAACACTTACTCAAACCATTCAAAAACACTCAAAGTTATTAAGAAAAATAAGATCAACATGTACAAATGAATAAAGCAAGAACCAAATCGCGATTTCACTGACATAAATGAAATTTAAAGCGTTTGATTGGTTCTTGACGAATTAGAAAGCTATTCATTGAACTTTTATGCATATTTTATATAGGTTTTAAATATCGCTAATTTTGTTCATCCTGAACAAAATAAACGACATTGGATTCCCTCCCATAAATTTCATTCAAAACTCGCTCCGCTCACTCATTCATTCAACATCATGCTTAAATCATTCCAAAGTCGTTCACCTTATTAATTTCACTATGTTATTAACTGTACCCCCAACTCAGAAATAGAGGAGCATAATTATATTGATTTCATCATGTCTGTCTCTCAGTCCATTGACCTTTTGCTTTCCGCTAGACAAACGGAGAAGCAATTGACCTACAATAACGAAACTTTACACAAATATTGCCCATGATCCAAAGAAATGCGCTATTGTTTCGGGATCATACATGTCACGGTCATCAGTAAATTTAAACAGTTAATACTTTCCACTCTAACTGAACAACCAATTGACCCAAATCATAAAACTTGAAACAAATGTTGTCAATGACCCGAGAAAGTGCCCAATTTTGGAGTCACAAAGGTTGAAATCACAATTGAACTTCGTCCAAAATTTGTCTTGAGATTCTAACTCATGAAGTAAAGGTCTTCCCTGCGAAAATGGCTTTTCATCATGGACAAATCACTTGTTGAAGTCAACTTTGCGACACTTCTAATTAAAATTGTAATTGATAACTCATATGGAGCAGAAGTTTATTGAAAAATAATATAAAACTGGTTTGAGTGTATAAGTGTTCGCCTGTGCGTCTATTAGTCGGCTGTATGGTCCGTATCATTTTCTTCCTTTTTAGCTCACCTTACCAACGTGCTCAAGGGGAGCTTTAGGATCAACCTGACTTCGTCGTCCGTCGTGTGTCCGTCGTGTGTCGTCAACTTTCTTAAAACTTCTTCTCCTCCTAAACCGCTGGGCCAATTTCAATGAAATTTTGCCAGAATGTTCCCTGGGTGACCCTTTTCAAAATTGTTGCCATATTCTAATTGGCCAATAAATATGGGTATGGCAGGGCGGGGCCTATTTTGAGCTCAAAATCTTTGAACGACATCTCCTTCTGAACCACTGGGCAGACTTCAATGAAACTTTACAGGAATGGTCCTTGACGACGCTCTTCAAATTTTGTTGGCAAAATTTTCATTAGCCCATAGATATGGGCGTGGCAGGATAGGGCTAATTTTGAGTCTCCTCTGTAATGAATGGGTTGGCAGTGTCTATTTTGACTGCTTATAATTCGAATAATGTCTCCTCTTCAACAATTAGGCAAGTTTGAATGAATCTTTGCCAGAAAATTCCTTGGATAAGATCCACTGGACCAATCGAATTCAGGTGAGCGGTTTAGGGCCATTCTGGTCCTCTTGTTATTATTTTTCTTTCATCAGATTTAAGCCTGTGTAAGGATTCAGGGGTATAAGCGTCTCTCGTTGTTGAAATACATTGATTTATATACGCCCGTCAAAGACGAGACGTATTATGTGATCACCTGTGGTGGGCGGGAGGCGTCAGCTTCGTTAGTAGCTTGAGGTCACCGTCTCTCGAACGCATTCCAACTTATTTATACTTTCAGTACTTTGATTAATTTCTACCCTAGATATATATCAAATTACACTTATGTTGATTTATTGTATACAACCTGCTACAAGTTGTCTGTTTTAGGGTTTTAGGATTGGACAAAGTTTTCAAATTTTCCTAATTTAGATTGATCCATTACAAGACCACGAATGTTTAGACAGGTCCAAATTATGAAGGGTTGCAGATAGCACACAATTTTTCGGCAAATTAGTAAAATTTGAAGCAGAGGGGTAGATACTATTAAGGAGGGAGCGTTATTTAGCATCATTTTTTTCTTTTCCCTATTACAGCTAACAACATCGTGAAATTGACAATGTGAATGATTTTGGTATGAATCTGGAATGGAATTGAATGAGTGTGTGGAGCGAGTTTTGAGTGAATTTAATGGGAGGTAATCCATTATCGAAAATTTTGTTCTGGATGAACAAAATTTGCGATATGTATTTTCTCCCTTTAATAAGATATGCGTAGAAGTTTTTAAATAGCTTAATATTTCTTCAAGAACACAGCAGACGTTTTTAATTTCCATTATATCAGTGAAATCGCAATTTTGTTCTCGTTTTTGAAATTTTGAAGGTAATTGTAGATCTTATATTTTTTTGGTCATTTTGGGCGTTTTTGAATGGTTTGAGTGAGTGTTTGGAAGGAGTGAATGGAGCGCTGAGTGAGCGATTTAGAATGAATTTGATCGAGATGAATGTCAATTTCACGATGTTACTAAATGTAGCTAGGTCATCCGTAAAGATCAAAGTATCTTTGACACAGCAGTGGTATTGACAGTGATAAGTAAGAAAATATATGGTATACATGATAAGGACAAGGTGAATAATCAAGGTTTTTTTTCCAAAAAATGACATCGTGTGATGTTTTGTCTATTCAGTTTCCTTGCCTTCAGTACTATCAGAACTTTGATTATAGCACAACGTAGTGATATGCAGGCACTGCGTTGAACACACATAGCACTTCATGTCGCACAAAAGTTTATGACTTATACTAGTCCTATTTTTTGCGCGCGCAAGAGCACACAAAAGCTACGTAGTACACACGTTGTTCAGTTTTTCACGCGATTATCTTTTTCCTAGGCAGTTTCCAGGATACAGGGTTGTTTCCTGCTAAACAAGGCCAAAATTAACTTTCTATTCTGATTTTTTAAGGGACATGCCAGACCCTTTAAAACCAACACCAGCCAATAAAAATCGTACAATTATTTGATCGTTTATATCTAAATGTTAATTTCTTTAAACGATTTTAAGCTTTTTTGAACAATTTCGGAGAGTTTTTGAGTGATGTGAGTATTTGGAATAAAAGAATTTGGCGCTGAGTGGGCGATTTCGAATGGTGTTTATCAAGGAAAAAGTCAATTTCACGATTTAAATAACTGTGGTTATTTATTCCTCATAGGGTACTTTCCAGACAAATAGCCTGAAGGCTTAATAATCCCAATCTTTAAAAAAGGGGACCCAAACGATCCGGGTAATTATAGGGGAATAATTCCTTTAAAGACATTAGTTAAATTCTTCACTTTAATTTTGAATAGTAGATTATCAAAATGGGCGGAAAAATATCGTGTTTATATTAGATACCCAAGCAGGTTTTAGGGACAATAAAGGAACAATAGTTAATTATTTCGTTTTACATATAATTATAAATTACTTATTGAATAGAAACAAATAAATTGCGTGAAACTTTTATAGACTTTACAAAGGCTCTTCATTATATAGTTAAAGATATCATTTGGTATAAACTCATAAAATAAGAAATTAGAGGACAGGTGCTTAATATAATAAAATTCATGTATAAAGTTATAAGACAACATGCAAAATCAAACTGGATTATAGTGAAAGTGAAGCATTCATTTGTTCTCTTGGGGTGAGACAACTTTTTTCTATGTACTTAAACGATATTGAAGAACACAGCATTACAAAAGGCTTTGGTGGTATAGAACTGGGAATGTTGAAACTATTTTTATTTTTGTATGTTAATGATATCGTTTTGGTTTCTGAGACAGCAAATGGTTTACAACAAGGAATAGATCTATAAGAAACTTACGGGGACAGGTGGGAATTTCAAGTAAACATGAGAAAAACAAAGATAATGAATTTCAAAAGGGAAGGATTTCTAAAAATATAATTTTTAAATATAAAAATACAATATTAGAAATTGTGAATGAATTGAAATTTCTTATTATCAGCTTTACTACAGAGGGATCGGTCAAAAGCACCTTCGAATTACTAAATGGACAAGCATTTAAAGCAATGGGCAGGCTTAAGTCTTATTTCATAAATTTCCTTAATCTTGCAATATCTCATAATCTAGAACTTTATCATAAACATATTGAATCCATTTTAAGCTCTGAATGTGAGACATGGGCAGTTAACAAGATATATATGCTTGAAAATCTCAATTTACGCTTTTACAAAATATCCTAGGTGGTCGTCGTCTAAGCAAAAATATCTTTATTTACAGTGAGCTGGTAAAATAATCACTACAAGTGAAATTGATCAGATATTAAGGAATGGCTCAAAATGACTAAATCTGTTGATTTAAAAAGTAGTTAAAATATGTATAATCTAGTGTTTGATGTCCTTGCGATGCACCCAAACAAGCAAACTTTGGCTACAATTGTCAAAAGCATTCTTGAAAAACATGGCTTTTATGATGAATCAAGGAGTAGAAAACTCTTTTTTAGCTTTTTTTAACAGAGAGCTCAGGATATGTACCTTCAAGAATGGAATGCATTATTTTGGAGCCCAACGTGGCAAGGCTGAATGGGAAACTTTATAATTTTTCATTCGAAGCAAATCTTTATTTCATATAATAAAAATTAAAACACACACGCACGAACGCACGCATGCACACACGTGTGCCCCACACTATCATGTTTCGAGTTTTTGTGTTTTTGCGACATATAGTGAGAAATCATTCCATGATTAGTCCCACCAACATATCCTATATCGCCAATCTTTATTTCTTTAATAACGTCGGATGACGGACGGCAGACACACGGCAGACAACAGCCGACGGACATTCAATGATCACTAAAGGTCATCTTTAGCACGTTGTTCTCAGTTTTTTTTGAACACAGAAAGCATATGAAAAGGATGTACAATAATTCAAGGTCCACTTACATTAGTTTCCTCTAATGTTGACCCCCAACCGGAAGCTCTAAATTCCGATGAAGATTTTTGAAGTTTCGGTGTTTTTCTAGTATCTTCTATCCATATCTGCTTTTCAAATATGTCTCGGAAAGACTTTGCCCTTGCTACGGGATCCTCTCCTCCACTTTTCTTCGATTTTAACACGGTTTTATGATGAACCGGCGCAACCCTCGAGTGAACATCCTTTGTAAGACAGTCATAGATTATCCCTTCCTGAAATTAAATAAACAGGGGATATTGAATGAGTGGTCATGAAATACCGAATTTATTAAACGAGTCATCTATAAACAGATTTAAACAAGGCTGCGCCGAGTTTTTGTCTGTTTATAGATGACGAGTCTAATAAATTCGGTATTTCATGAGCACAAATTTTATATTCAATTTATAATATGACACGAATTTCGGTGATTAAACGAGAAAATTACGATATTTAACGATTCATTTTATTCCGCGAAACATAAAACGTCGTTTTGCGAAATGACGTCAGCAGATCGATTATGACGTCATTTTCCAAACAAAAGATATAACGTTTTTCTTCGTTCTTTGCTTATTTGTATATTTATCCCACTAGTGTAATAAACACTCGTGTAATATCAAAATATTCAACGGGGTTATTTCACTCCGGTGACGTAGGTTGTATTATAAATAGAGTATAATGGATTGTTTTAGTGAACAACAAAAGCTATATTTTCAGGAGTAGGAAAAGTAAATATTTTTCTTAAAAACAAAAAGAGGCCTAAGAGGGCCTGTATTGCTCCACTGGCTTAAATACCAATGACAAACTCAGGGACATAGGAAATTACAGAAAAAAATGTGAAGGCCGCCGTAAGATGGACAGAAAAGCTGATCCCTAATTGTTTGTATTTTTGAATGGGGTGCTACACTATCTTTATCAATTATACATTATATTGCTGGATCACGAGCTATTGTCATGGCGGTGTGTCCGTCGTGAGTCCATCCGTCTATCCATGCGTCCGTGTGTGCGTAAACCTTTTCTTTATACATCTTCTTCTCCTAAACCAATGGGCAGATTTAAACGAAACTTGGTTGGAATGATCCTTAGATGGCCCTCTTCTTTAATTGTTATGGACATTTTGAATGACCCCCAAATATAAGCGTGGCAGAGCGTGGAATTTTTTCACTAAAAAATCTTTAAAGAAAATTCTCATCCCAAACAAGGCTGATTCAATGAAACTTCACATGGATATTCCTTTGGTGATCCTCTTCTTATAAATGATTAAAGAAATTTTGATGGACCCCCAAATACGAAGAAATTTCCTCCTCCTAAACCATAAGACCCATTTCGGGAAAATTTCCAAGGGTGTTTCCTCGGTGACCCTTTACTAAAAAAATGTTAAAGAAATTTTGATTGACCCCCCCCCCCCGCCCCCCCCCCCCCCCAAAAAAAAAAAAAAAAAAAAAAAAGATGGGCGTGAAATTTTGTTTGGCCCATATATGTCGGTGTAACATAGAGGGTCAGACCCAGTCTTAATCTCAATAAGTTCTAAAGAGATTTCAAAGTGCTGTTCTCTGTCAAAGTAAACTTTGATTAATAAAAGAGAAGTTTAAGTCAGTGGAACGATGAAGGCCCTTTTTGGGCCTCTTGTTTCAGGTATATTTTCTTTCATGTTAAGTTAAGGTATTAATTACAAAGCCCATCGTATGGACAGGGCGAATAAGTTTCTTCCACAAGCAGATTTTTTTTAGATCCAAGCCATTTCATCAACCACTCACAAAGAGTATGTGTAATGAGTGTAAAGAGCACCTGTTCGTTGTCATCCATTTCAAATCAGTATCAGACAAGGTGAATGATTTTTGAATGTTTTCGGAATTAAATTGAATGAGTGTGTGGAGCGAGTTTTGAGTGAAATTAAAGGGAGGTAACCAATATTGCTAATTTTGTTCATGATGAACAAAATCAGCGATATTAATTACATGTCTTTAATAAAATATACGTTTTTTTTCTGATTATACGTCATCGTAGACCAATCGGGCACTTTATAGTCCACATCAGCTAACAAAATCGTAAAATGGATAGATAGATTTGAAATTATTGTTGAAAGCCTTGCCTGGTTTCTGAATGTTTTCTCATGATTTCTGAGCGTTTTTTATCGATTTGAGTGAGTGTTTGGAATGAATGAATGGAGCGCTGAGTGAATGATTAAGAATGATTTTGATCGGAATGAGTGTCAATTTCACGATGTTTGTAACTGTAACATGTTCTAAATTTATTGTATTTTCCCCATTTAGACACCATACTCTGCTCAACCACTAAAAGCACACGAAAAATGAGTCAATAATTGATATTTTCATTCATGAATACAGGAAACATTGATGTGTACAATTTTGACAGAAAAAGAAGATTCTGTGTTTCGGAATACTAGTATAAATGACATTATTGGGTTAAAACGAACAAAAAAATATGACATGTCGATTCACTCGCGTTATTTTAGTACGTATTACCTTTTACCCGATTTCCCACCTTGTTAACGCTCCCAACTTGTCCATGAAATATAAAACGTTCTTACACTGAAACAAAACGATCATCCTCTATATGGTGAACGAGATCATCATTAAATATGGTGTGTAGTTATTAAAATTGTGAAAATGTCTTCAACTCGGCCAAAACCATCACTTACCCTTCAAAAGTTATGAGCAAGGTTAAAGTTTGTCACGCCAACGACAACGACAACGCGAACGACGCCAAGGTGATCATAATACCTCGGGTTTTCTGCGAAAAGAGCCGAGGTTAAAAATAGAATAATTCTCAAAAAAACTTCGAAATCGTTTAAAACGATAGACATTTCACTGAAATCTGTCAAACATCTATGATTTTATAAAGGTCCTTGACTATATTCTGAAGTTTGTATTTGACGGCTTCCAAACCTTTATTCTGCAGTATCCGTGATGTTGTGTGTGTCCTTAGCATTAATGAGCGGAAGACGTTTTTTCCAAAAGGTAATGAGAACTGAAATGTTTAATGAAAATATAGCTTATATTGTTCACTCAATGAAATGTCATCAATCTTGTCGAAAAAGATACGGTGATTTCTTTTTTTAGATGCTTAAATAAAAAAGTGTAAAATTTTAGAACAAAATTTCCTCAGCTGGTCATTTACGTGTTTGATATGCATCATTCAATAAAAGAGTATAGTTCGGTGAAATAGAAGAAAGCAGGATATACTGGTGAAAAGTTATCTTTAATATAAGGCACTGTGCCTAAGGAACTGAAGTCTGCTAGAGTAGTTCCACTGTTCAAAAAGAACGATATATTATCAGTTGGCAATTATAGGCCTGTGTCTATTCTAAATGTTTTCTCAAAAGTTCTCGAAAAGGTTGTGTTTGACCAAGTTGAATCCTATTTTAAGGACAAATGTCTATTCTATAAAATGTCAGGCTTTAGAAGCAGTTTTTCCACAGACACTTGTCTTATTTATTTAACAGATTTCATTAGATTAGAAATAGATAAAGGTAATGTTATCGGAATGGTTCTTTTAGATTTGCAAAAGGCATTTGATACAGTCAACCACTCAATTCTTATAATGAGCTTGTGGTTTAGGTGACAATGTTTATAACTGGTTTAAGTCATACCTTGCCGATAGGCAGCAGCTTGTTGATGTTACTGGAACTTTCTCTACCAGTTCCCCAATATCATGCGGGGTTCCACAAGGCTTTATACTTGGCCCCTTATTATTTTTGGTTTATGTCAACTACATGCCAGGAGTTGTAAAAAACAAATTATTGCTATATGCCGACGACTCTGCCATATTAGTTTCCGTCAAAATATGCCTAAGAGGTTGAAATGGCATTGTCTGATGATCTCCAAGAAGTTAGTCATTGGCTGGTTGACAATAAGCTTTTTCTACATTTAGGAAAAACAGAGTCAAAATTATTTGGTTCGTGTCTTGTAATGGAACTCCCATTGGTCAATCTTCCTCGGTTAAGTATTTAGGTGTCACAATTGATCAAACTTTATCTTTTACATCCCTAGCTGAGTCTGTTTTAAAGAAAGCCAATGCTCGACTTAAATTCCTTTATCGAAAGAAAGATTTTTTTATGCCAGCATACAAAAAGAATCCTAGCAACATCTCTTATACAGTGTCATCATGATTATGCCTGCTCAATATGGTTTAACAGTCTTAATCAAAATTTAAAAACTAAGTTGCAAACTATCCAGATAAGTTAATCAGATTTATTCTTAATTTAGACGCAAGAACGAATATCTCCATGGAACATTTCAAAAAGCTTAACTGGTTACCTGTACAGAGTAGAGTTGAACAGATCATGTTGTGTCACTTATTCAAAATCAATAGTGATTTGGCACCAGAGTATTTGAAACATGTCTTTGTTTCACAGGCATCCGTTCATGATTACAACACAAGGCTGAGCTCAAAACAGGGATACCTTGTGCCTAAAGTCAAATCATTTGGGTCGAAATCTTTTTGCTTCAATGATTGCAAATTATGGAACAATCTTCCCGTTGATATAACAAACCTTTCAAATTATGGGACTTTTAAGCAAAAGGTCAAGCTCTTTTTAATAAATGACCAAAGCCTTTTTTATGTAGGTGATATGTGATAAAATTTTCTGTGATAATTTTGACGTCGTCCTGCGGAATTCTCGTAATAGTGGCTTGTATGAGCTGCCATTGCGGTAGTTTCGCAGTACTACCACAATTTACTGTGATAATTAACTTTTAAAATATGAATTTACTTTTTTACACTATTGATCTTCTGCTTTCCAGAACAAGCCTCTCACTGTGTCATGCCACTCTGTTGTTATTGTTATCAGGACCACGATGGAAATAAGAGTTGTCTCTTTATCGTGTTATCCTTGGTTTGGGGTCATTTAATGGGTAGTATAGCTCTTTGAAAAGCTTGTTTCTTTGTTCAAGTTTTATATCGTAACAATGTTTTGACGTATGTATTTTATTATTGTTACGTAATTCATCATTTAAAGTGTGATTGCATCATCGTATTTATCGTTTTATTGTACTACTTGATTATTGTATGATCTTTTTTACCGAAATAAATCTATCTATCTACCTATCTTTCGAAGTTGGGTTAACTAGGGTAAAAAATGGGGTCAATGGGTAATATCTTAGAAAAACTTTGTGTGCACTATAGAGTTCACATTTTTGGACCTATTATCTTGAAACTTGGTCAGAATGACTGTTTGTCTCCATTTAATCTTTGTCAACTTTAAAATTGTGTCAAATTGAGTACAAAAATGGGGTCAATGGGTCAAATCTAAGATAAACCTTGTGTGCACTTTCGAGGCCACATTTTTTGGCCCAAATATCTTGAAACGTGGTCCGTATGTGTGTCTTTATCATATCTCGGTCAAGGTAAAAAATTGGGCCAAGTTGGGTAAAAATTAGGGTTGAGGTGTTTAATCTTAGAAAAACCTTGTATGCACTCTAGAGGCAACATTTTTGGACAAAATGTCTTGAAACTTTTTTGATCAAGTCTGTCTCCAGCATATCTAGGTCGATTTTGAAATTGGGTCAAGTGGGGTCAAAAATAGGATCAAGAGTTCAAATCTTAGAAAAACTTTGTGTGTATTCTAATGGTAACTTTTTGAGCCCAAATGTCTTGAAACTTAATCAGAATGTTTGTCTCAATCAAATTTAAAATTGGGACAAATTGGGTCGAAAATGGGGCCAAGGGATCAAATCTTATATAAAAAAAACTCGTGTGCATTCTAGGGGACAATTTTTTCGCCCTATTGTCTTAAAACTTTGTCAGAATGTTTGTCTCAATTAAACCTTGGTCAAGACTGAACTTGGGCCAAAAGGGGAGGGGATGGGGGCGGTAAAAATGGGTTCGTCGGGTCAAATCTTAGAAAAATCTTGTGTGCCCTTTAGAGGCCACATTTTTTTGGAAATTTGAGGCAACATATTTGACTCAAATTTCTTGATATATAATCGAAGTGTTTATCTTCTTGATACCGCGGAGTTTTATTGATCTAGTCATGAATTGCAAATAAGTAGTTTTGACACTTTGCCACATTTGTCACCTTAATGCATCAGGTGATCGCTTAAGGGCCAATGGTCCCCTAGTTTTTATTTTTTATTTAGCTAGATGTACATTTCATATTCCATAATAATAACAGTATATTTCAAATCCGAATTACCAGTCTACGCCAAGCATACAGTCAAACCTGTGTTTGTTGCCACCTGTATTCGGCAAGCAACCTGTATTAAGCAAGCGGTCACCATGTTCCCAAATGAACAAATTGTACTGAAATTTACCTGTATTAAGCAAGCACCTGTCTTAAGCAAGTACCTTTTGAATGTCGGCCGCCACCACAGCGCAGTTGGTTAGGCATAAGGCTTCCAATCTGGAAGCGCAGTTGGTTAGGCATAAGGCTTCCAATCTGGAAGTCGTGGGTTCGATCCCCGGTGGCGGCAAATGTCCTTTCCGACATTAGTCTCTCACCAATGGGTAGATAATCGTAAACCATTGTGAGATAGCAGTCGGAGGCTAGGAAAGGGTGTAATGGTAGTACAGGTGAAAGAAATACCAGGATTCCATTGTTAGGTGCTCCGGCCGCCGCGATATAACTGCGAAATTGTTGAAAGCGGCGTAAAACCCATTCAAACAAACAAACAAACCTTTTGAATGTCCCTTGGGTGCTTGCTTAAGACAGGTGTGACTGTATGTTGTAAAAGTAATTTTGGGGTTAATCCAGTCTAGACACGACCCTTTACATCTTTGAATGGCCTGACAAGAATAGTGACTTTACTAATTGTCTTATTCTGTATTAATGGAAAAAATCTCAAAAAGTGTTAAATTTCGATTTAGATGTTAAGCAATCAATACAAATGTATATGAGTTGGGTTTACTTAGTTTAAACATATGTGATCCGTCACGCAAAAAGGGACCATCTGGGAACTCTTTAGAATTAATATTTAAAAAAGATTAGGTCCAGCATAGATCAACCAGCGGTCGCATTTTAAAAACTCTTTCACTGGAAGGCAGATTGATCATTCTAGATTTAGAAAAAAAGCACATTACGAAAAGTTTTGATCCTGCGCACTACCCAGATTGTCCGTTTTCGCGTGACGGGTCACATATATTCTTTTACCATAACTCTAATACACAGATAGGATATTGAATATAGAAAGAGTAGTTGTTTTGGCAAAAGAGTCTGGCCACAAGTTCTTACAACTTAGATTCGACCATCCCCTTGGGTTTACTCAGCTTTGACTGTTTTGTCAAAGAAAGATGGGTTAGTAATGATTTTTTGATTTTCAATTTACGTAATTTGACATATATGGTTAATCGAACGAAATAAGGAAAAATGTAACAATATTTCATTTTTCACCACCAAGATTTACAATATTTATTGTGAAATCAAATGGTACGTGGAGGAAAATGCGAAATGTTGTTTAAAAAAGAGTTGTATCAAAATATCTAAGAAGCTGTTTTGCTAGTCCTCAAAGTTGTGAGATATTTTTAATTATTTAAAAAAACTTTCTATATTTAATTTGTCTCCTAATATACGAACCCAGACAAACCTGCCCTGCGTTCAGGATGAAAACGTTAGTGAAGCGCCCGCTTTGCACGTTTGTACACGTGCAAAGCGGGGTATCATCTCAAAGCGCCCGCGATTTTGGCCCCCTTCAGCGATTCTTGACAGATCAGGCCCATCGTGGAAAGGAAGCATTGTTATAAAGGTACAATTACTTTGAGCAAGTTTGAAGACAATCGGATGAAAACTATGGACTTAAAATGGTTAACGAGGACTTTCTAAATAAATTTATCAATTATTGCCCCCTATTCCCGTGACGCTTGACGGATCGGGCCCATTTACGAAAGGATAATACAATCTTTCTGAGCAAATTTAAAAATTGAAGACAATCGGGTGAAAGTTTCAGACCTCACAGTGTTAATGAGGATTACATTTTTCAATAGTCTTCATTTTGCTCCATTTCCCGTGACGCTTGATAGATCGGGATCCATTTTTCGAAATGAATCACCCTTGTGATACATTCATCTTTCTAAGCAAGGTTTAATTCACTAAGATGAAAACTGTTAACAATCATATTTTATTTTGGCACCTTTTCCTGTGATGATCAAGCATGTTAAGGAAAGGATGCGTACAGTTAGTTACATTGTGAAATTGACAAATGAATGATTGTGGAATGATTTTGAAATTAACTTGAATGAGTGTGTGGAGCGAATTTTGAGAGAATTTAATGGGAGGTAATCCAATATAGCAAATTTTGTTCAGGATGAATTAAGTTAGCGGTATTAATAACCTCCCTTTAAAAAATTGCGTATATGTTCTTAGAATAGCTTCATATTTCTTCAAGATCTAATCAGACGCTTACAATTTTAACTAATTCAGTGAAATTCTAATTTTTCCCCAGCTTCTTTTATTTTGAACGAATTTGTTGTTATATGTGTTTTTCAGTGGGTTTAGATAGTTTTTGAATGGTCTGAGTGAGTGTTTAGAATGAATGAATTGAGCGCTGAGTGAGCAATTTAGAACGGTTTTGATTGAGAACAATGTCCATTTCACGATGTATTTAACAGAACAGAACAGAACAGAACAGATTATTTATTTTCTGACGTGTACATGTATGGTACATAGTCATAACACATATTATTTATCTACAATGACCTGGCACTCATTAAATATTCCTTTTGACCCCTATTGATAGTCGGTAAATATTTTACTTAATATAGACTTACACTCGCGAAGTTAAGAAGAAAAGTATGTATCACAACTCAGAGTGCATACGGAAATTTGGCAGTGGTGGTAAGGATGCTTTCCCATAATCGGGAGTCCACGAGTTCAAGCCGGACCATGCCCAGAAATATTTCTATTTCTTTTTAAGGTAACACCTTTTTAAGTACATATTTTGATAATTTTGATATTTTGAACAGTGTTGCATAAGACTATTGATATTCAGCACAATTTTTTTTTTCGCCAGACTCAATTTGACCTTTGCAAAGTCATGTCTATAAATCATTGTAAATTACTGACAATAATTATAAATTTTGAAATATATCTATATCTATATTTAAGAGATGGAGGATATTTTTTTTAATTCATGGCGGTATGAAATTAAAACATATACAGGGTTTGAACACGTTAATCGAGTTCCTGTTTAAGTGTGATTAGATTATTTACGTCAAAAACTCTAGTCTCTTCATATCTTATACTTCAATATCATGAAACAAATGAGTTCTATTTGGTACAAGTTTACTAACAACTTATAACGGTATCTTTTCGTTGAGATATGAAACAAATCTTGCTCTCGATCAGAATACAATAATCTTGGTTGGTGCAAACAACAAAAGTTGAACGAAGAATATAAAATATTAATCGTAACTGACCAAAGAACTAATTACAAAAAAAAAAAAATAATAAGAAATGTAATAAAAAAAAGAAAAAAATATATTAATGATAATCACAATAGTTAAAATATGTGTCGCTTTCGGGAATTGAACTCGACTCAACAACTTATCGGTGTATGGGAAGGCGTCTGTAACCACTGTACTACCGCGACTTTTGATAAGATATTATAAGTAAATAAGTAAAATGGTGAAATGAAATTGAGTTACGCTGCGGGAATACTCGAGCACTGACGGAAGTTAATGAGTGCCAGGTCATTTTAGATAAATAATAAATGTATACATAAATCTCATCACGTGTATATAGAAAGCAGTGCAAAAAACAACATGTTAATAAACAAGGAAAATAGCTAGTGGATCAGGCCGGTAATTTCTATTATGTTTGTTTACGAAGAACATACATAGTATTTTTAGAGGATGACCTTATGTTAAGGTCTGATTAAATAAGTAATTTCTTTTTTCGAGTGCTTCTTTAATAAACTTGCATTACATGTAATTCAATAATTCTTTTTTATTCGTAGAAGACAATAATTTATAATACTTATAAGCTGATGGGCGGTGATATATTTTCTTTTCGATATATTTTTTCTCAATTCCGTGTAAAATTCACAATTACAAATGAAGTAATATTCATCTTCTAAGTCAGATTTGTTACAGCATTGACAGAATCTTCTTTCTCTTTCCGTATGATTTTTAGAATACCTTCCAGTTTGATGTATTTAACTGTAGAACTGATCAATGGTATCGACGATCTAAACGCATTCAATTGCACGTGAATTCAAACAAATACATTAACATCAAACATTGATTCGGTTCGTGATTTAATTCTGTCTAGTTTCAGAAGCCCCACATAAATTTTGTCATTTTGCTATATATATAATACATACTTAGTGTATTGTATGAGAAAAAATATCTAACTAGGTTTGGAGAATTGATCATTGTCGAGGCTCTACCGAGACAATTATCAATTCTCACAACCGAGTTAGATATTTTTTTCATACAATACATTAAGTTTGTATTATATTTATCTTATAACCTTTATTTGCCTTATTTTCGTCGATGTTTCTTACTGAAATGCAAGTTTCTAAAAATAATCACATTAAATCATGTTCTAAAAATAACTGAGATATCATAAATAATATCATACGGGATGTTATCATACGGATATTTGTATAGTTATAAGATAAAATGTTTTGGCATCTATATCTTGCTCACCACAAGCGGGCTCGACGAAAAGGATGTCGGATCCTTATTTCTTATATTACATATTATTAATATCAATGATCACGCATTTTTGACGGCGCTTTGATCGCGTTTATACGTATAAATGGACTGTAGTGTTAAATGACGAGATAGACACAAACCAAACATATTGTTTACAAAAGTATGCTAATGAATTGTGAGGCATGTCAAATGAAGTACCAGAATATCGCAAGTTCTTTTGAGCCGACCCCTTTTGTTCACAGTTCACAATCTAAAGTCACAGTCGCAGTATGACGAACTCTACTATGACAAAGCAAGTAAACGGTAGAATTTGACAAAGTTCAGAGCACGAATTAATTGATAAAATCTAACCTCAAAGTGCAACTGGAATCAATGGTTTGAACCTCGTGCTTTTTACAACAGATCAATTATAATACCTGAAGATGGTTGATAGATTAACTCGTTTAGAACCATATTTGAATTCTAAAGATGGCGTTTCTTTTCTGTAGTGTGACATATAGAGGATATTGAATGAGTGGTCATTGAATACTGAATTTATTTAACGAGTCATCTATAAACAGATAAAAACGAGGCTGCGCCGAGTTTTTATCTGTTTTAGATTACGAGTTTAATAAATTCTGTATTTTATGTGCACAAGTTTTATATTCTGTTTATAATATGACCCAAATTTTAGCGTCAAAATTCTTGAAATTCAACGTTCTTGAAATTTCCGCGAAACTTATAACTCCGTTTCAAAATGACGTCACAATGTATGTATTATGACGTCATTTTCGTGGTAACAATATAGCGTTGCTATTCGCTCTGAGCTCATTTGCATAGTAATTCCACTAGTGTAATAACACCCGTGTAATATCAAAAATATTCAATGGGATTATTTCACTCCGGCGACGTAGGTCATATTATAAACAAGAGGTACCAGGGCTTGGTCAACAAATGAATTGCAATTTTCCGTTAACTTAATATGATAAATACTCTAATTAAAAAACATTTTTACGCAGTTCTTCGTAGTTGTTCTTATTCGCACGTTCTTTTGTCTTCGGAAACGGTCTAGAAAGTTCCTTAGTTAATGGTACTTTGAATCACTTCAATTTAGTTGATCGTATAAGTGACACGGTTATTTAAGGTTAAGATGATAAACGACTGACTAAAACAATTGCAGCTAATGTGACCATAGTTTTTAAGATCTATCCATAGAATTACGGATATACATAGGACAATCATCTATCACAATATATTTCCCGGAGTAATTCCTGCTCAGTCAAGCATGGATCGACATTCACTCATATTTTAGATTTAGACAATGTGCAACTCAGACATCTCGGAATTTTCGACGCTAACTTATCTGAATGGTAAAAGCAACGTTTTAAGACATGTTAGCACTCTGGCAGTGGTTTGTTGTACTTTCGTTACTTTGAAACCAGGATCCTTTTAAAATGCTATCTTTTATTTCCATTATATGAAATTCTTCTGGCGATTTCCACTTTAAGCAATATTTTATGCATGCATCGTTTTTAGTAATCAAACAATTACTAAATCATGTATGGCTCATGGAGGTACCTAGAATATACATTACAATTACAAAATTATTCTTCCCAATTCGCTTTTACTTGCGTAATAGCGATAAGATTTGAGCACATGCTCTTTCAAACTCTACATACCGTGTAATTTGCTATGCGGCTAGTAACCAGAAAGAAAAAGATTGACAGCTATATTTTACTAATCTTATCTCGCCAAATGAAACTAGAAAACTATATTTAAGAGATATCATATCATTATTACAACTACGACATTATGAAGGAAAGTTTTAACATACGTACCCTCAAAATATTACCAATATCTGTTTGATCTGTTAAATCAATATAGGGTCTAAATTTCTTATAATTACAGACTTATAGCTCTCAGTTCTGTTTTTTTGTAAATGCACAAAGACTGAGGTCAAATACATGAGCAATGAAATATCAAAGATCAAAGTTTAAGCATTAGCTTTACGTCGACGTCGCTATAAATGAAAAATTGACCTTTGTAAGTTTATTTCATAAGCTCGACGTTATGACGTTGCCATTTATTGACTATTTGAGGGTGCAGTGGTAACATTTCAAGTAAAATGGGGAAACCCTCTATGCATGTTTATCAAGAACGAAAATCTTTTTTTCATTTGATTTTTCTATGTACAGAAATCAAATAAATACTTTTTGATATTTTGAAAAGAATTTAGCGAATTTTTCGACGTACCGCGAAATACCGTGTATCGTGTATCTATCTTTAAATATCACAATGTTCTAATTACATACCAATTTTCCAACTTCATTTAACTTCATAATGGTATATTCAATTGAATTGAATCACCTTAAATACGATCACGGAAAGCGTTTAAGAACGCGTAGGGGCATTTGTGAAAAACTCGCCAAATCGTCATTTAAACGACATCATGGTTACGTAAATCCTTAATTGAACGTTAAAAAACCTACACCGTTGAGATCACGCTAAATCATCGTTTCCATAGATACCAAAATATGTGCACTTATCTAAAAAACGATATTGTCCTCCTCCACCTTATTTTGTATAATTTAATACATTTTGGGTTTTACTGCATTTTGACCGGTTGTTTTTCTGGCTTGTTGGCAAAGTGGTTGAGATAAAACTTAATGGTAAGTAGAAGAGTTTGACACTTGTGCACATGAGTAGAAATTAAGAATTCTGTCAAGGAACCAAGTGTACATAAATTAAATTGGGCCTTATAAAGCTCATTCTTTCTTTCATAACATACACTCCGCGTATATATCTATTGAAAGTAGCCAGCAATACAAATCGAATAGAAGTGCATATGGAATGCAAGATCACCAGCTTTTTTCCCGTAAACACCTGCAAAGCCATTAAAGCATGTGTCTTAGACGCTTAGAACTATCATATATGTATATATATATATATTTTGTATGAATCACGTCTTGCCGCCGTCATAGCGCAGTTGGTAGCACGTCGGGCTATCCATCTAGAGGTCCCGGGTTCGTTCCCCGTCAGCGGCACCCATTCTTTCCGACTATTTGTCTTTAAACATTATGCAATCTCATCACGGTTAACTGAGCGTCAATCGTCGAAAGGTCCGAGTGGCTGCTTAACCCTTTCCTGTTTAATCCCTGCTTTTTACGTGCCTGTGATTTTATGATTGAGAAAACATTGTGAAAAACGAAGAAATTGCTTCTGACAAGCAATTTCTTCTTTTTCCACACCATTTTTTACCCTACTGGATGGTTATTTTTCAAATTAAATCCACTTTATATTTTCGTCTGCAAAACCTTTGAATTTGGACAGGTCCAAAATTTTGTAAAACAGGAAAGGGTTAAATTACAAATCTTAGAATTGACATCACATTAGAATAATATTGTTAGCAATACAACTATCTAATAAATACACTTGATTTTTGTCTATGCTTGTATCTATTTACGAAATTGATTCCTGGGTATGCCGAATCAGTCAAAAAAAAAATTAGTATGAGTACAGGCAAATAATAACTTTTAGGAACGGAGGCCAATTTATATACTTTATTTGGTGAGATTCTTTTCTTAGAAACTACAGCATACATGGATGTCAACCAAATCTCAAAATGATTATCTCAGGGGACCCTTTGACAGAATAAATAAATATTATTCTAATGAAAACCTCCCAATATATGAGCGGCCTTTTAGGAATATATAAAATTTAATAACAAAAGGCAGTAAAACGTTGCGTTTTGTTGTCAAATTTTAATTTGCCCAGGTGATTTTGTTTTTCTCAACATCATCTTTTTGCTACTGGCGTCTTATAAACCCGCGTGTGAAGCTACGCGCTTTCATAGCTGCGCCCTTATTAAAAATGAGGCCCTTTCCGTAGAATCGCCAATGGTTCCCGATTGTGCCTAGATGGTCCATTTCCACTTGAAAGGTCTGATATTCAAAATAACTGCATACCTTTGAATTATATTGCTTTCCGACTGGAACAAATATCTGTGAGAGACTGTTGCTGTCCTCTAGGATGCTAAAACCTGAAAAAGAAAACGCAATAAATGTAGTATTTAAATAGACTCAACAATAAGTGATATAAATGCACATGTGCAGAGTATGTATTAAATGCAATGTCCGCTTCAATTCTTGGACAACTAGTGTCCTTTGGGAAAACTGTTTTTCATTTTCTTTTTCATTTTTATTCATTTAATCTTTTGTCGATGTTAAGCGCGTTAACTTTCGTAAGCGATTTAGAGCATGCACTAACCTTTTATTTCAATGGAGAATATCGATTTTGAGGATATGCATGTTTGTTGATACGATGAATATGATACCCACTTTAAGCTAACCTGAACTCATAGGTTGCTAATTTGCTTGTTTTTCTTTATTTTCTTTACTGCTGTACAAGACGAATAACATGTATGTACCTTATTTCGTCCATCGGAAGGAACTTATCGATTATGTTTAACTTTCCTTGAAACCAATTCTTTTTCATTCCAGAATTATACATCTAGTCGATTTCATGACCTTTTTAGCTGTGGGTGGTACAGTACATGTACGGAGCATTAGGAAATTAACAATCATACAGGAGTCTACAGTAGTAACATTCTTGAAATAAGGGATACTTTAAACGTCGTTTAATAATCAAAGCACTGAAAGTACTGATATTGGGCGCTTCTGTTGGCATACGAGAGTAATTCATCCTTTCGTTGTGAGAAAAAAAGAAAAACTGTTCTTGTAAAAATATGCTAAACGAAAAATGTCTCGACCTTAGTTCGGCAATCCCCCCCTCCCCCCCCCCCCCCAAAAAAAAAAAAAAAAAAAAAAAAAAAAAAAAATTGCATGTCAAAATTGTTCTTAAACATTTCATTACAGTATAAAAATATTGGAAGACTGCTTTGCAGAAATTAGCATTTACTTATTATGTTATGTTGATAGTTCAAATTGAATCGTCAGCTGAATACTTACATTATGTTCAATCATTAATAAAGTATGCTCAGAATGTTGCAACATCAGCTTATATTCAAACCTTCTTTAATGGGGTGGGGCGGATTGGGTTTGGGAGGGAGGGTACGATTTTTAAACCGATAAAATTATTTTTGAATGTATTTACTATCTATTTAAATTGTGACGCATTATTTTGCTTTGTTCGCATTCTTCTAACATTTTCCAGTGGGAAGAGAGAAATTAAGATTTTGACAAGCTCGCTACTCAACAAGACTTACGGAATAATTTGACCGTGATACCATCGGGCTCCGGAAATTTTACAGCCTGAATAGGCGCTCTCCTCCCCTTACCCGAATTAAAATATTACTGTTTCTTTTACAAATGATACATATCTGAGAGAGATAAAATGTATCAAATCGTCGATCTTTACTTATACATATCTTAACATATGACAATTGTCAACCAAAACCATATTACTAGGGATTTGCGAACTAACACGAAACCGAATACGAAACCGAATACGATAGAAAAGAGCCAGGGATCGTCTCAAAATATACAGATCGTAAGAACTGGCCAAGTAAATTTAAATATTCGGTTTGATTGAAAAAAAAACAAACATTTTTTTATTTTTTTGTTTCTGACCGTTACACTTTTCGATGGCAAACGCATTTATTTGTGTTTCTTATGCATCTCAATCTTTCTGAATTTTATTGTTCGCTAAGCTACATGTAACTAGTATTACATTTGCACAATAAAGACAAGTTTCTAGTCAAACATCATGACCTTCATCCGAACAAAATGTAAAACCAAATTTTTGATAATTCGACCGAATCTTGACAATTCACCTTAAATTATCTCAGAAAGTACTTTATCTCTGATTTTTGGTACGTATTAACATAAGGACAGGAGAAATGTGTAATCAAATAGCAATATTTTCAATACATGAATATCCTAAACGAATTTTCTTTTCAGATCTAAGTATCTTTTTTTTCTTTGTCCAAATGTTCAGAATTTGTTGTCTTCTTATGAACATCCTATCATGCATAAGCAAAGTGACAGGGAACTTGCATTCTATGTACTTGTCTTTATAATTTTCGAACGTATTTCCGTGGTTATTTTGATATCATAGTGGCCATATCTAAAGATTAATTGAAACCTTGCATCAAATTTGAATTGCTGAATAACATGACTGTGAGTGTCATTAAATGTCTTCCATACCGTGTTTTTTAAAAAAACACCAAAGGATTAAAAACAACAGACGATCCAACAAACAAATGCAAACTTGTTATGGCGGCGTAAACTGAGGCCGTATCATCTCTCTAAGGTACGTGCAAATACATGTAAATATATCTAGATTTGGTGCTAGAGATAAAACCTTCGCAACAATCGAATACGTAAGTTATAAAACTAAATTCAACTCTAAAATCCACATTAACAATTCAGTATGTAGTAATTGTTGTAAGAAATAAATAATCGTAACTAAATAAGACAAAATAGGCAAGAAGGGTCTCTATTTTCAGTAATACTGGCATACACCGAATTACTTCCAATTACGGAGATATTAGCAAAGGTACCTACGAGAAAAGGCCTAACGCGAGTCCAAATCATATAAACATGAGTCTTAATCCCCTTTGAAAATGGCAACAACAAAATGTGTAATTGAAATTCAAAGTCATATTTATATACAAATATTTATTTACATATGTATACACTCGTTGCATGTATTATCCATGATTAATGCCCTGGCAGGGCTGGGCCTAAGTAACGGGTCGTTGCACTAAAGGTTAAGGGAAACCAGCTTTTATCTAAAATAACCTACTTCTAAAGAGAGTCGGCAAAAATAACTCGAGACCTTAAATCGTGGATTGGTAACCAAATCCTCGTAACTTCAGCTTAATCAAGCTGAAGTTACGCGGCCTTGGTAACCAAACGATAAAATGTCTTCACTCTCTCAAAGCGCGTGAATCCTTTAGGTTTTATGATACAGTTATTTGCACGCGTTAACGATGATTACCGACTAAAATTTCAAAGAACCTACAAATCAACCACCATACATTGCAAGTGACGTCACTTTTTGTTTACGTTTCAAAGGCAAAGATGAAAGTAAATTGTCATTCAACTCACATTAAAACGACTGTCGTAAATAGCGTAGTTGGTAACACACCCTAGACTAAGTAACGTGCTTCATGGGTTCGTATCGGCGCAAAAGAATGGACATTTTTCATAAAATATTTTCCTATTCTTTTTTTATATTTATGAATACATGTGTATGTGTTGAAAATAGAAAAATATGGAAATACTGTCACATCAGTAGAGAAAAGAAAAGAAAAATAATATAATTTGAAAAAAAAGTTTTCTTCCATATAAAATGAATAAGCGAGACATATAATATAAAATATTGACATTAATTGTTTCTTTATCGAAAATACATTAAAAAAGATGATAATATTACAAAAAAGTGTATTCTGACAGAGGTTCGATCCTCGATATTAAAAATCACTTCACTTTCGAAGGCTGGAGACGTATGTCCGAACTCACTAACTGATTGAGCTATTTTTCCACACTTCAAATTCAAGTGTTTTTACTATTTATTAAACCTTAAATATTTCACACTGCAATAAGATAATAAACAAATCATGACGTCACTTGCAATGTTGGTCGGTCGGACTGTAAGCTATTGAAAAGTAAACTCGCCAAAATTCGTCACGGTTAAGCCCCGTTCCCACTGTCACGGTGTTGGTCCCGGACACCCACGGTACCTCCCGGTTGGGACAGAGCCGGTATTCCGGGATGATCCGGGATCTTTTCTCTAAAAAAATGATTCATATTCCCATATTCCCGACATTGCCCCGGTTACTAGCAGGATCTTCCCGTTCGATCCCGGACATCCCGATTTGTTCCCGGTTTGCCACGGTGTATTTACGGTGCAGGGGCCGGCGTGATCCCGGTTGATCCCGGTACGACCCGGTGTAACCCCGGTCGTCGCCGGTAGCGCACCGGTAGCCGCCGGTATCGCCCCTTCATATCACGGTTGTATTCCCGGTTTGTCACGGTTTCCCCCGGACCACTCATCCGGGACTAACCGGGGGTCCAAACCGTGACAGTGGGAACGGGGCTTAAGCTGAAAATGTCCACGGATCATCAGGGACTATTACGGTTGAGCCAGGGTAGAGAACCGGACTTGCCCCGGAATATGCCGGTGTTTCTCCGGATTAAGCCGATTCTTGACATCCTCCCGGTGAGTCCCGGTGACTGCCGGTTGTATTAAACATTTTAAAACATCCGGGGTCGGTTGCCGGATCGACAAGGTTCATCCCGGATGGTCCAGGATATTCACGGTGCCGCCACGGTGGTATTCCCGGTTTGTCACGGTTTCCCCCGGACCACTCATCCGGGACTAACCGGGGGTCCAAACCTTGACAGTGGGAACGGGGCTTTAAACCCCACCCTGCCAGTTCATTAATTACGCAGAATATAGGTTGAAATTATTGACATGACTTGAACTTTATGCAATGAATAAATTAACCAATGAATACATTTATCATCGAGGGTTGTCGCACGCCTTCGAAAAACATCGTAAATCCGCGAAGGGTATGGGTTTTAAATAATGTTTGTATAAGGTAATTTAGTACCTATACACATTGTATGACTGTGTGGTCGAGAGGTCTAGTCTGATGACTACAGTTGCAGGGTTCAAGGGTTCAAATCAGCTTTTCACTTTTTTATATTTTTCTTTCTTCTGATAGTCTCATTTGTCTAGTTTGTGAATGACAATTAACTGTTTTGCACCGCTGCATTTCATTTATCGCATACAATCTCCTTAACTCAAATATGGAAAACACAAGTCGTTGTTAAATGGCCTTGGGTGCAGATTTGGTTTATAATCGAATACCTATGTGGGATGAACAACTGGGGAATCGGAAGAATGTCGTGGTAGTATTCGTAAGGAAAAATTCAGATATCCATAGTTAAGTGCGCCAGCCGCGCAATAAAATCGAAAAAACATCATAATAGTCGTTAAACCCCATTCAAACAAACAAAACAAACAAAAAAGAAAAAGAAACTAACGGGCAATGTTTTTAAAAATTAGCATATGACGTACCGCATATCTTTTTGAGAATCGCGTGATCTTCAACATTATCTAAAAAAAAAAAAAAAAAAAAAAATAGCTTGAAATCTAGAGGAAAAATAACTGCTGCTGCAGTGACTCGAACCACTTTCTTGTAAAGTTTCATGGAATCGGCCAGGTGGTTCAGGAGGAGATGTCGTTTAAAGATTTTGGGCTCGAGGTAAGCCCCGCCCTGCCACACCCGTGTTTAAGGGCAAATCAAAATTTCACAAACTATTTTTGAAACAGATCACCCAAGGGCACATCATAGTTTAGTGTCATTGAAATCGGCCCAGTTCTGGAGGAGATGTTTTCAATGATTTCGGGCTCAAAATAAGCCCCGCCCTGCAAAGCCCATATTTATGGGCAAATTAATATTTCGGCAACAATTTTAAAAAAAGGTCACCAAAGGGACATTCTGGTAAAGTTTCATTGAAATCGGTCCAATGGTTCAGGAGAAGAAGTCGTTCAAACATTTAAGCTCAAAATAAGCCCCGGCCAGCCATGTCCATATTAATGGGCCAACCATAAATTCGAGAACAATTTTGAAAAGGTTCACCCTAGGAACAATCTGGTACAGTTTCATTGAAATGAGCCGAATAGTTCTGGAGGAGATGTCGTTCAAAGATTTCAGGATCAAAATAAGTCCGCCCTGCCACGCCCTTATTCAAGGGTCAATCAAAATTTTGCAAATAATTTTGAAGAAGATCATCGAATGAACTTTCTGTTAAAGATTCATGGAATCGGCCTAGTGGTTCAGGGGGAGATGTCGTTCAAAGATTTTGGGCTCAAGATAAGCCCCGGCTTGCCACGCCCACATTTATGGACCAATCAAGATTTCGCGAACAAATTTTGAAGAAGGCCATGAAAGGAACATTCTGGTAATGTTCCATTGAAAATGGCCAGGTTGTTCAGGGTGAGATGTTGTTCAAAGATTTCGGCTCAAAATAAGCCTGCCAAACCAATATTTAATTGCCAATCAAAATTTCGGGAATATTTTTTTGAAAAAGGTCACCCAAGGAACATTCTGGCAAAGTATCATTGAAATCGGCCCAATGGTTCAGGAGGAGATGTCGTTAAAAGATTTCAAAGTGAAAAAATGCCACGCCCTACCACATTCATCATTAAGTTTCATTCAACACAGTGACTCTTTTTATAACAATAATTACTTATTAAAAAACATTTAACTATAATATTGTTAAAATTAATCCGGTTTACTTTGGTTAATCCGGCGTGAATATTTAATCCGGTATTTCCATGCACCGAGTGATTAGCTATAAACCAGACGACGAAAACGAAATGCGATTAAATCTAAATACTTTAAAATAAAGATATAAACATAAGGTGAAGAAATAAAAGACAGAGTAACTTAGGTGTAATTTTAAAAATGTAGAAATATTTCAACGCAGTTGCTACATATCTCATTAACTTAATCAGTTTTCATTATTTGGACATTTTTATTCATTACCATTTGATATACATGATACCTTTACCACACTGAACACCATAGTGTTACAAGGTATTGGATCCGTAATAGATCCACAACATTTCAGAACTCATGATCTTTCAAAATTTTGACCTAGGTTTCCTAAAAGAATCATTAGGAAAACTCGGTTTACACTTTTAAGGTTCATTTCCCCAGAAACGTTACGGAGCGCTTACGGGTCTAATACCTTAAATCAACATTTTTTTTCGATCAAAGTCAGCGTGCACAAAACGCAGACAAAAGAATGTCTATTTTTTTAGAATAACGAATTGAACACATTATGTTGCATTGACACACACAAGGTCGTAACTGCCATTACGCAATTTAGGCAACTGCGTAAAAGAAATAATCCTCTGTTAAAAATATCGTTGCTGAATGATCACTACACCGAAACTACGAGGGTTGATCCAAAAGTTCGTATAATGAGGATATAAATCTACATAAAAGAGAACTATCAAATTAAAAATTATACAGTCTTTTAATTCATTATCTGTATAATAAATGTGGAAATTTTAAGCTGTTTACGTTCAATAGCGACTGTAAAGTGCATAAATCAAGACAGAGACCTCCACGAATGCGGGGGAGCAATAACGTCAAATGCGACGTCATCATTAACTCTTTTCTACTTAGTCTCCGCCAACACTTATGCCTTTCTGTGCCTGATACATCAACTTTCAGAAATTATCCACATATCATTTGCAATCAAATTTGTTTACAATTTCTATATGCTTGGTATTTCTAGTAAAGTAGGAACCCAGATGCCAGATCTTTGTTTTATGAAGATAATAAGATTCAATTGGGACAAGTACGTTCGTTGAAACTCTTTGAGACCATTCTAATTCCTCCTATGAAGCACGGCCCTCTTTAATTATCCGGGGTAGCTTTAGGAAAAGTTCTCTCCCACATTTTTTTTATCATTTTTCAAAATAATCTGAAATATTTGGGTTAGTGAATAACATACATCATGGCAAAATCCGAAAAAATCGGCATTCACATTCTGGTGATGTCATCTTGTCACATTTTCCTCGAATAATCTGTGTTATTAAATTTGTCAGTGTATAGTAAAAGGTCTCACAAAAAGCTTTAAAATATAAGACATATTTTTTTTTATTTTTGTCTTATTTATTTTCGCTAAGGAATTTCAACTTAAGTTTCAGAAAACTTTCAGAAAACTTGATTTATTCAACGGATTTTCTATATTTTTTCACGCTCCCCCGCCTTAGCATACATGTGTTACTATGGTAACGTATTCTTAGGCCGCGATAAATATTTGTGCATAAATAATTACGTTTATGCTCTCTAAAGTTACTAAACTGCATATTCACTAAATTATACGGTGAAAAAGCCAGAAATGTGAAAATTATTAGCCCATTATACGACTTTCTAGATCACCCCTCGTACAGTAACGATGTTTTGATTATTTACCAACGCTCATATCATGAAAAAGGGAGCGGAAGGAGGGCATTTATCATTTTGTCACAGTAGTCCGGCAGAAAAATGGCATATTTTACTTGAACCTAGTAGTGTGGTATAAAGTTTTTTTCTTGGCTGATTCTTGTAGCCCATGTCTTTCTCAGCAAGAATCTGTCTGATGACACCTTGTCATCATTGAGCATTTTGAGAAAATCGAGATGGCAGCCAGGACCCCTTGGACGAATACATGTTACCACTTTACTTGTCTTAATGATAGGTTTTTATGCATTTTTGAGGTTAGTCTTGTCGTAAAGATCATACTTTTAAGTATTAGGAGGAAATTAACCCATTCAACGAAAGAAGCAATATCCTTTGTAGACAACATGGCAGCCAAACAGTAATATTACACTTCATTTGGAGAACAATAGATTCTATTTCACAAACCAAACTTAAGAATTGGTTCCATTCCAGTTAGGTCTCTTGATTAAAGCTGTAATCCCTTCTACTTAAAATTAGTATGATAGCTCCATCACCACTTGTAAAATGACTTCTTAACTAGATGGCAGCCAGTGATGCAGAATTGAGAATAATACCATAGCTACAAATGTTAAATGATCTTTATACTTGTATTTTACATTACTATTAATCTGATAACTTGCCGTTTTCTGATAAAGCAAATACTATTATTTAAATTGATAATCAAAATTGTGTTTATCATTTAAAATGGCTGCCAAATAGAAGGGCTGATTGTTTGGCAACATTGAAATGTGAATAGGAGTTTACAGTTTTCTCAATTATTTTTAATTTATATCCAATTGTACTCTCTCTCAATCCTCTTTTCACCAAGCGAATTGTATCTATCACTACATATGAATCATGTTTCTTAGTTTGAGATGGCAGCCATGAACGTGGACGACAGCATCTTTAACCCTATCTTCATGCTGATTTTTAATTTTCTTTAAATTTCCATTTGTTTTGCGCGTAGATCTTGTTATTTGATATGATACCAAAAAAAGCCATTATGTAATAGTCCTTATTTAGGCCCAGAGAGGTCCATGGTACAAATAGATATCACTCTTGGACATTCCTTAGTGGTAATATGGTGACTCAAACTGGTTCACAGACTATAAGAAAAAGAGACAATTTTTGTTCATAAAACTTGCTATCAACTCGAAATTAGAATCTAATGATATTCTAATTAACCATGATCTATAAGGACGGCGTAAAGAACTCAAAAACAGATGTTTTAGTCATAGAATTTAGATACGAATGTGGAAAGATATCTACAAAAACATATCTTGCACATAACTAATTTTGACTGCAATCTTGAAATTCACCCTAAAATACCAAGCGGACCAGAGTTAATGCATATTAACGTCTTGGATCTGCTTAGCAGGGGTCAAATGAATAATGCCATACCTTAAGGCGTGTATGAAGCCCCCTCCTGATCTAATGATTATACATCTATTTGGACATAAGCTAATTCAGTATTTAAAACTGGCTGCCATCTCGCATTGAGACTGTCATGATTTTAAAATATGCTCTTCATAATTGAAAAGAATATTGAAATCCTAAATAAAGATGCATGGGCCACTAAAAATTAGATCAAAGATAATAAGAAGCGTAGACAGTGTTTTTCAGTCATGTTTTTAATTCTTTGGCGGACATCTTGAGACGCTCAGAACGACAAACAAGAAACTAAAATATCCAATCTGAATGACCAAAGATTTGATTTGTAAAGTAAGGGAAGGCTGCAAAATCAGTTGATTTTTTTAATTGAGTTTACTACCACTTTTATCAGTGTTTCAGTAAAACTGCTTTTCTTAGAGTGCTGGTGGACACATGTTCATGCGATATTTGCCTCTGCCGGAGATCGAACCTTGATGCATATGGTTGAGAGTCAGACAATTTGCAATGGTCTAGGTTAAAATAATCAACTGTGATTAACATTTGATACTTTTCCCCTGATCAGATGTGTCAGGGCATTCTACTTAGAATAGCTTGCACTGTAATCGACATGATTACAAGATTCCTATAAATAGTCTGCATCTTTAAAGGGGGGTTCTACAGCTAAATCTAGAGCAAATACAATGTAAAAGGCTGGGGAAAAAGCTAATGCAGTTTTTTTCTTATATTTTTTTCATTCGTGGCTGCTATCTTGAATATTAAAAAGCAAAAGGCATTTATAGATTTTGTTTCATTCAGAGAAATACATTATTGTTCACATTTTTTACTTTATCTTTGGTTTTTTGACAAAAATACATACGATAGAGCTGTCATCCAGCCAAATAAGAGTGATCTCAAACTTAATTTCAACTAAGAACAATATATTTCATTATTCAATGGTAGGTGTATATTATAAGAATTCATTTAGAGCTATTGTCTTTTACTTTTATAAAGAGTTCCACTTTCTAAACACTATCCTTATAACCATAATCAATTTTAGTTTTGTTTAAGGCAGTTGTTTTCTAACCTATTTAGGCAGAGCATTTTATCAGCAAAACTGGCGGGTGAAAGGTTTATTTGTTTTAAGGTGGAAATCCACATTTCATTTTCTTGGCTGACTTCCAATTTCAGAAAGAAATTTAAATTGGATGTTGGTTTAATGAGCCTATTTTCAAAATTGGTTTTCAGGTCAAATTACTTGCGGACTAAACTTCAAAGGTTGTAGTTTGTTTCAACGTGACTTGCAGACTCCCACTTGGCTGCCATCTTGATTCAAAATTTACAAATGTATATTCGAATTTGAGCATGTTTTGTTTATTCCAGTTCTTATTATTATCTCAGAAAAGGAGAAATCATATGTTAAGAAATATGTAGATTTCATGCTTATGCTGAGCTTGTATATTGTATGAAAGTCCTGGCTGCCATTTTCATTTTCAAAAATCTCAATGATAACAAGGTGTTGTTATTGATATGTAATGCCTCGGCTAGAAGAATCAATCAAGAAATCAGCTAAATTGGCCTTAAAAAATCTTCCAGATTGACAATTTATTTTGAGCTCAAATTTGCATTTATGCATTCCTGGCTGCCAAGTTCAATTTCCAAAAAGAAATCAAATTAGATGGCTAGGTTTCTTTACCCGTTTTCTTAAAGAAATGGTTACAGCCTCTGAACAAAATGGTTGAAATCATTCTGAGGTTTAAGTCTGTCATAACATGGCTTTTTACACCGTTTACTAATCCAGAATTTCATTTGGCTGCCATCTCGATTACAAGTCATAATTCAAAAGATCAATTCAGACATTTATTTATTTTGTTAGTTCTAATAAGCATCTTAGTGACCAGAACAAGTGAAAAAATAGGTTCAGAAAAATAAATATAGCAAGTTAATGATCAGTTAGTATATTTTACGATAACCCTGGCTGCCATCTCCATTTTCTCAAAACGCTCAATGATGACAAGATGTCATCAGTCAGATTCTTGATGAGCAATATCTTAGCTATCAGAATCAATCAAGAAAAAAACTTTATACCACACTACTAGGTCCAGCTTAATTTCTGCCGGACTACAGTCAACATTTCGCTTTATGCTATATATTCTCTGGTTGTCGCTCACTGAGTGTGTTTAAATTTAAAAGTCCTAGATACGCCTATGGCACAGTCCCGTTACAGGTGGGACTTGCTACACTATCCACGTCTTATTCTTTCGAGTGGCGTGTCTTAACTTGGATCAGGCTACTTTATAATAATAATAATAATAATAATAATAAAATCTTTATTTCATGAAGGTAGAACATTAAGACATATTTCAAATGAATAATATAAAAGTAGTTTTTTTTACAGTGTTGCCTTCAATATAAATGAAGTATGATTCAAATGATAATGATAGAATGATATAAACATGCTTGCAAAATTGAGAACAAGATCAGAATTAGATAATCTTCGGACAGATGCATTCAGTATGTAAAGCGTTTAGTTTATTTCTAACGTGACTTCAGAATTGTTTTAAAAGCAAATGATTTTTAAATTGGCTTTTAAAACGCGATAAAGATATTGAATCTTTAATGGTAAAAGAGATTTCGTTCCATACATTCATGTTATAGTATGAATTTGAGTTTTTCTTATACAAAGTATTGGATTTCGAGTCTGTTATATCTTTGTGCACCCCCGCTCCCCAAAAAACTTACCTCGAATAAGCATGTGGACCGTATTCCAATTAAATTTCCCATTCAAAGTAAAAAATAGAAATAATGCACTCACAACCAGAGCGATTAAGAAACGTTTTTTTCGTATCACCGATTTGTCATTATTCAAAGAGCAGATACTAAAATTAAATTCATCAGCCATTTTTCCTTTTAGTTTGCAATGTGAAAACAGATTGTATTGTCTAAACAATTTATGCTTTAAGTGTCCTGTTGCAAAATAAGTTAAGAAATGATGTTAACTGTAATATATATCGAGAATATTTCCTCCTATACATAGAAGTTTCATTTACGTCTAAAAGAAAGACAGAAAATACGACTATAAACTTTCCATATGTATTAATTATACACACTTTAACCGAAACGAAGGTTACACGATGTTGTTATAAACCGCTTTGGAATATCGACCTGTTTTTGGAATTACTTTGTATTCCAAAGCGGCACGATCCGTATTAAGACGATTAGTCTATTTCTACTCTTTATTTTAACAGGCCTAGTTAAAGGAGTATTGTTTATTTAGTATCCCTGCTGGTAAGCTTATTATATATAGCCTTATCACCCTAGGGGGCTAAACACCACGTTTATTCAAAAATATGACAATTACCTTTATTAGTCAACATTATTCAATTTATTTTACTATTGAAAAAAAAATAATAATAATAATAATAAATACAATTAGAAAGACCAATTTATAAACACTTATAAATACTTAAATGTTCTAAAATTGAAAAAAAAAATGGTAAAGTGACTTTATATACTTAAAATAAAATTACTGTAGCTATTTATGAATATAAATGCGTGAACAAATAAGAGAGTATTTGCAACGATACTTCCCGCTTCCAAAATATTTTTTAACCATTACCTACCTAGTACTAAAAAATTGGAAAATTCAAGGAGAAATCCTGGTAACGACAAATTTTTCCTTCTCAGTATGTCGCTTTCACTTTTTGAGAATTTATTCACTTTTTATCTGGCAAGAAAATAACTACAATTTTTTTTTATAACATTTATCATTAATTGCGAATAATTGGTATAGGAAAGATGATTGGATTTCTATCTTTTATCCACATTTTCTAAGCTAAGATGGAATTTTAAAACTTTTAAATTGTGCTAAGTAAAATTTCAGATAAAGAAATAGATTTTGACTCCTCATTTGAAAAAAAACCCCAAAAAACGGTTTATGATAATCAGAATCATAAAAACACTTAAAGATGCGACACGCGAAAAAAGATGATATTTTTTAAACATTGAGATTGTGTCCCATAGCGGGCCAGACCCTCAATTCTTCTTCCCCATGATAGTAAAATGATGATTACCCAAAATACCCAAAATACTCATCCTATATTCAGAAAATTAGTCAGGTGAATACAGTTTCGATCCCTACCAGTCTGCCCGTGGTTTGACTAGGATACTTGAATGAGTTACTGCCCTAGATCTATCGATACTAGTCTCTCAGACATCGGGCTACCAGTTAAGGATCGACACTTAGGCAATAATCCAATGACCCAATAACCCAACGGTTCCTTTTGTAATGTATAATAACTTCTCTTGTTAAGGAAATCGATTGTAAAAATGATACAAGCCCTTGCATGTGTATTTCTACCAATTAACGTAGAATACACAAGGTGATTTAGAAAGGGGCATCTAAACTATTTTTAAACTCATTTGTTATTCATTCATTCATTCATTCATTCATTCATTCATTCATTCATTCATTCATTCATTCATTCATTCATTCATCAAATAAGAAGCAAAAATCTACGTATTTGATTTGGCACTTGCTTGACCAGCATATATACTTAGTTCCATAAAAAAATGTGCACTTTCGCTTTTTTAATAACTCTTGATTTTTACAAATCTTGTGGAAAATTATGGAGTAAATTTGATACCATACTTTAGACAAGACTTTTTTGAGTTAAAAGTCAAATCAGATTAGGATTAAGTACCGCATACTGCATACGCGATGGAATTACTTAAGTTGTTTAGATTTGACCTCCTTACAACTTTTTCTTTGGTAAGAGATATGTGTTGATGTTGCATTCCAAGCCATTTCCACACAAAAGTTTTATCTTTTTTTTGCAGACGTTACGTGAACGCCAACGTAAGACATTGCTACGTTGTTAGGCCAGTAACTTGTCGTTGAATGGTGCTATGGCGTTCTTTGACATCTCAATTTCCTTATTAAAGGTATTAAAAATGACGACCTCGAATTCTATTTGAATATGAATGCTCCATCAATTTTAATGACGTTCTAAATCTGACAAGGTTCGATTTTGTTCAACGACGCTTATTGGTTGTTAAACTTCGCTGAAGCAGCATACACAATTGTATTGAAAATGTGATTTTATGTTCAGCAAAGCCGCAAACATTCAGCTGAATGCATTTTCAGACCAATTGTACGTCTAACGCGTAATGCACATGCAACTCATGTGAATTTAAATGTCTCAATTTAGCTGAAAATGTTTGCTCATCCCGAGATTTTTGTTTTCAAATGTCGTTTGCACATACTCTTTAGGATAGTCATACGAAGTTTCATGACGATAGATTGTGTAATTACAGAGATATTCAAAATTCAAAAGTGCACACTTTCTTTTAGAACTAAGTATACTTTTGTCTCAAAGGAAATATATTTCAGAATATTGAATAGTTTCAATAGATGAATTTCACAAGTTAACCTGCGCATGTTGTCGGAATTCGGGGGTATTCTGCCGGGCAATTAATTTGGCTCCTATGTCAGTATCATTCATAATTCCATTTCTAAAACTAAACATCGGATGAGAGAGGGCGAGATAGAGAGAGAAAGAGAGAGACAGAGACAGAGAGACAGACAGACAGAGAGAGAGAGAGAGAGAGAGAGAGAGAGAGAGAGAGAGAGAGACAGAGACAGAGAGAGAGAGAGAGAGAGAGAGAGAGAGAGAGAGAGACAGAGAGAGAGAGAGACAGAGAGAGAGAGACAAAGAGAGAGACAAAGAGAGAGAGAGAAGAGACACACACAGAAAGAGAGGGAGAGAGAGAGAGGGGGTAAGAAACAAAGAGAGTAAAAAAGAGGGAGAGTAAGAAAGAGAGAGCGATGGATTTAAAGAGATAAAAGAGGAGCGAGAGCGAGAACAATGAGATGGATAAGGAGAAAAAGAGAGACCAGAGATAGAGTAAGAGACGAGAGAGAAGAAACAGAGAGCCGGAGGTAAAGAGATCAAAAGGGGGTGAGAAATAGGAAACAGATGAACACGAGGGATAGACAGAGAAAGGTGGAGTTTGGAGAAAGAGGGAGACGTACAGAAATAGTAGTGAGAGTTTTAGATACACATGAACCAAAAAGGCAAGAGATCCACGAGGACATAAAACGGTCGACTAACTATCAAGTTTTTCCTCAATTAATTCTGATATTTCAAGAATTTTATGCCTTTTATGAGATTGATTGATTGATTGAATGATTGGTTGATTGATTGACCGATAAAACTCAATTTATCTTAACTTTAAATATGTCTAGTTTCTTTTGTATATTTTGAACGACTGTAATACATGTTAAACAAGAGGACCATGATGGTCCTAGATCGCTCACCTGAGTCTCTTTGATCCCTAGGACAGCACATTAATTAAATAAGCAGATGTCAACAAAGAGAAAATTTCTCAGATCAATATCATGGAATATTTTCAGTCAAGAGCAAGAAGGATATGCCTTTTCGCCCTTTGATTCTATGTAAAAAGGGATGCACCCGAGTGGAGTACAAATGTGACCCAAGGGTATTGATATGAACAAACTCGGTAGAGGTCCAACAGATGATGCTCTATACTAACTTTGAAAGCTGTCTGCTTTCTGGTTTCAGAGAGGAAGAGTTTTGAAGATTATCTTATTTTCTGAGGCATAAAAAATAGTTCTGTTTCCGATTTCATCCTCATTTCTCTAAAGGGTCGGTAGGTTTTTTTTTTTGCTTTTTTTTCCTTTCAATTTTTAAGACAATTGATTTTACCCATATTTAAATTATTATTTCATTTATCATCATTTCAAAGAACTTCAAGGAATCAAGGGAAAGTGTTTGTTTGCTTTTTGCATGTCACAATCTAACAATTTGATGACCAAAATCAAAATTCAATAATTTAATGACATAATTACAGAAAAATATACATGTTTTGTACATATATTTGGAATAAATGTCTTAATGCTTCCTATCCATTATTGTTCGAAAGTTTTAGCCAGTAATTTGTTGTTATTCTATTTATTTTTACTTGTCAAATGCAGCTAGCCTTCAAGGGTTTCATATATCTAGTCAGAGAGCAGTATGTTTTCACACAGCTTTCCTTGTCTAATATGGCAGCTAGCCTTCAAGGGTTACATATATCTAGTCAGAGAGCAGTATTTTTTCACACAGCTTTCCTTGTCTAATATGGCAGAGATATCATAAACATAAATGATAAAAGATAAAATCCTATCTGAAACTATGGTCAACCTATCTTCTATGGTGTTTGTTTTAACAAATGTATTGTGTTTAGTTGGCTAATTTTCCCCCAGTTAGATTAAAGAAGTTGTGTTTGTAGGCTGTATCTGTACCTATCTGTTTATTCTCAAAGGATGATTAAAGAGAAACCTATGAATTTCAGCCTGTCCTGGGCTAAACTGCACTTATGGTTTACAGTTAAGACTGTCAACTTGATTTGACTATTTTAAGGAAAATTCGATCGCATGTAACTTTTGAAGAATTCTATTTCATTTACGTAGTTGGAGTAATAGTAGTAGTAGTAGTAATAATAATAATAATAATAATAATAATGATGATGATAACAATGATGATGATGATAATAATAATAATCATAATAATAATAATTATAATAATAATGAAATAGAAATTGATGTTTGATGTTACATTTCATGTATTACGAGAATTAGTTTAAATTTTATGTTGCATTTCAGTACCCGTTGCCTTTCTAGAACAATTTTGCTCGCGCTAGTTTTAAGATGTTGAGCGATCTTTTGATGATGGACTCACCCTATTCATTAAAGGGATGGAAAATAGTTAAACCATACTCTTTTGAACATCGCGTCGTGGAGTAGCTCAAGTAAAATAAACGTTTAGATAAACGTTTGGATTTTTCACCACGGGCAGTGGGTGTTGATTGGATATTCAAGGGCCTGGAAATCGTTTATCATGGGGGCGCGTTTTTAGCTCACCTGAGCACGAAGTGCTCAAGGGAGCTATTGTGATCGATCGTTGTCCGGCGTCCGTCTGTCCATCTGTCCGTCTGTCCGTCTGTCCGTCACGGCATCAACTTTTTCTTTAAACAACATCTCCTCCTAAACTTATGGGTCAAAATCAACCAAACTTGGCAGAAATATTCCTTGGGTGGTCCCTTATGAAAATTGCTCAAATGGAAAGGATCCGTGCCATATCACGGGAAAAGGGGCCTTAATGACAAATTTCTTGTTTTCACTCTAGAAGCCACAAATATGGTCCAATCTTCATGAAACTTGGTCAGAATGTTTGTTAGGTCATGAGGATGAAGTCTATTGAAAATGGGAAGGATCCGTGCCATTTCACAGAAAAAGGCGCCTTAATGACAATTTTGTCAACAATATCTTTAAACGACATCTCCTCCTAAACTTATGGGTCAAAATCAACCAAACTTGGCAGGAATATTCCTTGGGTGGTCCTTATGAAAATTGCTCAAATGGAAAGGATCCGTGCCATATCACGGGAAAAGGGGCCTTAATGACAAATTTCTTGTTTTCACTCTAGAAGCCACAAATATGGTCCAATCTTCATGAAACTTGGTCAGAATGTTTGTTAGGTCATGAGGATGAAGTCTATTGAAAATGGGAAGGATCCGTGCCATTTCACAGAAAAAGGCGCCTTAATGACAATTTTGTCAACAATATCTTTAAACGACATCTCCTCCTAAACTTATGGGTCAAAATCAACCGAACTTGGGAGAAATATTCCTTGGGTGGTCCCTTATGAAAATTGCTCAAATGGAAAGGATCCGTGCCATATCACGGGAAAAGGGGCCTTAATGACAAATTTCTTGTTTCTACTCTAGAAGCCACAAATGTGGTCCAATCTTCATGAAACTTGGTCAGAATGTTTGTTAGGTCATGAGGGTGAAGTCTATTGAAAATGGGAAGGATCGGTGCCATATCACAGGAAAAGGCGTCTTAATGACAATTTTTTTGTTTACTCTCTAGAAGCCACAAATATGGTCCAATCATCATGAAACTTTGTCAGAATGTTTGTTAGGTCATGAGGATGAACTCATTTGAAAATGGGAAGTATACATGCCATATCACAGGAAAAGGGGCCTTAATGACAATTTTCTCGTAAGAGCTCCAAACGCCACAAATGTAGTCCAATCTTCATGAAACTTGATCAAAATGTTTGCCAGGTCACAAGAATGATCTCTGTTGAAAATGGGAAGGTTCATGCCATATCATAGGAAATGGAGATTTAATGATAATTTACTTGAAATATCAGGTGAGCGATTTAGGGCCCTCAGGGTCCTCTTGTTTTAGGGAGGGTGCCTCTTATAGGTGAAATACGGTACATATTCTACAAAATATAAGATATTATAGACTATATAGTGGGACCGAGTTTTTCTACTGAATGAGTCGAGTGCAAGCAAAAACGACCCAGATTCAAAAGAGCTCTGATCTCGCGCAGCCGTCAAAAGCGTTTTTTTTTTCCATTTCATTTAAACAACTCAAATTGAACTGTGAAAGAATTGTATTTGTCTGATAAAATCTAAAAGAAAGTCGATGCACTTCAACTGTTCTAGCATCATCTTTATTCTATTTTTATGATTTCTTTTCGGATCACTGGATTTGTATGAAAATATTGTTCATAAAGTTCCATATCGTAATCGCAGAGCATTTTTAGCCATTGACAAAAAATTCATCTTCACTAGTCTTCTTTGTAGCTCTACTGAGCACAACGTGCTCAAGCAAAGCTTTAAGGATCACCCAGCGTCGTCCGCTGTAAGCAATCTTAAAATTTCCCTTCACTTGAAACATCGGGTCATTTTGGAGGAAACTTTGTCACAATGTTCACTCGAACTACAGAATGGCCCCAAAAAGATAGGCCTGGCATTCTCCCTATAAAATCTTTGAACGACATATCCTACTGAACCACTGGACCAATCTCATTTTTTTTAAAGAGAACCTTAGGTGACCCACTTTCAAAATTTTGATTGACCAATAGCCTTAACCTTGGTGTGACAGGGCGTAGCGTAGCAATTTTTAGTTAGAAATCTATGAACGACTTCTCCTCCCAAATTGCAAGACCAATTCCGATGGAACTTTTCCGAATGTTCCTTAGTTGACCCTTTTCGAAATTTATCGCTAACTTTGATTGATCCATAAATATAGGACGTGACAATTTTTACTTTGATATCTTTGAACAACATCATAATCAACTGGACCAATGTCAATGAAACGTTGCCATATTGTTCATGTGGCTGCTCTGTAAAGTGTCCGCAAAATCCGGATTTGCTCCAAAATGAGAGAATGACAAGGCGTAGCATTTTCACTCTGAATTCTCTTAACGTAGCGGAACTGCTCCAAATAAAACATAGTTAATACATGTATACTGATTTTTCTTAATCTGTCAAGTATTCAACTTAACTCAACTGTCATTGACTTACGTTTCATGGAAAGGAAAAAAAGGAACATGATAAAAAAAGCCTTAAGTCAGTCTCGTTCGAAAATGGCGTTAGCAATTTGTCAATGGTCTTATTGCATATTCGAACAAAATGATAGTCCTGTGTTATGTGTTTCACGAAAAGATGTTGGGGTTATTTATTACTTTTTTTCATATCTTTAAATTTTCTTATCAACACCTCGTATTTTTTTTTACTTATTTCAAAGTATCTTAGCGTATCAAGACTGGCGAAAGTTCTACTCATTCTTTAGAGCAAATATTCGATTTCCTATCACTTGCAAAGGTCATACCCAAAATGATAAAAACAAATTTCAGTTAAATGACACAACCTTTTGGGAATCTTATATTTTTGGATTAAAAATGACTTTTTAAAAAACTTCTCATAATTAGCTACAGCCTTTTGAAGAAGATTCATTAAGATTCATTAACAAATGAAAAAAAAAGTATTCAGTCATTTTGCGATGGATGTCTCTCTAAATAAGTAATGTCTCGTCTAGTACTTGCTTAATATTTGTTTTGCAGTCATCTCTGCCTTTAGCTGGAAAAGGATGCATATCATTAACATTTCTAGAATACTTGTGCTGGCATGTGACATTTTCTTTACTTTCTTCTTTCTTCTCTTGAGCATTCTTTTTTTCATTAATTACCTCATTTTCTTCATCTGTAGGTAGTTGCAAAACTTCACATAGACTTCCATGTAAAGTATATTCCTGAAGAAGACCCCAAATTGATTGTTGTTTAAATCGGTTCCATGCTTGTGTCTGTGAAGATTTGCACTCAATAAGTTTTTTGAAATCTGCCTTGTCAAACTGAAACTTGCATCTAGCAGATGAATCTGACTTTCTCTTTATTGGCATGATTCCACCAGTTAACCGTTACACGGCTATCCTTTGAGGGTTATAGACAGGGTTCAAACAGAGTTCAAACACTTGTCGTTCTTCCAACCCTTGGTGTGGGTCAGTATGTGTTGACATTCGTAATACGTTTTCCATCGAAAACACCGCATGACAGTCCTCAATGTCAGATATTATGAATAGACTGGTCCAATGTATTGAAGTACTTTGAGCACTTTGAATCAAAAACATAGTCTTGCAAGATTAGTCTCCCTTGTCTTTGATGAATGGCTGCGCAAATAAAACAATGTTACCTGTCACATGTCTTTGTCAATTGTCCCAAAAATAAACTTTACATTGTGTCAGAAGCTGAAACGAACGCGTAGAATAGGGAAACAGACAATCATACATCAAAATGGAAGGCTGGCATGGCAGATTTCCCTCAATTAATTTGGAATCAAATGATTTAACGGGAGCGTGGAAAACGTTCTCGACATACGTAGAATTCATTTACAAAGGCCCTCTGAAGGAGAAAAAATGAGGAAGAAATATGTGCCTATCTCATGATATGGGTAGGTGAACGATGGCGCGAAGTGTATGGCACATGGACCCTGGCAACTGACGAAAAGAATTCCATGGCCCATTTGACCAAACAGTTCGAGGACTATGTTAAGCCTAAAACAAACTCTATATTTAACAAGTACAAATTTCAACTTAGAGATCAACAAGAATCAGAGTCAGTTTTGGGACAAATCTAAAACTTTTCGCTAAAGATTGAGATTATGAAAACAAGGAAGAGAACTTGATAACAGAAAGAATAGAATTCGATATTCGGAGTGATAAAAATCGAGAGTAAATGATCAGAGAGGGGAGGGGTGTGTGTGTGTGTGTGTCAACGTCGACACTTAAAAAGCAATTGATACGGTAAGATCATTTGAATTATCACAGTAACAAATGAAAACAATGTGTAAAGGAGAAGATCCAAACATAAGCATGGTGAGGCCATCTGGTTCAAATTCGGGTAAACATTTCTCGTCTGACAAAAATCACACAAAACAGGAAAAGGTCCAAATTAAAAAGAAAGACAATCAATGTAAATGCGTGGTTATGTACACGAGCCATAAACTGTCCAGCATGGGGTAAAACATGTAAAGAATGTAATAAAAAGAATCATTTCGCCAAAATGTGTTTGTCCAGTCAGGATATAAAGGTCTATGAAGTTGAGGAAGACTATGATTTCGATGCATTATATGTTGGTTCCCTGAAAATAAATCTCAAAGAAAGAAGAAGCATAATGGCAATTTTTCGGAAGTGTTTAAAGTCAACAGGGAACCAATCAATTTTCAGTTAGACACAGGTAAAACATGTCACGCTTTGTCTAAAGAAGATTATAACAAACTACAGTGTAAAACGAAGCTACAAAATGCTGATGTGGCTCTCAGGTCATTTTCCGGGCATAGAATGGTATCAGAAGGTATGATGTCCATAAATCTAAAATGTAAAGGCCAGTGTTTTGATAAAGCATTCCATGTGTAGTCAGTTGTAAATATCAATCAGTTTTAAGTGGTGAAATGGCTGAGAATAAAATTGGGTTGATTAAAAGAAGAAATCAGGTATACAGTGAATTCCAAGATGTATTTGAGGGTCTAGGTTGCCTACCAGGAGATAAATCTTTGCAAATCGATCCATCAGTTCCGCCAGTGGTGCATCCACCAAGGAAGGTTCCTATCACATTCAAAACAAATATAAAAGAGGAGCTTCAAAGGATGGAGTAACTTGGAGCTATCGTAAAACAAAAACATGGGTTAACAGCATGATCAAAGTCCAGAAAAAATGGCCAAATCTGTATATGTATTGATCCGAAAGACTTGAATCGCGCAATCAAAGGGAACACTTTCCCATGAAAACGATAGTGGAAGTAGTGTCTGACATGGCTAATGCTTAAGTTGTTTTTTTCAAAATTAGACGCGACTTCTGGGTATTGGCAATTAAAGCTAGACTATGAAAGATCATTATTAACAACATTTAACACTTCATATCGGAGGTATCGTTTTTGTCGGGCTCCGTTTGGAATTCGTAGTATCCCAGGAAAATTTCAAGAAACTATGACTGAGATGTTAGAAGGTGTCGAGGGTTGCGAGGTTATAGTCGACGATATCTTGGTTAGGGGATCGGACATGAAAGAACATGATTGTAAGTCTGGTTTTAGACCGAGCAAAAGCATATAAATTAAAACCCAGTGAGTCTATATGTGAATTTAGAAAAGAAGAAGTGGAGTATTGTGGCCATAAATAAACTAGGGATGGATTAATGATCGATCGATCAAAAGTTCAGTCTGTACCAGAAATGACCGAGCCAAGAAACAAAAAATAATTGCGAACATTTTAGGTTTTGTCACATACTTTCAAAAGTCCATGCCTTATATTTCCGAAATAAGTCATCCGTAGAGATCTTTACTAAGAAAAGATATTGCTTGGCTTTAGGAAAAGGGGCAGAAAATTACTTTTGACAAATTAAAAGAGGTGGCTACTAAAACACATGGTCTTAGGTATTATGATCCCCAAAAAGAAGTAGTTTTGAATGTTGATTTAAGTTCAGTTGCTTGGTTTAAACATATTTTATTGGTGAAAAGCGTATAAAGAATGTCATAATACAAAATAATAATTCAATTTGAATAGAACGAAAGCTTATTGAGTTCTTTTCCAGTGAGATTTCAGAGGCCAGATGACATGTTATTCAGGTAATTACTTAAGAAATAATTATCACACTAAATTTTTTTTTTAAAAAAAGTGATAAGCTACCAAAGCACCGTAGCAACATCTCATACACTTAATATGAAATGGAATTACTATGTTTTGGCAACAACATCCAAAATCAAAGATGAATAATTCTTTTACGGAAAAGATTTAATCAATTTAGAATGTATAGAGATTTTAGGATTCAAGCATGTTCATAGTGGTAAATGGGCAAACTAAATATTGAAGTAGAACGCTTCTTATATTTGATTTAGGATTGACATAAGGTGATGAAATATTTAATACAACGTTAGATATTAAATCTGCCACTCAATTTTATAAACAATTGAACTTCTGAAAAGATTTTCTAATTGTTATCTAAAGTTAGTCTGTCATCGAACACCTAACAATACATTTGGACTGACAGGGGTGAATTTTGAAACGTTATTGAATAATCTTAAGCGAATTCCTCTATAAAATCTACAATTAAAGAAAAGGTGATAACTAGATTAAATGTTTCCACACTTGCCAATTGTTGGGGTTATTATATTTTTATAGAAAAGATGCTGATTAAGTAGACTACATTTATTACGAATCCTTGTATGAATTATCTGAACTTTTCTGTCTCCAAAAATGAACAAATTATACTGCTTTGATTTGTCATTATCAATATAAGTCTTAAAAGCCCGTAGTGTGCTTTTAATCCTTACTTCTAATGGCAGTTCGTTCCAATCGTCAATCGTCTTTGGTAAAAAGGATTTTTTATAAATATTAGTTCAGCAATTGATATTTTGTAAATTATCCGTGTTTCGGAGGTTGTAATTTGAGTTATACCTTACGGAAGGCGGTATTAAAGAAGATAAATACTGAGGAATCAGTCCATGAAACATTTTAAAAAATAAAGTTTTTCAATGTTAGTATCTGCGCTGACCAAAAGAGTTTCCCATCCGGAATCCGGATTCTAATAGGAGATCATTTAAAGAGATAAGTTTGGTGCAACCAGTTACAATTTTAGTGAAGGGGAATATTACCCCATACAACATTGGCATATTCAAGTATAGGTCTTATAAAAGTGAAATAAATATATTGCAACGAATTTCTATCTAACAGGATCTTAAGTTTTTCATTACATGGATCTTTTTCCATGCTTAGCTCGTAACCTGTTCAATTTGACTATCCCATTATCCATTTGATGAAATAAAACACCTAAATGTTTGAGACTTTCGACTTCAGGAATGTCTGTATTTAGCATTAGAAGACTTTGATGTTTTTTAATGCATTTTCGGGTAATAGTAAGCGACTCAGATTTCGAGGGATTGGACCTCACTAACCATGTATCAGCCCACTTGGTAATTTTGTCAATATGTCTTAATAAATTTCCCCTAGCTTCAGTTGGATTGTCGACATTAATTGAAAGGCAAGTATCATCGGCGAATATGTTTTTATACCAGATTCAATATTTTGAACGATGTCATTTATATATACCAGGAACAACAAGGTTCAGTGGGAGCTGTTATATTCCAGGAAAATCGGCTTGTTGCTTATGGTTCTAGATCGTTATCTGCTACTCAGAAAAGTATAGTCAGTTGGAAAAAGAAAAATTAGCAATTTTATTGGACTGTGAAAAGTTTCACAATTATATCTATGACAGACGTTTTACTAGTGGAAACAAGCACAAACCATTAGAACAAATTTTTAAGAAAAAGTGTAATTGAAGCCCCCCCCCCCCCCCGGATTCAAAGATTTGCTATGTCCCTGCAAAAATATGATTTTGAAGTTACGCATAAACCAGGCAAATCAATGTATATTTCTGATGCATTGTCGAGACTGTGTCGGAATAATTACAGTGAAAGTGTCTTACCAGAGTTAAAAATAAATGAAGTGTGTTTCAATTCTCACTTACCTATGTCACCGAAAAAATATCAAGATTTACAAAATGAGTCAATACATGACAAAGAATTAGCTATATTAAAAACATTGTGTGAAAATGGTTGGCCAGAGACAAAAAATAGATTACCATTTGAGGTAAGGCCATATTGGTAATTTAGATATAATATTACATGTGTAGACAATATTTTGTTTAAAGGCTAGAAAGTAATAATTCCCCCTAGTAAAAGAGAAGAAATATTGCATTTAATACACGAGTCTCACTTAGCGATAGTTAAATGCAAGGCTCGTGCAGGGGAATTTATGATATGGCCAGGTATGATTTCACAAGTACAAGAAAGATGTGAAAAATGTGAAATTTGTGTACTAAGTAATAAAAAAACAAATCTTAAGGAGCCTATGATTCCTAGCCCTTTACCAAACAGACCATCTTCCAAGATAGGGGCTGATCTGTTAGAGTCAAAAGAACAGCATTATTTACTTACAGTAGATAACCGTTCAAAGTGGCAAGAGGTGGAAAAGCTAGATGGCTCGGAAACCAAATATACTATAGCGTTTTTTTTAAAGAAACAGTTTTCTAGATTTGGGTATATTGATGAACTTGTGACAGATAATGGTCCACAGTTTCGAGTTTAGAATTTTAAAGGTTTGTTGAGGATTACAACATTATTTATTCTACCAGTAGCCCTCACTTTAGTCAATCCAATGGTCAGACTGAAAGATCTGTTCAAACGATCAAGAATTTACTTAAAAAGGGTAAAGATCTCTCTAAAGCATTACTGGACTATAGAAATACTCCATTGGAGGGAATTATGTTGTCACCTGCACAATTACACTTAGGGTGTAGGCTTAAACCTAGTTTACCCACAACAGCGAGTTGTTACAGCCTCAACAAATTGAAAATAAGTCAGTATTAGATAAGTTGATGTCACGCCAACAAATACAAAAGTTTTATTATGAAGAAAAGGCTTCAAATAAACTTTCAAATTTAAGTCAAGGTCAAAAGGTCATGATTCAGCATAATAAGCAGATGATTCCCGGAAAGGTCATGAAAGCGCATGATACTTCAAGCTCATAACATTTGCAAACTAATGAAGGTAGAACTTTGAGAAGAAATAGAGGTCATATTAAACCTACAAGAGCAGAATTCACCCCTTCTCCAGAAATGTATGAAGATGAGATAGGTGAGGTAACAGGTCAAAATCGACATACTGTTAGTATTGATGAAGAGTCATCCACTGAAAATCAACAAAGTCAAAATACTAGTTTGAGTCAGTCAGAGTCTCTAAGTGCAAATATTTCAGTCTAGTCATGTACAACCACAAAATGTGCGTACAAGGTTTGGTAGATTGGTCAAGGTCCCAGATAAGTACAAAGATTTTGACTTGAAGTTGAATTCGGTGAATCGCTCAGAGGTTTTTGTATAATGGGTTTAAAGAGATAGTAAGTTGTTTGGTTTGATAATATGATGCAGATAGTCTTAATAAGTCTTTTCTTATGTATGTTCTTAATCATATACATGCATGTTTGATTGGTAAACTTAAATGGAAATTTTGAGAATTCTTATAGTTGTAAAATACAAAATCTGATATTTATCAAGATGTCTGCAGAGAGCATTTGATTCAGTATTTCGACTCTAAAAGTCATTAAGAGAAAATCCTTTTTTCATTAACATACTGCATTCTTTAGAGAAAGAGGGATGTCAGATAATATGAATAGACTGATCCAATGTATTGAAGTACCTTGAGTACTTTGAATCAACAATATAGTCTTGCAAGATTAGTCTCCCTTGTCTTTTATGAATGTCTGTAAAACAACAAGTAAAAAATTGCTGTAATGTACAGCAAAGTGAATTGTGTCGCCTATGAAGAATGAAAGCTATGAAAAAATGGTTGGGACTTTAGGTAAGAATGGTGAAAAAATAACAACAATACAATCACGCATCATGAGTTCACGACAAGTTTTTTTTTCTGTGTATAAAAGCAAAGCTAAAATGAATGTTTATAATCATGAACTTCACAAAATAGAACTGCTTTAAAACAAAAACAAGTCCCGTATGAAAGGTTGTTGCTAATTATGTGGAGGAGTTTAAAGGTATCTTTTAATCCAAAAATATTAGATTTCCATTTAACTGAAATTTGTTTTTATCATTTTGGGCATGACCATCGCAAGGGATAGGAAATCGAATATTTTTTTTAAGAATAGTAAAACTTTCGCCAGTCTCGGTACGACAATTTACTTGGGAATAAGTAAAAATTACGAGATGTTTTATGACAAAAAAGTAATAAATAGCCCTTAAATCCTTTCGTGATACACATATCACGAGACTATCATTTTTGTTCGAATATGCATTTAAACCGTTGACAAATTACTAACACGCCATTTTCGAAAGAGACTGATTAAGGATCTTTTTAACACGCTTCCTTTTTCCTGTCCGCTCATGAAACTTGAGTCAATGACAGTTGAGTTATGTTGAATACTTGACAGATTAAGAAAAAATCAGTTTACATGTATTAATTACCTATGTTTTATTTGGTGCAGTTGCGCTACGTTTAGAGAATTCAGAGTGAAAATACTACGCCTTGCCATGCTCTTATTTGGGGGGCAAATCTGGATTTTGTTGACACTTTTACAGAGATAGCACAGGAACATTGTGGCAACGTTCATCGAAATTGGCCAAGTTGTTTATGAGGTTGTTCAGTGAAATTGTCACGTCCTTTCATGCCTATAGTTATGGATCAATCAAACGGTTCGCGATTAATTTTCGGAAAGGGTCAACTAAGGAACATTTCGGAAAAGTTCCATCGGAATTGGAATTGCAATTTAGGAGGAGAAGTCGTTCATAGATTTCTTAGTAAAAATTGCTACGCCCTGCCACACCAATGTTTAGGCTATTAGTCAATAAATATTTCGCGAACAATTTTAAAAGTGGGAACACTCTAGCCGAAAAAAAAAAAGATTGCTCCAGCGGATCAGTAGGATATATCGTTCACAGACTTCATAGGGAGAATGCCAGGCCTATAATTTTGGCCATTCAGTAGTTTGAGTGCACATTGTGACACAGTTTCGTTCAAATTGACCCGGTGTTTCAGGAGTTTAAGATTGTTGACAGCGGACGACTGGATATGGGTCGTTTTTACTTTCACTCAACTCATCCAGTAGAACAACTCGGCCCCACTATATAGTCTATAATATCGTAGTATATATTTTATAGAATATGTACCGTATTTCACATATTAGACGCGCCCTCCCTAATAAACGCGCCCCAATAAAATAGGATTTCCAGGCCCCGGAATATCCGACCAACGTAACCGTCCACTATCCATGGTGAAAAAACACAGTCTCAACATTTATTTTACTAGAGCCACTCCATGGCGCGATGTTCAAAAGATTATTGTTTAACTATTTTCCATCCCGATCATGATTAGGGTGATTGCACGATTTAGGTCATCATCAAAAATTCGCTCAACTTCTGAAAACTAGCGCGAGCAAAATTGCTCTGGAAGCACAAAAGGTTAAATTGCAACGGGTACCGAAATGCGACACAAAATGACATCAAACATCAATCTCTTTTTCCTTTTTAATTACTCAGACAACGTAAATGAAATAGAATTCATCAAAAGCTACACGCGCTCGAAATCTCCTTTCTTCATGTTGTTACGAAAATATTGCTGAAATCATTGCACATTCTTCAAACATCAAGTCAAATGATTTAATCCGAGTCAAAACTCATACTGTTACAACAATAGAAATATATAAAATCTCACGTGTAACTGATTATAAATGCGACGCCGTGTGCAAAGATCTGGGGACTTCAATGGGTGCCGACACCTGGTGACCCAGCTAGTTCTAGACGTGTTGTGTGTTATCTCTACGACACGCTTCGTCTCAAGTACTGTACCGGGTGTACAGTGCATTTATACATTGCTATGTATATCTTTTTAGATATTATTTTGTGTTTTATTACTTTCATATCAAAGCATTGTTTGAAAATGTGCCGATTCTTAGAATTAAATTGCTGATGCATACACACATTACCGAACAATTGAACGAAGCTTAAATATTTTTCTATCTGTAATAACTATACTTAATAGATAATCGTTTGTAAAATGGATTTGGTATTAGATTAGGGCCGAGTTATACGCTGGGCCGAGTTGCGGTTGAGCCGAATTGATCGGTCACCATAAGTTCTTTGATACAATAAGACATTTAGACAAATCCTATGTTGCCTTGAACTGGTTGGATTTCAGACATATATGCCCAGGAACAGCCGGAAGTAGAAATGGAAAACTGAAAGACGAAATAAACGTCCTTTGCAAATTTAATTTCATAAACTTTAAAGTTTGTTTTGCGTTTTATTGAACTTCAAAATATATGTTTTGGTAATGCTTGAAAATTCGACCTTGTAAACAGTCGTTGAGTAATATGAATATACGATTCTCGGATTCAATAAACCCTTCCATATGATGTAATTTCCGAAATTAGAATATGTATACTACAATGAGTGTCGCCCATTGGGCGACACAATAAAACCTGTCACATGTCTTTGTCAATTGTCCCCAAAATAAACTTTACACTTTATGCTAACATGATTTGTTTAGGATTCTGTCTCATTATCTGACCGATACACAAGTGGATAGCGTTTGATGTACGCCTCGCAGTAAGACACACTTGCGTCTGATGTCATTCTTACCCACCTTTCTGCTGAACGAAGGCTTTGTGTGCAGCCAATATTTAATGTGAGATCATAAAACGTGGATAGAGAATGATATTTTATGAGCTGCTCTTCCGAGTTTTGGCCGGAGTCAAAGATTCCATGCAGCCGCGTTATACATAAAACATGTTGCATTGATTTTAACCATCTGTATATATGCCCAGGTAAGTTTATTTTTACCGCATTATTAAATTACGATTACCTTCAAAATTCTACTGATCGATCATTGATAATTAAAATTTTCTAAACCATTCGCACCAAATCACGTTCGACCGCGGGTTGGCCTAAGATACGAAATGGACTGCCAAGCACGAAATGGGGCGAAATGGACCTTCCAGCGGCGAAATGAACTTTTATGTATGACATAATATACTACTTTTCGATTGAAAAGGCAGTCCAAAGCTCCATAGATCATTTTACTAAGTAATATTATTCGAAACGGAGACATGTATGCATTTTGTTATCTTTTGAAGACCGACATTGACTCACGACTAAGGGGACCCCTCGACCGAGGCATACGGACTTAATTAAATGCAAATCAGTATACAGTTTTCTTCATTTAGTCGTATATATACATTATTTAGCTTTGGTTTATATCATTATACATGTTTCGATGAAGTATTAAAATAATTTTCTGACATCTGTATAAGTTTTATCCATGATAATAGCCGTCAAATACTTGCACGAAATGGACATTCGGGTGTCGAAATGGAGCAATTTCTATCTGGACTTGGTTAAATATGAAAAAGTCCATTTCGCCTTGAGATGGTCCATTTGGGTTTGTCCATTTCGGTCGATTTCGTGGTGATTGGTCCATTTCGTATTTTAGGCCAACCGTTCGACCCCTTCCACACTTTTGCAATTTTGGTTCCTCCACAGTGGCGGATTAAAATAGCGTTCGAATTACAAACCCTGGGTTTCTTTTTCGTAACATAATACAATGATAATTGAATTTACCTATAAACGTTAAAGAAGAGGAGGGGTGAGGTTATTTGGACCCCCTGTATCTGCCACTGCTCTTGGTTTGTTTGCACCACTTTCATTTTTTTCTTTGTCTGTTTACCCAATTTTTATTTGTAGCACTATTGATAAAGAGAGAGGGACAGAGACAGAGATTGACAGAGACACACAGGGAGAGAGCATGCAGGCAGATTAAAATCCAGAATATCAGATTGAAAATGATGAAAAATAAAAAAAAGGCAGAATATGTCTCATAGACTAGCAGCTATTTTCTTTATGCTATACAGTGGCAGATCCAGAGGGGTTAGGTGCGGGGGTTTGAGAATTTCAAGCCAATCCTATTTTTAGACAATTTTTATTTCATTTTCATGCAGAAACTCAATCAAAAGTGTGTCATGCTTGGAGAAAGGAACTATCTATTTGTATTTTTTAACCCAGCACTTTATAGAAATCCTGGATTTGCTGCTGGTTTGATGACAACATGAAGCATTAAGCAACCAGGTACAGAAAATACACCAGATTACCATACATAGTACATGGTCAATGGCTTATCATGATGTCAAATAAATGATTTATAGTTTTCTAAATCTCGAGTGAATGTGCTATTTGGAAAAAATAATTTCGGCGCAAAATCAACGAATTTGTGGTATTTAATCTGTTTGTTATTGCATATATTCTGTGTTTCGAAAGACCTATATATTTTGCTCACCTGAGCACTCAGTGCTCATGTTGAACTTTCGAGACCGTACAATTACCGTCGTCTGTCGGCCGTCGTGAGTCGTACTTTGTCCGAAATTCCTTTAAACATCTTCTCCTCCTAGACCGGTGTCCAATCTTGACGAAACTTGGCATGAATCAACCCTTAACCCTCACTTAACCCTTTATAGTGAAAATAAGAAAATCTTCAAAAATCTTCTTTTCTGAAACTAGAAGGCAGACAACTTTCCCTTTTTGTATGTAGCATCATCTAGTGGACCTACTAAATTTGTTCATATAAATCCCTGGGGTCATTTTTGCGCTCGACTCGGGCGCATCCCTTTTTACCTAGAATCTAAAAGTGAAAAATCTTCAAACATCTTCTGCTCTGAAACCAGAAGGCAGACAGCTTTCATATTTTATGTAAAATCATCTAATGTACCTTTACCAAGTTTATTCCTATCAAGACCTTGGGATCATATTTTGGCTCCACCCAGGTGCAACCTGTGATGTCCTAGGGGTCAAAGAGACTCAGGTGAGCGATTTGGGTATCACGGTCCTGCTTACAATTCATTATTAAAAGAACTTGACTGTTTCTGAATAGGATGGACACATTGGAAGGCTCATTTGGTGTAATGATGATTGTATACATTACATTAATCCTCCCAAAAGTATCTGGTATACTTACTATAAGATGCACAATTTTACAGTAGCTTAAACAACAGATCATTGACTCTAGAGTTTCAAAGGTGATCAAAGCATTAAACATAAGAATTCACCTGGAAATTGTTTAATTTCAAGGCAGGATTCTCCTCCACTTTCAAAATTGAGGTCATTTTGCTTCATTGTGTCTCTTCGAAGTAGATATAGAAGGTTTCGGCATCAATTTCGGTGATAATTTGCAAAAAAGTGAGGGTTCAAATTCAAATAGCTAAGGGTTCATGAAACCCAGGACCAAAGGTAAATTTGTCTTGCCAAAGATATGAGTGTTACACTTACCGTAAAAATTCTTATGAAACCCAATGCTCTAAAATAACCCCAACCCCCTTTCGTTAGAATGTAATTGACCATTTACACCATTTTATTGCATCCTGAAGCCTCTAATTAAGGGTCATACCCACAAAATGAAGGTCGCTTAAAAAACAACATAGGTTTAATGCTTCTTTTCCCCCGATCAAATGTTGTTTGTTTTTTTCGCTATTTATGTTTATATTTGGCCACTTTTTCACTGTCTTAACAAATATCGATGGCTCAGCTGGAAACGGATGCATCTGCCTCTATGTTTATATGCAATTTCAATTTTTTCGCACTGGGCCATATGTCGATATGTAGCATAACCTTCAATAAATGCCAATCCCTTTCTAATTAGAATACGGGTTCTTTTGGCATATGTAGTGCAGAACATCAGGAATTTGAGATAAACAAATAGCTAGTTTGTCTATTCGGATTATTTATATTCAATACTAGTAATACAAGTTTGGCTATCATAAGGTTATCTTTTTATGAAGTTGTTGAATAATAATTTTCAGTAATAATGTAACTGTTATAAATTCATAGCATCAACAGCAGATTGTAATTGCACAGTTGGTAATCGAGCATCGAACTCCAAATTACTTAACATTTGGTTGCAGGTCAGATACCTGATTACACATACCAATTTAAACAATTGTCTCCAACAATTGATTGGATAATCCTAAACCCAAAGAGAGAAAATAGACAGGAGTGAATTTTAAGCTAGTATTGGAGGGAGAAATAGCAGGTGCTCCGACCTCAGCAAAAATGTCAAAAGATTTATTCAACCCCCATAACACAACCACTTATTTGATCATTGCTTATGATATTCTTATGCTGTTCACTGCATTTTCTTGCTGTATACAAACTTGTGCTTGACAGTATACACTTAAGATTAGCCTGAACAGACTGCAGTCTGACCTTAGCCTAGACTGTCTGTTTTCTTTTAATTTCTTTGATAAAAATAGTGAAAATTGATCCTAAAAATTGGCAAATTGTTTAAATAAATTTTAAACAGCAAAGAAAAGAAATTCAATTCAATGAAATGGTTATCGTATAATCATTTAAGTATAAAATTTATCATGATGGCATTCATTGTGTGTTTCATTATTCAAACCTGTACTATGGAGACATTTTGATTATAATGATACATGTATTTCTTCTGTTAAAGGGTCCCAGAGATAAGTCTTGAGAGATTTGGATGTCATCAATCAGCCTTTTTGGCTTCTAGGAAATGACCTCGCCAAATAAACTAAATAAAATTGACATCATTTCATAAAAAGTCTTATTTGCATGTACTCATACTGATATTTAGCAGACTGATACAGGGTTTTCCAGGAATCATTTTCATTAATAGATTTAAACTTTAGTCGAAATATAGTGTTTTTTAAATAGTTGCATTGCAAATATTATTTGCCTAATGCGATATCAATTTGAGATTTGTAACTATAGCAGTAAACGGAACTTTCGATGATTGACGCTCATGTAACCACGGTGTGATTACATGCTGTTTATAGACATATCATCAAGTGACACGATAGAATTATTTGGAAACATCTTCGGTTAAAATCGAAATCATTCGTTCATGCTGTCATGGTGACTCGAACCACTGACTTACGTCTTCTGATTCTTAATCTTTCCACGTGCAATGACAAGTATCTACTCATCACAGTGTCATTTAATAGGTATATATAGTCCATTTGACTTCTATATGGACCGACCTTTTCATCAATAGCATAAAATCGAGTTTGAATGAAGAATTTGGATGTGGTGAAATCTTAATTTTAGTTGAATACCATTCCAAAAAATATTTTTTGAAAATAAAATGACTTCTATCTATCTAGTTAATGTTAATATTTTAGCATTTTCCACTCTTAATTAAACACGAGGGGTGAAGAAGGCTGTTTAATCGTAACAAGATGTAAATATATCGTAAAAACACGTGGTTTTATACTAAACATTTGACAGAAGAAAAGTCCATTATTCCTTATTTGGACATGCTAATTAGCATATCGACGGTCATGTCATCCTAAACTTAAATATCACGTGAATTGTACCGTTATTACTCGCCTGCTTATCTAGTTTTCCTCGTGAAATTCACAACGACTTGGTTAAATAATGCTTTTTGATTGGTCTAAATATGAGAATATGGGGTTCGTCTCAGAATAGCTAAGAACAATTATCATTTATCTGGCTAAACGGTTTTTAGACAAAGAGACAATACACTCAGATTTGATATCAAAAAGAATTGAAAATCTTCGATAAAATAAATTTTATAAAATTACTCGATTTCATACCAAAACGACTCACTTAAAATCTTTCACTTTTGACTCGGTCCCTATGCAAATCAGAACTATTTTTGGTTGGGCAAGTCGCTGTTCCGTTTAATGCAGACACAAGAAGGTATGAAAGGCTGGAAGTTAACATGTAGACGGACGGACAAAATCATTATTTTACATTAAAAAAATCTGAAAAACATGATTCGTCATGGTATTAGATGGAAAATATGAAATGAAAAGAAAAAAATACATTTCATTTATTAATTTCTGAGATTTTCGGCGAAATGTTGGTCCATATAGAAGTCAAACGGACTATAATATATTTAATTAGCCCGTGAAGGCACAAAGGTACTGTTAACAACATCGTAAAGTTGACAAGGTGAATGATTTTGGAATGACTTAGGCATGAAATTGAATGAGGTTGTGGAGCGAGTGTTGAGTGAATTTAATAGGAGGTTATCCTATATCGCAAATTTTGTTCAGGATGAACAAAATTAGCGATATTGATTACCTCCCTTTCATAAAAAATGCAAAAAAAGTTCTATACATAGCTACATATTTCTTCAAGAACCTATGAGGCGCTAAGAATATGAATTATGTCAGTGAAATCGCGATTTTTCTCTATCAAAAATTATTTTGAATGACGATTTTGATTGTAAATTTTTCAATGGGTTTGAACGTTTTCGAAGGTTTGAGTGAGTGTTTGGAATGAATGAATAGAGCGCTGAGTGAGCGATTTAGAATCGTTTTGATTGAGGTGAATGTCAATTTCACGATGTAACTAACTGTACGTACATTCTGAAAAGCGGATGCTAAAATATCGCTACTTTCACTCAAAACTCGCTCCTCCCACTCATTCTTAAAATAATTCACATTGTCAATTTCACGATTATGTAAACTTAACCAAGCCTTCTTTTATCAAGAGCCGCCACCATAGCGCAGTTGGTTAGGCATAAGACTTCCAATCTGGAAGTCGTGGGTTCGATCCCCGGTGGCGGCAAATATCTTTTCCGACGTTTGTCTCTCACCAATGGGTAGATAATCGTAAACCTATGTGAGATAGCAGTCGGAGGCTAGGAAAGGATATAATGGTAGTACAGGTGAAAGAAATACCAGGAATCCATTGTTAGGTGCTCCGGCCGCCGCGATATAAATGAAATAATGTTGAAAGCGGCGTTAAACCCCATTCAATCAATCAATCAATCTTTTATCAAGAGCATAGACATTGCATGGATTACTATGAAATGTATGCATTGTCACGTTTTCTTTTCTTGTTAGTAAACTTATTTTACTAATTAGAACTTGAAACATCCACATTTGATCGATGAGTTTTTAATTGATATAAAGCCGCTTAAAAGACATTTGCTGTTTCAATGCACCTACCCATGGCTTCCTATTTTTTTCCAAATCAGTACAACCACAACATTTCTCCGAGTCACAAACTAGTCATCTCGCTTATATGCTTTATGATTCTCCCATATCTTGGAGACCAATGACGCTTACCTTAATGTAGATTATTCATTTCGGACAAAGTTTGCAAAGTCGGTGTTCGAGCTCGCGTTCCAAGGGTTGACAGCCAAACGTGTTACCGATTGAGCTAGCCCGCTCAGAGTTCACGTATTTATTCTTATCTCTTACATGTAGGTTTCCGCTTAAGGGGAGATAAATCCGAATCAAATGTCTTGTCAATCATTGATAGTTGTTTCCCATATTTCAACGACCAGAATCACATTCCTTTTCTACGATAAAAATATTCTGCTAGAATATTTTTTTCAATGCCAAGCGTTTTCTTGTCTTAAATTATTACACGCACTCAGAAGGCGACCGCAAAAAATATACATTTATATAATAATTCAATTCAATTCTTTAATGGCAAAATTCGACATATATATGTCTATGGCCATTTACAAAACAAACAGAACACGGCAAAGAAAAATACATACAAACATTATACATGCATATTTCAGATGATAATTCATCCGAGAAAAAACATCACTAATTAATTAATTAATTAAGTTTATGGAACAGCCTTATCTTTCAAGGCTTCATCACGTAAAGTGTAACTTTCAGAAAGATATTTGCAGATGGCAGTCAGTATAGACTTTTTTGATGAGGACATTAATTTAGAAAAAGTATTTATATTTGGTCAGAAAATATTTCTAAAATATTTTCGTCTTACATTTTTATATTTATTACAACAAAGCAAGAAATGAAATTCCGATTCGATAACATTTGAAGAACAAACTTTGCAGTGTCTATTTTGTGAGAGCTCAACCTAAAGCATGCATATAGTTTTAACCATTTGTTATTTGTGATATTATCAAGATATTTTTCGTATATAAATTCCTTTTTGAATTTACAATAATAAGTAAGTTTACTAGAATTGTTGATCGAAGAAAGCCAGCTCTGTATATACTGATCACTTAATCTCTTCTTCAAAATTTCAGAATTATTGACACTTGGGTTGAAGTTCATTCTGATATTAGTTAAGCCAAGATGGTCGATTATAGAATTAACCCTTTTGGCCCAACTCACATTAGAATTAAGGTTACATTGATTAAGATATGCATCCTATAGATTTGGATGATTACCTGACATAGATTTACACCAAAACTTGAGTGCTCTTTGTTTGCTCTTTACTGAAAAGGGCAATCTTCCGAATTCTCCAAATATAGCACAAATTGGAGTCTGCTTTTTAACTCCCAACAGATATCTTAAAAATCTCAAATGTAAATTGTCTACAGTTGTGAAGTTATATTTACCCCATACTTCCGCTCCGTAAAGCAAAATTGGTTGTACCATCGAATCAAATAATGTAAACTTTGTTTTAATATCAAACGAATTAGTATCAAAAATCTTCAGAAGACTATTGTATGCTCTTGAAGCTTGATCATTCAACGTTTTCACCGCTAGATTAAACGATCCTGTATAGTTGGAAACGAGTCCTAAATATGAAAAATGATCGACAAATTCAACAATTTTACCATTGATTAAAATATTGCGATCTTTCAGAGACTTTATTTTTTCAAAAACACAAACTTTGGTTTTCTCAATATTTATTTCAAGACCCCATTTACACGAATACTGATATAGATATACTGATATATATATACTGAAACAGGATAATTACCCGAATTATAAATGTGATTAAAAATCGATGTGAGACAAGGGGATATAAAATCCTTACAATCGATAAAAAAATCTGCAACGTTGCCTTCAATATCGGAACTTTTATGTCTATTCATTGAGCTAATTGCCTTTTGAATCTCTTCGGTGCTGATGTTCATATCTAATAATTCCATAAATGACAAATTGTCAGTATCACCATTTATAAAAGTATTTGATAAATTAGGTTCTTGGTTATTGGAAATATTTGCAAAATACTGAGCAAAATCTTCTGCTGATAAGTTTGTATCATTTTCAGAAGACTGCTTAGATTGGCGAATTCTGTCCCAAAATTGTCTAGGACTGCTCTTAGCCAAGTTTGAAAGATTATTTTTTTCTTTATGATAATATTTATTTTTAGCTTTCCGTTTCACTCTATTAAAGTCTGACCTCGCTTTCATAAACTCATCTCTATTTGAATGGGTTTTATCTGAAAGAAATTTTCGCTTAGCAGTGAAAAATGATTTTTTTGCCGTTTTGCAATCGTTATCAAACCATGGAGATTTTGATTTTCGACTTTTATGTATACCACTTTTTACCGATTTCCCACATAATGAAAAAGAAATGTCATGTATTAGATTTGAAAACTGAGAAATACAGTCATTTATATCTATTTCATTTGTTACTAGGCGATCTATTAAATTATGAAACAAATGAGTCTTGTCTTCTAAAACAGAAGACAAGTCTTCTTTTATTTCACTTTTCCAAACTATTTTATCAAAAACGTTACTTTATCAAGACAATGTAAATAGGAATATTCATATGACAGAGAAAACGAAATTGAGCTGTGATCGCTAAATTCTGTCAATGAATTAACATTAAAATTACTCAACCTGTCAAAATTCAAATAATTTGTTAACAGTACTATTTACAGAGTTACCCCTATATATTCCATGATATGTATAATCTCCCTTTTCCAAGCGACCATTAACAATATTAAGTTCATTCTCTTTGCATAAAGATAACAGATTTTGTCCATACGTATTTACGGTTTTATCACCGTTCATACGCACAGGCAAAATTTGCTGATCACTAAACGGTAAGTCAACAAACCGATCAAGATTACTGAAAGAAATATAATCAGGTTGACTCCCCGTGCGTGCCCGTGAGAAAAACACGTCCAGTAGAAGAATACTTTCTGATAGAATTATTTAAGTAGTCAAAAGAATCAAAGTTATATAATCCAGACTTAGGATTTTTATATACCTTAGAATCTTCCGGTGGAATGTAACAAGTACAAAAGTAATTTGCGTTTCCTACCCTTTGTGTGTTTTCTAATAATTTAAACCAAATTATACCGTTATTGTTTAATTCAATCAATTTGATATAATCACGAAGAAATGTTTTTAAATAAACCGTTACTCCCACACTATCACGCTTTGCCCTTGAGTTAAACTTAGGGCGTGGACAACTAAAATAATTATAACCATCAATATGTATATCGCTCGAAGTAGAATGCCAAGTCTCAGTAAATAACAATATGTCGTATTTAGATATCAAATTCACAAAATGTTGGTCTTTTAATTTCGACCGTAAGCCTTGTACATTCCATTGGAGAAACGAAAGCTGTTCACTACTACACCCCTATGAAAAACCGGAAGTAGCCACTGTATCTACGGTGTACATTTTCCCTTCTATAAATAGTTTATCAAATGAAAGCGACGCCTTTTTCCCCGCTTCACGTGCATTTTTCAAGGCTTCGGATAAGATCTTTCTTTTGTCCTGAACACCCTTTGGGAACTGTTCGGTCACGCGAAAGTCTGTTGCCTTTAGTTCCTGTATGGCACGGTCATTTTATCGGGATAGTGGTTGAATTTTACAACGGCATTTATCTTTATTGTATTTTCCGATTCTGTGCGCTCTCTCTATTTTAATGTTATCCTGAGCGTTTTCAATTTTTAAATTGGTACGGCAAAAATCGTATATAACCCGTGAACAGTTTTCATCACGTCTGGCCTCAAACGAATCGCATTCGGGTAAACCCATAAATAACAGATTATCCCGCATTGATCGGGACTGTAGGTCCAATATATCATCTTTCACAGATTTGGAAAACTTGTTATAATCACGTGACATTGAATCGACCCTGTCCTTTTGATCCTTTAACTGTTGATTACGTTCGGACTGCTTTGTTCTTACCTCTTCAACACTTTGGCTGTCAAAATTACGAGATTTTTCAATTTCTTCGGCTCTTTTATTAGACTCTTTCTGTAATTTTTCGAACTGATCCAATCGAATATCCATGGAATCCAGCCTTTGATTTATACCTGATACTTGTCTCTCAATCGAATCAAATTTCCCCAGCTTTCTATCTAACGAGTCTAGCCTGTCTAAAACCTGCTGAAAAGATCCCATGTTGTTGGCACCCGTGTTTTGTATCGGTGAATGGTTGATAAACTGTTGAGGCTGCTGGGGTGGAGAATAGAAAGCCCCAACAGGCGTTTGATAGCTAGCGTAAGCATTCATGGAATTCATATTCATATGTTGTATGTAATTTATTGAGCTTGTACCGTTTGTACCGTTTTGATAACTATCTTGAGAACTACAGTTATTTTCATGGCTAGATATTTTACTCGCTGTTGATTTTTTCTCGGGCTGACTGCCGCCATTATCCGGTGATGTTAATGTCCGTTTAACTGATTTTTTCTGCTCACCTTGATTTTTCTTTGGTTTAGTCATTTGGAACAGTTAAGAACATAGTTTAATGAGCTTTTGGCAGCAAACTTAGATGTTAGTAGCACTTTTTAGAAGCTAAATATCCATTTATTTAAAATTCACATTTCCGTTCGAAAATAAACAGCCGCCATATTCCGCGCATGCGTAACATCATTATAGGATAAGGCGACATGTGGACTGTGGCAAAAAATGAATGCGCTCCGTCCGATCCATCTGTTTATGATTTAAGCGTTAGTGAATCGTCAAAACATTGAAATTACAACTTGAATAAGCCGAAGTTTCGATGCTATGATCATTCATTAATAATATTTTTAGAAAGAAGAATTATTCATATACTTAGGTAATGTGAGTAATAGTAGTTTCACCCTTGTATAAGCCGGGTGTCTGTAAATGAACTTTTTGAGAATCGGGGTAATACTTTGAACGTTTCTTAATGCAAGGAATAGCCACATTGTAAAGTGATATAACTGCAGAAAGTCAACATGAAAAACGAGGGTTGGGAAATTGTCAAGAATGTTATCTAATGGAGGTGACAGAGCATCGTTAATTTTCGTTCAAATTGAACGAAGCTAGCGATAAATGTTTAACTCCCTTTGGCCAAATTTACACAAACTTCTATGAAAAAAGTTTGTGTTTTGTCGTTGCACAATACATATACCAAATACATGCTAGAAATCAAATCATGGGACTATTTGAAAAGAGTTTGCTAGAGATTTTCACTGTTCGATTAATTTGCTCATTTGCAGTTAGTTACATCGTGAAATTGACATTTGCCTCAATCAAAACCATTCTAAATCGCTCACTCAGCGCCCCATTCATTCATCCCAAACACTCACTCATACCACTCAAAAACGCTCAAACCCATAGAAAAATATAGAATCGACAACGTCATTCAAAATAAATTTGGATAGATAAAAATCGCGATCGCTCCGACATTATTCAAATTGTAGCCGTCTAATAGGTTCTTGAAGAAATAGGAAGCTATCTAAAGAGCTTGTATGCATATTTCATAAAAGGGAGGTAATCAATATCGATAATTTTGTTCATCCTGAACAAAATTTGCAATATTGGATTACCTCCCATTAATTTCACTCAAAACTCACTCCTATGATATATTGAAAGACAGAATCTAACAATGAGTACCAACACCAGATGCGATTTTATAGTTTGGCTTACGATTAATTTTTCGCAAGACGTTTAGTAAAACGGGCCCCTGATATTTATCTTTGTTTATGACAACTTGTATTGAATACTCACTCATTATTCATGCAACGACCCGATATCAACTGCCTGAAATAGTCCGTTTGGCTGCTATATGGATCAACATACAGCCAGTAACGTCATGAAATTGACATTCGTTTCAATTAAAATAATTATGAACCGCTCACTTAGCTCTCTATTCCATTCATTTAAAACACTCATCCCTTAACCCCCCCCCCCCCCCCCCCAAAAAAAAAAAAAAAAAAAAATAAAAAAAAAAAAAAAATAAAAAAAATAAAAAAAATAAAATAAATAAATCAATAAAAAAAGGCACTCCAAATTGGTAAAAGCAATCGCATATAGGTCAAAACGATCAATATTTCACGAGTAATATAGATCACGAGTAATTTTTTTCAAAGGGGAAGGGTGCAATGAAATATCGATTATTTCGTGCAAAAACGGTGTAAACAGTTAGCCAATTATATCCCGCTTTGCACGTACACTTGCGTGCAAAGTTGGGGTATAATTGGCAAACCTTTTTGTAATTTACCATTCGGAACATCACTCGGCCATTTCCGTAAACTACAACATACCTCGGATGTATGTAAGGCGGATGGGTATGTAACGAAATCGTGCATTTTGTTAGGCGGAAACAGTGTAAGAAAAACTAGCACTGTAGATTTATATTTTTACAGTAAATAACGGCTGAAAAATCTTAATTTTTAAGAATGACGAATCATTCTCAAAAATTAAGATTTTTTCATTCGCTATTTAAGAATCTAAAGATATTACTATAAGGATTCGATGAATTCACGTCAGTGACTTAAACGAGTGGCGTTGGCGACGTCGAATGTTTTCACTCGCAGTTTCGAGGGCTAACGCCATTTTAACTGACGTCATCGAGTTTTTCAAAGATTTTCCCGTAATTTTTGAAAATAGTTCGTCTTTGTACATCAGAGGGTGATCGTGAGATTGGCCGAGTGGTGTTCCGAATGGTAATTTACTTGTCAGCCTGAACGCTGGAATGGTTACAATTCTAACACAGCGAAAAAATATGACGAATAGCTTGACTTTTATCGGTTTTTACGGAAAATTCGTGATTCTCCCCCTTGTTTTGATATTTGATCGTCTGAAAATGATTTACTTAATGAATGACTAATGAAGCAATTGTTGCATTAAGCAATGTTCTATAATGCTCCCTTAAAGCCTTTTATTAAGAGAAGCTGTGTCAGGAATAGTGTGGGGATGGAGGGTAAAAGTAGCAATACCCTGAAAGCGAATTTAAACATTTTCAGGTGATCCTGATTGACACATTCGGTAGAGCACCGGACTTCAAAACAATAGAAGGTCGATCGCGTGGGTTAGATTCTCGGGTCGACACAATAACAAACTAATTGTCTTTTGGGTAAGACTTTACACCGAGGTCCCGGTAGACGGTGCCTTACACCGGGTACGTTAAAGAACCATGGCGGATCTCAGCAGTACTTTCGTTATACATGTATCTTCGCACTGTCCCCCGTAACAACTAACCGTGTTCTGGGGGCGTCGCTCATATGGTCATATGCTACGGTAGCGACGATAAATAAACGGAAATATACATTACAAAAGATTTCCGGGTTGTTTAAACTATACGGGGAAATTCACATGGCAGCCCGGGAACGCGTGAGATGCCATAATCGGGAAATTCAAATGGCAGCCCGGGAGTCCGTGAGATTATGTAATAATCTAAAATTGACTGTAATATGCATGCACAGAAAGGACATTCATGTGAACGGAGTTACCCACTGGTGGTAAAAAACTTCACATTTACCGCTACAATAATTAATTTACCATGGAATAGCGTTATCCCATTAAGAAATGTGATAAACTCGTGCAAAATACGATATAAAATAAGAAAAAAAAAAAGATTTTTGTCGTTTAAAGTAATAGAAAACATTTGTTTTATGTAATCGAATTTTAGTGCACTATTTTCGACGCCATTCTGGAACCCAAGTAACACCAGCCTGACCCAGGATCAGAAGCGTCGAGGTTGAAAGGTTAAGGAGACATCACTAGGGTCAGAGGTCGTTCTGATGAAAACCTGCACTGCGTTCAGGGTGGAAACGTTAGCGAAGCGCTTGAAATTATACCCCGCTTTGCACGTATGTGCACGTGCAAAGCGGGTATCATCTCAAAGCGCTCGCGAAACGTTTTTTTACATCCTGAACACAGGGCTGGTCAACTCGGATCGAAACCGAGTCCGATATGAACTTACCCAATGAATTAAAATTAACTGTAATCTGCATCCACAGAAAGGACTTTCATGTGAACGGTTTTACCCACTGCCGGTAGTAAACAAACTTCAAATATACCGCTACTATAATTAATTAGGCCATGAAATATCGTTATTAAATTAACAAATGTGACAAACTCGTGCAAAATGCTTTATAAAAAGGTATTTTTTGTTTAAATTAAAAGATGCGAGTTGTTTTTCGTAATCGTATTTCTGTGCGCTATTTTTGACGCCATTTTGAAACCCAAGTAACCCCGCCCTGACCAAGGATGAGAAGGTTAGAATGACATCACGTATCAAAACGGAGGTCGTTTTGATGGAAACCCGGTTAACACGGGTCGAAATTCATTCATTCATTTATTTCAAACACTCATCCTTACTAAACAGAATCGCTCCGAAATCATTAAAAAGTGTCCCTGAATTATTTATAAGGCCCCAGAATAAATAATTGTGATCGAAAAAAAAAAGTCTTTGCATTTAAAAGCTAGTGTTAATCGAAAATTCCAGTGCGACACATAACAATTAAGAACATCCCGAAAATGACAAAAGAATTGATTTTGGAACAATTTTGCATTTAAATTGAATGATTTGTGGAGCGAGTTTTGAGTAAAATTAAGGGGGGTAATCCGATATCGCTTATTTTGTTCAAGATGAACAAATTTAGCGATATTGGTTATCCCCCTTTAATAATATATACTTCCTTTGCTGTAAGTGTGTTTTCGTGGACCAATCAGATACTTAAAAATCACACAAGCCAATAAAATCTTAGAATAATTTGATCAATTTGAATAAATTGTTGGCCGCCTTTAACGATTTCGGAATGTTTTCCAATGATTTCGGAGCATTTTTGATCTATTTGAATGAGTGTTTGGAATGAATGGAGCGCTGAGTGAATGATTTAGAATGATTCGGAATAAGTGTCAATTTCGCGATGTCATCAACTATATCATTTTATAGAAGAATATAAGTAGTATATAAAGTTGAATCTCGCAGAGTTTTAGCTTTTAGTTTAGTTTTAGTTTAGCTTTTTAGTTTGGCACAGATACATGACCTTGACCGACTTGATAAAGGTCATCGATCCTTTTCTAGGTCATTGTGTCACTCTAACCCTCTTGAAAATTGAGCTAAAGGAGTGGTCGGAGGAAAAAATACATGTTTAGGTGTACTAGTTGCATCGATATTGCTTTAAAAGTGTTAAACCCCCTTATTGAAATAAATCACCTAGGGATAATCGGCAAAAGGGACACTTCAATTCAAGGGCTCTCAATTGACTCAAGTGGTCCTGAATAGAAGGAATGCAATTAAGGGGTCATCGCCCTTATCACAATACACTTCACCGCACACGACCCAATTTACTTTATAGGGGTTAATGGGCATTCTCGGATTTATTTGTATCGGGCTTTCAACAATATTTCAGTTACAGTGCGACGACTACCGCATCAAACCATGAATTCCTGGTCAAAACAATGGTATTAGAGGAGTTACAGCCGCTTTCAACAATATTTCACTTACATCGAGGCAACAGCCTCACCAAACAATGAATTTAGTACGAATCACTGGAATCAGGGAGGGTTTAACCCCGCTTTTAACAATTGTTAAGTTATATCGCGGCATCTGCCACACCTAACCACGGGTTCACGGGCGGGGATCAGGGGGGTTTAATATTGGAATCAGGGAGGGTTTAACCCCGCTTTTAACAATTGTTAAGTTATATCGCGGCATCTGCCGCACCTAACCACGGGTTCCCGGGCGGGGATCAGGGGGGGTTTAATATCGATTTCAACAGTCTTTCAGTTATATCACAGCGACTGCCTCACCTTGTTTTGGGTGCTTTGACGAAATGATTTCATTGTATAGGGTTATTAATAACTTTTCGGCGACTTCCAGAACTTACCATATTTTTTCTGAATGGAATAAGGAAATCGGGAGGGGTTTAACGCCGATTTCAACAATTTTTCACTTATATCGCGACGGCTGCCGCACCTAACGTCGCTTTTAACAATCTTTCAGTAACATCGCGGCGACTGCCGCATCTGACCATATATTTCTGGACGAATCACTGGAATCAGGGGAGTTAAGACCGTTTTTAACAATATTTCAGTTACATCGCGACGACTGTCGATCACGCCGATTTCAACAATCTTTCAGTTTTATCGCGATGACTGCCGCACCTAACGGATTCCTTGCCTTAACACTGGAATCAGGGGAGTTAACGGCGCTTTTAACAACTTTTCAGCCTTATCGCGGCGACTTGCGCATCTAACCACGAATTCCTGATCGAAACAACGGAACCAGTGGGGGGGGGGGGTTTAACGCCACTTTTAACAATCTTTTAGTTACCTTGCGGCGACTATCGCACATGCCCATAGATTTCTATTTTTCTCACTTTGTTTCCAGATTTTTGTATTAAAAGGAGTCAGCGGTTGGGAAAGGCTTAAAGAAGAGAAGGATTTTTTTGAAAAAATAAATAACGAAATAATAGACATTTAGTATCTTTTAATTTGATTTTGAAAAATAACAAGGACAAAAAAATGGACAAAAAGATCATTGTTTAGAAAATAATTAAACCATTTAGAGAAGACATTTCAGACTGATCCAAAATTCTTGTAAACGAAAATATTTGTCAAACAGCATATATTTTGTTTTCAATTTGTTACTTAAATAAAGACATAGTCATTTTTTTTCATGTAAGATGTTTTCATTTACAAATTTATAAATATTCATTGCTAAACTTAAGAAGAAAAAAAAAGTATATTAATGATTTGTTGTTTTTTAAATGAAGATGATATTCTTATATATAATTATTTAATTATAATTTACAAATTACAAGTTACAAATCGTGCTTAATTTGGGAAACTTGATTATTGATAACTCGTAGCTGTTGTAAACAACGCTGCAGGTTCCTCTCTATAATTTTCATGTTTTGCTTGATGATTGACTGAAAAAAAAAAGACGAACCATTTAATGCGAATAAATGACAACAGAAACCTCAGTTTTACAAAATCATAATACTTTAATTAATTGAAAGAAAAAAAGAACAAAATTTGTGTGATTATTCCATTTTCAAGTTGTCATATAGATCAATGATCACACTGAGTTTTATCTATATTTTCCGACTCTTTTAGATGGTCTGAAAACACACACACACACACACACACACGCATTTCTTTACCATATGTTCTATAAACCGATTTGATTAAGGAAAGTAATAATTTGAATTGGAACTTACAATTCTCAACACAGCGGGATGCCATAATATCTGTCAAATAGAAAAAAATGTTTTAATTATCTGTTAATGCTAAAATAAATAGAAAATAATCTAATTAAAGAATGCTAAATGCCAACGAGTATCGATTTTCAACTTTGTTAGGACAAGAAAACTAATAAGAAATGATCATTATATAGAGAAAAACTTTAAAGTCTATAATGTTGATTGAACGCCATATTGTTGAAGGTAACGTAAACATCCCAAATGAAGAGAGTTGTGATTAAAAAAAAAATAAAAAAATAAAAAATAAAATAAAAAAATGGAAAAGTGCGACTTACGTCTTCCGAATCGTTGCCATTTACAGCTTCATCCCGGACCTCAGCGGGAGAAAAAAGTCTCCGCTTGACATCTCTCTGAAAAAAAAAAAAATGAATAAGTTATCATATAGCATGAAACCGCTTAAACTCGTAAACTAAATATTTAAGACTAAATGCTTCCTATATTTGGTCTCGAGCAAATGAGTTTTATTAGAAACCAAAGATCATAACAACACTTGCTATGATTTTAAAGAAATAAGTAACTTACCATGGGTTGAATCCGCGGGGTTGAATATTTTCTTTTTCTTGATTGATGCTGTGAAAAAAAAGCACACACACCACGGGTTAAATGAACAGATAACAATGAACTATATTTTAGTTCAATGAGAAGTATTGTCTTAATATATTTATTTCATCAGATGAATTCATTTTTTTTATCATGAAATTGAATTGTTCAAACTAGTTTTCAGAAGATCTTATCTCGTTTCTTATAGCGTGACGAAGGATTTAGAAAACATAATAAACGATATCTACTGCACCTTTTAAGATAAAATTTACATTATAGACCTACCCTATTATGTATAATACTAAAGATAAGATGTAATTTAATAGGTATTATTCAGTTTTTTTTCTCAATAAATAAAATGTACATTGTTATGTCATGTGATAGAAATTCCTTCTTTTCAATAAATTGTAGTCTTATCGCTGACTCATTACGAAATAATAGATCTATCCCATAATACAATAGATAGTATGTAATCACAGCGACTCATATTTATTTGTTAGCTCATTATGACCTATCCCATTATGAATTATAATATAGACATTGTTATCATTGTGACTCATATTTTTTCAATAAATTAAATATACATTGTTATGTCACGTCATTTCTAGTTTATATCTCATAGGGTGTGGATCGGTGAAAAATAAATTCCTTGAAGACATAATTACAACAAATTATGGAATTAAATTAATGTAGTGTTTTATCGATACATCATCAATAATCTTAAAGGTAAGATTTTTTTAATAAATCTTATAAGACTTACCTCGGCCATTATTCCCTTTCGAGTGAGGTTGAGATTCTATACAATGTTTTTTAAAAGCTTTTTGCTGAGTACTTAAGGCCGTTGACCGCTTTTCAATGGAATTTAAGAAAACTCGAAATTATCATATTTCTCCGATATGAAAATTGAAGGACATCCTATGTTTAAATTAGCCTACTCTTAATTGTCAGGTAAGAGGACATTCACCGGGATTGATATTGACCTTTATTCTTCTGTTCACGGTGTAAGATAGCCGAGATCATGACAGACAGTTTAGACCAAGATCATTCTCCACAAATGTGCAATCCGATCTTAGCTTGCACCATCCGCTACAAAATGGATTTAAACCAAGATCACTTGTTTTTAATGGTTCAAAACAGGCTGTATAGACCAAGATCACAAATGTGCAATCCGACATCTCCTACTTCCTTTTATTAGATAAAAAACAGACTGTATCGACCAAGATCAGTCTACATAAATCTTCAAACCGATCTTGGCCTTCGCCATCCGCTTTTACTTTGAGTTTTTAAACAAAACATTTTTTTTTATTAGGTATGAGTTTCGAAGACAGCTATACACAAGCTGATCTAGACTTGATTGATCAGATTGAGAAGAATTATTTTCGTGATCTGAATAACAGTTTCAACGAACATTCGTACACACAAGCCGACCTCGATTTAATCGAACAGCTCGAGAAGAATTTTTCGTCCGAAAAATCCGCAGACCAATCGTACACACAGACCGATCAACAATCGTACGTTCGGAGTGAGCAAAACGATTTTTCCGAACATTCCCAATCACCCACGCAGATCGACTCAGATTTATTCGGTCAGAGCTGGTTGCTTGACGATACATTTAAAAACGAAGATAGCCCGATTTTCAACTCTACGCCCGTGAATGAAATCGAGATAGATTCCTCGTGCGGTCAAGACTCTGAAGGTAACTATCAACCAACTTTGAAAATCCTTTCCCTCCAAACAAATTAAGTTCATTATATTCTATTTTGGGCCCAATCACGTGTCCTCGGTCTGCGAGCAGACGACAGATTTGGTGTATTTATCAGTAAGGCTCTAGGTACCTAGTTTTGTCAGGATATGTTGCCTTTGACTGAAAGAATGTTGAAAGCGACGTAAAATCCCATTCAAACGAAACAAGTAATATATCAATATAGAAAACAAAACTTTTCGGAGTCATATGACAGCAGACGAAAGTTTTAAATTGTAGCATTAAAACTTTATCCGATGTATTTTACCTCACGAAACTATAATGGGATTAAACTCACATAATGCTGTGTATAATTTTACAAAAAAAAAAAAAAGTCGTCTGCTATTTTTTCCAATATTTTCTTAACGCGATAGAGAAAACTCCTATTATTATCCAATGTATAATGAAAGGGAAATAACTATTCCCTCGTGTTAAATTAAAAAGATTAGAATTGTTTTTCTTAACTCCGAAGCTTTTGCAGTTACAATGTTTTGTAGGCCCGCTTGTTCACTTCAATACTCGTGTAATGTCATACATGTACAGTAAATGAAGTTTCTTAATATATATATCCTAAAATATCTATTAATTTCAGACGAACCTTGTTTTCTCAGAGAAGACCACCTTAATCAGCTCGGCGCTTTACGCTGTTCGACTTGTAATCCGACCGATTGGGAAAATTGGCTGGATTATTAAGGATGGAACAGGCTGTGAAAGCTATGGTGGATGGTGGCGTGTCGGCAGACGAATTTTTGTCATACATGACCTTTTGCGATCTTCAAAATCATCCCTATGTGCAAGAGGTCTTGAACCAGCTAGTCGCACGGGAAACTTTTCAAGCGAGTCCTCGCGCATGGACCGTTGACGATGCGGACGATCTACTAGAGCTATTGTGGTCCCCGGAAAAACAACAACAACGACCTCCTCTGTAAGATCACTTTTATCTATTGAAAATATAACTATTTGAAGACCAATGTCCCGCCTATGCTTCGCTTTTGATCAATGTCACAAGACTAGGTTGTGGGTTTTTTTTTTACTGAAACAATCCAATTGGTCGGAAAATGGACAAAATTTCTTGTATTTTATATGTAATATTTTTTTTTATATCTTACGACAAAGCTGAATTCTAAGTTTTGCAACTAAATAGTTTGATGACTGTAATCTCGGACGAGCGATTTAGATGTTCTAAATATTATTTCAGGAAAGAAATACAGACAAATGACACACCAAAAGGCTTCCTTTGTCATCAATGCGACAAGACCTTTACACAGAAACAAGTTTTAAATAGACACGTAAAAACTGCCCATAAAAAAGTCGCGTATTCATGCTCCAAGTGTGACAAAACCTTCACTCGTCAAACGTATCGCCGTCAACACGAAGCAAATTGTCGGGGCAACCTCAAGTTTCCCTGCGAGCACTGTCACTAAAATTTCGCGCATAAACACGATTTAAATAGACACCTTGAAGCTGCGCATAAAAAAGTCGCGTATCCATGCTCCAAGTGTGACAAAACCTTCAGCCGACAATCTTATCGCCGTCAACACGAAGCAAATTGTCGGAGCAACCTCAAGTTTCCCTGCGAGCACTGTCACGAGACCTTCGCGCAGAAACACGATTTAAATAGACACGTTGAGGCTGCGCATAAAAAAGTCGCGTATTCATGCTCCAAGTGTGACAAAACCTTCAGCCGACAAACGTATCGCCGTCAACACGAAGCAAAATGTCAGGGCAACCTCAAGTTTCCCTGCGAGCACTGTCACGAGACCTTCGCGCAGAAACACGATTTAAATAGACACGTTGAGGCTGCGCATAAAAAAGTCGCGTATTCATGCTCCAAGTGTGACAAAACCTTCAGCCGACAATCCTATCGCCGTCAACACGAAGCAAAATGTCGGGGCAACCTTAAGTTTCCTTGCGACCAATGTCACGTAATTTTAAAAAGCTCCCGGGAACTGAAGTTTCACAAGAAAATTAAGCACAAATCGCAACAGAGGGCTATGCAGTCATCTAGTCCCAGACCCGGGCCGTCCACCTATAATTGTCGGCAGTGCGACGCAAAGTATCAATATCCTAAACAACTACAGGCCAGGCAGCACGGGGGAGCTTCAAAGACCCATCGTGACGGTCCAAGACCCGGTCCGAGCGCGTATAAATGCCGCCGATGTCCCGCAACCTTTCAAGACAGACAAGCCCTTCACGCTCATAACGTTCAAGTTCATTATCAAGCCGGTGGAGGACTTCACCGAGAACCCTTCGAAGTCGGACAAGAACCCTGGGTTAATGCTGACAGATCGATTGACGAGGGTCTCCGAGACTGTTACAGAACCAACAGAGCCCTGATCTTGGAACGATTTAGGGAGGGGCCGGTCGAGTCCCTGTACAACATCCCCGCATACCCCGGCATGAGGATTTGGGATATCGGTCAAGCCCTTCAGGGTATTTACGACCGCCAACGCAACGCGTTTAAGATCAATTTGGCTTTCGGGTTCATTATGAGGCACGTGGAAACGGGAGAGTATCGGTTTTTTCGGCCATTCGACAACGTCAACGTCCTGACTGAGCCAATACTGATCTCCCGCAGGTCTGATATCGGGAAAATTTTGAAAAAATTGAAATCGCTAGATATCTTGACAGAAATGGCCAAGAGCAGACCAGACACTTAATGGAGGCTGGTGCTCCTGACCAATATCAGGGTTAAACTCTATAACACCAATTTTGTTCTTGGCAAGCGGGATACACAGCTACCTGATTATATAACTAGGTGCCAGTCTATCGTACCTTTGAACAAGAATCCAGTTACATTTTATCCTTACAAGGATAACTTATGCCTATTTCGCTGCCTGTGTTTACACCGATATGGCAACCTGGACAATGTCAATGACATGGTCGATCAGTGGCAAACGAGGTACACGGAAGAAGAGTACGAACAAATACTCGGCAATGAGACCACAGAAAGATTTAGCGGCGTGCAAATTCAAAATCTCCCCGATTTCGAGCAGCGCTTTAGCATTAACGTGCACATGTACTCGCTCGAAGAAGATGGATCGGTGGTCCCTGTTTTTAAGTCCACAGATAGGTTTGAAGACACGATGTATGTCAACCAGTACGAGAACCACTGCTCCTATATAACTGACTTTAAGCAGTACGCCAAAAAGTTTAGATGCGAGTTGTGCGACAGAATGTTTAGCCATCTTCATGTTTTTAAACGACATTCTAAAATTTGTGACAAAAAAACCAAGTTCGAATACCCAGGCGGATTTTACAGAGAACAGAAAGATGTTTTTAACGAACTGGAAGAGATCGGTATCTACGTGCCTCCAGACGAAAGGACCTTTCCCTGGTTCGCCGTTTTTGATTTTGAATCCATGCTGATTCCGATACAAGGGGACGCTACGGATAAATTGGAATGGACCCAGCACCACGTACCCATTAGCGTTTCTGTATGCTCTAATGTCCCGGGATTCACCGATCCCAAATGTCTGGTGAATGTGAATATGGATCAGCTTCTAGCTCAGATGGTAGAGGAGTTAATCAATATACAGATATCCTGCGAAGAGATGGCTGAGCGACAATGGGGGCCCTACCTGTCTGAGTTGGAAGGGAAAATGCATAACCAGGAAGACCTCGACCAAGAAGATGTAGGGATACGGGCTGCCTTGAAAAACGTGTATGGTAAATTGAGAGGATACTTGTCCCAGATGCCCGTACTAGGATTTAACAGGTGAGTGCGCTTCAAGATTGTAAACAAAAATAAATTTCAAGTCGTGTATTTTTAGGATTTTAACGTTCATTATTTCTGGTTTCAGCGCTAAATACGACCTCAACCTAGTTAAACAGAAACTGCTCAAGTATCTAAACATGCACGACCAACAGCACGGGTTCGTGGTAAAAAAGTCCAACGCCTACGCCTGCATTTCCACGGACAAATTCCGGTTTCTGGACATTAGTCATTTTCTGGCTCCAGGTACCTCCTACGCCGGGTTCCTTAAAGCTTATGGGGTCGAGGAAACTAAGGGTTTCTTCCCCTATGAATGGCTAGATGAGGTCGCCAAACTAGAGCAGACAGCATTACCTCCGCACGAGGCTTTCTACAGCAGTCTAAAAGAAACCAACATCTCCGAAACCGACTATGCTTACTGCCAGAGAGTGTGGATGAACCGGGGCATGACGAGTTTCCGCGACTTTCTAGAGTGGTACAATAATCTAGACGTCCAACCTTTCGTCACGGCAGTTGAACGACTTCAAAAATTTTACTTTGACAGGTCTATCGATATCTTTAAGACGGCTATGAGCGTTCCTGGCATTGCTCGACAGCTCCTGTTTAAAGCGGCCAGGGAACAAGGAGCCGAGTTTTCATTGATCGATAAGAAAAACGCCGACCTCTACCACACCATTAAAGACAATATCGTCGGGGGTGAGTTTAATTTATCTTAAATTTTATTTCCGCCTGTCAATCCGAAAAACAATTATCTTCAAAGTCTCATGATTATTCCAGTTCAATGTCATTCGAGGTCACTAGGTCGAGGTTAAGTACGAGGTTTTTTGTAACATATATTTCAGGTCCATCAATCATTTTTACGCGATACCACAAAGCCGGTGAAACCAAGATCAGGGGAGGTAAACTATGTAAAAAGATCTTCTGCGCTTTACCTTTACTGCATCGGTCAAGGTCTAGCTGAGGGTGTAAATGTCAGGCGTCGCCTTGAGAACGAGTTCCGCCCTGAATATAGGGATCAGTACATGCAGGCGTTCAACTGGCTCAATTATCTCAATCAGTACGAGGGAGCTAACATACGACATTTACGCAACAATGCTAAAGAAATCCGTTTAGACGACTCGAGTGTAGTTGATGGGTACGATCCGAAAACCAACATCGTGTACGAATTCCAGGTACGACTACTTTCAATCGTATTTGTTTTGTTTTCTTTTTTTTTGTGTGTTTTTTTTTTTTTTTGAGTGTTTATGTTGGATTATCATATTCAAAAGTCAACTCTGTTTCATTTGTTTTTCTAGGGTTGCTACCACCATGGACACGTCACTAAAAATGTCACTAACGAAATGTGGCACAAAACCAAAGAAGTCCTGATGGAAAAGACTCGAGATAAAGTGGCGCGGCTGCGGCGGAATGGATATACAGTGGTGGAGATGTGGGAATGTCAGTTTCGAGAATTTTGCAAGGAACACCCGAAAATTTACGAAATCAGGGACAAGTGTCGCCCCACTTTCAGCCAAAAACACAGGGGTAAAGTGACCTAAAAGCAAATCTTGAACGGGGTTCGAACCGGTCAGCTTTTCGGTATGGTCGAGGTCGATATCGAGGTTCCTGACCATTGGAGTCCCGAGTTCTCCCATATGAAGATGTCCCCTCGAGAGTACTTCGAAGAAATGTGTCCTATCTTCTGTAATACGGAGGTTGGATTCGACGATATCGGGGAGCACATGCAGGCCCACGTCCGGGAGTACCAACTGAGCGACAAGCCCAGACGCCTTTTGGTCGGTGGCACTAAAGCCCGACAAATCCTCTTGGCAACTCCCCTACTGAAATGGTATTTGGATCACGGTATGAAAGTGACCAAAATCTACCAAGTCGTTGAATACCAAAAGATGGCCTGCTTCGAGTCGTTTGTACAATCCGTCAGTGACGCAAGACGTGCCGGAGACGCATCACCTGACCAGGCCGTCATCGGGGAAACGATGAAACTTTTAGGAAACTCGGCGTAAGCATAGATTTTTTTTTCTATTTGAATTTCACTGAACGAGTAATAGTAGCTTAATATTTCTCTTTTCTTTAATTTCAGTTACGGATCGCTGATCATGGATAAAACGAAGCATCGTCACGTTTATTACGTCGAAGGGGAGAACAGGGCGTGTTTCGAGGTCAATAAGCCTCGGTTCAGACAATCCACTTGTCTGGACAATGAGGACCAATACCACGAGATCGAGGCTGCCAAGCAGAAAATAAAACTGGACCTTCCGTCGCAGTTGGGATTCTTCATTCTGCAGTACGCCAAACTACGCATGCTTCAATTTTATTACGATGTCATCGATCGATATGTTGACCGATCCGACTTTGAATACGTCGAGATGGACACGGTAGGTTTTGTAACGCGTTGTTTATTTTATTTTTTCAAAGATTAAAAAGGATTGTTCGTTCTAGGTTTGTTTTGACCCTGTTCTGATGCAGTTTATCTTTATCTTTTAGGACTCGGCTTACATGGCATTGTCCGCCTCCAGTTTGAGCGAGATCATCAAACCGGAATATAAGGCAGAATATCACCGTGGGCTGAAGGGGATGTGCGATGATAAATTCAATCCAGTGACCGGGAGATGGTTTCCCAGAGAATGCTGCGCAAAACACTCCCAATTCGATAAGAGAGTACCCGGCTTATTTAAAACGGAGTATGAGGGCGACGAAATGATAGGACTCTGCTCAAAGACCTACATCGTCAGCCGAACGGTCCCCTCCAAAGCTTCGAGTGCTATCGCAACAGCCGCCAGACTCTTGAGAAAAGCCAGGGGACAGGGACCAAAACGACATCGCCCCTTATTCACTCAAGAGTGTAAATTCAGTTCCAAGGGAATATCTAAGCGTTTTGTGCTGAATCCTCTTAAGATCTTTAAAATGGTTCTAAGCACAAGACAGCCCATTTCTGGACATAACAAGGGCTTTCGGGTGCGCAACAACGGTATCTATAGTTACAACCAGACGCGTTGCGGGTTCTCCTACTTTTATTGCAAACGAAAAGTATTAAATGATGGCATACACACGGTACCATTAGACATAACCCTGTGTCCAAAAAGAGACAAACAAAACTATGAAAAGGATTTGTTGGATGAACTAACGGACGAGCAGCTATTGGCCATGCTAGAAAAATAATTTTGACTGCTGTGAACACTTTTGATACTGTATACGTTTAAGCAATTATTTTGATAAATAAATTTTGATTCATTTCGTGTCTCGTTTTTTTTTTTTATTTTTAAGCTCGATTTCTGGTAGTCATCGTCATTCTTAAGATGTATCCCTTCCCGAGCTGTACGTCTATTTCCGTGTCAGGAGCCACGTGTAGCGGTAAGACCACGTGGTTGTTAATTACGTCACAAAGACGACATGTTTGATCACCCCCCACAAAAAGTACTGTATTGCTATGGCATTTATCAACCTTTGTACGACGTCATGGAGCGCGAGCTCAGATTTATCGCATTTCATCAGGGACTTCCGTCTGAGGAAGATTTAAATGACCTTTCTGACGAAAACACATGCAATCTAGTGGTGCTGGATGACCTCATGGATAGTGTGACGTCATCCCCTGAGATGGAAAACTTATTTGTCAAAGGTATGCACCATCGATACTTGAGCGTGCTGTACTTAAATCAGTACTTGTACTGTAAGGGGAAACACAGCCGTACCATTAATCTGAATACCCACGTACTCGTGCTGATGAGAAATCCCAGAGATATTTCTCAAATCCAGTGTCTCGGACGACAAGCTTTTTTAGGCAAAGGCGCGTTTCTCATGGAAGCCTATAAAGACGCGACGTCAATCCCTTACGGGTACTTGGTCTTAGATTTCTCTCCCTCGGGTCAAGACGCGTATCGAGTCAGAACCAAAATATTTCCTGGTGAAGACACGATTATTTATCAGTCTAAATAAAGTGGTAGCGACTCATTCCTTCGTCTCATAGTGAAGGGCGCACTGATCGTGTCAACATGCAGAAAATGATTTTACTACCATACAATAGATACCAACACCTATTGTCTGTTCAACACAAAGACCCGGGAAAAGAAAATGACGCGGGTTCGAACCAGGAAGATGTTTCAGAATCAGCCGAAGATACGGTAAATGACGATTCGGATGATGTCGATAAATTAATCGCTTCAATTCCAAAAAGTTTACAAAATAGGGCAAGGGCTTTACTGTCCTATATTTCACCTCCAGTGACTTGGAACGAAAAAGGAGAAGTCGCGATAAAGGGTAAAACAATACCACATTCTAATATCGTGGATCTGGTTAAAGTTCAGCTTAAAGACTATAAAAACTTTCAACCGATGGGACTGGACGCATTTAAGGATATAGTAAGAGAGACAAACGTGCCGCTTAGTTTGCTCACAGGTTCGCGACGAGTGCAAACGGGTCAAGGCTTACCGAAAGATATTCCACCCCCTCCGGGCAGCCCCGTTCAAGTGAAACGGAAAGTGAAATGGCTTCGTCTGTGATAAATATTTGAAGAGCATGTATTACGACCCCAAGCGCGCGGGTTCCTACGGGGGCGTGGACAAGCTATATCGTGCCGTAAGAAAAGAAGGGAAATTTGTGCTCAGCAGAAAGAAAATCAAAGACTGGCTATTAAAACAAGAGGACTATGCGGTTCATCGGGAAACTAGGGGAGCTTTCAAGCGAAGGAGAGTGATTGCGCCCGAGGTCGATTATCAGTGGGACGTGGACACAGCAAACATGGAATATTACAAGAGTCAAAACGACGGATTTGCCTACTTTTTGTTAGCCGTGGACATCATGTCAAAGTTCGTCTGGACAGTAGCATTACGAGGTAGAACGGGCAAAGAAATGGTGAAGGCTATAGAGAAAATATTTAGTCAGGGGAGAAAACCCAGTAGGATCAGAAGCGATCCCGGAACAGAGTTTGCCAATAAGGACGTCAGAGCCCTGTTGAAAAGAGAGAACGTCGGTTATTTCGTCACGAATAATATGGTTAAATCATCGTACGCGGAGCGTTACATCAAAATTCTGAAAGGGCGTATCGTTAGATATATGACGAAACACCAAACGCATCGATGGATCGATAGTTTGGAAGCTATAACTCTCGGATACAACAACACATATAACAGATCTATCAAGATGGCCCCCAAAGCTTTAAAATCGGAAGATTCCGTTGCCTTATGGCAACTACAGTATGAGAAACCGAGCGACACAAAATCAAAACTACCTCGAGCCCCTGGCTTCAAGTTTAAAGTAGGAGATTTGGTTCGAGTCTCCTATCTACGCAGAGCATTTCAGCGCGAATATGATGAACGCTGGTCCAGAGAACTGTTTGTCATCAACCAAAGGTTTATGTCGGAATACATTCCGCAGTACAGAATAAAGGATTATGCCGGCGAAGAGGTGTCTGGAACATTTTATCAAAACCAATTGAAAAATGCCTATGAACAAGACACGTACCTTGTGGAAAAAGTAATAAAATCATCGAAGCGCGGTGGGCGAAGTCGGGTTCTGGTGCGATGGAAGGGGTGGCCACCGAAGTACGACACGTGGCTCAGCGAAGACGACTTTAAAACTTTACGTCCCGACAAAAAATAGGTCATAAGCTGTCCTATCCTCGACAGAGATGGTGATGAAACACTTGCCTTTGTTCCAGTTACTCGCGCAGGCTTCGGAAGAACAACGCGCGATCCTTTTGAGAAGTTTGTCCGAGAAACAACTGAAAGCTGTACTGGAAGCTACGTACAACGTATTGAAAGGAACGTGTCCCATCGAAAACCGAGATAAAACCAAACTCCTACAGTATAGAGGCGTCATTCGACGTTTAGTATCCAAGGAGCTAAGTCCAAAGCAGCAAAAACGACTTTTAAAGAAACATCAGAATCTACTTCCGATCCTTTTGAATCCGGTGATAAAGTTTCTGAAACATGAACACTGACAGATACGTCTACGTCAAAAGCGATGACAGCGATGCCTACTTCGCCGATAACAAGGCATATAAGTATAAAGTGCACTTGCCGTTGCCGCTGTATTTTTACGGTAGATGGAAAGTAGCCCTTGTACAATTTCACGCCGCGGAAAAGTCAAAGTCGAGCAGTAAACCTAACGAAAGTTTATATGTGTATTCGGACTTGTGCAAGGAGAGCATCGTGCATGGAGAAGAACGGATGCTTTTAAGGCGTATGAATAGTAACGTCAAAGGCAAATGGGACTACACGTTCGACACGCCGTTTTACGTCCCCGTCAAGAAACACGAGCTGCAGGAATTCGAGATCTATATAAAGCGAGAACACGATCAGGACGCGACACAGTTGATCAAGCCCGTATACCTAACGCTACATTTCAAACAGTATCCTTTCTTTTGAGAATCATGAAGTTGTATGTACCCAATCCGCAAAAGTGGCTAGACTTTTTCGAACGGGTCAGCACCGGGGAAACTCAATTGTCTCAAACCGGAAGGGGGCGACGACCCCACGTCATTACTATAGACCAATCAAAACCGCGCCCTATAAAAGCCGTTTTACCGGCCGAACAAACGGTGGCACAAGCCAAATCGGAACTTGAGAGAGAAGGTATAAATCCTAAAGAAGTTGAAAAGGCTTTTCAGTCTTCCACTGCACAGGGAAAGAAACGCAAGTCGAATAAAGCCAAGAAAGGAGGAGTGAAAAGAAGTAAAAAGGGATATAACGACATTTTCAAGATCGAATAACATGTCTGTATTCAACGAGGAAGAGTTTAAGGAGGGGCTCGTGTCTGAGCTGGCCCTGTTCGATTTACCCCCGACTCAAACTAGCGTCTCTGACATTTACTTCCAAGAAATCCGACCCTTGTCCCAAGCGTCTTCTGAGGGTCCTTTCGAATTCAAAATCAGCGGGCAAAACTCGATGGATTATGTCGACCTGAAGAATTCCCAACTTTATGTCAAGGTCAAAGTGGTGAAAGCGGATGGTGGGGCACTCACCTCGGAAAAAGTCGGACCCGCAAACTTATTTCTACAAACTCTGTTCAGTTCTTCGGAAGTGACGTTGCAAAACAAAGCTAGTATCACCTGCAACTACAATCCGTATAGAGCTTACATTCACACTTTGCTCAACTTTGGATAGGATGCGCTTTCCAGTCAGCTTCAGACCCAGGGTTGGCTCTTGGATGACTCCGATTCACCGGGCGTCACGGATCCAACGGGAACGAATAACGGATTGTTTTTTAGAGGTAAATGGATCGTAAACTCTCAGTCCTTGGACTTTCAAGGACCCCTGTTTCACGATTTGTTCTCTATGGACAGATACATCCTGAACCAAGTAGACGTTAAAATCAAGCTGTACAGAAGCGCCAACAGTTTCTGTTTGCTAGCTGCAGACAACTCTACAGAGTTTAAAATCGTGATCGAAGATATTTATTTTTTGGCGAAAAAGATCAGACTCAACCCGACTGTTATCTACGGTCATTCTAAAATCTTAGAGAAACAAAATGCGCTGTATCCTTACACCAAGGTAGAATGTCGCTCTCAAAGCATAGCTACGGGCAGCACCTCGTTCAACTGGGAAAACCTATTTCAAGGCAAGAAACCTCAGAAAGTTATTGTCGGTTTCGTGAAAAGTAAGGCGTTAAACGGAGACTACACCACCAACCCGTTCAATTTCGAAAACTGCGGAATCAAGAACATCGCCGTGTATGCTGATGGGTGTCCTATTGGAGGAAATCCACTCAATATGGACTTTACCAACGGAGCTACAGTTATGCGGGCTTATACCGAGCTGTTGGTGAATTCTGGAAAATGGAGGCTGAATGAGGGTAATGCCTTAGATAAAAAACACTTTATAAACGGCAGTACCTTGTTCGCCTTTCAGTTGGAGCCAGACTTTTTCCACCACGGGGAATTCATGTCATTGGTGAAGAACGGCAATGTCAGATTGGAAGTGCAGTTCAAATCGGCATTAACAGGTGAGTAAAATTCATTTTCGAAAAAAATATCGGATGAGATTTTACATTACTTTTTCGAATTTGTTCATTATATCGTTTTCCTTATTTTTCAGAACCGATGAGTTGCATAGTGTATAGCGAAGGACCGGGTTATTTCGAAATCAACCGAGAAAGAGACATACTAGTACAATGAACACCGCTCAGCTGGAATGTATGATCGATTGCGATCCGATATTAGTGAATAAAGTGATAGGTGTCTACGCGGCGGACCAACTACCAACACACATTTTCAAAAGCCCCTACGGTTTGCGCCTTTTATGACGATGGACAAGGCTATGCAATATTTTTTGACAGTTACGGTAGACTACCTAGCGCTAATAGCGACTTCTTTGCAAAGTGGCTGAAAAAGAGGTCGAGAAGAGTTGGAATGAATCGAATACGAATTCAAAGCGATGACTCCAACGTGTGTGGACTCTATTGCATTCTTTTTTTGCGTACAATATTCAGTGGTGGCACGTTAGAACAATTTACAGACGTATTTGATTCCGCTCATCCCGAGATCAATGATTCATACGTTTCTGAAGTCGCATCGCGTCTTTATTCCGAATGTTTTTCCCAGGACAAAGGACAACAGTGTTCATCCTTGTGTAATTTGAAATTAGGACAACGTAATTTATTGTAAATTTTTTACTATGTATTTAGTTGTAAATAGATAAATAAAATAAGACAATATCATTTCAATATTTTTATTCGTTATTTTTTACACATTATTCTCTAATCGAATCAATTCGAGAGTCAGTCTATACATTTTTGATTTCCACTCTAACGTCTTCATATCCGTCTCCCTCCAGTCTCGACAATATATTTTCAGTTTGTACATGGCTATGAGTTCCGATGGAATGTCCCCCATAACGGATACGGCGGAATCCCAATTCCTCAGAATCTCAAACTCGTCCACTTCCGCAAGGATATCGTCCATATACCAATCCAGCTGCTGGTCTTCGTTTAAACTTATACAGGAGTGGTTAAGCTGAGATAAGCTCCCTCGCTGACATCCGGAACACTTCTTTTTAAACACGCCGTACATTTTGCTTAGTATTTCCTTGGCATAGTAAAACTGGAAGTATGATTCAAGCAACTGTATCGCATCCATACTATCGTTCCAAAAATTGTTTCAGAAACCTGACACTAATCTGAGAGTAACAAAGACCTTCGAATATTTCGAACGGAATTTTCAAACGTCTTTTTCCGCTCTTTAAAAACAACTGGACAGAATGTCTTTGGCGTTTAAGTACGATAGAAAATCGATCGTTCAGAACACAAGTCGCTTCTCTGTTCGTAATATTCACTCTTTCGAACTCGTCGTAGGCTAATCGATAAAGCTCTATCTGCCTTTGGGTCATGACAACCGCCAAATTGATTCTGTTACACTTTATCCCGAAAACTGTTCATATAAATAGCGATACAAGAGGTATCAAGTTCCGGATGAAAATGAAGACCTATGCTGCTGGGTAGGATCTTATTTAATGCGGGAAACACTCTGCGCAGCTCGTCACGTCGTGATCCGGATTGATGTAGCACGGAATGCCTTGGCGTAGTTCCGATACGAAACTATCAATGATCCGAAGTCCGTTTCTCAACTCCCTAAACTGATCGAAAGTTAAAGACACCCCTTTTCTAGTAGCCTGTATTTCCTTAGCCCCTTCGGGAAACCAGAACTTCCGGATGTCGACTCTTTGAAACCCGCTCTGTACTGTGACGTGCCAATTTGCCCCCAAATGACGTCGATAGAAGGTGTCCTGGTTCTTTTCCATCGAACATACGGCATCTTCCAGAAATGGTAAACTCATAAACAATTCGTTACACTTTTGTAAATCTAACGTTATCCCCTCCTTGGTTGGTATTTTATCATCGAGCACTTGTCTAATATGGATGTACGTCTGTCCGTTAAAGACGCCGTCAAAAAGATAAAGTCCTTTTCCTATCGGTTGGTAGTAACGAGTCTGAATACCGGTGTTCTCCATATTTAATTGTATTTCTTCTTCGAACGTTTGATCTCGAATGAACTATTTCTGCAATATTCAAGATACCTTACTGACAGAAAAAGTTGTCCATTGGTTAAATGTGTCGGTGGGCGTGGCTTCCTAAATGTCTATTGGTGGATCATGGCGTAGTTGTCTGCAACAGGAATGTGATGACTCATCGAGGTCTTTAGCTTTCAGACGCTCTTATCTCGTTTCGTATAGCGTGACGTAGATAATTAGGTCTCATTAGTCTGGGAAGGAGAATGTGGTTCCTTGTCAATAAACGTTTCTTGCGTTGGATTGTGATCAAACTGGTTTTCAAAGCCCTAAGTATGTGTCTGTAACGACGGAAAAAGTCGTAATCTCTATCCAAAATCGGTATTTCACCTGCCAAAAACTGCTGAGCTAAAAGTTGAAGACATTCTATTTGTCCTGGTGTCATGTTTTGGATCATAGTACGTCTATGACTCGGGGTCTCCCTTCCCAGGGTTATTAGATAATGTATCCGAAGATAAATGCGTGACCGATCCATCTCCCAATTTTTTCATAAATGTTAAGTTACCTTCCGTTTAAGAACCGATTGCATTACTTGTGGCTGAAGGGTGCCAAGTAAACCTAAAATGGGATGCCTTACTAACCGTGACTCACTGGATTTCAAAGAGGTTCAAGGTGACTTACTGACCTAGAAAAGGGAACAAATATTCCTGGTATTTGTGTCTTTAATTGACATAATGACCTAGAAAAGGGACTGCCTCGGTGGCCTAGTGGTAAATGCACTCGACCCGTGACCTGGAGGTCCGTGGTTCGAGCCCCACTGTCGCCGGGGTGTGTTTATGGGCAAAACACTTAATAGCCAGCCCCAGTTCACCCAGCTGTAAAATGGGTAGCAGTGGGTTTAAACTACTGCCTCTCTCTCGGGGACGTGAAAACATCAGGATTGAGTGTTCGAGAGTGATTCTATAAGCTTAAGCTTTCGTCGCAATCGAACTAAAATAAATTAGTATAAACTATAAACTAAAAGGGGCGTTGACCTTTATCAAGTCGGTCAAGGTCATGTATCTGTGCCAAACTAAAAAGCTAAACTAAAACTAAACTAAAAGCTAAAACTCTGCGAGATTCAACTTTATATACTACTAATATACTTTTTTAATGTATGTAATAAAATAATGATGATTTTGTCAAATTCGGACGAAATAAGCGATAATGAATAACCTCACTAAAAATTTTATACAAAACTCTTTTAACATACTAATCCAATCCTTAATAGAAGTATTTTCCCTTTAGTATTTAGGGCTTCTAATACATGCTTCACAGTAAAATAAATATAGTTCTACTATTAAACTTTTACTTATACCCTCAATATAAATTTGTGACATAATGAGAATATTTTGACATGAAAAAAATGTTGGGGTCACAGTCTTACTTTTTTAGATATTTTGACTCCTTTGTTAAAATAAAGGGAGGTAATTCACAAACAATAATTAAATTTCAAAACACATTTTGTAATATTGAAAATAACAAACTTGTCGGTATTTTGGTTCAGGGATATGAGGTAGGGGTTCTTTTTACCATATTCATAAGTTTTATTAGCTTTCTATTTGACAAATAGGCAAGGGGTAACATTGAATACTCGTTTTCTCTGATTACTCTAAAATCAGGAAAAATGCCCCGAAAAATTGGGAAAAAAATATATTTTTGAATTTATACAAATTTTGACATGTTTTGACAACCTTACATACAGCTCTATCCAAAAACATAGTTTGTATTTCGATTCATATTTTTATAACGATAACAGAATTGCAAATGTTTTTTTAAAGGCGGAAAATCCAAAACCGGATGTGCGGACATCCTTAATAAACACTTTTCTAAAATTGGTCTGTCTGATTATCTTCCAAAGAAGTCTCTCCCCGCTCGCCGCTCTGTGGGTGCCTTTATATACCTCTTGTATGTACATTCCTAACAGAACATGGTCACCTGATCTACCCACACATTGGCATGCTGCTCAGCGGCTCGCTATCTGTTTTTAATCGTTCATGACCGAATAATCAGACCGCATTCAAAGACAGGTATGGTTGAGTCATTCAAAAAGGAGGCTCGCAGAGATTGATTCTTTCACATATTTATTTGGTATATTCTCTATAACGCCAGAAATTTACTTAGAGAGTACAGATTTAAAAGGGCAAGTCAAAGACGTTAATATGTACTTTTTCAAAATGGAAAAAAGTAACACTTAATTTCGTTAATGTTTACCATTTTCTTCAGTATTATCGAAGGACACTTAATACAACTCCCTGGTGGACACCTATTCCGTATAATAACACTCTATATATATTCTCTGTACTCTTTATATAAAACACTTTATCATCAACAGGTTTTTTTAGAATCAAATTGGCTGTAATCAAATGTCATCTTATTATCCGGTATTTCAAGCGGTTAAGCGTGTGGTCTTGATTATAAATTATATTTCAAAATACAGTAATATTAACTTGTATCAAAACCATTTCCGCTTTACAAACGAAGAGCTAAGTTTCTCGGATTAGAAACTAAGCATTTTATAAACTTTGAGAGAGAAAGAAGATTAGAAACTATGCATTTTATAAATTTTGAGAGAGAAAGAAGAATAGAGAGGGAGAGAGAGTCAATTTTCTTCAAAATTATCATAATTACTTATCTGAAAATCAAAGGTCAACCTTATTAAAGGCCTAAATACATTTTGACCAATGAAACGAGAGGGAGCAACAGATCAATAGTTTCCATGCTTACTGTAGGATTCACCTGTCCTAGTATCGATTAATGAGGACAGGCTAGCCAGTCAAAATTAAAATGGGCCTACTTTTTGTATCATGAATAAAAACCGGAACTGTAATTGGGTTTTTCCCCGAAAAGGTGAAAATCGAAGAAAACATAGAAAATCAAGAACTTAATCGATAGATCAAGGTAGCTTTTGCCATTTTTCTGTTCATTACATCATCCTTATTTTGCAGGAAGAAGGAAACGCCAAACAATTAAAGTTAAATCAACAAAATAAGCCAATTTGGTTAATTTACGCCAAACGTAGATTTCAGAGGATGTTATTACAACAGAAATCTTTCAAAAAATTTTATTCTGCGTTAAAAATGAACTGTCAGGGCGGGGCTTAGCCGTGACGTAATTTGGCGAGTTAACTTTTAAATATTTTGGGTTCATTGAATAGTACGTCGGCAATAATCGTGAACGCATGCAAATAACTGTATCCTAAAACCTAGAGGATTCACGTGCTTAGAGAGAGTGAACACATTTCATCGTTTGGTTACCAAAGACTCGTAACTTCAGCTTGATCAAGCTGAAGTTACGAGGATTTGGTTACCAATCTACGATTAAAGGTCTCTAGTTACTTATGTCAACTCTCTTTAGAAGTAAATTATTTTAAATAATAGCTGATTTACCTTAACCTTAAGTGCAACGACCCTTTACTTAGGCTCCGCCTTGCCAGGGCATTAATAATTGATTATACGTATGGAGACCAAAAGGAACCATATTTCCCCTATATTTTGATGTTTTTTTTTTTGTTTTTTTTTTAATTTATTTTTAAATATCAATCAAAAATCAAAGTTAATCATATAGTTTTGATATTTGTCTTCCTGTTTCAAGTGAATTTTAATTAGTTCAACAACTTGAAATGTTCAGACAAAGTATTAACTTGGTCACCATATGTTATGAAGCGGTCTACTTTCTTTCTATGAATGAAACGTCATTTGGCGTGGGAATAGTAAACAAACTCTATGTCTGCCATTTGCAAATTATTTTTCTGGAGTTTGTCATTTTCAGATGCAAAATGTGAGTTTTGTGTAATATTTATGCAAAATTTAAGTCTCCTTCATTGTTCTGTAGTTTTTCCTCTACATGTAGAAATTATTTTTTTATCTATTGTGCAACTGAACCTTTAGTTGAACGCACATAGAAAATGTTGTAAATGTACATATCCAAACTATTTTGCATTCTTTAGTAATTTTTTAAAGCTACTATATCAGTTTTGGTCCAATAGTGTCCTTTGTATGAGTTTTTAGTTATGTCCATTGACCCAGTTTCTGTGAATTCAAATGGCCATAAACCCTTAAAGGTTACAATTTACCTTTCAAATTAAAGTTTTAGATTCTCTTACATCGTAGGGTTTACTCATACATGTACTTACATAATTGAAGCCAAGGAATTGGGTTCAATTTCTATCAAATGCTTTTAATAGATACCCGATAAACCTATGGTAATGGACTCAGCGTCTACCTCAGAGCTCAGTTTTGAAAATACATCTATACTGTGTTATACCTCCGATCAGTAAGATTGTTTTGTTCGAGAGCGGATTGTGTTCGTCTATTTTGGAGTTCATTATTAAACTAAGTCGTTATATGGAAATCATGTGTGTGCTTAGTCATTCACTCTACCAAAGTTACTGATCTTGCAGAGGTCACCACCCTGTTCGGCGCGACCTGAGTTGGCAAATCAAGTTTACCCTAGCACCGTACTCAAGGGTTATTACAGTATGTTACAAGTTTCCTTCAAAGACAAAGACAAGAGTAATTGTTGTTATAATGATATATCATTGACATGATATTCTCGTTTTATGACAGGATAGGATAAATAAATTGTAGCTGCTAATCTTCTTCTTTAGCGGCATGTATATTCAATTATATGGTATAATGGGTCAAAAGGACTAGGGCCCAACTCTTTTCATCTATTACGTATAAAACAAGTATATACAAGCCAAAATACACTATCTAGATATGAATTCATCATATTATTTCATGTGTTTTGCCAATGAGTGTTGACTCAAATAGGTGAATATGTAGGAACAATTTTGTAATTGTAACATATATATCTTGTATTCTTGTGAATCATACAGGATTCTGCGATTGTTTGGTCACTCACAATCAAGAATCATGCTTGAGATACTAGTTTAAATTAATCTGCCCAAATAATTTTACAAAATAGTAGCAGAATGTGGCATTTGATAGTGATCTAGGGTGGGTATATTTCAACGCAGCGTATCCTACAAAAGCCCTACTCGCCAGAGTGCTAACATGACTTAAAACGTTGCTTTTACATGTACCTTTTAGAAAAACATAGTGTACAAAATTCTCCTCCCGGGGGGTGGGGGAGGCGGGGGGGAAACAGGGGTTCAGGTAGCCCATTAATTATGATTGTTATCTGTTATCGAGGTTGGGAGAATTTATCATGACGAGGCTCTGCCGTTTCATGATATTTTCTCAATGCCTAGCCCAGATAACATTTATATTTTAAGACACTTACATGTTATTCTATTCATTATGCACTTTTTCCGCGCTTAATCATACTTAACCCTTAAAAATCAAGGAAATGCAGGTGAAACTGTAAGAAAATTGTTTCTTAATATAGACTTTTGATATCATGTAATGTTATCAGAGAGGTGATATCAGGTCAATACAGGCTTCATTGCACGATAAAATTCTTTTTCAGATACATCTTGGTCTAAATTCGCGATATAACATGCTAAATTTTTCCCCTTTTATCAAATTAAAATAGTTCTGCAGCTGCCGCACGGTTATCCTTTGGTGACGCTGTGAGCGGTTGTCTGTCCAGTTTTCCGCGATTTTTTGGCAATTTTTATTAGCTCGATTCTTACGTTGATATGAATCTCTTTTTTCTTTTATGTTTTTTGATGGTTTATCGATAAATAACGGTTGATTATCAATTGATAATCTCATCGCGAAAGCAGTGAAATTATCAAAAACTTTTACCCTGCTTGTGCATTTCACCCTATCTGAGGTCTTCTATGCAGGGCGAAATAAGTGACGTCACAAAGAACTATGACAAAATGGCGCGCTTTACGAAGTCTTAAAAATTTCTCATTTTGTCTCATTTTTGCAATAAAGAAATAGAATAATAGTTTGTTTTCCGAGTAAGATCGACAATTATTTCATTTCGTGAACAACAAAAGCTATATTTTCACTCGTGGTTCTACCACTCGTGAAATATAGCTTTTGTTGTTCTCTAAATGGATTTTAAATCGATCTTACACTGAAACAAACGATTATCCTCTATATAATTTTGTTCGATAATCGTCATATCCGAGATACCACCTTAACACTGTTTTAATAACAATACTTGAGACTTGGCGATTTTATGCAATTATACTTTGTTTCCGGTCATTCGAGTCTATGTTGGGCTTACCATTTTTTGAACGGCCCTCAAAATCGTTGTTAACTGGTAGTAGTAATTGGTTTCGCACTTAATCGGCATCACTTTGACCGAAAGAGGTGCCTGTGGCTACGACGTTTTGGGGTTCTAGGGGTCTTTTCTGGTAAATTCATAAATATTTCATCTTTTTGTTAATACTGCCCATAATAACAGCAATGCTCTATATTTCTTAACTTTAAGTTAAGATCGAAGACCGTTCACAGACGCAATTATTAATGTAGTATTTATGGTAGAAGATTTAGTTTTGTTTCCTATATATTGTTTTGAAGAGATTACAAAAAAACGTCACCGGAATTATTGCTTTTTGTGAACGTGCATAAAACGAAACAGTCATGCGCAGGCTTCTGTGATTTAGGTAAGAAAGGAAGAGGATATTTATTAATTTCATGGAGGAATGGAACTAAAAACGTAATCATTCTGTATGAATTAGCTAAGTGGATTCATACTTAAGCATGGGTTTTTAGCTTTATTTCTCCATAAAATTAATAAACATTCTCTTCGTATCTTATAATTCAATATTAGGACGCGAGAGTATTAAAATTTCTTCATGAAAAGATATTGGACTTTTTTGTGTGCAGGCTTTAAAAGTTAATGCAGACTCAAAATTGTTTTCATTGGGAAAGAAAAACAAATTTTTAGTCAATCAGAGTGCGCAGATATTGATGAACATATCTAAAATCAAATTATTTAAGTTTTGAGAATTCAGGATCCAGGAGTTAGTTTAAGGACAATTTCTCTCTTGTTTGGCTCTTTTTGCTATGGCGTCGCGCATGCTAATGCTTCACATTTTGTAACGTCGTTTTGTCATTTAGACGTTATACATGTAACACTGTGTTTTTCTTAACCACTTCTTGTATATTGCGTGTAACGTTAGTTTTTGCTATGTGTATTCGATCATTATTAATTTATATATATGTTAAATGCAGTAAATGACAGAATACATTTTTTCTTCGGAAGCATTTTATCATCAATCAGCTTTGGTCATTTTAGTCTTTGATTGGTGAAAAAAAGCATACCGCGCAATGGAATATAACGTAAGACGTTAAGAAATAATACTTTTTTGAAAAGTATGTCCTCACAAACTAATCTTAACATTTACAATATCATCAATGGTATCTCTACGAGTTTTTTCCTAACGATTATACGGAAAAAAATTATTTAAAAAATGTAAAATGATTTGTAATTGACATTTTGATAGTGAAATTCGACAGCTAAACATTTTAAAAATTCGCATATGGAAGAAAGTAAGTCCACACAAATTTTCTTTATTTATTTTGTTGTATATGACGGGTTACTATTTTCAGCCGCGTAAATAAAGACAAGAAAAACATTTTTATTTTTAAATTTGATACAAAATGTTTTATTGCTATTTTAATTACGCGTGATATTAATTTCGCTTAAACGACAAACCGCGGAATACACAAACAATTTCATTACGCGAACATTTTCACTTTTACAATAAGTTAAGTACAAAAAGGGGAGTGGATGCTCATTTCTTTGAAATGTGAGTGGGACAATTCTACTTTATTCGACGTTCTGTAATGTTATTTGATTGAAATGTCTCAGTATGTATGTTAAACATAGAAATGACATTGTAATAACGTTATTTGATTAAAATGTATCAGTTTGAATGTTAAACTTAGCAATTACAGACACATAGGTCATTGGTTGTTTTTAACCACTTTGCTTGGGTAATAAGTCGTATTTTATTAATGGCAGTAAATAAAAGAGACATGTAACGAATGTCTTGAAAAACGGAAAACGTAACGACGTCGTGAATTAATGACGTAAACTAAAAGGAGATACTTTCAGTCGTAAATGGGCAGAAAAAAAGAGGATGGATTATGACTAATATTTTTGTTTATCATCGGAGGTGTCCCTCTGAGACACGGTGTAGATCATCAGTATGCTTGCATACATCTGACGTAAAGGAAACAGTTTACGCTATCTCGGCGATTATTTTCGACTCGTTCATCGCATTTGTAAAATGAATGATTACAGCAATATTTTAAAGCAGAAAAAGACTAGATTAAATCAGATTTTTGTCGATCATTTATCACTGATAAACAAGAGGAGACATGGACTTTGAGACGCCGCAGATCTTCGTTTTCAAATGTATTTTTTTTTAAAGCGATTAACTTTGAAAGCTACTCGCAAGTTTGTCATGTAGCAAAACTTCGCTCTAGTTTTATCGAATGTCTTGTTCTAGAACACAATCTAATACACTGCTTCGTCGATGTTATTAAGTTTGTCATGCAGCAAAACTTCGCTCTAGTCTAGTTTAACCGAATGTCTTCTTCTAGAACACGATCAAATAAACTGCTTCGTCGATGTTATTTTCATGAAGACCCCTCCTCCGTCCTTTTAAGTTACTTTTCTTCTTTAGATGACGATGGTTTCATTTAAAAAGAATCTTACAGGAAATTGATTTGTGAATTGGTCCGCCATTTGAAAAATCTTGGTATGTAAATAAGTTTGTTTGTAAGAAGGTGGAAACTGATCTTCTGGACTTTTTGTGCTCAGTATTTTAACAGACTAAGTAATTATACATTTACGCGTTTATGGCTGAAAAGACTTTATTATGGGGTTGAAGATAACAGACATATATCTACAAAACAATCATCTACTGATTCTATTTGATTACGATAGATCCTGATTCTTTCTTAAGTTCGTGTTTTTCTTCAGAATTCTTTGTGACACATGATCAAGAATTTTTCCAAATACGCCAGCATTTACTCTAAACAATGTTTGTATCTTTTCGCGCTCTCGATGTTTAGCTTTTGCTGTAGGTTTTTATTTTATAAATAAAAAGTGTCGACGTGTTAGCCAAAGTTTAAGCCATACTTGTCTGTGCTTTGGCCTCCTCGCGATCTTACTCAATCACGTTCATGAGTCTGCCCTGCTATTACAAATTAACTAAAATTCGATTATCAGTTCACGTTGATCCCCAAATTTGTTGCAGTTACATCGCTCTTAAGAGGCCCTTTTAACCAAACTAAAGAGTGCGAATAATAGCAATAATAAAAATAATATTAATATTATAATAATAATTATAATAATGATAATAATAATAATAATGAAAATAATCATAATGAATTCAAGGACATATAATAATTATTATAAACCAATTCTTGGCTTTAATGCTTATTTTCTTTGTTTTAAGGGAAGGGACCAAATTGCCAATTCTCTGAAGATACGCGATGTGTCGTCTCTCGTTGAACAGACGGGTGGAACTAAGTTAACTGGAGGAAGCATAAGGTTTAGTCTACGATGGCGGCCTACGGTGAATTCCAATTCAGTTGCACTTTTGTTCCATATATGATTCGTAGTCACAAGCAGTTTACTACCACTCACCGAGAAGTGCTCTAAGGCTTTCAAAATATCATTATTTTTTAAATGTGGAAGAAGTTCTCGACAAAATACAATGTCATACGATTGGTCCAATCCGTGTGAAACGATATCGAAATGTTCAAATCTTGCATTCGACATGTTTCTGTAGTTGGACCTATGCCTTTTTATCAATTCTGGTACTATGTCAATGCCTGTGTATTCAACATCTTTCCTTTTTCCAACGAAATGTCGCATCCAGAAGAAATCGCCACAAGGAACGTCCACCATTGTGATCACCTGCTTCCCTAGTTTCACTTTGAGTCGATCAACAAGGGAATTTAGAAGTGATATTGTGTACTGAAACAAAAATATAATGTAGACTGGTAAGTATTGAAGTTTCTCGGCGATTTAACCTTTATGCAATTTTGTGCTGATAACATTTACTCAAAATATATAGAGGATAATCGTTTGTTTCAGTGTAAGATCGATTTATATTTCATTTGAGTGAACAACAAAAGCTATATTTTCACGAGTGGCAGAGCCACGAGTGAAAGTATAGCTTTTGTTATTCACTCAATGAAATATTAATCGATCTTACTCGAAAAACAAACGATTATTCTATTTCCTCAATGCAAAAATGAGACAAAATGTAAAATTTCTAGGACATATTTTCGTAAAGCGCGTCATTTTGCACGTGATTGCTATGCAACGTTCATTGTGACGTCACTTATTTCGCCTCGCATAGATGACGTCACATAGGGTGAAATGCACAAAAGCAGGGTGTAAAATTTTGATAATTTCACTGCTTTTGCTGGGAGATTATCAAGTGATAATCTACCGTTATTTCTCGATAAACCATCAAATGCATTAAAGAAATAGCTGATAATTTGTAAACGAGAAAATAATTGTGGTCCTGTATTGCTTACCAGAATCTTGACCCCTTATGAATAAGATTGGCTATTGTTAACAAAAGATGAGTGTAATGAAAAGAAATTTACTCAAGTGTGATATCGAAGAAGATATAGTAAGGAATATCGTGAAATTGCCTTTGTGAAAGATTTTTGAATGGTTCTGGAATTATGGAATGACAGTAAATGAGTTCGGTGAGAGAGAGTTTTGAGTGGATTTTAAGGGAGGTAAAACATTATTGATGAAATAGTCCTGTTGGGCGAAATTAGCGATTATCGTTAATTCTCCCTTAAATAACTAGAGGCGCTAGAGGGCCTGTATCGCTCCACGGGTTGAAATATCTCAAGATTTGAAAGAGAGATATTGAAAATAGAAGGTAATGAAAGTCACTAGCATTCAGAAGGAATTCTGACTATTTCCAAAGTGAAACTGAGCTATCAGAAGTCATGTTATTTAACTAATATGTAAAATTACATGGAAGAAAACTATATAGATATCACTTTAAAACAAGAAGACCAGAATGGCCCTAAACCGATCAACGGAATTTTATTGATCCAGAGGATCTCATCCAAGTAACTTTCTGGCAAAGTTTCATTCACATTTGCCTAAATGCTGAAGGGACTTTTGATGTTATTCAAAGAGTTTGGATGTTTGATAAACCCTTCCCTCCCATTCATTATCGAGGAGACTCAAAATAAGCCCTGCTAGGAACAGCTATGGGCTTTCAGGCTCAAAATAAGCCCGGCTTTGCAATGCCCATATCAAAAGGACAATAAAAATTTTGCAATACATTTTGAAAAGGGTCATCAAAGAGACATTCTGATAAAGTGTTATTGAAATCGGCCCGATGGTTAAGAAGGAGATGTCGTTAAAAGATTTTAAACTCAAAATAAGCCCCGCCCTGCCACTCCGATATTTATTCGCCAATCAAAATTTCTTGAACAACTTTAAAGAGGGTCACCCAGGGAACATTCGTCAAAATCTACCCATTTGCTAAGGAGGAGAAGATGTTTAAAGAAAAGTTTACGCACGCCCGCACAGACGGACGGACGGACGCACGACGGACACACGACGGACACCCCGCCATAACAATAACTCGCTGGCCTCCGGCCGGTGGAGCTAATCAAACCGCTAAAAGCGCTGAAGGCCTGGTTTATAAAGAAGCAATATGATATTTGAAGGCATGTACTCCAATTTTTGAATCTCTTAAGCAAGGCCTTTTTAGGCGAGGGAAAGCAAGTGTTCCATTTAGGGATCGCAAGGGGTCGTTCCGAACTCACTTCAAAGGAAAACTTTTCGAACGGTATGCTCACTATATAGCGCTGAGTCCGCCAAAAAAACTAATCCCCAAGGTATAGATTACAACGCCAGATTCCGCTTTGCATACAGGCGCAACTTGCGTTTTTATCATTTAAGTTGAGTTGATTGGCTTGCTACTATTCAACCATACTATCCATTCGATCTTTCCGTGTAACAATCGTAGTAATGCTGTTTTTCTAGGGGCACAAGCTCGTCGGCTCTTTCTTTTACACTGAATTGAATTCTATAAAGAGGTTGTATTTTACTGTGGGAACACTAGAAATTGTAGGGGTCAATTTCTCTCCCTTTCCCACAATATGGTCCACCGTATACTCATACACCATGAGTTTTTAATTTCTACCCTAGATACATATCAAATTACACTCATGCTGATTTATTGTCTGCAACCTGTTCCAAGTTGTCCCAGACTAAAATTTTGTCGTCTGTTTCAGGGTTTTAGGATTGGACAAGGTTTTAAAATTTTCCTAATTTAGATCAATCCTTTACAAGACCACAAATGCTTAGACGGGTCCAAATTATGAAGGGTTGCAGATAACTCAAAATATTTGGGCAAATTAGTAAAATTTGTAGCAGAAAGGGTAGATACTATTAAGGAGGAAGTGTTAATTAGCATCATTTTTTTTCTTTTCCCTATTAGCTAGGTCATCCGTCGAGATCAAAAATAAAATCTATGTATCTTTGACACAGCAGTGATATTGACAGTGATAAGTAAGAAAATATGGCATACATGATAAGGACAAGGTGAATAATCAAGGTTATATTCCAAAAAAAATGACCTCGTGTGTTGTTTTGTCTTTTCAGTTACCTTGCCTTCAGTACTATCAGTACTTTGACTTTAGCACAGCGTAGTGATATGCAGGCACTGCGTTGAACACACAAAGCACTTCATGTCGCACAAAAGTTGATGACGTATACTAGACCTATTTTTTGCGCGCACAAGAGCACAAAAAAGCTACGTAGTACACACGTTGTTCAGTTTTTCACTCGATTATCTTTTTCCTAGGCAGTTTCCAGGATACAGGGTTGTTTCCTGCTAAACCAGGCCAAAATTAACTTTCTATTCTAATTTTTTACGGACACGTCAGACCCTTTAAAACCAACACCATCCAATAAAAATCGTACAATTATTTGATCGTTTATATTTAAATGTTAATTTCTTTATACGATTTGAAGCTTTTTTGAACAATTTCGGAGAGTTTTCGAGTGATGTGAGTATTTGGAATAAAAGAATTTGGCGCCGAGTGGGCGAATTCGAATGGTGTTTATCAAGGAAAAAGTCAATTTCACGATTTAAATAACTGTGGTTATTTATTCCTCATAGGGTACTTTCCAGACAAATAGCTTGAAGGATTAATAATTCCAATCTTTAAAAAAGGGTGCCCAAACGATCCGGGTAATTGTAGGGGAATAACTCCTTTAAGGACATTAGTTTAATTCTTCACTTAAATTTTGAAAAGTAGTTTAAAAAAATGGGCGGAAAAATATCGTGTTTATATTAGATACCTAAGTAGGTTTTAGGGAAAATAAAGGAACAGTAGTTAATTATTTTGTTTTACATATAATTATAATTCACTTATTGAATAGAAACAAATAAATTGCGTGAAACTTTTATAGACTTTACAAAGGCTTTTCATTATATAGTTGAATATATCATTTGGTATAAACTCAAAGAATAAGAAATTAGAGGACAGGTGTATATATAATAGAATTCATGTATAAAGTTATAAGACAACATGCAAAATCAAACTGGATTATAGTGAAAGTGAAGCATTCATTTGTTCTCTTGGGGTGAGAAAACTTTTTTCTATGTACTTAAACGATATTGAAGAACACAGCATTACAAAAGGCTTTGGTGGTATAGAACTGGGAATGTTGAAACTATTTTATTTTTGTATGTTAATGATATCGTTTTGGTTTCTGAGACAGCAAGTGGTTTACAACAAGGATTAGATCTATTAGAAACTTACGGTGACAGATGGAAACTTCAAGTAAACATAAGAAAAACAAAGATAATGCATTTCAAAAGGGATGGATTTCTAAAAATATAATTTTTAAATATAAAAATACAATATTAGAAATTGTGAATGAATTGAAATTTCTTAGTATCAGCTTTACTACAGAGGGATCGTTCAAAAGCACCTTCGAATTACTAAATGGACAAGCATTTAAAGCAATGGGCAGGCTTAAGTCTTATTTCATAAATTTCCTCAATCCTGCAATATCTCATAATCTAGAACATTATCATAAACATATTGAATCCATGTTAAGCCTTGAATGTGAGACATGGACAGTAAACAAGATATATAAGCTTGAACATCTCAATGTACGCTTTTACAAAAATGAATCCTAGGTGGTCGTCGTCTAAGCCATAATATCTTAATTTACAGTGAGCTGGTAAAATAATCACTACAAGTGAAATTGATCATCAGAGATATTAAGGATTGGCTCAAAATTACTAAATCTGTTGATTTAAAACTAGTTAAAATATGTATACACTTAGTTACATCGTGAAATTGATATTCATCCCGATCAAAATCATTTTAAATCGCTCACTCAGCGCTCCATTCACTCATTCCAAACACTCACTCAAACCATTCAAAAAAGCTAAGAATGTCTAAAAAATATAAGATCTACAACTACCTTTAAAATGTATAAAACAAGAAAAAATTTTCACTGATATAATAGAAATTAAAAACGTCTGCTTTGTTCTTGAAGAAAAAGGAAGCTATTTAAAGAACTTCTTTGCATAATTTATTAAAGGGAGGTAAACATATCGCAAATTTTGTTCATCCTGAACAAATTTTTTGATAATGGATTACCTCCCATTAAATTCACTCAAAACTCACTCTACACACTCATTCAATTTCATTCCAATTCATTCCAAAATCATTCACCTTGTTCACAATGTTGTTTACTGTAATCTAGTGTTTGATGTCATTGCGATGCACCCAAACAAGCAAACTTTGGCTAAAATTGTCAAAAGCATTCTTGATAAACATGGCTTTTATGATGAATCAAGGAGTAGAGAACTCTTTTTTAGCCTTTTTTTAGCAGAGAGCACAGGATATGTACCTTCAAGAATGGAATGCATTTTTTGGAGCCCAACGTGGCAAGGCCGAATGGGAAATTTTGTAATTTTTCATTCGAAGCATATCTTTATTTCATATAATAAAAAATAAAACACACACGCACGCATGCACGCACGCACGCACGCACGTGCGCCCCTCCACACACACTATCATGGAGTTTTTGTGTTTTTTGCGACATATAGTGAGAAATCATTGCATGATTAGTCCCACCAACATATCCTATATCGCCCATCTTTATTTCTATCTCCTTTAATAACGTCGGATGACGGACGGCAGACACACGGCAGACAACAGCCGACGGACATTCAATGATCACTACAGATCATCTTTAGCACGTTGTGCTCAGGTTATTTAAACACAGAAAGCATTTGAAAAGGATGTACAATAATTCAAGGTCCACTTACATTAGTTTCCTCTAATGTTGACCCCCACCCGGAAGCTCTAAATTCCGATGAAGATTTTTGAAGTTTCGGTGTTTTTCTAGTATCTTCTATCCATATCTGCTTTTCAAATATGTCTCGGAAAGACTTTGCCCTTGCTACGGGATCCTCTCCTCCACTTTTCTTCGATTTTAACAAGGTTTTATGATGAACCGGCGCAACCCTCGAGTGAACATCCTTTGTAAGACAGTCATAGATTATCCCTTCCTGAAATTAAATAAATAGAGGATATTGAATGAGTGGTCATGTAATACCGAATTTATTAAACGAGTCATCTATAAACAGATTTAAACGAGGCTGCGCCGAGTTTTTGTCTGTTTATAGATGACGAGTCTAATAAATTCGGTATTTCATGAGCACAAATTTTATATTCTATTTATGATATGATCCGAATTTTGGTGATTAAACGAGAAAATTACGATATTTAACGATTCATGTTATTCCGCGAAACATACAACGCCGATTGCGAAATGAAGTCAGCAGATCCATTATGACGTCATTTTCCTAACAAAAGATATAACGTTTTTCTTCGTTCTTTGCTTATTTGCATATTTATTCCACTAGTGTAATAAACACTCGTGTAATATCAGAAATATTCAACGGGTTTATTTCACTCCGGTGACGTAGGTTGTATTATAAATAGAGTATAATGGATTGTTTTAGTGAACAAGCTATATTTTCAGGAGTATCCAAAGTAAATATTTTTCTTAAAAACAAAAAGAGGACTAAGAGGGCCTGTATTGCTCCATTGGCTTAAATACTAATGACAAACTCAGGGACATGGGAAATTACAGAAAAAATGTGAAGACCGCCGTAAGATGGACAGAAAAGCTTATCCCTTATTGTTTGTATGTTTGAATGGGGTGCTACACTATCTTTATCAATTTTGCATTATATTGCTGGATCACGAGCTATTGTCATGGCGGTGTGTCCGTCGTGAGTCCATCCGTCTATCCATGCGTCCGTGCGTGCGTACACATTTTCTTTATACATCTTCTTCTCCTAAATCAATGGGCAGATTTAAACGAAACTTGGTTGGAATGATCCTTAGATGGCCCTATTCTTTAATTGTTATGGACATTTTGAATGACCCCCAGATATAAGCGTGGCAGAGCGTGGAATTTTTTCACTAAAAAATCTTTAAAGAAAATTCTCATCCCAAACAAGGCTGGTTCAATGAAACTTTACATGGATGTTCCTTTGGAGACCCTCTTCTTATAAATAGAGAAAGAAATTTTGATGGACCCTCAAATACGGTCGTGTATGGGTTTATTTTCATTATAAAATCTAAAGAAATTTCCTCCTCCTAAACCATAAGACCGATTTCGAGAAAATTTCAATGGATGTTTCCTTAGAGACCCTTTACTAAAAATTGTTAAAGAAATTTGATTGTCCCCCTAAATTTTGGCGTGAAATTTTGATGAGCCCATATATGTCGGTGTAACATGGAGAGTCCAGACCCAGTCTCAATCTCAATTAGTTCTAAAGAGATTTCAAGGTGTTGTTTTCTGTCAAAGTAAACTTTGATTAAAAAAGAGATGTTTAAGTCAGTGGAACGATAAAGGCCCTTTTGGACCTCTTGTTTCAGGTATATTTTCTTTCATGTTAAGTTAAGGTATTAATTACAAAGCCCATCGTATGCACAGTGCGAATAAGTTTCTTCCAGAAGCAGATTTTGCTTAGATCCAAGCCATTTCATCAACCACTCACAAAGAGTGTGTGTAATGAGTGTAAAGAGCACCTGTTCGTTATCATCTATTGCAAATCAGTAATATGTTCTACATTTATTGTATTTCCCCCTTAAGACACCATATTCTGCTCCACCACTAAAAGCACACGAAAAATGAGTCAATAATTGATATTTTCATTCATGAATACAGGAAACATTGATGTGTACAATTTTGACAGAAAAAGAAGATTCTTTGTTTCGGGTTACTAGTATAAATGACATTATTGGGTTTGGGTTAAAACGTACAAAAAAATATGACATGTGGATTCTGTCTCGTTATTTTAGTACGTATAACCTTTTATCCGATTGCCCACCTTGTTAAGGTTCATGTAAAGTGTTTGAGACCCAATATTTAAGGCACTTCATTTGCCAAGAAATAGCAGTATGTCCAGGTATATTATATATCAAAATAAAGCTATTCGTGAGCATAAGCAGTTAGGCAACATAAAACCGCCATAGCTATATCGGTATAGCCAAAACATTGTTGAAAAGGGCCATTTTGTACAGAACAAGCAACTGCATGACGACTGCATAAAATTGTCCCGTATTTTGACAAAGTACGGTCTAAAGTACTATCCAGGGGCCTCTTTCAAGAAAAATATCGTACGATTTATCTTATAAATATCGTACGATTATATTTAAGACGGTCGTAAACGGCTTTCACAAAAATATCGTTGAAAATCGCAGACTTTACGACCTCATAAGATTATCGTAAAGTTGATCTTTCACATCTGCACGTGCTGATCATATGATAAAAACTTCCGCGTTAGTGGGTATATTGTCCGCTTTTTAAGATAACAAAAAGGGTAAATTGGCAAACTGACCGTAGAAAAGCCATTTACTTATATTATTGCATATTTAACGAGGTTTTTTAAAACACAATTCGTCGAACTACAAATTTCTCATCGAAATCTAAATATCTTTGACATTATAATTATGCAAGTGCTCATAATTGTATAGTTATTTTAGTTTACACTGTCGGTTCCCTTTCCAATGAAAGTAAACCGACTGTCGCGCTGAATGTGGAGCATTGTAAAAAAAGCACATGTTCTAGTAAATGATCATCTGCACTAAGTTTTCGGTGTATGACTTTATTATCATTATATTTTATTATAATTGTTGTTGGGTTGGTTGGCTGTTTTCTGGTGAAGTATAAGCATTTATATGAATACAACATTTTTAAAAGGGTAAGATGAAAAAATAAAAATGGCTCATCCATTTTCTTGTATGTATTTGTTATGTAATTGTTCAAATCTGTATAGCTCTGTGCCTATATGGAAGTTATTAAAACGAACTATGGAGGGGTAGTATTGAAATGAACTTTAGATGGATATTATATACAATCGCTTTAATTCAAAATTACCGATTACTCAAACTTCGGTTCTAGTTCAGTGCTCGTTGTCGTATCCGTGTAACTACAACAGTTACATGAAGCTTAGACATGTTTCATCTGGCTTAATGTCGCCGTTCAATTATTGTATCTGCTTGATTATTTACTCAGTTCATCTTTGACGAAAAGAGAGAGAAAAAATATTGAGTGCGGCGGTTTTGTTGTTGTTGATGATGATGTTGTTGTTGTTGTTGTTGTTAATAAGAAATCCTCCTATTTATCAAGAATTGTATGGTTTTGACTACAGGCTGTGGAATTTTCCTTTAAATTTATGTCATACTTGAAGCATGAAACACAGGAATCCATATTGCATAATGTGAGAAACTTTTACAAAAGTAAGTAATTTATATATGCCTAAAAATCTATTGATTTGGTATCTCTAACTTTCTGTGTCACAAGGAAGGGTAAGCAAACATTTTCAGTCATGATCACAAAAGGGTCGATTCTTACGGTAAATAAACAACTGAATACCACTATGAAAACATTCTGCGACAATCGTACGATTATCGCAGGGTAAAATCAAACATCGAAATGATGGTGCATCTGTTGTTTTCAAGATATCTCGTTTATTACACTATATTGTACCTAGAAATTTGGCATGTGCATAGCTAAATAATCGTTCTAACATCCGCGAGAGCTGGAAAGGAATCCGAAAACATTTAAGGCTCATATAGACAAAATCGTAAAATTTACGACTGGTCTGAAGTTGTCGTATATTTTATCGTAGATTTCACGATACGACGCCTTTCTTGAAAGCCAAAAAGTTTCTTGAAAGCCAATTTTTATCGTACGATTGCGATACGACCAAATTTCAATCGTAGGACCTTTCTTGAAAGAGGCCCCAGGTAGTGCTACAACCTTAGATACAAAACTCATTCTCAAAAGGCTCCTTTGAAACAATCAATTTCCATTTATTTTGTCAACATACATGTCAAACCGGTTTGGTCTGTTTTCAAAATAGATGTGAGGTATGGTGCAACCTCACACCATAATATTATGAAATATTTTCTGCGATTTATGTCAAATTATTTCTTTTTTAATTCAATGATCTACAATTTTACTATATATTTATCCTTCTGTGAAATAGAAACCGATATATTGCTAAACTATTATTTATCTAAAATGACCTGGCACTCATTAACTTCCGTCAGTGCTCGAGTTTGTCCGTAGCGAAAATTACATTTTACCGATTTATTCATACTATCTCACTTTATCTAAATAAGTCTCTGTAGTACATTGGTTACAGACGCCTTCCCGAGACGCGCCCCAAATTCACATGTCGGGTCGAGTTCGATACCCGAAAGTGATACTTTTTTTTCAATCCTTGCGATTATTATTAATTAATATATTTATACATTTATTTTTTACATTAACCCTTTCAATTTTTCCATTGTTACTTTTTTGTTAGTTGCAATTATTATTTTATTTTTTTGTTCACTCTCATATAATTCATTTTTGGTTGTTGCACAAACCAAGACTATTGTATTCTGATCGCCAGAGAGGAAGATTTTCATACTCCAATGAAAATAAATTTAGTATTTTGAACACTTGCACTAAAAGTTAGTCGCATTTAGAAATCTCGTTTGCTTTATGATATTTTTACATATTTTTTTACATTCATAACGTAATCACGCTTAAAAGAGTTTCGATTAACGCAATCAAACCAAGTATAGGCTTTATTTCATATTTTTTCATACCGTCATAAATTGTAAAATGAACAAGGAAAAAAAAATACTTTTCAATTGTTCAGTTTGGCTTGCGATGTATTTTGAACTACAAAACAAGATAAATAATTGTTATTGTTTCCATGTTTCTCTATCACTATTTACAGTGAAGAATGGACACCACTTTGCAATGAACAAATCTTAAAATAAGAGTCTGACTGTCAGAATACAGAAAGCCTAGTGCTACAATACTGTCTCAAAATAGGTAAAACAGTGTTACCGTAAAAAATGGAATCATAATTGATCATGTCCCGGTTTGAACTCATGGCATTCCGGTATCGGGACAACAGCCATACCACCTGCGCTAAATTTCCGTATACGTATTGAGATGTAAAACATTTTATTGGACCTAAACTTCGCGAGTTTAAGTCTATATTAAGAAACATAACATCCGACTATCAATAGGGGTCAAAAGGAATATTTAATGAGTGCCAGGTCATTGTAGATCAATAATACCTTACAGGTATATAAACAATTAATGTCTATTTATGTTGTGATAACACACCATACCCTAAAAAGATCTACACGATTAAAAAATTAGAATGACATATTTGACATATGTGTTTATAAAATAAGTCAAAAAAATTGCTTGCACATCTACGTTTTGGGGCTGAGTTTTATAGAAATGGTTATAACACTACCTGGATGGTACTTTAGGCTAGACTTTTTTAAAATATGAGCCAATTTTATCCAACTGTCATGCAGTTGCTTGTTCTGTACAAAATGACCCTTTTCCACAATGTTTTGGCTAAACCGCTACGAGGGTTGTTCAAAAATTAACCGGATTTTGCCTCGCAAAATTCTATTTTTGAAGCAATCAAAATAAATTTGGTATCATTCGCTGTCGGATTTCAATCTGCATATTGCTATGTAAAATTCGTATAGTTATCGAACATAGCGCGCGTGCATCTGCCATATGAAATGTCATGGAAACGAGTACCCGGCGCAGCAGATAAAATAATCCACACATTTGGTCTTCGTTTGTAAATATTCTTTCTTTTCTAACTGCTGAAACACCTGAATATTAATTGTGTTGCTGGAATAAGTATTGCTATTGCCTTATCTTAATTTGAATTAATTTGACCGTAGAGTTTTTCGATAAGATTTGTTTAAAATATGGCGGGGTAAGTGTTTCCGAACGTTGTAGACGACGTCATCTGAATGCCCGGAATTTTGATCTTTAATTATTCTATTCGTTATCCACCAAAATAACGAAAGACATAAAAAAAGACTTGCCACGCTGAAAGGGAATGTTTCATTCTTCCAAATGCTTTATTTTCATCGGTGAAGACGCTTCCGTGCCCCGTGCGATAAGAAGAAGAACGGACAGAGAGAAACCTGTCAAAGCAACTGAAGGGACGTCAATTGCGGATTCTCTGGAAGATGTAGGCGATTAACTAAGGGGTACCTTTGATGTCGCACCATTCTATTTTACCTTTATACAAACCTAAAAAGCACGACTTAATTACAGGAACATTGAATTCATCCTGCTTCCATGAATAACGAGTCGTGACAAGCTAAATTACACAACACCAAATGTCTCAATTCTCGACAGCGTCGCTAACGTCATTTGCTGTGCGCCGCCACCTAATACCCATGTACTTTTGTTTGCGTGTGAAATGAATATACATCGTTCTTCTGCTTCAGGCTTTGGCAAGTTTGATAATATAAAGTGTCCCATTGATATGAGTATACTTTTTTCACATAGCAATAAATCAGTGAATTTTAATTGACCTAATCCGGATAAATATTGAACATCCCTCGTATAGTTATAACAGTCTTATGTTTTTCAACTGGTTGTGCTCATAAAGAGCTTCATTTTGATATATAATATTCCTGGACATACTGCTTTTTCTTGGCAAATGAATGCCCTTAAAATTGGGTCTCAAACACTTTACATGAGCCTTAACGCTCCCGACTTGTCAATGAAATATAAATCGATCTTACACTGAAACAAAACGATCATCCTCTATATCGTGAACGAGATCATCATTAAATATGGCGTGTTGTTATTAAAAGTGTGAAAATGTGTTCAACTCGGCCAAAATCATCGTTCGCTCGGCACCTCATTCATTCATTTATTCAAATCACCAATTCAAACTATTAACAAGAGCACCACAAGCGGGTGCCAACGCTCGGCTGTTTATTATATTTTAGGCAATTACAAATATATAAACTTGGCTCAATGACTTGCCATTCAAAAGTTATGAACAATTAATTTTTTAAAAAGAAATTTGACCTTGAAAAATGACCTTGACCTTGAGTGATGACCTTGATCTCGGTACCTATATTAAGGTCTTGTTCCAAGCAATGATCATCTGAAATATGACGGCTATATGACTTACCATTCAAAAGTTATGAACAAGATTAAATTTTTCAAAGAAACTGGACCTTGAAAAATGACCTTGACCTTATTTGATGACCTTGATCTTGGTACCTGCAGAAAGGTCTTGTCCCAAATTATAATCATGTGAAATATGAAGGCTATATCACTTATACGGTGAAATAGAAGAAAGCAGGGTATACTGGTGATAATTTCACTTGTTTGGCAATTTATTAGACGATAATCTACTGTTTTTCTCGATAATGCACCGAAAAGCATGAAAGGAAATGCGAGAATATTTCACTTATATTTTAGGAAAGACCCTGTTCAACTTTTCCCAAATCTCCTCTGGTTCATGGTCGACAAAAAATATTTGGAGTAAAAAGATTTAATTTACGAATATTTAAATAAACTACATCTACGCTTGCTTTGCACGTGTTATACGTTACAGGAATAAAATACGTATACGTATTGATGTGTGCTTTCAAATAATTGAATAATACAGATTGTCACCAATATACAAAGGGAAGAAAAAAAGTAAACCATGGCTCCTTTTTCCGTCTATGAAACATAAAAGATATTTTCATCTACAACATGTGCTTTGCGTCTTGGAAGAAAATTGTATTTTATCATGCAATGAAGCCTGTATTGACCTTATATACCCTGTCTGATAACAACACGATATCAGGCAGTCTGTTTTAAGAAACAATTTGCACACCTTTCATATGAATTTCTTTGATTTTTAGTGTTTTTTTTTAAAATTTTAAAGCCCCGAAAATGATTGCATGATAAAAAGTATAATATGCAAGTGTCATATCAAAGCCTCGTCATGTAAAATTCTCCCAGCCTTGAACAGATAACATTAATATTTAAAGTCACTCACATGATATTCTCTTTCTACATTACCAGTAAAAATTACACTCATATTATCAATGAAAAATCGTTTTAGATGCATTTCTCATATCTAAGAAGGAATTTATAATCAAACAACAATACGATTTGATCAAAGTATCTTATCTGAGCAGCAACAAGCAGAGGATAACACACATGGTTTGTTGCACCAGTCTTTGGGATTCAATCAGAAAATTGTTCAAAGCAACCGTAGACATTTTTTTTTGCTTACGTAAGCTTTGACGCTAGAGAAGGTTTTGAAAGATTTTGAAACGGTTTATTGTAATGTGCTCAAATGTCTTTCAATGTACATCAAACTTTTTAAATAACATTTGTGCCTCATACCAGTAAGCAAAGGGGACCACGTTCACTAAAAGGCGTTGCTACGGAAGGGAACGTGGAACCCAACAGTCGAAAATTCCGTCAAGAAAATGTAGTCAGTTTTGACGGGTATTGATATAAAAAAATAAATTATGTCATAAACGATAAATTTATAAAGAGATCATATATGTAAAGGATAGAAAACGAATGCTGTGGTATATGGGAAATAGACACGAGCTTTAGCGAGTGTCTATTTCCCATATACCGCGGCATGAGATTTTCTATCTGACCTAGACCACGCCTTTCTAAAATTGTCTGCATTATTACCCGAACCTCTAAACAATGAAAACGAGTAAACTTCGCTGTGGTATTACTGTACTTATGTGTAATTATGCTGTAATTCCTTATGAATCTGTCTCTGTTACTTATTGAAGCTCTTTTTCATGTATGCAACTGTAGAAAGTATTTAGGAAAAATTGATCATATCATATGCTCGACACCTTCTTAAAATGACGCGACACACAAATCTGTCAAGATTCATGTGCACGATACACTTTCATTGGGCCAACTTATTTCTCCCCCGGGCGGGGCCCAATTTCGTTGTTTTTCAGCCGGGCCACAATTTGAAACCCGGCCCTGTGTTCCGGTTGACAAAATACTACAAACCGTTTTCTAATTATACCCCGCTTTGTGCGTGCACATGCTTGCAAAAACGGGTAAAATTTGAAAACAGTTTGTCAGCCGGAACACAGGGCCGGGTTTCAAATTGTGGCCCGGCTGAAAAACATCAAAATCGGGACCCTTTCGGGCGAGAAATAAGTAGGCCCATAGTATATCTGTAAATACAATGCTAGGAGTTGTATCTGTGATTTATATTTTTGAAATACTGCCCTATGATTGGGCGATTCGCTTCAAGCGTGGTCTAATTTTAGAAAATATATTTGTTGTAGTTTTATTTATATGCCTCTTGAATCCAAGTTCATATTAGCATGTGCTGAACACAAAATCTTCTTTTTAGAGACAGGGTTTGTTATGATTTAAATCTCTTTGAAAAAATATTGTAAAGAAGCGACAGGCCCCCAGACTATGAGGCCAGACTGCACATACCTTTGTATCCAAAATAAGTTATTTGTATATGCTTCTGATATGAACCGAAGATAAAGTTCTAAAGCAGTTTCATGTTTCAAATTCCTTTAGTGAGACAGAGGTTTTGAAAATTCTAAAGATTGTGCTGACATTGGTGTCTTTCTTTAATTTATTTGTTTGAATAGGGTTTTACGCCGCTTTCAATAATCTTTCAGTTTCAAACTTGGACTGTCCACTAATCTGGATGTTTATCAATTTGAGATTGGTCAAACAAGAAGAACAGATAAAAATAAATAAAGTGACCAGCAAGAATCAAGTTCTCTTTTATACTTCTATCACAAATTTCCATCTTTATTCGTTTTTAGCTCACCTTAGCACGAGGAGCCCATGGTGAGATAATGTGACCGTCGTCCGATCGTCCGCTAACATCTTTTGTGCACTCTAGAGGCCTCATTTTGGCTCAAATATCTTAAAAATTGGTCAGAATGTTTGTCTCCATTTGGTAAAAAATGGGGTCAATGGGTAATATCTTAGAAAAACTTTGTGTGCACATTTTTGGCCCTATTATCTTGAAGCTTGCTTAGAATGTTTGTCTCTATTAAATCTTTGTCAACTTTAAAATTGGGTCAAGTTGAGTTAAAAAAAGGGTCAATGGGTCAAATCTTAGATAAACCTTGTATGCACTCTAGAGGCCACATTTTTGGCCACAATGTCTTGAAACGTTTTTGATCAAGTCTGTCCCCATTATATCTAGGTCAATTTTGAAATGGGTCAAGTGGGGTCAAAATAGGTTTAAGTGGTCAAATTTTAGAAAAACTTTGTGCGTATTCTAATGGCAACATTTTGAGCCCAAATGTCTTGAAACTTAATCAGAATGTTTGTCTCATTCTAGGGGACACATTTTTGGCCCTTATGTCTTAAAACTTTGTCAGAATGTTTGTCTCAATCAAACCTTGGACAAGACTGAACTTGGGCCAAGGGGGGGGGGGGGGGGGAAATATGGGTTCGTCGGGTCAAATCCTAGAAAAATCTTGTATGCCCTTTAGAGGCCACATTTTGTTTGGAAATTTGAGGCAACATATTTGACTCAAATTTCTTGATATATAATCGAAATGTTTATCTTCTTGATACCGCGGAGTTTTATTGAGCTCGTCATGAATTGCAAATAAGTAGTTTTGACACTTTGCCACCTTTGTCACCTTAATGCATCAGGTGATCGCTTAAGGGCCAATGGTCCCCTAATTTTTATTTTTTTATTTAGCTAGATGTACATTTCATATTCCATAATAATAACAGTATATTTCATATCCAAATTACCATACTAACTTTTTTTTCTTTTAACTTGATAAAGGACTTAACGGTTTATTCAAATAACTTCCATAACCCTCTCAAAATCCGTCAGATCACACAGAATTAGTAAGGAGAACGTTGTCTACGGCATGCATATGTTGTAAAAGTAATTTTGGGGTTAATCCAGTCTAGACACGACCCTTTACATCTTTGATTGATTGATTGATTGAATTGGGTTTAACGCCGCTTTCAACATTATTTCAGTTATATCGCGGCGGCTGGAGCACCTAACAATGGATTCCTGGTATTTCTCACGCCAGTACTACCATTACATCCTTTCCTAGCCTCCAGCTGCTATCTCACATAGGTCTACGATTATCGACCCATTGGCGAGAGAAAAATAGTCGGAAAGAATGAGTGCCACCGTCGGGGATCGAACCCGGGACATCTAGTTTGACAGTCCGACGCGCTACCAACTGCGCTATGATGGCGGCTTTACATCTTTAAATGGCCTGACAAGAATAGTGACTTTACTTATTCTGTATTAATGGAAAAAATTCACAAAAAAGTGTTAAATTTCGATTTAGATGTTAAGCAATCAATACAAATGTATATGAGTTGGGTTTACTTAGTTTAAACATATGTGACCCGTCACGCGAAAAGGGACCATCTGGGAACTCTTTAGAATGGATATTTAAAAAAGAGATTAGGTCCAGCATAGATCAACCAGCGGTCGCATTTCAAAAAATTCTTTCACTGGAAGGTAGATTGGTCATTCTAGATTTAGAAAAAAGGCACATTACGAAAAGTTTTGATCCTGCGCACTACCCAGATGGTCCCTTTTCGCGTGACGGGTCACATATATTCTTTTGCCATAACTCTAATACACAGATTAGATATTGAATATAGAAAAAGTAGTTGTTTTGGCAAAAGGGTCTGGCCACAAATTCTTACAACTTAGATTCGGCCATCCCCTTGGGCTTACTCAGCTTTGACTGTTTTGTCAAAGAAAGATGGGCTAGTACTGATTTTTTGAAGTAGGGGTAGTTACATTGAAGATGCCACTTCTTAGAATTTCAGGTATTTTGGAAGGAAATTTTATACCTACGAGTACGTTGGTTACATATTTTATCAAGTTTTGATCCTTATAATAGAAACATTGTCGCTTTTGATGATAGGAAATTAAATAAAAAACAAAAAAATAAAACAACAACAACAACAACAAAAAAAAACTGATATTCAATTTACGTAATTTGACATATATGGCTAATCGAACGAAATAAGGAAAAATTTAACAATATTTCATTTTTCATCACCAAGATTTACAATATTTATTGTGAAATCAAATGGTACGTGGAAGAAAATGCGAAATGTTGTTTAAAATAGAGTTGTATCAAAATATCTAAGAAGCTGTTTTGCTAGTCCTCAAAGTTGTGAGATATTTTTAATTATTTAAAAAACTTTCTATCTTTAATTTGTCTCCTAATATACGAACCCAGACAAACCTGCCCTGCGTTCAGGATGAAAACGTTAGCAAAGCGCTTACGAAATGATACCCCGCTTTGCACGTATGTACACGTGCAAAGCGGGGTATCATCTCAAAGCGCCCACGAAACGTTTTGGCATCCTGAACACATGGCTGGGTTAAAGATGATAGACAGTTTAGAGTAAATAAGTTACTGAAGTCCATGAACAAAAAGACACGACTTATAATGCACAGTTTTGTGAAAATGAGAAGGGGCAGCAGATTTTTTATCGTCCTCATTTCTTAAGTACAGTGTTTTCATGTGTTCAAGATTGAATCCCAGCAATAGAGTAAGATCAGTGCGCCAAATATGAAATCTAAAGATATCTTAGGAGTATAATTCTTTGGGCTCCAATTGAGTCGAAGTTGATTGTCGTTCTCTTTGAGCTTAAGTTAGCTCCGCTCCACCTGAGCATTATTTGTTCCGCTCCATCTGAGCGTTGTTTATTCTGCTCAATCTGATCATTATTTGTTTGGTTCCATCTGTGCATTATTCGGTCCGCTCCACTGAGCATTATTCGTTCCGCTCCATCTGAGAATTATTTGTTCGGCCCCATCTGGGCATTTTTTGCTTCAGCTCCATTTGAGATATTTGTTTTGATCTAACTGAGCACAAAATGTATATGTAATGGTAAAACATTTATTGATTTTATTGGCTTTTATTTGTGAAATTTATCGTAGGTTCACGCCCACCATTATGCCAAACTTAAGCATTATGTGTAAAGGAGTAGAATAAAAATATGTAACATTATTATGGTCTTGTCTTAGTTCAGCAAAGTTAGGCGTGGACCAAGGGCAGACCCTACAAGTTTCGTTGTCCTAGACCCCACCAACTCAAGTCCGAAAATACCTGGTAGTCTGCACTTGGCCCCTCAGTCTTATTATGCCTTTGAAACAATAGGGACTACTACTAGTTAATCCAAGTAGACAATCACTGTGAAAATATTGCAATTCTTCATTCTTCTCGTAAATTCGTGTATATACTCAAATGTCGGAAGGGTCACCAAGCCATTCGGGGCCGGTAACCGGCAGCATTCCTCATGAACAGGCCAACCAGCAGCCAAAATTCTCTGAAATAATCTATCATTTTTATATATTGTCCAGTTTCGCGATAACAACTCGTACAAAAGTGCATCTAAAATATAAAGGTCCTGTCACGAGAAACATTGCGACTTTCCAAGCAATTAAATTTTGGTAAATTTATTATGATCGAAATAAACAAACAATATCAACGTGACCCGTCTTCAGAGACGACTCAATGATAATTCAACAATTAATTGTATTAGAAAAAAATATCGGTTAATCAGCCCTGCGTTCTGGATGCAAAACTTTGGGAACATTTAGTAATCGATCCCTCTTTGGATGGTAATACAACTGCAAAGCGGAGAAACATGTGTCAAGTACTTTGCGAATGTTTTCATCCTAACGCGGGGCTAGATTGGTATTTTTTATAACAAATTGGCAACCGTTTTCCCACCAAAAAAACGCTATTTCTGTTCTACCATGAGATACAAAAGGATACAAAGTTTTTACTTTACGATTCGCCGTGAGTTCAGCAGGGGCCTCTTTCAAGAAAAATATCGTACGATTTATCTTATAATCATCGTACAATTATATTTAAGACGCTCGTAAACGGCTTTCACAAAAATATCGTTAAAAATCGCAGACTATACGACCTCATAAGATCATCGTAAAGTTGATCTTTCACATCTACACGTGCTGATCATATGATATAAACTTCCGCGTTAGTGGGTGAATTGTCCGCTTTTTTCAATATCAAAAAGGGTTAATCAGTAAACTGACCGTAGAAAAGCCATTTACTTGTATATTAATGCACATTTAACGAGGTTTTTAAAAACTAAATTCGTCGAACTAAACATTCTCGTCGATATCTTAATATCTATGTCAAGATAATTATACAAGTGCTCATAATTGCAAAGTTAATTTAGCTTACACTGTCTATGCCCTTACCAATGAAAGTATACCGACTGTCGCGCCGAAAGTGGAGCAATCAAACATTGGACAGCATGGTAAAAATGCACTTGTTCTAGTTAATGATCATCTGCACCAAGTCTTTGGTGTATGACTTTATTATCATTATATTTTAATATCATTTTTGTTTGGTTGGTTGTTTGTTTTCTGTTGAAGTATTTGCATGTATAAGAATACAATATTGTTGAAAAGGTAAGATGAAAAAAATGGCTCATCCATTTTTCTTAAATGTATTTGTCATGTTAGTCTTCAAATCTGTTTAGTTCTCTGTCTATATGGACGGCATTGAAACGACCTATAGAAGGATGGTATTGAAACGAACTTTAGATGCATATTAAATTCCATCGCTTTCATACAAAATTACCGATAACTCTTACTTCGGTTCCAGTACAGTGCTTGTTGTCGTATCCGTGTAACTACAACAGTTATAAGTAGCTTAGGCATGTTTCATCTGGCTTATTATCGCCGTTCACTTATTGTGTTCACTTGATTATTTCTCAGTTTATCTTTGACGAAAAGAGAGGGAAAAAAATTATCGGGTGCATCGGTTTTGTTGTTGATGTTGTTGTTGTTTTTAATAAGAAATCCTCCTATTTATCAAGAATTGTATGGTTTTGATTATAGACTGTAAAATTTTCCTTTTAACGAATGTAGTACTTGAATCATGAAACACAGGAATCCATATTGCACAATGTGAGAATAATTTGCTTTTTAAAAGTAAGTAATTTATGCATGTGTAAAAAATCTATTGATTTGGTATCTCCAACTTTCTGTGTCACTAGGAAGGGTAAGCAATCATTTTCAGTCATGATCATGAAAGGGTCGATTCTTACGGTTAAAATCAAAGTACTGAAAATACTGATAAGTTTGAATGCGATCGAGAGACGGTGACTTTATGCTACTAACGAAGCTGACGCCTCCCGCCCACCACAAGTGATCACATGATACGTCTCGTCTCGTCTCGACGGGCGTATATAAATCAATGTATTTCAACAACGAGAGACGCTTAAACCCCTGAATCGCTATACAGGCCTGGATCTGATGAAAGAAAAAGGATAACAAGAGGACCAGAATAGCTCTAAACCGCTCACCTGAATTCGATTGGTCCAGTGGATCTTATCCAAGAAACTGTCTGGCAAAGATTCATTCAAATTTGCCTAATTGTTGAAGAGGAGACATTTGAATTATAAGCAGTCATAATAGACCCTGCCAACCCATTCATCACAGAGGAGACTCAAAATCAGCCCTACCCTGCAACGCCCATATTTATGGGCTAATGAAAATTTTGCTAACAATATTTGAAGAGGGTCATCAAAGGAACATTCTTGTAAAGTTTCATTGAAATCTGCCCAGTGGTTCAGGAAGAAATGTCGTTCAAAGATTTTGGGCTTAAAATAAGCCCCGCCCTGCCATACCCATATTATTGGCCAATAAGAATATAGCGACAATTTTGAAGAGGGTCACCCGGGGAACATTCTGGCAAAATTTTATTTAAATTGGCCCAGCGGTTTGGGAGAAGAAGTATTAAGAAAGTTGACGACGGACGACGACGTTGTGCTCAGGTGAGCTAAAAAGGAAGAAAAGGATACGGACCATACAGCCGACTTATGGACGCACAGGCGAATACTTATACACTCAAAACAGTTTTTATATTATTTTTCAAATGACTTCTGTTCCAGTTGAGTTATCAATTACATTTTTACTTAGAAGTGTCGCTTAGTGGACCTCAACAAGTGATTTGTCCATGATGAAAAGCTATTTTTGCTTCATGAGTTGGAATCTCAAGACAAGTTTTGGACGAAGTTCAATTGTGATTTCGACCTTTGTGACTCAAAAATTGGGCACTTTCTCGGGTCATTGACAACATTTGTGTCAAGCTTAATGAATGGGTCAATTGGTTGTTCCTTTAGAGTGGAAACTGTTAGCTGTTAAAACTTTACTGATGGCCATGACAATAGGGAATGTCTTTGGGTCATTGGCAATATTTGTGTAAAGTTACTGCTTGTCAATTGCTTCTCCGTTTATCTAGCGGAAAGCAAAAGGCCAATGGACTGAAAGACAGAAATGATGAAATCAATATATGTTCCTCTACTACTGAGTTGGGGGTACAGTTAATAACATTGTGAAATTGATAAGGTGAACGATTTTGGAATGATTTAGGCATGATGTTGAATGAGTGAGCGGAGCGAGTTTTGAGTGAAATTTAAGGGAGAGAATCCAATGTCGCTTATTTTGATCAGGTTGAACAAAATTAGCGCTATATAAAACCTATATAAATTATGCGTAAAAGTTAAATTCATAGCTTTCTATTTCGTCAAGAACCAATCAGACGCTTTAAATTTCAATTATGTCAGTGAAAACGCGATTTGGTTCTTGCTTAATTCATTTTGAAAGTACATGATGATCTTATTTTTTTATAATAACTTTGAGCGTTTTTGAATGGTTTGAGTGAGTGTTTGGAATGAATGAATGGAGCGCTGAGTGAACGATTAAAAATGTTTTTTATTGAGATGAATGTCAATTTCACGATGTAACTAACTGTATGATGGTGCCCTTAACGTGTTGATGTATAAGAATGTGAAGAAAACAAGTTGAACTAGTTGGTTTGTTTCAAATGGCAAATTGTCATGAAGATCGAATGCAATTGGGCAAAGATATTCATAATTCAATTAAAGATGTGGTGGCAAGGGTTTTATTGAATGAGTATTGGGTTTTTACAATGAAACATTCATGCAGATAAATGCAATATGTCGGAAAACGAACGACAATATGTTGCAAAAATATTTATTTACTTTAAAAGTCTATCATCACTTTAAGAAAAAAACATTTCGTAAGTTAGACAGAAATTTACAATATAACACCTTGTCAAAAGTTAAATGTGTAATAAGGTCGTTCAGAAAGTGAAACTATACCTTTAAAAGAAGCTGTAACATAATTCTACGAAAAACAGGTCGCGACCTTACCAAATAAGCAGATCACGTGATTGGTCTGATATTGCCACAATACTGAGAAAGCAGATCGCGACACTACCAAATAAGCAGATCACGTGATTGGCTTGTGCTATTGCCAATTGCTGACCTTAGTGGACTTGACTTATCACATGATTTCCAAATATAGTAAAGCAAACATGTGATACTAATATATTCGTACGCAACTTTCAATAAATATCGTTTAAAAAATAAATTAGCGTGTTAATAATATACATGAAGTGATAGATGTGTAATTGTACAGCATTATTACTTTTTGATGAAATAAACTGTATGTCTTTGTCTAGTTGAGATATACAAAATAGGCCGAAGTGTATTCACATCCTGTTCACGTGATATGTGTTCTCAAAAAATCCGAAATGAAATTATCTTGTGTTCATTTTGCGGTTTTGTTAAATCTAAGTTGGAATTGCTCCTCATTCCAACTTAAAAACAACTTATAACCACTATGTAAACATTCTGCGACAATCGTACGATTATCACAGAGTAACATCATATAACGAAATGATGGTGCATCAATTGTTTTTAAGGTGGGACGTTACAGTTTTGGGGAGACAACTCGCGCAGAAAAAAATGTGAGGGAGGGACCTTGTTAAAATCAACTTTATATGAAGTTGCATGTGCACAGCGGAAGGCTATTTTTCAAACAATCGTAATTTTGTCAACCTGCACACAGGATTGTCCTGAATTCAAAGTAAAAACGTTCGCGAAACATTCCAGAAGCATAAGACTGCTAAGAAAGATTCCTTTTCTAAACGATTGCAAATGTTTTTGCATCCTGTACTGCAGGGTTTGGCAATTATCATGAGGGACAAAATGAATTCCGTACATGCGCTCAGAATAACGAATCACAAACGATCATCCGATTATTGGTAGTCTGCATTACCGTGTAAAGTGTATCTAATGAGTGTTTCACACTTGTGCTTCGTTATACGAAGTACGGGCGACATTGATAGACCTATCACAAGCCCTGCATTTAAGATGACAAAACGGAGCGAACATTTTGCTATTTATACCCTGCATTGCTCGCTTGTGCATGAGCTAAACGTTTGCTCCGCTTTGTTGTCCTGGACGCAGGGCTGTCACGTACTCTTCATCGCCGAAAGGGAATGTTTGAGTTCGGGTTAAATCGTTGTAAGTATAAAACTATTATATAACGGATGCTTATAAAAGGTAGTCATCATTCAGTTATTTGAACATTGCTTGAAAAGGAGAAAAAATAAAATAATAAGATTTTGCCATTTGGATGCGATTTCTCTCCTTTTCAGTTTACTTTTCTGCACTGTTAGCTGTCTGTTCGTTTTTCACTGTTCTTTTTAGAAATATTCAAAATGATATGTTCCTTTTGCCCGTAAAGATCCCATTCATTACGTATGTTACACGTTGTGAATAACGAAAAGAAGACAGCGCAGAAAAAGGGAAATTTCAACTTATCAAAAATTCATTTCTTCCCTCTAAATTTCCACGTTTATCACATTCCCCTTACGTGTGTTTGTAAGAGAGTGAAAAAGATAATTTGATAAGAATTATCAATAGCTTTGCCAAAATTGAATATTTCAATAAGCAATGGTTTCAAAAAGCTTTCGTATTATTCGAAGAGTGTATGTATTCGAGAGTTACTGCGTCTGCTCCTTGACCAAAATGTCCAGTTTAAACCCCGTTACAGAAATCCTACAGCTGCCATAGGCGCTACTTAGTGTATCAAAATTACAAATGTTTTCTTACTGTTGATTGGGAAATCAGGGGACATAACCATGTCTTGACAAAATCAAATTTGAGTGGTAAATTATGGGGGTACTGTATTTCAAACTTATGAAATTGACTAAAAGTGCCTGGATACATATACTTTTCTTTATTAATTTCAGTTGTACGATAGTTGGGCTAATTTTCTATTAGTATATTTCGATTTCATTTAATATAAGCGCTTGCTTTTATTGCCTTCAAAAAAATAATTTACTTTTAATCTTTGAGGAACATTTAAAGCAAAATGTCCACTTGTCACTTATTTATGCCCTTACTAGAAAGTATATTGTATTTTTATGTTTCCCATATCTATGGCTATAAATATATATTGATTTAGCACACAAGTATTGTGATTAGTCAGTGTAATAAGCAGTTTCTTTGATATTTTTCGAAAACATGACCACTTTAAGAAAAATGTAAATATTTTCAAATTATGCGTGGAAAGCTATGCTGATATTTTCACTATATCTGTGTATATGAATGCTCTAAAACATACATCTGTTTCCCGGATATCTGGATACCCTCCGAAACTGCAACGGCCCTCCTTAATATACCTCGTTTATAACACTATATTGTACTGGGAAGTATGGCATGTGCATAGCTAAATGATCTTTCTTACATCCTCGAGAGCTAGAAAGGAATCTGAGAAAATTTTGGGCTCATAGGGACACAATCGTAAAATTTACGACTGGTCTGTGGGTGTCGTATATTTTATCGTAGATTTCACGATACGACGCCTTTTTTTGAAAGCCAAAAAGTTTCTTTAAAGCCCAAAAGTTTCTTGAAAGCCAATTTTTATCGTACGATTGCGATACGACCAAATTTAAATCGTAGGACCTTTCTTGAAAGAGGCCCCAGGAAGCGAGACAGTTGTGAACGTTTTAAAAAATGCTACTCGCTTTGTACGTAAGTCAACGTGCAATGTGTGGCACAATTTTGCTAAAAGTTCGCGAATGTCTTATCATTACGCGGCATATAACTTACAAGCCACAAATGCACAAAGGCTGCACTGGAGAAAATATTATTCTTTGAAAGTTTCACATGGTTGTATCCATTTATAAAAGAGAAGTTTTTTAACAAGAAAGTTTACATTTAGGTCCCTTTCCCTATGATATCACAAGATCTAATCAGTATGTTCATGGTCACATAATGTAGAATACAGGGAAATTTTCATTAACTTCAATGTATTTATGAAAAAGCGTTAACAGTATATTCTTAAAGTTTATAATCAAATACAGTCACCCTTTTCTCGTGAAGGTCAATTAATAAAAAAAAAAAATATAAAAAAAATAAGAGAGAAATCATTGTGAAAGTACAATCATTCTGAGCAAGTTTTTACTCAATCGGATGAAAACTGTAGACTCTAGAGCGTTTGAAGAATTTTCTGATTGAATTTCATTTTGGCCCCCTTCTGTGATTCTTGACAGATCAGGCCCATCGTGGAAAGGATGCATCGTTATAAAGGTACAATTACTTTGAGCAAGTTTGAAGACAATCGGATGAAAACTATGGACTTAAAATGGTTAATGAGGACTTTCTAAATAAATTTATCAATTATTGCCCCCTTTTCCCGTGACGCTTGACGGATTGGGCCCATTTTCGAAAGGATAGTACAATCTTTCTGGGCAAATTTGAAAATTGAAGACAATCGGATGAAAGTTTCAGACTTCACAGTGTTAATGAGGATTTTATAATTATATTTTTCAATCATCTTCATTTTGCTCCATTTCCCGTGACGCTTGATAGATCGGGCCCATTTTTCGAAAGGAATCATCCTTATGATACATTCATCTTTCTAAGCAAGGTTTAATTCAATTAGATGAAAAATGTTAACAATCATTTCTTATTTTGGCACCTTTTTCCTGTATTGATCAAGCCTGTTAAGGAAAGGATACGTACAGATAGTTACATTGTGAAATTGACAAAATGAATGATTTTGGAATGATTTTGAAATTAACTCGAATGAGTGTGTGGAGCGAATTTTGAGAGAATATAATGGAAGGTAATCCAATATCGCAAATTTTGTTCAGGATGAATAAAGTTAGCGGTACTAATTACCTCCCTTTAAAAAATTGCATATATGTTCTTAAAATAGCTTCATATTTCTTCAAGATCTAATCAGACGCTTACAATTTCAACTAATTCAGTGATATTTCAATTATTCACAGCTTCTTTCATTTTGAACGAATTTGCTGTCATATATGTTTTCCAGTGGGTTTGGGGCGTTTTTGAATGGTCTGAGTGAGTGTTTAGAATGAATGAATTGAGCGCTGAGTGAGCAATTTAGAACTGTTTTGATTGAGAACAATGTCCATTTCACGATGTATTTAACTGTAGAACTGATCAATGGTATCGACGATCTGAACCCATTCATTTGCACGTGAATTCAAACAAATACATTAACATCAAACATTGATTCGGTTCGTGATTTAATTCTGACTAGTTTCAGAAGCCCCACATAAATTTTGTCATTTTGCTATATATATAATACATACTTAGTGTATTGTATGAGAAAAAATATCTAACGAGGTTTGGAGAATTGATCATTGTCGAGACAATTATCAATTCTCACAACCGAGTTAGATATTTTTTTCATACAATACATTAAGTTTGTATTATATTTATCTTATAACCTTTATTTGCCTTATTTTCGTCGATATTTCTTACTGAAATGCAAGTTTCTAAAAATAACCGCATAATATCATTGTTCTAAATATGACTATGTGATATCATAAAAAATATCATACGGGATGTTATCACACGGATATTTGTATAGTTATAAGATAAATTGCGAAAAGATGAACCTAACATTAATTCACTTTCCTTTTTATTGTGTTATTCAGTATAGTAGATGCATATCTTATAATTCCAGATTTATAGCTCTCAGTTCTGTTTTTTTTTGTAAATGCACAAGTACTGAGGTCAAATACATGAGCAATGAAATATCAAAGATCAAAGTTTAAGCATTAGCTTTACGTCGACGTCGCTATAAATGAAAAAAATTGACCTTTGTAAGTTTATTTCATAAGCTCGACGTTATGACGTTACCATTTATTACTCATTCAATGACTATTTGAGGGTGCAGTGATAACATTTTAAATAAAATGGGGAAACCCTCTATGCATGTTTATGAAAAACGAAAATCTTTTTTTCATTTGATTTTCAATATACAGAATTCAAATAAATACTTTTTGATAGTTTGAAAAGAATTTAGCGAATTTTTCGACGTACCGCGAAATACCGTGTATCGTGTATCTATCTTTAAATATCACAATGTTCTAATTACATACCAATTTTCCCAATTCATTCAACTTCATTTTGGTATATTCAATTGAATTGAATCACCTTAAATACGATCACGGAAAGCGTTTAAGAACGCGTAGGGGCATTTGTGAAAAACGCGCCAAATCGTCATTTAAACGACGTCATGGTTACGTAAATCCTTAATTGAACGTTAAAAAACCTACACCGTTGAGATCACGCTAAATCACCGTTTCCATAGATACCAATATATGTGCACTTATCTAAAAAAAACGCTATTGTCCTCTTCCACCTTAATTTTGTAATTTAATACATTTTGGGTTTTACTGCATTTTGACCGGTTGTTTTTCTTGCTTGTTGGCAAAGTGGTTGAGATAAAACTTAATGGTAAGTAGAAGAGTTGACACTTGTGCACATGAGTAGAATTTGAGAATTCTGTCATGGAACCAAGTGTACATAAATTAAATTGGGCCTTATAAAGCTCATTCTTTCTTTCATAACATACACTGCACGTATATATCTATTGAAGGTGGCCAGCAATACAAATCGAATAGAAGTGCATATGGAATGCAAGATCACCAGCTATTTTCCCGTAAACACCTGCAAAGCCATTAAAGCATGTGTCTTAGACGCTTAGAAACTATTAAACACTGTATATATTTTGTATGAATCACGTCTTGCCGCCGTCATAGCGCAGTTGGTAGCACGTCGGGCTATCCATCTAGAGACCCCAGGTTCGTTCCCCGTCAGCGGCACTCATTCTTTCCGAATATTTGTCTTTAAACATCATGCAATCTCATCACGGTTAACTTAGCGTCAATTATGGAAAGGTCCGAGTGGCTGCTTAAATTACAAATCTTAAAATTGACAACACTATAGGGATGAGTGTCTTTTTCACTGCGTTTATTGGGGTATAAAGTGCAATTGCCTTAGCACATGGCAAATAACGCCCGTAGGGCGTTATGTTTAAGCCATGTGCTAAGGCAATTGCACTTTATACCCCTATAAACGCTGTGAAAAAGACACTCTGCCCTTATAATTGCAATCCTCTTGGTTTAAGAAACTTAAAATACTCGGCTAAACATTAAAGTTTCGAGTCTACTTTTCTGCGTGTATTACACAATCTATTTTTAGATGTGTATTTTTTTTTCTCGCTAACGAAGTTAAACGGCATAAAGTTAAACAAATGGTACACAAATAAACGACAATTTACATTCGTAGAGGTACTTATGATATAAACATAATTTTGACAAGTTATTCTGCATTTTAAACATAAACTATCGTGATCGGGCTTAGCTGAGAGGGTTGCTTGGTGGTCTTCGTCGACTCGCTGTAAACATCGACTCAGAATCTGAACTGCATGCTTTTAATCATAAATTCTTTCGAAAGTATCTTAATTTCTAATATATTAAATATCAATATTACGATATGGAAGGGGAACGAGGGGTTTTTGAGTTCCTAAATCACAGGACATGCAGATCGAAGGTCGGGGGTTTCCCGATAGACCTATTGCATTTTATACAGAAATAAAGTGCAATGGATTTCCCCACGTGATGCGATTTAAACCAATCAAAATTCTTTATTTTATTAGATTGCAATTATATTAGAATAATATTGTTAGCAATACAACTATCTAATAAATACACTTGATTTTTTCTATGCTTGTATCTCTTTACGAAATTGATTCCTGGGTAATGCCGAATCAGTCAAAAAAAAATATTAGTATGAGTACAGACAAATAAGAACTTTTAGGAACGGAGGCCAATTTCATATACTTCATTTAGTGAGATTCTTTTCTTAGAAACTACAGCATACATGGATGTCAACCAAATCTCAAAATGATTATCTCAGGGGACCCTTTAACAGAATAGATAAATATTATTCTAATGAAAACCTCCCAAATTATGAACGGCCTTTTGGGAATATATAAAATTTAATAACAAAAGGTAGTAAAACGTTGCGTTATGCTGTCAAATTTTAATTTGCCCAGGTGATTTTGTTTTTCTAAACATCATCTTTTTGCTACTGAGGTCTTATAAACCCACGTGTGAAGCTACGCGCTTTCATAGCTGCGCCCTTAAAATGAGGCCCTTTTCGTAGAATCGCCAATGGTTCCCGATTGTGCCTAGATGGTCCATTTCCACTTGAAAGGTCTGAAATTCAAAATAACTGCATACCTTTGAATTATATTGCTTCCCAACTGGAACAAATATCTGTGAGAGACTGTTGCTGTCCTCTAGGATACTAAAACCTGAAAAAGAAAACACAATAAATGTCGTATTTAAATAGACTCAACAATAAGTGATATAAAATGCACATGTGCAGAGTATGTATTAAATGCAAGGTCCGCTTCAATTCTTGGACAAATAGTGTCCTTTGGGACACTGTTTTTCATTTTCTTTTTAATTTTCATTCATTTAATCTTTTGTCGATGTTAAGTTCGTTAACTTTCGTAAGCGATTTAGAGCATGCACTAACCTTTTATTTCAATGGAGAATATCGATTTTGAGGATATGTATGTTCGTTGATACGATGAATATGACACGCACTTTAAGCTAACCTGAACACATAGGTTGCTCATTTGCTTTTTTTGTTTATTTTCTTTACTGCAGTACAAGACGAATAACATATATGTACCTTATTTCGTCAATCGGAAGGAACTTATCGATTATGTTTAACTTTCCTTGAAACCAATTCTTTTTCATTCCAGAATCATTCCAGAATTAGCCATCTAGTCGATTTCACGACCTTTTACAGTTAATTAATTCACCTCAATCATAACCAATAAAAAAATCGCTCACTCAGCGCTCCAATCATTCTTTCCAAACACTCACTCAAACCATTCAAAACGCTAAAACCCATTGAAAAATATAAAATTAACAACGTCATTTTAAATTAATTTGGGTAGAGAAAAATCGCGATTTCACGGACATAATTCAATTTATAAGCGTCTAATAGGTTCTTGAAGAAATAGGAAGCTATCTATAGAGCTTGTATGCATATTTTATTAAAGAGAGGTAATCAATATCACTAATTTTGTTCATCCTGAACAAAATTTGCGATATAGGATTGCCTCCCATTAAATTCACTCAAAACTCGCTCCACACCCTCTTTCAAGTTCATTCATTAATCATTCCAAAATCATTCACCTTGTCAATTTCACGGTGTTGTTAACTGTAAGCTGTGGGTGGTACAGAACGGAGCATAAGGATATTAACAATCATACAGGAGTCGACAGTAGTAACAGTCTTGAAATGAGAGATACTTTTACCGGCATTTAATAATCAAAGCACTGAAAGTACTGATAGTGGACGTTTCTGTTGGCATACGAGAGTAATTCATCCTTTCGTTGTAAAAAAAAAAAACAACTGTTCTTGTAAAAATATGCTAAACGAAAAATGTCTCGACCTAAGTTCGGCACCCCCCCCCCCCAAAAAAAAAAAAAAAAAAAAAAAAAAAAAAAAATGCTTGTCAAAATTTGTTCTAAAACATTTCATTACAGTAGAAAAAATATTGGAAGACTGCTTTGCAGAAATTAGCATTTACTTATTATGTTATGTTGATAGTTTAAATTTAATCGTCAGCTGAATACTTATATTTATGTTCAATTATTAATAAAATATGCTCAGAATATTGCAACATCAGCTTATATTCAAACCTTCTTTAATAGGGTTGGGCGGATTGGGTTTGGGAGGGGGGGGGGCACGATTTTTAAACCGATAATATTATTTTTGAATGTATTTACTATTTATTTAAATTGTGACGCATTATTTTGCTTTGTTCGCATTCTTCTAACATTTCCAGTGAGAAGAGAGAAATTAAGATTTTGACAAGCTCGCTACTCAACAAGACTTACGGAATAATTTGACCGTGATACCATCGGGCTCCGGAAATTTTACAGCCTGAATAGGCGCTCTCCTCCCCTTACCCGAATTAAAATACCACTGTTTCTTTTACAAATGATACATATCGGAGAGAGATAAAATGAATCATTTGTAATGTATCAAATCGTCGATCTTTACTTATACATATTTTAACATATGACAATTGTCAACAAAAACCATATTACTAGTGATTTGCGAACTAACACGAAACCGAATACGAAACCGAATACGATAGAAAAAAGCCAGGGATCGTCTCAAAATATACAGATCGTAAGAACTGGCCAAGCAAATTTCAATATTTGGTTTAATTGAAAAAAAAACAACAACATTTCTTTTTGTTTCTGACCGTTACACTTTCCATGGCAAACGCATTTATTTGTGTTTCTTATGCATCTCAATCTTTCTGAATTTTATTGTTCGCTAAGCTACATGTAACTAGTATTACATTTGCACAATAAAGACAAGTTTCTAGTCAAACATCATGACCTTCATCATATAGTGAAGACATGGATCGTACCGTACAAAATGTAAAACCACATTTTTGATAAATCGACCGAATCTTGACAATTCATCTTAAATTATTATATTTTTTTTTCTTTTTCCAAATGTACCTGTCTTTATAATTTTCGAACGTATTTCCGTGGTTATTTTGATATCATAGTGGCCATATCTAAAGATTAATTGAAACCTTGCATTTAATTTGAATTGCTGAATAACATGACTGTGAGTGTCATTAAATGTCTTCCATTGCACATAACGTGTTTTTTTTTTTTTTTTTTTTTTTTTAAAAAACAAAGGATTAAAAACAACAAACGATCCAACAAACTAATGCAGACTATGGTAACTTGTCATAGCGGCGTACTCTGAAGCCGTATCATCTCTCTAAGGTACGTGCAAATACATGTAAATGTATCTAGATTTTGTGATAGAGATAAAACCTTCGCAACATTCGAATACCTAAGTTATAAAACTATATTCAACTCTAAAATCAACATTAACAATTCAGTATGGAGTAATGTTTGTAAGAAATAAATAATCGTAACTAAATAAGACAAAATAGACAAAAATGGTCTTCATTTTCAGTTACACTGGCATACACCGAATTACTTCCAATTACGGAGATATTAGCAAAGATACCCACGAGAAAAGGCCTGACACGAGTCCAAATCATATAAACATGAGTCTTAATCCCCTTTGAACAAGGCAACAACAAAATGTGTAATTCAAATTCAAAATCATATTTATATACAAATATATTATATAATTATCAAATGTGTTTTCATATGTATTCAATATGACAAGAGTAATCTACACTGAAACGAACTTCTAAACGGCCACTTGGATTAAGCTAAAAATTAATATTTTCCTTGGTATCTGAAATGAGAAGTATTCGAATTATATCGGAAAAATCATTAAGGGAGAATTTTCAATTAACACCGACTTGAAAAAATGTGAGGAAAGCAGCGAATTTGACAAGAATTCAGGGGTACCCCTGATTTTAAAATTAACATTGGTGGGTGGGGTAATTTTAGCATTTTATCCTTGTGTGAGAAATTAAAGAGCCTAAATATTATTTTCGACGGTGATTTGTTATCTGACAAGCAATAGCCATCGAACTTTGTCATTTGTCGATAAATCACCGAGTATTTCTTAGACCGAAATTTTGAAATTCTTCGAAAATGTGCAACTTTTGTGACTTTCGTAATGGAGGGTTCTTGTGTTTTATCGTTTGCTACAGACACCATAGACAAAAGGTGGAATCCAATTTTCTTTAGGAATAGGCCAAATTGAGCGGCCTTTCACATTGAAATAAAAGATACTTCATTAAATGACTTTAGATTTGTTAAAACGTGGCAAATGCAAGGTGGCCGTTTAGAAGTTCGTTTCAGTGTATACTGTCAAATATGCGTGTTTAATTACAGGCCGGGATGTTTTTTTTCGGTTTCAATAACATGGCGCTAACTAGCACCTCAAACCTAAAGGCGCGTAAGAAGCCTTCACTGGATATTCTAAGGCACCTTTTCCCTTGATATGGCATGGATCCTTCCCATTATCAATAGGGTTCATCCTTGTGACCTGGCCAAAAATCTGACCAAGTTTCATAAAGATTGGGTAATATTTGTGGCCTTTAGAGTGTAAACAAGAAAATTGTCTTTAAGGCCCCTTTTCCCTTGATATGGCATGGATCCTTCCCATTTTTGATAGGGTTCATCCCTGTGTCCTGGCCAACAATCTGGCCAAGTTTCATGAAGAATGTTGGCCAGGTTACAAGAATGAATCGTTTTGAAAATAGAAGGGATCCATGCCACATCATGGGAAAAGGGTCCTTATTGACAGTTTTCTTGTTTACACTCTAGATGCCACAAATATGGCCCAATCTTCATGAAACTTGGTCAGAATGTTGGTCAGGTCACAAGGTTGAACCCTGAATTCGATCTTCTGTTTCTGTTACTTAATTAGTAAAGTCGTCATAGCTCAATACCTAAACGTGGATCAAAATCTCCTCGACATAGCTCATAATGATGTATACAAGAGACCAATTTTCCAACCATTAATGCCCATTTCAGAATGGATATTTATTGAAGTCGGTATCCCCAATCCATGTTATAAAATGGACGTTTGTCCTTCTCGTTGCGGTTTCTAATACCTTTTACTGGGTTGTAATACAACACATCTGTCACAGAACAGCGCTTTCTAAGACATCTATGACATATAACTGTATTTTAAGAAAATAAAATGAGCGAGCTCTGTCAATTTTTTTTTTAAATTTCACCCCCAGTATGACTTTTTTGACATTTGAGGGGGGGGGGGTGTTGATTTTCGTTATTCCTACACATTATGTAAGTTTACGATGCAAAAACTCTTAAACGATGTTTTAGATCCTGAAAAATCCAGCAAAGATTCAAAATTTTGACCGAGGTTTCCTAAAAGAATCTTTAGAAAAACTCGGTTTACACTTTTAAGGTTCATTTCCAAAGAAACATTACGGAGCGCTTACGGATCTACTACCTTAAATCAACATTTTTTTCCGATCAAAGTCAGCGTGCACAAAACGCAGACAAAAGAATAACGAATTGAAAACATTATGTTTCATAGACACACACAATGTCGTAACTGCCATCACGCAGTTTAGGCAATTGCGTAAAAGAAATAATCCTCTGTTAAAAAATATCGTTGCTGAATGATCACTACACCGAAACTACAGTTACGATGTTTTGATTATTTACCAACGCTCATATCATAAAAAAGGAGCGGACGGAGGGCATTCATCTTTTTGTCTCAGTCAACATATCGCTCTATGCTATATATTTTCTGGTTGTCACCTACTGAGTGTTTAAATTTCAAAGTCCTAGATACGCCTATGGCACAGTCCCTTTACAGTCGGGACTTGCCACACTATCCACGTGTTATTCTTTCGTGTGACGTGTTTTAACTTGAATGGTTCAGGTTACTTTATGCACCCCCGCCCCAAAAAACTTACCTCGAACAAGCATGTGGACCGTATTCCAATTAAATTTCCCATTCAAAGTAAAAAACAGAAAAAATGCACTCACAACCAGAGCGATAAAGAAACTTTTTGTTCGTATCACCGATATGTCATTCTTTAAAGAACAGATACTAAAAGTAAATTTATCAGCCATTTTTCTTTTTGGTTTTCAATGTGAAAACAGATTGTATTGTCTAACAATTAATGCTTTAAGTGTCCTGTTGCAAAATAAGTTAAGAAATGGTGTTAACTTTATTTTAATTCGAGTAAATTTCCTCCTATACATAGAAGCTTCATTCACGTTTAAAAAAGAAAAAAAAGAAAGATATACGACTATAAACTTTCCATATGTATTAACTATACACACTTTAACCGAAACGAAGGTTACACCATGTCAATACATGTTAAACAAGAGGACCATGATGGTCCTAGATCGCTCACACGAGTCTCTTTGACCACTAGGACATCACGTCAATTAAATAAGCAGATGCCAACAAAGAGAAAAATTTCTAAATAAGATCAATATCATGGAATATTTTCAGCCAAGAGCAAGAAGGATGCCTTTCGCTCTTTGATTCTCTGTAAAAAAAGATGCATCCGAGTGCAGCTCAAATGTGACCCCAGGGTATTGATATGAACAAATTTGGAAGAGGTCTACTAGATAATGCTACATACTAACTATGAAAGCTGTCTGCTTTCTGGTTTCAGAATGGAAGATTTTTGAAGATTATCCTATTTTCTGAGGCCTAAAAAAAGCCCTGTTTCCGATTTCATCCTCATTTCTCTATAGGGTCGGTAGGTAGGCTTTTTTTAAAACCTTTTCTTTATAGTGAAATCTAGGGACGATAGGTTGTTTTTTCCTTTCAATTTTTAAGACAAATGATTTTTACCTATATTTAAATTATTGTTTCATTTATCATCATTTCAAAGAACTTCAAGGAATCAAGGAAAAGTGTTTGTTTGATTTTTGCATGTCACAATCCAATAATTGGATTACCAAATTCAAAATTCAATAATTTAATGACATAATTACAGAAAATTATAGAAAAATGTACAAGGCCTTTCTGTTTAAGAACGTTTTCACATACCTTGTACATATATTTAGAATAAATGTCTTAATACTTCCTATCCGTTATTGTTCGAAAGTTTCAACCAGTAATTTTTTGTTATTCTATTAATTTTTATTTGTCAAATGCAGCTAGCATTCAAGGGTATCATATATCTAGACAGAGAGCAGTATTTTTCACACAGCTTCCCTTGTCTAATATGGCAGAGATATCATAAACATAATGGAAAAAGATAAAATCCTATCTGAAACTATGGCCGACCTATGATCTTTGGTGTTTGTTTTAGCAAATGTATTGTTTTTAATTGGCTAATTTTCTCCCGATTAGATTAAAGAAGTTGTATTTGTAGGCTGTATCTGTACTTATCGGTTTATTCTCAAAGGATGACTAAAGAAATACCTACGAATTTCAGCCTGTCCTGGGCTAAACTGAGCTTATTGTTTACAGTTAAGACTTTAAACTTGAATTGACCATTTTAAAGTAAAATGTTTTCACTTATAGTGCCAGTACTAGCCGTATTGGCTAGGTTGACTATTTGGCATTTATAATATGTCGCGAGAGTGAAATAAACCCGTTGAATATTTTTGATATTACACGAGTGTTATTGCACTAGTGGAATAACTATGCAAGTGAGCTCAGAGCGAATAGCAACGCTATTTTGTTACCGCGAAAATGACGTCATAATGTGTATATTGTGACGTCAGTTTTAAACGGCGTAATAAGTTTCGCGGAAAATTGAACTAAAATTTCAAGAATTTTGACGATTTTTCGCAAAAACTCGGGTCATATAATAAATAGAATATCAAATTTTTGCTCACGAAATACAGATATTATTAAACTCGTCATCTATAATCAGATAAAAACTCAGCGCAGCCTCGTTTTTAACTGTTTATATAGATGATTCGTTTAATAAATTCGGTATTCTATGACCACTCCTTCAATATCCTCTATATACACGTGTCGCTAATGAATACTTCTTAGACATGCTTTTCACCAAGTATATTAGGATTATTGAATACTTTCAACGATTTGATGCCATTAAAATATAATCCATAGATAATTTCTATTTAAAGTTTAGTAATAAAAAAATTAACTTTTTAATGTTAAATAATTGATTGTTAGTACATTGTTTACAATTTTTTTTCAATTATTATTATTATTCTAATATAATTTTCACGTCACAAGTGAATTACAACTTAATTTAGAAAACGTAAATTAGAAATTAGAAATTGTTAAAGGGATGTAACTGCATTAATATGTCTGACAAAAACTACACGAACGTGACAATAATTTTTTTCCTTCCAACTTTCTTCCTGATAAGCATTAATGTTTTTCATATGAAATCCTTACAATTAATGGTGTTTTTTTTTTGCAAGAGAACCTAATTTTCATCTTCAAGAGATCCGGTGCCTGTAAAGTCACTCACTGTCGATCTCTTAATAGGCCTAATGTTGATGATAGATAGCCTACTTTTCTGTTCGGAGTTAGTTATTGCTAAGACTTTAGTTAACCATTTCTAAATGGATTTCGGAAAGAATACAGCCAGTTTTGATTTATTGATGAAGATTCTAACGCTATCCTTTTTCCAGAATAATTTGATAATCCGCCCGTCAGACTGTAAACCAGTGTATGGCGGATCAGCTTCGACCACGATAATATCTACTCGCTAATTGTTGTGGTATCTTGGGTTGAATATATAGCTATCATTTATTAAATTTTCAAATAAAATTTATAATTGATAGGGTTATACAGGTTAAAAATTTGCAAAAAAAAAAAGATCTCTGATTGATATTTTTACACTGCGTGAGTCACTAAAGAATTGATCTGGAACACGTTGTCATAGCAAATACCGACCGTCACTAGAGTAAATCTCGCGTTTCGTGAACTTAACCGAAGATGCTTCTGTCAAACCGGCGGGTCGGTCGATATTTTTTTTAACGAAGCATCAAAATAATTCAGTCGGTGGGAATTTGATCGGTCGGTCGGGAAATCAAAAACAAAACATTTTTTAGGCACATACATCGTGCTCAGATGAGCTCGTCTGCCTTCTGGTTTCAGAGAAGATTTTTGAAGATTTTCCATTTTTTACCCTTCGTGCTCAGAAGAGTTAAAAGGGGTGTGCCCGGGCAAAGCCCAAATATGACCCCAGTGTCTTGATATGAACAAACTTGGTAGAGGTCCACTAGATGATGCTACATACCAAATACATACCAAATATGAAAGCTGTCTGCATGCTGGTTTCAGAGAAGAAGAATTTTAAAGATTTTCGCTCTTTGATTCTATGTAAAAAGGGCTGCGCCCGGTTGGAGCCCAATTATGACCAAAGGGTTTTGATATGAACGAACTTGGGAGAGGTCCACTAGATGATGCTACATACCATATTGAAAGCTGTCTGCCTTCTGGTTTCAGAGAAGAAGATTTTTGAAGATTTTTCTATTTTCACCCTTTTTTGTTAAGGGTAAAGGGAAAGTTAAGGGTGGATTTCATTTATTTGAACAACTTTGGTAGAGCTTGACCCAAGGAACATCCCTGCTATGTTTAATCAATGCCTGTTAACATTACTTTTAAAATTCGATTGAAGAACGCCCTCATACCACACCTATAATGAATAGAGCCGAAGAACACCACATTTCGTTGATTTGTTACCTTATCAAGCAAAACTATTCTTCCAATTAAGGAAAGAAATGCATTTTCTGCATAGAAACCCTAATCGTATCTTTATGCTTGAACATCGGCTTGAATTTCTCAAGAAGTTTCAGTCATAGGGAGAGAAAAATTAAACACCTATACATGTATACATATATGAGATATATTTCCGGTTCCGGTTAATGGCGGTCACGAAAATTATACCGCTCTTCGTACAATTGAAAATTGTTGAGGTTTCGAGTCAAAATCGATGAAATCCGGTTAAGTAATATTCAGAAATTAAAGTAAAATGGGCTCAGAAGAGAAGAGATGTAAGTTCAGATTTCTCGGATGCAGAAGAGAGCGAAAAAAGCTTTGTAACGGAGTTCGCGGTTTAAACAAAGAATCGCTTCGAAAATGGCGCCAGCGAAAATATTATGGCAAATGACATAAACATGGATGTGGGATCATGGTCAATGGTTAAACCAAGGGGTAAAAGGCAACGCACGAGTATTGGGGGTATTGATAACAGTATAAGCGATGAACAGTTTTCGAAATTATCGACTTCAGAAAAATTAACGGCCATGTTTTCAACTGTAAACAAAAACACGGAATTACTGGCTAGTGTTATACATAAACAATCTCTAAGTTGTGAAAGTCGGATTACGGATAATTAATACAAGGCAAGTACCAGATTAGATTCTTTAGAAAGTCAAGCGTCAGAAAATAACAGACAATAAGAACTTTTAACATACAAATCTATCGACATGGAAGCACGCAATAGACGAAATAACTTGATCTTCTATGGTATAAGTGAAAACGCGGCCGGTACCTGTTCAGACATTATTTTCGGCCTTCTTGAACAAAATATGAACCTAAATATCCAAGGCATAGAAATCGAAAGGGCCCATCGCTTAGGAAAATCCAAACCAGAAAGCAGATATCAGGATATTAAAAGACCAATCATCGCTAAATTCAAAGACTATCGTGATACAGAGTACATAATGAATAACACAAAAAGACTGTCAGGAACAAGATTCGGTATAGATCGGGATTAGCCGTCAGAGATATCAAAAGCTAGAAAAGGGCTTTACCATTGTTATGAAGCAAAACGCGCCAGAGAAAACAGCCAGAAAATATCAATCAGATACCCAGCAGGACTGTTCATAAGGGGCAAACTGATAAAAGATGCTTTCCCAGACTGGTTTAGTGTCCTAGGGCAAAGTAGACTTGATTATCTGGAGCACAAGAAAAACGTCGGAACTACAAATAGACAAAGACTTTATTCAAACGAAACAGAAATAGATGAACCTTCCAGCATGTTTGAAGTAAAGGAAACTAGCTACGCAAACCATCAGAACACGATGCCTAACTATAAGGAACAAAAAGATTGTGAGAAAGAGAAAAATGAACAAATAGAGATAAGAAAAATTGTCAATGACTGTGATAAAAATAAACCCGAAAAAACCAATAATTCTAAAAATAAACCGGACAGTTACGTCGAAGAGCTAAAAATACACATCAGTAATGCTAAAAATAATTCTGAAAAACCCAAGACTCTTAATAATGGTCAAGATGAAAATGTCGCTTGCGGGGGCGCTCGTCTTTGTCCTTTCCCGCCCAAGAGCTCGGAAGGACTGAGATTGGCGTACCCGGCATACAGGAAGGAAGTATTGAGGGACAAAATCCACCAAATCAAGGGATGTGTGGCGGATCACACGGTGTTCGCACCCGCTCTGCCTCAATTGTCGAGCGGTCTGATCATTGTCTGCAGCCACCACCCGAATCTACATAACCAGCGGAACGAGATTGTGACCGACAAGCATTTTCGCAAAAATAGGAAAATGTGGAGAAAAGTGACCAGTTGAACTTTTGTTTGTTAAATGTACAGGGGCCAGTTTCATCAAAACATTTAAGAGGCATTTTGTCCTACCAATAGCTTATCACATATTCAGGACAAAAAACACGTATCACTAATCTATCAATACCTATGTAAAGTGTTTGTTGTTGTAACTGTTTCGAAAATCATCAGTAAGACAAAAATATGTCCTATTTGATTTGATGAAACTGGCCCCAGGGCCTTAAAGGAAAAACTTATAACAAATTAGACTGTGATGAAATGAAAACCATTTTTGAAAATAATTTACATTCTTCTTTTAACTGAAACTTGGTTGAACGATGAAATTGATTTTAAAGTAAAAGGTTTTAAAAATTACGCTCTTCATAGAGAATGAAATAATAAAGGAGCAAAAAGAAGCAGCGGGGGCATAATAATATTTATTTCGGATGAAATATCACAATATGTAACATTTCTTAAGTCGTCAGCAGACAATGTTATTTGGTTAAAGATAACAAAGTATTTGTTAAAATCAGAAAATGATATATTTTTATGCCTTACATACATTATCCCGACGGGAAGTAGTAGGGAAAATTTAGTTGATATCAACGCATTTGATTTAATCACCGATGACATATTATCTTTCTATCACGAATATGAAAGCAAATGCAGCTTTATGATATGTGGGGATTTAAACAGTAGGGTTTGGACAAAAAACGACTATATCGATGATGATTCGTTGTACAAACATAGCTTAATGCCAGACGATGGGTTAACCCAGTTTGTCTCGAAACGAACAAGTAAAGATCACGTGGTCAATGAGAACGGTAAACAGTTGTTAAATTTTTGTAGGTATAGTTCCGCAAGAAAGAGTGAGGTCCGAGAAACCGTTATCTCCTATCATTTTCAATGTAAAATTGATCTTTGATCACTCACTTGAAATTGCAGGTCTATATACAGGTCTAAGGATAGCGAACGGACGAGTGGGACAGGATAAACAAGTCGGAAACTTTACTTGTATAACCAAACAAGGCAGAAGCACTATAAATTACGTTATTTGCGATCCGGAATTATTTAATTATTTTACGCATTTTATTATCAAACCACCAAATATTTTGTCTGACCACTGCGAAATAAATTTTTCATTACGTTGCGATTATCTGGAGCATCAAAATAATCACACTGAGGAACCGCGCACATGTCAGGGTGACCCAAAGGACAGCAATGTACATACGCAATTTATCGAGAAACTCTCAACGCGAAAATCAAAGGATAGATTAGAAAGGCTTACAAACAGATTAACTCAAATCACGACAGAGGAAAACTTGAATTTAAATCTAAATGAATTTTATTTACACATAGACAATATATGCGAACCTATTTGTAAAAAAAAAACAACATACTACTAATCATACTGCTAAAAAGAGAAATAAAAACAATCAAAGTTGGTTCGACAACGATTGTTCGAAATCAAGAGGTGACTTCTATAGTAAATTGAATAACTACAGACAAAACGACTCCACGCAAAATGGACAATTAATGGTAGAGGCAAGAAAAAGATACAAATCGGTCATCAAAAATAAAAAGCAAGAGTACGGACGGTCGCAAACATTAAAACTTGAAAAACTCAGATACGCCAATGCAAAAGATTATTGGAATTTACTTAAATCCGCAAACACAACAGGAAAATCGAACACAAATAGCAAAATAAAACTATCAGATTTTGAACGGTACTTAAAAGCGGTCAATACATGTAACCCCGACTCACGCTTTTATCAACCAGACGAGGAGACTCTGTCTTTTAATTTGGAAGTTTTGAATTCTGAAGCTCAGTGCCTTTTCGAGGAATTAAACTACGAAATATCTCTCGATGAAATTAGACAGGCGTGCAGCCAACTCAAAAATGATCGTTCGGGTGGACCAGATAATGTTTTGAACGAATTCTTCAAATATGGCATTACCTATTTCGAAGCTTACCTAAAATCACTTTTTAATAGAATACTTAACTTAGGCATATTCCCAGAGAAATGGACAGAAGGATATATAGTACCGTTATTTAAAAAGGGCGACCCAAGTAAGGCAGAAAATTACAGAGCTGTAACATTACTAAGTTCACTAGGGAAATTATTTACCAGGATATTAAATAACCGGCTAACGACATGGGCTGAAGAATACGAAATCTACATAGAAGCTCAGGCAGGATTCAGAAAAAACATGAGCAAAATAGATAATGTTTTCATCTTACATGGATTAATAAATAGCTTTTTGCAAGAAAAAAAGAAACTTTATGTCTGTTTTATCGATTTTACAAAGGCGTTCGACCCTCTAGTGAAAGAAAATATATTCTATAAACTTATTAAAATTGGCGTACAAGGGAATATACTGCACGTTATAAGGTCTCTATATTTAAATATAAAATCAAGGGTCAAATTCGAAAATAATTTAAGTGATAGCTTTACCTGTTATCTTGGGGCCCCGCAAGGGGACTGCCTGTCACCATTTAAATTTTCAATGTATGTAAATGATTTAGAAGAGAATTTAAATTCCAAGGGCTTCGAAGGAATAAATCTTGAAATGCTTAAAATATTCTTATTGTTATACGTAGACGATATAGTTCTATTTTCGGACAGCAAAGCGGGCCTTCAAAAAGGACTCGACTTAATGTATGATTACTGCAAAATATGGAAGTTATCCGTAAATACATAAAAACAAAAGTTATGGTCTTCAAAAAAGGGGGGAAATTAGAAAGCAAATTAGATTTTAAATATGAAGGAAAGTTATTAGATATTGTTAATAAATTCTCATATCTTGGCATAACCTTTTCCACAGGGGGTTCCTTTCATTATACGTTTGAAGCACTTGAAAATCAAGCCAACAAAGCAATATTCGCTCCTAAGCAATATCCCATAGGTTTTCCATATATAAATGTTAAACATACATTCGATTTGTTCGATAAATTAATTTTACCAATCTTGAACTACGGGGCACCCGTTTGGGGGTTCTCACACGAAATTTATTAAGCAAGTTCTTAAAGTTAGAAAACAGACACCAAATTATTTAATTTACGGGGAAACTGGCCGACTCCCTCTCAAAATCCAAAGATTACCTTTATTATTAAAATTCTGGCTTAAAATAACAAGATGCGGAGACCGAAAATATTTGAAACAGATGTACAACCAAATGATTCACGAAATAAATACAGACATGGCCAAAACTAACTGGGCATCTAAAATCAAAAATCTTTTAAATACCACATGCTTCGGATTTGTTTGGATTAATCAAGGGGTGGAAAACATAAATGAATTTATCAGAATTTTCACACAAAGAACTAAAGATATTTTTATTCAAAATTGGGAATCGGACTTAGAAAACATGTCAAAAGCCGACTCTTACAATCTCATTCGATCTTTTGAACTACAGAGCTATTTAACACTTGTTACCATAAAATCAAACAGAATCGCTTTAGCAAAATTGAGACTCTCTAGTCACAACTTGGAAATTGAACAAGGCCGATGGGTAAAACCAACTAAGACACCAGGAGCGGAAAGGAAATGTAAAATATGCAAAGTTTTAGAAGATGAATTCCATTTTGTTCTACAATGTCCCCTTTATCTAGAAATAAGGTAAAAATGTATTTTCAAATACTTTTGGGATCAACCGACTAAACATAAATTCGTAGATTTGTTTAAAAGTACTAATCCGCAAATAATCAAAGGATTAGCAGCATACGTACACAAAAGCTTTCTGAAAAGAAAAGAAACCCTTTACAAGTAGTTACTGCGATTACACCATGAACTTTCATTGTATTAACTTTCCCATTATGCAATATGGTTAATATATGTATATACATGTACACGTAATAAGATATACAATTAATTAATCTTAATTCACCACTTTAAGCTATACATATTAGTGCCACGATATTACATGCATTGTTTTTTCGAATGATATGTGTAATCTATTTATATTATGCATTGTCTATTGTTATTAGTTTTATTAGTTTTTGCATTGTATTGTATTTGGATTTTATTGTATTGTATTGTATCTTGCATACTGAATGCTATGTTATACAATTTTGGCTTTTAATAAAAACATGGAAAAATGGCGGGTGAAAGGAAATCTATTGCAACGAGAGATTGCATTTCCCCCCCTGTCAACTTTCCCCGATAAATGAAACATAATTAATTACTAAAGTGGACTTATTTCGATTTTCTCGAACTTTCATTTAGTTATTTTACTCGCCGCCATTTTCCAGGAACCATTGACAATTATATTTAAATATGCATTATGTATATCATGTTAATTATTGTACATCATGGACAATTATTGTCTTATTGTGAAATAAACTATAAAAAACTAAACTAAACTATGTTCTCTTTTGTACGCAGAAAGTGTATACGAAGCGGGGATTAGGGCGCTAAAGCGATACATCGCTAATGTTACATTTGTTACTATGAAACCTACTCTAAATAATGGTATCTTGTATCGATTAGATATATGAGGTTTCAGTTCACTTAGCTTCTTTCAGAAGTTAATCATATTCTTTTACTACTTCAAGATCAGGGCCCTGGTTTACTAACGATCTTAAGAAAATCTTAAGGTTTGTCGTACTAACACGATAATTTTTGAGCGCACAACAACCTTAAAGACCGGTTTACTAAGGTGGCAACATACAGTTCTAAGCAGAATTTTTTGCAGCCGACACACAAGGCTTCACAAGTCTATTCCAAGGCTGTTCGAATTACAGTCTGGAATGAAACGAAATGCAATTATGCTTTAATTAGGTCCAAAGCTCTCGGGCAGTACTAGAGGCTTGCATAGACACATCCTCAAATACATGGCATTAAAGTATTTCTTGTCCTAACGTCAACAAAAAAATTGGGCCTACTTTCAGCAATTTGGCGCTATTTCAATGCTACCCCACAGACATAATGCAGTATTCTTTACAAAGCAAACCATGATGAATAGAAAGCAAATTTAACATGCATTGAAATAGTGTTGTAAGAGGCATACCCCATCCATTCCGATTATCAGCTATTTTGAATTATCTTACCCCACCCACGATTCTGCGCTAAATTTTGACGCCTAGCTCTACCAGCCATGTACTCGAATTTTCAGTCTGCATCAATGAAACAAAGAAGAAACGGTTGAGACCTGGATTCTCAGATCGCTCATTCTGGCATTATTATTTGATTTAAGTGAACAAAAACATTTTTTATCCCTCATAATACCTTTGAAATGCTGTTTATTTCACTATTTCATTTTTGACCCTGGCCAATTCGAATATTTTTAGACTGGAACCGTATACTGCGCCCTAAACACATCGCGAGTATAAATTTTATCGCAAGCGTACAAACATTCTCAATGTTCTGGGCATGCGCACCGCATTAACTTGTTTAATTGCCTTTTGGCAATACACCATGAACACAGCTTTCCGCTTCACGGAAAGATTTGTATAATAACAGTTATACGACTACCCACACAAAAATCATAGGGCTTACCATGACAAATTGATGCATGAAATTTCAAGTGATTACAGGACTATAAAATGACCATTATCAATCTGTATGCATGGCAATAAAATCTGGAATGACCGGTTATGTTGTTATACATCAGTTCTACATGTCTAGTAATAGCAATTTACTTGTACAGCAGTTTAAGTATGATACTGGCCAGCGTTTTGCTTTTTAGAATTTACTAACCTTTGCAATATTTGTTGAATAATAGTAGATTTTGATGATTCAATTTTATTTCACAGTCTTCACAGATTGAGATTACTAATTATGGCGACTTAAAAATACCGTATGGAACATAGAAATGGAAAGAGTTCTGTCATTTATTACCAATATTTATATTTCTTCTCATTGTAAGTTCTTATTTTACTTGAATAATTTTAACAAAAAATCCCCGAACAGCATTAAACAATGAGGAAATAGTAATAGCAATACAGCATTCTTGAGTGAGAAAAAACAAAAACAAGTTATTGGTGCTTTAATACTTAACAATTTTTATTTGCGTAGGTGCCACCGGCCCATGCAAGGTACAGATATCTTACGTTGCATTTTGCATTTAGAAATATATCACTATGAATATCATGCACATTCCCTTTCACATTTATTCGTTCACATACACATATGTTTATGTCCATAACTATATTTTAGAATAACTCCTATGAAACATTACGTTTTATTACTACATATCTGTTTAGATTGCAATGTTTATTTCTAGTCAATTATCTGAGTGTATGACTTTAGCCCTTCTCATAATGTTCACGGAATATCTGAATTCAGTGCTTTGGCAGACAGAATAGACTACAATAAGCATGCAGTCTGATCTCAGTCTACACATGTTTAGTGTCACAAAAATTTTATGGGAGAAAACTTGAGACTGTGTGGTTAAAAGTCACAAAGATTGATTTTAGTTTTATTTAGCTTGACAAAGGTTATTGCAAATAGAAAAAAAATGATTAACTTGATTCTGAAATTCGGGCTTCCGTGTTACTGAAACGCTTTGACAAAAACATAAGACAACGCCCTTATCAACACCTAAGTCTATATATCTATTAAAGGTATCCAAATGATTAATCATTTGTCTAATTTTTGAAGCATTAAAGATATAATGAATCAGGCAATCATCACCTAGTAACAAAAACTTAAGTTTTCCATAAGTCTTTCATAATAGTTTTACATAATACAGAAAGCTTTGATAGAGAAAGATGGATGAATTTTAGGGGCCAATGTAAACTTATTGTAAATGCCTATATGGTTGAGATACCTACAGCAATTTTGCATGATCTTCTAAAAAAGTCACTAACAAACAACTTCTTGATGTCTCTTTTTGTTCTATTGCATCCTTTCTTCAGCACGTAAGAACTGATGGTCGTATGCTCAATTTTTCATCACAGTAGAAACCATGAGTTGAATAAAAATACTTGTTGACAAAAGTCATTTGAGTTCATTGGATCAACTTGCCTTTGAACAATTGAGGACATTTTTCACTTCTGCTTTCCGGCTGTAGCAGTATTTTTAAATTGAACAATCGGTCTATGTAAATATTTGGATCATAGATGCATTTTTCTTCTTTCCAAACAATGTACTATTTAATAGAAAAACAAAAGGGTTAAAAGATGTTTGCTATAATGTGAAATCTAAAAAACAGTTCACAGAATCTCAGTCCATTTTAACCATTCTGACACAATTCCTCTTTTTGATGCCCTTCATATATGTAAAAGGTTCTGGAAAATTTTTGGAAAATGCCTCTTTCACCTATCTATCCCTTAATTATCCACAATGTTACACCCATCAATTTTTTTCAAGATATCTTTAACTTAAATTCTTTTCTATAATTTATTTAATAATAGACCAGTAAAAATAACTTGTCGTGTAATGCAATATAATCAACGTTCATAAATGTAAGCTTGAATGGTCAACAGCAATGAATTTCTATCATTAACTGTCTCTATGAAATGGACACAAGCAATACTGTATAGATGGGGGTCGGTATTTGAAAAAAAAATAAAGATAATAAATGACTGATAATTGAGCTCTTTATAATTAAAATATTAAAAATTATTCATTCATTCATAATAAATCATTAATTTTTGTTAGATTGTTAGAGTATCAATTCATGGTCGTAACTACTCGGGGTGCAACTTAAATATGAAATTAAACATACAATGAGGGGCTAGAGTTCTGCTACAAGCAGAGCAAAATTAACTTAGTGTGTGACGTATATTTGATATTATAACTTAAATGAAAGACCTAACAGCTCTATTTCTCATTACATTTGGCTGACAATCCAGGCACTGAATAATATGTATGACTCAGTCTCACACTAAGCACATGCAGAATTCCCACTTCTTTTGAAATCTGGGGGTAAAATCATGTGGTTTGCATTGTAAAATGCTGCCTGTCACAGTACCTGCAAAATGTTCACATGTTTCTTGTGCATGTTTCTCCACACAGAATAGCTTATCTTGGACATTTCGGGTACTTTTGGCAAACTTTTCAGAAATTTAAGAAATTAATAACGAATGTGGAGCGTAACTTAGTGATGGTCTTAACCTTAATTTCAATAGTCGGGCTTTTTAAAACAACTCTCTGGAACTGAAATACATGAACAAAACACCCAAATAGTAGATAATTAGCAAATTAAATGTTCTCCATGACACAAACCTTTTTTCTCTACGAAAGGTGCAAGAATTCAATACTCTAGGTCATTTCGATGATTTTCGTCTGTCCATTTTTCCTTGTGCTGAAATTTTAGATTCATTCTGAATTTCATCAACAATATTTTCATGATAAAGAAATGTCAGTTTGTAATAACAGTATGCATTTGATAAAGCGAATTGTACCTTTTAAGGTTGAACTCAATTACCAAACACACATTGTGGAAAGCTAAATCAGCACTAAATTGAAAAAAAAATAAAAAAAATACACAAGGTGGGTTCAACTACAACAATGTTTCTTGATTCTTTAGCTAGCAAAGCGTAACATATAAAAGTTCAAATGAGTGCATACTGCCCTTGGCAGCTTAACTACTAAATCAATGAATGTTTGCGCCATGAAAAGTAGTTCTCCCGTAATGTTGCAAAACGATTCCAAGAAAACGTCCTGTTATTTGACCCCGTACGTTTTACGAATTTACCTAATAAAGGATTAAAGGTAAGACCATACGTGCAAATAATCGACAATTAAGGCGAACACACATATAATAGCTGACCAAAACAAGTCATGTGTAACGCGGGGTGGGGGGTGGGAGAATAATAGACTGTCGCTGAAACTAACAGTCTTTGATTACGCAATCTTGTCAAATTTTACTACGCGCCATTACCGCTCTTGTCATGACTTTCCTTTACGGATGCTAATTGCGAGGAACCTTTGATAGGCCTATTGAAACAAACTAAATTCAAATCAGGGAATGATTCGTAAGACCAAACGTAATTTATACAGCTCTGACCGATAAAATTTCGAAATATCCCTTTCTAAAAGTCTTAAAATAGATCTACGGGTATTTTATCCGAAGTGAAAATAGATGCTACCGGAAAACATTTCCGAAAGGTCAACCGACTATCCTCGTTCATTAATAGACTGGTGAACCTGTCCCAATCTACACTACCCTCCGAGTCTGTATCGGTAGATTGAGACAGGCTCGCCAGTCAAGTTTATAAACGGCATTTTCAGAGAACATGGAAAATCCCAATGACGTCTTATAAAGTTTCTGCAACAACATTTCTGACGAGAGATTTTAAATGACGAGTTTTTCTTGTCTTCTATTATTCGGATAAGTCTGCGTAATTTTAAATAAGTTTAGAACATTTATTTGCACACTTCTTAGTAAGTTCGTTACCCTTGGTAGTGATAGTGCGATAGCAATGAAGCTGCATAAGTTTCCGTAATATCGGCGGAAGCCAAAACATCGCAATTAAATTTGAGTAAGCCGCATCTCTAAAGACCGATTCCAAAGAGAAACTCCACAGTTTCTCACACCAGTTTCCATAATTTATTTCATGACAATAAAAAAGGTGATTTTTCACCAAAGCTCACACCTACAGCTTTAAGTTAAAGCTAGAAGATTTAATCCTTGGAAGTCGTTATTTCGTAAAGAACTACCCAGAATGATGTTCTTTGGGAGCAAAATTTTAAACTTATTTTTTAAGGAAACAAGCATTTACAAAGTGTGCAGGAAAAGGAAGGTGTGTGTGGGGAGGGGGGAGGGGGTAAAATTCCTGACTTTGTAAAAAAATAAAAATAATAATTCTGAAATGCCAACATGGAATTTTAAAATTCTCATCTTGGCCCTTTTTGAGAGCACTGTATGTCTGCAGTTTCACCCCCCTCATACTATAAGCTCGTAAGGGAAATCGGGTTTATGGTGAGCTGTGTGATCATTAGATATCCCTCGTACGTCGTTCGTCATCAACTCTCTTATGTGTTTATATCATAGGGCAAACAATTCATGAATGTTAGTCACGCCATTAAGATGAACTGCATGAATTAAGATTTGAAATATTCCATACGAAAACACGAGGAAAGGATACCTGTTGTCACATCTTTTTTTACATTCTATGGGCGATACATTAATCGCATTTATGATGAAACTTGTTCAGTATGTTAGTCAAATGATAAAACCTTCTGAAAGAGCAAAGTTCATCTGATTAAACAAACGTCTGGACATGAAAATTTGGTCTCCTCATTTTTCTGAAAAAATAAGAAGGGTTTTAATTGTTGTTGTTGTTTCAAACATTCAAAATAATCCATATATTTTGTTTTAACCCATAATTAAGATTGATTGATTGATTGGAGTTTAACGCCGCTTTCAACATTATTTCAGTTATATCGCGGCGGTCGTAGCACCTAACAATGGATTCCTGGTTATGTCTTTCACCTGTACTACCATTACATCCTTTCCTAGCCTCCGACTGCTATCTTACAAAGGTTTACGATTATCTACCCATTGGTGAGAGACAAACGTCGGAAAGGATATTTGCCGCCACCGGGGATCGAACCCACGACTTCCAGGTTGGAAGTCTTATGCCTAACCAACTGCGCTCCCCATAATTAAGAATAAATGCACTTACTAAATTTAGTCAATAAAGTTAGGCTTGATAGATTTTTACTTTAATATTACGGTGTTATAGAAACAAAGACTTTTGATTTGTTAGAATGGAGTTTAACAACATTTTAAACATTTTGGAATTGTATCACATCGGCTTGTACACCTAACAATGGTTTCCTGTCGTTTCTCACTCCATTACAACCGCAATATTTCATCAAACAATAAGCCGCTCATCACTATTAGCAGAGGGGTAGGAACTTAAAATATAGTCACAATCCTGGTTTTATTAATGCCAATGTTACATTTTCTCAACATAAGTTGTTTTGTCAATTTACAATGAAGAAATTTTCAGGAAAAAATGGATGTTTATAATAAAAGAATAAACATTTATAGGATAGATTGCAATGAGGCTAAAAAAAAAGAAGATATATATTTGGACTCCATTATTTGCATAAATTCTGCCCATTTTGACTTTACCTTTTCTTCAATTGTTGGTATCGTCTGCACGGAGTTAAATAGGTGATTTAAGTATAATCCAGAAATGTTATTTAAAAGACTATTTCTATATCAACAAACAGTATTTCATTATATGTGAATTTTTATCATGATAATATAAGAACTATTCAATACCTTGGAGTAGATCTCTGAGCTCGTCGTTTCGAATCAGTTTCATCTCTCCGTGGGGTACGAGAACCACTGTTTCGCTTTGAATTGGCTAGTCAAATATTCATGTCAAATATTCATGTTTTTTGCAAGTAAATCTTCATTTCTATTAATCAACTGGGAAACATCTAAGACATGAGTATCTTCTCCAAAATCGTATTTCACAAAGCCTGTTTCGCAGTCCTTTATCAGACCAAGGAAAACCGGCAGCGCGGCATCGTGATGCCAATCCGTAGGTATTCAATTTGAAGATTCAGAAGTTGAACCATAGCTCTGATTGTTGAATATGTCCGCATCCATTCAGCAGGAACCTTGCAGTCCCTAACTGGAATTTTTATGGAAATTTGTCTCACCTCCATAAGTGCAAATTCAGCTATATTAGCTATTTTAACAGCATAGAGTAGCTTAATGACTTCCATATAGACAGCTCCATCTATTTCCATCCATTTTGGCATACCATGCTCATATCTTTCATTTATCTTAATCAACGACTTGAGTAGGCTTATATTTCCAGGAAAAAACTGCTATCCACTTTTCATGTGTTTTGTGATGGTTCCCTGGTATGAAGTCATTTCCACCCATAAGACACGCAATTGCAACATACATACCAGCAAATCTAAAACCCAACATGTGTTCAAAAACATGATTAGATCTGTGATACAATAAATATCAGGCTTTTCTTTCTGTAACAAGACATAAACTTGCTTTTTGAAGGATTCATTTTCAAATCTGGGCCAATGTAGGGATAATGTAACCATGTGTATTTAGATACTATCGATATCGCCAGAAGAAAAATGCTCATTGCAGCACAATCCTGGTCCAATTTTGGTTTGATGGTTGACAGACAATCTGCCTGAAACATTTCTGCTTCTCCCTTTCTCTGGCACATTTTCAAAATTTCCTGTTTTAAAAATCCTATTTTGTTAAAATCACATTGAACTGGTAAAGCATATCTGTCAAGATCACACTCATCGCTAATACCGCATATTGTTTTGTATTCCAGAAACAGCTCAGCTCACTGTCAATTACTTATTTCAAATTTCTTTTTATATCTAATGTATTCAGATTCCTAGCCAAGTAATTACTGATCATTTTCTTCCCTTCTGTTGTACCAATGACTGCTGACTAGGGCAATTTTCTGTCACTCATATCTTATCGCCACTCCTCAAATGAGCTATTGATTCACTCCCTTTTGTACTACTCTTTTGTCTTGTTGAAAAATTTAAGTTTATCGGGTGTGAACGAGTACTTCTCCTCACAGACAACTATACATTTTACGTTAGAAAAGGATATGCTGTATGTAATCGTGGCCAGATGCGGCTTTGGTACGAAATTTTATTCAAGCAAATTCAATTGTCGCATGCGTAATGCTTGACCTTATATCTAAAGGAATGTTATCAATACCTTCTTTAATGAATGCTTTTTCACTTTTTCGGGTTTCACATATGTTCAAGGTGTGAATAGCTGTGCGCAGAGCCTTCTAAATAACGTTTGTCTTTTCTAATTGTGGCTCTGAGCCGTCTAGATTTAATATGGCCTTGTATGTGTTCATTTCTGTGCTTAGGCAGTTGTAAAGCTGTGTATGTTTTCTAACTTTCGCTTGCCTTTTTCATCTGTGTGGTCGATAAAGGTAATATTTTTGCTTGAAGACGGGTTATTAGTTACACGTCTGAGTGTAGTACTCTTTCCAAAAGCATTTCTTACCAAATTTCTTTGACCCACTACACACTGAATATCAGGAAAGTCATTTAGTACCAACACAGAGAGTCCATTTGATGCTACATATAACCTTATTTGGAACTGTCTAACGCTGTAAGAATTCGAGTTGAGTATTTCACTCTCTAGGGTATTATTATTATCATTTGATGCATATATTTTCTGGAATGAGACAGTCTTCGATCAAAAAGGCCTGTTGACGATTGAGCATTTTAAAAAAATAGGTAAGCTGTGTTTCCATTCCTTTTCTGAAACTTTTACCTACACATGTGTGTTTCTAATTTTTCATTTATAATCTGTTTTTTCGCAGCCCAATTCGTAATTTCATCTGTTGTTTCATTTCATTATTCATCCTTACCTCCCTTAAGAGTTCAATACGGACTCTGTGTACTTTCATGAAATGGTCTACAACTACAACTACAATGGTCTGCTAAATTATTTTATTTGCAGTCATCTCTGCCTATAGCTGGAAAAGGTTGCATAATACCATTAACATTTTGAGAATACTTGTGCTGGCATGTGACACTTTCTTTACTTTCTTCTTTCTTCTCTTGGACATTCTTTTCATTTATGACCTCATTTTCTTTATCTGTAGGTAGTTCCAAAACTTCACATAGACTTCCATGTAAAGAATATTCCTTAAGAAGACCCAGAATTGATTGTTGTTTAAATCTGTTCCATGCTTGTGTCTGTGAAGATGTGCACTCAATAAGTTTTTTGAAGTCTGCCTTGTCAAACTGCCTAGATTCATACAATTGCATCCAGCAGATGAATCTGACTTTCTCTTTATTGCCATGATTACACCAGTAAACTGTAACACGGCTATCCTTTGAGGGTTATAGGCAGGGTTCAAACACTTGTCGTTCTTCCAACCTTGGATCTGGGTCAGTATGTGTTGACATTCGTACGTTGTCCATCACAAACACCGCATGACAATCCTCAATGTCAGATATTATGGTCCAATGTATTGAAGTACCTTGAGTACCTTGAATCAAAAACATAGTCTTGCAAGATTAGTCTCCCTTGTCTTTGATGAATGGCTGCGCAAATAAAACAACGTCACCTGTCACATGTCTTTGTCAATTGTCCCAAAAATAAACTTTACATGGTGTCAGAAGCTGAAACGAACGCGTAGAATAGGGTAACCGACAATCATACATCCAAATGGAAGGCTGGCATGGCAGATTTCCCTTAATTAATTGGTAATCAAATGATTTAACGGGAGCGTGGAAAACGTTCTCGACACACGTAGAATTCATGTACAAAGGCCCTCTGAAGGAGAAAAATGAAGAAGAAAAATATGCCTATCTCATGATATGGATAGGTGAACGAGGCCGTGAAGTGTATGACACATGGACCCTGACAGCTGACGAAAATAATTACATGGCCAATTTGACCAAACAGTTCGAGGACCATGTTAAGCCTAAAACAAACTCTGTATTTAACAGGTACACATTTCAACGAAGAGTTCAACTAGAATCAGAGTCAATTGGTAGTTTTGTGACATCTCGCTAAAGTTTGTGATCATGAAAACCAGGAAGAGAACTTGATAACAGAAAGAATAGAATTCGACATTCGGAGTGACAAAATTCGAGAGAAATTGATCAGTTAGGGGGTCAACGTTGACACTTAAAAAAGCAATTGATACGGTAAAATCATTTGAATTATCACAGAAACAAATGAAAACAATGTGTAAAGGAGAAGACCCAAACATAACCATGGTGAGGCCATCTGGTTCAAATTCGGGTAAACATTTCCCGTCTGACAAAAATCACACAAAACAGGAAAAGGTCTAAACCTGAAAAAGAAAGACAATCCATGTAAAAGGTGTGGTTATGTACATGAGCCATAAACTGGCCAGCATGGGGTAAAACATGTAAAAAATGTAAAAAGAGGAATCAATAGCCAAAATGTGTTTGTCCAATCAGGATAGAAAGGTTCATGAAGTTGAGGAAGACTTTGATTATGGTGCGTTATATGTTGGTTCCCTGAAAATAAATCCCAAGAGAAAGAAGCAAAATGGCAATTTTTCGGAAGTTTTGGAAGTCAACAGGGTGCCAATCAATTTTCAGTTAGACACAGGTGCAAGAAATGAAGAAAAACGTGTAACATTTTGTCTAAAGAAGATTATAAACTACAGTGTAAAAAGAAGCTACAAAAGGCTGATGTGGCTCTCCGGTCATTTTTCCGGGCATAGAATAGTACAAGAAGGGATGATGTCCTTAAATCCTTAAATATAAAATGTAAAGGCCAGTGTTTTGAAAACGTATTCTATGTAGTCAGTTTTAAGTGGTGAAACGGCTGAGGAAAAAAATGGGTTAATTAAACTAATAAATCAGGTACACAGTGAATTCCAATATGTATTTGAGGGTCGAGGTTGCCTACCAGGAGATAATTCTTTGAAAATCAATCCGTAAGTTCCGCCGGTGGTGCATCCACCGAGGAAGGTTCCTATTACACTAAAACCTAAAGTAAAAGCGGAGCTTCAAATGATGGAGTAACTTGGAGCTATCGTAAAACAAAAACATGGGTTTACAGCAAGGTCAAAGTCCAGAAAAAATAATGATCAAATCCGTATATATATTGATCCGAAAGACTTGAATCGCGCAATCAAAAGGGAACACTATCACATGAAAACGATAGAGGAAAATTAGACGCGACTTCGGGGTTGTGACAATTAAAGCTAGACTATGAAAGCTCATTATTAACAATATTTAACACTCCAAATGGGAGTTTTCGTTTTTGTCGGGCTCCGTTAGGAATTCGTAGTATTCAAGAAATATTTCAATGAACTATGACTGAGATTTTAGAAGGTGTCGAGGGTTGCGAGGTTATAGTCGACGATATCTTGGTTTGGGGATCGATAGATAGATAGATAGATTTATTCAACAAATGAAAACATATGCATAGTACAAGAATCTATAATAAAACAGCTTACATAATACAATTACATATTAAGAATGAAAATAAAATTGCATAAGAAATTTGGCACTTTCAGATGAACCAATAGTTCATTTAATCTTGTACTAGGGCATGCTTTCATTTATCAAGGATAACACAAAAAAGGAAATGGGATTTCCTTATTTCCATTGTGGTCCTTAGATAAACGAAGACATGTCCTAGCAGGGCACACAATAAGTTTACTTCCATTCAGGTTGCAAAAGTTTGATGAGATTTTGATCACAGTTTTTTAACAAATATCACAGAAATTATAACAGCAACAAATCAAATATAAAAGCATCAATTTAGGTAAAACTTTTTGACCAAGTCCTTAAATATAACTAAGTTATCGGAAGATTTTATGTTAAATGGCAGTTGATTCCACAATGAGCACCCGTTGTATGCAAATGATTTCTTACCAAAACCTTTGACCTTGGGAATTCTGAAGCATGATTCGGAACTAAATCTAGTGTAATGATCATGGAAGGTATCCGCTAAGATAAAATGCTCTTGTAAATAAGAGGGAGAAGACTTATGGAAAATTTTATATACATGACATAGAACAATTTGATTAACACGCCTTTCAACCAATTTAGCTTAACAAAATGATCATTGGAAATATGATGCCGACAATCCAAATTAAGAACAAATCTGATCATTTTATTTTGGCTTATTTGGAGCCTTTGTTTTAGTGTCTTCGAGATGCTGAAATACCAGACAGAACATGCATAATCAAGATGGCATTGTAGAAGAGACATAACTAGGAGTTTTTTAGAGTGTAACGACAAGAATGTCTGTTTCCTGTATAAAAATTTAAGTCTTGCATTAATTTTACCTATAATGGCAGAAATCATAGATTCAAAATCCAAAGCCTGATCTAGCAAAACACCCAAATATTTCACAGACACAACTGATTTAAGCCTTACTTCATTACAAAGAATGTCAAGATTTGAGCATTTTTTCAATCTAGGCTTCGATCCAAACAAAATAGTTTCTGTTTTCCCCAGGTGTAAAAACAGCTTATTATCTACTAACCAGTTACTTACATTTTGAAGGTCTTGAGTTAAAAGATATTCAATTTCAAGTTTAGATTTACCAGTTACTAGAATGGCTGAATCATTAGCATAGAGAAGAAGCTTACTTTTCACTGTTCCTGCCATATCATTGATATAGATTAAAAATAAGAGCGGTCCTAGAATCAAACCCTGGGGTACACCACACGTGACAGTTGATGGTAATGAAAAGACGTGGTTTATATCTGAATATTGAATACGATCCGTTAAATAAGAATTAAACCAATTTAAAATGTCAGAACTAAAACCTAAAAGCTCTAATTTAGATAATAGAATAGCATGATCAACAGTGTCAAATGCTTTCTGTAGGTCGAGCAAAGCCATCCCAACATACATTCCTTTGTCTAGATTAAACCTAATAAAGTCTGTTAAGTGCAATAAGCATGTATCAGTAAAATAAGACTTCCTGAAGCCAGATTGAAATTGATATAATATTTTTCTCTCACTCAGATATCTTTCTATTTGATCATAAACTATTCTTTCCAATACTTTTGAAATTATACTCAATATCGAAACGGTTCTGTAATTGGATACATCTGTTTTATCATTCTTCTTATAGATGGGAACAACACGGGCATCTTTAAGGTCTTCGGGAACAATACCCTGTATCAATGACAGATTGAAAATATGAGTGAGAAGACTTGCAATAACAGGAGCGCCATCCTTAACAAAAAGACATGGTATGTTATCTAACCCAGTGGCCTTGCTGCCACTTAGGTTGTTTAAATGTTTGAAGACAACAAAATCGCTTATCAAGTAAAAAGAATAATTGTTCAGGCTAATACCTTGGTTTCTGTAAAATCTGGATACAAAATCTCTACCATAATAACCTAAGGCAGTGGGTAATTTAGTAACAAGAATTGAAGCTACAGTTGTGAAAAAATTGTTAAAATGATCGGACATGAAAGAACATGATTATAGATTAAATCATGTTTTAGACCGAGCAAAAGCATATAACTTAACACTCGGTGAGTCTAAATGTGAATTGAGAAAAGAAGTGGAGTATTGTGGCCATAAATAAACTAGAGTGGATAAATGATCGATCCATCAGGTTCAGTCTCTACTAGAACTGACCGAGCCAAGAAACAAAAAATGATTGCAAACATTTTAGGTTTTGTCACTTACTTGCAAAAGTTCATGACTAATATGTCCGAAATTAGTCATCCGTTGAGATTGTTACTAAGAGAAGATATTGCTTGGCATAGGGAAAAGGAGCAGAAAATTACTTTTGACAAATTAAAAGAGATGGCTACTAATACACCAGTTCTTAGGTATTATGATCCAAAAAAAAAGAAGTAGTTTTGAATGTTGATTTAAGTTCAGTTGCTTGGTTTAAACATATTTCATTGATGAAAAGAGTATACAGAATGTCATAATACAGAATAATCGTTCAATTGGAATAGAACGAAAGCAAAGCTTATTGAGTTCTTTTCTAGTGAGATTTCAGAGGGCAGATGATAAGTGATTCAGGTAATTACTTAAGAAATAATTATCATTACTAAATGGTTTTAAGTTTTAAAGTGATAAGCTACCAAAGCACCGTAGCAACCGCTTATACACTTATTATGAAATGGAATTACTATGCTTTGGCAACAGCATCCGAAATCAAAGATGAATAATTCTTTTACGGAAAAGATTTAATCAATTTAGAATGTATAGAGAATTTAGGATTCAAGCATGTTCATAGTGGTATATGGGCAAACTAAGTATTGAAGTAGAACGCTTCTTATATTTGATTTAGGAATAGAATAAGATGATGAAATATTTAATACGACGTTAGATAATAAATCTGCCACTCAATTTTATAAAGAAATGAATTTCTAATTGTTATCTTCAGTTAGTCTGTCATCTTCACCTAACAATACATTTAGACTGACTGGGATGAATTTTGGAACGTTATTGAATAATCTTAAGCGAATTCCTGTATAAAATCTACAATCAAAGAAAAAGTGATAACTAGATTCAATGTTTCCACACTTGCCAAGTGTTGGGGTTATTATATTTTTATCGAAAAGATGCTGATTAAGAAGGCTACATTTATTACGAATCCTTGTATGAATTATCTGAACTTTTCTCTCCCCCCCCCCCCCAAAAAAAACCCAACAAAACTTATACTGCTTTGATTTGTCATTATCAATATAAGTCTTAAAAGCCCGTAATGTGATTTTGTTCCTTATTTCTAATAGCAGTTCGTTCCAATCGTCAATCGCTTTTGGTAAAAGGATTTTTTAAAAATATTATTTCGGCAATTGATATTTTATAAATTATCCGTGTTTCGGAGGTTGTAATTAGAGTTATCACTTACGGAAGGCGGTATTAAAGAAGATAAATAGTGAGTGTCAGTCCATGAAACATTTTAAAAAATAAAGTTTTCTATATTTTTATCTGCGCTGACCAAGAGTTTCCCATTCGGATTCTAATGGAGATCATTTAAAGAGATAAGCTTGGTGCAACCAGTTACAATTCGAGCCCCTCGTTTTGAATTTTATCAAGTTGTTCTACTTAGTGAAGGGGAATATTATTCCATACAACATCGGCATATTCAAGTATAGGTCTTATAAAAGTGAAATAAATTAATTGCAACGAATTTCTATCCAACAGGATCTTAAGGTTTTTCGTTACATGCTTTGCTCATAACCTGTTCATGGAAAAAGTGATAATTAGATTCAATGATCCATTTGATGAAATATACTAAGTTCCGTAAGAAAGTGTGCACTTTCACTTTTTGCATTTCTCTTGATTTCTTGGAAAATTATGGAGTAGATTTGATACGATACTTTAGTCAAGACCTTTTGAAATAAAAAGTAAAATCAGTTTTGGATAAAGTTTCGCATGATTCTTACGTACAGGCAGAACTTAAATTGTTGTGATTAGACCGCCTAAAACCTTTTTCTTTGGAAAGAGCTATGTATTGATGTTGCATTATAGAGTTTTAGAAGACATTCCAAGCCATTTCCAGACAAAAGTTTTAATTTTTATGCACACATTACGTGTACGTCAGCGTTAGACATTTCTAAGTTGTTATGCCAGGAAATTGTCATTGAATGGTGCTGAGGCGTTCTATGATATCTAGATTTGCTTATTCAGTGCCTTACAAAATGATGACCTCGATTTCTATTGGAACAGGAATGCTCAATCAATTTTAGTGACGTTCTATACCTGACAAGGCTCGATTATGTTCAATGACTTTTATTGGTAGTCAAACCATGCTGTAGCATCATGCACAATTGTTTTGAAGATGTGATTTTATGCTTAGGAAAGCCACAGAGATTCAACTGAATGCATTTTCAGACCAAGTATTCGTCCAACGCGTGATGCACATGCAAAATATGCAAAATCGAATGTCTCAATTATGCGGAAAATGTTTGCTCATCGCGCGATTTTTGTTTTCAAATGTCGTTTGCACATACTCTTGGGGATAGTCATACATACATTTCATGACGATACATTGTATAATTTCAGAGATATTCAAAATTCAAAAGTGCGCACTTTCTTATGGAACTAAGTATATATACACCTAAATATTTTAGACTTTCAACTTCAGGAATGTCTGTATTTAGCATTAGATGACTGGGGTGTTTCGTTAAATGCATTTTCGTGTAATAGTAAGCGACTCGGATTTCTAGGGATTGAACCTCACTAACCATGTATCAGCCCACTTGGTAATTTTGTCAATATCTCTTTGTAAATTTCCCCCAGCTTTAGTTGGATTGTCAACAAAAATTGAAAGGCAAGTATCATCGGCGAATAAGTTTATACCATATTCAATATTTTTGCCGATGTCATTGATATACTAGTATACAAGGAACAACGAGAATTTTTTTAACCGGCAATCTTTTGGTATACATCAATTCGAAATGTTTGTGGTGTTAACTTTAATATTGTTACCATAACAACAAAAAATATTTTTGTGAAAGTTTAATAGTTTGAGTAATTTGTCTGTTGAAACATTGACACTCGCGATAAAAGCCATTGACTTTAAATCGTAATTGTTAGAAGAAAGCTTCATCATTACAGAATATGTGTCCGAAACATACAAATGAACGACAATCTTTAAGTTTATCCTTGATAATTGACATTGACCGATATATATGTGAAATGGGGGTTCTACGATATATAATCTATTTTTCAAGCTCAAACGGTGTTTAGACCGCAAAAAATGAATATCCCCCGACAATACTACAATAAAAGTATATCGCAGTATTCGGGGTTTGTTTATATCGTTGAAAAAATAACTATTCGATTATTATTTTATTCAATCTTGCAATCTCTTGCCTCCACGGTTTAATCACGTTTATATAATCATGTTTTAATCTAACTTCTTGCCCACCACATTGAATGCAGATTTGATGTTTTGATGATGTGCCTTTACCACATCTTAGACATGGGACTGTTTTGCTTTTATTATGTTTAATGATATAGTTATGAACTTTACAGTAAATAGAATTCTTCACTGACTTATTTTTACATGGCTTGTTTGACCCTCTAGGTAGCATAGAACATTCCATTTTATTGTTTTTATATACTATTTATTTTTTTATTTAAAAAAAAATAAAATAGTATATAAAAAAGAAACAAAATGAGTACCAATGTAGAGAAACTATTAAAATTGCATAGTGAAGGGAGAATTGATGATGCGGCTTTGAACAAGGCTTTAAATGCTTTGAATGAACCAGAGTCGTCTAAAGCCAAGGAAAGTAAAAAGAGGAGACGTAAAAAGAGATCTCAACTGACTGATACAACAGTTGAATCAAATGAATTAAAACTTGTTGATAAACCATTATGCAACTACTTCAAAACATATGAGGTGGATGCACGAAAATATAAAGACCCCAGCATCTTGTTTAATGATAAAAAGTCTATGATAACAAATCAAATACAAAAAGATGTTAAAGAGTATAATGGCATCAAGTTCTCTGTCGGTTTGTCTATAAAATTCTTTCACGATGAACTTGATGGTGAACGAAAAGAAGTTATAGGTCAAAAACACGGAGACCAGAGTGCTGTATTAGATGATGCTAAAGTGAATGAATTTTATGATGAACAAGTAGCATATCTACAAACGTGGATTGAGAAGTTCACCAATACAGTTACTGGTTTGGAGGTTGACTATTGCATCAACCTTTATCTGAATATTGCAAAGTACGAACCACTAAAGGGTTCATCTTACTTACCATTGCCTAAAGCTATTGCCAAGAAGAAAGCCATAATAAACGTGAAGAATAAAGATGACAGATGCTTGGAATGGGCATTAAAATCAGCCTTATATCCAGCCAATACCAACATGAATAACATATACAGTTACACTAAATGTCCAGATTTGAAAATGACAGGAATCGATTTTCCAACACCCATCTCACAAATGTCAAAGGTGGAACGACAAAACAATCTTGCAATTAACGTTTACGGGTATACACTATCAAAGAAATTAGAGAAACTTACAGTGTCTCCATACTTCATATCTGAACAACCAAAAGAACTCCAAAGAATAAATTTACTCCTTATAACAGAAGACATTGAAGTTGATAATGATTCAGATGAAGACTATAATCTTGATGCAGACCAGTATAAAATAGAAACAAAATACCATTATTGTTGGATAAAGAACCTGAACAGACTGCTGTACGACCAAAACAAACACAAAGAGAAAACACACTTTTGTGACCGATGTCTTTATGGATTCTCACGTGAAGAACTCCTAATCAAACACAAAGAAGACTGTGAAGGCATTAATAAATCTTCAATGCGAATAGAAATGCCATCAAAAGAACATATCAAGTTTAAAAACTATCAAAATCAAATGCCTGTCCCATTTGTAATCTATGCTGATTTTGAAAGCACAATAAAACCAAAAACAGAACAAAAAGGAGACAATACAGAAATAACAAGTGAACATGAAGCCTGTGGATTTGGATATCAAGTTGTTAGATATGATAATAAAGCAGACAAACCAGTAATATACAGAGGTGACGATGCTGTAGAGATTTTTCTAAATCATCTAGAATGTGAAGTAGAAAATATTAACAATATTTTCAAACACCCTAAACCACTAATAATGACAGAACAGAACCTACAGGATTATGAAAATGCTACCCACTGTTGGATATGTGAATCTGAAATTAACAATAAAAAAAATCCAAAGGTGAGAGATCATTGTCATTTCACCGGTGAATACAGAGGTGCAGCACACAAATTTTGCAATCTCAAACTTGCAATTAAACCATATAAAACTAAAATTCCAGTTGTCTTTCATAACTTAAAAGGATATGACAGTCATCCTATTATGCAGAAAATACACAAAACAAGGGGAAACATTACATGTATTGCAAATAATTCTGAGAAATACATCTCATTCAGCATTGGTCAACTTAAATTCTTAGACAGTTTTCAGTTCATGGCTTCATCATTAGAGAAATTAGTTGATGCAACAGACAATTCTGATTTTAAACTATCAAGGGAAGTGTTTGGTAACGAAACGGATACCATCCTACGCAAAGGTGTCTATCCATATGAATATATAGACAGCCAAGAAAGATTTGATGAAACACAATTACCTCCTATTGAAAAATTTTATAGCAGTTTAACAGATGAAAACATTAAACAAAAAGACTATGAACATGCTCAAACTGTGTGGAAAACCTTCAAATGTAAGACACTTGGTGATTATCACGACCTATACCTTAAAACAGATGTTCTCTTACTTGCAGATGTTTTTCAAAAATTCAGAGAAACATGTATGAATAACTATAAACTTGACCCTCTACATTATTACACAGCACCGGGATTGTCTTGGGATGCCCTTTTAAAATACACTAAAATAGACTTAGAACTTTTAACAGATTTGGATATGCATCTTTTCATTGAAAAAGGAATGAGAGGTGGAATAAGTATGGTTTCTAAAAGACACGCAAAAGCAAATAATAAATATGTAGCAGATTATAATCCAGATGAAGAAGACAATTACATAATGTATTTTGATGCAAATAACTTATATGGTCATTCAATGAGCCAACCACTTCCTTATGGTGGATTTAAATGGATAACTGGAAAACTTTCACCATTACAAAAAGGTAAAGGAAGAATATATGAAGTAGATTTAGAATACCCCAAACATTTACATAAACTACATAATGACTATCCACTTGCACCTGAGAAACTTGAAGTTAAAGAAGAATGGTTGTCTGACTATCAAAATAAACTACTTGATAACAAAGGATTGTTAAAAACAGATAAACTTGTACCCAATCTAATGAATAAGAAAAAATATGTAGTACATTATAAAAATCTTGCACTCTATCTCAAACTTGGTATGAAGTTAAAAAAATACATAGAATATTAGAATTTGATGAGAAACCTTGGATGGAACCTTACATACGTCTGAATACCGAATTACGTAAAAAAGCAAAGACTACATTTGAAAAAGATTTCTTTAAACTTATGAACAACTCAGTATTTGGTAAGACAATGGAAAACATACGTAAAAGAGTAGATATAAAATTAGTAAAAACAGATGGTAGTGAAAATGAAAAACTAAGAAAAATAATAGCCAAACCAAACTTTAATAGAAGAGTAAAGTTCTCTGATGAGTTATCTGCCATTCAGGTGAATAAAACAAAAATAAAACTAAACAAGCCAATCTATGTAGGGTTCTCTGTTTTAGAACTGTCAAAGCACCATATGTATGATTGGTATTACAATACTCTGAAAAAAAAGTACGGTGAGAACTGCACCCTGCTTTACACTGATACTGACAGTCTACTGGTAGACATTAAAACAAAAGATGCTTATAAAGATATGTATGAGATGAAAGATGAATATGACTTCTCTGATTATCCAAAAGAACACCAACTACATGATGAAACAAACAAGAAAGTTATTGGAAAATTCAAAGATGAATGTTCTGGTGTTGCAATAGCTGAATATATCGGATTGCGTCCCAAATTATACTCCATAATGAGAGCAGATGAACAGGTAATCAAGAAAGCAAAGGGTGTAAAAAAAATATATAATCAAGAAGCAAATAAACTTTGAAAATTACAAAGATGCATTATTCAACAAAAAAAAGTACACACACTCAATGAACATGCTACGTTCCATGCTACACAACATATATGGATTAAAAATAAACAAAACAACACTCTCCCCACTTGACACAAAAAGATATATTAAACCAGATGGAATTACGACATACGCGTATGGGTATCAGGAGGAACAATAAGTAATTCCTCCTTGACAAAACCTCTCTGTGGTGCAGGTAGTTTCAAATAATATACTCTTATGCCTTGTGTAATTATATGGTAATCAATCGTGTGTATATCAACACTCCATATAGGGTCTGTAGCTCGTCTTCTACTACCACCTTCTTGTTCACCTGGTTGATATAAATACCTTACACTAGCTGTAGGACAAATTGGGGCATCAACTTTTCTTGTTTCAATATTACGAGGATTTTTCGTCTCCTTATTTAACGCCTTAACAACATCTGGCAACCTCTTCACCCATTCTCTGTTTCTTTTTTGTGTATCAATCTCTTTAGCATACTGATAACCAAACAACCTTTCTGCTAAAGTTCTATTGAACCTTTCAACCACAGCTTGATCTCTATGTATATCCCTTCTTCCTCTCCTTATTCGCACTTTATGTTTCTCCAACAGCTGTGTAACTACACCCATGAATTCTCTACCTGGGTCAACTTGCAATAGCTTTGGATATTTTAAATGTCTCTTATAAATCTTCTCAAATGCTTTAGCTACTTCTTTACTATCTTTAGATGTTAATGGTTCTGCTTCTTTATATCTTGACCCAACATCAACTAAAGTCAGAGCATATTTATATGTTTTGTTTCCAACTCTATCATGTGGTAGAAACAGCAAATCTGCTTGATGTACTTCATTCTTTGCAGTGACATCGAATCTCGGTCTAATAATCTTCTTTGGTGCAGGCAAGTAAATTTGCCACACTGCTTGTTTTTTTAAAAAATCTAATGCCTGTTTCTTACTAACTTTTGCTTCCTTTGCCAACTTATTAACAGCCGAGTGTCCTCTCCAGAAACCTTTTGGACTGTAGTATATCTTCTCCATTGTTTATATTTAAGAATATTTTATATAATAAAAAACAACAATGTCACAACAAGCAAAATATGATACAATCACAGAAGCCGAATTCGATGAACTGCTTGAAGCGCAGAGTCAATATGATACAAAGAAATGGACAGATTTAGAAATCAAGAAAATTTATACGATAACTGAGTACAAAAAAGTCGACACAAGCAATGGTGAAAGTTTTATTTTAACATTAAAGGACAATGGTGAAGTATGGTGTCCTCTTCATCTCGCTGAAAAGATTGAGGGTAAAGAACCCCCTTTTTACATTAGGCCTCTTGGTCTTAAACCTTGCATGAAAAACAAAAAAAATAAATATCATGCGTATGATTTGGTATTTCCAAAGAATAAAGCATCAAACTAAATTTTGATTTTTTTTTTTTGCCTACATCAACTTATAAGCCACATATCCAGTTATTGTCATTCCCATCACCACAAAAACAATCTCTCTATTCTGTTGGTCTGGTGAGGGTGTATAAAAATCACTTAACTTTGGCTCAGGTGGTAAAGGGTCTAACTGTTTTCCAGTCACATAATAATACTGCTTCATTGCTTGGTCAACATCATCAAATGTCTGTTCTGCGTGATGCTCCTTTTGCATCTGTTCATTTATGAAATCCAACCTCTCTGTTCTTTTTTTATTCCATGTAACTTGTGCTGCTTCTAACTGTTCAACTGCTTTATCATGTCTTTCTCGTTCTTCATCGCTATGACTCCCCATCTTGGAGAACAAATAATTGCTTCCCGAGAATGCTAATGCATTTACAAATGCACCACCTATCATCATTGCAACTGCACTTGCCATTTTTTATAAGAAGAAAAAAAAATAATTACTTCATAATATCTGCAGGAATAATACCCTGCTTAATTAACATATCTCGTGTTGCCATTGCAAGTAAAATATCTAATGACAACATTCCAATATCCCCCATATTAAAATCAACTTTAGGTGCTGGTCTTTTAAATACCTTCCTACCAAGTTCTGAATAACCAACAGTTAAAACTGTTTCCACTCCAGCATGATATAGCATGTTAGCAATTTGTTTTCCGTCTATTGATGTCATTTTTATTATGTATTTATAAAAAAATATTTTTTTTAAAATTCAAAAGGGTCATAATGTTTTGTATCAGTTTCTATAGGTTCATCAACCGGTTCATTGACTTGTTGAACAGGTTTCTTTCTATACATATACAGTACTGCAATACCTAATATGATTATGCAAGCCGGCAAATAAGCATCTATCTTGAACGTATTTTCTACTATTTTTTCTGGTTGTGTACTTTCAGGTTTTGTTATTTCCATGACAGGTTGCTTCATTTTTTTCAACCTTCTTGCTTCTGCACCTTTTTTTCCTGCTTCAACACGTTTTGGGTTTTTTGTTTTAATTGGTGTTTCAGATTGAATGTCTTCTGATTTAACAGTTTCACTCATCATCTTTTATAATATTGTCAAAATTTTCTTTTTTATTAAAATCAATATGTCTTGCTGTTGTCAGCATTGCAGTAAAAGGAGCCAAATACATACCATATTTATAATACATCTCACAACAAACATTAGTTAAAGCATGGTTGATAAAAGGGTCTTCCTCTAAATCTTCTATTAACTTTGGTGGGTTGATTACATTAAAGTACTTGGATACACCCATCACATACAAACTTATGAAAGAATTTCCCAATGTCTTTGTCATACTTGCACCTAATCGTGCTTCATACCTACAATAAAGTTTATTGATTTGCTCAGCAGATATATCATCTATATCTGAGAGTTGTAATTCACGACCTAAATATTGCTTGCTGCAACCTCCAGCAACAATGGCAGATAATCTTTCTCGTTTAGTGTCTTGTTCTACATGATTTAATTCTTCAGTGTTCAATAATTCTTCAGCGTTCATTTTTATAATATGGAATATTTTTTTTAATCTAAAATAATAAAATAATATCAAACATCCAACTGATATGTTTATACATGTAGATATAATTAATAATATTTCAACTAACATGTTTTTCTAAAAGCATTATTAAAGTTTTATAAGTATTGCTAATAGCATTGCTAATTTTGCTAATAGCATTGCTAATTTTGCTAACAGCATTGCTAATTTTATTGATATTTATCACAGATTTTACTAACAGTATTGCTAATTTGCTCAAAGCATTTGCTGTCATTTCTATTAACAATGCTAAAATAAAAAGCATTACTTATCAACAAGCCAATACCCAGTAGGCTGGTCTGTTCTCAATATCAACTTACGATGCTTTACCTTCGATAATTCATCTTTTATTCTCTGTCTTTCTTCCAGTGTCGGAATGACATCATTCTCTCGAAGACAATTTTCAAAACTATCTCTGTCTTTAGTGTAGAAAATACACAACCACTTGGTCTGCTCTCTCAAGTCCTTCAACACTGAATTATATCTCTGTGAAATAACCCACACTGATTGTTCCGCATGTCTGCCAGAGAATGCCAAATCTGACAGCATGTCTTTTTTCTTTGTTAATTCTTTTGTAGCACTACAATCATCAATGATGTATAATGTAGGAGAACCAGCATATTTATTGAAAAACATTCTTAATAGTTCTTGTAATTTCTCTTCACCATTGATAACCGGATTTACAATTATAACATTCTTGTTTTTTGGTTTCTTAACATCACCAATCCACTCGCGATTTTTATATGCTCTATTCCATTGTATAGTTGGACAAAGAATAACAATATGTTCAAACACACCTCTGTATTCACCTTCAAGCAAATCCAAAACAAATTCAGTTTTACCACAACCGGTTTGCCCACAAATGATTGCACAGTGAGGATATTTTGGTAGTTCCATTTTTATTAATAGTAAAAAAAAATTAATACAAAACTTCTTTAAATCTACCATCTTCAAAATTAATCTGTGCATCTTGTATGACAAACAAATACACATTTATTGTTTCATCTGACCCTTGTTCCTTGGTTATTTGAATCGTGATGCCCTCTGATGCATTCTCTACTCTTCTTCCAGAACCGTGTAGTGTATTATCGTCTGTCGTTCGTAAATCAAGCCACAATGCGTAGTTGTTAGTTAGATACTTTTCCAAGGTTGTATTAGTGAAATATAAATCTTTTGCAATCTTATCTGTTTCCTTGTTTCTCTTTGAAGTCAAAGCAAAGAATTTGTTAATTTCATCCCATTGTTGATATGCTTTCATTCCTTGACTGTAAAGTTGATTTGGAACACCTTCTATTGTCATTTCTACCTTTTCTATCTTTGGATTATAAAATGTTTCAGTACTTGTTCTTTCTGGGTCTTCAAATATCATGAGGATGCCTTTCATACTTCTTGCAGGAACATTCAAGTTTATGTTCCACAGTGTATCAGATTTATTCTTTGCTATTTTTCTGTGTCGTAGAATACGGTCGTAAAAGAAAGTCATTTTCCCATCATAATGTTGTCTTATTTGTCTGACAAGTTCTGTATCAGACACCATATCAAATTCCAGACATATATTCTTAATTTTACAAGTTGATGTTGCGTCTGTTGATTTAATCACTTTATCATAATCATTGAAAGTAAGTTCATATTCAAGTCTATCACCAAGACCTGCTTGGTAGAATGGCATATGTGTTTCTAATAGTTCAAAATCAAGTGGGATGCAAAATCTGTTTTTATATGCATTTGCTATGGCTTGGTCTTCTTTGTCTGAGGAAGCGTTACCAGCACCAACTCTGTGTTTTAACATGTTATCGTTACCAATACCTTGATATGCCATATTAATACGTTCAGAAGGGGACTTCCACAAATCAACATAGCAATGGTAAATATCACTATCATCGATTGACATCACTTCATTACCTGATATTCGTATTGTTGTTTTTTTAATGATGGCTCTTCCAAGATTTTGGTATACTGTTGCATTATCATCTGTGCTTTTCAATTCAATTTCAAAAGCAAGACGTGCAGACCTTGGTACTATAACATCATTATTACTGAGATTGGGAAATCTGACTAGTAATTGTTGGTTCTGATCTATAGTGCTGGGGTTATTTGTTATTACTACACTCTGACGAATTCCTTTTACTCCTCGTGGTTCTCTTACTTTTCTGTAAGGGTTGAGTTAATGAATATGTGCAAAAGGGTAAAGAGAGACCTCATCGCATTCAGGATGGTTATTATAGTTTTCAACAACTTGTGGATTTATTTCAAAGTTTAAACATTTCATTGTCTGTGAATGAAACTAATGGTATTGCATCATTAATTACTGATAATGAAATCAAGATAAGTAAAGGACTCAAGTTGATGCTAGGGTTTGATAAAAGAATATTTAAAGCAAATACTACTCATTTTGGTAATAAATGTCTTGATTTTGCAACAGTAAAATCTCTATATATCCATCTAGAGCAATTAAACACATCACAGAACTATTTCAATGGGACACCAAGCACAATATTAGCAGTTGTACCAATTGAAAATAAAGCGTATGGTGATATTGTGTCTGTAAGATTTGAGCATCCAGAATATAAATATTTGTCAAACGGAGCAATTACAGAATTTGAAATATCGGTTAGAGATAAATACAACAAAAAAATAGATAACCATGGTTTGCCAATGAGTGCTGTTTTAGAAATTATTTAATTTTCACACTATAAAAAAATGAGTATCTTTGGAATCAAATCACATAGAAGAAACGACGACTTTGAAGTCCTGAAGCAGCATATTCATGATTTGCATAAGCGAGTGAGACCAATTACAGATTTAGAGCAGAGAATTTCAGACTTTCAGCAAAGTGTTCATGATAGTAGAAGCATTTTGTTTCAAGAAATAAATACACAGGTAGATAGGCATAATGAACTTAGAGAAAATGTGAAGGAAATGGCCATAAACAATAGTTTATTACGAAATAGCATTAATAATATCAAAGACAAGTTGGTAATTTCAATATTTGCAGAAAGTAAAGGGGCTCTTGTAGAGAATGAAGTGTTTTCTTTTGTGAATGGTGGTAGAGAAGACGGTGCTGGTTATGTGATGATGCGTCGTGGTCAAATTTTAGGTATAGGTATTTCATGTAAAAAAAGGAGTGGCGAAGTGTCGGTAGGTATTTCTGTAAATGAAAAAATATTACCAGGTTGTGAAATAACACTTAACACTACATCAAGAAAGCATGACAATTTTGATAAATCGTTTATTATTGATGCTGGAAGTGTAATTAATTTTGTATGTAAGAAGGGAAACGCAACAACAGAAAATACAGTTGCTTCGTTGTTAATTGAATTGTTTTAATTTTTTTTGTCTGTAATAATAAAATATGAAACAACCGACTGCACCGAGTTTGTATCCAGAGTTGCAAGATGAGCAGAATTATAGATTACAGAAAATATCAGAAATCGAGCAGACATTAATTAAGGAAAGGGATAATAGGCAGTCATTGTATAAGAAATATAAAAGGAGTATAAATGCCACAGATGGAGTTGATACAACTCTCATTTCTGGGAGTGTGATTTTGGGTGGCATTGGAATTGCGATGCCTTTGATGTTGCCATTAGAAATTGCCGCAATAGTTTGTGGTGTAGCAGGGGTATGTGTCAAGTTTATTCGAAGACGATTGCATTCAAAGGCTCAAAAACATTATGAGATAAAGACATTAGCCGCAGTTAAGTTAAATAGTTTGAAAGATTTGATTTCCACGGCACTGAGTGATGGGCAAATATCAGAACAAGAATTTAAAACGGTTCTTGATGAACTTGAGAGATATAATAATCTCAAAGATAAGACTCGCTCAAAACAGTCAAGTCTGAGTGAAGTAGAAAGAAAAAAGTTGATAGAAGAGGGAAAAGCACAGGCATTAAGTGCTATTCAAAAAAAGATAAAAAACACATAATTTTGTTTAATAAATTTGTTTTTATAAATGATCCACCACCAAAATATTCTACATGGATACAAGAATTATAAATATGACATAATGCAATAAAAAAATGCTTCACTTCTAAACTACTTAAGATTTATTAGAATAAACACGGTATTTAATCTATTTGTTATCTATAAATTGTTTATGACTTTGCTTTCCGGTACAAGGTGTAAAACACCCCTTTTTGATAAGAACAAAATATGGCGAAAGATATTAAAAATATTGGCAAACGTCCAGGCAAGGACAGTCCTGTCAGTGGCTGGCAAATTGCCAAGGATCATCGATCGTCATTTTCCCACGTGGACAGTGATATGGATTATTTGTAAACATTCCATAGTAAAATTATCAGCGGTGTAGTATTTTATCAAAAAGTGGAGTGTGTGAACCGATAACAGTAATGTACAAATGTATTATATCTTTTAACAAGCAAATTAAACCGTTGTAGGCTAAGTTTTTCTTCTATATATGTGCTTAAACAAACCCTGGATACTGCGATATACTTTTATTGTAGTATTGTCGGGGGATATTCATTTTTTTGCGGTATAAACACCGTTTGAGCTTGAAAAATAGATTATATATCGTAGAACCCCCATTTCCTATATATATGACCGTGATGGATAACCATTACTGTTTCTTGATGAGATGAACTTCCATGATAAATATAAGCATTGTCACTATATTAGTGATGAACTTTCAGAAAATGTTTAGTTTTTACATCAATTTTTCGCAGACAGACGGACGAATAGACAAATGGACACCGGTAAAACAACATTCCCCTTATCTATCGATGCGGGCGCATTAAAAATGGGAACAAAACATCTAAGATTGTCAAGTCGGATGTACAAGTATTGTGAAGCCTAATCCAGATAACTCAGCGGTATTGCATAGGGCTAGTAATGATGGGATCATGAGTTTGAACTCCAGTTCGGCCAACTTTTTTCGTACATTTGACATCAAGTATCTGTCTCCTATGGAGACATTGTGAAATGAGCAGCATGTAGCTGAGATGAAATCTAAGTGGATAAAAGGTTATGATATGACTCAACGATCTCTGGGTGATTCTACCTTTGGTTTGCTTTGAAAATAGTTTAGCTATTAATATACAGTTGGCATCATACAATTACCTCCGTTTTGATTTACAAATCTCAGTACAAGGATAACTGAATAGACTAGGTTCAGCTGTAGTGTCGAAATTTATGTTTTCCAGTTGCTTTTTATCTTATATTTTTATATTTCTTAAATGAATTAACTTGCCATGTTAGATGTGAAGAGACTGGGCCAACAATTTATCATTTACCCATATTCCTTTTATATAGGACATATGAATCTACAATTGCATTTGGCCTTTTGGGTTTGAAATTCTATAATGTAGATTTATCCAAAAATATCAAAGATATTGACAAATAAATTGCGGGACAAACGCACATACATAAACATGCCATGTATATCGCACTTTCCACGAGCGGACTGGATAGTTATGACTTTACAAGTTATCATATTCATAAATGCAAACAATTTTATTTATTTATTCATTTGATGAAAATCGAAGATTACTTAACAAACTTAATTTTAACAAAAATGTACTACAACAACAACAATAAAAAACAACAAATTCCCTTTATTCCGAAATTAGTACCAAGTTAAATGCATATCATTTGCCCAATTATTTACTGCAATGGTGAAAAATATTATGCAAATGCAGTATATAAAACACAGTTGTTCCAGGCGTTCAGGATGACAAACTGTTTGCAAATTATGCCAAAATTTGCACATAAGTATACACATGTAAGTATAGGTAAATTTTGCGCGGTGAGTTGTGAAATCTACTTTGAACGGTTCAATTTAAGAGCCATTTTGTCCAAATAGATAAAACAGGTTAACAACATTTTAAAAAAAATAACAACTTTCCTTTCAAATGAAAGTTAATATAGCTTGTCTTAAATCGCAATGTTTACCCAAAAATGTACTTTCATTAAGGGATCATGTTCAATTCCTATTATTTACTTTTTAATCAAACCCGATATACCCAAGGTTATGGACTCAGCGCCTACGTCAGAGCTCAGTTTTGTTTCTAAGGGAACGGATCGTTTTACAAGCAATTTGGTATTCGATTCTCACGGGTAGACACGTCGTGTGACGGAAGCCAAATATGCTTGAAAAACATCCATCCTTTTAAACATGGTAGCTGCACTACCTTGTATATTATCTATTAATGACTAGTGATATTGGTAAATTGTTATTAAATCCCGCATCCAAGTGCCTGTGGTTGTAGTCAGAATCGCCCACTTTTATGCATTCTGGGCTAGTTGGTTTGTTGTCGCCATTTTAAAATAGACCGGTCCGTTTCCCTATTTAAAAATGGACCGATGACCATTTTAAGATCATAATGATTGAGAAACGGGTTATAACAGTCACACGATAAGCCAATCGGAACATCTCACAACCAATCTACGATCAACTTTGACTGGCGAGCCTGTCAATCTATCGATACAGATAGGTGGGTAGCTCAGATGGGACAGGTTTACCAGTCTACGAACAACTGTCTGTTGCAGGTTACAGAAATAGCCGAGTGTCGTTCCGATTAATGGTGAGCTAAAAATCGACCGGTTCAAAGGGACTTTAAATTTTATTGAAATATACAATACATGTATTTGCAAAATCTTATTTAACGGGAAAAATCGTGTTTTTAAGGCTCTATAAGTTTTATCATTAATCTGTCTTAGATATGCAATCATTTGGTCAAGCCTGCGTTTTACCGTTTTTCAATATTTTAATAAATAAGACGAAGAAGCTTTACAATGGTTCATCCCGAATTCCCAATAGTCATATAAAAACGCATTTATACTGGTAGCAGGCTTAAGGCCGGTTACCAACAAGGTTCATTGGCTTTTGGAGCTGTTTTCTTCCAGGAAAATCAGACTGTTGCTTATGCTTCTAGATCTTTAACTGCTACTCGGAAAAGCATAGTCAGTTGGAAAAAGAAACATTAGTAATTTTATTGGGCTGTGAAAAGTTTCACAATTATGTCTATGGCAGACGTTTTCTAGTGGAAACAGATGACAAGCCATTAGAACAAATTTTTAAGAAAAGTGTAATTGGAGCACCCCCACCAGAATTCAAAGATTTGCTATGTCCCTGCAAAATATGATTTTGAAGTAATGCATAAACCAGGCAAATCCATGTATATTTCTGATGCAATGTCGAGGCTGTGTCGGAATAATTACAGTGAAAGTGTCTTACCAGAGTTAGAAATAAATGAGATGTGTTTCAATTCTCACTTACTCATGTCACCGAAAAAAATATCAAGATTTACAAAATGAGTCAATACAGGACAAAGAATTAGCTATATTAAAAACATTGTGTGAAAATGGTTGGCCAGAGACAAAAGATAGATAACCATTCGAAGTAAGGCCACATTGGCAATTTAGACATGATAAAAATAAGAACATTGTGAAATTGACAAGGTGAAAGATTTTGGAATTGTTTCGGAATTAAATTGAATGAGTGTGTGGAGCGAGTTTTGAGTGAAATTAAAGGGATGTAACCAATATTGATAATTTTGTTCATGATGAACAAAATTAGCGATATTAATTACACCCCTTTAATAAAATATACGTTTTTTTTCTGATTATACGTCATCGTTGACCAATGAGGCACTTTATAGTCGACATCAGCTAACAAAATCGTAGAACAGATGGATAGATTTGAAATTATTGTTGAAAGTCTTGAATGGTTTCTGAATGTTTTTTCATGATTACTGAGCGTTTTTGATCGATTTGAGCGAGTGTTTGGAATGAATGATTGGAGCGCTGAGTGAATGATTAAGAATGATTTTGATCGGAATGAGTGTTAATTTCACGATGTTTTTAACTGTATTACATGCGTAGACAATATTTTGTTTAAAGGCTACAAAGTATTAAATCCCTCTAGTAAAAGAGAAGAAATGTTGCATTTAATACACGAGTCTCACTTAGGGACAGTTAAATGCAAGGCTCGTGCAAGAGAATTTATTTTTAATCCAGGTATGGTTTCACAAATACAAGATTCAGCATAATAAATGTTTTCTAATGATTTCTGAGCGTTTTGATCGATTTGAGTGAGTGTTTTGAATGAATGAACGGAGCGCTGAGTTAATTATTAGGAATGATTTTGATCGGAATGAGTGTCAATTTCACGACGTTTTAACTGTGAATAACCTATACAGTGTATCTTTAGACACATACCTTGTTACATGTAAGCTCTTAGCCATCGAAATGCTTTCGATGATCATCCATACGCCCGAATTATTCTTCAACCATAGAAAAGGAATTGCAGTGATCAATCCTAAAAGGTGACACCATCAATAGGCAATTAATAATTCACTCAGCGCTCCATTCATTCATTCCAAACACTCACTCAAATCGATCAAAAACGCTCAAAAATCATTAGAAACCATTTAGAAACCATTCAAGACTTCCAACAATAAATTCAAATCGATTTATCTATTCTACGATTTTATTAGCTGGCGTGGACTATAAATGTCTGATTGGTCCACGATGCCTAATAATCAAAGAAAAACTAATATTTCATTAAAGGGGGGTAATTAATATCGCTAATTTTCTTCATCATGAACAAAATTAACAATATAGGATTACCCCCCTTTAATTTCACTCAAAACTCGCTCAACACACTCATTCAATTTCATTCTGAAATCATTCCAAAATCATTCACCTTGTCAATTTCACGATGTTCTTAACTGTATTAATGATCAAGAAAATATGAGGCGATATCATATAAAGCATTAGCTCGAACATACTCAGCATTAAAGCTGTATTTACCATGTTTATGAAGTAAAGCGAGTGGCGATCACGATAAACGTCCATGTAGGAATATATAGTACTCGCGGGCGCCTCGATACAGTTAATCACTTCATTGAATTGACATTGGCTAAGATCAAAACCATTCCAAATCGGTTACTCAACGCTCAATTTATTCATTCCGAATACCCACTCAAACCATTCACAGCTGCTCCAAAATAGCCAAAAAAAGGATAAGATCAAAAACCTCTTTAAAAATAAACATGATTTCACTGACTTAGTTGAATTTTGAAAGTGGCTGATTTTAAAATCAAAGATAGCTCTAGATTTTATAGGCATATTTTGTTAAAAGGGCGGTAATAAATATCGCTAATTTTGTTAACTTTAACAAAATTAGCTATAATGGATTACCCTTCTTTAATTTCATTCGAAAGTTACTCATCGTTCTCAAACAATTTCACTCTGAAATCATTCCCAAATCTTTAAAGGTGTCAATTTCACGATATTCTGAACTGTAATAATACATTGCATCATTATTTGGAATCGATCCAGAGTGTCCTAAGAGGTAATTGTTCTTCGGAGAATATTTTATAACTACTAAAGTAGAAAGGTGTTGTACAAATCAATTTGGAAAAAAAATATATGACTTAAAAACGATGATTCATTTTCCTTCTTTCAACTATGTTTACTCCCCGACGGCGGCACTCATTTTTTCCGACTATTTGTCTCTCACCAATGGGTAGATAATCGTAGACCTATGTGAGATAGCAGCTGGAGGCAAGGAAAGGATGTGGTGGTTGTACAGGTGAGAGAAAATTCTAGAAAACCATTGTAAGGTGCTCCAGCCGCCGCGATATAACTGAAAAATGTTGAGAGTGGCGTTAAACTCCATTCAATCAATCAATCATTCAACTATGTTTACAAAAGAAAAAAGGAACCTCCGGAGGTCATATTTCTTTCCACAGGCTTAAATTGACCACTTCATTTAGTTCTCATCTTACAAATTTAAACACTTCTTGGCCCTCAGTACTATCAGTACTTTGATTAAATATATCTGTCACCTAACTATAAGAACAGGGACGTTCGGTGCTTTTATTATTGTTTAAATATAGTATCCTTTTACTCTTTGTGACATATGTATGGATGTGTTATACTTTTTATAATAAAGAAACTATATATTTTAATTTATTGCTATGTGTTTCGAGGAGGCTTGTGTACCTACCTACTCATGGCTTCCTGCTTTTCTTCTCATATAGGTACAACCACAGTGTTCGAACTCACTACTCCTGGATTTACAGCCCAAACTGGGTTTGCACATCAACCATTTAACTTAAGACATGAGCGTTAAGATGAGAACTATTGTTTTCTTTTCTTTTACTTAACGTGGAATGGGGGATAAATCTTTATCATACATTTAGTTAACCGTAGGTTGTTGTTCCCCATATTTTATCTACCAGATTCACGGCCTTTTTTTACGATTAAGGTAGTGGAAACGTAATAGTTCCGCAACGTTTTGGACGACGTAAATTATAACAGTTTAAATCGCGGTTTCCTAAAGATTTTCACTAGGAATCCTCGGTCAACATTGTGAAAATCATGAGTTCCAAAATGTTAAGGAACTATTACGGTTTCATTGCATTAAAATATTATGCGGAAAAATGTTCTAAAAGTATGTTTATAAATAAACAGTGGTCTTCAAATATACTCCTGTGCAAATCAGGCTTATTCTTGAAACATTTCTGTAAGAAGGACTGACCCACTGGAAACTGATGTTACAGCAGAAAGACGTTTGGCTGTAAGAAGTTTTGTAGATTTTGAGTATTTTTCACTGTTCGAGTACGTAGTAGGAATGTCATAATGAATCGTTTTAAGGGCACTTTGGGTGGTTTTCTAAAGATCCGGTTGATGCCAACTAAAGGTTACATTTTATACAATATATAACTATTCACTTTATTCACTATGGTCCTTTGGGAATTGATTATTATAACTTCTGAAGATCAATCAGTTACGATAAATTTCACCTTTAGTCGGCCTGTGCAGCTTGACTAAGCTCGACACTCAGATAGTCCCTTTTCATATGACGGTTATTTTATTTGTACCAATAGAAACTTGAGTCTTGTCTAGAAATCTTTTAATACCGCCTTTTTGAGTCAGTGTTGAAAAATATATATTCATAAAACAATGGGTAGGTCTTTATAAAAAGGGTCTAGTACAAAACATATCGTTGATTTCGTTCATTCCGGGCGAAATCGGCGATAATTTATTACATCCCTTTATTATCATTCTACCCCTGCTCATTCTATAAATTCAAATCTGAAACGAAATGATTTCAAAGCAATTCAACTTGCAGGTTTTAAGATGTTCTTTACTGTCTTTATCATAAAAAAAAATGGCCAAAAGAGGCGAACTTACAGTTAACAACATCGTGAAATTGACAAGGTGAATGATATTGGAATGATTTAGGAATGAAATTGAATGAGTGTGTGGAGCGAGTTTTGAGTGAATTTAATGGGAGGTAATCAAGTATTGCAAATTTTGTTCAGCATGAACAAAATTAGCAATATTGATTACCTCCCTTTAATAAAATATGCATACAAGTTCTATAGATAGCTTCCTATGTCTTCAATAACCTTTCAGACTTTTACAATTTCAATTCATAAAGTGAAATCCCAATTTTTCCCAGCTTTTTTTTATTTTGAACGAAGTAGTTGTTGTATGTCTTTCAGTTAGTTTGGAGCGTTTTTGAATGGTTTGAGTGAGTGTCTGGAATGAATTTATGGAGCGCTGAGTGAGCGATTTAGAATGGTTTTGATTGAGTTTAATGTCAATTTCACGATGTAATTAACTGTAATATACATTTACCTTTAGCTCGAGATGATATCAGCTTTTAAGTAATAATGAGTAGCTTTTAATTTATTGAGTTTATTGGAACCAAAAACCTAATCAAACTTATTTTTATAATGTTATTTTCATACCCCAAGGAAAAAAGGGTATTAAAAATATTGCATCACCCCTTTATCAACCTGAAGATAAATATAACAAAATGAAAACCAATCTCTTTTTTTTTTTATCTCGTACGATAGTTACTTGCACTCAATTTATCGTCATGCATTTTGACTGAATAGGTATTTAAGAACACACCATTTGTAAAATACATTGGGAAAGACGATTGTCATCAAGTGAATGGGTATTTAAGTATAGCTGACAATCTTAATTATCTTAATTTTTCTTTTTTTTCAAATACAATATCATGTATTTTATGAATTATGTTCACACCGCAGGCGATTGTTCCATTACTAGATTTATGTTATGCAGCCGTTTATTTATTCATATATTAATGCATTCTCAGTTTTTTTTTTTAGTATAATCTTTCTTGCGTTCAGTGTGAGTAAACGGCTATTTGCAATTTATACCCCGATTTGCACGCGCATTTGCGTGTAAAGTAGGAATAACGTTAAAAAAAATTGCACCGTTTTTTGTCTTCCTAGACGCAGTGCTTGATAACTGTGGATTTATGGGAGTTTATTTTACACTAGCTGGAAGAAAGGGTGAAATATAGTTAAAACTAATTGTGAAAGAAAATTTTCCTAAAGCTGGTAATTACTAAATCTCCAATGATTTGCTCCAACTACGACAGACTTGTTGACCAAGGAATTTGAAGAATTCAAGTGTTTTGCAATATGATACATTAAAGGACTACCCTTCTAGTAGACAACGAACGTGTACGCTATGTCAAATAAAAAAAATATTCTGGCAACAGGAATCGACACTAATAGCAGTCCCCGGGCACTGGGCCTTAGAACTATAGGAAGTACTGGAAGTAGCAAGGTTACACAATGAGGTTCTTTCTGTGCAAGTTTAACATACCTATGGCCATTAAAGTAAGGTTTTAATAACAATGACCCCGACGGCGGCAATTATCCTTTCTGATTTTTTTCTTCCATATTTGGTAATCGTAAACCAGGAAAAGAAGCTGGAAGCTATGGAAGAAATAAACGGTAGTACTTGTTTAATAAATACCGGCGATCTCTGCGACCACTGTAAAGCCTAGGCATGACTGAAAAAAATGTTATAAATGGCGTGAAACAAACAAACAAACAAAACAAAACAACGAACGAATGAATGAATGAACGAACAAACAAACAAATAAACAAACAAACAAACAAAACCATGGTGTATTTCTGTTTCCATAATATGATGCCATAAACGTTAAAGAGAGAAAGAGAGTATTTGTTGATTTCATTGAATATGAAACTGAAAACATATTCCCACTGTATGAATACGCGAACCGGATTAATACATTATGTGATTAGGTTTTTAGTTCCATATCTTTATGAAATAAACAAATATTATCTCCATATCTTATAGTTTCATATCATGAAGCAAAAAATATAAGGAATTGTCAGACAAGAAATAGGTTTCTTACAGGACTTCTTTTTGTGGAAGCTTGCAAAAAACTGCTTTATCAAAATTGTTTTCATTTGGAAATAAAACCAAATTTTTGGCCAATCAGAACGCACAAATATTGATGGACACAACTTAAATAAAATTATTCAGCTATGATATAAATATGGTCATATAATGCAACCGTGCTTCGGAGAAATCCACGCATAAGTTTAGCAGTAATAAGGAATTGTGCAGAAAATGCTTTACAGGCTTTATAAAAACACATGAGTGTACGCCTATAGAGAGGCACAATATGGACACTGTACAACAGATACTATCTAGTTTGTAACACGGTAGTAGGGCGAAAAGAGAGAGAGAGAGAGAGAGAGAGAGAGAGAGAGAGAGAGAGAGAGAGAGAGAGAGAGAGAGAGAGAGAGAGAGAGAGAGAGAGAGAGAGAGAGTAGAGAGAGTAGAGAGAACAAGAGAGAAAGAGAGAGAGGGAGAGAGGGAAAGAGAGAGAGAGAGAGAGAGAGAGAGAGAGAGAGGGAGAGAGAGAGTAAATGAATAAATGTATATGTTAATAAATGATTGACATAACTTATATTTTGTGTAGACGAAATATTATCCAAAAAGGGGGAGATAAGAGTTAATCACGAGAGGTGATCCAGATATTCGAACAATATCTTTATAGACTTTCGTATATTGTACAGTTTGTAGCATAGTGGTATGACATTTTCCACCATCAAAAGCATTCTTTATCGCGCTCTCAGCGGTTGATTCAATGCATTAAAGAGAGGGAACGACACCTCATTTTCGGTTGGACTCGAACCAAAAGCCATCCGCGAGGACTAACTTCTCGGTCAACAAGTCAGACTTGAACAAGGCCAGACTTCATCCAGTAGATCTAGTAATGTTATATGAAATTGAAATTCACCTTGATCAAAACCAATCTAAATCACCTTTTTAGTGCGCAATTCAATCATTCCAAACACTCACTCAAACCATTCAAAAAACGCACGAAAAGCGTTCAAAAACTCTTCAAACCGAGCCAAAGTTAATCGAAATCAATAAAAAAAATCACAATTTTAAAAGCGTCTGGTTGGTCCCTGAAGACATAGAAACATAGAATCACAATTACAATTAACAACATCTTGAAATTGACAAGGTGAATGATTTTAGAATGGTTTTGGAATAAAATTGAATGAATGTGTGGAGCGAGTTTTGAGTTAATGCAATGGGAGATAATCCAATATTGCAAATTTTGTTCAGAATGAACAAAATTAACGATATTGATTACTTCCCTTAAATAACAAAATACATACAAGTTCTATAGATAGCTTTTTCAAGAACCAATAACACGCTTATAATTTGAATTATGTCAGTGAAATCGCGATTTTACTGTATCAAAATTTATTTGGAATGACGTTGTTGATTCTATACTTTTCAATCGGTTTGAGCGTTTTTGAATAGTATGAGTGAGTGTTTGGAATGAATGAATGGAGCACTGCGTGAGCGATTTAGAAGGTTTTGATTGAGGTGAATGTCAATTTCACGATGTAACTACCTTTATATACCGAGTTCCATAAGAATGTGTGCACTTTCACTTTTTGCACTTTTCTTGATTTTTACCAAGTTGGGGGACATTTATGGAGTAAATTTGATGTCATACTTTAGATAAGACCTTTTTGAAATTATAAATCTACTCATAGTTTGACAAAGCTTCGCATACTGCATACCCGTAAACAGAACTTATAGCGTCAAGATTTGACCTTCTTGCAGCTTGTTTTCTTGCTATAAGCTATTTGCTTATATTACATTGTATTGTACAGTTTGAAGATACATCCGGACCAATTTTCAAACAAAAGTTTTACTTTTCATGAAGACGTTTCATGGGATTCAACGTTTGTAAACGCTACGTTGTTAGTCAAGTAACATGTTGTTGAACAGTGCTATGACGTTCTATGACATCTTCATTTGCTCAGTATTGGCCTGACAAAATGATGCCCCCGATTTCTTTTGGAGCATGAATTCTTTATCAATTTCGCTGTCGTTCTTAAGGTTCGATTTCGTTCACCCACTCTAACAATAAGCCAAACCCAGCAATTGCAACGTACACAATTGCAATAAGATATGCAATTTCTGACCAAATAGCCATCAAACGCGTGATGCACATGCAGAACATGCAAAATCAAAGGTTTCAACTGAGCAGAAAATGTATGCACATCACTTGATTTTGTTATCAAATATAATATTTTTACTTAAAGAAGGTTAAAACATTCAGACAATCAGTTTCCATTAACAAAGTCTTTTTTACAATGTTGTATTCTCTCTGTCTCTCTCAGTCTGTCCCTGTCTCTGTCTCTCTCTTTCTCTCTCTGTCTCTCTGATTCTGTCTCTGTATCTCTCTGTCTGTCTCTCTGTCTCTGTCTGTCTGTCTCTCTCTCTCTTTCTCTCTCTCTCTCTTTATCTCTCTCTCTCTCTCTCTCTCTCTCTCTCTCTCTCTCTCTCTCTAACACACTCATGAATGTCAATTTCACGATGTCTTCAACTGTATCATTGCATAGAAAAGTTCTTACTTTTTATATGTATGTAATACGATGGTGGTAACTTTGGACGTAATTAGAGATATTGTATTACTTCACTTAATTTTCATTTAAAAATCTGTCAACATACTAATCCACTTTCATTCAGAAAACATTCAAAAATCATTCCCCCTTCCAATTTCTCGCTACTGTTAATTGTACTCGTCGAAATTGAAAATGGGATTCCAACTACATTTAAAAGTTTTTATTTTTGTTCAGAGTGCACAATCTCAGGAACGTTACCTTGCGGGTTCATACAGAAAAAAAAACTATATGACATTTTGATTGCCCCTTTTTATTGTATCAGTTGCAATTGTTTTGTCGGTGGTCGAATAAAGGCTTCATTGTGTAGGTAGGCCGTTATGTCGCTACATGTCGGCGTATCAAATTGCTATTCAAAGGCGTATCTAGTTAAAAAAAATCACCCCCCCCCCCAAAAAAAAAAAAACCAAAAAACAAAACAAAAAACAAACAAACAAAAAAAAAACTGAGAAATTGACATTCATCTCGATCGAAACCATTCCCAATCGCTCATCAGTGCTCCACTTATTCATTCCAAACACTCACTCAAGCTATTCACAAACGCCCCGAAATCACTAAAAAGATAAAATCAACAACTTTATTCAAAATAGTTTTAGATACAAAAAATGGCGATTTAACCGAAATAATTGAAATTTCAAGCGTCTAATTGGTTCTTGAAGTTTGAAGCTATTTATAGAACTTGGTTACATATTTTATCAAAGGAAGGTAATAAATATCGCTAATTTTGTCTATCTGGTACAAAATTGACGATATTGGATTACCTCCCTTTAATTTCACTCAAAACTCGCTCCTCTGGCCCATGTAGCTACATTAAAGAATCACCCACCTTGTCAATTTTACGATGTTGTTAACAGTAGAACAACCCGTACCGTCTATGGTTAAAGGTCGCTGAAAAACAAAGAACGGTTATCTTCGAATAAATGTCAAAAAGGATACGTCAGATTTAAAGCTTACAATGCGTGGATGTCGCCTTTATGTATCGAACAGCAATAAATTATCCTTTTTTCTAGGCGTAACTTATTCTAAAACACAAATTCGTTCATTACCTTCGTACAAATGGTTATTCTTTAAAATCCAAATAGGTTCTTCCAGGTTGAAGGGTTACAGGCTGTAGGTAAATTCGTTTCTAGAGCCAAACGGATAATGTAGTGACATTTCGTTTTCATAGACAACTATCAGCTTGATATATTTTTTTTTATTTTTTATTGGAATTGATTCATGAGCGAAAATGTTTTTGATCGCTTTTTTAAAAAAATGTTATTCATTTGACCCATATTTGGACAAGTCTATTTATGGTCGTGTTGATAGATGTAGTTTACGGAAACAGCCTTGTTGTGACGAATGCCTTTGTAGGTCTCGCTTCGAAAAGATCAACGTCTTTATTTGCATGTCTTCGAAATTATTAGCTTATTGTGAATTGTTTTTTCTATACTTAGTAATGTAAATTTTACTCTGAGCACTTTTTCATTGTCCCTTTTCCCAGCTAACACCGAGTGACGTAGTTCTCTGCTACGGAATGAGATCGTTTCAATTTCGTTGAATAATTCTCTCTCTATTTTTTAATTAAAAAGCTTTACTCAATTTGAATTTTGCTGAAATTTTGTGAACTATTTTATTTATTGGAGTAAAGACGGCATATTTCCCGCCAATGTCATGTGTCCACCATAGCTCGTTGAGCGGCTAAACAACCCTGGGTGTCACTCTTTCAAACATGTTATGATTTCTCAATCCAATTAAAAAAACAAGACTTTAATGGGCTTCGCTAATTTCTATAGTAACGTTTCCTAGTAATGATAATTATTCTAAATACGAAAAGATTTTCATTCCGATAACGCCTATCAGACATTTTTCAAACTAATCTAACGTCTTTGTATCACATGTCATTACATGTTATACTTTTTCTTGTTACAAAAATAAATGAATATTGTAATTAGTGTTCAGACTTTACAGTCTACTTTCTTACCGCAGGTCCAGACAGACATAATGCTTATCTTGTACAGAGTTTATAATTTATATAAAAGGTTACTCGGAGACATTATTATTTCTAAATGTTTATAAATACAAAAAAATGAATTTGTTTCGTTATTTCAGAGATTCTACATCCTCAAAATATTTGATACGCCACTGAACATGATAGTCATTCACATTTTTATTCACATCTTTAGATATAATTAAGAATATGGCATATGACATATGGTTGTTTCGAATGAAACGCGTTTGTTTCTTCTCCAATTTTACGCTGCAAAAATAACGTCAAATTAGGTTACTCTTTTTAAAGCATCAGTTCTCTGCAACGTCTCTTTTAAAAAGGTCGTCAAAGCTGGCTATCTACGTACGACCTATAAACATAACATTTATAAAAAGAAAAAATGCACAAAACATATACGCGTCTACATACACAACTACCTTGTTTCTGTAGATGTTTATATGTATATGTATCTTTTTTGTGTTGCAAATTAAACCCTACGTTGCACAGAAGTGCATGGGCAAAGCGGGTTTAATTAAAAAACAGTTTTCACCATTTTGTAATTCTAAAAACAGGGCTATAAATCGTTCTTGATAGACCAATTTGTTGTTTCGTGTATGATTGTGTAACCGCGAAAATGACGTCTTAATCTATATATTGTGACGTCAGTTTTAAACGGCGTTATAAGTTTCGCGGAAAATTGATATGTTGCATTTCAAGAATTTTGACGATTTTTTGCAAAATTTCGGGTCATATTATAGATAAAAAATCAAATTGGTGCTAAAAAAAATACCGAATTTATAAAACTCGTCATCTTAAAACAGATAAAAACTTGGCGCAGCCTCGTTTTTATCTGTCTATAGATGACTCGTTTAAAAAATTCGGTATTCTATGACAACTCATTCGATATCCTCTATATATTAACCTGGCAGGGCGTGGATAACTCATCTCTCAATTTGTGTTTACTTTTCATTATTATAGGGTTTTTATGGAACTCGGTATCAAACGGCTCTTATTCTTGCGGGCTGCAATACGCTCAATACGCAAGAAAGTTTGCAAACATTTGTAAATTATAACCCACTTTGCGCCTTAGTTCACATACTAATCGGGATACCGCTTCCCAAATACTTACATGTCAGTACATCAAACGTTTACATCTTGAACGCGCCAAGTCTAATAAATCTTCATGACACTAGAGAACAATTAATCGCATTAAGACCCTATCCTGTTTTCAGGTAAACGAAACCCGGGCGAGCGCTCCTAGTTTGAAACACGCCTTAGAGATGCTTCTCTGTGTTAAACAGTGAATCATTTCTTGAGCTATAACTTGACCTACGCCATCCCGAACGCATGACAGGTCAGCTAAATCGGGTGAAAGTGTTAAGTAAGCTTAGAGCATAGGTAATTATTTCATTATTACGTTTTGTCATATTAGAAATGTCCTATAAGGTAAAAGTCGATTATGAACCAATCGCCCATGGCTAACATTCGAAAATGAGCTCCCTTACCGAATTGGGTCTCTCACCACAATCAAGAGACGAGGGGAGTATACCTGTTTGTGTGTTTGTTTTCGAGGAGATATGAAACGCAAAAAACCGACAACGACAACAACAACAAAAAAAACCACCAACAACAACAAAGACATATTTGTGACCCGTCACGCGAAAAGGGAACATCTGGGAACTCCGTAAAATAAATATTTGAAAAAGGGAATTGTTTTATACAGGCCAACCAGAGGCCGCATTTGGAATATTCTTTCACTGGCTAGATTGATACTTCTTAATTCAGACAATAAGTAAAGTGTGTGAAGTTGCGACCCTAGTCAGTTTGCGCAGTCCGCGCAGTCTGACTAGGATAGAAACCTTACGCATATCCAAGATGGTCCTTTTTTGCGTGACGGGTCACGTTTGTAGTGGGTCAATTGGTCTCTCTCTACTCGATGTTGGATGTTGTACTACTATCAGTTACAATCGTGAAATTGACATTCACATCAATCAAAACCATTCTAAATCACTCACTCAGCGCTCCATTCATTCCTGTCAAACACTCACTCAAATAATTCAAAAACGCTCCAACCCATTGAAAAATAACGTCATTCCAAATAAATTTTGATAGAGAAAAATCGTGATTTCACTGACATAATTCAAACTGTTAGCGTCTCATAGGTTCTTGAAGAAATAGTAAGCTATGTATAGTACTTGTATGCATTTTTTATATTAAAGGGAGGTAATCAATATCGCTAATTTTGTTCATCCTGAACAAAATTTGCTATATAGGAAGACCCCCCCCCCACCCCCAATTAAATTCACTCAAAACTCGCTCAACACACTCATTCAATTTCATTCCTAAATCATTCCAAAATCATTCATGTTTTCAATTTCAAGATGTTGTTGACTGTAGTGTGAGAAACAGTAAACCACGGATAGGTGCACCAGCCTCCGCGATGTTTCTACATTAATGTTTAAAGTGGCGGTAAACCCCATTCAAAATGGAACCATGCATAGAAATATTTTGATAAAGGATTCATACATGCACATTACACAATTAAAAGGCAATGTTCTCTTTGACACTTTGTCCAAACAAAATCTTCCTGTATTGTTTTTTTTTTTTTTTTTTTTTTTTTATGTGTTATTTTGAGTAGTGCTAAAATTGCTCTGCGTGAACACTTCAAACTATCTTAGTTCAAAAGTCAGAAATGTTGGCGTGAAATAGAAATGTTTTTACAGTTATTATTGCATAAAATGTGCGTTTTCGGGTCGTTATAGGCATGCGTTTATGAACAAAACCCAGGCGATAACGAGAGAAAACGTGGATTAATAAGTGAATGCTCGGCATTTATCGCTTACAATGTTAATATCCTAAGTCAGGGCCTATACACTTTACCAGTTTCTTTGTGAAACATTAATAAAGAGTATATTATAAAGACTTTTCTATTCCCGCGTTTAATTTTGTGATGTCATAAATTTACCAAGCAACGTCAGTTTATGTAAAAAAGCGAAAATGCAGTCCTTTACGCAATTTTCTGGCACATTGGATGGTTTGGAGCTAGTTTTAAAGCGTTCCTATCAATTATTTTGCAACCTCTGTTTGAATAAATACTAATCTTTATTTTTATGCAATAAAATCGTAAATTCACGTTTTTTCGAGCGTTTGCAGAGACCCTCCAATGCTCGGGCGTTAAACCATTTTTGAGGAATGAAAATAAATTTCTAGCCAAACAGAATGCACTAAAATTGGTGGGATCAATAAAAATAAGTTATTGACTGATATATATTTTAAAGCGTCGGATTTGTCCGTGAATACATGCTGACAGGAAAGTATGAAGATTTCCTCTAAAGGGGTAATAGAACATTGTATTATCGCCCTCATTTTTTTTTTTTAAAGATCACCCCCACGAACTCATTAAAAAATAATTTCAAAATTATTCAACATAAAGTCATTTAACTTGTAAATTACACGACACTGCTAACTGTACATTAAGTCTGATCTGACGGTAGGATAGTGTCCCAGAATAACGCCAATGTGGTTTGACTAATTTTGCCATGAAGTATTGAATTGATTGGCTGTTCAACAGAGATTTTTTTCAAACACTTGAATTGACTGACTTATGATGGGCGGGCCCAACTTAATGAGGCGCTAAGTAGAATACCTTAATTTGCGAGCTATTTTTTTAGTACAAAATCACGGATTTTGAGCGTCGCTTATAAAAAGTGTATCAGGATACAATCTGGATAAAATACTACGGTATTTGAATTGCGAATGAATAAAAAAGGGCCTTTTAGTAATGATGACATTGGCTCATCTTTATATTAACCTACCGTTTACTCTCATAGCCATAGAGAGAGGCGTTATTTTGAGTGTGTTTTTCAAAAACCCTATGTTATCGATACTCATTTGAATCGACTCGGAGAGCCGATTCAAATGAGTACTCACAACATAGGACCTGATTGAGAAATGATATCTAAAAATTGTGAACCCGTAAATGCCTTTTAGAAATGGTGACTTTGACTCCCCTTTCGTTTAAACTAACGGTAACTCAAACGGCTACGTAGAAACGGGTTTGGAGATTTTTAATAAAAATATTTATGATCAGGCGAAAAGATACCACCTGGGCGTACAGTGTCGATCGCTCAGGCTGTCTATGGTCGAAGCTTTAAGCACTCGACACATTTTCTGAATATAGAATAAATCTTATTCCTTCCCTAAAATAATTTTTGAAAGACGACCTCCGGATCAAATCCGATGGAAGAATTCTTTTTTTCCCCTTTTTTTCAATTTTTATTTCACGTATTATCCGGACGGTCAACTTTTCGTGTAACGAGTGACAAATATTTCAACAATAATCGAACAAACCATGATTTTTCGATACATGTATTATCATTGTGTACAGTTAAGAATATCGTGAAATTGACAAGGTGAATGATTTTGAAATGATTTGGAATAAAATTGAATGAGTGTGATGAGTGAGTTTTGAGTGAAATTAAATTTACATAATACAATACCGCAAAATTTGTTTTGAAAAAAAAAAGAAAAAGAAAAAACTAACGATATTTATTACTTTACTTAAAAAATATATTCGTATAAACAAATTCAATAAAAAGCTTCCTATATCTCCAAAAACCAATCAGACACTTACAAATTCAAATATGTCTCCGAAATCGCGATTTTTTTCCTTTTCTATGTATTTTTGAATGTAGCTGAAGATTTTATAATTTTTAATCATTTTGGAGCATTTTTGAGTGGTTAGAGTGAGGGTTTGGAATGAATGAAAGGAGAGCTCAGTGAACGACTATGAATGGTTTGATTGAGATAAAATGTCAATTTCACGAAGTTATTAACTGTACACTGGACTATTCGTTCTGCATGGTGACCATTACTTATTAGTGGAGTAATTTCGATCTTCTTGCCATCGACATAATTAAGACTCCGATCAGACTGCGAAAATGCAAGGACTGATATTTGAGCCTGTGCGTGACATTCCTCGCCATTTCAAAGGTATGCCAAGTAAAGACTTTGGCCAGCCTGTGCATCCGCACAGTCTGACCATGGTCCTCACCTTGCGCTTTGTAGATAGAAAGGAGATCAAAGTGTCTTGAAACAGTTAGATTATCTCCTCATTGCACTATGTGAGTGTCTAGGCTGCTCGACGTCTCTACTTCAAGAACACGCAAAATTGTTGGAAATGTCATGCACAGGCTCATTTTTGTTAATTTTGTTTTCATTAAGATTAATAGCTAAATGCAGATGAGATAGCTGGAAAGGCTTGTATCACTCTGCCACGGAAAATGTTAAACTCACTTCGATTGTTTGAAAATTAAATAGAAATTAAAAAAAATAATATAATCTAATTATTGTAGCAAATTATACCGTTGCTCAAAGGAAATTATTGAAACGTCACTTTTGTTTAATGAATATGCTAACTATTTTAAAGTATAATAGGCTTTATTAAGTCATAGCACCATCTTTAAAAGGCTCCTTTAATAAATTAAGTTTGATTCAAATACGAATGAAGGATTTTTTTAAACTATTAAACAGTCGACAATAACTTTATATTGTCGAAGCATCGTTTTGAAAGGCCCTTTATAACAATATCGTGAAATTGACAAGATAAATGATTTTGGAATTACTTCAGGAAAATATTGAACGAGTGTATGGAGAGAGATTTAGATGAATTTCAGGGGGGGGGGTTAAACATTATCGATAATTCGTTTCAATTGGACAAAATTATCTATGATTTGTTGCCTCACTTTAAATAAAATATACGAACATTCCTGTTTTTCGTGTCTTAAGGAAGTGGACCCGTAATAGTTTTGAAACGTCTCGGTAGTGATGAACTTTAACAGTGTTAACCGAGGTTTCCTAATGATTTTCATTAGGAAACCTTGGTTAACATTGTGAAAGAATACGTGGTCCGAAATGTTGCGGAACTATTACGGGTCCGCTACCTTAATGAACAAATCAGATGCTTAAAAAACAACATAATAATCATGCAAGTTATTGATCAATTTGATTGAAATGTAGATCATTTCGAAAGATTTTGAAGCCTTTAAAAAATTTCGAAGCGTTTTTGAATGATTGGAGTAATTGTTGTGAATGAATGAATGAATGAATGAATGAATGAATGAATGAATGAATGAATGAATGGAACGCTGAGCGAGTGTTTTTGAATGGTTTTGATCAGAGGTTGTCAATTTCACGGTGTTGTTTAATTGTTCATATTTTTCAACGCTATCATCAACAGATGACAATAACCATGCGACCCGTCCGATTCAGGTTGAGAGAGTTTCTAATTGCGTGTGCCGTGTTTTGTTTCATCGCGTGTTATCACAATTCATTTTTTCCACTGAAACTCATATACAACAATACGCCCCAAACATTTATCATCAAATACGTGAATAAATGCTCTTGCCGACTGCTAAATAGTCTCTCAATGCCATTGAAAGACTTTGAACATTTCCCCTGCCTAAGTGGTCTTACACCACCAATTGGTTTGAAAAACAACGGTAGTTGTGTAAGGACGGTGAACTTACCTAAACAATCCTTGTTGGACAGAACTGGGTGTGTTCTGCTTAAATACGGCCGTGGCACACCGATCTGTACATATCCCGTGGAAGAAGATATTCACGTGTCTCGGGCGTTAATTTCACGTGGGAGATGGGAGGAAGAGTTGATTTCGCCCATGCTGAGCATTCTTGACACTAATAGAAATATGGTGTTACTGGACATAGGCTGTAACATCGGAGTGTACACCCTAGCTTCTGCAGTTTATGGGCATAGAGTGGTGTGCGTAGACGCAAATTATGAAAACCTGTTTCTATTGTCAAAATCATTATATCACGGAAACTTATGGAACAACGTTTCTCTGATATGGAATGCAATATCTGAAGAATACAAAACGGTTATTCTGAGAAAAGAGATAAATAATGTAGGAGGCGCTGCCATTGATACTAATAATAAAACAATGAGTGGGTGCGACATTGCTGTCAACAGTATCCGATTGGATGATTTAAATGAGTTATTTATAGAACAGAAAGTATTTATGAAGCTGGACGTCGAAGGTGTTGAACATTACGTGCTCAATTCTGGCAAAGATTTCTTCAAAAAGACTGACATTCATTATGTACAAATGGAATTTGATAATCATCGTGGCCGACTGACGGGAAATGAGATAATAGACTTTATGTCAGGGTATGGTTTCGCGCCATACACCAACTGTACGGGCAGCACACTTCTTAGACCGGCTTACCATTCAGAATGGACGTATGACGTTTGTTTCATACGTAAATAATTAAAGACAGTTTGAATTTGTTAAATTTGTATCTCTTACAATACATTGCCTAATTCCATACTGTATTTTTTTCTCCTTGTTTTGTGTATTTTTTTTGAAATTCAATTTATCTTTATGCGCTTGCTTAGACTGGCGAAATCAAACAATCGCATAGAAAAAATGGACCACAACACACAAAAATAAGTACGTTAGAAAATGTACCCCGAAGAATTCACCCTGAAGACCCTTTCCTTTTTTCCGGATGTAAAGGCTTAGACTAGAAAGCTAAATGAAAATTTAGGCTATGCACTTTTAGAACCTTATATTGAACTAACTTATAAGAACAAGCAACTATTAATGTATTTTCCTTCAAAAACCACAGAATGGTAATTCTTGAAATAAACGCGACTGACAAATATATCTTATTGAGGCTTTTTTTTTCACAAAATGTTTTTAAATCCTTTTAATGCTGCTTTTTTTTCATCGGAGTTCCATCAAAAACAAAGTGATGGAAGTATTGAAAGCACTAATTTCAATCAGAATTTCTTTGGGATGTCATTTTAAAACGAGTCATGATTTAAAAAGAAAACACGAGGCGTACCCCTTAGTGCAGCCTGATCTTTTTCTATAACGTACCTCAGGTCAAAGCAGGAATTATCCGGCTTAAGCATGACACATGATAACAGTTTTTTTTTTTTGCATCAAATGAATTAAATAATTGTTCTGATATGAATACCGTATAATAGCTATTTTTTTATGAACATCCATTCAATTGACATTTTTTATGTATTTGATTGTTATCAATAAATGATAATTCTATATTTTAACCACTTGATTCACTGTTAATAATCAGAATTGTGCATATGAAAAATGAATTCGCTACAAGTCAAACGAGTTAACTTAATTTGTTTTTTCTGTCTTTTGTTATGTGTTTCTTTTTAACCCCTTTGCTGTTTAATCCCTGCTTTTTACGCGCCTGTGATTTTATGATTGAGAAAAACATTGTGATAAAAGGAGACAAAAATTTTCTTCTTTTTCCACACTATTTTCTACCCTACAGAATAGTTATTTTTCAAATTAAATCCACTTTAAATTTTCGTCTGCAAAACCTTTGAATTTGGACAGGTCCAAAATTTTGTAAAACAGGAAAGTGTTAAAGGCTTACCTGTGTCTTTTTTGTGCTAGTTTGAAAACGCAGATATTTTTTACAGACATTGGGGTTAAATATAAATAAATGAATAATTTATTGTTAAATCGTCAAAAGAAGCAAAATATGTATCCTTTAAATGTTAGATGACGCGTTTTAAACTATCGCACGGAAGTCAGTATGAAATTACGCTCTCTAGATATTCTGATAGAATAATCAATCCAGAGGGTGCTTGGTATTAGAACCTTTCCTGCAAATTTGTTAAAATATTGGTTATCGGTTTTGTTCAGGGCTATATTGTATTACCTCCCTTGAATTTCACTCAAAACTTACTCCTCGCATTTGTTCAATTTCATTCCAAAATCATCCCTTAATCATCATTAACTTAAATGAAAACTGATTATGGTCTACAGTTTGAGCATTATTGATATTTAGTGACTAAATTAAGATCGACTATCTTGCATGGCTACAAAGGTAGTAAACAACGTCGTGTATTTAACAAGTTGAATAATTTTGGAATGACTTTCGAGTGGTACGGTTAAGAACATAGTAAAATTGGTAAAGTGATTGATTTTGGAATGATTTCTGAATGAAAATTAATGCGTGTGTGGAGCGAGTTATGAGTGAAATTAAAGGGAGGTAATCCAATATTGCCAATTTTGTTCACGATGAACAAAATTAGCAATATTAATTACCTCCCTTTAATGAAATATACGTTTTTTTCTGATTATACGTCATCGTGGACCAATCAGACACTTTATTGTCCACACCAGCTAATTAAATCGTAGAATAGATAGAATAAATTGTTGAAAGTCTTGAATGGTTTCTAAATGCTTTCTAATGATTTCTGAGCGTTTTTTATCGATTTGAGTGAGTGTTTTGAATGAATGAATGGAGCGCCGAGTGAATTATTAAGAATAATTTTGATCGGAATGAGTGTCAATATCGCAATATTTTTAACTGTACTGAAAGAGTGTGTGGAGCGAGACTGGAATGGAATTTAAGGGAGGAAATTAATATCTATAATTGCGTCCTAAATGGACGAAGCTTACGACATTTTATAACCCCCATTTAATCACGAACCAATCAGACGGTTTAAAATCTACAATAACCATGAAATCGTAGAATTGCTTGAAAATTTGATCGTTTTAAACGATTTCGAACCCTTTCTAACGTTTCCGGAGCGTTTTTTGAGTGATTTGAATGAGTATTTTGAATGTATTGAATGGAGAGTTGACAATGGTTTGAATAGTTTTCGCCAGGTGAATGCCAATTTCACGAATTATTTAATTGAGAAAGCTAAATCCACCAACTAGGAAATTAAGTGTTATGCAGATTTCAACATTATTATAAGAGGTGGGCTACCTTTAGTCAAAACATTTAATACGTACAGGTCCGCATCCTTTAAAAGACTTGACAGGATCGAAGTATTTAAAGTGACATGTATTCTTAAGGATATAATTACTCAGTCCGAATAGTTAATTAGTTGAAATGGTGGAGCAAAATACTCTGTCAAAACCAAACACCAGCCCTGCGTTCAGGACGACAAAATAGTGGAAAGTGTTTATCAATTTTACAGTTAACAACATCGTGAAATTAACAAGGGGAATGATTTTGGAATGGTTAAAGAACGAAATTGAATGAGTGTGTGGAGCGAGTTTTGAGTGATTTTAAAGGGGGGGGGGGGGTAATCCAATATCGCAAATGGTGTTCAGGGTGAACAAAATTAACGATATTGATTACCTCCCTTTAATAAAATATGCATATAAATTCTATAGGTTGCTTCATATTCCTTCAAAAAGACTCTTACACTTTGAATTATATCAGTGAAACAGCAATTTTTCTCTATCCAAATATATTTTAATGGCGTTGTTGATTCTATTTATTTCAATGCGTTTGAGCGTTTTGAATGGTATGAGTGGGTGTTTGGAATGAATGAAGCGTTGAGCGAGCGATTTAGAATGGTTTTGATTGAGCTGAATGTCAATTTCGCGATGTAATTAACTGTACCCCGCATTGCCGGTGAGCTTGTGTGGGTAAAATCGATAAACATTTTGTACCCTTTTGTCATCTTGAACCCAGGGTGAGCTTCGTCCCAATATAGAGGCTCATTTTGATATTACTTTAAAACTGCATTTAGCCGTTGTCACCCTGAACCCGGAATATTCCTGCTTTGGCAGGAGCTATAGACAAACATCAGTCTTCACATATGTGCAGTCTGATGTTAGTCTACATCACCTATTTCTCACTTTCAAACCAGAATTGTCAATAGATCAAATAAAAAAATGGCCTACAGTTGGTAACTTTCAGTGCTTTTCGCCATTTGATTTAGACGAAAATTTTTAGCAAAAACTTATTCAGAATGACAAGAGTTAATAATATCGTGATATTAACATTCACATGGAAACTACTTTACACACGCACACGGCGCTCTACCAGGGCCCGAGGTTATAAAACTTTTCTTATTCTCAATTCAAAATTTTCTCAATTTTCAATTTGGGATTAAGCCGGAATTCTGTTTTAATATATATTTTTATTTTAATGTTTTAACATAAAAGGTAATATCATTAAGTTGAAATAAATAATTAATATAATCTTGTATGTTCATACCTATATTTGAATTTTAAATTTGAGAAAATTTTCAGTTGAGAATGAAAAAAAAAAAGTTTTATAAGAATAAATTTTTGGCTGGTGTGAATTCAAAAACGACTGGTCGGTCCGTCAAGACACAATTATCAGATAAATGGGCAGATTTCATTTTAGAATGAAGTAATAAAATATCGACAATTTGCTCGGTTCGGACGAAATTATCGGAACCATATTGATCCATTTTTTTTTATTCAAAACGGACCTTTTAAATGTTATTTGTTTTCATCAATTTTCGTGGATTCTGATTGGCTGAAAAATTGTTTTATTCCCCAATGGAAATAAGTATGCAGCTATCTTTAAGCTTGCGCGCAAAGTAGTCCCACAAGAAATATGCCTTTTATCGGAGATATTCTTCCGTTATTGCTTCCTGCTATTAAATTGTAAGATATGAAAAGGGTATTTTTTAAAAAAAATTCGTGGACGCGTGAAACTAAAAACCTAATCACACTTCAACTATTCTTTTATAATATTCACGTATTCGCCTATTGATTTGAGCCGGTATTGAAAAAGTCAAATTTATGTACATGTATTTATGAATTGTGATCATGATTTTTGAAATGCATTTCTCCATGAATAATCGTAAACTTAAGAAATAAGCCCCTAAAGGCGATGAGGGAATGCTGTGCTGATTTGAACAGAACATAAATTTATCAACATAGCGTGTTTACAAATTGAATGATTATGGAATGATATAAGAAGGAAAAAATGAACGATTGTGTGGGTCGAGTTTTGAATGAACTAAAAAGGTAATAATACAATTTTGCTTAATTCGTCCAAATTGCAAATTCCTTATTAAAATCTACACCAGCTATAAAAGTCATGGAAATGATTTGTTTAATATTTGAGTAAAATATTGATCGATTTGAACGAATTCGAATTGTTTTAACGATTCTAAGGGGAGGGGGGTTTGAGTGTTCAGAATAGAATGCTTAAGTGAGCAATCTAGAATGATACAGTTAATAACATGTACATCGTAAAATTGATAAGATGAATTATTTTGAAGTGAAATTTAATTTATCATGCCATGAAGCCTGTATTGACCTAATATCGCCTGTCTGATAACATTACATGATATCAGACAGTCTATTTTTAGAAACAATTTGCATACACTTTCACCTGAATTTCTTTGATTTTCAAGGGTTTATCATGCTTAAGCACTGGAAAATGATAGCATGATAAATAGAATAACACGGAAGTGTCTTAAAATATCAATGTTACAGTTAGTTACATCGTAAAATTGACAATCATCTCAATCACGACCATTCTAGATCAATCCCTCAGCGCTCCACGCATTCATTCCAAACACTCACTCAAACCATTCAAAAACGCTCAAACCCATTAAAAATATATATAATCAACAACGTAATTCCAAATAAAGTTTGATGGAGAAAAATCGCGATTTCACTGCCATAATTCAAATTTTTAGCGTCTTATAGGTTTTTGAAAAATCGGAGACTTTCTATAGAACTTCTATGAATATTTTATTAAAGGGAGGTAATCAATACCGCAAATTTTGTATATCCCGAACAAAAATTTGCGATATAGGATTACCTCCCATTAAATTCATTCAAAACTCGCTCCACACACTCATTCAATTTCATTCCTAAGTCATTCCAAAATCATTCATCTTGTCAATTTGACGATGTTGCTAACTGCATCAGGTCTCGGCTGTGAGGAATTATCATGACTCGGCAAAGCCTCGTCATGATAAATTCTCCCAACCTCGACCAGATAACATTGTTATTTTTAGACACTAACATGTTATTCTCTATGACTAGGAGGAGCCAGTTTTGAATGATTTTCAAGGTAAGTAAAAAAATATCGAGAGTTTCGTCTAATTGGACGAAACTAACGTTGCTTTTAATCCCCCTTTAACCCTTTCCTGTTTTACAAATTTTGGACCTGTCCAAATTCAAAGGTTATGCAGACGAAAATTAAAAGTGGGTTTAATTTGAAAAATAACCATTCAGTAGGGTAGAAAATAGTGTGGAAAAAGAAGAAATTGCTTGTCAGAAGCAATTTCTTCTTTTTTTTCACAATGTATTCTCAATCAGTAAATCACGGGCACGTAAAAAGCAGGGATTAAACAGCAAAGGGTTAATATAATCTACATGTACTTGTTTTTCGGGTGTTGTGATTTCACGAAAAAATCAAGCGCTAAAAATCAAAACTAATAACATTTTGCTATTCGTCATTTGGGTTGAATTATTGATCATTTTAAAGGATTTTGAACCGGTTTCCTGTTTTTCAGAGCTACAAATTTTGCAAATGGTTTGCTGCGTAATAAGCTGTATTACAATGTATATAAGTCGTCGATGCGTAACTAAAACCATATCACTCCATCATAATGGAATTAGAATAAACAAGAGGGCAAGAGTGGCCCTAAACCGCTCACCTGAGTTAATGGTCTTAAGATCTGACCTCTTAACCTAGTTTAAAACCACACTTGACCCAAATTCAAACGAGACTGAGATTTTATAAAGACTATCAAACTGACTCATTCTCATGATGATTGGACAAAAATTATGACCTCTAGAGTGTCTACAAGATTTTTTCAAGATTTAACACTGTGACCTCATTTTTGATATCATTTAACCCAATTTCGTAGTTGACCTAGATTTCATCAAGACAATCATTCTGACAAATTTTCAGGTTGATTGAGCAAAAATATGGATTTTAGAGTGTCTACAAGGTTTATCTAAGGTCGACCCTGTGACCTAATTTGTGACCCCACTTGACCCAGATTTGAACTCGACCTAGAATTAATCAAGCCAATCATTTTGACAATTTTTGATGTGGATTGAGCAATCATTATAGCTTCTAGAGTGTCTTCAAGGTTTTTCTAAGATTTGACCCTGTGACCTCATTTTTGACCCCACTTTACCCAAATTTGATATTGACCTAGAATTCATAAAAATATTCATTCTGACCTATTTTCAGGTTTATAGAGTAAAAATTGTGGCTTCTTGAGTGTCTACAAGATAATTCCAATATTTGACCCCGTGACCTCATTTTGACCCCAATTGACCCAATTTGAAACTTAATCGAGATTTCACCAAGACAATCATGCTGACCGATTTTTAGGTTGATTGAGCAAAAAATATGGCTTCTAGAGTGTCTACAAGGTTTATGTAAAATTTGACCCTGTCACCTCATTTTTGACCCCACTTGACCCTGATTTGAAATTGACCTAGATTTAATCAAGACATTGATTCTAACCAATTAAAAGGGTGATTGAGCAAAAACAATGGCTTCTAGAGTGTCTTCAAGGTTTTTCTAAGATTTGACCCAATGACCTCATTTTTGACCCCACTTGAACCAATCTTAAACTTGTCCGAAATTTTATCAAGACAATCTTTCTGACCAATAATCAGGTTGATTGAGCAAAATATAAGGCTTCTAGAGTTTCTACAAGGTTTATCTAAGATTTGACCCTGTGACCTCATTTTTGACCCCACTTGACCCAGATTTGAACATGACCTAGAATTCATCAAGACATTGATTCTGACCAATTTTCAGGTTGATTGAGCAAAAAAATATGGCTTCTAGAGTGTCTACAAGGTTAATGTAAAATTTGACCCTGTGACCTCAATTTTGACCTCACTTGAACCAATTTCGAACTCGTGCGAGATTCTATCCAGACAATCATTCTGACCAATTATCAGGTTGATTGAGCGAAATATATTGCTTCTAGAGTGTTTACAAGGTTTATCTAAGATTTGACCCTGTGACCTCATATTTGACCCCACTTGAACCAGATTTGAACTTGACCTAGATTTCATCAAGAAATTGATTCTGACCAATTTTCAGGTTGATTAAGCTAAAAATAAGGCTTCTACAGTGGCTACAAGGGTTTTCCAAAATTTGACCCCGTGACCTCATTTTTGACCCCACTTGACCCAACTTCGAACTCGTCCGAGATTTCACCAAGACAATCATTCTGACCAAATTTCAGGTTGATCTGGCAAAAAATGTGGCTTCTAGAGTGTCTACAAGCTAAATGTTGACGACGGACGACACACGTCACACGACACACGACGGACGACGGACATCATGCGACCACAAAAGCTCACCTTGAGCACTTTGTGCTCAGGTGAGCAAAAAAACCACACACACACACACAAAAACACACACCACAAATTCTAAAATATGGGCAATTATTTGTCGCATAAATGTAACTGATATGGTGCTTTTGTAAATTGTGTACTCAATTACAAAGGAGGTGTTCCAAAAGTGCCCACGCACAGATTTTCATGAAACTTTGCAAATACATACTACTTATTAAATGTACCACAGAACAAACTTTCATTTGTCAATTTCTCAAAAAGAGTCCAAATTACAGCCCCTTGTGTTAATCCATGTTAAGGTAAGTGGGTGGGGTAATTTAATATGCTATAATTTCTTTATACTTATAAATTTTTGAATCGTTTTTTATGTACTGTAAAGTTTATAGTAATTATTAAGATAATGTATATATAAATGGCAAGTTTTACGTTGTTTGGCGAATTTTTATACTCTTGAATATAAAAATTGCTTATTTTTTAAAAAAAAAAAATGAGGTGAATATAAATTTTGAGCGCATAGATTAGTACCTTCTGATGCTAGTCCAGTTTAGTTACTCTTCAAAAAATAAGTTCTACTATCCTTCTTTCTTGTGTAAAAATTTAAAGAAGATTGAAAACCGGTAACATTATTTTTTATACTTATAAATACATATCTTTAGTTTCAAAATTCATCCAAAATCTTGTATAATGTCCTGAAATAGACATTATTTAAGTGCCAATGCATTGGTCTTTATACAAATTTGCGAATAACAATTAGTCAAGGCATCTTCTGCATAAGATGTTGGTTTTTTTTGTATCACTAAACTGGGTCAAACAACAGCCCTTGCTTTACCCCAATCTTGAAAAAGAGGGTGGGGTAAGATGAAAAATATATTTACTTGATTTTCTTTCAACCTTGCAAAAATTTCAATAGTATCTAACAGTAAGTTTTACAGAATTTGTTTTTTATTTGCCTGAGTAGAAAGAATAGGAAAAATATTGTGTGCTAGTGACTGGCTATCTATCTGTTTGTCTGTCTGTCTCTTAGATATTTGCCTATCTGTCTGCACATCATAAAAAATGATATTTGCCAATTACTTCAATCCTTTTCTAGATACACCACTCATATGTGACACCATAATGAATCAAATCACTTGAGATCTGAAATCTCTGAGGTCAAGCTCATCCATGTTTAGTTCAGTGGATGGGGTAGTTTAATATGCTATAATTTCTTTGTACTTATCAATTTATGCATTGCATATGCATAGTTTTCATGTACTGTAAAGCCTATGAAATTGATTAAGATACTGAATATATAAAATGAAAAGTTCTATGTTGTTTGACAATTTTTTACACACTCAAAAATAAAAATTGCTTAAAAGTATGTATGAATACACATTCAAGTTCTAAGTTCATTTTCACCTAAAAGGTTAAACTTAGCAAAAATAAACAAACATACAAGCCTATTCAAGAAATACAATGTTTATTTTTGGTTGGATATTTGATCTCGGGTAAACACATCCAGTAACTTGATAGTCTTACATGTGCAAGGTCATTGTCAGCAAACAAGGTTACACTAAAATAAAAAAAAAAACTTAGCATTTTTGTTTATTCTATGTTTGTTTTTAGCTCACCTGAGCACGAAGTGCTCAAGGTAAGCTAAAGTGATCGTAGAATGTCCGTCACCAGTTGTGCGTCGTCCACAATTTCTTTAACATCTTCTCCTCCTAAACCAGTGGACCAATCTTGATGAAACTTGGCAGGGATGTTCCTTGGGCCAAGCTCTACCAAAGTTGTTCAAATAAATAAAATACCCCCCTTACTTTCCCTTAACCCTTAAGAAAAGGGGGTGAAAATATGAAAATCTTCAAAAATCTTCTTCTCTGAAACAAGAAGGTGGACAGCTTTCATATTTGGTATGTAGCATCATCTAGTGGACCTCTACCAAGTTTGTTCATATCAAGACCATGGGGTCACATTTGGGCTTTGGTGCAACCCTTTTTACATAGAATCAAACAGCGGAAAGGCATATCTGTCTTGCTCTTGGCTGAAAACAGTTCATGGTATTGATCTTATGTAGAAGTGTCACGTTGTTGACATAAGCCTATTTAATAAATGTGATGTCCCAGGGATTATATAGACTCAGGTGAGCGATCTAGGACCATCATGGCCCTCTTCTTTTAAAGTTGAAATACTCCTTTCAGGGTTTATGAAAGATTTCTATAATATGTTTATACATAACCTTAAGATATCATCGACCTGGCTAAGTATAAGTATCATGGCCAGTCATGAAAAAAAAAGTATATAAACAAATTATTATAACAATACATTATGTTTTTTTTATTTGAATGGCAACGGAAAAGGGGCCTGTGATATCCTCTAGGAGACATATTTGAGATTTTGCTGTTGTTTTGCACCACTCTCAGTTGGTCTGTTCATCTATTGAGGAGAGGTACAGTTCACATGAACCGTAACTCTACTCATCATATTTTTTGAGATATTGACCTTTGTTAATTGACAAGGAATAGGTCATTGGCCTGCTCTTATGGGGGCATAAATTTTTTTTAAACATCTTTTGTTTCTTTTATGTTCAATGTCCTAATTCTGTCCCAAATGTCTAAAAGAATTACCATAAACTATTTGGTTTAATTTGATTAAATAAACTCAATTCTAGATCAGAAAGAAACAGAAAAAATGTCATTTGTCGCAACTCGAGTTCAAAGGTTAAAGTCTTACTTTCACTAAATTGGCTACACAATATCTCTTAAACTTTTTAGTTTTATTATAAATGTAATATTTAGATATAATTTAACGTAATGGGGAACTATATCGTTTCTTGATTTCTAGCTCACCAGAGCACAACATTCTCGACGGTAGCTTTTAGGATCCCTAGTCCGTCGCAGGTTGTGCATCATGTGGCTTCCGTCTTCCAAATTTCTTAAAACTTCTTCTCCTCTTTAACCCTCAAGGCAATTTCAATGACACTTTGCCAGAACTTTCCTTGAGTAACCCTTTGCAAAGATTGTTCGCAAAATTCGGATTGGCCCATAAATATGACCATGGCTTTTTTCACTATTAAATCCTTGAATAACATTTCCTCCTGAACCATCAAGCCAATTTCAATGCAATATTTCCAGAATATTCCTTTGGAAACCCATTGCAAACTTTGTTCTTGTAATTGGCATAAAAATCTGTTTGACTTGGCGGATGAAAAAAACATCATCTTTTTAACCAATATACCAATTTCAATAATTTCTAAGCTGACCCTAGTCATTGAATTACATCTCAACAACTAGGCTAATTTCTACGAATCTTTGCCAGAAGGTCACTTCAGTGACCAATAAAACTCAGGTGAGTGATTTAGTTTCATTCTTTCCCCCTTATTTACAAACAACATTTACCTTAAGACCTAGGAGAATCATTTATTTACAAAGGAAAAAGGTTCTTTCAAATTGTATTATCGTTATGGTGTACATGTATTTCTTATTTGAATTAAGACTTGGGGTCAGCACAGAAAATAACCCTCGGGCTGGAGGCAGGTATATTTTAGGAAGGACTAGTACATGTATCAGCAATGCCGGAATGTTGCAGGTCCTTCAGGAATGTAGTGATTGTTCATCTTCATTTGTAAACTTAACAAACAATTCAATTATATAAATTGCCTATCCCAAAACTCGACATTTACATAACCCAAAGGAAAACACTGTATAAAAAGAAGAAAATGCTTGTAGCAAGAGATTCCTTCTTTTCCCACACTGTTTTTCCTTCCAAAGTTTTTCATTTCATAACCTACAGTTCGATTAAATTTTGATTTAATGCTAAAAGTGTCTCGCGTTTTCTTGTGAGGAATCTTATTACTAAAACGGACCTGTAAAACATAGAACAAGTAACTTCTACAGAATTGTGACAGAAAATACGTAGTGGCAAATCCTAAAACACCATCCTCATATGTGGCATTGACCTTCAAACATGACCTTGAGTAAGGAACCAACTGAAATGAGTTTGTTTAAAAGAAAATCTGACAATGACCTTCACAAATGACTTTGAGTTAGGAACAAATTGAAATACATTTGTTAAAAATAAACTATAATTGAAAATCAAAATCATCATTCATTACTTTTGCAAAGTATGTTCCCAAAGCCCAATGAAGTTTTTTTTATTTATAACAATGACCTTGATAATTAACCTTGACCTTGACAGTTGATTTTGACTTATGTTTGTAAATAGGCTTTGTCACAAAGGATCCATGTATGAAATATGAACATCCTGTCTACAGCTGTTGAAAAGTTATTCACACTTTAAGATTCTCAGGTGGGTGAAATCTATATCTTACCCCACCCACTATCTTCTACACTAAGAGATTTTCGACTAACTTACCGGTTTTCGATTTCAATGAAACTTTCTGTAAACATTAAGAACATATGTATCATAATTTTAAAAGAGTTTGAAAACTGGACTAGAGCTACAACTTAAAAATTTTAACCCTTTAACTCAGAACTTTATTTCATTTTTTTCGAATTCTCATGAATTTTTCAAGAACTTTTTGGGCTATCTGTTAGGAGGAAACAGACATAAGATCCCAACCTATATAAAAACATAAAGGTACCAATTGTCTTTTAAATCAGTAACAAATTCTTTTTACAGATTCCAAAATTTCCTTGCAAGCTGATTTTTTTCCTGACACCCCTTTGCATTCGATAAGATGTGCTTTCGGTACTTTATGGTCGACCCTCTTTACTCATTTTGGAAAGAAAAGTTATTTCCTTAATCAGTATACCCAGTACTACAATTACCCACAGTATCATAAAAATCTAAGCGTGGGCACATTTTACTATATATTTGGAACACCCCCTTTTACACAAAAGACTATTCGTTATCAAAATTATTCAACTGAAAATATTTCATTGATCTAATAAAACTCTATCCTGACCATACAGGTTTAAACCCTTTCTGTGAGAAATAAGATTCAAACTTGAATACTGCTCTTATACGCGAGCGACTATGTCTTTTAACCCTTTGCTGTTTAATACCTGCTTTTTACATGCCTGTGATTTTATGTTTAAGAAAACATTGTGAAAAAAGAAGAAATTCCTTCTGACAAGCAATTTCTTCTTTTTCCACACTATTTTCTACCCTACTGAATGGTTATTTTTCAAATTAAATCCACTTTAAATTTTCGTCTGCAAAACCTTTGAATTTGGACAGGTCCAAAATTTTGTAAAATAGGAAAGGGTTAAGCGACCGTTACAAAATCCACTTTTTTAAATAAGAACATCTAAAAAGGAGATATTATTCCTCTAACATTGTTTCAAACGAATCACATGTTGTTAGATCTCAAAAGAATTGTCTCATAGATAAGAATATAACGAGTTTGTGCAGCACAGAATAATTGAGAAATCCACAAAGATAGAAATTGTACATATTCAGTCAAAGTTGTCATAAAATCCTTACGACGTCCGTTCGACAATCGCTATATGAACGCAAGGAAAATGCGCCCCCCCCCCCCCCCCCGCACGGACACCATGGGATTACTCATCTAAATATTGTGTAACCCTTTCGGCCGTCGTTCGGTCTTCGTCATGCGGAGACACTAGGATGAAGATGAAGATTTAACCGGCAAACATTACATGGTTATTATGCGCCGTTTATGTGGCGACCTTGCGATGCATTTTCGACATGTCAATGAGCTACAGACTCCATTCATTCATTCCAAGCCAGCACTGCAACCACTCAAAATCGCTTCAAATGACCCTTCGACAAAAATAAATAATTAAAATAAAATCAACAGTAACATTCAAAACTAATACAAGTACATGTAGAACATTGGGGTCTCACTGACACAATTGAAATTGTAAGCGTCTGATTGGTTCTTGAAGAAATAGGAAGTTATCTTTAGAACCTGTATACTTTTTAATAGGCATGTAAAAGATATTGCTAATTTTGTTCCTGAACAAATTTAACGGTATTGGATTACCCCCCCCCCCCCCCCCTTAAATTTTACTCAAAACTCGCACCACACTTTCAAATACTTTGAATCATTATCATTCCAATATCATTTGTTTTGTCACTTTCACGCTGTGCCTATATTGGAGACTATTTCATTACGATTGCCGCACGGACAAGGCATGTACAACACAACCGACCAGATCGCAGTAAGAGCATCATGAGGTCGCCGTAGAAGCGCAATGAGATCTTCAACATTTCTGCGGTAACATTATAGCAGCGACACGACATAGCAGTATGAGTGCAGTGGAAACGCCTATGAAATATATTGGCGCTTGTACCGCACTACACTTCATAATCTCTGTATTGCGCTCATTCGGCGTTGCTACGACGATGAATAGGTACAGTTAACGTCATCGTCAAATTGACAAGATGAATGATTTTGGAATGATTTAGCAATGAAATTGAATGAGTATGTGGAACGAATTTTGAGTGAATTTAATGGGATGAACAAAATTTGCGATATTGATTGCCTCCCTTTAATAAAATATGCATACTAGTTCTGTAGAAAGTCTCATTTTTTTCAAGAACCTATAAGACGCTAAAATTTGAATAATGGCAGTGAAATCGAAATTTATTTTGAATTAGGTTGATGATTATAATTTTTTTAATGGGTTTGAGCGTTTTTGAATGGTTTGAGTGAGTGTTTGGAATGAATGTATGGAGCGCTGAGTAAGTGATCTAGAATGGTTGTGATTGAGATGATTGTCAATTTCCAGTGTTACTAACTGTATGACAACCAAAATGCTTTAGTGGAGACCGTGTTCCTGTGGTTATAGTTAGTTACATCGTGAAATTGACATTCACCCACATCAAAACCATTCTAAATTGCTCACTCAGCGCTCCGTTCATTCTTTCCACACACTCACTCAAAGCATTCAAAAACGCTAAATCCCATTGAAAAATATAGAATGAAAAACGTCATTCAAAAAAAAAAAATGATGGAGAAAAATCGCGATTTTACTAACATAATTGTAATTTTTAGCGGCTCATAGGTTCTTGAAGAAATAGGAAGCTATGTCTAGGACCGGTATGCATATTTTATTAAAGGGAGGTAATCAATATCGCTTATTTTGTTCATCCTGAACAAATTTTGCGATACAGGATTACCTCCCATTAAATTCACCCAAAACTGGCTCCACACACTCATTCAATTTCATTCCTAAATCATTCAAAAATCATTCACCTTGTCAATTTCACGATGTTGTTAATTTAAGGTTATTTATTGAAAACAGTAATGGATACACATTTGCAAATGACAAAGGGCTTTCTGTAATTGATATGTTGTTATGCAAAGAAAGCAACTTTGAAAACCTAAAATATTTCAATATAAGTGATTTTAATATATTCAGTGACCATGCATGTCTGTGTTTTGAATTAAACTGCAATTTAAATAAAAAAAACCCTGACTTTAAAGCAAAAGAAACTAAGGTCAAATGGAATGAAAATAAAAGAAATGCCTTCAGAAGTGGCATAATCAATCAATTAGGAAATTTTAATGAAATGATTCAAGGTATAGATGTTCAAAATAGGGAGTCCATCAATAATGTTGTTAACTCTTTTTCCAAGGCTATAACAGAAATAGCAGATCCTTTATTCACAAAAGAGTATTGTAGAATTGATAGAAGGGATTTCACTGAACAACAAATATCTAAACATAAAGATTGGTTTGATAGAGAATGTAAAATAGCCAAAGAAAAATATGAAACTTCAAGATTAAGATTTAAAGTTGATAAATCAGATGAAACACGCAAAGAATTCTGTGAAAATAAAAGTCTATACAAAAAGACATGTAAAACAAAAAAGCGTAAATTTGAAGAAAATAAAATTGCTGATATTGAGAAATTGAAAAATGCAAGCCCAAGAGAATTTTGGAAATTCTTTAAAAAGCAAAATAAATCAAATCATGATATAACTTTAGAACAATTCAAAGAGTATTTTGCGGATATTGGTTGCGATAATTTAGAGCAAAAAAATGAAGAGGCAGAGTCCTTTTGCAGCGGTATACCCGAAAATAACAAGTGTGATGAGTTAGATAAAGAAATAAGTCTAGAGGAATTAACTAAAGCCACTAAAAATCTCAACAGAAACAAAGCAATGGGAAATGATAACATTTTAAATGAGTATTTGATTGAAAGTATTGATATCATTGGCTCACACCTTTGTGATATATTTAATGCAATTTTGTCATCTGGTTTTTTTCCGGAGAAATGGATGGAAGGCGTTATAGTTCCTTTACATAAAAAAGGGGACAAAAACAATGTCAACAATTACAGAGGAATAACTTTAGTAAGCTGTCTTTCAAAATTATTTACATCAATATTGAATACTAGAATTACAAACTTTTGTGAAAAAAATAATGTTATCTCAGATTCACAATTCGGTTTTAGAAAGGGAAAATCTACAATAGATGCACTTTTTATTCTAAACAGCCTAGTTCAAAATCATATATTCAGGAGAAAAAAATTGTATTGTGTTTTTGTAGATTTATGTAAATGTTTTGATACTATCTATCGTAATGCACTGTGGATGAAATTGTATAAAAATGGCATCAGAGGAAAAATTCTTAATGTAATAAGGGACATGTACCAGAAAGTAAAATCATGTGTCAGGGATAAAAATGTTTACAGTGATTTTTTCAATTATGCTGTGGGTCTACGCCAAGGAGAAATCATGTCACCCATGCTTTTTTCATTATTCATTGAAGATTTAGAGCTGACACTTCAAAATAATACCGATTCAGGAATAGAAAAAGAAAATGCAATTATAATTCTTCTGCTATTTGCGGATGATATGGTTATTTTAGCTAAAAATCAGATTGAATTACAGGCTCATTTGAATAAACTACACGAATACTGTCAAAATTGGGGTTTAAAAGTAAACACAGACAAAACAAAAATTATGGTATTCCAAAAAGGAAATAAAATAAACAAAAAAGATAAATGGTTTTACAATGGTAAAGAAATAGAAGTAGTAAAACAGTTTAATTACCTTGGTACCGTTTTCAGTCAAAATGGGAGTTTCAGGTCACATGAAAAGTACACAGTCAGTAAAGGGCTTAAAGCCATGAATATTTTACTAGGTTACTGTAGAAACTACAATTTTACACCTAAACTATATTGTCAATTATTTGATGCATTTGTTGGATCAGTGTTGAGCTATTCATCAGAAATATGGGGTTTAATAGACAGTAAAAACATTGAAAATGTACATTTGAAATTTTGCAAGAGGCTATTAAATGTTAGAAAAAACACTAGCAATGTTGGAGTATATGGAGAGTTAGGAAGATTTCCACTATATATTGGTCAAATGGTAAAAAAAATAAAGTATTGGTTCAAACTTATAAATTCAGAGAATATATTACTTTCTAGAACATATAAACAAGCTGTTGAGGATTGTGAAAATGGTGCCAAAAACTGGGTGTATGGTTTGAAAACAATTCTAAGTGAAAATGGCTTTCAATTTATTTGGAATAATCCTCAAGTAATAAAAAGGAATATTTTTATTCAAATGTTTAAGCAGCGTTTAGTAGATAATTTCATGCAGAAATGGGAATCAGATAAAAATTCTAGCAAGGTTCTAATTTTATATAAAAATTGTAAAGAAAAATTAGAATATGAAGATTATCTTAGCTTATTACCAAAATCCCTAAGACATCTCATAACAAAAATCAGAATTTGTGCACATTCTTTGAGAATACATACAGGACGATATGCAAGAAACTATGTACCTCGAGAAGAAAGATATTGCCTTTGTTGTAATAATTTAGATATTGAAGATGAATTTCATTTTATACTAACCTGTCCCTTATTCGCTGATGCAAGAAAAGAATATATACCAAAGTTTTACATAAAAAATCCAAGCATGGAAAAAATGATAATATTTTTAAAATCAGATTCTATAAAGAATCTTAAAGGCTTAGCTCTCTTTTGCAAAAAAGCTTTTGAATTAAGAAAAAACATTACCCATAACATTGATGGCATTTGAGAGACACCATAGGTATACTAAACATCTATATACTCAAAAAGGTAATGTCATGCAATATTCAGAAATACAGCAAATGGAAATTGAGATTTAGTTTATCTTAGTTTATTCTGTGCATATTAACAAATAAGAAAATTGAAAAGGGAATAGCATGCTAAACACAATATTTTTCCTTTCAACATTTAGCCTTGGCATACAGTGGCTTAAAGCGAAATTCCAGATCAGTCAGAAATGACCTGTGGTGATCTGAGTCTGCTTTGACTGATCTTTACTGTAAATAAGTGGAAATACACATGAACCAAATTCATTCAAAATCTGGCTAAGATTGGCAGTGTTGTCAGACAGTGTAGCCTGAGACCAGCCTGCATTGGCAAGCGGGATGATCTTAGCCAGCACAGCCTGTTTTGAATTTTATCGGTATGGGAGTACACCTCAGCTGGATCAATTGAAAATGTAAAGTTAAAGTTTTACATATGATTTGGTCAAACAGGATGGACTGGAATCAGACGGCACTTAAGTGCAGTATGATCTGAGTCCACACTTCTTGACTTGTATTTAATTGATGCGGAGATACGCCTAAGTCAGATAAGTTGAAGAGATTCCAAAATAAAGTAAAATATATCTGCACAAGGTATTGTCAGTCAGTGTGGCATAGGATCAGACACCACTGAAAATGGGGATGGTCCTGTACAGCACTGTCTGATTTAGTAAATGGTGATACACTTAAGCTTAAATTAGTGGAAAATGTCCCAAAAATGTCAATTTGTTTCAAATCAAATATGATTTCAGCAAGAAAAAGGTTAATATATGTATTTATTATCAAACTGTTCATTTTCATTGTTTTTTGGAACCATGAATAAATATATTAAAATGTATTTGTGATTTTTGAAGTCAGGAATACATTCAGTATTTATGTAAAAATGTATTGAGTATAAATGAATAAAAATGTATTGAGCCTAGTCAGTTGGTATTCTGCATTGCTGCTTTGCATGCACAGTTTATATCAAAGGCATCTATTAGCCAGATCCTTTTTTTTCTTCTTTTTATTGTACCCAAATTCAAATAAGCAGCCATGATGTTAGAAAAAAAAAAAAAAAAATAATAAACAATGTTTCAAACTTGTGTGCAAATAATTACAGTGCTTATTAATTGTTAACAAGTAAAATTTTATCAGACCTATTGATCCTTATCCTTTCGTTTTGCATAAGGTTCAAAGGTCCTTAAGTGTTGCATCAGAAGTGCATAATTTTTAATCACATGTATGTATTCTAATATGAAAATGCACTTTTTTATTTATTTATTGTATTACTTTCACTCACCTTTGTGCTGTTTCTTCAAAATCTGTTTGGATGCTACAAGGTAATCTGAAAATAGAGAGGGAAGGAACCACAAAGAAAAAATTCAAATTGAACAAAAAAATGATTAAAGAATTTCAATAAAGAGTACCTACTGCAAGAAGGCCATTCAAGAAAATTGTATGTCTTTTAATTCTAAACACTATACGGAAATGTTTAATATTCTGGAAAATTTAAAAATTAATATTTTAATTAAGTCTAAGCTGAAAAATAAAAGTAGTAAGTGTCTGCAATTACATTATTAAATTGAAAAAATATATATACATTAAATTGAAAAAAAAAAAAAAAAAAAAAAAAAAAAAAACTAAATGAGAAAAGGAGAAATTGCTTGTTTTTTATCCTTTTCAAACCATGTTATATGTTAACAGAGAAATTAGCATTGTGTTGAAAATGTTCTATTTGAAATTAGTCAACAATTACTACAAAACCGGTTTATAAATACATAGAGAGAGGTCAAGCTAAAATTACACTTATCTGAAATTCAATAACTCGTTTTGTTGAGGATTCAAGAGCATATCCTTAAAAAACACTAAACACATGTTATTCCATAAAATGAGCCGTAAACTTCACAGTTACACGAATATATCCAGTTATCTCAATCACTTGCAATTGGTTAGTAAAAACAAATCGATTACACGCACCCGTTTAACACGGTGTATGCATGAGCAATCACATGTTCAACGGGTTGTGTACTTTAACCAGTTTATTTTACGGCTCTAAACGTCCATTCGGAGAAATTTGAAATACTATTAATATTTTGCGGTTAGATTTGATTACCCTAAGGAAAATAAGTGGTTATGTAGATCAAGTTGTATATTAGACATGTTAAATATGTATTTTTTTCTATATATTATATATAAATGTGATTATATTTTGTAACGATGATGTACTTTGTACAAATCTTTCAATAAACTTATCTGTCTGTCTGTCTGTCTGTTAATTGTAGGACGGTGGCTTTGGGATCGGAAGGTCCCGGGATGGAATCCCGACCAGACCACTGAATTATTCTGACCAAAAAAGTTAATTCCAGGTTGCTCCAGGTGTACAAATGGGTATACGTGAGAGTTAGAAGCCAATGTACTGTGGCTGAGTAGGGCGCCAAAGTGTTAACAGCCGACTTGTGACTCCATCATCGTTGGTTGTGTATACATTTGCCTGAATATGAACGGAATTTACACAAAAAGTACTTATTTGGTATAGTACTGGAACCGTAGATAAAAACTAAGACTAAAAACACTTTTGCAAACAACCATTTTCCAATCATCTTGTCAACAACCATGCCAAAACAGTCTGGTCTATTTGTTACATGGGTGAAAGGTTTGGTGCATTAAAATAAATACATGTAAATACACATAATTCGGTAATTTATTTCAAATTATGATTTGTTGAAGACTTAATAAATGCACTATCAAAAAGAAGTATATATTGATCATTTTGTGAAATAGAGCAAGAAATATATTGCCTATCAATCTAAAGATATAAACCATTATGTCTATTTTTGTTGCGATACATGGTAATGCTCGACATGCTAAACTTTGTTGGCAACCTGAATAAATAGAGGATACTGAATGAGTGGTCATGGAATACAGAATTTATTAACCGAGTCATCTATAAACAGATAAAAACGAGGCTGTGTTGAGTTTTTATCTGTTTAGACGACGAGTTTAATAAATTCTGTATTCTACGAGCACAAATTTTACATTCTATTCATAATCATGACCCGAATTTTTGGGAAAAATCGTCAAAATTCTTAAATATCAACATTTCAATATTTTCGCATCATTTTAACGCCGTTTAAAACTGACGTCACAATATATACATTATGACGTCATTTCCGCGTATAGAAAATAGCGTTGCTTTTTGATCTGAGCTCATTTGCATAGTTATTCCACTATTGTAATAACACCCGTGTAATATCAAAATATTCAACGGGTTTTTTTCACTCCCGCGACCAAGGTCATATTATAATCTGAAATATTAAACATTCAAAAATAACGCTGTTTATCAAATACTCACAAATTGTCCGAAGGTACATTTTCTCATATTTCGGCCCGTTAGTCCGGCCGACAGACTCTTCCCTACCTTATTTTTGCAAAGGGAATTTAAATACGATAAAGTATTTACAATAAAGTCCACTGTCTATGAAAAGAAGAGTTTTTGTTCAGCACTTGTTAATACGAACTTGGATAAAAGAGGCTTGTAATAGAACTAAAGAAAATATTTTTGAAAATGCATACAAAAACGAAAGAGATCAGTGAATATATACGGACATTATATTCATGAATATCCTTTTAAGTGTTGACGAAATATATGGAATGCACGTGCAAGAGTGACGTAACGTCACCGTCGATGACTACAATAGACAAAGTGACACAAAACTGACAAATCAGTGTCAAGATTTGGCCCACTTGAATATTAAAAAAACCGGCTTCTAATGTATTCATATGAAAATATGCATTCTTTTGTACTGTTTTAAATCAAAACTGACCTATGACGTCACATCATCGATCATATTCGTCACAAAATATCTTACATTTATGCTTGATTTCCGAGTACATATATGATTTGTTACAAATATTATCCAATATTTCTTGGGTTAAGTCCTGTTTGAACGTTCACGGCTTTTGGCAACGGTGCCGCTACGATTCGCCAAAATTTGTAAAAATCGCCGAGTACCATGGTGATTCGTAGTAGAACCGTGGTGGATCGTGGTGTCTCTTGATTAATCGTGATGATTCGGGAAACTTCACGGTGGCGCTACGTAAGTTTTAAACTGTTTAAAACATTCGTGGCGATTCGTGGTGGTTATTTGGCGTGGCCTAATTCGTAGCGTAACCGTAGCGGAATCGTGCTTTTTCGTACTGACACCGTAGCCATATCCGCGGCTATTCGCGAGAGATCGTAGCCAGTCGTGGGATCTTTGACTAAATGAATTCTCACGATTCACCATGAATTGTGAACGGTTGTCCTACGAATCATTCACGGTTTCGCTACGGAGCTCCACGATTGGCCGTGAATCGCACTAGTGCCGTATCGAACCGTACAAGCACCGTGAGCATCATCGTCACAGTCGTCATTGATTGGTAGCGATAACTTACAGACACCGTACTAAAATCGTGGACATTCTTACTGGAATCGTAGAGACACTGAATATTTCTACTTTTCGCCACGATTCATCCCGATTTTTCTGTTCATGAGAAATCTGAGAGAATGGTGGTGAATCGTAGAGAAAATCGTGAATCTGTAAACGGTGCTTTAACAATTGTCAAATACAGCCGCCCGAGATGGAAATGTATAATTTCAGTGTGTTGTGTTAAGGTTGTGGACCCTTTATAGTTCCGCAACATTTCAAACCACATATTCTTTCACAATGTTAACCGAGGTTTCCTAATGATTTTCATTAGGAAACCTCGGTTAATATTGTGAAAGAACATATGGTCCGAAATGTTGCGGAACTATTACGGGTCCACAACCTTAATTACACGGATCAATTTTGTAACGTTTTTAGAATTCTCGCAATTAACGCGATTATTATTGGTCGGTCAAGCATGCCTTAACTGGAGTTTATCAGATCAAATCTTGTTTGAATAAAATCAAACCGAAGACAAAGAACGGGTAAAAAGGATCAGTCGCGCGAAACTGGATTGTCCCGCAGCTTCATGTAAAAAAGAGATACCGGACCAGTGGTTTTGGCATGAATGTAAGGCAGTTTTATCAGTTAATAACATCGTAAAATTGACATTCTTTTCTATCAAAACTAACGCAAAACATTCACTGAGCAGCCCATTCAATGTATTTCAGAAACTCACTCGCACCGCACCGTTCGAAACTGTTGAAAAATTCTTCGTATCGTTTCAAACCATCCACATTTCATCCAAATCGATCAAAATTATTATACGAATTCAATGTCAGGTGTGAATTCCTTAACACTTTATATGCCTGTGAAGAGACGAAACCGAAAAAAAGTACGAAGAGTTTTATCAAAGGGGCAAAATAAAATATTATCATTTTTGCCCAATCGCCCTCCCTTAATTTCACTAAAAACTCAACCATCGCACCCATTCAATTTAATTTAGAATTAAAAAAAAAAAAAAAAAAATACATTGTCGTGATGATTGTACCACATTTATGGCTTCTAGAGTGTAAACAAGAAAATTGTCATTAAGGCTCCTTTTCCCGTAATATGGTACGGATCCTTTCCATTTTCAATAGGGTTCATTCTTGTTACCTGGCAAACATTCAGATTAAGTTCCATGAAGATTGGGCCATATTTGTTGCAACTAGAGTGTAAACAAGTAAATTGTTATTTAGTTCCCTTTTCCCATGATTTGGCACGGATCCTTTCTATTTTCAAATGGGTTCATTCTTGTGACCTGACAAACATTCAGACCAAGTTTCATGAAGATTGGGCCATATTTATGGCCACTAAAGTGTAAACAAAAATTGTCATTAAGGCTTGAACTTTTGTGAAATTTCCCAATTTCCGATGCCACGGCAACCAGAGTTTTTCATGGATTTAAATTCTTTTAGCAATCTTTGCAAGGTACCACCCAAAGAATATTTCTGCCAAGTTTGGTTGATTTTGACTCAGAAGTATAGAAGGAGATGTCGTTTATTATTAATTATTGACGCCGTGACGGACAGACAGACAGACAGACGGACAGATAGACAGACGGACAGACGGACGCCGGACATTGATAGATCACAATAGCTCCCTTGTGCACTTTGTACTCAGGTGAGCTAAAAGGCGACCATCTGGGAACTCTGTAAGATAAATATATGTATATGAAAACCTATTCTGGTACAGGTGAACGAGATGACAGATTGCAAATATCCTTTCACACAAAAGAAGATAGATACTTCTAGATTCATAAAATGGGAAAAGTGCGTAAAGACTCTATTCTAGTCAGTCCGCAACATCCGCGCAGTCTGATCAGATTCGACACTTTACGCACTACCCAGGTATTCCCTCTTCGCGTGACGGGCCACAATTTATCTTTTAACCCTTTCCTGTTTTACAAAATTTTGGACCTGTCCAAATTCAAAGGTTTTGCAGACGAAAATTTGAAGTGGATTTAATTTGAAAAATAACCATTCAGTAGGGTAGAAAATAATGTGAAAAAAGAAGAAATTGCTTGTCAGAAGCAATTTCTTCATTTTTCACAATGTTTTCTCAATTATAAAATCACAGGCACGTAAAAAGCAGGGATTAAACAGCAAAGGGTTAAAAGAATGATCTCTTTGTTTAGATACAAAGACAACTTCAAATTTTTCAGTTAATGCTATATAAACTTAAAGTTTTAGACAATGGGACATTGTTTGTGTGAAGTAAAAATCTTTTGATCGTTGGCTTTTTACAAACGGCCACACTAATGATAGACATATTGATCCTTTTCTGACTTGATATGGCGTAGCTAAATCGTGAGGTTATCTGGCGAGTTGACTCTTCAACATGTCACTTTCTGTTAATATCAAATAGAAAATGATCACTAAGACGGGTTTTTCATTGTATTATAACGTCATTATAAAGTCAAGAGGATTAAAAAAATGACATAACAATCGCACTTTGCGATTCTACGAAATCGACCTCGGGAAAAATAAGGTCGCAGCCATGACAGCTTGTCATTTCACAGGTAGGTTTATAAGACGTCAAAATTATCGACTTGTCCGCCTAGGGTGGCGCTACATAAAACAAAATCAACGAAAGAATAAAGTGGGCGTATTATTTTTGATAATAAAACACCGCGTTTTATCATCAAATAACAATATGAGCGAAATATTTCCGCAGACAATCAGACAGAATTAACAAAATGTGATTTTCCTCAAGTGTATTAATAAAATCTTTATTTATTTAATGAGAGTAACACATTAAGAAAATTTTCAAAAGACCAATTTCTTATTTTCAATATGACCTTCAAAGTATATGTGAAGCAAATTTTCATTCACCCAATGGGATATTAATTTTGAAGGGAAATAAAATAATAACCTTTTTTCTTGCGTTTTTCAAGATTTGGACTTACGCCAATTCAGGTGTTTATTTTCCTTATTTGAACGGAACTTTTACACCCCTTGCAGAGTGTTTCAACATCAGTTTTGTTTTCATCGCGGTGAAGCGTTTCCTTTCTTGTTGTTGGAAAGTTTACATTTGTTATATGTTTAATTAACACTTCGTTTGGTGTTGGGATCTCTCCTCAATTCCAGGTGTGAATCTACACCGAAAGTGGTAGCAGGCGAGTTGCTGACTTTTGCTATAAACTCATGTGGTTTTTTTGTGATGGTGCATAATTCAAAGTCTCAAAAAAAAACCCAAAAAACAATGACAACAACAACAACAAAAACACTCACAAAGTAAAAGTAAAGGATAAAGAATGATTCCTCATTCAATAACAATTAGAGCCAACATCTATATATTGCCTTTGAAACATAATATTTGACGAAATAGTTCGAAAATTACTAAATAATATCAGAAATTTACACATTGTGATTAGGTTTTCAGTCTCTTTCCTCCCTCCATGGTATTTCACAATACTCTCTTCATCTCTGAAATATATCTAAAAGAGATTAACTATTTAAGTAAACTTTTTATGGGAGACTTTACTGGTCACTTAACAGAATACAAATTTCTTAAAAAAAATATGAAGGCGACAATTGATTCCAACACGTTAACAATTTGCAAGAGCATAAAGTATCAGTACTATTAGAACAAAAAAAGTCTAGTTATCGTGGTGACGCTGTCATCAGTGAAGGCGTATGCATTTTAAATCTTCTCGTCTCAAACCATTGGGCCGTTTTCAATAAAACTTGACGTGAATGTTGCTTTGGTGACCCTCTTATGTTATCCAAGAAATGTCGATGGACCCCCAAATATTGTAGTGGAAGATAATTTTCACTATGAAATCTTTAAAATCCTCTCGTCCTACACCACTGGGACGAATTCAAAGAAACTTGGTATGATTATTTAATGAGTAACCCTCTTCCTAAGTTGTTCAAAAATGAATGACCAGCAGAAATGGGTGTGGCAGGGTGAGGCTTATTTTCAATTTTTAAATGATAAATAAAAATTTTCCCAAACCGTTGTCACGATTGCAATCTAACTTGACATGATTGTTTCTTAGGTGACCATCGATTTACGTTGTTTACTAAAATTTGATTGACCTCCTAGATTGTAGTGACTGTACGGCGTTTATACCCACTTTTCTCCTCCCAAACCATAAAAGATTTTTGGAAATGCGACCTCGGATAAACTGGTCCTAAAACCGATTTTCTTTTCAATTTCTTCAATAATGGTTCCTTTTTTGCGTGACGGGTCATACATATTTCTTAAAAAACTAAGGTATTACTGCCACATCCCATTCGAATAATGAACCGTAAACAAAGGCTTAACAAAAAATATAATTTCGTTAACGTTTGCATTAACAATGAAAGTTTCCGGACTTGGGTCGAAACATCTAAACATTTATCCCATAAGTACACAAATTTATGTGTGATAACATCCCATATGATATGTTTTATGATATCACATAGTTATTTTTAGAACAATGATATTATACGATTATTTTTAGAAACTTGCATTTCAGTTAGAAACATCGACGAAAATAAGACAAACAGAGGTTATAAGATAAATATAATACGCATTTAGTGTATTGTATGAAAAAAATATCTAACTCGGTTGTGAGAATTGATAATTGTCTCGGCAGAGCCTCGACAATTTTCAATTCTCCCAACCTCGTTAGATATTTTTTTCATATAATACACTAAGTATGTATTATATATTTATCATATTTTAAACATGGATAACTTCCTTGTCTCGTAATTTTTACCAAAATGCCACTAGAAACGTATACACGTGGTTAGATTTTGTTATTGATTATTTACATCTAGAGCTTCATTTCGAGATATGATTACCCTGACAAAATGCCTTTTATTTGCAGTATATTGGTGCTATTTATTTTTCTGTTTTTTAATTGCTTATTCACACCTAGAACTGAAGTTTGATAAACGATTACCCTGACATACTACCTTTAGTTGGCGGTATTTCACCACGAAATTTGTTGTGTCAATGCTTATTCACATAAAGAGCGGCAATTTGCGCCGCTTTCAACATTTATTCAGTTATATCGCGGAGGCTGGAGCACCTAACAATGGTTTCCTGGTATTTCACTCTCCAGTACAACCACCACATCCTTTCCTAGCCTCAAGCTGCTATCACACATAGGTCTACGATTATCAACCAATTGGTGAGGGACAAATAGTCGGAAAGAATGGAGTGCCTCGTCGGGGATCGAACCCGGGACCTCTAGATTGACAGTCTGACGCGCTACATGTACCAACTGCGCTATGACGGCGGCGGCAATTTGATATACAGTTAACAACATCGTGAAATTGACAAGGTGAATGATTTAAGAATGATTTAGGAATGAAATTGATTGAGTGTGTGGAGCGAGTTTTGAGTGAAATTAAAGGGAGGTAATCCAATATTGCTAATTTTGTTCATGATGAACAAAATTAGCGTTGTTGATTACCTCCCATTAATAAAATAAACGTTTTTTCTGATTATAGGTCATCGAGGACCAATCAGACACTTTAAAGTCCACACCAGCTAATAAAATCGTGGAATAGATAGATCGATTTGAATTTATTGTTGAAAGTCTTGAATAGTTTTAAATGTTTTCTAATGATTTCTGAGCGTTTTTGATCGATTTGAGTGAGTGTTTGAAATGAATGAATGGAGCGCTGAGTGAATGATTAAGAATGATTTTGATCGGAATGAGTGTCAATTTCACGATGTTTTTAACTGTACAATTTACCATGGCATACTACTTTTTGGTGGTATTAAAATGTATGTGGCATTCATTATACAGATCGAAATGACATTGAACGAATCTTAAATAACATAATAGACTTTGCAGTGGTATTATTAATATTGTGTAAAAATCAAGTGGTTTCAATAGTAGTATTCGAATCAATAACAAGTTTTAACTTGTGTGTGGAAATATGTTTTAGATCGATAAATAAACTGTGCGTATTTATTTTCATTTTCAATTCTAGTATCTAGTGAATCTTACAAAATTTTCGAAATTTTTCGCTGATTAATCACAATATAATATCAGCCAGAGACGAATCGAGGGTAAGCGTAAGGCTAATATATGTGCCTATATATCTGTAGGCACTTACAATAGTGTTGCGCTGACCCCTCGAAATACAATTATCAAAATACTTTTAAGCCATACTGTTGACGGTTTCTGCCGATTGATTTTACAGTTGTGTGCTGTAAGGATCGTTTTCGTTATGCTTTTGTTTTTTAGCTCACATGAGCACGAAGTGCTCAATGTGATACTTGGTGGTTGTTTGATGTCCGTCATCCATCGTACGTCCTAAACATTTACCTTGTAGATACTCTAGAGGCCATTTGTTTTGCTCAATCATCCTGAAATGAGTCAGATTAATCTCAGTTACGTTCGTATTTGGGTCAAGCTTGTTAAAAAAAAAAAAAAAGATATCACGAGGTGAAATATTTGAAAAACCATTGTAGACATTCTAGAGACCATATTTTTTCTCAATAAAACTGCAAATTGATTAGATTGATTGTCGTGATAAAACTCCCGCTATAGTTCGAATTCGGGCAAGGGGGGTAAAAAAGATAGGTCACGAGATCAAATCTTTAAAAAAAACATGTAGGCTAAAATTTGGTCAGATTGATTGTATTGATGATATCTCTTTCAAGTTCGAAATTTGGTCAAGTTGTTCTAAAAACTAGGTTGCGAGTTCAATTCTTAGAAAAACATTGTAGGCACTTTAGTGGCCATATGTTTTGCTCAATTAACCTTAAAAATGGTCAGACTGATTTCTTCTTGTTTAAAATTAACAGTATTACTTTTGCTTGTCATTTTTTCATCATATTCTTTAAAGCTTCCTTGAACATTTTTAGATAGATAATTCAGGTGAGCGATTTAGGGCCAATCTGACCTTCTTGTCTGTAAACTGTTATTTAACGCAGTTTTTAACAATACTTCAGTCATATCGCGCGACTGGTGCACCTTTCAATAGTTTCCTGGAGTTTCTAGCACCAGTACTACTATAAAATCTATACCTAAATGTAGTAGGCAGCTAGCTATTGTACCACCTAGATTTACGATGATCTACCTGTCGGTTGAAGACAAATATCGGAATGTATATGTGTTGAGGCTATGAAGCTTTCGATATGAGGTAGCTGGAAACCTCTTGTTGAGTTTCTCGTAAAGCGTTTCACTTTTCACGTGACCATGAATCAACAAAATGACGTCATGTGTTAACAGTTAGCAACATCATGAAACTGACAAGGTGAACGATTTTGGAATGATTTTGGGATGCAATTAAGTGAGTGTGATTAGTGACTTTTGAGTGAAATTAAAGAGAGATAATCCATTACCGCTATTTTGTTGAGGATTAACAAAATTAGCTATATCCATACCCTCCTGCTTTTGATAAAATATACATAACTATAAATGTCATCTATTTCTTTCAGAACTAATCACATGCTTATAATTTAAATCATGTCAGTGAAGTCGCGATTTTTCCAGCTAAATTCATTTTGAATGTATTTGCTGGTCTTACCTCTTAAGTGTGTTTGGAATGATTGATCGAAGCGCTGAGCGAGTGTTTTTGAACGGTTATCATGGGGATGATACATGATGTAACTAACTGTAATGAATCCCGCTTAAACTTAAACCAACTTCTAAACGGTCAATCAAAAGCGAGGAAAGTGATGTATAATAATGTAAAAGATGCAAGTGTAAGATAGCCCGTTCACTTGGTAGATATCGAAACCTTATTTCATCAAAGAATTCTCCGGGGAAAATAATCTAACTAGCATGAGAACATAGATACCCTAAATTTCAAAATTAACATTAGTGGGTGGGAAAATATATTTAAAAAAAATCATCTCGTTTTCGCTAATGTACGTCTTCAATAATGATTTCTTTACTTATGCTTTTCAGCTACATTTAAGGCATCGAAAGAATTGTGATTATTTAACAGCCTTACGGTATTCCTCGACTGAAATATCGAATATTCCCTGCATTTTACGAATTTTGCGGCTTTGTAAATCAAAGTACTGAAAGTACTGATAAGTTGGAATGCGTTCTAGAGACGGTGACCTCAAGCTACTAACGAAGCTGACGCCTCCCGCCCACCACAGGTAATCACATAATACTATATGTAATTTCAACAACGAGAATCGCTTTACAGGCCTGAATCTGGTGAAAGAAAAAAAGATTACAATTCAGGCCCTCAACCGCTCACCTGAATTCGATTGGTCCAGTGGATCTTATTCAAGAAACCTTCTGGCAAAGATTCATTCAAATTTGCCTTATTGTTGAAGAGGAGACATTATTCGAATTATAAGCAGTCATAATGGACCCTGCCAAACCATACATTACAGAGGAGACTCAAAATTACGCCTTCCCTGCCACGCCCATATTTATGGGCAAATGAACATTTTGCAAACAATATTTGAAGAGGGTCATCAAAGGAACATTCTTGTAAAGTTTCGTTGAAATCTGCCAAGTGGTTCAGGAGGAGATTTCGTTCAAAGTTTTTGGGCTCAAATAAGCCCCGTCCTGCCATACCAATATTTATTGGCCTATTAGAATATAGCGACAATTTTGAACCAGGGTTCATTCTGGCAAAGTTTCATTGAAATTGGCCCAGCGGTTTAGGAGAAGAAGACGTTTTAAGAAAGTTGACGACACACGACGGACACACGACGGACGACACAGTCAGGGTGATCCTAAAAGCTCCCCTTGAGCACGTTGTGTTCAGGTGAGCTAAAAAGGAAGAAAATGATACGGACCATACAGCCAAACTAATGGACGCACAGGCGAACACTTATACACTCAAAACAGTTTTTTTATATTATTTTTCGAATGACTTCTTCTCCAATTACATTTTAATTAGAAGTGTCGCAAGGTGGACCTCAACAAGTGATTTGTCCATGATGAAAATCTATTTTCGCAGGGAAGTCTTTTACTTCATGAGATTGAATCTCAAGACAATTTTTGGACGAAGTTCAATTGTGATTTCGACCTTTGTGACTCCAGAATTGGGCACTTTCTCTGATCATTGACAACATTTGTGTCAAGTTTTATGATTTGGGTCAATTGGTTGTTCAGTTAGAGTGGAAACTGTTATCTGTTACAATTTACTGATGGCCGTGACATGAATGACCCCGAAACAATAGGGCATTTCTTCCGGTCATGGGCAATATTTGTGTAAAGTTTCGTTATTGCAGGTCAATTGCTTCTCCGTTTATCTAGCGGAAAGCAAAAGGTCAATGGACTGAGAGGCAGACATGATGAAATCAATATATGCTCCTCTACTTCTGAGTTGGGGGTACAGTTAATAACAGTGAATTTGCTAAGGTGAACGATTTTGGAATGATTTAGCGGAGCGGGTTTTGAGTGAATTTATTGGAGGGAATCCAATGTCGCTTATTATGTTCAGGTTGAACAAAATCAGCGATATATAAAATATATATAGAATATGCATGAAAGTTCAATTAAAAAGTTTCTAATTCGTCAAGAACCAATCAGACGCTATAAATTTCAGTTATGTCAGTGAAATCGCGATTTGGTTCTTGCTTAATTCATTTTGAATGTACATGTTGATAATAAAGTCGTTCAGAAAGAGAAACTATACATTTAAAAGAAGCTATAACATAATTCTACGAAAAACAGGTCGCGACCTTACCAAATAAGCAGATCACGTGATTGGTCTGTGCTATTGCCACAATACTGAGAAAACAGATCGCGACATTACCAAATAAGCAGATCACGTGATTGGTTAGTGTTATTGTCAATTGCTGACCTTATTAGACTTGACTTATCACATGATTTCCAAATATAGTAATGCAAACATGTGATACTAATATATTCGTACGCAGATTTCAATATATATCGTTTAAAACATAGATTAGCGTGTTAATAATATACATGAAGTGATAGTTGTGTAATTGTACAGCATTATTACTTTTTGATGAAATAAACTGTATGTCTTTGTAAAGTTGAGATAAACAAAATAGGCCGAAGTGTATTCACATCCTGTTCACGTGATATATGTTCTCAAAAAATCCGAAATGAAATTATCTTGTGTTCATTTTGCGGTTTTGTTAAATCTAAGTTGGAATTGCTCCGCATTCCAACTTAAAAAGGGCTGGTGTCTCCTTTCGTCTGCTACAACCGTTCTGAATTTCAGTTTGTTCTTTTTCAATCTTTTCTAGTAAATGTGTCGAATAGAGAGAAACATGCAGTGACCGATTAAAAGTTGGTTTCAGTTTAGATAAGGTCAAATATGGTGATGTGAAAGAAAGCAGATCCAAACCTCTATCGCGCGTTCAGGATGACAAAACGATAAAAAAACAGTAAGCCAATTATGTCCCGCTTTGCACGTGCATTTACGTGCAAAGCGAGGTAAAATTGGCTAACTGTTTGTGCCGTTTTGTATCCTGAACGCAGGGCTGGTAATTCACTGGTTAAGTAGTAAGCTTTATCCGTTTCTCAATTACAAACCGAAAAGCATAAAACTTCGCGTTTGTTGAATAATTGAAACTATCTTTATATCGATCCGACATTGAATTAATGCAACCATCCATTATTTCTTTTTACACAAAGATAGCGTTAATAACACCCTATATAATATGACCTCCGTCGCGGGAGTGAAATAACCACGTTGAATATATTTTGATATTTCACGGGTGTTATTACACTAGTCGAATAGCTATGCAAATGAGCTTAGAGCGAATAGCAACGCTATTTTGTAACCGTGAAAACAACGTCATAATCTATATATTGTGACGTCAGTTTATAATCGGCGTTACAAGTTTTGTGGAAAATTGGAACGTTGCATTTCTAGAATTTTGACGATTATAAACAGATTATAACGTTTGTGCTCATAAAATACAGAATTTAAAAAACTCGTCGTCTAAAACAGATTAAAAATCGGCGCAGTCTCGTTTTTATCTATTTATAGATGTCGTTTTTATCTTTTTATAGATGACTCCTTTAATAGATTCGGTATTCAATGACCACTTATTCAATATCACCTATCAAATTACATCTTACATCGATGCATTAAAATCATTCACCCAGTCACTCAAATACGATCGAAAAATGCTCAAAACGGATGTAAATCAGCACAATTAACAAGGGAAGAACTAATATTTCGACAATTTCTGATGGCTATGGCATTATCTATCTTTAAATTTATTATAAAATCGCCAATACCACTAATCTAATTTCACCACGGAATCATTCTACAATCATTAAACTTGACTATTTCATATCATTAAATACGTCTTTTTTTTCTTTTTCACAGGTCACTTGAATCGATGAAGTTACAATTAAGGATAACATCACGTGTCCTTGGATGTGTTCTACTCGGGTTGTTTGTGGTATTAGGATTAAGGATTCCTCTTTGGCACGATGGTGTAAACTTTTTCAATAAAATCCTGTTTCGCTCGTCCGACGAGGTAAAACTGTCCCAAAGAAAAAGTTATGTGTACGATTTACGAGGAAAGATACCTAAGATTATTCACCAAACCTGGAATACTGAGATAGTTCCGACTGAGTTTGTTGAGAGCATACAAAGTTTGGTCCGGGATAACCCTTATCCTGAATGGCAATATTTCTGGTGGACACAACAAACTATGGTACAACTAGTTAGTGATAAATATCCACATCTACTGCCTATCATTAACTCAACAGGTAGCGTATCAGACAGTTTTTTTATTTTCCTTTCGTTCGAATCGAAAAGTGTAGTCCTGTATTGTTTTTGTTTTTTTTACTATATGTGTCCCGTCACGCGAAAATGGACCATTTGGAAACACTTTAAAATGAATATTTGAAAAAAGAGTTTGGGTCTAGCATAGATCAACCACAGGTCGCTTTTCAAAAATTCTTACACTGGGAGGTAAATTGATCATTCTAGGTTCAGAGAAAAGGCACATTGCGAAAAGTTTCTATCCTAGACAGTCTGTACTCAGCTATTTTGCCTCAACTAAGCAATATTTTCGAAATAAATGTTTTTTTCAAAGATTTTAAATCGGGGCCAATTCTTTCTCAGGCAAAACATTTTTGGCTCAATCATTATTAAAATTTGTCAAAATATTTGTCTTGTTGATTTCTAGGTCAATATTAAAAAAAAGGATTACGCAAGGTCTTGGGTTAAGTCTCTTTACATCCCAAAATGTAACAAAACAAACTTGCTTTTGCTTGAGAAGTCAACATTCTGGATAAAAAAGGATCTGCCTTCTTGAAAAAAAATGAAGATGCTAAAGTTATATTGAAAATAATGCTTGGCACATTTATACGATATTCTTCCATTAAATCAGTCTAACATGAAGGCATCGATATTACATCTAATGATATTGCAGACGAAAGGAGTTCAGGTGAGGAATATAGGACCATCATGATCCTCTTGTTTTGTTAAGGATCAGAAAGTGATACCTGTACCTGATACATATTATTTTCAAAAGCATTGTTTGTCATTTGGATGATTAATAAAAATTGTGTAGGAATGTAAAAGAATAATAATTGTAGGCAAAATAAGCGTAAGCGATATATTTTTACCACCCTTTAATTTCATCGAAAGCTCGACCGCCCCGCCCTATCAGTTTCCTTCCGAAACTATTAAAATCTTTACCTTTTGATATTTCAATTTGATGTAAACCGTAATTGATTTGTTTGCATTCTTATGATGTTTGACAATTGATTCCCCTTTTTCAGACACACCGGCCATTTTGAGATCGGACATCATGCGGTATGTGTTGATGCACGAGTTTGGAGGGGCTTACTTTGACCTCGACACCAAGAGCGTTCGACCGTTGAACTCTTTCGTCGACAGCCACGAATGTGTCCTCGCTTTGGAACCTGGAGAACATTACTTCGCACATAAAACAGGCTTTCTTATAACAAATTCTGTCATGTTATGTGAAGCCAAAAACCCATTCTTTAGAGAAATGTTGGAATTAGTAAGGATGAACCCCGGATGTACAGAAGCATTTATCTGCACGGGACCGCCTGTCATAACACGTGCATATTTAGACATGAAGGAGAAATCTTGCCAGTCCTGTAAGTTACCGGAAGTGGTATCATCGGAAGTGTTTCAAGACTGGTATGACGCCAAACACCAGGATATTTATATGGAAGTAAACTGTAATAATTACAACAAACTAAGGCAATATCAGATTGAAATTTGTAAAAAATGGAAGAGACGTGGTCGAGAGAAAAGAAAGATTAGTGAAGAGGCATATACGTATCACACGTGGTATCACATAAACGGCACAAATATAACGCTAAAAGATGAAAATCATATTCTAAAAGTTATACCAACAGCTAAAATATATGGCAAACATTTTCTATCGTCATCATCGATAAACACCTACTATTTTATTGAATGAATTTGAAATAATTGTTTTCAATAAGAAATTGATCAATTCTGGTTGATACAATCAGGTTTGGCGCTTTTTGATTGTTTGAACGGCTTCAACGAATTATAAACAACAAAATAAGCCATTATGATTTTGAAACTGGGCGGCGTTTTTGGGTGATTTCTTGTCCAGATACAAATGTATGGGATAAACTCCGTACCATATTAAATTATTTGACCTTAGTACATTTGAATTTTTTCCACATTTGATCTTAGTATGTAAACGTGTATGCATTTTCCGGCATTTCATTAAAATGCCCTATGTTCAATTCAAACTGAATTTTTTTGTCATTTATATCATACGGAGAGCTTTGAGAGAGGTTGCAAGTTGCTTTTGGTGACTATCGCAATTCAGTAACACAAATACGCCTACGTTTTGATATATACACTTTCGATGATATGATTAGCCTTGAAATTGAAGCCGTAGTTGAGAGATTTCACTGGTTCCTTATTAATATAGTTTTTTGATGATATTTGTGGATGTTTACATTAAAGGTACTAATATATCATTAACGCTCATTAGCCCATTCTTTATTTTTTCTTATCTTTTTAGTTTTTTTTAATTTTTCAAAAGTGCTAAAATTTCTTTTATTTTTTCGTCTAGTTTTAAATCGATGAAAATAAAAGGCAAAGAGAGGTCGTAGACATAGGCGTATCTAGGACTTTGAAATTCATACGCACTCAGAGGGCGACAACAAAAGAATATATAGGATAAAGGCGATATGTGGACAGAGACAAAAGATGCATGTCCTAGGTCCACTCTCTTTTTATGATTTGAGCATTGGTGAATTATCAAAACATCGTAACTACAGCTTGAAAAAGCTGTAGTTTCGATGATATGATCATTCATAAAAGATATTTTTCATCAGAGGAATATTTCTTTTACGCACTTGCGTAAATTGCGTAATGGGAGTTACATCCTTGGTAGAAATGAGACATTTCTCACTTTGGTAATAAAGGTGCAGGTAGCTGTGTTCGTGTTTTTAATCGTTTAAAAGCCCTCATTCCCTACCAGGACAAAACCCCACTACTATATTAAGCAGGTAGGATATAACCCCGAACTAACCTCACTTATTCAATTTAATTCCGAAATCACTCTAAGCAATTCCGAAATCATTCCAAATAATTTCGACAATCTTTGAAACTTGATTTGTCTGATATCTCTGAACATTTTTTATCAAGTTAAAATATCGCTACTTATAATCAATACACCTTTTTAAACAGTTATTATCCATGATTAATGCCCTGGCAGAGCGGAGCCTAAGTAACGGGTCGTTGCACTTAAGGTTAAGGGAAATCAGCTTTTATCTAAAATAACCTACTTCTAAGGAGAGTCGACATAAATAACTCGAGACCTTAAATCGTAGATTGGTAACCAAATTCTTGTAACTTCAGCTTAATCAAGCTGAAGTTACGAGGCCTTGGTAACCAAACGATGAAATGTGTTCACTCTCTTAAAGCACGAGAATCCTTTAGGTATAAGGATACAGTTATTTGCACGCGTCAACGATGATTACCGACTAAAATTTGAAAGAACCCAAACTTTTAAAAAAGTACCGATAAAATTTGAAAGAAGTGAACTCGCCAAAATACGTCAGGGTTAAGCCCTGCCCTGCCAGTTCATTAATTACGCAGAATAACAGCGTCTTGAAATCTTGTGGGGTTTACAGTATAAATAAATTTTGATTGCAACCATATACATGTCGTAGTGATTCTGAACCGCCGTTAACAACGATTCGACGAAGGCCGTCCAGCAATCCTCTCAACCACACTCGATCTCACCTAATGCGTTTTTCAATAGAAGAAATACTAGACAGAAGTACACTTAATAACATTGTGAAATTGACATTCACCTCAATCATAACCAATCAAAATCGCTCACTCAGCGCTCCAATCATTCATTCCATACACTCACTCAAACCATTCAAAAACGCTCAAACCCATTGGAAAATATAAAATAAACAACGTCATTTTAAATAAATTTGGATAGAGAAAAATCGCGGTTTCACTGACATAATTCATTCATAAGCGTCTAATAGGTTCTTGAAGAAAAGGGAAGCTATCTATAGAGCTTGTATGCATATTTTAACGCTCCACACACTCAATCAATTTCATTCCTAAATCTTTCCAAAATCATTCACCTTGTCAATTTCACGGTGTTGTTAACTGTACTTTTCTGATCAATAATACTTCTTGGAATGTCTAAGTTGTCGTCTATACAGATAACAACATCGTGAAATTGACAAGGTGAATGATATTGGAATGATGTTGGAATGGAATTTAATGAGTGTGTGGAGCGAGTTTTGAGTGAATTTAAAGGGAGGTAATCCAGTATTGCAAATTTTGTTCAGGGTGAACAAAATTAGCAATACTGATTACCTCCCTTTGATAAGATATGCATACAAGTTCTATTGATAGCTCCTTATTCCTCAAGAACCTATTAGACGCTTACAATTTCAATTAATTAAGTTATTTCCCTTTTTTTCCCAGCTATTTTTTATTTTTAACGATGTTGTTGTTATATCTTTTTCAGTGAGTTTGGAGCGTTTTTGAATGATATGAGTGAATGTTTGGAATGAACGATTGGAGCGCTGAGTGAGCGATTAAGAATGGTTTTGATTGAGATGATTGTCAATTTCACGATGGAACTTACTGTATGTGTCCCATATGTAAAACTGTATGCCAGCAAAATTTGTTAGTGAGATAACGGTACGGTCAACGAAAAAAATGTGTATTGACCACTTCGCGCAGAAAGAAGACTTGAATCTTTATTATTTGGCCGAGTATTTTAGTTCATTCTTATATCTTAAGGATTACAATTACAAGGGCCGAGTATATTTTTCACTGCGTTTATTGGAGTATGCAAATGCCTTAGCACATGGCTTCAATATAACGCCCTACGCGCGTTATACGCCATGTGCAAAGGTAATTGCACATTACTTGGATATTGGATTACCTGCCATTAATTTCATTCAAAGCTCGCCCCTCAAACTCATACCATTCCATTTGGAAACCATTCCAGAATCATTAACTATATCAATGTTGAACCTTTACTGTCATTTTGCTTTAATCAATTTCCTCAGTGGGCGGCTGAAACGTCGTTACTAGAGGTTCTTATTCGAAATGCCCAAACCATTCTAACCCCCCCCCCCCCCAAATAAAAAAAAAAAGATTAGATCAACAACTACATTCAAAATAGATATAGAAGGAAAAATTGTGATTTCACTGGCATTATTGTAATTGTAAGTGTCTGATTGGTTCAGATGTATATATGGAGATAGTTATAGTATTTGTATGCATATTTTATTACAGGGAGGCAATAAATATCTCTAAATTTGTTCATCATGAATAAAAAAGCGATATTAGATTACCTCCCTTTAATTTCACTCAAAAATCACCCATTGCATTAATTTAATTTTATTCTAAAATCATCAAAAAATCATTCATCCACCTTGTCAATTTCTCGACGTTGCTAACTGTAAGGCCCTCCTCCAACCTGTCGTTGGCTTCAAGTCCATGGTCATAAAAAAATAGTAATAATAATATTTATAATGCTTATGATAATTAGTATAAACTCTTTATTTAGAGAAGTAGCACATTAAGCTTACATCATATTTTATTCAAACAGATAAATGGATAAAAAACTTATTTTCAATGGGGCCTTCTATATAATGAAAAGAAGCAAACGATAGGGAATGAAAATGGTATGCAAATACACATATACATACACGCACACCCACATACAAACATATAAACACATACCTATACACAAATACATACATGTAAATGTTTTGCAAATTCAAGCACGATTCTAGATCCAAAATCGAATTAGAGATATGCAAAGACATACACAGCAAATTGTGTTACATAATTTGTTTGAAACTGTATGATTATACCGTCTAGATAGTTAATTATTAGGAGTTAAATATTTCTTTATCATAGGTATTTTTTGACATCAAGTGCTTCTTCAAAGTACTCTTGAAATTGATAATTTGCTGATGTTTCTGATGTGCAATCGAACATCATTCCAGCATTCCATGCCAGTAAAGTTGAACTACTTTCAAATAGTCTGTCATAGGAGTGCAGTTGTGAGGTATTTGATTATGAATCAAAGCGCTAAAAGATCTGAAGGCCTGGTTTATAAGGAGACAAGGTGACATTTGAAGGCAGGCTCTCCAAAGCAAAAATGTCGAACGGTATGCTCACTATAAAGAGCTGAGTCCGCAAAAAACAACAAATTCCAGAGGTATAGATTACTAACTTGTAAAACTTGTAGCAGAATGGGTAGAAACTATTAGGGAGGGTATAAGTTAGCAGAAGTTTTTTTCTTTCCCCTATAAGCAAGGTCATCCGTCAAGATCAAATATGAAAGCTACGTATCTTTAACACAGCAGTGATTTTGGCAGTGACAAGTAAGAAAATATCTGGTAACCATGATAATGACAAGGTGAATAATCAAGGTTATATTCCAGAAAATTGATCTCGTGTTTTGTTTCGTCTATTCAGTTCCTTCGTCTTCAGTACATTACACGTACGTATTATATTTATCTTATAACCTCTATTTTACTTGTTTTCGTCGATGTTTCTAACTGAAATGCAAGTTTCTAAAGATAACCGTTTTATGTCATTGTTCTAAAATGAATATGTGATATCATAAAAAATATCATATGGGATGTTATCACACACATATTTGTATAGATATAAAATAAACAAAACAAAAAGAAAAAAAAACAACACCATATGTAGTATGTTTCACGACGGAATTCAGGGGACGGTAGTTAAAGTCCCCACACAGTCATTCTAGATCATTTCAAAATCATTCAACTTACCAATTACACGATGTTGTCACTGGACTTCGTACATACATGTTATTTCACTAATTATTTCAAGGCGAAAAATGAAGTGGAGGTACCCCTTTAAATATTGCATAGTACATTTGTTATGTATAAGCTATAAATAAACCTAATGGTATTTACCGTGTCTATTTTTAGACTGGGAATTTTCTTATCTCTTGATTCTGTTACGTAAATGTATGTAGAATTATGTAGATCTTTCTAGAAAGGCCTTTTGGAAGGTGATTCAGACTCTAGAGTATTCTTATGTTCTATACTATTCCAGATTGTTCTATAGTATTATATAAAGGGGTTCCTACAGCATTCTTGGTTCACTTGATTTAGACTTATGGTTTCATTTAGTAGTACTGTGTTAAACTAAAAGGGGATTTCTTGTTATCTTAAAAGTGTGTTTAAAAGCGTGTTTAATTTTAAATTCGGATATTATTGGACTTATTATTTGTGGACCAGGAACTTAATTAAATTGGATCTAAAATTAAAACTTTAGGATTAAACATTCAAGGTATTGTAAATTGTTTTTGTATTAATTTCATATTGTCAATAATTCTGGTATTATTGTCAATAAATATTGTTAATTGTAAAGTTTGTTGCTGGCTTCTTTGTTCGTGTTACATTGGCACGTAACACATTATACTCGAGTCTGTTTTTTTTTTCTTAAAAAAATAATAAATTTAACGATACCGTATTTCAATGTGAAGCGTTAAATATTGCAGATAGACACAAAAACAATTTGTGTCGTAACTAACAATGCATGTATGTACTATACTGTTTGAATGAAAATCGATTTTTCTAAATAGAATTGACAAACCGTTGTAGTTTAGTATCATTACCTGAACGAACTACTTTAAATTTTCTTTAAATTTGCCCTTTTGAATGTACTTGTAAACGGTGTCTTAATTCTTCTTAATTAATGGATTAAAACAATGAGATTGAACTTGCGTTATTGGTGCTACGGAGGACTTGGTTTGCTCATGTTTGCTGCGTTGAAACTTTTATACAAGCGCGATGATATCGTTGTTTACAACAACATCGTGATTCGTTCGGCGGAAGAATCAAGACTTATCCGAAAGAACGGCTGCGTTCATACTTTACGAGGAAAGATACCTAAGATAATTCACCAGACCTGGAATACTGAGATAGTTCCGACTGAGTTTGTTGAGAGCATACAAAGTTTGGTCCGGGATAACCCTTATCCTGAATGGCAATATTTCTGGTGGACACAACAGACAATGGTACAACTAGTTAGTGATAAATATCCACATCTACTGCCTATCATTAATTCAACAGGTAATGTTGTTTTAGTTGTTTCTATCGATATTTTTGCATTCTGTTCGGCAAAAAATCGTTTCATGCCTCTATGAAAACAATATGAATACGTTAATTTGTTGCTTTTAACTATAAGAGTGAACAATATTCATAATCATGAATATCAATTTATTGAGATATGAAAATAAGAGTCCTATGGGGACCTGTAATACCCCCCTTAATACCTAGCAGATATATGAAATTTTATCAATAAATTGCATAAAGAGTTTTTAAGCCAAGATATAATCTACTTGTAAGAAGATATCTATAATTATCAAAGGCCAAGATAGGTTGATGGATATTTTGAAAAAAAAAACCTCAAATGTAAACGAACAATTCTAAGGTCCATTTTCCTTGGCAAGTGAATTATACTTTCAAAAAAATTTAACTTTAACGTGGGTCATCCAATAAAAAGTGAGACCTCTGCTATAATGCCTAACTAGTTCACATATATGAGATTCTTGTTCCAATATTGTTTAGTGTAACCTCTCCTTTAATGTTTAGCAGATTCCTTCCTACAATCTATGGAACCCTTGTTACAGTTAACAACATCGTGAAATTGACAAGGTGAATGATTTTGAACGAATTAGGAATGAAATTGTTTGAGTGTGTGGAGTGAGTTTTAAGTGAATTTAACGGGAAGTAATCCTATATCGCAAATTTGTTCAGGATGAACAAAATTAGCGATATTTATTATCTCCCTTAAATAAAATATGTATACAAGTTCTAAAGATAGCTTCCTATTTCTTCAAGAGCCTATTAGACGCTTACAATTTGAATTATGTCAGTGAAATCGCGATTTTTCTCTATCAAAATTTATTTCAATGTCGTTGTTGATTCTATATGTTTCAATTTGTTTGGGCGTTTTTGAAAAGTTTGAGTGAGTGTTTGGAATGAATGAATGAATGGAGCGCTGAGTGAGCGATTTAGAAAGGTTTTGATTGAGGTGAATGTCAATATCACGATGTAACTAGCTGTATGTCATAATGGCCACGATAACACCTTGATATTTCAATATTTAAAAAAAAAAATATCAAAAAAAAAATGAACTACCTTATGGTGTTTCTTCGCTCGAATTACATTGATAAATGTTTTCTGGTATTACATCTAAGTGGTAGACAATGGTTGTAAATCTTTTGACAGAAACGACGTCAAATTTCATGACGCCGTCAAATGCCATGACGAATACCTCCCTTTTATCAGACAACATCGTTCTGAAAAATAGGAGGGTATCCAAATGTATTACTACAGTTGTGAAATCGTTAATTGTGACAACAAGTTTTGCATAGTATGTATGTATTTCTTAAAGATATTAGATGGTATTTTTAACAAAAAAAAATCTTGATCGAATTTCAAAATGCATATAAATTCTTTGGTAAATAATGTCTTTGTGATCAAAATCATGCAAAAAGCAAGTTTGTTGCTAAAATTCAATTTTACCACCGATGAAAAAAATAATCAGTAGAAGTAAGGTGCAGTGAGAAATCACTTTATCCCTGCATAATATTCATTGCAAAACAGCGTTTCCAGCTTCTTCAATTTCCTGAAATTTAAAAACATAACATTTCTGTAATTTTGATATTCATCTGGCCATAGTAAACGTCATTCTAACATACTGGTTGATATAAAATAATTAATGCAGGAGAAGATGTTGTACATGCATGTAAAATTTCGTTTTAATATCTTCATAAGTCTCACTATTTCTTGGACGTCCATCGTTACTACGTATAAATTCACATGATAAGTAACATTTTGTGAAAGTTTCATGAAAATCTATCAATAAATGTACAAGGTGTATGTTGTATCAAAGACCGCTTTTCCATGACATATCGATATATGACCAAAAAAATCAGATAGACATCTTTCCAAAGAATAATCCAATCAATCTTATCGCAAGATTCATTTTAGAGAAGAAGATCATCTCTAAAACTAGTTATATGGCACCATTTATCGGCCAACTCAACAAAAATACATTTTTCGCCAATCATAATTTCAGAAAGACATCACAGAGATCCGAGAAAGATCCAAAATCTCAAATATCGCAGAGATTTTAAGGTCTATTCTTCTGTAAATTCCTGTGGTGAGCACGGACGGGCGGACGCACAACGATCAATAGGCCATGTCATAAGTCAAACTGGTTTTTTCCAGAAGAGCTTATAATTTCCAAAAGAGCTAAAACTTGAATACAATTTGGTATGAATCGTTCAATATTTTATTGTGTTGAAGTTTTTAAGATTCATACCTTCCTTGTTTAAAAAAAGAGGTTTTTTGTTTGTTTCGATTGGGTTTAATCACGCTTTAACTTTTAGCTCCACTGAAGCTGGTGGGTCAGCGGAGCTAAAATCGTGGTGGGTCGTTCGTCGTGAGTACGTGCGTAAACTTTCATTTACACATCTCCTTTGAAATTACTTGACAAAATTGCACCAAATTTCACAAGAATGATCCTTCAAACATGCTCTCTCAGATTCCTTCGTTAAATTCTGATCGGGTTGATGACATGGGCGCTACTGTCTCTGTGTCATCTGTGAGCTGTTGAGACTGTGTAGAAGGAGATTCATTCATTTAATCAGTTTTAGGAATCTGTTAACTTGCTTTAAAAGTTTCAGCAAATAAATCTATCTCGGTTACTTTTTGTTCGAGAGGATCAGTAGATTTCAAATCATCCTTAAGGTTCATGTAAAGTGTTTGAGACCAAATTTTAAGGGCACTTCATTTGCCAAGAAAAAGCAGTATGTCCAGGTATTTTACATGCCAAAATGAAGCTATTTATGTGCACAAGCAGTTGAGCAACATAAGACTGTCATAGCTATATCGGTATAGCCAAAACATTGTTGAAAAGGGTCATTTTGTAGAGAACAAGAAACTGCAAGACTGTTGTAAAAAATTGGTTCATATTTTAACAAAGTACAGTCTAAAGTACTATCCAGGTAGTACTACAACCGTTGGTATGAAATTCGGGCCCACAACGTAGTTATGCAAGCAATTAATTTTGACTTATTTTTGTCATATATGTCATTCTAATTTTGTAAACGTGTAGTTCTGTGTAAAGTATGGTGTTTTATCACAATATAAATGGACATAATAAGTTTGTATACAGTTAAGAACATCGTAAAATTGACAATGTGAATGATTTTGGAATGAAATTGAATGAGTGTGTGGAGTGAGTTTTGAGTGAAAGTAATGGGAGGTAATCCATTATCAAAAATTTTGTTCAGGATGAACAAAATTTGCGATATGTATTACCTCCCTTTAATTAAATATGCAAAGAAGTTCTTTAGATAGCTGCCTATTTCTTCAAGAACAAAGCAGACGTTTTTAATTTCTATTATATCAGTGAAATCGCGATTTTGTCATTGTTTTATAAACTTTGAAGGTAGTTGTAGATCTTATATTTTTTAGTCATTTTGAGCGTTTTTGAATGGTTTGAGTGAGTGTTTGGAATGAGTGAATGGAGCGCTGAGTGAGCGATTAAAAAAGATTTTGATCGAGATGAATGTCAATTTTACGATGTAACTAACCGTATATGTGAGTTGTTGAGACTGTGTAGAAGGTGATTCATTTAATCAGTTTTAGGAATCTGTTCACTTGCTTTAAAAGTTTCAGTTAATGGATCTATCTCGGGTACTTTTTGTTCGAGAGGATCATTAGATTTCAAATCATTCTCAATTGTTTCTTTCTGCATTAGGCTGTCATCATCGAAAGTTTCCTCATTTATCCCATCTTGTTCCGTCTGTTCAAACAAATTGTATTCTTTTTTATTCAAATCTTTGAGTCTCGAGAAAAGGTCCTACTGGATCTCCAGTTTTGGACATTAAACCCAATTTTTGAATCGCCTTGAAGTTGACGATAAAAATATCCCGATAATGTGCGTTCTAGACAATGGCGTGATGACGTCATTTAGTTGAAAGATATTGGATGTTTGATTTTATTAAACGAGTCATCTATAAAAGATAAAAACAAGGCTGCGCCGAAATATTTTATCCGTTTTAGATGACGAGTTACATTAATTAGGTATTAGACGAGCATAAATTTGATATCCTTTATACAATAACCCGTAATTTGGTGATAAAACATGGACTTTACGATATTTATCGATTCAAGTTATTCTGCGAAACACATAGCGCCGTTTGCAAAATGACGTCAGCAAATGCAATTATGACGTCATTTTCACAACCTTACTAAACGTTCTTTGCTCATTTCGAGGGTTCAACGCAAGACTGTAGTAACTACATTTTTTCCCGAAATTCATGTTTTTACATTTTTCAGCATACATGACCCTTTTACATCACCTGTTAAAATATTAAAACTAGCTTCTTACTATTTCCAGAGATATTCAATTATTGCAATAAGGTAGTAAGTCAAATCAACAAAGTCAGTTAGCGCAAGACTGTAGTATCTCAAGTTACTACACTCTTGCACTAAAAAAAATCCAATGCGAGAAGAAAAATTCTTCGCAATAAAGTAGTATCTCTTTAAAATGCACTCAAGTAGTATCTTTATAATCTATGATGTCATCATATTTTCCAACATGACATCATTTATTCCAATTTTGACATCTGATTGTTGTTTGAAACTACCAAAAGTACCGGTATTATTCAGACAAGACTCCTTAGAAAAAAAGTATCTGTAATTTGGTGATAAGTTTTATTTTTAAATTTGAAAATTTTACTATTGAAGGATATATTAGTTTAAATATAAACATTATTTGCAGATAATGAAACCACCACAAACAAGCATTGTGGAAAAGAGGAAAATGCATATCATGCTCCATCAATTTCCTTCATGAAACTCAAAATAGACTTTCAAGGGCAGGCTTTGTCAGTTTGAATTAAACTTTAATTTTGGTCATTTATCTTTTAATATAAATCAAAGCTATTCATTTCACCTATATTTAGGAATATACCCATTGTGTTAGATATTGCTCAGAGTAACCAAGCTTGCAAGGTAAGCTTTAGTGAAGTCCAAATTTCAGTCATTTATCACACCAGAAATAGAATAGCTAAGTGTTTGAACTCAAAGGCCAACATTTTTATCTATATCTCTATAAACTTTGTCAAGGTAATTGCCATTTCATAGATGAACCTCACATGCCATTTGCCATGCCATAGATGAACCTCAAAAAAGCTTTTGGAAAATGGGAAAGTACCATTTTTAAACACAGGAGTGGGGCATTATTTAAATTTCTTTGTTTACAGACATGTTTTAGAGCCAAACAATTTTGACAATACTTTTTGCGAAATCTTCAAGAAACATAGCCCAAAAGTTTGTTTGGTTATCCGAATGATCACTTTGTTGACAGCTTGACATACAGTTGGAAAAGAAAAAAGAAAATTAGCCTTAATTACTATTTCTTGATTGTTTGTGTTAAATATACTCCAGTGGATCACTTTTTTGAGGTCCAATCATTACAAAACTAGCTTATTACTATATATTTTGTTAGTCTCAAGGATGAATACTATTATAAATTGTAACTTTTGGGAAAAAAGCTAAATTGAAATTTCTTTGTACTCCAGGGGCTACAATTTGGATGGAACCTAATGTCTGAGTATTTAATATTCTCACGATCGGAATTTTCAATCCAAATCATAGGATAAGGGACCTTAATGAAAATATCTTTGTTTATACTCTAGGGGTTACATTTAATGACCAAAAATGGCCATTAATGTTTAATTTTGCTATACAGATATTCCAAATTGAAAATGGATGGGCTGTATGAGAAAGATGCCCTACAGACAAGGTCTTTCTCTATACTTATGGTACTCTATTGATTACAAGTTAATGTATATAAATCAAGACTACTAAAAAAATTATATAAGATAGTTGAGGTCTTAGATTAGTACATGTATCAACTATTTTGTTTTTTGTATTCAACTGGTGTACAAAAATTGGAACAAATTTGCTGCTTCCTTGTTCTAGTATACTGTAAGCTTCATCAAAAAAATAATATGACCAATCTAGGGCCAACATGTCCCTGTTGATAATGATAGGTTGAATCATGGCTCGTCTTGTCATCTAGCAGCCAACAAGGCTACAGCCAATTCAAGATATTAAGCAGTGATTATCCAATTCATAAGCCACTCTTTCTCCATCTAAGAGACTGGCGGTTGTAGTTATAATAAAAGAAAATCTTATTCTTACATTTCAAAAATTATCTCTACTGATATTCTAAATTATGGATTTCAAGGAAAGCAACATTATTTTATGGACAACTGAATTTAGCTGAAGCTAAAATTTTAAGCTATGAATTTGTACTTGTATGGGGTTTAATACCACTTACAACATTATTGAAGTTATCTGTAGAATTCGGTGCAACTACACATGGCTTCCTGTTTTTTCTCGCACCTGTACTCCTAACATTTTGTCTTATAAGCCCCCCTCCCCCTCCCCTAGCTGCCCTTTGAAACTAGAATATGCATTGCATAATTTAAGTATTTCATCAAATGGAATGACTGCAAATCTCAGTGATATTCTTAATGAAAGAAATATGTATAGTTTAATGGAGCCATATGGTTACGAGAGCAACTATGACAAAGCATTCTGGTATTTAGACACCCCATAAATTAATCAGAAAACTTCATTGAGGTTGCATGCCTAATGAATCTATAATTTATTTGAAATTGTTGAATGCTCAAAAAGGCAAGTGTGTTGAAGTGAATTATATAATTTATCTATAGTTGATAGTGAACATGAAAGAGCAAGCTACCTGGCAAATTGTGCCAGTTAATGGGGATGGATATGTTGCATGAATTAAATTGAATCTTAAATTATTCTGATCATGAGAACACTGATTTCCATTGATCATAATATTCTTGAAAATGCCTTTCAAATTGTGAATTATATTATTTTATCTTGAAAATTCTTGAAAAAAAATGTTCCCAAATGTGCCATTGGTGGATGTGCATGTCATAGACCAGTAGTAAACTTTATTGTAGTATCTAAACCAAACAAACTTTGAATACTGAAGAAATTATTGTCATTAATTCCCAAATTTAAATTTTAAATAATGGTCAACACAAAATTGATATACAATCATTAACCATGATCAATTTTCAAACATTGAATATCTTAATACTTTTGAAATATTGTAAATATTGTATTAAATGTACAGAAAATGAAGACCTTTTGAAAATTTAGAATCTAATGTTCTAATCTGAGAGAATTATTATTTCATTTTTTCAACAAAGTGCCACACATTTGCAAAGAGTTAATGGACTGTGACTTAGATTGTACCTAAGTATATTGCCAATGTATCACTGCTTGATACCAAGTCTGCCTTTAAAGTTGGAATCAACAAGTTGCAGAGAAATTGAAGAGATAAACATTGTCATTAAAGGGCCACATCACTTTTGAATCTACCTGTATTGCCTAAATTTTCTTCACAGATTTTTGTTTTAGGACATTTACAGGTACTCTTTCAGAATTTAAACTTCTATTGAAAATCAAAGATTAGGATTAGAAACAACAATGAAAACATTTAAATGAATTAATATTGATTGGGTAGACCTATACCATTTAGGTTCATTATAAGGTGAAACATATGAACATTTCTTGCTTACGTTTTGAAAATACCGGATGTAATAGAATCTAGCTAAATATTTGGCTAAGTCACATACTTGAGCCTTTTCAGAAGACAAAAGTCTATCATACAATATTAACTGATCAATTTTCAATATTGTCCCCTCTACATGTGCTAATAATATTGTCTATTAACGAGATGGGACATTCTTGATAGTGAACGAGCAATAAATTTATACAATATACTAATTGTCCAATTTTTTATTCCTATTAATTAAGTGCTTTGATATTTTCAGAAGATGTAAGTTCTTGCAATAACCCCACATTTTTTGGGTTTTGAAGTTTTGGAATAGCTAGGACAGCCCATTGTGAATGTGCTATTATTTTGTCAATAATGCAGGATTGAAAGAATAAGGTTAATTAACACACTTTCATTTAGAAGTTGGTGTTCTTGTTTGACAATTAAGTATGTTGATTTATCAAGCATATTTAACATAAATTTAGAGATAAAATGTGAAAGTTCTGTTATGCCTCCAGTCATTATCCAGTTGGTAGCATGTGGGACTTCCTGAATAATGAGGTCCTGTGTTTGAACTCCTGGTGCAGTTAATAACCTTAGGTACATTCATCTCCCATAATTATAAAACTATGGTGGAAGAGTAGCTTGAGGCTCAGAATGATGTAAACTTGTTTACTGGTATAAGAAATTACTGGAAATCATGGAAAGATGATCAAGTCATTGCAAAATGACTGAAAATACTGTTGATTATATGTGATAAACAAAAATTCAAATGAAATATCAACCTACTTGTTCGAACTAAGTAATATATGGTGATGATAATAACTGATGCTCAACAACAAAATGACCACAAGTACAGACAGCATGCTAATTCTTTTGATACAGGTATCTTTGATGATATTCTGCCTTAAAGACTATCTTTTCCAAAAAGAAATAAACAAACATTTAATTATCAAAATATATAAGAACAAAAGTATTGTTGGTTTTGAAACAATATAGGATAGAAAATGAAAATGTCTCATAAAGAGCATCAAATTGTTGCTGCAGCCTATGTGTGTCATGCAAAGTTATACATTTTAGTATTTTGCATGCTCCTTTCTTAAATTTCACTTAGCAATTTGCTCTTGTGTTGCATTATTTTTTTAGATACTACTTTATTGCAATTAATATTTGTCCCAAATGGATAATTTTTAACTGCAAGACTGTAGTAACTCTAGTTACTACTGTCTTGCATTGAAAATTTTCTTAAAAATAAGGTTGTTTTGGTGCAATAAAGTAGTAACTCACCAACTTTCAAGTTTCTCATTTAATATAACTATTTTCTAATTCAATTACTTTTCAGTATTCTTTATGTGTGAAAAATAGAATACAGTTAGAATTAGGCCTTTGAAATATCGGAAACAGAAAAATGAGAATGTTTTTTCTCTCTCCTGTAAAATTTACTAAAACAGAGTTACTACAGTCTTGCGTTGAACCCTCGATTTGCATAACCTTAAACCAATTTCTAATCGGTCAATCAAATAAATCACAAAAAGTAATGCTAAAAAATGATAAAGATGCAAGTGTTTGATGATTTCCGATAGCCCATGCACTTGGTAGATAGAAAAACAAAATTTACCAAAAAATGCTCCAGGAAAAGCAATTTAACTTGGATGAGAACATGGGTACCCCCAATTTCAAAATTAACATTGGTGGGTGGGGTAAATCCAACAAATTTACCTCATTTACGCAAATGAATGTCTTAAATAGTGTTTTCTTTACGTATTTCTCTTCAGCTACCTTTAAGGCATCGAAAGCATCGTGATTTTTAACAACGGTATTTCTTCGACTGGAAATTTGAAATTCCCCTGCATTTTGCGAGTTTTGTGACTTTTTCAAAGTAGGGTAGGTGTCTTCATTTGTCTGCTAAAATCGTTATATCGGTCCTTTTTACATAATTCTTTCATCGAAATTTTCCAGATTGATTCGTCGTTGCAAGAACGGTATGTTCTATTCAATTCTTTTGTTGTAAATTTGTCGGAAAGAGGAAAACATGCAGTGACCGATTAGAAGTTGGTTTCAGTTTAGTTATTCCACTAGTGTAATAACGCTCGTGTAATATCAAAATTATTCTACGGGTTTATTTCACTCCCGCGTCGTAGATCATTTTACAAATGATCTTTCACAATTGTAAGACCATTATATTTCTGACGGTTGTTCATTATAGAAGGTTAAGCGAGCTACGTGAGAAAATCGATCTTACATGTACACCGAATAAGCAATGATCTATCTATTTTCAGGTACATCGTCAATTCTACGATCGGACATCATGCGTTACGTGTTGATGTACGAGTTTGGAGGAGCTTATTTCGATCTCGACACAAAGAGTGTTCGACCTTTGAATTCCTTCATTGACACTCACGAATGCGCTTTGTCCTTAGAACCCGGAGAGCATTTTTTTGCACATAAAACTAATTTTCTATTGACAAACTCTGTCATGCTGTGTGCGCCAAGAAACCCGTTCTTCGCACAGATGTTGGAATTAATCCAAAACACCCCCAACTGTACAGAAGCGTTCATATGTACGGGGCCTCCTGTGATAACACGTGCTTATGCGGACATGAAAGACAAAACCTGTGAGGCCTTCAAATTACCAGAAGTGGTTTCATCCGAATTCTTTCAAGATGCGTATGATACCGAGTTTCAGACTCTTCCAATGGAAGAGAATTGTTTTAATAACGTGAGATTAAAACACTTTCAAAATAGGATTTGTGATAATTGGAAAATACGTGGTCGACAATACAGGAAACTAAGTGAACACGCTTACACGTATCATACATGGTATCATATTAACTTGAGAAATGTAACACTTGACCCGAAAAACCATATCTTAAATGTGATACCAACTGCTAAACTCTATGGTAGACATTTTTTGTCGTTTCCGTCGGACAGAACTTACTATATTATTTGAGCCCGTGCGTGACATTTCAAACAATTTCACGCGGTCGCAACGCAGAGCCTCTAGCCACTCTGTGCAGCCGCACATTCTGACCAGAGTCTTCACCATACACATTATAGCTGTAAATAGAGGATAATCGTTTGTTTCAGTGAAAGATCGATCTATATTTCATTGAGTGAACAACAAAAGCTATATTTTCACGAGTGTCGGAGCTACAAGTGAAAATATAGCTTTTGTTGTTTACGAAATGAAATATTAATCGATCTTTCTCGAAAAACAAACAATTATTCTACTTCTTTATTGCAAAAATGAGACAAAATGTGAAGTTTCTAGGACATATTTTCGTAAAGCGTGTCATTTTGCGCGTGATTGCTACAGTTAACAACATCGTGAAATTGACAAGGTGAATGATTTCGAAATGATTAAGGAATGAAATTGATTGAGTGTGTGGAGCGAGTTTTGAGTGAATTTAATGGAAGGTAATCCTATATCGAAAATTTTGTTCAGGATGAACAAAATTTGCGATAATAATTACCTCCCTTTAATAAAAAAAATACAAACAAGTTTTATACATAGCTTCCTATTTCTTCAAGAACATATGAAACGTTTGTAATTTGAATTATGTTAGTGAAATCGAGATTTTTATCTATCAAAATTTTGTTTGAATGGCCTTGTTGATTCTATATTTTTCAATGGGTTTGAGCGTTTTTGAATGGTATGAGTGAGTGTTTGGAATGAATGATTGGAGCGCTGAGTGAGCGATTTAGAATAGATTTGATTGAAGTGAATGTCAATTTCACGATGTAACTAACTGTATGCAACGTTCATTGTGCCGTCATTTATTTCGCCCCTCATAGATAACGTCAGATAGGATGAAATGAAAAAAAGCAGGGTATAAGTTTTTGATAATTTCACTGCTTTTATGGTGAGATTATCAAGTGAAAATCTACCGTTATTTCTCGATAAACCACCGAAAAGCATGAAAGAAAATGCCATAATCCCTCTTCTGGCAGTAAGAAAATATTCTTGTTGCATACATGTATGTGCTGTTGTCTAGGCTGCTCAACTTTCATGCGACGCATAAATGTAATATTGTTGGAAATGTCACAAATGGCTCACTTAATATTAGATACATATATAATACGTACTTAGTGTTTTGTATGAATAAAAATATCTAACGAGGTTGAGAGAATTGATCATTGTCGAGTCTCTGCCGAGACAATTATCAAATCTCACAACCAAGTTCGATATTTTTTCATACAATCCACTAAGTACGTATTATATTTATCTTATAACCTCTATTCGACTTGTTTTCGTCGATGTTTCTAACTGAAATGCGAGTTTCTAAAAACAACCGCATTATATGATTATTTTAAAAATAACTATGTAATATCATAAAAAAATAGCATACGGATTGTTATCACACGGATATTTGTATAGTTATAAGATAAAATAAACTACGTAGAGCAATTGAGGAGTTAAATGATTTTGGAATGGTTAAGGAATCATATGGAATAAGTGTTTGGAGCGAGTTTTGAAGGAAATTTAAAGGTATCTACTTCCATACCAATTTATGTATCTTCACGCCCCAGTTGGAAGCTTTAAAATTCACATCAGTAAAGAAAATCAAATCAAATATTAATTTGATAAATTCAATGAAATAGGATCGTTTCATACGATTTCATATTGTTTTCAAGATTTCGGAGCGTTTTCGATTGACTGAGTCTTTGGAATGAATTGATGTAGCGCTTAATAAGCGATATACATGTAGAATGGTTTTGCCTGAGGTAAATGTCAATTTAACCATGTTATCAACCGGTCAAGTAATACTAGTAGAATCATTTGATATTGACACCCACTCCTTTCAAATCTATTTCAAATTGGTAATTGCTCGTTTTTGCAGCACTCTATTTTTTCATACAATGAAGCCTATATTGACCTGATATTACCTGTCTCATAACATAAAATGAGATCAGGTAGTCTTTTTTAGAAACAATTTGCATATACTTTTACTTGATTTCTTTGATTGTTATGGGTTTATCATAATAAAGCGCTGAAAAAGATTTCATGATAAACAAATAACATGTAAGTGTCTTGCAATATAATTGTTATTTAGTCTCGACTGCGAGAAACTTTCATGACTCGGTAAAGCCTCGTCATAACTTCTCCCATCTGGACCAGATAACATTGATATTTTAGACACGTACGTGTAATTCTTTATATATCATACAAAATTCTTACTCAGATCGTTCAAATCTTTCACGAAATCATTCAAACACATTCAGAAATCGCACACGTCGGCGGACGTGTCTTCATTCAAATCAATTGAGCTATTCATAATTTAATTGGTGAATTTGGATTTTGAATCGTTAAATTGGCCAATGTGGACACACAAGTCTATTTATAGAACATTATGTAGACTATTTTAAAAGTAATAAAATACCGTGTGTTTCGTTCAAAGCAAGCGTGTTTAATACTTCTTCTTGGTTTCATTCAAATACTTTATCCAAATTATTCAACTCATTTAATCTCATTTAAAAATCAGGTTAATTTCACGACGGTCTATTTGTAGATCACTACTTTTGTCATAAGGCATAACTACAGTTAGTAACTTCGTAAAATTGACATTCACCTTGGTCAAAACCAAATCGCTCAATCAGCGCTCCATTTGATGCGTTAGAATAATTCGCTCCAATCACTTTAGCACGAACCGAAAACATTCATTCAAAAACGCTCCGAAAGCGTTTAAAACGATCTACATATCCTTAAAGTCAATAATATTAATCCTTATTCTATTGACTTGTTTGGATTTTATAGTGTCTGGTCGATTCGAGAAGATACAAAAAAGAAAGGTAGATATGTAATATACAATTATAATATACGTATACTACTCACAACTTGAAAGGGAACATTTTTAAGATTGTGTTTTTCAGATTTTTATTTCGATATTTCAAAATATCAGAATATTTTTGTGTGAAAATATGTTCATTTTACTGTAATTTTGTGAAAAACCCCACATTAGTCCATAGTATATAGAAGAAGAAAAGATGTATAAATTTGATTGTGAAAAAAAGGGATAACCCGACATAGGAGTGAAATAAAGTTTTTTTGGCAAAATCAAAGAATCTGATCTGGCTTTATTTAAAGTAATATCGATTGCGAAGTCCATTTTAGAGAATTTGTGTCCTAAATTTGCTTCTAAGAATTCTTACAAATCTTCAGATTCGATAACATACATGTAAGTATTTGAATAGTTAACACCATCGTGAAATTGACAAGTTGAATAATTTTGGAATGATCAAGGAATGAAATCGAATGAATGTGTGGAGTAAGTTTTGGTTGAATTTGATGGGAGGTAATCCAATATCGCAAAAATGTTCATGATGAACAAAATTAACGATATTGATTACCTCCCTTTATCAAAATATACATACAAGTTCTATAATTTTTTCCAATTTCTTCAAGAACCTATTAGACGCTAAGAATTTGAATTGTGTCAGTGAAATCGCGATTTTTCTCGATCCAAATTTATTTTGAATGACCTTGTTCTTTCTCTATTTTTCAATGGGTTTGAGCGTTTTGGAATGGTTTGAGTGGGTGTTTGGAATGAATAAAGGGAGCGCTGAGTGAGCGATTTAGAATGGTTTTGATTGAGGCAAATGTCAATTTCACGATGTAACTAACTGTATTGACAGCAATTTTGGAGGAGAAAGATTGTATCCAAATCTGCAAAATTCGATTGCAAAACGTCCTGGAAATGTTAAAGACGGCAATATCTGCCTGTGCTTTAAAATTTAAAGAGATTTGGTCTTTCAAGAAAAAACTACTAACATCATCATTGTTACCAAGTATTACACTAAGTTCCCTTTGTCTGTTATCAAACTTTGTTCAAATTAAGAGGGCTATTCGATTAGTTCGGTCGGAGAATTAGAAATAAAGTGTATACTAGCAGTTTGTTTCACAAAATAAATCGCAAGCAACATTTTCGGCAACGTCTTCAACAATGGCCGGGCAAAAAAGTCCTTAATGTGACGAATAGTTTCACCTCAATGCGGAAAAATCGACCTCCGGAAGCACAACTTACAGTTAAAAACATCGTAAAATTGACACTCGTTCCGATCAAAATCATTCTTAATCATTCACTCAGCGCTCCATTCATTCATACCAAACACTCAATCAAATCGATCAAAAACGCTCCGAAATCATTAGAAAGCATTTAGAAACCATTCAAGACTTTCAACAAAAAATTCAAATCGATCTATCTTTTCTACGATTTTATTAGCTGGTGTTGACTTTAAAGTGCATGATTGGTCCGAGATGACGTATATTCAGAAAAAAACGTATATTTTATTAAAGGGAGGTAATTAATATCGCTAATTTTGTTCATGATGAACAAAATTAGCAATATTGGTTACCTCCCTTTAATTTCACTCAAAACTCGATCCACACACTCATTCAATTTCATTCCAAAACAATTCCAAAATCATTCACCTTGTCAATTTCACAATGTTCTTAACTGTACTTTGGTTGATATTGTAATGAATATTTCCTGTAAAAACCATCTGTCATCTCTATAGATTTTATTTTACTTTATAAGTTATACGGTTTCTTGCCGTGGTATATGACGATTTATTCCCGGCTGGAAAAATGATGTCATCCGAGCCGTAGGCGAGGGTTGACATCATTTTTACTGCCGGGAATAAATCGTCATATACCCAGGCAAGAAACCGTATTACGAATTTATTATATTTCAAAGGTTAAGGGCTAAATATCTGTCTTTTGCCTATTTTAGGCGTTCGTATAAACTGATTTCTTTTAAACCACCAATATCCCTTAATGCGCCCCTATGAAAAGTAAACATGTACCAAAGTGACGTCATATATAGTTGTGACGTCACACTACTACACTCTGCGCTACTGTGATATATCTTTTTTTTTTCACATTATTAACTGGCATCCTTTTCAAGTAAATCCTAGTGTGTATATTCGGGTCGTGTTATCAGCGAAGCGAGAGAAACATGGCTGCCATTACCGTTTCGATTTTTTGTCCATTTTCATGTCGAGGCGCCTTAAGGAAACATTAGAGGTAATACTGGAGCGGCCGTAGCTATCAATGTTTGTCAGGTAAGTATTAACCAATGAAAATGCTAGAATTTTCTTTGCAGTATAATAATATTTTATATAAAGAACATTTGAGTCTGTGCGTGACCATCTTCGCGTACCACCGTCATTGCGCAGTTGGTAGCGCGTCGGACTGTCGATCTAAAAGTCCTTGGTTCGATCCCTGACGGCGGCACTTATTCTTTCCGACTATTTGTCTCTCACCAATGGGTTAATAATCGTAGACCTATGTGAGATAGCAGATAGAGGCTAGGAGGGGATGTTATGGTAGTACTGGTGAAAGAAATACCAGGAATCCATTGTTAGGCGCTCCAGCCGCTGCGATATAACTGAAAGATTGTTGAACGCGGCTTATAACTTATTCAAAAGTGACCATCTTCGAAAGCCACGGGTTTTAGCTCCACTATGTTCCTATGTAAGGAACTTAGTAGAGCTAGAACCCTTGGCTTTCGAAGATGGTGCGAGACATTTCCAGCAAAATCACATGCGTGCGAGGCGCAAACTTTAATCAGACTAGATAGCCGTATATTGCACAAAGTAGATTTGCTGATCTCTTATAGATTGTATGACTCATTGTCAATCTACAGAGCACGAAGGGAAGACTCTGATCAGACTGTGCGGATTATACTAGTCATAAGCGAATCACTAAATCCTTTTTCAGTAACCTTAATTTCTCTGCGTCTTCTTTGGTACAACACACTCCGTGACATTGAACATGTACAGTAAATGGCACCCCTTAAACTTGCTTCTTTATACAAACATGATATTAATTCTTTAGAAAAAAGTTTATTCTGCTAATTATTCTTTTATATCCTTACGGTAGCTTTTTGTTTTGACGATATTTTCACAATTAGTCGAAATAATGATGCTTTTTATTTACATCAAAAGAGTGATATTATTTTGTTGATGGAAAAACGAAACTAATTAAACATGATTATAGGTTCAATTTAAGGTTTTACGCCTCTTCACAGGAAAAGCGACCATTACACGCATTTGAGCTGTACAGTCAGTAATGTCTCGAAAAGGACAACCATGCCGAAATTTAATAACGTAATCGCTCACTCAGTGCCCGATTAATGGCAGTTCTTCTACTCTCTCAAATTATTCAAAAACGCGCCAAAGTGTTGGAAAGAACCCCAGCAGTGTTCCAGATGCTTCGCGTGTTCTCGCAAACCAAACATGTGGTTTATAAGGTACAGTAAAACTTGTAATAAGCGACCACTACAGAGACCATCAAAAAGCGGTCGCATAAGAAAATGGTCGCTTTATACACGTTTTAATTACAAATAAGAAACACACTTTTTGTTTGAATATGCATATAATTGCGAGATTCTCAAAATACTATGTTGTTACAACTCAATAGAGTCGTCTCATTGAGACGATTCTTGTGAGTTTTAACAATTTAGGATTCTTTTTCAATATTTTTAGAACAATACCATCTTTTAGGAAATTTTTATTTAAAGAAGGAGATTTTTAAAGCGGTCGTTTAATAAAATGGTCGCTTTATAGACGTGGTCGCTCAAGCAAGATTGACTGTACATGTAAACTGTTGATTTGGAAACATCTTTAATGTGATTGTGGCCCATGAAGCCCATTGGGACCATCTGGGAGCTCCGTAAAATATATTTACGTACAGTTAAAAACATCGTGAAATTGACAATCATTCAATTCAAAATTGTTCTAAATCATTCAATCAGCGCTCCATTTATTCATTCGAAACACTCACTCACATCGATCAAAAACACTCCGAAATCATTTGAAACATTTCGAAATCGTTCTAGATGATCATCATTTAATTCAAATCCATCAAGTTTTTCTACGATTTTATTGGATTGTGGGGATTTTGAAGTGTCTGGTTGGTTCACAGGGCACAAAAACCGAAAAAATCGTATATTTTAATGAAAGGAGGTAATGAATATCGCTTATTTTGTTCATCTTGGACAAAATTAGCGACATTGGGTTACATTCCTTTAATTTCGCTCAAAACTAGCTCCACACACTCATTCAGATTCATTCCAAAATGCTTCCAAAATCATTGATCCTGTGATTTTCATGGTGTTCTGTACGTGACCAGTCAATCGCATTCGGATCATCACTTGGCCATTTCCGTTAACTGCATCAGACCTCGGATTTATGTAAGGCGAATGGGTCAATCGGGAACCTTCGGCGATTCTACGGAATAGACCTCGGGAATGATACGGGCGCAGCCATGAAAGCGAGTCTTTTCGCACGTGGATTTATATGACGTCACAAACATAAACGATCCCGCTAAGGATGACGTTGCATAAAACAAAATCAACGAAAGAAGAATAATGGGCATATCATAATTTGATAACAAAACGCAGTCTTACTGCGTTTTGTCATCAAGTTATTATATGCCCAAAAGATCTCGAAAGACGATCGGAAAGAATTAACAAAATGTGATTTTCTTTATGCGTATTAACCGAAGTACCACCAGGAGCCGAATTACCTAAAAAATTCCCCAAAATCACTACACTTACGTCCAAGGTACTTTTCATGTTACGGAAAAGTCCGAGCGATGTTCCGAATGGCGAATGGCTATGTGACAAAATCGTGCAAAATAAGCACTGCAGATATATATATATATATATATCTTTTACAGTAAATAAAGGCTGAAAAATCTTAATTCTTCGAATTGATCGAGTCAATCTCAAAAATTAAGATTTTTAAGCCGTTATTTAAGAATCTAAAGATATTTATATAAGGAAACGATGGTTTCACGTCAGTGACTTAAACGAGTAGCGTTGACGTCGTCGAATGTTTTCACTCAAAGTTTCGAGGGCTAACGCCATTTTAACTGACGTCATCGAGTTTTTCCAAGGGTTTCCCGTAATTTTTAAAAATAGTCCGTCTATGTACATCCGAGGTTAATCTCGAGATTGGCCTAGTGGTGTTCCGAATGCAGTCAATCGAAAAGGGACCATCTGGGTGGTGCGTAAAGTACCGACTCAGACTGTGCTGACTGACTAGGTCGAAGGTTTTCTTACTTGGATGATTTTTAAAATGCGTGCGGTCTGCCTAGGGTCCATACGTTACGCTCTACGCATATTGTTCCTTTACGCCCATTTTTTAAATAGACTTCCACTTTGGTCCTTTTCACGTGTCACAATATCGCATACATTTCACCGAACGGATAATTAAGGATATTATTATCATATATTTTGTCCTTAAGATGGTGGTTTCTCTAGTTTAACCGCGCCGAGTGTTATCGTTGCATGGATATTTTCGTTAGTAAGCTAAGAAACAGTTATATTTATAACATGATGTTCGAAGACAACTCTAGGTATTCTTTAAAAGAAAGAGAGGAAAGATTAAGTAGATTTTAAAAGTCATCGTGTTTTGAGAGGAAACTGAATATTCTTAGGTAACTGACTTTATCAAAAAGGGTTTTTTAGTATAAATAAAATTCATTACTTTAATTTTCGAAATTTGAAAAATATCTTTGACACAGGTTTTATTTCTTAAATCTTATTTAGTACTTTCATATTCGAGATTCGAAAAAACAAACAAACAAACAAAAAACAACAACAAAAAAAACAAAACAGTAGTCTCTCATACTTATGTTGGTTTTGAAAACATGCTGAATAGCTGGTCGCGAAAAATATGTTATATATCTAGGTGGTTCTTTGTGACTTTTTGACAATATTTGTCTTTGTGGTGACCTGTCCAACATCTCGAGACAGATTATACTATTTTAATCAGATTTGTGGACGTGCATGTAGCCAAGGAACTTCTTGTGACCTCATATAACGTAAGTACATGTATGTATTTAAGGAGGTAGGAGCGTTTGCATGAAATTTTCAAAAGCTACATACAAGTTAATTTATAGTGTTTCCTGTTAGATATTTCTATAATACTTCATAAAATATGAAGAAACCTTGGGGTCACCGTGGATTATTTTTAGATAATCTGTCATAAAGTAACCTATGTATGTAGCATAACAAAATTGGTCTCTGATGGCGAAATTAAAGAGGAGGGGTTCTAAAAGAAGGTAAAATACTTGGAAAATATCAAGTTTGATCAATCAAATTAATAAATTTACTTAGAAGGGTAGTCTACTTATGATATTTCACAATTTTGTGCTGGAGCTGTCAGAAAATAATGAAAATATGACAAATTTTTCAGGTTAACAATTGCCAAAACTCCAGAGAAAGTATCAAAATCTCAGAAATGGAACTAAGTTCACTAAAATGTATTTTGTGTCCTTCATGTAAAAGGTTTCCATACAATATTTTTCCATAGGTAAGAAAATGGAGTAGGCAAACTTTTGATGAAAAGAAATTGAAAGGTCACCGTGGATTATTTTTTGCTACAGGCATTTGAAATGTAGTGATGCAGTCTGTCAAAGCTTACTGTACAATAGGCCACTGTCATGAACAGCATTAGAAGGATTCTGTTATAAATAAACTTCATAGAGTTACACCAAAAAAAGAGAAAATGTTCATTAATTTGCTTGGTAGCTATCTAGCATTTGCGAAACTTAATGACTATATGACAAAGCAATTTAAGAAATGTGCAAGTAGTTCACCACCTAAAGAAAAAGATCAATGTGTGAAAATTTGACCAATTTTTCTGGTTTATTTTAAAACAGATACCCCACTTTTGATAAAAAATAAAATCAAAATGCCAGATTTTAAAATCTAATTTTAGGGGCAACTTTATTGAACTGGCAAACATTTTACCTTTACATAGTGCTTTAATTTTCATAAATTATATTTTAACATTTAATAATGGTAACCCATTCCCACTCAACAAGTTTCAAACTTATCCTAAAATTAGCTCTATTACTGTAGGGAGGACAGTAGAATACATTGTACAGAGTAGATGAAATTCTTAATATGAATAATTCTTGTATTTTTAATGATTTCTAATACTAAACATCCATGTTAATTCCATGGTTGAGAGGTATGGCTTCAGCTTCTTGACCAAGACTCCCTAGTTCAATACCCAAAAGAGGATATCATTCTTGGTTCTTTCATTTGCCCACATATTTGGTGCAAGTACTGGTGAATTTTCCAGGAAGCAGAAACATGAGGGACTAATTAAAGTTGTTACAACTTGTTTCTCAATCATTGTAAAGTGAATGGATTTAAACTGAACATCAACACAGTACTCAAAATTACAATAGAGTTGCAATGGGTTTTTAAACTTGGCATGTCACAATCAAATTACTTAAATACAAACGTATCCAATATCTTCCCTTTTTGTCAGTAGACAAATTGATGACAAGGCAAATCTTGGAATAGTAATAAAAAATCTTGAGTGGTCAAAATATCCTAATGTTTACCTCAAAGGCCAGAAAAGAAATGTTTATTTTTTTTTTAAAAAAAAGAAAACGCTGAGTTCCAGCATTTTCTTTATAAATATAATCATTCTCAAAATTTACTTGTTTTTTGTGGACAAGTTCCTTTTGATCCTATTCTTACAAACAACTCCCTTTTATCCTGAAAAAATTTTCTAGTAGAAAATCTTTTTTTACTTGTCCAGGGACAAGTGGAGAAAATTAGTATTTCCCCACCCCTGTATATTCTAAAAAAATGTTACGATTGATTCTAACTGTAAAAATGATCTATATATAAAATGAAGACTTACCACACATAGGGGTTAGAGTTGACAATATATATTCTCTCATGCTTATCACCAGTGACAATAAAATTGACTGCTTCACAAATGCATCAAAACAGACCTAAGGACATAGCTAGTCTATAGGCTCATCTCTTTATGGACTTCTTAACCTAAAATTAGAACAAAAAAAATACTATACCATATTTCCTCTCATAAAAGCGCCCTCCGTAATAGTAGCACCCCTGCATTTTTACTAAGAAAATCTACTTCAAATGCCCCAAACTTTAGGAACCTTTTTGAGACTTCTTATCTAATTTCAGATGAATTTCTTATAAACAATCATAGAGGAAATTCACCTAAATCTAAAGGGAAAAGGGCCTAAAAGACATAAATTTTAATGATTTTATAAAACAGAAAATGCATACTAAATATAAGCTCCCTGACCATGTTATGAATAGCCCAGGAAACGTTTATTAGGAGAAATACGTAAGTTCATTCATAATTTTATTCTAAATTGAATAGCGGAGCTCTTAAAAAATCAATGATAGCTGAGGCGGATCCAGTATTTCTGTACAGGGGGTCAATAGGTAGTCATCCTCTTGAGGATGAATATGAAAATTGTTTAAACAAATTATCTTTTTTTGTGACACAGCAAAATTATTACCTCAATATTTTTCCACAAATATCAAGCAGAAGGTAGGCAGTATATGCAAAGATCAGACTGTACAACTGCGTAGGCTTATCTTAGTCTATACTGTCAGAAAAAGCTGCATTATTTTCTTTTTTATTCATTACGCAGATCAGGGACCCTTAGTTTCTACGGGCAGATTTATTATTACAGATTTATTATTACACGCAAATGTATTGTATACAAATTTATTAATATTTGCTTCTGATCTGGGGATGCATTTAATTACAATAGTTATCCAATTCATTTATGCTTTAATAAGACAACTTTTGTATTTTCCTATAGTCAGCTAAAGAAAAGTGGATTTATGTCTGTCCCTGTTATAATGAGACCTGGTTATAACAAGATAATGGGCCAACTTATTTTTGGTCTGAACAGGTCCGGTATTTGTTTTCAGCCGGGGCAACCAATCTTCTCGGCTGAAAAGATGTTGCAAACCATTTTCAGATTATACCCACTTTACACACACCTGCATGTGCAAAGCTGGGCATGTAAATTTGAAAACGGTTTTCAACATCTTGTCAGCGGAAACACAGAGCTGGTTTCTAAATGTGGCTCAGCTGAAAATCAACAAAATTGGGACAGGTAAGGGCCAGAAATAAGTTGGCCCTTGATTAGTTAAAAGAAACTTTCAACATACTGACAAGACAGGCAGTCTGTTTTGGGCTACAGACAGGCCATCCAAAGAAAATGCATGCCCGTGATCTTATTGATGCAGGGCATGAAATCATTTTGCAAGTAAAATTCAACTGCTGACAGATACACAATTTATCCCCCACGCCCTAAAAAAATGATCACAAAATTAATGTTGAAATCAAAAAGAAAATTTGCAAACTGTACGAGATGTTTATGGTACAAAGTCGAGAGTTATTAAATCAAGAATACCTGTTAAGACAATGAGCTGATGATAAAATTCGACCGTTGGTTCAATCAGGCTAGAGGACCCTCCTTTCCACCGTGTACCCCGTGCTTGATGTGACATTGCATCGCTGACAAGATAATCAAACTGCACCAAGGTCAATGAGTCCGTCGTTAAATTTAACGTTACAGGCATTTTACAAACGAGAGCTTACACACACCGTACAACCGGTTGCGGCGATGACGGGTGAGAGTCAACGATGACAGCATCGGAACATAATGCCGAGGAGACGGTAGGTCAAATAAATTTATTCATGTAAATAAACGATTGAAGCTTTGATATTCTAAAGCAGATAGATGATCGTGTAAGTGTTCAGCGCTTCTATAGAATAAATCTTTACTCATATCCCTCCCAAATAAGGCAACAATCATTGATTATTTCGGAGGTTTCCCGCGAAAAGTTACGAAATTAGACTTTATGCTCTCATATTTCGCCTATCTCTCAATAAATGCCATTTAAACTTGTACACAGCTGAAGTCTAATCATCCGCCGATATTTCTTCCAAATTTGAAGCCATAATTCCAAAGAAATAAACACACGGCAGGTCCCCAAAGACGACATGTATTTAGAAAAATGTTGCCTCTGTAGACAGTCGGAATTTCACGGGGTTGACGTAGATGACGGAACTGAATTATTTGTGATTGCCGTTGTCGACAGACCCATATTCAGATTCTCGCATAAAAATGATCATTTTTGGTGTCGTATTTTTCAATAACACATCAAAACAATTTGGATCGACATACATGCTGACATTCATGTCCACTATTTTCCAAATGATGTGTCATATCGAAAAATAATTCAAGGGATTTAATGTAGGATTTCAAAAACTCACAAACCAAGAAAAAACAGTTGTGATAAGACTGAATATCTCGTATACGTTTTTTACTTGTAATTCCAGTGACTTAGTATACATTCGACGAGTCAAAAAAGCATTTCTATTGGAAAATATAGTTGGCCTGTCTTTCATTATCTTTCGTTAACTTTCGATAATATCCACGAGTTCCAAGAATGATTTATTTTAGATAAAATAGAATCTTGCTAACATAGCCAGAGATCGAAAAAGGAGGATTATGAAAAATGAAAAATCTATCCGTAACTTTTCTTAAACATATTATTATTTTATGTAGAGGCCACTGAGCAATAGGAAATTACTTCATGCAGATATATAAGAAAGGTGAGAGGGAGATTCGATCTTCGGACCTCTGCGCTGCGAATCTCTGACCTTATAGATATAGCTCATTTTATTTTATTATCACGATTGGTTATATAATGTGAAATGAATGTAATGTTTGCCTATTTTTTATCCATATAAGGAAGTGCGTTTCGAATACTGAAGAAGGTAAGCAGGAATATTAAATTAGCCACAGGCCAACAAAATTGTTTACAAATATAAACAAAAACGGCGATTAAGGTCCTAAATCTATTTCCTTCGTCAATTAAGGTCCTAAATCTATTTCCTTATAATAACGCTTTCTGACGCTAAACAATGAAAATGCATAAAACGAAGAAGAAGAAGAAGATAAAGAAGAAGAAGAAGTAGTAGTTGATTAGAGTTCCACCATTAAATCAGTGTATAAAGTCAGTTTCAAAGGCATAGGGTGTTTTTTTTTATTTGAACTTAAAACAAAATGTTTGATTATTTTTGAGAACATGAAAGGATAGGTTTACAAAATTGAAATACACACTTCACGCGTGAATCACTGACATGCATATCAAATGCTAGAGAAACATGTGTAATTTTTATCGAAGCAACAATCGTAAAAAGGCGCACATGTTCCTCGAAAAAAACTAACCGCTTTTGAAGTTTAGACATTCCAAATCACTTTCAATTTGACACTCGCAGAGGGAGTTTTATTAAAATTAACCAATGTTTTTTCGGGATGTAAAATGCCACATGGAAAAAAAATTTTAACATTTCACTAAGGCGTTTTTTCTTGGCGTCAGTATGAAATAAAGTGTAAAGGAACACATCACAAAAGACATGTTTTGTTACAAGGGTCAACGTAAAACTCCTTTCAAATTGTCCTAAATTTGTCAACTTTGAAGTTATCGGTCTCTCACCAATGGGTTGATAATCATTAACATATGTGAGATAGCAGAAAAATGTTGAAATTGGCGTTAAACTCCATTTAATCAATCAATTAATATTCCTGCTTACCTTCTTAAGTATTCGAATCCCACTTCCTTATATGGATAAACAATAAGCAAACATTACATTCAAGTAACAATATATACCCAATCGTGATAACAGACTAGAATGAGATATATGCATAAGGTTAGAGACTCGCAGTACAAGGTCCGAAGATAAAAAATCTCCCTCTCACCTTTTCTTATATATACTCAGAACAAGAAGTTAAGCGCCACCAGATTTTAGACAGAAGATTTTTAAAGACAGGGAGCCTGCATTAATTCAAAATAACAGAGATGTAAATATTGAGTTCCAATGTTGAAAATGGTATGTTGACTTAACAATTTCACAACAATTCATGGGTGGTGATAAATTTTATTGACTTTGTACCTTGAAATGTAAATGACGTATTTTCGCCATTTTTTAAAACATGAAAAACTGTTGTCAAAGCCGACTTGCGGTGTTGTCTATGACACGAAACTTGGTTTTAGAAGTCAGATAACACAAATGCGATTAATTCCAGTCACATCTTAGTCAGTAGCGTGTGTAAGATCCGTGAGCATTGATCACTGCGCGCACCCTCCTCGGCATGCCACGAATCAGCCTCTGGATGATGCGTCGAGGGATTTGCTGCTACTCCTGGTGCAGTGATGCTTCTAACTCAACCACATTTTGTACAGGAGGCTCTCTCCGACGTAAACGGCGCCCTAAAATGTCCCACAGGTGCTCGATGGGGTTAAGATCGGGACTACAAGCCGGCCATGGAATGGTGGTGATGGCTTCACGTTGCATAACGTCCGCCACGACTCTTGCTCTGTGGGGTCTGGCGTTATCATCCATGTACACTGGTCTTGTTCGAAGAGGGTGATTGTCAAAATGTGGAATTACCACAGGAAAAAGGATGTTATCGAATATTTATCGCTAGTCAATGTTCCTGGAACTGTCACTTGGTCCAGTTTACAGCCGTAGGAGACACAACCTCATATCATTACGGAGCCACCGCCAGCCTGATAGGTTGGTTGGACGTACTTCGGTGCAAATCGGGTGTTAGGTTGTCTCCAAACACGAATTCGGCTATCGGTGACATGCAACAACATCCTGCACTCATCTGACCAATTGATCCGACGCCATGATGCCAAGTTCCAACGTACCCTCGCTCTACACCATATTAGACGTTCATTGATGTATCTCTGTTGTAACTTTGGACGTTTCAGGGGTCTTCGCGCCTTATACCCAGCCATCCGAAGTCGATTTTGCACTGTTGAATAAGAGACCCGTCTGTGTGTATTCCAGTTGTCCCTTAGTTCAGGCGCACTGGTGAAGGGCAGACGTCTGACGTGACGCAAAAGTGCTCTATCCTCTCGAATAGACATTACTCTAGGGCGTCCAGATCTGACAAGGTCCTTAACGTTGTTTGTCTGTGCGTGTTTTTGTACCAAACGTGTTATGACACTGTGTTGATACCCCAGCTGTCTGGCAATGGCTCTACAAGACATTCCAGAATCTCGCATTCCAATTATTCGCCATCTTTCATTTGTAGACAATCTACGCCTTGCCATGACTGAGTTTCAAATCGAAATGTAAACAATTGTACGAGCTACACGACGTAAGTATCTCTGACAGAAAAGCTGATTTTCCACTTTGCACGAGCCCTGGCTTTACAGTCATTGCACGAGACTTGCTGAATATGCACGTGCATCCGAAACGTTTTTAATCAATAGCTACAAGATTGTTCTAACCGTTTGACAGCCTAGATACGTTATTAAAGTTTTCGGTAGAAATTTTATTAACTTAAAACTTAGTGGCGCTTACCTTTATGTTCTGAGTATATCTACATGAAGTAATTTCCTATTGCTCAGTGACCTATACATAAAATAAAATAAGCTTTTAGAAAAGTAACGGATGGATTTTTCATTTTTCATAATCCTTCTTTTTCGATCCCTGGCTATGTAAGCAAAATTTTATTTTATCTAAAATAATAATCATTCTTGTGAACTCGAGCATATTATCGAAAGTTAACGAAAGATAATGAAAGACAGGCCAACTATGTTTTCCAATAGAAATGCCTTTTTTGACTCGTCGAATGTATACTAAGTCACTGGAATTACAAGTAAAAAACGTATACGAGATATTCAGTCTTATCACAACTGTTTTTTCTTGGTTTGTGAGTATTTGAAATCCTACATTAAATCCCTTGAATTATTTTTCGATATGACACATCATTTGAAAAATAGCGGACATGAATGTCAGCATGTATGTCGATCCAAATTGTTTTGGTGTGTTATTGAAAAATACGACACCAAAAATGATCATTTTTAAGCGAGAATCTGAATATGGGTCTGCCGACATCGGCAATCACAAATAATTCAGTTCTGTCATCTACGTCAACCCCGTGAAATTCCGAATGTCTACAGAGGCAACATTTTTCTTACTACATGTCGTCTTTTGGGACCCGCTGTGTGTTTATTTTTTTTTAATTATGGCTTCAAATTTGGAAGAAATATCGGCGGATGATAAGACTTCAGCTGTGTACAAGTTAAAATGGCATTTATTGAGAGATAGGCGAAATATGAGAGCATAAAGTCTAATTTCGTAACTTTTCGCGGGAAACCTCCGAAATAATCAATGATTGTGGCCTTATTTGGGAGGGATATGAGAAAAGATTTATTCTATAGAAGCGCTGAACACTTACACGATCATTTATCTGCTTTAGAATACCAAAGCTTCAATCGTTTATTTACACGAATAAATTTATTTGACCTACCATCTCCTGGGCATAATGTTCCAATGCTGTCATCGTTGACTCTCACCCGTCATCGCCGCAACCGGTTGTACGGTGTGTTACACTAAGAACATTGCTTTAGTTCACTTGAATTTCGTCGGAACATGCCACGAGTCTATCATTTTGTACTTCGGTTGTTTTCAAGGGAAACTCGTGTTTTATCCGTGTTTGGCAGAAAATGTTTTGATCGATGACATTCAATGGACGCTTTCTTTATTGTTTTAAAAATCACCAGTTCAAAATCCAAACGTTTTAGTGATGCGGACTACATTTATATCATAAACCGGGTTTGGTTCGTCGTAAACGATCATCTGTTAAAAAAAACTATGATATAGAACAAAAATAGAAAGATTGAATTCCAAATAAAAATAAAAATATATTTTTATTATTTGATTTAAATTTAGAGTAAAAAACGATCCAATTAAATTTACGACAACGCATCGGCACTGCCAAACGTCGGTTCCGCTTCTACATTCTTAACGTCGCGAAAATGACAACCGTGATTTCAAAAACTGATGCGAATTTGAATGAGTATGACTTGTCAGTGCAGAAACCAAATCCATTTATAGATATGTAAGAAAAGCTAAGAGCGTCGTGATATTGAAAAATGGAATGATTTTGTGTATGATTTCTGAATGAAAATGAGTGTGATGAGCGAGCTTTTAAAGAAATAAGAGTGAAGAAAAACAGTATTGCTATCTCCATTCAAATTAAGCGTTATTTCCCCCCTTCCTTTTGGTAAAAAATTACATACTTGCCTTTTGAAAGACTTGCGTGTATTCTTCGTTTTTATTCAACTGACAGGGCGTGGCTTAGCCGTGACGTCATTTGGTTAGGTTACTTTTCCATAATTTGGGTTGTTTCAAAAGTAAGTCCGCAATTTTCGTTCACACGTGCAAATATTTGTACCCTTAAACCCAAAGGATTTACGTGCTCAGAAAGCGTGAATACATTTAATCGTTTGGCTACCAAAGCCTCGTACCTTCAGCTTGGACAAGCTGAAGGTACGAGGGTTTTGTTTACCAACCTACGTTTTAAGGTCTCAAGTCATTTATATCGACTCTGTTGAAGTAATTAATTTTGAATAAAAGATGAATTACCTTAATCCTTAATTGCAACAAACCGATATTTAGACTGCGCCCTGCAAGGCATTTATCATAGATTATAATCGCGGAATGAAGTTGTGAAACCTTTTGAAAGATATGAGAGAATGGCATGCATGTCATGAATTCTGAGCCGATCGAGTGGCTTTTAGAATGGTTTTGATCGGAGTGAATGTCCACTTCACGATCTTATACATGTAAAGTAAGTTACATCGTGAAATTGACATTCGCCTCAATCAAAATCATTCTAAATCGCTTACTCAGTGTTCCATTCATTCATTCCAAACACTCTCGCAAACCATTCAAAAACGCTCAAACACATTGAAAAATATAGAATCAACGTCATTCAAAATAAATTTTGGACAGAGATAATTCAAATTGTAAGCGTCTAATAGGTTCTTGAAGAAATGGGAAGCTATCTATAGAACTTGTATGCATATTTTATTAAAGGGAGGTGATTAATATGGCTAATTTTGTTCATCCTGATTAAAAATTGCGATATAGGATTACCTCCCGTTAAATTCACTCAAACCTCGCTCCACACACTAAATCACTTTCATTCCTAATTCATTCCAAAATCATTCACCTTGTCAATTTCACGGTGTTGTTAACTGTACCATGATCTGAAAGGAGGTATAGACTAAGATCAGTCTGCACATATATTCAGACTGATCTTAGTCTTCATTTTCCATGGTTTATCGGCCCGAATTCGTTAAACTCTGGGAAACTTGATTAAATAACAATTAATGATTTATTTTGTCAAATACTTTTTGATTCCATGATTATATTCCGCATAATTATTCAACTGACAGGGTGTGGTTTAGCCGTGACGCAATTTGGACAGTTTATTCATGTTTCAATATTTTGAATTCTTTCGTATGGTGGCATATTTCTGCCACGAGATACGAGATAGCAGTATCGTGATAATTTTAGAAATATCACGTTATCACGGGAAATTTTATCTTGACCATAATTATTTTCTTATTAAAATTATTGCGCTATTAAAATCTGCTATCTCACTTTTTTGACGATTAATGCCCACTACTGACATCAGCAAAAAGTTATTGCGATAGCAATTCCGACTTCTATAAATAGAAACCCCGTTTCGAATGACTTTGTTTTTCTGTATGTATAAACTGGAAACACTCAAACCCGAATGAAAGAAATGAAATTAATCGGAGAGCCTCTATCTAAATATACTTCACAGCGAGTGTCAGTTTTTAAGTTCACGATAGTTTTATCTTGATGACAGAAGTGGGCAGAGTAGAAGAAAAATCAAGATACAAGATACAAATATCACTATATAGTAAAAATTTTGACATACGAGATAAAATTTCGTGGAAACTTTATCGTATCGTGATATTGTTTAAATTATCATAATACTGCTTTCTAGTATTTCGTGGCAGAAATATGCCACCATACTATCGGCTTGCTCCAGATATTGATTGGTAATGTTGGCTTTATGTGCACGCGCATTGTCATGGATTAGAATAAAATTTTCATCAACTGCACATGCATATGGTCAATGACGTGGAGATATATTTTCCCCTTAGCACTTATTTCCGCCATGACTGAGCCCCCGCCAAACCGATCATGTTCTGTCACACACACTGGAGTAAAACGCTGATTTGGCATCCTCCAGACCCTCTGGCGTCTATCGGCAAAGTCCACACAAAACCTGGTTTCGGCCGTCAAAAGGACGGGGGCCCAGTCATTTCGGGTCCAGTTTACATGACCCCGTCTCCATGCTAAACGCATTTGCAAATAAATTGGGTTAATGCAGCCGTCTTGACCTCATACCAGCATCATGCAACTGATTTCTGATGGTTTGGGTACTTTACTCGCTCACCAGTAGCGTTCTGGAATTCAAGAATCATTACGTATCGTTGTTGCATTGTCAAAACGATGACGCCGTGCCTTAACCACCAAAATCGGTCTTGAACCTCATTGGTTGAGCGTTCTCGACCCCAGCATGCAAATACCTAACATTACCAGTCGTTATAACCCGATTCCACATTCGGGAAACAACGCTCTGGGACACACAATGAGCATTAGCATCATGCCTTTGAGAAAACCCATAAATTAGCATGCCAATGCCCCTATTTATCTGATACTGAATTAGATGTCGCCTAAAACGCATGTCTGCCATAGTTAAACAACTATTAGAAAATGCGGGATTTCGGGAAGTTTGGTTATATCCTGAGTCGGTCAATAACGATAGATTTATACCCAATTTATCAGAAAGACTTAAGGATATTTACATAAGTAATTGGCATTCAAGTTTATCAAATTCGCCCTCTTTACAGTTTTTCAAGTCTTTTAAGACAAACTATGAAATGTCACCTTATTTAAAATTATTAGACGGCAAATCAAGTAGAACATATATAAGTAAACTACGTCTGTATTCTCATGATCTAAGAATCGAAACAGGTCGTTATGAAAACATACTGAAAAACGAAAGGTACTGCCAACTATGCACTCTGCAAGACGTCGAAGATGAATTTCATTTTACTCTCTGTTGTCCATATTATTTCGAAATTCGAAAAAACTCATTCCAAAATATCATTCGTGTAAACCAAACATGCAGAAATTTGTGGAGCTACTGAATACGTCGAATAAAACATTACTAAATAGACTGTCTTTTTATTTGAGAAAGGCTTTCCTTATGAGAAAAAACTATTTTTTGATTATATGATTTTATAATATCATAAAGATTAATACTCTCACGATACGGTATTTCATTTATATGTGTTAAAACATCTAAACTATTATATGTATAATTTCTAACACATTGATTGTCATTTCCTTAACAAGCTACATCTGTATTAGTTCATGTTGTGACTATGAGCCTATGAGCTTAATGTCAAAATAAAGATATGTTATGTTATGTTATGTTATGTCATATTAAAATGGAAACTGAAATTAGAAGTTGCGATAACATTGATAAAAGATCGAAAAATATACCAATGTGCTTGAAAAAACAAAGATGAATGGGAAATGGGGAGCCTAAATTCACCTCACTGTTAAATTTGTTCTAAAAAAAGAGATAGAAGCATAATTTTGCTGTTTTTATGGGGGTTTGAAACTAAAACCAGAATCATGCTGCATGAATACGCGACGCGTAAATATAAATAAGATGATTGGTATTTTAGTTTCATCCTCTTTATAATCAATGAATTAATGTTTCAAATCTTATGAATTAATATCACGAAGAAGTAACATAAACATTTATTCACCGTTCCGGCTTTTTCGAATAAGCCAAACAGAGCGCAGCATTCCTTCAGTCCGACACTACTTTTTGCCATACACAAAGCGTGTTGTCACATTTTCTAAAAGCAAACCTTAGTGTCAAACTCGCTACGATCTTAGTTAATGGTGAATTTGAAATTAAATGATAATTTTTCACCGAATTAAGAAATAGAAGAAAATCAATCAAAGCATGGCCAAACGAGTACATGATTGTTTATGTAAACAAAAATAATCGCCGCCCTTACGTGCTAATTTATCCGCTTATTGATCAACATTGTAGATCCGTTAGAAAAACAGAATAAAAAATTATTTTTAACAAATCTCAGATATGTGTTCAAAGTTCACAGATCTATCAGAAGTATAGAAATTGCGAATAACATCGATTTGATTCATTAGCGACTGTCAACAAATGTGAACCATCTTAAATCTATGCATGCTGTCAAAAAATTACACACGGCATATTGTATAAACCTACGAGAATACATGGGTATATTTAATTTTTATCTAGGAAGATGATTGGCTCAAAAATAAATAAATTTTAGTCAAAATACCCTAGTGTGTAGAACATTGGTCTGTCATTCTTAAGAACGGGCCAACCATTTGTTTCTGGAATGAACCTTGCGATCACCGCTTCAATTTCGGTTTTTGCTAATTACCCAACTTTTTATTGAATCCAAGTTGTGTAGTAGGCATCACGAGAAATCAATGGGAAATAAGAAAATCGGAGATTTCATGTTGGTCACCATGTCTTTTATTAAACACAATCAGTGAAATTAATCTGTATTTTTGCGATTTGAAACGTGCTTACACTTTATCGTTGTTAACGTCCGCCATCTTGGATGCTTCTACACTGGCTACTTTTTTACTACACCGTACCAGGTATACGACTGTGCTTTGGTTACCTCAGTCGGCATTGAAAGATATTGGAAAGGTAATCACTGAACTTAATTGTTGAACTGACGCACAGTTAAGAACGTCGCGAAACTGACATTCATTCTAACCAAAATCATTCTTAATTGCTCACTCAGCGCTCCATTCATTCATTCCAGACACTCACTCAAACCATTCAAAAACGCATCAAAATCACTCAAAATGCTAACATTAACAACTACATTCAAAATAACAGTCGGTAGATAAAATCAACGACTTCACTAAAATAATTGATTTTTTATAAGCGTATGATGGATTCGTGAAGACATGGAAAGCAATAATGAGAACTCGAATGCATATTTTATTAAAGGGAAGTAATGAATATCGCTAATTTTGTTCATCCTGAACGAAACTAACGATATTGGATTACCTCTTTTGAACTTCACTCAAAACTTGCTCCACACGATCATTCAACTTCATTCCAAAATATTCGTCTTGTCAATTTCACGATGTTATTAACTGTACTTAACGAAGAAGGTTTATGTGTTGAAGCTAGATACATTTCTATCATTTCACATCCATAGACATACCCATTTAACATGTATAAACTAGGACAAAATCGAAAGATACGTATTTTGACTTTTTTCTGGATTTTTATCATAAACTTTCCCCAACTTAAAATGTAAAGAATATATGACTGAAAACATGTTTAAATCTAAAGAAAGAAGTGTGGGTATATCAAAAGCCATGTAGTGGCTTGTAATAAGGTATTTGCTAATTGAAGATAGGGTATTCTTTGCTAGATGGCCAGTTTTTAATGATAATTTGCTAAACATCTTACCCCACCCACTCACTTTAACATTGCATAGTATTAGAATGTGGTCGCTTTGACATAAAAGGGAATTTGCTTCAGGAGATAGGTTTGAAACATTTTCAACAGTTCACAGTCTTTTCAATGTCCAAATCAATGTTTGATGATTTAATCTTTTTTTAGCACCCCCTCCCATGTTAAAAATGTTAAGTTTACAAAGTGTTACCAAGAATTGTTGTAGAAATGTTCGCCAGTCATCTTTGGCACATACAAAAAATTCTTTCAAAAATTTAGATTTCATTTTATCTAATCCTCTTGGTTTAGATTTGGTCTTGGGATGTTATGTTCTTTAAAATAAATGGAGAAATGACAAGAATGACATATTTCAAAGTTTGCCCGTCTGTTTTATATAAGAGTATAATTGCATTTTGAAAATTAATCATTTCTTTCTTAGAAAAATTATAACATAGCCTTTTGGCTTAGTTGTATCTTACCAAAAGTCGAGGATTTGTCTTGCCTTATCTGTGGAATTGGAACTACACCTAGTACTTTTCAAAGCACAGAGACATTTATTAATTTGAATTTATCTTTATATGAATACAATGTCATACGCGTTACTCAAGCCATAAATTAAAGTTGTGGTTAAATATGTAGTGCTAATTCAAAGGAAGATTGATAAGTTTTACTTGAAAAAATTAGCTATATCCCAATGTATATTACGCAATATTCTTATTTTATTGGTCGTATGACAGGCATTACTAGTGGGTATGAAAATGCATGGAAAAAACTAAATACGCTTCCTCCGATTTTGTCCTACTTTGGAAATGTCATCTAGGGAGGATCAAGCCACTCAAAAAAGCCTAGAATGTTTTTGTTGCAATTTGTTTTGATTAAGGCCATATTTCGCTATTTTGACTGGACTATTTTTGAGGTCCTGGCGTATATAAAGAGGATATTAAATCAGTGGTCATTGAATACCGAATTTATTAAATGAGTTATCTATAAACAGATAAAAAGGAGGCTGTAACGAGTTTTATCTGTTTTAAATGACGAGTTTGATAAATTCTGTATTTTATGAGCACAAATTTTATATTCTTTTTATAAAATGAACCGATTTTTGTGAAAAAAATCGTCAAAATTCTTTACATTCAACATATCAGTATTCCGCGAAACTTATAACGCCGTTTAAAACTGACGTCACAATATGTACATTATGACGTCATTTTCGCGATAACAAAATAGCGTTGCTATTCGCTCTGGGCTAATTTGCATAGTAATTCCAACGGTGTAATAACACCCATGTAATATCAAAATATTCAACGAGCTTATATCACTCCCACAGCGTTGGTCATATTATAAGAAATGATATTGACGTAAAAAAAATCGCAGAAAACATTGGTTAAATGACGTCAATATCATCAATGTCGCACTAAAGATGACGTTTGAGGTCATCAATGGGCGAAGCACTCTATGTACACAGTAAAACACGTGAAATATATACTTTTTTGCGAATGAATTTCTATGTAGTTCTTCTTATTTCATATACGCGTGTGACGACATCGGGTTATGATTTGGAATAATTTTGAATAAATGTGTAGAGCGGGTTTCAATGAAAATTAAGGGAGATAATACAAAATCGCTTTTTCGTCTTTATTGGACGAAATTAGCGACATTTCATTACTCCAATTTAAACAAGTCTATATATATATATAATACGTACTTAGTGTATTATATGAAAAAAAATATCAAACGAGGTTGGGAGAATTGATCATTGTCGAGGCTCTGCCGAGACAATTATCAATCCTCACAACCGAGTTTGATATTTTTTCATACAATACACTAAGTATGTATTATATTTATCTTATAACCTATATTTGTCTTGTTTTCGTCGGTGTTTCTAACTGAAATGCAAGTTTCTAAAAATAACTAACAATATATCATTGTTCTAAAAATAACTATGTGATATCATAAAAAATATCATACGGGATGTTATCATACGGATATTTGTATAGTTATAAGATAATTTACTATATGTGTGTCTTCAAGGACCAATATTGATCATTTAATGAAAAACCTCAGTATTTTAATGAAAAAAATGCCCTTTTCAAGAAAAATGAAACAAATCTTAGCACTACTACCTAAAATATAAATCGATATAGGTACATGTAGATTTTGGGCGATGAGCCGTGAAATCAACTTTTTACTGTTAGATTCTCGTGCCATTTGTTCGAAATAGATAAAACAGGTTAAAATAACGCATTAAGAAAGTTTAAAATTTACCCTTTAAACCAACGTTATTGCTTGTCTTAAAATACGAGGCTCACTCAAACATATACTTTCATAATTGCAGTGAAGGGACCAGTTAAATTCCTGAGTGTATTTCCGTTTATTCGTCATCGCTACCGTAGCACTTGCCCATTTGAGCGACGCCCCCAGAAGACGGTTAGTTGTTACGGGGATAGTGCAAGGATGCATGACGAAACTACTGCTGAGATCCGCCATGGTTCTTTAACGTGCTCGGTGTAAAGCACCGTCTCACGGGGCCTCGGTTTAACGTCTCATCCGAAAGACAATTAGTTTTAGTTAGTGTACTAGCCCGAGAATCGAACCCACGCGGTCGAACTTCAATTGTTTTGAAGTCCGGTGCTCTACCAACAGAGCTAATCGGACTGGTCGTTAGTTAAATTCCTATCATTTGCTTTTTAATTATACCCGATTTACCTATGGTAATGGACTGAGCGTCTTCGTCAGAGCTCAGTTTTGAAAATACACCTATACAGCCATTTGGATGTATCGATTTAAATTATTATTATGCAGTAGTATTTATGTTATTATGTAGTAGTGTTAAGATTTGGTTCATTTTTCTTGAAAAGGGCAATTTGCCGAAATGTTAAAATACTGAGTGTTTTATTAAATATATATAAATGTCAATTCTATTTCCTTCGGAATAATTTTGTGATATTGAAATATTGATCAATTTTAATGATTGCGAATTGTCTTTAACGACTTCTTCACATGGGGTCATTTTTTCCGCCCAATGAATTTTCTTCTTGTTCACATATGTTGTAGATTAACATTGTGTAGACATTATATCAAAATTTGAAGGCATCTTTCCGTGCTCGTTTTCATGCTAGAATCATCTGTCTTTGGATGGTATTGGTAACTTTTCAGTGAAATGTCTATGTTCGTTTTAGGTCTAGTATTAGCTCAATACTACATGTAGCTTATGGATATAAAACACATACATATTGATAGAAATTATACATGTTCACAATGACTGTTTAAAAAAAAATGTTGGTCAATAAAATTTGCATATGATATACATTCAAAAGTCGAAAATGCTCTGATATCGGTAAGTTTAAAGGGTTAAAATGCCACAATTTTTTCTTTTGAAAATTTCTTCCGAAATGTTTATTAACCATATTTTGCCTTTATATGGTAAAAATCACAGCATACCTTTTCATGCAAATAAGACAGATTTGAGTAATTTTACAATGGCACATCCTACTTGACAGCGTTTTTAGCGAAAATGTATTGTTGAAATCGATAGTCCAGTCATTAAATTGGTATGTAGTAATTAAGCTAGTTGATGAAATTGAAGTATCATAATTCTTCCTTATTTCTTCAAAAGATTCTCAAAAATTCCGGCCCATTTAAATGACGCGCAAAAACTCTGTAAAAGAAACAAATACCGGCTTTCGGTTTATAGAGTCCGGAAGCCCCTGTCCATTGCTGCCTTAACTGCGAGAATCAAAGCGCGCATGGTCATATTCCTTTCTTTCTAATTTCAGATTATATGCGACTATGATGACATATTCTAATCGACTATGATTGCAGATTACGAGAGACCATGATTACTGATTCTGTGCGACTTTATAACAGATTCTTTGCAACCATTATAACAGGTTCTGCGCGACCATTACTACGTATTCTGAGCGACCATTATAACTTATTTTGTGCGACCATATAATAGTTGCTGTGCGACCATATTAAAGATTTTGTGCAGCCATATGACAGATTCTGTGCGACCATTATATCGCAGTCTGTGCAACGATTCTTTGCGACTCTTATAATAGATCCTGAGCGACCATTATAACGTATTCTGTGCGATCATCATAACGTATTCTGTGCGACAATTATAACAGTAAAACGACATGGATGACTGCAGCCGGGTCTGTTTTTGGTCTCTTGTGAAAGGGCTGATGAAATGCGGTCTCATCCTTTGTTACTACATAGCCAAGTTTTATATTGTACGCGTAATATCGCGTGAACCAGACAGTCGGTCAAAAGACCGCGAGTCAAAATAACTTGCCAAAACTATTACCGGAGTGCTTGACAAATTTAACCCTTTAAGCGGCAAGGAATTCTCGTGAAAATGCAAAATCCCTGTGTCTTTTGCCAAATTGCGCGAACTGACTTGCATTGAATCTATGTAATTTTCGATATTTATTCTAGATTAGGAATGCGAATCAAACCGTACGTATATACTAATCTCCCGACTGAAAGGCCTGCAGTACACTAATTTTACTTTTAATTGTAAATTTGTTCCAATCTCTTTATTGCCCTTTTCGCGTGACGGGCCACACTAAAATTAGATTTCGTTAGAGTATTAAACAGTTAACAACATCGTGAAATTGACATGAAGAATGATTCTGGAATGAAATTGTATGACTGTGTGGAGCCAGTTTTGTGTGAAATAAAGGGAGATAATCCAATATTGCTTAATTAGTCCAAGATGAACAAAATTAGCCATATATATTGCCTCCCTTAAAAAATTATACGTACTTTTCTGTTTTAGTGTCTTCGTGGACCAATCAGATACTTTAAAATCTACTCCAGCAAATAAAGTTGTATAATAATCTGATCGAATGGATTTACTGTTGATCGTCCTGAAAGATTTCGAAATGTTATTTGGGAGCGTTTTCGATCGATCTGAATGAGTGTTTGGAATGAATAAATTGAGCGCTGAGTGAGCGATTTAGAAAGGTTTTGATTGAGATGAATGTCAATTTCACAATGTGATTAACTGTATATTGCAAACATACAGTCAGAACATGCCCTTCTTATAGCTTCTTCTCTCGTTAAGAAACTATGTGCTTAAATGATATTGTATAGTTTGACTAGGTATGCCTATGTTTGGTTAAAAATATCAAAAACCTTTAATGGGAAAACAAATCTTTTACTTAAAATAGAAAATCTTTCCTAGTTAGTTAAAAATTATCATTAAGCGGGAATTTTCATCTTCTCTAACGAACTCACCTCTGGTTATAAATTTAAAGAAGGTGAAAGAACTAATGGTATATAGCACGGTAATGCAAACATGTCGTCTGCTTCTATTTGTGTCACTTTACTCGCAGTTAACATTACCAAAATAGATTGCAGGAATGTTTATAAACTGCATGTTGTCTCTCAGACAGCGGGCTACAAATTCAGCCAGCTAGTTTTGTCCAAAACCCAATAGACGAATCACCGCCTTATCTTTAAATAACATTTTTGCGCGAAAAACAAAAACAAAAACAAAACAAAACAACAACAACAACAAAAAAAAACCGCGTGGTTTATGATCGGCAACTGTTTTCGCATTTAGGAGGGGTCTTTGAATATCCTACAAGATATAAAGAATTCTTGTATAATACCATTTTCAAAATGCACAGTTGACGTGTGGCGGCAAGACTTGCAATTAAGAAAAATGAACCAAAGTTTGACTGGCGAGCCTACCCCAATCTATCGAATCAGAGTATCGGAGGGTAGCGTTGACTGGTTAGCCTGTCTCAATCTGTAGCGTTGATTGGACAGGCTCACCAGTCTAAACCCAAGTTGGCACTACTTTTTTGAAAATCTATTAACAGTCTACAGGATTGTTCTCAAGTACTTACACTGGTGGACGAAGAAACGACCCCCAAAATAGTAAGTAGATTTACAACCTTGTTGATATTCCTGACATATACGGAGGAAATTGAATTTATTTTGGAGGGTTGTTAAGTATCGCATTGGCATGTATTGAATGCAAATTAATGATTATCAATGTCGCACTGAAAGGTCATAGGTCAAAGTTCGGGTAAAATTATTATTTTAATTCAACGCTCTGGTGTTTTTTGATATTGATGTTGTAATTACTTGGCGAGAAGGTACACCGCTACTTGGCGATCTGCCATTTGCCAACTCCGTGTCTGTAGTCCAAAAATTAAGGTCACGTTAGGAGGTCGAAGGGCCTCCTAACTCCTACACTGTATCCGTCTACAAAAATGCACAATTTTTTTTCCATACCCATCCGCGTTATATACATACAGTTAGTTACATCGTGAAACTGACATTCATCTCAATCAAAACCATTCTTAATCGCTCACTCAGCGCTCCATTCATTCGTTCCAAACACTCACTCATACCGTTCAAAATGCTCAAATCTATTGAAACATATAAAACCAACAGCGTCATTCAAAATAAATTTGGATAGAGAAAAATCGCGATTTCACTTACACAATTCAAATTGTAAGCGTCTAATAGGTTCTTGGAGAAAAAGGAAGCTATCTATAGAACTTGTATTCGCATTTTATTAAAGGGACCTAATCAAGCTCGCAAATTTTGTTCATCCTGAACAAATTTTGCGATATAGGATTACCTCCCATTAAATTCACTCAAAACTTGCTTCACACACTCAATCAATTCATTCCTAAAACATCCCAAAATCATTCATCTTGTTAATTTCACGATGTTGTTAACTGTACGAGGTCTGTTAAAGGAAATTGCCGGTTTATCTTCCGAATGTTGTTAAGGGTGTTTTTTACGATATCAGAGCGTTTAGAAGATGCAGCAGGAAAACAATGAATAAGGTGACATCTTAGAGATTTAGAATGACTAGGTCAAAAACAGTGTCATTTCACGATGTTATTACAGCTAAGAACATCGTGAAATTGACAAGATGCTTGATTTCGGAATGAGGTTGAATGAGTGTGTTTAGCGCGGTTTGAGTGAAATTAAAAGGAGATAATCAAATATCGCTAATTCTGTGCAAGATTAACAAAATCAGCAATGTTTATTGCCTCCCTTTGATGGAATATACTTACATGTTCTTTGGATAGCTTTTCATATCTTCACAAACCCATCATACACTTACAGCGTTCAAATATGTCAGTGAATTCGTTGATTTTATCTACTGATTTTAATTTTGAATGGTTTTCTTGATCTTACCATTTTGGTGATTTTGCAGCTTTTTTGAACGGTTTTAGTAAGCGAATTCAATGGTTTTAATCGGAGTGACAGTCAATTTTACGATGTTACTATCTGTGACTGTAGCTTACATATATGATTTGGAACGGAAAATAGGAAAGTTAGTTGACGATGTTAGTATTTGTCCCTTTTTGTGCAAAATGCCATATTTGAATGAATTACACACTTAAATTTCCATATTTTGTCTCATTTTGACATAAACTTAAATGAAATAACAATAACGATACTAGAAATAATCGGCTGTCTTTCGTTATTGTTCGACAAATCTTTCATTATATCCTTAAGAAGCCTGATCGGGAAAATACTTTATCACTTGGTTGTTTTGAAACACACCCTCGCATTACGCTGTACATATTTACGTTTCTTCGAAGGTGTGGTGTCATTTTAGGATAACTAACTTCTTATTAGTTTACAGTTAGTTACATAGTGAAATTGACATTCGCCTCAATTAAAGCAATTCTAAACCGCTCACTCAGTGCTCCATTCATTTATTCGAAACACTCACTCAAACCATTTAAAAACGCTCAAACCCATTGAAAAATATAGATTTAACAACGCCATTCAAAATAAATTTGGATAGAGAAAAATCGCGATTTTTTTTAAAAAAAAATCAAATTGTAAGCGGCTTCTAGGTTATTGAAGAAATATGAAGCTATCTCTAGAACTTGCATTAATATTATATTAAAGGGAGGTAATCAATATCGCTTATATTGTTTTTCATGAACAAAATTATCAATATTGAAAACTCGCTCCACACACTCATTAAATTTCATTCCGAATCCATTCCAAAATCATTCACCTTGTTAATTTTACAATGATCTTAACTGTATTTTCGTTTCTTCGATGGTGTGGTGTCATTTTAGGATATTCAACTTCTAGTTAGTTTTATTTCCCCCTGGCTACTCCTTTGATTTGCCATTTTCCAATTATTTGTCAAAAAATGATGCTACTGAAACATAAAACGGCTAATTATCTTTGTCGAGAACAAAATCTAAGGGTGAATTAGGGTTCATACGCCTCTTCAAATGATTCATTTGTTTGAATACGGTATAATGTCGTTTTTTGGTAAGCAATTATCAACTTTGTTTATATGAGAATTCAAAAAAATGAAAAGAAGACAATGTACTAGTTTGGTTAAAGTGAAACATCGTGTTTTTGGAGAAAACAAGCGTTCTTGGTTAGCGAAATCTACAGTGTGGCTGGGTATTCGCAGTATATGAATACAATAGCTTGTAGTTTCACATCTATAAGATTCCATTCGTCTGTTCTTGAATTGAACTCCTGTACACGTGCTTAATATAGCAGAAGTGTTTCGAGAAGATGTACTGAAGATCCGTGGTTTTACTTACGTTTCAGGTAAAATATTAATAGTTAAGGTCCATGTAAAGTGTTTGAGACCCAATTTTAAGGGCATTCATTTGCCAGGAAAAAGCAGTGTGTCCAGGAATATTATATATCAAAATGAAGCTATTTATGATCACAAGCAGTTGAAAACATAAGACTGTTATAACTATAGCGGTATAGCCAAAACATTGTGGAAAAGGGTCATTTTGTACAGAACAAGCAACTGCATGACTGTTGGATAAAATTGGCTCATATTTTAACAAAGTCTAGCCTAAAGTACCATCCAGGTAGTGCTACAACCATTGGTATAAAACTCAGCCCCTTCATTGAGTGAACAACAAGAGCTATATTTTCACGAGTGGCGGAGCCACGACTGAAAATATAGCTTCTGTTGTTCACGAATGAAATATAAATCGATCTTACACGAAAAACAAACGATTATTCTATTTCTTTAATGCAAAAATGAGACAAAATGTGAAATTTCTATGACATATTTTCATAAAGCGCGTCATTTTGCGCGTGATTGCTATGCAACGTTCATTGTGACGTCACTTATTTCGCCCCGCATAGATGACGTCAGAAAGGATGAAATGCAGAAAAGCAGGTTATAAGTTTTTGATAATGTCACTGCTTTTTTTGTGAGATTGTCAAGTGATAATCTACCGTTATTTCTCGATAAACCATCGAAAAGAAATAGTAATATTGTAGATCATTGAATTTGAAATAAATCGCAGAAAGTATTTCACAATATTATGGTGTGATGTTGCACCATACCTTACATCTATTTTGGAAACAGACCAAACCGGTTTGACAAGTATGTTGACAAAATAAATGGAAATCGATTGTTTCAAAAGAGCCTTTTGAGACTGAGTTTTATATCTAAGGTTGTAGCACTACCTGGACGGTACTTCAGACTGTACTTTGTTAAAATATGGGGCAATTTCATGCAACCGTCATGCAGTTGCTTGTTCTGTACAAAATGACCCTTTTCCTCAATGTTTTGGCTATACCGCTATAGCTATGGAGGTCTTATGTTGCCTAACTGCTTGTGCTCACGAATAGCTTCATTTTGATATATAATATACCTTGACATACTGCTATTTCTTGGCAAATGAAGTGCCTTAAATATTGGGTCTCAAACACTTTACATGAACCTTAAGTATATCGTGAAATTGGAAATCATTCCGATCAAAACCATTCAAATTCATTTGCTCAGCACTCCAAATATTCATTCCGAGCACTCATAAAAACCACTCACTTTAAAAAGATAGAATCATCAACGTCTTTCACAATAAATGAAGCTAGAAAAAAGTCACGATTTCACTAACATTTTTGAAACCATGAGCGGCTGATTGGTTCTTGATGAAATAAGAAGCTATATAAAGAACTTGAATGCATATTTTATTAAAGGGAGGTAAAAATATCGCTAATTTTGTTCATCCTGAACAAAATTCGTGATATGGATTGCCTCCCATTAAATTCAAAACTTGCTCCACTCACTCATTCAATATCATTCCAAAAATCATTCATCTTGTCAATTTCACTATGTTGTTAATTGTACCTTAACCATCAATAACTCACAACGATATAATGTTGGCACGTATTATCCCAATAGTTTCGTTAACACAAGCAACCCTAAACACAAGATCTTCTTTTTCCATCAAGGATTTTACATATGTATGTTTGTTTGTATTCATGAAAGAAAATATCAATTATTTACTCATATTCTTGTGGCTTTTTTTTTGGTTGATCGGGGCAAACCATGGCGTCTAAAAGAGAAATACAATGAATTAAGAACATGTTACTGAGCCGCCACCATAGCGCAGTTGGTTAGGCATAAGACTTCCAATCTGGAAGTCGTGGGTTCGATCCCCGGTGGCGGCAAATATCCTTTCCGACGTTTGTCTCTCACCAATGGGTGATAATCGTAAACCTATGTGAGATAGCAGTCGGAGGCTAGGAAAGGGCGTAATGGTAGTACAGGTGAAAGAAATACCAGGAATCCATTGCTAGGTGCCCCGGTCGCCGCGATATAACTGCGCAATTGTTGAAAGCGGCGTAAAACCCATTCAAACAAACAAACATATTACCGATATGAAAAATATGAAAACGAGCAGGTGATTTTTACATTAAAGAGTATTTGGTGAAATGGCCGAAGTCTGAGCAAAGTCCTTAATGTTGGAAGCAATTAATTCAACTTGTGCAAATGATGGGCTATGTAATCAATACCAAACGTTTACATGAAAGACGAATATACCTGAAAAAAAAAAGTATGGTTCAGCAGCCATTTTTTAGTAAGTGTTCCAGTTAACAACATCGTGAAACTGACAAGGTGTATGATTTTGGAATGATTAAAGAATGAAATTGAATGAGTTTGTGGAGCGAGTACTTAGTGAATTGAATGGGAGGTAATCCAATATCGCAAATTTTGTTCAGGATGAACAATATTAGCGATATTGATTACCTCCCTTTAATAAAATGTGCAAACAAGTACTATAGATAGCTTCCTATTTCTTCTAGAACCTTGCTTGCAATTTGAATTATGTCAGTGAAATTGCGATTTTTCTTTATCCAAATTTATTTTGAATGAAATTGTTAATTTCATATTTTTCAATTGGTTTGAGCCTTGTTGAATGGTTTGAGTGAGTGTTTGGAATGAATGAATAGAGCGCTGAGTGGGCGATTTGGAATGGTTTTGATTGAGGCGAATTTCATTTTCACGATGTAACTAACGGTACCTTCTCAAGTCACGTGATTCGCCACATAGGGACTAGTCACATTAAAAACAAGTTATAGATACATGTATTGAATAAATTGATTTTTAATATAGCCTACGTCGCGGGAGTGAAATAAACCCGTTGAATATTTATTACACTAGTGGAATAATTATGCAAATGAGCTCATAGCGAATAGCAACGCTATTTTGTAACCGCGAAAATGACGTCATAATCTATATATTGTGACTTAAGTTTTTTACGGCGTTATAAGTTTCGCGGAAAATCGAAATGTTGAATTTCAAGAATTTTGACGACTTTTCGCAAAATTCGGGTCATATTTATAAATAGAATATAAGATTTGTGCCCATAAAATACAGAATTTATTAAACTCTTCATCTATAAACAGAAAAAAAACCTCGGCACAGCCTCGTTTTTATCTGTTTATAGATGACTCGTTTAATAAATTCAGTATTCCATGACCATACATTCAATATCCTCTATTTATTGTTTCTATCAAAGCAAATTTAGAATATATTGTATAGTTAAAATAAAAAAAAAATCGTTATATTTTACATTTATAGGTAAATCGTGGTATATCTGAAAATCTCTAGAAACTTTAGAAGAGTCAAGTCGGAGAAGATTACTCCCCAATTACAGCTAACAACCAGCTTTCAAGTTCGTTACAGGAAAGTTTTCTTATTTCCTTCCCTAAAGAACATTAACTTTATTTAAGTCGAATCAAGGAAATGTGCGTCGTTCGGATTCAAGCTGAAACAAGACGATTTTGCTGTTATAACTTTATACTTTAGATTTGTACACAAAGCCTAAAGGTCCAGTTGTTCGAAGCTATTAACGCTTACTACTGTTTGATGCATGTCCAAGCGGAAGGAAGTGAACCCAAATATATATTAGGAATTAACATTGTGATAACTTGAATGTAATCAGGTGTAGTGACATCAGAGCAATCTGAAAGCCCTATGTGGTACATTGTGTAGATTCATCCCACATTGAGACTTCAGATTATATGACAAGATTTTTTGATAAACTAAACCACATAGAATTTTAATACTTCAGAACAAATGCCATAATCAAGAAAGTAACAAGTCCTTTCAGTAGACAAAATGTTAAAATAATATTTTCATTAATATATTCCCTATATTATAGATATTTGTGGTTATCTAAACAACATTACAGGAATGTGTGATCTCGATTTTTTCATATTTCTAGACATTATTTTTTGTTTACTCTTTATTTTTGACTACATTGTCGATTATTATACTGAGGATATGGTGCGTGAAATAAATGACAAATCAAAATCAGTGCAGTCGAAACCGCGACCGAGGAATTAACTTAATGCCATACTTTCATGTCCCTTATGAGGAATGTTTTGGAAAACATTTAGGAAAATTAAGAAATTGCCTTTAAAAAGCTACTTCTTTATTCTTTATTCTCACATTTTTTTATTCCTCACTTAATAAAGATTTTGTTCCCAAATTTCGTTAAGGTTATGTACCCGTTATAGTTTCGCAAAATTACCGAAGGAATGAATTTTTACAGTGTTAAACGAGGTTGCTTAATGATTTCAATTGCAAATTTCGTTAACATTGTTAAAAATTGAAAAATCATCAGTTCCGAAATGTTGCTGGACTATTACGATTCCAATATCTAAAAGTGTCATAATATAAACTTCAGTTTGAGATAAAAAAAGAAAATGATTGTACTTTTGTCAATAAGTTATTTGCTAAGGTATAATTCTTTATACGAAAATATACTGTCGTCTTATTTGCGCAGGAATTCGTTTATTTTTCGTAAAAGATCGATAAATATGTCCTTGCGTGGCCAACAAGAGCTGCATTTTCACTCGTGTCTTCGCTCATAGCGAAACAAGGCTTTTGTTGTCCACTCAATGAAAGATTGATCGATCACTCACTAAAACAAGCATCTGTTTTCTACTGTTAAGAACATCGAATGAAATTGAATGAGCGTGTGGAGCGAGTTTTGAGTGCAGTTCAATGGAGATAATCCAATATCGTTAATTTTGTTCAGAATGAAACAAAATTGGCGACATTCATTACCTCTCTTTAATAAAATATGCATACATGTTCTATGAATTGCTTTCCATGTCTTCTCGAACCCATCAGACGCTTATTAAATTTTATTATGTAATTGTAATTGTGGATTCAATCTACCGACTTTTTTTGGATGTAGTAGTTAATCTTTTCATTTTTTGTAGTTTTTGAGCGTTTTGAATGGTTAAGACACAAAATCAGAAAAGTTTCTGCATTTTATAAAAGGGAGGTAATAAATCATCGATACTTGTTCCAATTAGACGAAATTGCCGATCATGTTTCACCTCACTTCAAACACACTCAAAACTCGATCCACACACTCATTCAATTAATTTCTGGAATAATTCCAAAATCAATCATTTGTCAATTTTACGATTTCGTTAACTGTACAAGCCATACATACTTTTCAGAATATTACATTATTTTTTAGAGGGATAGACACGTGTTTTGATATTCCTTGGCTAAGATTACCCTGAAATCGTCCAAACATTTGCTCTAAAATACAGTAAAAAACATCGTGAAATTGACAAGGTGAATGCTTTTGGAGTAATTTCGGAATGAAATTGAATGAGTGTGTGGAGCGAGTTTTGTGTGAAATTAAAGGGAGGTAATCCAATATTGTTAATTTTGTTCATGATGAACAAAATTAGCGATATTAATTACCTCCCTTTAATAAAATATAAGTTTCTTTTCTGATTATACGTCATCGTGGACCAATCAGACACTTTATAGTCAACGCCAGCTAATAAAATCCTAGAATAGATAGATCGAATTGAATTTACTATTGAAAGTCTTGAATGGTTTCTATGTGTTTTCTTATGATTTCTGAGTGTCTTTGATCGACTTGAGTAAGTGTTTGGAATGAAAAAACGGAGCGCTGAGTGAATGATTAAGAACGATTTTGATCGGAATGAGAGCCAATTTCACGATGTTTTTAACTGTACTCGTTTAAAAAGGTGCCCCGCTTTTCGCGAAAGCTTTCGTGGAAAGTGAGCTTTCTATAAACCTAAATTTACGGACTGGATTCATGCAAACCTGATAAAATATTGTTCTGTACAAATTAATTATCTTAATGGTTATTGTCTCAAAATTTATTATTGGTGTTTGTTATTGTATTTATTTGAGTCAGAGAGTCTTGCACTAACATCGTATAAAGCTTTGTTAGCTGTACAGATCGAAAAGCTATAGCGATGGTGATGCTCCCGTCCATCCCTTCGTCTGTCGGTCCGTACACTCATCTGTCTGTGAAATTGTCTATGAACTATCGTATGTGTTCGAGTTAAGGCAATATATATATTCTGATTTTTGTGACACTATAAATCAAAATATGATCGTAGGGCCATAACATAAAGAATTTCGCAAAAAAAATTAGGAAGATTGGTTCACTCGTCGGAAACATGGGAAATTGAACGAATACGGATAAAAATTGAACAACGCTCGTATATGGTCCTTAGGGAGGTTCCTTTAATTTAAAAAAAGATGAGGCCCTAATTGAATTTCACCCAAGCAGTCTCTCGTAATAAAAAGGAACAAAGAATCGATGTCTTTAGACATTATTTTGATTCAGATGAGACTAATTTTTATTTTTCTCAAAAACTACCGATAGTTTTATATTGGTCCTATTCTTAAAAGTACTTATACAGTTAATTACATCGTGAAATTGACATTAAACTCAATCAAAACCATTCTAAATCGCTCACTCAGCGCTCCATAAATTCATTCCAGACACTCACTCAAACCATTCAAAAACGCTCCAAACTAACTGAAAGACATACAACAACTACTTCGTTCAAAATAAAAAAAAGCTGGGAAAAATTGGGATTTCACTTTATGAATTGAAATTGTAAAAGTCTGAAAGGTTATTGAAGACATAGGAAGCTATCTATAGAACTTGTATGCATATTTTATTAAAGGGAGGTAATCAATATTGCTAATTTTGTTCATGCTGAACAAAATTTGCAATACTTGATTACCTCCCATTAAATTCACTCAAAACTCGCTCCACACACTCATTCAATTTCATTCCTAAATCATTCCAATATCATTCACCTTGTCAATTTCACGATGTTGTTAACTGTAGGTATATTTTTTAAACTTATAGATACAGTTAAGAACATCGTGAAAAGGTCAAGATTAATGACTTTGGAATGGTTTTGGAATGAAATTGAATGAGTGCGTGGAGCGAGTTTTGAGTGAAATTCAAGGGAGGTAATCCAATACCGCTATTTTTGTTCAGGGTGAACACAATTAGCGATATTAATTACATTCCTTTAATAAAATATTCATACATGGTCTATAAATAGATTCCAATCCCCCCCCCCCCCCCCCCCCCGAGGACAAATTGGTCGCTTAAAATGTCAAATTTGTCAGTAAAATTGCGATTTTTTTTTAATTTTGGTGTTGATCTTATCTTTTAAGTGATAATGGATCGATTTTGAGTGGTTTAAGTGTGTGTTTGGCATGAATGAATGCAGCGCATAGTGAGCAGTTTAGGGTGGTTTTGATTGAGAAGAATGTCGATTTCACGATGTATCTAAAGCTAGTAGAGCGGTTCGGGTTCTGATAAACGTTTTACTTAGTTATTGTTTTTACATGTAGTTGTGATTTTTCTCCTAAATCATAACATCAAATATATTTTTAACGTAATAGATGGCAAAACAATATCAATGAGAATTGTGTTTGCATAAAATCGATCTCTATGTATTCTGCATAATTAATGAACTGGCAGGGCGGAGCTTAACCGTGACGTAATTTGGCGAGTTTACTTTTCAATAGTTTGGGTTCTTTCGAATTTTAGTCGTAAATCATCGTTAACGCGTGCACATAACTGTATCCTAAACCGTAAAGGACTCACGTGCTTTGAGAGAGTGAACACATTTCATCGTTTGGTAACCAATGCCTCGTAACTTCAGCTTGATTAAGCTGAAGTTACGAGGATTTGGTTACTAATCTACGATTTATGGTCTCGATTTATTTATGTCGACTCTCTGTTTTAGATAAAAGCTGATTTCCCTTTACCTTAAGTGCAACGACCCGTTACTTAGGCTCCGCCCTGCCAGGGCATTAATCTTGGATAATAATTGGACTTTGTTTATTTGTTTGTTTGTTAGAATTGGGTCTTACGCCACTTTCAACATTTTTCAGCTATATCATGGCGGCTGAAGCACCAAACAGTCGATTCCTGGTATTTCTCACACTAGTAATAACAGTGAATCATTTCCTAGCCCCGAACTGCTATTCCACACAGATCTACGATTATCAACCTATGGTGGAAGACAAATAGTTTGAAAGAATGAATGCCGCCTTCGGGATAACTTTGTTTAATTTTGACACTACAGCTTGAAAAGGCTAAAGGTATAGTCCGTTTGTCTTCTATAAGAACCAATGTTTTCATCAAATTCATAAAAAACACGCTGGTGAAAACGTTTTATATTTGGTAAAATATAAATTCTAGCTTTATACCATTCCATTATTTTTTAAACTTTTTTTGAGAATAAGATAATATCAAAATTATGATTTTGTATATATCTAGTCAATGTTAATATTTTCGCATTTTCCGCCCTTAAACACGAGGAATGGAGAAGACTGTTTATAGGTAGATTTAGCCCGGTGAGCCGCGAAATCTACTTTTAACGGTTAAATTCCCGTGCTTTTCTTTTAAAATAGATAAAACAGCTTTAAACAATACCTAAAAAAGATACAAATCATCTTACAAATGTATCATATGCTTTTTGAATATACCCGATATACCTGTGGTGATCGATTAAACGCCTACGTCAGAGCTCAGTTTTGAAAATACACCTATAGTAAATGGTAGGAGAATGTAAACATGTAGTAAAAACGTTGTTTTATATCCTATACTGACACAATAAATGACCACTATTCCTTCTTTGGACATGCTTATTAGCATGTCCAAAGGTCACGTCAATTTAACATAAATACCACGTGATTTGAACCGTTAAAACTTGCTTATTTAGTGGGGGGGGGGGGTTCGTGAATAGCGTAACGATTTCGTTAAACGATCCATTTTGATTGGTCTGAACAAGGATGTATTGGGCTTATCTCAGAATAGTTATGAATGATTAAATCAATATCTGGTAAAATGTTTTGTATAAAGACAGTATACACTCGTTTTAATAACCCCGACAAGTAAATTCCACAGACATATTCTTAATATAAAAATACTCCACTTTTACACAAAAACAGCTTACAAAAAACATTAACATTTTACTTGACTCAAATGCAAATAAGAACTATTTTCGGAGAGACAATTCGCTGTTCCGTTTATTATAGAAACAACTATGTACGATAGGTTGGGAGTTGACATGTAAACGGACGGAAAAAAAACATTATTTTACTTTCAAAAGTTTTACAATAAAGAATTCTTCATGGTATTATATTAAAAAATGATATGACAATTGACAAGCAAAATAAGTCTCATCGATTCATTTCACAGAATTTTGGCCAAGTGTTGGTCCATATAGTAGACAAACGGACTATACGGTGATTTGCTAACCCGACAATAAAACTTGTTAACTTAAATGTGCATTTTTTTGTTATTTTTGGTGTGAGGCTACGGTAATTAATACAATATTCAAAGTTTTCGCCCATTGTTGAATGAATTCAAAATTCCCAATAACCCAGTTAAAACATTATATATAGTTGAAAATATCGCGAAATTGACACTCATTCCAATCAAAATCATTCCAAAGCATTCACTCAGCGCCCCATTCATTCATTCCTAACACTCATTCAAATCGATAAAAATTCTCGGAAATCATTTGAAAACATTTCAAAATCGTTCAAGACGATCAACATTTTACTCAATAGATCAATTTAGTTGACCATTTTATTGGCTGATGTGGATTTGTCTGATTGGTCAACGAAGGCACACAAACAGAAAAGTACGTATATTTTATTGAAGGGAGGTAATTAATATCACTAATTCTGTTCGTCATGAACAAAATTAGCGATATTGGATTACTTCCCTTTAATTCCACCCAAAACTCGCTAGACACACTCATTCAATTTCATTCCAAAATCGTTCCAAAATAATTAATATCTTCAATTTCACGATGGTTTTAACTGTTAACATTTTACTTCACTTCATTGATAAAATAATGTATGTTACGTTGCCATATCGTCGGATTGTGACCAAAACCTCTTAACTCGTACTAAGTCTAGCCGTAGTAACGAAGTTTTGGTTGCAACCCACGATGCATAAACATCTTTTATATGCCCTTTTCAGAATATTAGATAATCATAGCACCAAGTATTCTTTTTTTCTCTAGTCCTGTCAGAAGTTTCTTTTATCATCCGATTTCATTCAAAAGACAAGGCTCATTAAATTCGCAAATCAAGAACAGCTATGCGTTTAGGATTTTATAACGGCGCAAACTGCTTACAATTTATAGCCCGCTTTACACGAACTCTTGCGTGCAAAGCGGGGTATAATTTGCGAACAGTTCGCTCCGTTTTATCATCTTGAACGCAGGGCAGGTTCTTGAAAAAAAAAAATTGAAAACACCGTCAGATATTTTGTTGACCTTAGTGGAAAATATTGTTTCTTATGTTTGTTGTTGTAAATAAAAATCGAAAGAAATTTAGTTTAGTTGTTATGACTTTAACCCAGAAAATCAAAACCGTTCTAAATTCTTCTCCCATTCTTCACTTTCTTAACATACTATGGAAATATTCACAACGCTCAGAAATCGTTAAAAACGGAAGACAATACAGTTTCAGCTTGTTTACATTTTTTGTTCATAAGGAACAAAATTAGCAATATCAATTTTCCCCCCTTTAATAAAATATACGTTAACCAAACAGGCAATTTGTTGTCCACACCAGCTAATAAATTCGTAGAATAGATATATCGATCTGAATTTATTGATGAAAGTCTTGAACGGTTTCTAAATGTTTTCTAATGATTTCTGAGCCTTTTTGATCGATTTGAGTGAGTGTTTGGAATGAACATACAAACATACGCCACACACTCATGCAAACCACAAAATTCAGTTGAACAAAACATGAAATGTGCAATCAATTAAACAAATACATGTACTATTTTGAATTCAAATGATTATAAATTTAGTGGGGAAAAGGGACTGTTGTAGAATTTTGAAGAGATTTGAATGAAATCTTTTTTTTTTTTTTTTTTCAGAAAATTAATAATTAACAAAACGGAGTTTTTTTGGGGGGGGTATTTCGCTAATAAATTTTGCTAAGTTGATTAAGATAGATTTCTTAGTGCTTTGAAATAGTTCAGTAAATTTAAGCATATTTGGTCTAATTCTAAAATATGGTTTGATATATTTATGACAGATATCGGAGAAAGCAGGACAAAGAAGCGTAAAGTGATATTCATCTTCAATTTCTCTTTTATCACAGTATTCACATAGTCTATGTTCATATTGTAGATTTGGCCAGCCTACAACCGGCACAAGAAAAAAATCGTGGAAAGCACAGGGTATAACGTGCCACGCCGACACCAGAAGGTTCATGGACACCTGATCGATTTTTTCGCTACGGAACTAACGGTGGGCAAGTTTTTGACTGATTTGTAAACCATTTTCATTTCAATTTTTAGTATCACTGTCGAGATAAATGGTTCTTCTTTTAGGAAATAAAAGGGGAGGGTAACAACTAAGCAAAATGAGCGAGTTCTAGCCCAAGAAGTGAGTGACTTTGCTCGAATTTTAGGTTTGTCATTAATTTTTTGTCAAACAACCTGACTATTCTTCATTGTTTGTGTTTGTCTAAGATCAATTATGTATCCTCTACACACATTCCAAATTTCTCGGCAAAAGATCCACATAAAGCGAAGATATTTGTACTTTTATTGGCCTGGGTAGCGAAAAATATGATTACTAGACACCCCCTGAATCTTTTTCGATTGGAAATCGACACCAGAATTTGTGATAGGGGGTGTCTTGTTATCATATTTTCCGCTACCCAGGCCAATAAAAGTACGAATATCTTCGCTTTATGTGGATCTTTTGCCGAGAAATTTGGTATGCGTGTAGAGGACACATAAATGCTTTTAGACAAGCACAAGCAATTAAGAATAGTCAGGTTGTTTGACAAAAAAATAATGACAAACCTAAAAAACAAGCAAAGTCACTCACTCCTAGGGCTAGAACTCGCTCATTTGTCTTAGTTTTTACACTCTACTTTTATTTCCTAAAAGAAGAACCATTTATCTCGACAGTGAAACTAAAAATTGAGATGAAAATGATTATTTCGGTTTATGAATCAGTCAAAAAGTTGCTCTACCGTTAGTTCCGTATCGAAAAAATCGCTCAGGTGTCCACGAACCTTCTGGTGTCGCCGTGGCACGTTATACCCTTTGGAAAGTAAGGATTCAAAATTTTGACTCGTCGATTGTATACAATTGTTTTGTAATCACAAGTCACAATAACGTGTTCGAGTTATTGGGCCAACTTATTTCTCCCCCGGGCGGGGCCCGATTTGGTTGTTTTTCAGCCGGGCACAATTAGAAACCAGCCCCTGTGTTCCGGCTGACAAGATGATACAAACTGTTTTCAAATCATACCCGTTTTTGCAAGCATGTGCACGCGCAAAGCGTGTTTTGAGTGAAATTAGTGGGAGGTAATCCAATTTGCGGTATAGGATTACCTCCCATTAAGTTCACTCAAAACTCGTTCCAGCCTCTCATTCAATTTAATTCCAAAATCATTCCAAAAGAATTCACCTTGTCAGTTTTACGCTATTGTTAACTGCATTCCCCGTTACACCACACGGATTGTCAGATAATTTGTCAATATCAATTTTACTTGTCGAGACTTCCATATTTCGCATATTTTATCCTGAAAATTTCTTTCATCAAATAGTGAAGGGAACAACCTAATTCCACAATTACACCTATGGCCTTAATCAGTATAGATCTCCGATCGCTTGAGGTATTCACAACAAAGACTAATTGCCTTGAAACCGATATGATAATTATGATTTAGAATGACTTTGACTCTAACCCCAAATTAAAAACACAGATTTTGGATTGTCATTATCCTGTCAAGCTTAAAGCTCAAGCTAATTGAAGAGCTGCAAAGAAAGGTATATATATATATATATATATATATATATATATATATATATATATATATATATATATATATATATATATATATATATATATATATATATATATATATATATATATATATATATATATATATATATATATATATATATATATATCGTGCCCGATCTCGGGAAGACAGGGGGTCGTTAAATATATTCTAAAAAAATAATTTCTGATGGGTTTTTACTTTGATTCTTTAGCTGTAATTTTAGTGTAAAATTATACGAACCGTTAATGCAGTTCGCGGCTGAGACTTCTAATTTATTGGGGATCAAGAAAATCCGGGTACTCTGGTACCACTCACCCTTTCACGCCTAATGGATTCTTATAAACGATTTACTCAGAAAATAGCTCAATATCACTCTTTTCCCCTGAGAAATTAATAAATGCAAAATAGAAACGCATGATCAAAAAATTTCGGCAAAATATTACTAGATATATATATATATATATAACATGTACTCAGTGTTTTTTATGAAAAGAATATCTAACGAGGTTTGGGGAATTGGTGATTGTCGAGGCTCTCCCTAGAACATTATCAAATGCCACAACCGAGTTAGATATTTTTTCATACAATTTACTAAGTACGTATTATATTTATCTTAACATCCTTATTTGTCTTGTTTTCGTCAATGTTTCTTACAGAAATGCAAGTTTCTAAAAAAAACTGCATTATATCATTGTTCTAAAAATTTCCATGACATATCATTTAAAATATCATATGGGATGTTATCAAACGGTTATTTGTATAGTTATACCATGAAATGGAATTAACGCAAACATTTTGTTCATAAAATGTCCGCATTAGGGACAACACTCGGCCATTTCCGTAACTGCAACAGACCTCGGATGTATGTAAGGCGGATGGGTATGTAACAAATTCGTGCATTTTGTTAGGCGGAATCATTGGGAGAAAAACTAGCACTGTAGATTTATATTTTTTACAGTAAATAACGGCTGAAAATCTTAATTTTTGAGAATGAAGTGAAAGAGATAAGAGATAGATATTGCATAGGAGACAAACCTTGTGTTACGTGACTTGTATTGCTTATTGATTTACCTCCCTTTAATGCAATGTGAATGGAGCCCTTTTATAAAGTAAAGAACATCTTAAAATTGACAATGTTGATGATTTTGGAATGATACAAGAACGAAATTTAATGAGTGTGTGGTGTGAGTTTTGAGTGAAACTTAAGGGCGGTAATCCAATATCGCTAATTTTGTTCTAGATGAACAAAATAAGCTACATTGATTTACTCCCTTTAATGAAATCAATAAAAGGAAACTTGCGAAATTATACTAAGATCATTAACCCCAATCCTGCAGTATAAACAAAATTAGCGATATTGATTACCCCCCTTTAATTAAACATGCATACAAGTTATTTAGATAGCTTCCTATTTCTGATCATTAACCCTAATCCTGCAGTGTGAACAAAATTAGCGATATTGATTACCCCCCTTTAATTAAACATGCATACAAGTTATTTAGATAGCTTCCTATTTCTTCAAGAACCTATGAGAAGCTTACAATTTTTTAAAATTATGTCTGTGAAATCGCGATTTTCTCTATTCAAATTCATTTCGAATGACGTTGTTGATTCAATATTTTTCAATTTGTTTGAACGTTATTGAATGGTTTCAGTGAGTGTTTGGAATGAATGAATGGGGCGCTGAATGAGCAATTTAGAATGGTTTTGTATTGAGGCGAATGTCATTTTCACGATATAACTAACTGTACATATAGTTTTCCGAGATTCTCAAAAATAACAAATTTAAAACAGTGATACGCGCAAAGCTACATCTTAGTTTCTTACCACTTAATTTGCAACGCAAATAAATTTTAGAAAAGACAAGACGCGTTCGGGATTTGAGCCCGGACCTTAAGATTTGTGATTCGGTACCATACCACTTAACAATCGGGCCGATATTGTAGTACCTGCCTTCAATTTTCACCCAAATTCTCACTCATTCAGGTTCATTCAACATTCATTCAAAAAACACTCACCTTGTCAATTTCAAGATGTTACTAACTGAGCCTGTACGTGACATTTCCAACTATTTCATGTGTGCGCGACGTGAAGACCCAGATCAGCCTGTGCATGTGCACAGTCTGATCAGAGTCTTCACTACAAGCTGTAAAGATAGCTAAGCACCTCATGTCTCTGACAACAATCGGAGAATGTTTTGAATACAGCGAGTGCTTGTCAAAACCTCTAAATATTTACCAGTCACGCACATATGAAATTGTTTGAATATTCACGCACAGGCCCAAGTGTTACATTTCTATGGAGTCCTTTACGTTAAATATAAGTTTTGTATTTTTATTATTACCTGTAGGCCTCTACGCCCAAGAAAAAAAATAAGCAAGGGTAGAGAAAAGTGGTTTTCTAAAATATACTATTTTAAGAGTTTTCTCCCTTGACATACTCTCAATTTAAACTCATGAATAAGGAAGATAATTGTCAAAATGACGATAGATCTACCCAACGCACGATGAAAATAGATTTCGCTACAAAATGCATTTATTTGCACAAAAAGGTTCGAATTTGTACTAGATTTTATCGTGATTATGAAAATAAGTGAGACCTATAAATAATCTCAATAAATATGATATGCACTCAAAAACGTCAGTTTATAAAAAGAAATTCAACCTTGTTGTTTTATCGAATAGTATTGATACTGGTGGGAACATCATGACATAGACAAATTGAATGATTTTGGAAAATATTGCGTGATTATGACGCATTTAAGTTGTGTGACCCGTCACGCGAAAAGGGGCCACCTGGTAACTTCGTAAAAAAAATACTTGATAAAAAAAAGATCGGTTATATAACGGGCCAACAAGAGGTCGCATTTTGAAAATTCTTTCACGCGAAGGTACATTGATTATTCTAGATTCAGAAAATTGGTAAAATGCGAAAAATTTCGATCCTGGTCAGTCTGCGCAATCCGCGCAGCCTGACAAGGATCGACACTTTACGCACTACCCAGATGGTCCATTTTCGCGTGACGGGTCACATATTTTCGGAAGTAGATGTCAACCGGAGGTCGCATTTCAACGGGGGTTAGAATGGTTATTCTAGGTACCGAAATCAGTTAAGTGTGAAAATCATCGTTTCTTAGTACAGTTCATAGCATCGAATATTTGACTAATGGAATAATTTTGGGATTTGCGAATGTCAATTTCACGATGTAACTTACTGTATTTCTTTGGCAAGAGATGAGACATAACCTGCATGGTCGATTAATTATAGCTTGATCACGATACGGCGGCGAGATGTCGTCGATTACAATGTAGTTTTCAATGCGTCGCCGGTTCCGAGCAGAATAAAAGGGTTTGTAAATGACAACAAATACGTCTGTGATGTTTAAAAAATCGACTAGAGCCCGTCTTATGATCGGCCGTGGTCCCGTCGATCGCCTCCGATCATTCTCTGGTGTATAATCGATTTTTATCATTCTCAGAGACGTCGCCGGCTAGTCAGTAGATTTTGATCAAAGATAAACCCCAACGACGCGTAACCAAGATCCGGAAAAACCTGATATCGAATGCACGGTACTATCTCTGAGTATTGCATAAAATGTTTGTTTTTGGGTCGTTAAAGGCAAACGTTAACGAACAAAATCCGGGAGTTAATGAGGGGAAACGTGGATTAATCAGTAAATTCGCGTGCCGTTAACGCCCGGCTTCTTTTATTTAAATATTCTCGGTCTGTGCCTATACAGCTTATCAGTTTCCGTGTCCAACATTATTATAGAGCATACCTGGGAAAGTTCCTTTAAATCCCGCGTTAATTTGATTGACGAAATAAATTAACCAAGCAACGTCGGTATAAACGAGATGGACGTGTAATGCATGACGGCATATAAGTAGGTTTGCAACTGGTTTTATATCGTTTCTATGCAATATACTCTTATCTATATTGTTACGCAATAATAGCGTCAATTTACGCTTTTACGGGCGTTAACTTTTGCAAAGACCCTCAAAATGCTTTAATGCCCGAGTGCGAAACACTCGCCCGTTAAACCATTTTTCGGGTCTCTGCAAATGTTAACGTCCTCAAAAACGTGAACTAACCCTATAATAGTCTCCAACTAGTCTGTTTTGGATAACGATTCCAGCAACAGCCGTCTTCGATTCCTCTCGGACGCATCAGAACGTTTATTTGACGGTACATGTGCCTTCAATTAGAAACGTCCTATGACTCGAAGAACTTGAGGCATAATACCGTAACTACAGCTTAAATATGTCCTTTTTACGATGTTTTTATCGTGCATCGATGATATAAACTTGTGCATTGTTCTGATTATTGTCATTTGAGATCCTTATTGATTTTCCTTATTCAAATAGTACTTTCTTTCATTAATGTTACTTCGTTGAATTTGCCAACCATGAAAATGACTAAAAAGTGGACATAATGGGATTTCAATTGATTTTTATGAATTTTTGTATTATAACAATAGAAGAAAGAAGTCTCTCTTTTGCCTCTGTTTATATATTTCAAATCGATTGTCTTTGTGATGTTGTGATGTTGAAATGTTCCTTACCTAAAATTCGCTCTATAAAGGTACAGCTAACAACCTCGTGAAATTAACATTCATATCGATCAAAATCATTTAGCGATCCATTCATTTATTCCAAACACTTGATCTAACCATTCAAAAACGCTCCAAACTCACTGAAAAAGGTGGAATCAAAATAAATAAACCTAAAAAAAATCGAGATTTCACTGACATACGGTTAACAACATCGTGAAATTGACAAGGTGAATGAGTTTGGAATGATTAAAGAATGAAATTGAATGAGTGTGTGGAGCTAGTTTTAAGTGTATTTAATAGGAGGTAATCCAATATCGCAAATTTTGTTCAGGATGATAAATGATAATTGTCAAATCTACTGCAACTCGTTAATCGACCTTAATCATGAATTTCCCAGTTTTATGCTCTATCAGGCGGGTTTTTACCATAATCACAGATTGGATGCTTACCCCGCCCACTCTCAAACCATGCAATATGTGTGGGTTACGAGAGATCTTTCAGACAAAAAGAGCAGCAGCAGCTTTTTGAAGCCGATTTAATGTGTTGGCATTGCGGTAGACCTCTCTTTCGACATTGGAACTCTTTTCCATAACGGAATAGCCATTTTCACCCGTGTGAACTTTTTTTTGATGGTGGTGTCGTATCTGAAATTCAACGGTCTCGGGTAGCATCTACATTTCGTCCCATAAATGCGGCTTTATGGTTGTTCAGCCAAAAGTAGCAAAGAAAGCTTTACAATTCGTATAAAGATTTATAATTAATCAAATTCATATTTTGTGGACATTTCTTTTGTAGTCAAGTATATATGGTCACGTGCAATGTATATTGAATGAACATCAAATCATCGAATGGTGACCTAAAAGTTATGGCTTCGAGCTGATGTTACATGTACGTTCTTGAGTGAATTTTACGAAATTATTTCCACCAAAATGGTGGAAACGTCGTAATTCAAAAGCCATCTCATTTAAACGGCGTGTTTTGATTGGTCAAATGACTCTTGATTGAACTAATCAATGCACAAATATGACGTTGAAACTTCTACCATTGAATGTCATCCCAACTGTTGAGAAATGATTTCGACAAGTACATGCATGTAACCTTAATAAGATTTACGAGACAAAGGACGAATTGGGTAATAAAATTGAAGAATTATGATTGGACAGCTATCGCACCATCGCCGTTAGGGCTTTTATCCTCAAACTGTGATAAACATGTAATGTATGACAAGAATCAACCTATTCTTAGACGAATATCAAATGTCACCCATATCAGAGATACAGATAAGAGGGAGGAATACCAAGTCTAATATCATTATTTCTCAATGAAGTCCTATGGTCTTGGTACTCATTTGAATCGTCTTGACGAGACGATTCAAATGAGTACCAACAACATAGTGTTTATACTGTCATTAATGGAATATTTTGATCTAAAGTCCAATATAACCCCCTCTATCTACACGTATATCCCCGGTTCTCATAAGTGTGTAGCTAAAATAGTCTTCTTCAAGAAAGTGTAATCTAGTTGAACTAAACCATGCAATACTACATTCCGTGATTAGTGATTAGGTACTCACGAAATTCTAGATTTGTCCAAATTAAAAAAAAAGTTAAAAACGACAACAAAAAACGAAACAAGAAAGGAAAAAGTTCTTAACCGTTCATGCCCTTTCTCTTCTTGCTGTCTTGCCGCCTTTCCTCACGGCGGCTGCAGCACGAACAAACCTATTTATTTCCCATCGATATGGTAATACGATTTCACAACTCACATTAACTACTCGATTCTGATTCCTAAATTTATCACCTGTACTCCCGACGAGTGTGCGGGACGATGAAGAACCATACATTACAGCCGCTCACGAAAATCGTTCTCGGGGCCTTTGTTCAAGAGGACTCCGCCCAACCTCTAAATTATGAACACCACACAAGCTTGCGTACCTTAAAATGGATACCCTCACTAGCCCAGCGCTTAGGGCTGACAAACGACGTGAACTGTTTGTCAGTCTTATCTTGCCTTGCGCACAAGTGTACGTGCAAGGCAGGGTATACATGTAATTGGCAAACAAGCTGCACCGTTTTGTCATCCTGAACGCAAATCAGTACTAACATTATACGGTAAATAACATCATGAAATAGACAATCATTCCGATCAAAACCATTCAAATTCATTTGATCGGCGCTCCAATCTTCATTTAAACACTCACCAAAACCACTAAAAAACGCTCCAAACTCACTGAAAAAGATTGAAACGACATCGTCGTTCAAAATAAATAAAGCTAGAAAAAATCGCGATTTCACTGACATAATTCAAATTGTAAGCGTCTGATAGGTTCTTGATGAAATATGAGGTTATAAAAAGAATTTGTGTGTACATTTTTTTGAGGGGGGGGGGGGGGGTATTAACATCACTAATTTTGTTCATCCTGAACAAAATTTGCGATATTGGATTATCTCTCATTAAATTCACTAAAAACTCGCTCCACATACTCATTCAATTTTATTCCAAAATCATTTCAAAATCATTCATCTTGTCAATTTCACGATGTTGTAAACTGTACCAGCTTCATTGACACTTAAGTTAGAAATTACCCATCCACCCATTGGTGGGAGACAAATGCCGAAAATTGATGAAAGCAGGCGCCGGAGTTCGAATCCATGACATACCGTTAATGAAGATTGGAAGTCTCATTCGCTTCCATCTCCGCTATGGTGGCGGATTCTGAGGAATTTCATAACGTTGGACCAGGCTAAATGATGCATAACCATGTGACAAAGCACATTCATTTCTATTCATTTACAGTTAAAAACGTCGTGAAACTAACACTCATTCCGATCAAAATCGTACTTAATCATTCACTCAGCGCTCCATTCTTTCTTTCCAAACACTCACTCAAATCGATCAAAAACGCTCAGAAATCATTAGAAAACATATAGAAACCCTTTAAGACTTTCAACAATAAATTCAAATCGATCTATGTATTCTGTGACTTTATTAGCTAGTGTTGACTATACAGTGTTTGATTGGTCCACGATGACGTATAATCAGAAAAAAAAACGTATATTTTATTAAAGGGAGGTAATTAAAATTTGCTAATTTTGTTCATCCTGAACAAAATTAGCAATATTGGATTACCTACCTTTAAGTTCACTCTAACTCGCTCCACACAATCATTCAATTTCATTTCGAAATCATTCCAAAATCATTCACCTGTTCAATTTCACGATTTCTTAACTGTAACTCCGAATGTACGAATTGTTTTCGATAAAAAGTACCTTCGAAAGAGGAGTTCGAGCAATTTCTTCTTGTTCGATAGTAATTTTCTGAAATATATGTACAAGGACTTAAAATCCTGAGGCTATGTTGAATTGATTGATTGAATGGAGTTTAACGCCGCTTCCAACCTTATTTCAGTTATATTGCGGCGGCCAGAGCATCTAACAATGGATTCCTGGTATTTCTCTCACCAATACAACCATAACATTCTTTCCTAGCCTCCAGCTGCTATCTCATATAGGTCCACGATTATCAACCCATTTGTGAGAGACAAATAGTCGGGAAGAGTGAGTGCCGCCGTCGAGGATCGAACCCTGCGGCTATGTGGTATGGGTTAAAATTTGAATTATCCAGAACATTGCTATATTGGCGTCTAACTCAATATCCTTCGAAAAAGTAAGATACCCATATCAATATGTTACTGTTTTTATTACTATATACATGGACGGCAAAATAACAGACAGTAACCAGTACGATTTTGTTTCAGACTAATAACTGATGTGAATTGATCGATCGATCGATCGATCGATCGATTGATCGATTGATTGATCGATTGATTGATTGATTGATTGATTGATTGATTGATTGATTGATTGATTGATTGATTGATTGATTGATTGATTGATTGATTGATTGATTGATTGATTGATTGATTGATTGATTGATTGATTGATTGATTGATTGATTGATTGATTGATTGATTGATTGATTGATTGATTGATTGATCGAACTATTGATTGATTGATTGATTGATTGATTGATTGATTGATTGATTGATTGATTGATTGATTGATTGATTGATTGATTGATTGATTGATTGATTGATTGATTGATTGATTGATTGATTGATTGATTGATTGATTGATTGATTGATTGATTGATTGATTGATTGATTGATTGATTGATTGATTGATTGATTGATTGATTGATTGATTGATTGATTGATCGAACTATTGATTGATCGAACTATTGATTGATTGATTGATTGATTGATTGATTGATCGAATTATTGATTGATTGATTGATTGATTGATCGAATTATTGAATGATTGAAAGATCGATTCATTCATTCATTCATTCATTCATTCATTCATTCATTCATTCATTCATTCATTCATTCATTCATTCATTCATTCATTCATTTATTTATTTATTTATTTATTTATTTATTTATTTATTTATTTCATCATTTATTCAATTATTTCAATACAAGAAACCAAAAATAAAACAAAAAGATAAATTAAAAAAGATTTCCTGAAGAAATATATAATTTTGATGTAGAGAAAACATCAACGTGAACAGGTTAATGCCATCTTATCCGTATTTAATCCTTAAGCCGAAGAATTTGTTCAAACATGTACATCTTAGAAGTGAAAACGTTGTAAAAACTCTTTATTCTTCAATCAGATTACACATTTAATTGTTACCCTGGAAACTATAAATAGCACTATTTAACATTTTGACCCTGCAAGTCTATTCATAACAAATATTATGTTCAATAATTAAAGTTTTATGCGTGTATTGTAAGCTTAAGATATTTGGGTAAAGGTAAATATCAATAGCTTTGTGTACATGAATACCGATTTCAAGAGAACCATTTGTGTTTAACCACCGGAATTCTATAATACACGTGGATATAAAACAGAAATGCCAAGTTTTCTTTTTATTTCTAGGACATTTTAACATAATTAACACTTAAATCGTGAAACGGTGATTTATAAACAATGCGGGTAAATTTAAGACTCTGTGTTTATTTTTGTCTCGGCACTTTTATGCTAGTGGCCTTGAAATTCTTAATGCAACGCGATGACGTCATAGTGTACAACAATATCGTGTTTCGGTCGGTGGAAGAAAGCAGGCTTATGCGGAGGAAAGGCTGTGTGAACAACCTACGAGGCAAAATACCGAAGATTATTCACCAAACCTGGAATACTGAGATAGTCCCGACTGAGTTTGTTGAGAGCATACAAAGTTTGGTCCGGGATAACCCTTATCCTGAATGGCAATATTTCTGGTGGACGCAACAAACTATGGTACAACTAGTTAGTGATAAATATCCACATCTACTGTCCATTATGAACTCGACAGGTAAGAATTAAAGTCTATCATATATGAGCCTGTGCTCGAGACTTCCAACAATTTCATGTGTATGTGTGATGGAAAGGCGTTGAGTAACATGGACACTCACGCTGTGCATTAAAATTAATTTTGGGTAGTGAATATCTATTTTAGGTCCTATACCATCTATTGAGCGCATAGTTAAGACTCTGATCAGACTGTGCGGCCGACAGCCTGATCTGAGTCTCAACGTTGCGAACATGTGAAATTGTTGGAAATGTCACGCACAGACTCATATTTTGAATTCATGAAACACGGACATTGTGTTACATGTAACCCGTCACGCGAAAAGGGACGTGTCGACCCTAGTCAGAATGCGAGGACAATGCAGGCTGACTAGGGTTGAAATTATTTGGTTTGAACTTATCTCTTTTTACAGAGTTTCAAGGCGGTACCTTTTCGCGCGACGGGTCATAATTGTATGTAGTAGAACATAAATTTTACTTCACTAACGATGTTTGTTTGAAACGTCAAATGCAAAAGTAAACGAGGCAGCAAATCAATGGCACCCTCGAAGAGTTGTAACTGCTTATACATGTATGTCACAGGGCAGTTGGTAGCGCCCCGGACTGTCAATCTAGAGGTACATGTACCGGGTTCGATCCCCGACGGCAACACTCATTCTTTCCGATTATTTGTCTATCACCAATTGGTTGATAATCGTAGACCTTTGTAAGATAGCAACCGCAGGCTAGGAAAGGATGTGATGGTTGTACTGGTGAGAGAAATACCAGGAATCCATTGTTAGGTAATCCAGCTGCCGCGATATAACTGAAAATATGTTGAAAGCGGCGTTTAACCCAATTCAATCAGTCAACCAATCAATCAACGTTTATTGACGTTAACAATTGTTCGGTGCTGAGTCTTTTCTATATTTTTCAAGGCTAACATTACGTTTGATTGTATTGATTAAAAGTCTACATTTTCTTTTTTAATTTTTCTAAAAATAATCCCATGGTATTTTTTTCCTTTTCGGAACAATTTTCTTCATATTTTGTCTCTTGAATCTTGCTAATGATCGTCAAGACATACATCTCTTTCTATTGAAAAGTACCTACTACAGTTTGTTACATTGTAAAATTGACATTCAGCTCAATCAAAACCATTCTAAATCGCTCACTCAGCGCTCTAATCATTCATTCCAAACACTCAACCAAACCATTCAAAATCGCTCATCCAAATTGAAAAATATATAATCAACCAACAAATTCATTCATAATAAATTTTGAAAGAGATAAATCGCGATTTCACTGATATAATTCAAATTGTTAGCTTCTTATACGTTCTTGAAGAAATAGGAAGCTATATATAGAACTTGTATGCATATTTTATTAAAGAGAGATAATCACTATCGAAAATTTTGTTCATCCTGAACAAAATTTGCGATATTGGATAACCTCCCATTAATTTCACTCAAAACTCGCTCCACACACTCATTCAATTTCATTCCGAAATCATTCCAAAATCATTCACATTATCAATTTCACGATGTTCTTAACTGTACTAATTCTTTAAAAAGAGGAAATAAAATATCCATAATTTCGTCCGATCCTATCCTTCTTTCAGGATCACAAAAAAGTACAAACAAATTTCCAATTATACCCCGCTTTGCACGCAAGTACACGTGCAAAGCGGGGTATAATTTGAAAACCGTTTGCGCCGTTTTGTGATCCTGATCGCAGGGCAGATAGAATCCCTGTCTGTGATCTAATGACGTCCATTCGAATATTTTGAGATTCTTGCGATCCTGGGACACTATTGGTGGCGAACCCCAAAAATGTCCTACATAAAATTGGATTTTTTTCCATTTTCAGACACGCCGGCTATTTTGAGATCGGATATCATGCGGTACGTGTTAATGCACGAGTTTGGAGGGGCTTACTTCGACCTTGACACCAAGAGCGTTCGACCGTTGAACTCCTTCGTCGACACTCACGAATGTGCCCTAGCCTTGGAACCAGGCGAACACTACTTCGCACACAAAACAGACTTTCTCATAACGAATTCTGTCATGTTATGTGAACCTAAGAATCCATTCTTTAGACAAATGTTGGAATTAGTGAGAATGAATCCCGGATGTACAGAAGCATTTATCTGCACGGGACCGCCAGTAATAACACGTGCATATTTAGACATGAAGGAGAAATCTTGTCAGTCGTGTAAGTTACCGGAAGTGGTATCATCGGAAGTGTTTCAGGACTGGTATGACGCCAAATACCAAACCGCTTTCGTCGACGCCAATTGTTTTAATTATAGGAAATTAAGACACTATCAAATTCAGATCTGTGAAAAATGGAAGAAGCGTGGACGAGAAAACAGGAAGTTGAGTGAAAAAGCATATACGTACCACACGTGGTATCACATTAACGGTAGGAATATTACGTTAGATGATAAAAATCATATCTTAAACGTTATTCCAACCGCTAAAATCTACGGGCGACATTTCTTATCATCCTCGTCAAATAAGACGTATTATTTGATATAAAGAAATACCCAGCCCTGCGTTCAGGGGGAAACGTTCCAGGGAAGTTTTAGAAATGATACCCGCTTTGCACGTTGTTTATACGTGCAAAGCGGGTCATAATGTCTTAAACTTTCTAGAATGTTTCTACAGTCTTAACGCTTGGGGAGGAATCCTAGGTCATCGTAGGTTCGGATCGCTGGTTTCGCGCGCTAATCTCCGATATGACAAGCCGTCTCCTACACCAATCTCACATTGTTTGCAAGATACGTGATCTTTGAGATAAAACAAATGGCAAGAAAATGGAGGCTGACAGTAACATAGTAACTATAGCGGGAAGCTGTTGTTACGATGTTAAGGTCTACCTTCCACTCGCAAAAATGTCGGATAAAAATGACGGCAAAGACGGAGGTCGAGTTACTATTCCGTAGTTATTAATGATTGAATTGGTTCACCAATTCTTGATCGACGATTGCGATCCGTTCATACAGCTGAAGATACGACATTCAAGTGCCTGGAATTTAAGTTATTATAGAATGGCTACTGATGGTCTGAAATGAAGCAAAGAATTGTTTCGAACCTGGCGACCCTATGCTGCACGCCAGTTTGCCGCGGTTCGATACTATTCCGAGGCTGAGATATAGACTTCACTTTACCCAACTCGCTTTTAGGCTTCTTTATAGTAAGTGACACCGTGAAATTGACATACACCTCGATCAAAACTAATCTCAATCGATCGCTCAGAGCTCCATCCGAAGCATTCAAGCCCAAATCTATCAAACGCTCCAAAATTGATAAAAACGCTTTGAAATCGCTCAAAACGATTAGCAACTCCTCTTTAATAGTACATATTAAGATTGGTTTGGCTGTTGACGATTTAAGGTAGGGAGCCCGTAATAGATCCGCAGCGTTTCGGTAATAATGAGTTCTAACAGTGTTAACCAAGGTTTCCTGATGATTTCCATTAGGAAACCTCGGTTAACATTGTGAGAGATCAAGACTTTCGAAATGTTGCGGAACTATTACGGTCCACTACATTAAAGCTGTCTGATTAGTCTGTGAGGACACCAAAACAAAAAAAGTAGATAATTTCGTTCAATTGAACGAATTACAATTAACAATATAGTGAAATTGACAAGGTGAATGATTTTGGAATGATTTCAGAATGAAATTGAATGAGTGTGTGGAGCGAGTTTTAAGTGATTATCGATACGTTTCAGGGAGGGTCAATAATGATTTTGGCTGGGATATCTCTTCACAAAATTACACCCGCAGTTTTTATTCGAGGTATTCTTGGAACCCAGCGTTATAAAAAGGAGATGATCCAGTCCGTCTTAATACCATTTTTTTCTGCCAACAAACAGATGCAGCTTATTCCGGACGACGACTTATGAGGCGCTTACATTATGAATTATTTCTGTGAAATCGCGATTTTTCTCTATTCAAATTGATTTTGAATGACGTTGTTGATTCAACATTTTCCAATGGGTTTGAGCGATTTTGAGTGGTTTGAGTGAGTGTTTGGAATAAATGAATGGAGCGCTGAGTGAATGATTAAGAATGATTTCGATCGGAATGGGTGTCAATTTTACGATGTTTTTAACTGTACCGATATCATTACCTCCCTTCTAATTAATTCCAAAATCATTAGAAAACATTCAAAAATTCATTGTTCATTTCACGATGTTATTGTCTGTAACCCTTACATATAAATAATCTGTTCAACGTCTATGTAATTTTATACCCGAGAAAATATTTATTGGAAACGAGAATTACGTATAGCAAGCAATTTCTTCATTTCCCGAAAAAATTGCATTCTTTTTTTGTTGTCATCTGCTGCCTTTTATATAATTGTAAAAAAAATCAATCGCTCTATGAAAGATTTGTGTGAAACTGCGACTTCGCCTGTTATATGCGTTTTCATATTTTTCATATATTTTCCAAAAAGAATATGAATATAAGATGTCGTTATATCACTTCGGATTTTCCGGAATTTATTTATATGTCAATTACTGTTTGTTTGTCTGTTTTGTTGGTTATTTTTGTCTGTTTTTGTTTGCATTTCACGCAGGTACTTTTTACTTTTACTTCTATTGCTACAAAACACCAGATTTCTTGTAAAATCACGGATTTGTAAATACTTTGCATTTGAATCAAATGCACCTCAAGTCTGGCCCTTATATAATTATAGCGTCCATTCGTAAATGATACAGGAGAAAATACAAACGTCCCCACCCCCAGGCTGCTGTGAGTTTTTATCTGTCTATAGATGACGAGTTTATTAAATTCGGTATTTATTGAGCAAACATTTTATATTTTATTCATAATGACCTGAATTCTTTGCGAAAAATCATCAAAGTTCTTGCAATTTAACATTTCGATTTCCCGCAAAACCTATAACGCCGTTTAAAACTGACGTCATAATATATACATTATGACGTCATTTTCTCGGTTACAAAAAAAGTGTTGCTATTCGGCATGAGCTCATTTGTATAGTTATTCAACTACTTTAAAAACACCCGTGTAATATAGGATTACCATGTATCTCACTCCCGCGATATTATAAATATTTTTATACAAAATGAATTTTGATCAGATTACAATTCTTAGTAAAAATTTAGTCAATCTGCTGACGTTTAAGTCGATGCAATTTGTCGACGTTATTTCGTTGAGTACACGCACATCTTTAAATTTGGTATGACGACGCAAATGGTCGACTCGGGTTCCTATGAGAAATCGCAAAAGGTTTAAGGGACAGACTGAAACTGTTATTTCTATGAGACGTTATTAATTAATTATGCGATTAATGTGAGAAACCATAAAGGTTTGGGGAACAAAATAATTCATTTTTTAGATAAACTTTGAACATTGTCGATGCGAATCCTTTGAGAACCTATGAAGGGTTTGAGGTATCCTTTCTTTGAAAGGATGTATATGTCGATGCGATTCCTATGAGAACCTATAAGAAGGTTTGAGGAACGGAGTACAAGTATCTGCTATTTCTTTGAGGCAACTGTATTTGTCGATGCAAAGCCTTTGAGAACCTAATAAGGGTTTGAGGAACAGACGTAATCTGTTATTTCGATGAAGCAGTTGTAATTGTCGATGCGATTCCTATGAGAACCAATTAAGGTTTGAGGAACAGACGTAATCTGTTTTTTCGATGAGACTTTTGTAATTGTCGATGCGATTCCTATGAGAACCAATTAAGGTTTGAGGAACAGACGTAATCTGTTATTTCGATGAGGCAGTTGTAATTGTCGATGCCTATGAGAACCAATTAAGGTTTGAGGAACAGACGTAATCTGTTTTTTTCGATGAGACTTTTGTAATTGTCGATGCGATTCCTATGAGAACCTATTGAGGTTTGAGGAACAGACGTAATCTGTTTTTTCGATGAGACTTTTGTTATTGTCGATGCGATTCCTTTGAGAACCAATTAAGGTTTGAGGAACAGACATATTCTGTTATTTCAATGTGACTTTTGTAATTGTCGATGCGATTCTTACGAGAACCAATTAAGGTTTGAGGAACAGACGTAATCTATTATTTCGCTGAGACAATATAAATTGTTTAGAAGATTCCTACGAGAACCTACGTAAGGTCATTCGGAACACCACTCGGCCAATCTCACGATCAACCTCGGATGTACATAGACGGACTATTTTCAAACATTACGGGAAAACCTTTGAAAAACTCGATGACGTCATTTAAAATTGCGTTAGCCCTCGAAACTTTGAGTGAAAACGTTCGACGTCTCCAACGCTACTCGTTTAAGTCACTGACGTGAATTCATCGAATTCTTATATTAATATCTTTAGATTCTTAAATAACGGCTGAAAAAATCTTAATTTTTGAGAATGATTTGTCATTCTCAAAAAAGAAGATTTTTCAGCCATTATTTACTGTAAAAAATATAAATCTACAGTGCTAGTTTTTCTTACACTGTTTCCGCCTAACAAAATGCACGATTTCGTTACATACCCTTCCGCCTTACATACATCCGAGGTATGTTGTAGTTTACGGAAATGGCCGAGTGATGTTCCGAATGACGTAAGGTTTGAGGAACAGAAATAGATGTTATCTGTTATTTCGGTCAGACGGTGTTACATTGTAATTAGTTATGAGATTCCTATGAGAACTCAAAACAGGTTTGAGGAACAGAAAAAATCTATTATTTCGAAGAGACGATGATAATTGTCGACGCGATTTCTATGAGAGCCTAATGAGGGTTAATGTATTCTTTCTATGAAACAATGAAAATTGTCGATGCGAATCCTATGAGAACCAATGGAGGGTTTGAGGAACAGATTTGAACTGTTATTTCGATGAGACATTAAATGGACTTTTCGATTCCTATGAGAATTCGTAAAGTTTTTGAGGAACAGGATAAGTTTGTTATTTCGATGAGACTATTTTAATTGTTTAGAATATTCCTACGCCAAACCATGAATGGAGGGTTTTGAGGGACAAAATATTTATAGAATTAAAGAAAATGACAAATTACTCATGTTTTTGTTCATGTATGTATTCTGTGCACAAAATGTTTGTTACTAGTCTATTTTTGTTAAGCTTCTAAATTATTATTATAATTATTGAAAATAAATGGGAAAAATATATGACCCTTAAATACCAAAATGTGCCTTTTTTCCTTATTGTACGAATTAGTGAAGCCTGCCTTTGAAACCACTATGTTAGCCTTTAAACACTTGCAAATGTTCATTACCAGACGACAAATTGTAGGACTGGTCCAAATCGAAAGCTTATTTTTGGTCGTTCAGGGTAAATATGACTTTGAAAAATAAAGCAATGTCCTGTTTAACAATTTCTTCAATCCCCACAATATTTCATGACCCTCTTTTCTTGAACAACGTCAAAAGTAGGAATCGTGTTGGATAAAAAAAGGTGTAAAAAGGCATATTTCAGAAGTAAAGCCATGATTAAGCATTCTAGTTATCAATACAATCACCCAAAACGTTTCGAAATTGTTCAAAACGTTCGAAACCGTTTAAGACTGTGGACTCGTAATAGCTCCACAACATTTAGAACCACATATTCTTTCACAATTTTAACCGAGGTTTCCTAATGAAAATCATTACTTCCGAGATGTAGCAAGACTATTGCGGGTCCAATACCTTAAAATGACCAACAACTTCCTTAAAATCGGTCAAATATTTTCTTATATTTTTTTGGACTGATGTTGATTATAAAATCTCTGATTTGTCCGAGAAGACACATAAACATAAAAAATGTATATAATCTTATTAAAGGGAGATAATAAAATAGCGATAATTTGACGAAATTATCGATATCATGTTACCTCCCTTTGATTTAATTCAAAAATCGCGCATCCCACTCTTTTGATTTCGTTCCGACATTATCCACCTTGTCTATTTTACAATGTTGTTACGGACAATTTTGACTTTAGAAATGATACAAAGGCAAAACAAAAACTAAAAATTTTGTTAACCCTTGTCATGCTGAATAAATTTGGGTTTAAAATTTCCATCGTTTAAATCTTTGGCTCATCATTTTAGAACAATTTGGCATATTGAACCAACAAAGGCATTCTGTAAAATTCAACCTGTTTTTCGGTAAAAAATCAATTATATTTATCAGAGTGAGGGTTGCATCCTAGGGTCAATACCATATATGCCCTGTGCACGGAGGGACCTTATAATACTACAAAATCATCATCATCAAGGGCGAAATGCACTGAAAGTACCAACTGCAGGTTGATTTTTATTTGAAAAACAAAATCTATTGACAATTCTGGTTTGAAAATGAGAAACGGGTGGTGTAGACTAACATCAGACTGCACATATGTGCAGACTGATGTTTGTCTACAGCTCCTGCCAAAGCAGGAATATTCCGAGTTCAGCATGACAAGGGTTAAACGAATCAATGTGTCAAAAAAAAAACAACATCGATACTGTCTACTTGACTTTAAAAGCCTTTTTTTCATTTCCTTTCGACCCCCCCCCCCCCCGAAAAAAAATTAAAAAAAAAAAGAAAAAAAAGAAAAACAACATCATCATCAACAACAACAACAAAAACAGCGATGTCAATATGGGTGCAGATTCGGTATACTAAACCTGTTAATTCTCCCTAACTCTTTGCTTTGTTCGTTTGAATGGGGTTTTACGCTTCTTTTAATAATCATTTCGTTGTCTCTTGGTAGCCTGAAAACCCAACAATGGATTCCTGGTATTTCTCACACTAGTACTACCATAACATCCTTTCCTAGCCTTCAGCTGCTACCCCACGATTATCAACTCATTGATTGAAGACAAGTAGTCGGAAAGGATGATCGCAGAAAAAAATGTAGATTAACTGGCCTTTTGAGCACGATATCGTCGCGTCATTAAAGCCATATTTACGCAGTAAATCGTATGGGACTTTTTGTGTAAGTTCCTGCTATGTAGTTTTGTACTTAAAAGTTGATGGCATAAAGCAATCACTTCTAGATATAAATGAAGTTAACGTCGCCCTGATTCGAAGGAACCTTTCGCCTTGTTCCTTACTCAGTTCAGATCACAGTCATTTCAATTTAAGTTAGTCTACTTCATTTCATCTTAAAGTTTTGACATGCCTATCATCAAGTTCCGGTCATATTTGTGACTATTTGAAATTCAACCATGAAAAGTAAATTGACAAATAAGAATTGCAATGTCGTTTGACCAAACCGTCAAATAAAACAACGATTTAATAGCTCCAATAGAGCATTACGTTACGATTTAGTTCTCGTATTTGTAAAATAGTCCTTTAAGTTAGAATTTACTTTTTTGCGTTTTTAAACTTGCTCACTATAGTGATATATGTATACTTAAAAGATAATCGACTTTTCTCCAGCCCAGCCCTGCGTTCAGGATCACCAAACGGTGCAATTAATTTTTCCAATTGTACTCCGATTTGCACGTCCACTAACGTGCAAAGCGGGGTACAATTGGAAAAACGTTTGCTCCGTTTGCTGATTCTGTACTCAGAGCAGTGCGGAGGGTCATTCCATGTCAAAGAACAAACACGTTTGACCCATTTGATATTTTTGGGGGAGAGTACAAAAACACTTTCAAAAACCAATTAACGTGAATTTGACACTCGCCTCAATCAAAACCATTTTAATTCGCTCATTCGGCGCCCCATTCATTCATTCCAAACACTCACTCATACCATTCAAAAACGCTCAAAATGACTAAAAAATATAAGCTCAACAACTATACCTTCAAAATTAATTAAACAAGAACCAAATCGCGATTTCACTAAAATAATTGAAATTTTAAGCGTCTGTTTGGTTCTTGAAGAAATAGGAAGCTATTTAAAGAACTTTAATGCATATTTTATTAAAGGGAGATAATCAATATAGCTAATTTTGTTCATCTGAACAAAATTTGCTATAATGGATTACCTCCTATTGAATTCACTCAAAACTCACTCCACACACTCATTCAATTTCATTCTCAAAACATTCCAAAATCATTCACCTTGTCAAATTCACGATGTTGTTAACTGTACACATACCCAAGAGTTGCCATTTTTTACCCAGCTGGGTTTTTTTTTTTTGGGGGGGGGGGGGGGAGTACAAGTACACTTTCAAAAACCAATTAATAAGTACTCTGAATGCAAGAAGTCCTTGTCATTATTCAGAGTCAACATTATCATATTTATACTGATGTATTTACATAAAGGTTTTATTCTTTTCATTGACCCTTTTAGTGGCAAAAATCGAGAGCTACTGATTGTATCTAGTAGACTTCTAAAATATTCACCACAATTGTTAGATAATGCCGTGGCTTATTCAAAGTAACCAACGAATTTTGGGCGCAGCTAATTGTCGTACACCCCTTGTATCAATTAGCTGTTAGTTATTCGACGTATAGATTGATGTGCTTATGCATTTACTTCTGAAAGAGTATAAAAAACACTGACAAAATGACATCGTATTCGGCTCTTGTTGACACGTTGCCTTGGTCCCGACACCAAACAAACGAGAAATCTTTAATTATGTTGGCCATCGACCCAGATCTTTGATAATATTTACACGGTATAATTTTTCTGTCATTGCTTTTAAAAGGTTTGCTTTGACAATATAATATAATGCAGATCAAAGAATTTTGAAATAGCAAATATCGCAGAAGATATGTCAACACAGATATGGACAGTTCCTTTTCCACAAAGTCGATTATGAACAAAATAAACTCGTGATCATTTATCTTATAACTATACAATTATCCGTGTGATAACATCCCGTATGATATTTATTATGATATCACATAGTTATTTTTGGACCAATGATATAATGCGGTGATTTTTAGAAACTTCCATTCTAGTTAGAAACATCGACGAAAACAAGACAAATAGAGGTTATAAGATAAATACAATACGTGCTTAGTATTTTGTTTGAAACAAATATCTAACTCAGTTGTGAGAATTGATAATTGTCTCGGCAGAGTCTCGACAATGATCAATTCTCCCAACCTCGTCATATATATAAGACAGCTATTTCAGCTGAATGATTTAATTATCTATAATAGCAAGGTTTTGTTTGTCTAGAGAAATTCCATTTATAGTCTCGCCAATCAAAACAGGCTGACTGGTGAAAAAATAATGTTCATACATTAACGGAGCGCCAGACGATGAATTTAGAAGGAATTTGAGGCGAATGGGTGTATTCTGTGTAAGCCAAGGGTGTTGACCGCTAGGTACAGTCAAAGGCATCGCGAAATCGACACTCATTCCGATCAAAATCATTCTTAATCATTAACTCAGCGCTCAATATCATTCGAAACACTCACTCGATCAGAAACGCTCCGAAATCATTAGAAAACACTAAGAAATCGTTCAAGACTTTCAACAATAAATTCAAATCGATCTATCTACTATTCTACGGGTTTATTGGCTGGTGTGGACTAAAAAGTGTCTGATTGGTCCACGATGACGTATAATCAGAAAAAAATATCTTATTAAAGGGAGGTAATGAATATTGCTAATTTTGTTCATCATGAACAAAATTAGCGACATTGGATTACCTCCCTTTAATTTCACTCAAAGCTCGCTCCACACACTCATTCAATTTTCCTCCGAAATCATTCCAAAATTATTCACCATGTCAATTTCACAATGTTCTTAACTGTATTTTAGCTTGTGTCCACATGAGCAACGCTCCCAGAAGACGGTGAGTTGTAAAGGGGAATAGTGAAAGGATTAGAAGATAAATCTAATCTGCGATCGGCCATGGTTCTCTAACGTGCTCGATTTTAATCACCAAAAATACGGTGACAACGTGTTACGTGCAACACGGTATACCATTTTTTAAAGTACAAAAACTTGTTTGTATATGTATCATGCCTTCTATTCGGGTAACGAATCACAGGCGGGCGCCATAAGTTTGATCCCCACATTCTACTTCCTTCGGTAATGCAGTATACGCGTTCCTGGCGCTCATTTGTGTGTCCTCATTCTGAACGCAGGGCTAGATGACAAAACGGTGCAAATGTTTTCAAATGATACACTGTTCAATTAGAAAGCGGGATATAATTTGGAGTCAATAATAAAAAAGTTCCCTACATAATAGCCTATATAAAGACTATATATATGAAACAAGCGCTTGTGGTTTAATAAATATCAGATGTAGAAGAACTCTCAAACCAATGCTAATTTCAATATAATGAAACGTCCAAATGTTCGTCAGCATACTGTCCTGTTTCAAAGACCGTAAGCGACAACAACAACGAAAACAACAACAACAACAGTAGCAACAACAATAACAAACGTTTATGTGCATGGGAAGGATGATTTTATCATCGAATAGGGATAAAAACCTTTCCTCAAATTTCATTAAAAGATAAGCCAAATTATCATCCCAGATTTTGAATGTTGATAACTGACAGGTATATCACTTTGGTTAAATACGAGCCATTACATGCTCTTAATTCAAGATTTTATGATAGAGGAATAAAAACGTTGTTAGTCATTATTGATCATGAAAAAATGAGAATGAAATTGTTTAAATGACAGGAAGGGTGTTTTTTTAATGATTCGGAAATATCTTAAATGAGTGTGTGGAGCGAGATTTGAATGAAATTTAAGGGAAAGAATCCAATATCGCTTTTTTCGTCTCAGTTGGACGAAATTAGCTATATCTTATTTACAATTAGGTACATCGTGAAATTGACATACACCTCAATCAAAACCTTTCTAAATCGCTCACTCAGCGCTCCATTCATTCATTCCAAACACTCACTCATACCATTCAAAAACGCTCAAACCCATTGAAAAATAAAGAATCAACAGTGTCATTCAAAATAAATTTGGATAGAGAAAAATCACGATTTTACTGACATAATTCAATTCGTAAGCATCTAATCGGTTCTTGAAGAAATAGGAAGCTGTCTATAGACTTTGTATGCGTATTTTATTAAAGGGAGATAATCAATATCGTCAATTTTGTTCATCCTGAACAAAATTTGCGATATAGGATTACCTCCCATTAAATTCACTCAAAACTCGCTACACACACTCAATCAATTTCATTCCTAAATCATTCCAAAATCATCCATCTTGTCAATTTCACGATGTTGTTTACTGTTCTTCCTTAAAGAAATAAACTCATTCCACGATTTGAAAGGCCGGTGTCGATTTTAAAGCGTCACATTGATCTGTAAAGACAAACAAGCAACTTAGTACGCATTTTTCTTCTAAAGGAGGTAATAAACTATAGCAAATTTCGAATAAGCAAAATTATTTAACCTTTCCTTAATTTCATTCAAAACTCGGTTTTATTAACTCTACAAGCACGTGTATGAGCAAAGTCTATCGTCGTGGTCGTATGTGTGATGTTAAATACTAAAAAATGTTGTACCAACAGATTTGAAAAGATTCTTTTTACAAAGATTTTTTTCAATGGATAGTGATCTTTGTTAATGTATTCCAAGGTTATTTACCAGTAACGTATAAACAGGCTATTGAATCGTCAATTGTTCATAAATCAAAGTGTTAATACATGTGTATGGCCAATGACGTTTTTAAATCCCTTTTCCTCAAATGACTTTATATGAGTCCGAGAGTATAAACGTTTCTTCCCGCTCAAGTGGAAATTTACTCTAAATGAATTTACTAAAATCGATCAAAACCGCTCCATTATCATATATACCCCTCAACAGAAAAGCACGTTTATTTTATGAAAAGGAGGTATTTTGAACACAATAAGGGATATCTGATTATCTCCCTTGACATTCACTCAAAATTCGCTCCACGCTCTCATTAAATTTCATTCAAAAATAATTCCAAGATAATTTATCCTGTCAATTTTTATTGGTGTATAACGTGGATTTTTTTTTATAATACATGTAGTAATTTTCATCATTTGCGCATCGCATTCGCGTAGACGTCAAAGTGTCAGAAAAACTCTTACTTCGTCGAACGATCGTTCTTCCTGACTCCATTTAAATTGTAAACTTATTGAAAAATGAAGTAATTATATATCGGCTTTATGAAAAAAAAAAGTGACTTACATCGAAAGTTTTACAATATTATCACAATTACTGCCCTACATCCAAGAACAATAGACAGTCCTGGGAAAGCCTTTTCACATCTTTGGTGCCTAGTTACCTAGTTCTAAATAAAAAAAAAAAAAAAAAAAAAATCAAAATCGACGTTAAAGCCGCATCCGTAAAATTTTCATTTTTCGCAAATAAGCCGCAGCGTATTGTCTCGGAATTACGGTAATATCGCATGTCGTAAAAATCATTGTAAAGACCTGAAACATGCGAGGGCCAAAATCACCGTAAAGTTAACAACATAGTGAAATTGACAACATGAGTAGTTATGGAATTATTTTGGAATGAAATTGAATGAGTGTGTGGAGCGAGTTTTGAATAAATTTAATGGAAGGTAATGCAATATCGCTAATTTTGTTCAGGATGAACAAAATTAGCGATATGTATTACCTTCCTTTAAAAGAATGTGCACACAAGTTCTATAAATAGCTTACTTATTCTCAAAAAGCCTTTCAGACACTTACAATTTCACTTTTGTCAGTGAAATCGCGAAATCGTAACAATGTAACCGCAGTGGCAATAATTCTTAAACGAAATTGTAGGCACAGTTAAAGTAGCATGATGGCATTGTGTAATTGAAAGGGCAGGGTGGGTGATTTTGGCATGATATCGGAATGATACTGAATGAGTCGTAGAAGCGAGTTTTGAATGAAATTTTGGGGATGTATTACTCTCTCGATAATTTCGTATAACTGGACGAAATATGCGATAATTTATTACCTCCCTTTTAAAAACAAACGTATTTTCAGTTTTTGTATCTTTTCGGGCAAATCAGACGTTTTGAAATCCTTATTGTCGTATACATATTCTAATTTTGGAAATTACGTCATATGGAAGGGATCATTGTTTCCGAGAGTCGCATATTCATAATTCGTACGACTGTTTACGAGTAAAATTTCAAGTATCTTTGAAGTTCATTTAAAGGCAAATCAAACTTAATAATAAATGTTAAGTAAACTTTGCAAATAACGCTCGTTCGTCTTTCAGTTTTCGTTTCTACTTCCGTTGTTCCTGGGTATATTACATGTATGTCTTAACTCTAACTAGAGTGAGTCGAAATAGGACATTACCCACGTCTACTCGTTCTTCATGGTTCGATACTAGTTAAGTATTTAGTATATATACTGAGCGACTTTAAAACGCAACATAGTAAATTTAAGCACGGAAAAGTAGATTTGTTTAAACTTAATTTAGCTAAAATCATACAAGAAAGATACTTTGTTGATTCGACTTAATCTTTATTTGATCTGACGCTTTGGTTAGTTTTGGCATAGCAATTTATTGCCCATTCTTTCGTTGTCATTGCACTTTTCGTGGTTGATTAATTTAAAAAATCATAAGTGAGGAAGGTAATTAACGATAGACATTTCAAAAACCATTAAAAGAAATGAAATCAACTCACTCACTTTGCAAAGACTGTACTCTTAATCGAGTATGTCAAAAGGGATATTGATCCTTAGAATCGGAACCTCATTAAGCTCGATTAGGCTAAAAATATTATTGGTTTATTCCATCAATACTTGAACATCTGTAAGGTAAGACCTTGCCAAGGAGTTTCAGAAGACTGTGTTTTAAAATGACGTAGGTGTCATGCCGTAAACACTCTCAAAATTTCATCTCAGTTCTAAACGACATGTCTGCTAAGGGTTGAAAAACGTGAACAGGCTTTGCTTGCCAAAACCGCATTTACATGAGCAGCGATTGCGGTTCTACGAAAGGAATGGAAAGGCATGTTAGTGACATCATTTCTGGTCAAAAATACGACATTTTTGGTGTCGTCCTCTATTTTTTTTTTTTTGCTTTTGTTTCATTTGAAAAGAAAATATCTACCTAACAGTAGGGCTATGGGGAAAGTTCAACTTTCGTGGGTCTGTTTAAAATTGTCACCGTATTTGGAATACATGAGGACGTTTCAAAGTTACAATGCTGTTGGATAAAAGGTAACTCGTTGAGGTAACAAAATAAGTATATTTCATTTCGAGTCTGTTCACTTATATTTGCATTTTAGTGATGTTTTTATGTATTGCCTTTTTAAAGTCGCTCAGTATATCTTGTTGTGTATCCATACAGCGTGACCAGAGAAAAGTTAACAAAAACTCAGGTCATAATACCGAGAAACACCAGAGATCTACTTTTACTTTACCAACATTGGTCTAAATTCTTAATGAATTAAAATACTTATCGCCATTGCACCACGAGTGTAATCAAAGCGCTGAAAGCACTGGAAGTGGACGTTTCTGGTGGCACTGTGGTGAAGATAAAATGAGACCAAAAAGGAAATCATCCATGTAAATATATGATAAATGTATTAAAATGCTTCGACCCAAGTCCGACAACTATGAATGTTAATGTAAACTTTAAAGGAATTAAACTGTCTTTTTGTTAAACCTATGTTTACGGTTCAAAATACGAATGCAATATGACATTATCACCTTTCTCTTTGTAAAAGTAATATGTGTGACCCGTCACGAAAAAAGGGCCACCCGAAAAAGAATTCGAAAAAAATAGCACGGTTTTAGTACCGGTGATCCAGAAGTCGCATTTTCAAAAATCTTCTACGCAATACGAAGATCGCTCGTTTTTGAATGGCAGGTCACATATATAATCAGACGCACCGAACCCTTTTTTCACATGAACCGTTTACTTAATGTGAAATCTAAAAAAAATCTCCAAGTTTTTAGTATCTAAGAATGTGCAAATGAGTGTTAATTATAGTTTTAGTTTTAAAGTAACTAAGAATGTGCTAAAAAGTAACTAAGAATGTGCTAAGTATTAATGTTTAATAGTAGCTTTAAAGTAGGACCAAACAATCATATTGATAAGAAACAAATGAAATCTCGAAAGTCCAGCTGCAGTTTGGGAAGTTTAATAATATCATTGAAATTCTATATCTCAAAACGTATGCCTTTAAATTTGCTTTCGCGGTAACTTGTCTTTTGTGAGTGACAAACAGAGAGATGCCAGCGTTGGGTCAATAAAATGTTCTACAGTTAGTTATATCGTAAAAATGACATTGGCCTCAATCAAAGGCATTCTAAATCGTTCACTCAGCCCTCCATTCAATCATTTCAAACACTCACTCAAACCATTCAAAAACGCTCAAACTCATTAAAAAATATAGAATCAACAACGTCATTCAAAATAAATTTAGATAGAGAAAAATCGCGATTTCACTGACATAATTCAAATTGTAAGCGTCTAATAGGTTCTTGAAGAAATAGGAAGCTATCTACAGAACTTGTATGCATATTTTAATAAAGGGAGGTAATTGATATTGCTAATTTGATATCGCTAATTTTGTTCAACCTGAACAAAATTTGCGATATAGGATTACCTCCCATTAAATTCACTCAAAACTCGCTACAAACACTCAATCAATTTAATTCCTAAGACATTCCAAGAGAATTCACCTTGTCAATTTCACCATGTTGTTAACTGTAACAACAACTTGTTTATTGAGCGGTATTAGAATATTCTTTATCTAAATGTAATGTATTGGATGAAATTTGAATTGCAAGATACTGTTTGGCTTGTTTGGTTTTTATCATATTTTCCACGAAGCTTGGTTAAAAATACGATAAATCTTTAATTGGAAAACGAATCTTTCACTCAAAAATCGAGAATCTTTCCTAATTGCGTTTAAGAAAATAATTTTCAGCGGGATTTTTCATCGACTCTTACGAACACACCTCTGGTTATAAATCTATAGACGGTGAAAGAACCGAACTAAGGGTATAAAGCACGATTATGCAAACGTGTCATCTGCTTCTATTTGTCTCACTTTACTCGAAGATTACATTACCAAATTAGATTGCATGCGTGTTTATAAACTGCATGTTGTCTCTCAGACAGCAGTCTACCAAATCAGCGCCCAAATTTTATTCCACCTTACACCAAGGAACAACTCAATATAGGCGAATCAGCGCGGCGTTGTTTATAAATAACATCCTTGCGCGAAAGTAAAAAATGCGTGGTTTAGGATTGGCTACTGATTTCGCATATAAAGTCTCTGAATAATCTACAAATTGCATAGAATTCTTATATGATACCATTTTCTGAATGCACAGTTGACGCGCGGAGTTAAGTCTTGTAAATAAGAAAATTGAACCTAAGTTTGCACTACTTTTTTGAAAAGCTATTAACAGCTGACAGGATTGTTCTCAAGTACTTACACTTGTTGACTTAGAAACGTCGTCCCAAAACGAACCAGACTACACGCTAGTGCACGTGCAGAGCGGGGTATAATAAGAAAACTGTTTGCACCGTTTTGTCATCCTGAACGCAGGGTAGGATTTTACAATATGACGTGTCTTAGTTTCTCTAAAACTTCCTTACAAGGAAAGTGCAATAAATTCAAACGTAGAAATATGTAAACACAAAATCATTGTAATTTATGAAGAATTTACAGTTATAAATAAAGTAAAAATGATATAACTTAAGCCATTTGTAATCCTCATTTCCTTCATAAAATAGCCGCCGTCATAGCGCAGTTGGTAGCTCGTCGGACTGTCAATCTAGAGGTCCCGGGTTCGATCCCCGACGGCGGCACTCATTCTTTCCGACTATTTGTCCCTCACCAATGGGTTGATAATCGTAGACCTATGAGAGGTAGTAGCTGGAGGCTAGGAAAGGATGTGGTGGTTGTACTGGTAAGAGAAATACCAGGAAACCATTGTTAGGTGTTCCAGCCACCGCGATATAACTGAAATAATGTTGAAAGCGGCGTTAAACTCCATTCAATTAATCAATCAATCAATCAATCAATCAATCAATCAATCAATCAATCAATCCTTCATAAAATATGTGTTTTGTCTTGTTTTTTTTTTTTTTGTTATCAAGCAATTATATAGATGATGATTAGAAAAGAATTAAATTGCAAAATAGAGATTTTATTGCGGCAATTTCGATTGTCGGAAAATCGATACAAATATCCTATTACGCTGTCTTAAAAGTGGGATTAAATTTACGTTCGATTGTAGTGCTTCGATTAATGAACCCATTGTGGCCCAAGAAAAGAATAATTTACACAAAAATGGCGTTAAAATGTTTAACTTGACAATGTTTATTTATTTTTTTTACATGTAAAGAAAGTTGGATGGGGGACAGACGTGAAATCGCAGATAAGGGGAAAGGAAGTTTTTTTGTTTGTTTGGTTTTTTTTTTTTTTTGGTGTTTTTTTTGGCGGGGGGGGGGGGGGGGGGGGCTGCAAATCTATTTATAGTTCATTACCTCATTGTATATAAGCAGGTATAAAAGAACATCGACTTTGGTCTAATGGCAGCTAAAGTAGCTCAGATGATAGAGAACCGGACTTCAAAACCATTTAAATTCGACCGCGTGGCTGGCACACTAACAAACTACATGTAATTGTCTTTAGAATGGGACGTTAAAACGAGAAGCCGTGAGACGACACTTTACACGTTAAAAATCCAAGCCGGGTCTCAGCAGTACTTTCGTCATGTGTCCATGCACTATCCCCCGTAACACTAACCGTCTTCTGGAGGCAACGCTCATACGGGCATGTGCTACGGTAGCGACGAAAAATAAACGGAAATACACGTCGATTATATACGGTTACACTATTCAAAAGCCCCTCAGCCCTGCCGTTGGTTAATTTCGAAATTATTCCCCTTTGAATTTCAAGATACAATGTAAATAAATCTTAATCAAAAAGGTGTAATAAGATAAAGCTCAAATTGTCCAAATTTAACGAAAAGTGCGAAGCTATATTACTCCGCCTTGATCAAAATACATGTAAGTTTTACATGTCGATGGCTCAGCGAGAAACAATTGTAACTGCCTATAATTACATAGGCAGTTACAACTGTTTCGCACTGAGCCATCGATGTGTGTCCTTCACGCATGAATTAGACTCTTTAAAACTTACAGTAACCAGGGAAAACATATATGTATGTATAATTACAGTTAAAAACATCGTGAAATTGACACTCATTCCGATCGAAATCATTCTTAATCTTTCACTTAGCGCTCCATTCATTCATTCCAAACACACACTCAAACCACTCAAAAACGCTCAAAATCATTTGAAAATATTGAATCAACAACGTCATTCAAAATAAATTTGGATGAAAAATCGTGATTTCAAAGACATAATTCAAATTGTTAGCGCCTCATAGGTTCTTGAAGAAATAGGAAGCTTTGTATGGAACTTGTATGCATTTTTTATTAAAGGGGGGTAATCAATATCGCTTATTTTGTTCAACCTTAACAAAATTTATGATATAGGTATTCCTCCCATTAAATTTTCTCAAAACTCGCTCCTTACACTCATTCAATTTCATTCCTAAATCATTCAAAATCATTCACCTTGCAAGTTTTACGATGTTGTTAACTGTAGTTACATGTACATCGTGAAACAAGCATTCATCTCGTTCAAACCCGCTCAAAATCGCTCACTCAGCGCTCTATCAATTATTTCAAAATACAGTGGTCTCGCGATAGATCGAACACACACGGGACCGGAAAATTTGCTCGAGTAATCGCATGGTTCGAGTTAATGCCAGTAAGCAAAATTGTCCTCTATGAAGACGTTCCACTTCTTTTTAAACCTACTTGATGAGTGAGTTTTGAGTGAAATAAAAGGGAAGTAATCCAATATCGCTCATATTTTGTTCAGGATAAAAAAATAGAGATATTAATAACATCCCTTAAATACTCGTAAAACATGCATACACGTTCTTAAAAATACGTTCTATTTCTTATCCGTTTTGTGATTATGAAGCGTTTTTGAATGGATCAAGAAAGTGATTGTAATGAATGAATAGAGCGCTGTGTGAGCGATTTAAAATGGTTTTGATTAAGATGAATGCCAATTTCACGATGTCACTAACTGTATATCCTGATAACAAAAGATCAACGGATACCATTGAAGAATCTTTATTTTTCTTTAAGCGTACTAACCAAAGAATCACCAGGGGCCCACTTTACTAAACTTCTGACGAAAAAAATAACCGTAAGTCAAAATCACAAATCGTATCTAGTGTTTTCTTTCCTTGTTATTTTCTGTCCTGCAATATCTCATTGGATTCGTCTCTGGAAGACGAATCCAGTGAGATTATGCATGGCAGGATTTCATATTTAGTTACTAATGTAGAAGCAACTTTAATCTTTGACGTACGCAAAAAGAAAAAAAATTATCGTAAGATAATTAGTAAACAGGTTCCAGGAGCCGAATTACCACAACAATGACAAAACTTACTATTTCTACACTTACGTCCAAGGCACGTTCCAGTTTACGGAAATGATGGAGCGATGGTGCGAATGAGGTAGTTATAAGATAAGATAAGATAAGATAAGATAAGAAATTGTTTATTATAGTGACATGTGTGAATTAAACATACAAATACAAAAGTATACAAATTCTAAAATAGCACACCCGGCCCTTTGGGCCTATAAGTCACCTATTTATAACAATAGTCTGTTTGTACGATAGTAGTAAGTCACGAATAATATTCTTATTCTCAACCTGAGCGAAAGTTTTATCGTTCTATATCAATTTACATGACATGACCAGCGAAGATCAGCGTGCACAATTGTGCGTGCCGATCCTCGCTAACAGTCCATGAAAGTAAGTATTATTCAAGTTAAGAGTTTATACAATATAACATCTCGATCGAATTGCATTTATAATGTTTATTTTGGTATAGTTGAAAATGGCTATAGCAGAAGTACATATTGAATGATTTTCAAGAAATAATATATAAAAGGGAGGTAATTATTAAAAGACATTAATAGTACATTGAGAATAATGTCTACCATTATAATTTATCTATACACTGATTTCCTTCTGAGTTCATAGGCTTTAGCTGTAAACTTAGCAACACGTCTTGGATAATTGCTAATCAAATAAACAAATTTTTCTTCGTTGCATAATTGTGTTATATTTTCATCGTGTAAAAATTCCCGTCTTAAGTTGCTATACAATCGATAACTTGTCAGAAAATGACATTCATCCTCAATAAGTCCCGAGTCACAAAATTACATAGCCGTTCTTCTAACTTTTCACCCAAATAGCGTCCGGTTTCTATTCTAAGCGGTAGAATCCCGCATCTCAACTGTGCCAGCATTGAGCGCTCATATTTCCGAAGATTAAAATAAACATAATCCTCGGATTTAAACTCGCTTTTAAAACGTAAATATGTCCTAAGCTTAGGAACATTACCAACTTTTTCACGCCAAATTGTATTATAGTAATGAAGAATTCGTTCTTTGGCAGTGTTTGTGTCAATGACTAGTTTCTGTTCATAATTAGACTGAAAGCCCAATGCTGACGTAATTTCATTTAATTCACTACACCAGTTTTTTACTTTTGAGTTATAGTCTTTGGTAAATACTCGTTTTGTGACTCTGTTGTCATCAAAGGACACAACTCGATTCCAATACCTTATCATATTAATCCATCTTCTATAGTTGCTAGGGAGCCAACCAATATCACCATTTATTGCAGTTATCGGAGCGAATCTGTGCACACCAAGAAAATATCTTACAGCCCTATGTTGTGTATTATCAATGGACGGGTATTTCTTAAAGCCCCACACACCAGAGCAATAGTCTAAGATAGGTACAACTCCTGTTTCATATAGTTTTTCATAAACACCTAAACCAGCGTCTTTCAAATGGTGGATCTTAGAAATAATGTTTCCTAGAGCTCGGCCTCCACTTTTAGCCAAAGCCTGTGCGTTTAAAGAGAAATCGCCTTTACTTTGAAATGTCACGCCAAGATATTTATAGGATTCAACCTTTCCTAATATATTATCACCTATTTTAAAGATGTGATTAGTCTGAACCCTATTGCCTTTTCTAAAGTGCATACACTTCGATTTATCTGTGTTAATCAAAACGCGCCATCGTTTACACCACTTATGCAGTATGTTTAACATCGTTTGTAAATCTGTGTCTGTTTTTGCTAATAGCACAATGTCATCGGCATATAGCAAAATTGAAAGATTATAACCGTCAATATCGAACCCAAGATTTAGGGCTTTAATCTCCTCAACAAGGTCGTTTATGAATACAGAAAAGACTGTTATACATTATGAAGCGAGCGATCGGCGCGCGATTTAGAAAGGATTTGGGTGGAGAGATAATTTCGACATGCCATGAAATAAATACGAACAAATTTCTTGATATTGTAAGGGTTTAAAGTTCGAACTTTAGTCTTGAACTCATTAAGGCCATGTCCGCGAGTATAGATTATCTCATGAAGCTGTGTGGCAATGTATGACAGTTAAAAGCAAAGTGAAATTGACAAGATTAATGGTTTTGAATAATTTTGGAATGAAATTGAATGAGTAAGTTTTGAATGAAATTAAAACGAGGTAATCCAACATAGCTAATTTTGTTCAAGGTGAACAAAATTAACGAAATTGTTTACCTCTCTTTAATAAAAATGCACACAAGTTCTTAAAAATAGCTTCCTATTTTTCAAAGAACCAATCAGACGCCTACTATTTCAATTATGTCATTGAAATCGCGATTTTTCTCTATTTATCACATATTTTAAATGTAGCTGTTGATTGTGTTTCTTCCATCATTTTTGGAACGTTTGGAACGAATGAATGGAGCGCGGAGTGAGTGATTTAGAATGGTTTAGATTGTCATGATTGTCAATTTCACGATGTTACTTTAGAATTGTATACTCAAGCGCGTCTTATTTTAGCGAGTATAAAGATACATGTAAAAGGAAATATTTAAAACTAGTCACCTTAAAGTTCAAAAACTTTAATAAGTCTATTTTGGACGGATTTTTGTACCTATATTAAATACACATCATACATGTACAATATACAAGGCATTTCATGTCAAGTTAAAACAGCACTCATATAAATCTACAGTAATTAGCTCATTAAACTACAAATGATTAGATAATTTGTTTATTTGAATGAAGAGGCAATGGATGAAAAGATACATGTTACAAGTTGAGCCATTAAATGAGCCGGAAGGATGATACATGTACTTAGTGTACATTTCTATAAGACCCAGGGTAAAATGTGTTTGCGAGAGAGAAATTCATAAGCTTTAACTATAATGATAACAGATAATACTTTGATGGAAAAGCAGCAAACCTCTTTCAGACAACATCAGACAATGTATTATATGAAATCACAATGGAAACAAAATTGAAACGTTCACAGAAAATTAAAGATATATATATATATATATCAAAATGAACTCTTAAGACATATATTATTCTCCCTTTTGCAAATTGACTGCAATCGATTATATGGTCTCGAACGTTTGCAAAAAATGTACACCCTTTTGCACTTGGATTCATAATGCAGAGATTTTAAAACTTCACTTGTGCTTAAATGAGAATTTTCTCAAAAACTAACTTGAGATCAAAGCTGTGATTTTTGTTTGTAATACCATAATAAATGTATGAAAATAAAAGATGATATTGACGAAATGTTATGTATAATAACTTATCAATACACGTTTCATCTTTTATATTCATACAGTTATGTAAATTATAAATTTGAAAAATTTTCAGTTAAGCACGAGAAAAGTTTGAGAATCTTGGGCCTTGACTATTGTGGGACTCGTTTCTGCCTGTTACGACATGCAAAGAAAATGACTGCAACTTTTCTCAGGGTTGTATAATAACATTGTTTGCATATCAAACTTTGTCAGCCAAACAAAGAAGGCGATGAATAGAGCTTACTTGTCGGTTTGTTAATGATCAAATAGCGCTAATTTTAGAATAAAACGTTGATATTGAAAAATGATAACCCCCGTACTTGAAGTGAAGTTTAAAAAAAAAAAAAAAGAAAGAAAAGAAACCCAAAATGAGACCGAATGATTTGAATGAGTCTCTACTTCACCTTAATTCAAGATTTCTTTACATGTAACCCTTGTAAAAATGAATAAAAAAAATATAGACCAACTTCTATTCAAAAATGACTTTAAGCACTGGATGCGGTATTTGTGAGTCCACTTTTTTGAAAATGCATTTTCTTAACTTTTTGGATAAGAAAAGACAAACAGATGGTATAGACAAAGATTAAGCTGCACAATTGTTAATATAAACAGGCTGATCTTTGTCTTTACCTCCTATAAAGATACTCAATTACCCTGCTGTTTGCAAATTATATCCGCTTTGCACGTGTAATTGCGTGCAAAGCGGGGTATAATTTGCAAGATGTTTGCACCATTATGCATTTTGATTGCAGGATAGATTTAATTGCATTTTTAAAAGACGGGGATTTTTTTATTGTTGGTTTTATGCAACTAAAGTAGGCAATACAGTTAGTTACAACGTGACATTGACATTTACCTCAATCAAAACTATTCTAATTCACTCATTCAGCGCTCCATTCATTCATTCCAAACACTCACTCATACCATTCAAAAACGCCCAAAATGACTAAAAAATGTAAGATCAACAACTACCTTCAAAATTAATAAAACAAGAACCAAATCGCGATTTCACAAAAATAATTGAAATTTTAAGCGTCTGATTGGTTCTTGAAGAAATAGGAAGCTATTTAAAGAGTTTTAATGCATATTTTATTAAAGGGAGATAATCAATATTGCTAATTTTGTTCATCCTGAACAAAATTTGCTATAATGGATTACCTCTCATTGATATCACTCAAAACTCGCTCCACTCACTCATTCAATTTCATTCCCAAAACATTCCAAAATCATTCACCTTGTCAATTTCACGATGTTGTTAACTGTAACACCAAATGATGTGCAATGGAGATTCATTCAGGAAGACATGTTTTTTTTTATTGAATACCTCCTCGAATTCGAATAATTTTCCTCGAGTTTCTCATAATCTAATACCATGAGGCAAAAAGGGATTTAAAAAAATGTGTGTCACTTTGAGTCAATTGATAAGGTAACGGCTTTGTGTCTAATTAGACAAAAAAGTAGCGCAACATAATTTGTTCTACATGTATGGACGTACACTTAACAACTTTGCAAATTATCTTAAAGGGAGGTAATCAATATCGCTAATTTTGTTCATCCTGAACAAAATTTGCGATGCAGGATTACCTCCCATTAAATACACTCAAAAATCGCTCCACACACTCATTCATTTCATCAAATTTCATTCTTAAATCATTCCAAAATACTTCAACTTGTAAATTTCACGATTTTGTTAACTGTAACTAACTTCAGCCGGTATCTATTGAAATCTGAGAAGATCTGTCATCGGACAGATGAATGCTTATCAAAAATCTATCTGAGTGCTTAACAATTATTTCTATTTGAACTTCATGAGAAAACCCTTTAATTTTTTTTTTAAATTTTACCCATATTTAGAGCTAAATAAAAGAAGCAATTATTTAAATCAATGTTAGTCTTACAGACGAAAATGCCGAAATTGAAAAAAAAGAGAGAAGGAGGGAAGAGAAGGGGGGAGAGAGAGAGAGATGAAGAGAGAAAGAGAGAGGGGAGAGAGAGAAGTGAGAGGGGAGAGAGATAGAGAGAGAGAGAGAGAGAGAGAGAGAGAGGAGAGAGAGAGAGAGAGAGAGAGAGAGAGAGAGAGAGAGAGAGAGAGAGAGAGAGAGAGAAAGAGAGAGAGAGAGAGAGAGAGAGAGAGAGAGAGAGAGAGAGAGAGAGAGAGAGAGAGAGAGAGAGAGAGAGAAAGTGTCAAAATCAGTACAATAAAATCATTGAATGATTGAATCGAATCGATATAAGTATTGAATTAGTTTGTGTCTTCTCAGAATTTAAATGATTTCGAGCAAATTAAATAATTGAATGACGTGTAAGAATTTTAAAAATGGAACGCTAAACGGTTTTGAATGTGATCAGTATCAACGTTCGCGAATGTTCCAGACATGCCACCCCTGTTTTCAAGAGTACTGAAATGCAAAGCATGGTACCATTTTTATGCGCCCGCAATCGTTTAATCATCACGAAAGCAGGGCTATCTAATGCTGCGTTTGTAACCACTATGTTCTCGGCGACCACGGCAACCGTGGGGCAACGCAGGACGACAGGATTAGCAAACGTAAAAGAACGGAACTGACGTGGCCGCCGGGCCAAATTTTTAAACTGTCGAAAAATCTGTCGCGACAATCCCGGCGAAAATGAGTAAGTGACAAAACGGGATGAGCGCAACAAACCTTGACAGCACGTAACATACCGTAGCGAAACTTGGAATAGATCCGAAGCGCAACGGGAAGCTTGTTTGCAGCCCGGCAAGCCACAAATGCTTTACGTTTTGTTGCATTTCGCTACCGATGTCTCACGTCTCACCCCGTTCTTCACGGCAAGCTAAGGTTGACTTGACACGTTTTGTTGCGTTGAGCTATGGCGTACCACGGTGTGTGGCGGTGTTTGGTATGCGGACTGAGAAAAAAATAGATGAAATTCGGAGATCAGCTTAATTCAAGTTTCAGTTCTCAAGCAGTAAACGCCATAGTTGACTTTAACATAGCGCAGAAAATAAATGATTTAAGTTCCATGGCGTGCCACGTTTTGGAGAAACGGGACCGCCGTGGTCCGCCGTGGTCGCCGGGAACATAGTGGAAACGCAGCAATAAATTCGAATCTTACCATCTATTTTATCGCTCTCTCTCTCTCTATTCGTACAATGCTATTACTTAAAACCCGCCCACACCCATCTTGATTCGCGATTACCCTCGCGTACGAATTCATGATAAGCGTACATTATATAAGTAGTAAATCTATTCGTTGACATTTAAATATCTAAGGCATTAAAATATCTAACTAACGTACGCTCTGGTATAGAATTGCACTACTGTGTCTTTTGAAACGATATTATTTTTGGTATATCGTTGTTAACTGAGCTACATGTAACCACCCACTAAATGTATGTACCTAATAGGCGTACAAAATATTATAAAACGGTGTGTATTGGAAATATTTTGTAAATATTTAATAATCATTGTGTGAAATTACTACATGTCGGAAATTCCACAAAACGTCGTTATGCTCGGACTTTGACTGTTATGATGTTTATGAGACTATGGCCCTATTTCAGTATAAGTATTTGGATTGAATACACTTAGTGTTCAATTCGTAAGATTTCTTACACTAAAAAAAACTTTAGAATGCTATGAAATCGCTCATGACGCTCAAAATCTTTATTTCGATTGTCCAGTTCACTCTTTAATTTAATTGCGTGGCGTGAATTCGGATACCTCCGTGAATACATCCATATAGAACCATAATTAACAACATCATGAAATTGACAGGATGAATGATTTAGGAATGAAATTGATTGAGTGAGTGGAGCGAGGCTTGAGTGAATGTAATGGGAGGTAATCCTATATCGCAAATTTTGTTCAGGATGAACAAAATTAACGATATTGATTACCTCCCTTTAATAAAATACGCATACAAAGTCTCTAGATAGCTTCCTATTTCTTCAAGAACCTATTTGACGCTTTCAATTTGAATTATGTCAGTGGAATCTCGATTTTTCTCTATCCAAATTCATTTTGAATGACGCTGTTGATTCTATATTTTTCATTGGGTTTGAGCGTTTTTGAATGGTATGATCGAGTGTTTGGAATGAATCAATGGAGCGCTGAGTAAGCGATTTAGAATGGTTGTATGCATGTTTTATTAATGGAAGGTACTCAATATCGCTAATTTTGTTCATTCTGAACAAAATTTGCGATATTGGATTACCTCCCATAAAATTCACTCAAACTCGCTCCAAATTCTTTCAATTCATTTTGTAATCAGTCCAAAATAATTCATCTTGTCAATTTCACGATGTTGTTAACGTTATGCGTCATGGACGTCACGTCGATTTTGAAATTTCTCATGTTAGTTCATTTCTTACTCTTATATGTGAACCGGAACGCGAAAAGGGACCATCGGGGAATTCTTTAAAATGAATATTTGAAAAGGAGATTGGGTCAAGCATAGGTCAACCAGAGGTCGTTTAAAAAAATTCTTTCGTCGAAAGGTAGATTGATTTTTCTAGATTTGGAAAATTAATTATGTGCGAAAAGATTCGACCCTAGTCAGTCTGCGCAATTCGCGCAGTCTGACAAGGGTCGACACTTTACGCAGTACCCAGACGGTTCCTTTTCGCGTGACGGGTCTAATATTTTGATACATGTAACTTAAATTTCAATTTACTTTAAATTCTATAATTGAGAACTTTTAAGTCGAGTATACCAAAGGAATATCGCCAAGGATACGTTGGCCAGAAAGTAATATAATCTTTAATAGTATCGAAGTATTTACTGCCCAGCGAATTGAATAGATTTGTTTTTATTGTTATTGTCGTTTTTCTTTAATGCTGAAATACAAATTTAAATGTAGTAGAGATTAGGTTTACGTCTGACTCGCCAAAAATTAGATGTTGTAACGACGTTTTATTATCAAAACTCTTTTGACTTGATAATGACGAGTTTCACGGGATTTTGTCATTTCGTGGTCAAATTGTCAACGCTAGCTTCATGGCCCTGTTTCGAATTCAAGGCGCAGCTTTTTGTCTCGTTTTTTAATATCATTATTTTATTTCAATTTCCTTGCGCAAACACATTCAGTTCGAGAACTTGTGTAAAAAATAAAATAATAAATGATGACGATGATAAAGATAATCAGACAAAGCGCTTAGACACATCCAGGTGTGGCTAATATTTCCTGTTTTAATTGAAAAAAAAAATTTTTATTTTTCATTATAAGTTATTTGGAAGCAATAATGTACAGTTAGTTACATCGCGAAATTGACATTCATCTCAATCAAAACTATTCTAAATCACTCACCCAGCGCTCCATTCACTCATTCCAAACATTCAGTCAAATCGATCAAATTCGATCCAAAATACAAAAAAGCATACAATTAAGCAGCTACATTCAAAATGAATACAAATGGAAAATTCGCGATTTAACTAACATTATTGAAATTATTAGATTCCGAATGGTTCTTGAAGAAATAGGAAGCTATCTATCGAACTTATTTACATATTTCATTAATGGCAGGTAATCAATATCGGCAATTTTGTTCATCCTGAACAAAATTAGCGATATTAATTACCTCCCTTTAATAAAATATACGTTTTTTCTGATTATACGTCATCGTGGACCAATCGGACACTTTATAGTCCACACCAGCTAATGCAATAATAGAATAGATAGATCGAATTGAATTTACTGATGAAAGTCTTGAATGGTTTCTAAATGTTTTCTTGTGATTTCTGAGCGTTTTTGATTTCTTTGAGTGAGTGTTTGGAATGAATGAATGGAGCGCTAAGTGAATGATTAAGAATGATTTTGATCGGAATGAGTGACAATTTCACGATGTTTTTGACTGTTGTATATGTAGGCGGATCTTTAGAGTAACAGAAATACATTTTTGTTGCTTAATGTGGGATTAACTTTTTTGATCAGGGTTATTCAACAAAGGAAAATTTAATCCACCTTCTCATGTTCGAACGAAATCGGGGGAGCATCGAAATAAACGGATTATAGTATTACAAGATATTACAAGAGAGAATGGAGTTAGAAATTTGTCAAAATGAAAGTTTGTTTGCATGTTTTCGTAAATTTGAATTGTTGATACACATAGATTCGAAATGCGAAACAGTATCATTTTTATGGCGACCAAAATGTTGCAAATACAAGCTGTATTTGTGACATAATCAAATGATTAACCCTTGGCTGTTTAATCCATGCTTTTTACGTACCTGTGATTTTACGATTGTGAAAGCATTGTGAAAAAAAGAAGAAATTGCTTCTGACAAGCAATTTCTTCTTTTTCCACACTATTTTCTACTCTACAGAATGGTTATTTTTCAAATTAAATCCACTTAATAGTTTCGTCTGCAAACCTTTGAATTTAGACAGGTCCAAAATTTTGTAAAACAGGAAAGGGTTAATGAATTTGACGGCCACTACAAGTGTAAAATGAAAGAATTAACAACACCTTTTCATTGAAAAAAATGGTTTTTTATGAGTGTGTATGGAACGAGTTTGAATAAAATAAATGGGAGATGATACAATTGGACGAAAAGATACTGTAGCGATATTTTATTCCTTCATTTTAAATCTAGATACATTCCTATCTGTATGTATTCACTGACCAATCAGTCGCATTAAAATCCACAACAGTCAAAAAGGAGTGTAATACTTTGATAAATGTCATTGAAATACTGATCGTTTTGAACGATTTCGAGTTGTTTAAACGATTCTGGAGCGTTTTTGAGTGACTGGAGATAGTGTTTTGAATGAATGAATCGATCCATGGGTGAGAGGTTTATGAGGATTTTGATCGAGGAAAATGCCAATTTTACGATGTTACTAGAAAAAACGCGAATTTTATGTTACGAAAAACCAACCCGAGGAAAAGTTCTGAGTCCGTACGGCGGCAGAACAAATTCCCTCAGACGACCATACTTACTCGTACAGTTAGAAACATCGTGAAAATGACAAGGTGAATGATATCGGAATGAAATTGAAAGAGCGAGAGGAGCGGGTTTTTGATAAAATTGAAACGATGTAATCCAATATCGCTATTTTCGCCCTTTGGCGAAAAGGCGATATTCTATTACCTCCCTTAAATAAGATATATTTGAAATTGTGTTTGTGTGTCTTCACAGACCAATCGAACGCTTTAAAACCATACCTGTTTTGAACGATTTTGAAGTCTTTTGGACGATTTCGGAGCGTTTTAATGGCTTACGTGAGTGAATTGGATAGTCGAATGGAGCATTGAAAGGGTGATTAGAAAGGTGTTTACAGTTAATAACATATTGAAACTGACAAGATGAACGGTTTTGGAATGATTACAGATTGGTTTAAACATATTTAATTGATGAAAAGTGTATATAGAATGTCATAATACAGAAAAATAATTCAAATGGATTAGAACGAAAGCAAAGCTTATTGAGTTATTTTCCAGTGGGAAATTCCGGATTGATGTTGAATAAGTGGGAAGGGCGAGATTTGGTTGAAATTTAGAAGAGGTAAATCAATATTGCTAATTTTGTTCAGGTTGAACAAAATTAGCGATATGTATTACTTTCCTTTAATAGAAATTGCTTAAAAGTTAAATAAATAGCTCCCAATTTCTTCAATAAGCAATCAGACGTATAGAATTTCAATTGTGTCAGTGAAATCGCGATTTGGTTCTTGCTTTATTCATTTTGAAAGTAGTTGCTGATGTTTTTAGTAATTTTGAGCGTTTTTGAATGGTTTGAGTGAGAGTTTGGAATAAATGAAAGGATCGCTGAGTGAGCGATTAAGAAATATTTTAATTGATATTAATGTCAATTTCACGATGTAACTAACTGTATCAGTGTGAATGTCAAATTCATGATCTTGCTAACTGTATGAATGCTTCTAATTTGGTCATAAATAGATTGTGATAAAAGCAAAAGATGCATTAAACTTACTCGATTTTTAATTATAGTTTAAATAAATCAAATAGAAAACAAATGAACACATTAAACAACGAAGTGCTACTCAACTTTACGTATAGTTTTGCGTATGAAACAAACATCATATGGCCACTCAGAATGGTAGGCCGGTTTGAGCACTTTTATACCACTACAGTCGGTATATGGTAAAAATCCATAACCCGACATGATGTCAATTATCACAGTTCCGGTTAAATGGCCTCGATGAGTGTCAAATTCCATCTGTACGTAGCGAACGTCCGCCATCTTGAAAAAGTCTTTACCAGAATTGAGCACGTGATGTTCCACACCTTCAACATCAAGCTTCATGTACACCTCCTGATCTATAAATAGCTCCTTTAGATCATCTAACCGGACGCTATTGACCGCGATATCGCATCCGTTCATTGTTTTATTTTTAGAATCTATGGCAGCACCACCCACATTCTTTAATTCTTTTCTCAGAACAACAGTTTGGTGTTCTTCGGATATGGCATTCCATATTAAAGTCACATTTTTCCATAATTGTCCATGTGTCAAGGATTTTGATACCAAAAATAAGTTTTCAAAATTAGCATCAATGCACACGACTCTATTAGAGTATAAAGCAGCAGCTAAAGTGTACACACCTATATTACATCCAATGTCAAGCAACACCATATTTGGTTTACGATCAAGGGTACTCAACATTGGCCTCACGAGTTCCTCCTCCCACATCCCCCGGGTAATTAAGGCCCGGGACACGTGAATATCCTCATCCTGGGGGTGTGTACAGATCGGCGTACCGCGTCCATATTTCAACAAAACACAACCGGTACGATCTGTAAGCACTTCTTTCGGCAGATTCACCGTTCGCACACATTTTCCATTCGCTTGTAATTCTTTAGACGGCTTCACACTTTTAAGACACGGAAAATTTTCAAAATCTTTCAGCGGAGGTGAAAGTCGATTGAGCAATTCACAAGAACATTTATTCACATATTTCGTCACAACTTGCTTTGGTTCCTCAGTCGCGTATCTGAGCCTCAGTTGATAATTTGAATTATAATTGTAAGCGAACAAACAGAACAATGCACAAGTGATGAGGAATTCCCTCACTCGAAATCGGATACGGGTCACCATTATTATAAACACGTATGCCTTTTTATCACATGGCATTAATTGTCACCTTCTCCAATATCTTTTAGCCATCAGAATTTTTAACTTCAAAATGTTATATGTTTGAAGGAAAACCAGGCATTTAAAATTAAGACATATCGGCCTTGGTTATTGGTATATTGGAAAATATATTCGTAATACGGATTAATCCATATATATCGAGTGGCCTACCAAACGACTCTTGAAAGGCCAAACTCCGCCTTTCAATGATTGCTTTTAAATGGATGACAAATGTGTGAAAACTAAAATTATGCTTATCAATCAATAATTTGTTCGGACATGTTCCAGGAAAGATGCTCCGTTTAGAAAATGGCAACAAATATAGACTTGCAGAATTCCAAAACGCATTTTTCGATCCAAGTAAAACATCTTTAATTTTAATATATATATATTTTTAACGTACTTAGTGTTTTGTATGAAAAATAAAATCTAATTAGGTTGGGGGGCATTGATAATTGTCGAGGTTCTATCGAGACAATTATCAATTCCCACAACCAAGTCAGATATTTTTTTCATACAATACACTAAGTACGTATTATCTTTATTTGCCTTGATTTCGCCGATCTTTTTAACTGAAATACAAGTTTCTAGTATAACCGCATTATGTCAGTGTTCCAAAAATATACATGTGATATCATAAAACTATCATATGGGATGTTATCACACGGATATTTGTATTGGTACAGAATAAAAAAAGGCCCCACTCTTTCTTACAATAACCAAGAGAAAAAACATTCTTAGAAAATGAATAAATTGTTTATAGAATGTATTTTCCATTATTTATTATTATTCAGCTGTTTTCATTTGCAGTAGGGATGGGAAGGGATGTTCTTAAAGATTCTTCCCACTTGGAATTTGCGTATGAAAGACAAGGTCTCAAAATGTCAAGAACATACAATTATGTCGTCTCGAAATGGGTCTTACCAATGGCTCAACTTCTTAAACCATTTTCATTTTTTTTTTGCTTTATTGATAGACTGTCTTAAATTGAAAACTGTTGCATACGACAATAAAAAGCGATTCAAGTTCTGAAAACAAGCAATCACAGGGTTTGGAAATTATATTGTAAAAATAAAAAAAATAGAAATAATACTTGTTTCAAGCATTTTTTTTCTTTTCCACATTTTTTTTCTAGTATTACAAGAACTCGCGATTTATTGACTGTAAATGTGTTTTTCCCAATAACCATGTCCATTAGATATAAAATATACGTCAAATATATAAAAAATTGAAAGGAAAAGTTAACAATGAAAATAATATATAGATAAAAAAAAATCAGATCATTGCCCTTTGTACTCCTTTTTCAGTCATTTATTTGTCTTTTTTTATTGGGTTAAACGTCGCTTTCAGCAATCTTTCAGTTACATGTATATCGGGGCGACTCGAAACCTAGGGATGGATTCATTGTATTTCTCACACCAGTACTCCCATTACATCCTTTCCTACAGTTAATTACATCGTGAAATTGACATTTAACTCAATCAAAACCATTCTAAATCGCTCACTCAGAGCTCCATTCATTCATTCCAGATACTCACTCAAACCATTCAAAAACGCCCCAAACTCACTGAAAAACATATAACAACAACTTCGTTCAAAATAAAAATAGCTGGGGGAAAAAATCGGGATATCACTTGATTAATTGAAGTTGTAAGCGTCTGATAGGTTCTTGTGGAATAGGGAGCTATCAATAGAACTTGTATGCATATTTCATTAAAGGGAGGTAATCAGTATTGCTAATTTTGTTCATCCCGAACAAAATTTGCAATACTGAATTACCTCCCATTAAATTCACTCAAAACTCGTTCCCCACACTCATTCAATGAGTGACAACTTTTATTGTTAACTTTCTGATTTATTTGAAAAAAATAATAGATCTATTTAGAACTCATTGACCCCTCATTGACCCCTAGATGAAAAAATTGAGTCTCGAAAACGCTAGGGTTATTTATGCTTTAAACAATAATCCAAACTCTTAACACTGTTTAAGGACACATTTTATCTCAAATTTATTTCAAATATTCAGCATTCATGCATACTTAGAGATCCAGTTTCGAAACGCCTTTGGCGATAAACAAGGTAATAGTACATATATTTATTTATTAAATTTTAAGATCAAAGGCGTGTTTTCTTCGTGTATTTATACTTGAGCATGCCCGGCGTTTGCCGAATACTTTCTTCCGCCTTTATATTTATAAATATATAGAATGGTCTCTAAAAACACCTTTGTTTACCAATTTGAAGTTAAATTTCACACGATGAGTTTGCTATTGCGAATATTCCAATAAACACCGTTGTTTAAACTCATCAGAATCGTCTCATTGAGACTATTCTTATGGGTTTGTACAACATATTGTTCAATAATAATAATGTTATAGTGTGGCCAAATAAAAACAACTTTTTAAGATATTTTTGATTTTAAAGAAGGGGATTTTGAAAACGGTCTTTTAATGAAAATGGTCGCTCAATAGACGGGGTCGCTTGAGCAAGATTTTCTGATATTTAGAGAGAATTCTATTTTAGTATTATCTGCATGCTTTTAATTCCATTTCTAAACGTATCACTGTCTTCGACCAATCGGAATGCTTGTTTTTATTGACGAGTTTAAGCGTTTTATTATATTCGAATGCATGTAATTAAACGAATAACCATGTAAAACGAAAGATTTATTTTGTCAGAAATTGAATAACAAATTGATTTGTCTTCGTTTTTTCAAATAAACGTGTACAATAGGAGAACTGGTACTGAATGACACGGAATTTATTAAAAAAAATGATAATCAAATCTCTAAAAAGAATCACAAGTAACAATGTGGTCTTAAAATAAAATTATGTAGAGCATTTTCTTGTCTTCATTTATGTTTCAATCATATTGCGATGGCAGAATTTTCCAGCGTGAAATTGACAAGATGGATGATTTTGGAATGATTTTGGAATGAAATTGAATGAGTGTGTGAAGTGAGTTTTGGGTGAAATTAAAAGGAGATAAACCAATATCGCGTATTTTGTTCAAGGTGAACAAAATTAGCGATATGTATTACCTTCCTTTTTGAAAATATACGTGATTTTCTGTTTTTGTGTCTTCATGGAATTATCCGACACTTAAAAATCCACATGGGCAAAAAAGAAACCGTTGTATTATTTGTTCGGTTTGTATTAAATGTTGAAAGTCTTGGTTCGATTTTGAAATGTTTTCAAACTTTTTTTAAACTTTGTTGATCGATTTGAGTGAGTTAGGAGTAAATGAATGGAACGCTGAGTGAGCGATTTGAACTGATTTTGATCGGAATGATAGTCAATTTCATGTTATAATTAACTGTATTTGAGGGAAAGGCCAATAGGTCAATTGTCATGAAATGGCCACGTCCCTGGTCTAATTTATAACTGCAAAATGTTAAAGAATGTTCATATATGATTTACTCCAATTTTCAGCCCAACTCGTCCTATTGAAACTTATAAAATACCATGTCCATATTTATGCCATATATTATATAGAGGATAGTCGTTTTTTCTAGACCGAGTTACATTTCATTTAGTGAACATTAGAAACTATATTTTCAAGAGTGGCTTAGCGAAACGAAATGAATCAATATATTAATCAATCTTACTCGAAAATCAAACGGGTTATTCTTTTTCTTAAATGATATACAAAAAAGACAAATTCACCAATTCAATGTCAAAGTTCTGGCATAGATTTTCTTATAGCGTCTTATTTTGCTGGCGATTACTATGCAACGTTAGTACGTCATTTGTGTACATGTATTTGGCTCAGCATTATGAAAATAAGGTGATATGATTTGTGGCATAAACTATGACAATTTCGCTGAGTTGGCGGATTGAGTTAATCAGATGATAATCTACCTCTTTTTGCCGATAATCCACCAATTTTTATTAAAGAAAAATATGAAGTAGTGACTAAAAAAAGTTTTTATTAAGCCAGCAACGATGTAGGAGGTAGACATGTAAATGAAGTAGCCAAGGCCAATCGTTCTATTTACATTGAATGATGAATAATATTGACTCAGTGCTCGGCGAAATAGCAAGGTCAATATAACATTGATCCCAAAAAACCAACATTTTAACCATATGTAAATAGCTACTTATATACGTATGAATACTTTTTACTTCGGCTGATGATTTATGTGACTCTCAATACAATACAATACAATACAATGATGTTGTATGTGTACACAAATTAAGGAGATAACTGTAAAAAAAAGAGCTTGTAACAATAAGGGTTTTTTTACGTTCGAGACTTTCAAATTTCAACGCGTCTATAACTCTTTGAGACGATTTTAATGAGTTTGTATAACACAGGATTACAACATAAGATTACTTAGAATCTGAAGATACTATACATAATTTTTTCAATCAAGAATATGTTTATTCATTGTAAAAATAATAAAAAAAAAATGACTAAGCGCTCACTCACTTTACCGAATGCTTTATGTTGGTCCATAAGTGCCAATACTCGTTTTACATGTACTGTACCCTTTAATTATCACCTTAAGACAGGCCAAAGTTTAAAAAAGGATTAGAAGTCCCGTGGCGCTTTACTGAAATTGATAGCTGAACAAAATTTGCGATGTTGCATCATCTCCCATTAAATTCACTCAAAACTCGCTCAACACGCTCAATTCAACTTGTTAATTTCACGATGTTGTTAACTGTATTCGTACCACTGAAGAGCAGTGTACGGGTATACACAGAGTAAACAAAACTTGCTTAAACATGTGTTATATTAATAATTAAACAGGATCAAATGGGCTTAAAAGAAATTTCCCATTACCGTTTAGTACAAGTATAATATTATTGACGAACTAAACATTTGTGATCATTTAGTCCAAACAATTTTCCATTAGTCCGAATAATGAGCCTACAAAATTCAACATGGTCCCAGTTTGAGGATAACAAAAAATAACAACTGGATAAAATCATCTTTTATGTTCATACATTTAATTGAATTCTAAATCTGAGAACAATCTCAGTTGAGCATGAAAAGAGTAATATAACCTCGGGTCAAGATGTGTGTTTTAAACCTAGTTTGCTCGCTCGTTAAAATTGATTAAAAATTGGCAAAAAAAAAAAAAAAAAAAAAAAACACACAAGAAACAAAAACGCCTATTGTCAAGTAAATTTGCTTACTTACAGTTAAGAACATAATGAAATTGACATTCACCTCAATGTAAACCATTCTTAATCGCTCACTCAGCGCTACAATGAACTCATTCACTCATACTATTCAAAAACGATCAAACCCATTGAAAAATATAGAATCAACAACATCATTCAAAATAAATTTTGTCAGAAAAAATCGCGATTTCACTGACATAATTCAAATAGTTAGCTCCTCATAGGTTCTTGAAGAAATTTGAAGCTGTGCACAGAACTTGTATGCTCATTTTTATTAAAGGGAGGTTATCAATATAGCAAATTTTGTTCATCCCGAACAAAATTTGCGATATAGGATTACCTCTCATTAAATTCACTCAAAACTCGATCCTCACACTCATTCAATTTCATTCCTAAACCATTCCAAAATCATTCACCTTGTCAATTTCATGATGTCATTAACTGTGACCAATGAGATGACTCATGTTTTTTTTTTACTGATTCCAGTCCTGAGATTTTGCGCGCGAAACAATGTAACATTTCTTACAGTTAGTAACATCGTGAAATTGACATTCATGTCAATCAAAACCATACTAAATCGCTCACTCATCTCTCCATTCACTCATTCCAAATACTGAATTGTCAATTTCACGCTGTTGTTAACTGTTAAGCAGAGAAATGAATCTTTGTCTAGAGACTGATGCATGCAATCATGTCATATTATCACAAAAGCATGAGCAAAAGTTCTAAGCGATAGCTTTACCAGAATCAGACATATAACAAATACAGTTAACAACATCGTGAAATTGATTATACGAATGATTTTGGACTGATTAAGGAATTAAAATGAATGAGTGTGTGGAGCGAGTTTTGGGTGCATTTAGTGGAAGGTAATCCTATGTCGCAAATTTTGTTCAGGATGAACAAAATTAGCGATATTGATTACCTCCCTTTAATAACGATCGCAGATCGTGTCTTGCGAAGCAAGACACGATCAAAGATCGTTTCGCGGTAGTACCGTTTTTTTTTTTTTTTTTAAAGACGGTTTGACAAAATGGTGATTTAGACCCGACCCATCATTTTTACTATGCGAAAAAAAATATTGTGATTTTTTCGGTAAGGGCGCCGGAGCAAGCGATTTGATTGGCTAATAATGCGATTTTAAAAAATGAAAATGCCAAAATAAAAATCCCAGAGGGAATTCAGATACACTTTCACTTTATTTATTTTTTTCTTCTTCGAAGAGATTTAAAACATTGAACAATTGCGTTAGATTTTAATCGCCAATATTCACCTCTCGAAATGTCAACAACATTCAACTTCCTGTCCTCGACTCAGGTAAATTTTATCGAAATCTGTCAGGGTTTTCCTTAGTTTAAATGCAACGGGGATAATTTTCGGTTAAGTAAGTTTGAAATTAGTTTAGTAACACCATCCACAAGCTGAATAACCCTATATTGTAGGCTAGGCATCAAATCTATCAGTGATTTTGGTTGCCAAGGTAGTTGTTAGGGTGGGTGGGGGTATTCTTTTCTATTCAAACAAGTTCTGAGTCTGATCTATTCTATTCACCATTACAAATAATCATTGATTTGTCAATATATCAATTTAGCTTGCCTCCAAACAAATGAACTTAGAGCCATGTCATGTTTCATCGTAATTTTGCAGGTGACCGATCAACTCGGCCCCTTTTTGTCCCGACCAAATGGGCAACAAAACTAGGCATGGTCAACTCGGTTTCAATATATTCACACAGATGTGATGATAAATTGTTTTGTATATAATTTGGTTCTATACAGGTGGATAATTTTCAGACAGTTTCCTTTTGTTGTCAGCGTGATTATCTGTGATTACCTAGAGTTTTTTTGAGAACAATCATGGACCCGGAACATTGTAACTACTACGCTTTAGCAAGCCAGTGCTTGTCACTGAGCACATGAACCGCATGGGGTTTGTGTGTGTGGATTAAAAAGAAATGTGTATAAAAAAGTGTTAAGATAGCAAAAAAATGGAATTATAAGCGTTTATATGAAATAAGTATGCATTGTTTTATTTGTGTAATATGGCTTTAAAGTATAGTACCGTATGTAAGTGATAAAATTATGTGTACATAGATAAGTGTACACAACATAGTTTTAACATTCCAACATATTGCTTCTTCAATATTCGGTTTCTGTAGGTGACTGATTGTTCTCCTTCTTTTGATACAAAAATAACGCTTTAAATAACAAATTATTTACGTGGGACCGTTTGAACGTTTGTATTGTTGGTACGCAATAGACACATTTGAACACCTCTAAATGTGCTAGACTGATAACGATTGCAGATGCACTCATAGGTGGCGGTATCAAATCATGTTTTTATATATTAAATATAGACAAGTTTCTTTCATCTGGCTCATTGGTCAAGTGGTTAGTAAGCTCTACTCATAACCTGGGGGTTGGGGGTGCGAGCCCCACTGGATGCAGGTAGTGTATTTGGGCAGGACACTTTACAGACAGGACCCCCACCAAGCTGTAAAAGTGGGTAGCAATGGTTTAAGGTTAGAACCCATTGCCTCTCTGTGTAGGATAAGATCTGGAAGGAGTTGTGTTATCCCCGAGTGAAAAAAAAAATAAATTACCCTGAATTTTATAAATCAAAATATGTTGTTGCTTGAATAGCACTACTGTTCAAAAAAGGATCTGACATCAATGTTCAGAAAAGAACTGCCAACAGCTTTATTATTGGCATTTTTTTTAGAATTGATTGGTTGATGTTGAAACGTGTGAAACTATTTCAATCCGTCTTCCTTTAAAAATGACTTCATGCTAATATATCTCCAATGTAAATATAGCAATGTTCAACATTATTGGACACTCATGTCCATTCAAGTCATTGTGGTTGTCTTGATTGGTTCTTTTTACAAAATTTCAAATAAATGGCTTATCGATGAAATTGTCATGCATTGAATCTAAATCTTGTTTGTCCCTTGGTCTGTTCAGCCTGAATCCAGGTCATCCATGATCCAGTGGCTAATCTAGACTGGGTCAGATGTCAAAATTAACTCTTTCGGCAGCTCAATTTTCTAATTTAATGCAAAAATTTGGTCAAAATTGTGTATTTTTTTCTTGACTTTCCGTTGAATAGGGGACTATTCTAGTCACATGGGCGTAGGCGTCGGTGTAATACTTTGGTTTCTACTAAATCTATTGCTTTGAAACATTGCACATGCTTCCAAGACCATAATATATGCCTCTAGACAAAGATTCGTTACTCTGATTTAAGACAGTCTGACACTCATATATATATAGAGAGAGAGAGCATATGATTATTAGATTTATGTAATTCACAAACATTGTTATTTTGTATTTGGTTTTAAGTAACCCTTGTAGTTTAAGGTAAAATGCCTGGGTGCAAGGTACCCAGGAGTTCTGAGTTCAAATCTCGGCAGGGGTCAAATTGTAACCAATTAAGATATCAATTTTGTGAAATATATGAATTTAATATAATCAAAAGTACTTATATTTTAACCATTTCTTTACTGTTCACAGAAGTGCTGTGGAAATGTGGATCTTCTCCACATGTCCACACAAGTACTTTCATTATATCTTTTCCTAGCCTCCAGCTCCAAGGTCTTTTTTTAAAAAGATTGTTGAAAGCCCCATAAACCCCATTCAAGCAAACAAAACAAACCAATGCCTTTTATGTTCATGATCTTAATCAAAGTACTGAAAGTACTGATAAGTTGGAATGCGTTCAAGACACTATGACATCAAGCCACTAACGAAGCTGACGCCTCCCGCCCAGGTCATCACATATTATGTCTCGACTTTTGACTAAACTATTCACCAAAGCGCGTTAAAATATGCGCTAGGTCAGATGACTAGGAACATTTTGTAAAAGTTTCATCCAAATCGGTCCATAAATAGTGGAGGAGTTGCGTTCACAAGATTTTTCAAATGAAAGCCTCTTTTTCCATGACACGGCTAATATTCACCAACCCGTGACAATAGGCACTAGGTCAGGTGACTAGGAACTTTCTGTGAAAGTTGCATCCAAATCGATCCATAAATGAGGGAGAAATTGGTTTAACAAGATTTTTTTTTACGTGAATGCTCTTTTTCCATGACGCGGCTGAAATTCACATAACCGTGACTTTATGCGCAAGGTCAGGTGATTAGGAACATTCTGTGAAAGTTTCATCCGAATCCATCCAGAAATTTTGGAGGAGTTGTGCTCACAAGAAAAGTGGACGTACGTACGGACGGACGGACAGACGGAAAAGATGACGCCAATATCCGACCGCCCACAGCTGTGTATAAAAATGAAATCCGAGAAAATACTATGCTTGTACAGTCAAAATCGCAAAATTCAAGACTAGCCTTAAGGTAACGCAAATTTATGCGTAAATTAAACGATACATATTTTTTGAAATCCAAAAATGTTTTTTGAAAGCCAATTTCAATCGTACGATTGCGATACTATCAAATTTCGGTCGTAGGACCTTTCTTGAACGTGGCCCCTGAAGGCAAAATACGTGGGGTTGGTAAACTCGTTCAGATATTTGATAAAAACAAAGGCTGTAGTTAACTTGTGATTATCTTCAATGATATTTAAAGGATTGCGCACGTGCGTATTTTTGCACAAGTGAATTTATGTCTAAGCAATTTTAAAGAAAATGGACAAAAGCATAAAGAGAAGATAAATGTTTGCCTATAGACCCGCAATTTAGAGTGAGTGATCAAAGGTAAATTTTGTCTATACAGGTATAGACAAAATTGACCTTTCATCTATCACTTAAACTTGTGGATCTATACCTTCATCGATCCTTGCTGCGTCCACCATCAAGTGAAACTGTCGCTCGATTTGGAAATGGGGTTCAAATATTTGCTGGATCGGGTTGTTAATACAGATAAATAATCTGCAGATTTTGTGCTTTTCTAATAATGGTTTACGAAACAATTAGATAAAAAACATTTGGACTACGGTATTTTGTTGAAGTGTGTAAAAAGTTCGTTCAGAAAGAGAAACTAGACCTGTAAAAGAAGCTATAACATAATTCTACGAAAAACAGGTCTCGATGTTACCAAATAAGTGTATCACGTGGTTGGCTTTTGCTATTGCCACAATTCTACGAAAAACAGGTCGCGTATTACCAAATAAGCAGATCACGTGATTGGACAGTGCTGTTGTCAATAGCTTGCTTTATTGGACTTGACTTATCACATGATTTCCAAATATAGTAATGAAAACATTTGCTACTATTAAATTCGTACGCAAGTTTAAATAAATTTCGTTTAAAACATAAATTAGCGTGTTAATAAATTACATGAAGTGGTAGTTGTGTAATTGTTCAACATTATTACTTCTTGATGAAATATACTATCTGTGTCAAGTTGAGATATACAAAATAGACCGAAGTGTATTCACATCCAGACCACGTGATATGTGTTATCAGAAAACCCGAAATGAAATTATCTTGTGTTCATTTTGCGGTTTTGTTAAATCTAAGTTGGAATTGCTCCGCATTCCAACTTAAAAAGTGAAATATCAGTCTACATGAATTATTGTATTGTAAATAATGCAGTGATATGTTTCATCATCATGATAATTTTATTCATTTGCTTTAAGGTTGTGAACCCGTAATAGTTACTCAATGTTTCGGGAGTAGTAAACTTTAAAATGTTAACTGAGGTTTCCTAATGATTTTCACTATATCAATATATATGGTCAATATTGTGAATAATCAAGAGTTCTGAAATGTTGCGGAACTATTATGGGTCCACTACCTTAAAGCAAATGTGTAAAATTATTTAAAAGCTCACATGAGCACAACATGTTCAAAGTGATTTGATAGGATCACCCTGAATCTGTTGTCTGTCCTTGGCTGACCCTTTTAAAAAGTGTTCTCAAAATTCTGATTGGCCCTTGAATATTGATGTAATATGTCCGGCCTTTTAATGCCCATCATGGAAAGATTGGGGGTTTTACCATTGTCCGTCTGACTATATGACTGCAAAACTTAATAAAACACTAAATATTTCCAATCACTTCAAGGCTATTCAAGTGCAAAGACATCTTGCTTCACTATTAAATCTTTGTGCGATATCACCTCCTTAACCACTGTGCCAGTTTCAATGAATTTGGCCAGAACAGCTTTTGAGTGACATTTTTTATACGCTGCTGGAGGCGGTTGTTTCGTGAATATTAGCATCATCTTCTCTGTCTATCCATCCGTCCATCCATCCGTACATCCAATTTTCCCTCATTTATGGACCGATTTGGATAAAACTTTCACAGAATGTTCCTTGCCATCTGACCATGCACATGAAGTCAGGGTTTGGTTAATTTCAACTGTGTCATGGAAAAAGGGGCCTTCATGTAAAAAAATCTTGTGACACAGTTCCTCCCTCATTTGTGGACCGATTTGGATGAAACTTTCACAAAATGTTCATAGTCACCTGACCATGCACCTGAAGTCATGGTTTTGTGAATTTCAACTGTGTCATGAACAAAAGGGGCCTTCATGTAAAACAATCTTGTGAACGCAAGTCCTCCCTCATTTATGGATCAATTTGGATGAAACTTTCACTGAATGTTTACAGTCACTTGACCTTGCGCATGAAGTCATGGTTTTGATAATTATAGCTGTGTCATGGAAAAAGGGGCCTTCATGTAAAGAAATTTTGTAAATGCAATTCTTCCTTCATTTGTTGACTGATTTGGATGAAACTTTCACAAAATATTCCCAGTCACTTGAGCTTGCGCATGAAGTCTCAGTTTTGTGAATTTTAGCCGCGTCATGGAAAAAGGGGCCTTCATGTAAACAATCTTTTGAACCCAACTCCTCCCTCATTTATGGACCGATTTGGATGAAACTTTGACAAAATGTTTCTTGTCAACTGACCCAGTGCAAATTGTCTCAGTTTGGTGCATCTCTGGTACCAAGGTCAAGGTCATGTTTCACTGTCAATTTCATCGGTCAAAGGTGACATTTTGAAAAAAAAATGTGGTTATGGGGGCATTTGTTTTTGTACAAACACATCTTGTTTCACTTTAAAATATTTGAGAGACATTTCCTCCTCAACCTTTGGGCCAATTTTAATGATTTTTTTTTCCAGAATATTCTTTGGATGATCCTTCTCAGATTTTTTTACAAAAACTTGATAAACCAAAAACAAATCTGGGGTGACAGGGTAGGGGCCTTTTTCAGTATGAAGTCTTAAAACACTATCTCCTTGAAAACTTTGTGCCCTAAATTATACTTGGATTACATCAACTGGACTAATAAAATACAGATGAGTTATATGAGGCCCATTCTGTACCTCATGTTTTGCAAACTAAATCCCTAATGTTCATAAGAGAAGTTTAGAAATGAGTGAGTTACTGGTATTGATTCAAAATATTGGAATTAGAAGTAAAGCTAAGTCTCAGGATGAAATTCCTTCTGCAAATTAATAAAGTACATAATCAAAAAATCACTTCATTTATTTAAAAGAGTGGAAAGCCTTTCAGAATTCATTGTTAAAAGACAACAATTGAAGACTGCGATCGTTTTGAGGCTTTGCCTTTTTCATATTAAAAAACGCATAAAAATTCTGTAGATGGCTTCCTATTTCTTCAAGAACCCATGGAACGCTAATAATTTGAATTATGTCAGTGAAATCGCGAATATTCTCTATCAAATTTTATTTTGAATGACGCTGTTATTTATAGACATACGACAGTTGCAAGTAAAACCTTAAGTACAGTTCAAAACGTCGTGAAATTTACACTCATTCCGATCAAAATTATTCTGAATCATTCACTCAGCGCTCCATTCAGTCATTCCAAACACTCGCTCAAATCGATCAAAACCGCACAGAAATCATTAGAAAACATTTAAAAACCATTCAAGACTTTCAACAACAAATTCAAATCGATCTTTCTATTCTACGATTTTATAAGTTGGTGTGGACAATAAAGTGCCTTATTGTTCCACGATGACGTATAATCAGAAAAGAACGTATATTTTATTAAAGGGGGGCAACTTATATTGCTAATTTTGTTCACCATGAACAAAATTAGCAATTTGGTTTACCTCCTTTTAATTTCGATCAAAACTCGCTTCGCAAACTCATTCAATTTCATTCCGAGACCATTCCAAAATTATCCACCTTATCAATTTCTCGATGTTCTTAACTATATGGATTTACGTCTACACATGGGCCGACTCTCGGTTGACCTGGATAGACCCTTTGTCTTAAGAATAGTCGAGCTAAATAACGCAGATCTACATTTTCTCATACATATACCTAAATATAGAAAACAGTTTCTGTGTGGTCATAAAATGCCGAATTCATTGCCGAATTTTCACCTGTTCATGATGACGAGTTCGATAAATCTGTTTTCTGATGATCACAATTTTGATATTCTTTTTAGACTATGGCCTGATTTTTGTGAAAAATAGGTGGAATTAATTAGAGTTGTTTGGGTTTTTTGTTGTTGTTGTGGTTGTTGTTTTATTTTATTTATTTATTTTTATTCGAGGATAACACGATAAAGGGTCGAATGACTCTTATTTCCATCGTGGTCCTAACTCATGCCAGATCAGTTGTTGTTGTTGTTTTTAAAATTTTCGGCACAGCGTGGAAAATTACGTCACTGTTTTTATTATGACGGCATTTTCACGGCAACAAATATCATTGCCTTACTACACATGTATAAGCTGGTTTACATAGTTATTCCACTAGTGTAATAACATGCATAAAATGACAACGAGGTTACTTCTCTACGACCACATAGGACCTAATATGAAGAGCTATATTAAATTCAGGATAAAAAAGTCATTCCGAGGCGTTTCGTCGAGGTAGCTCAAAACGCTCCGAAATGTCAATGGGCGGGCAAGCGATTCACCAGTTGCACGCTTAGCGATCCTGGTATTTGGCATAGAGGTCATTGTTCACTGTAGATCGAAATTTTGTACAGTTATCAATACAGTTAAATTGACATTGGAAATGATTTCTGAACGATTTGCGGGCGTTTCCGACAGGTTCGAATTAGTTTTTAGAATTAATGAATGGAGCGCTGAGCGAGCGAATTAGAAAAGTTTTGATTGAACGTAAACTTTACGATGTAAATAACTGTATGTACATGTAATTTCAACATACACGTTATCTCTTGGACAATTGTCTTCACTGAACACTTTCAAATTTCACCGTGTCTGAAGTGCATAAAGTTTCGGTAGTACAGTTAATAACATCGTGAAATTGACATTGTGAATGGTTGTGGAATGATTTCGGAATGGAATTGAATGTGTGTGTGGAGAGAGCTTTGAGTGAAATTAATTGGAGACAATCCAATATTGCTAATTTTGTTCAAGATGAACAAAATTAGCGATATATAATTACCTCCCTTTAATAAAACACGTGTACTGTTCTGTTTGTACCTTTTCGTAGACCAATCAGACTCTTTAAAGTTCCCACTAGTTAAAAATTCGTAGAATAAATAGATTGATTTGAATTTATTGTTGAAAGTCTTGAACGATTTTTAAATGTTGTCTAATGATTTCGTAGCGTTTTTGATCGGTTTGAGTGAGTGATTAGAATAAATGAATGTAGCTCTGAGTGAATGATTAAGAACCTACCAGAAATACTCGAAAGGGGAGTTAGGCAGTATATAAAAATAGATAGATAGATAGATAGATAGATAGATAGATAGATAGATAGATAGATAGATAGATAGATAGATAGATAGATAGATAGATAGATAGATAGATAGATAGATAGATAGATAGATAGATAGATAGATAGATAGATAGATAGATAGATAGATAGATAGATAGATAGATAGATAGATAGATAGATAGATAGATAGATAGATAGATAGATAGATAGATAGATAGATAGATAGATAGATAGATAGATAGATAGATAGATAGATAGATAGATAGATAGATAGATAGATAGATAGATAGATAGATAGATAGATAGATAGATAGATAGAAAGATAGATAGATAGATAGATAGATAGATAGATAGAAAGATAGATAGATAGATAGATAGATAGATAGATAGATAGATAGATAGATAGATAGATAGATAGATAGATAGATAGATAGATAGATAGATAGATAGATAGATAGATAGATAGATAGATAGATAGATAGATAGATAGATAGATAGATAGATAGATAGATAGATAGATAGATAGATAGATAGATAGATAGATAGATAGATAGATAGATAGATAGATAGATAGATAGATAGATAGATAGATAGATAGATAGATAGATAGATAGATAGATAGATAGATAGATAGATAGATAGATAGATAGATAGATAGATAGATAGATAGATAGATAGATAGATAGATAGATAGATAGATAGATAGATAGATAGATAGATAGATAGATAGATAGATAGATAGATAGATAGATAGATAGATTTTGAACGGAATGAGTGTCATTTTCACGATGTTTTAAACTGTACGCGATTACCCTATGGTACGATGTCACCACCCAGTGACAGAATTCGATCATAAAAAAGACCGAAATACAAAGCAGGGAATTCAGACGAATAAATGAAGTCATAATATTTGTTTAATGGTTTCGCTTCTTTGTTCGCACGTTTTGAATCATACAAAAACTCTTTATAATACATAATTGATTTTTAAATGAACGCATTCGGATTTCATGAAAATATTCGTCATTGGGTCACGATTTATATAAATTATGTTAAGATAATTTCAGAAGTGTATGTACGCACATGTAGAGGTCTTATTCTACGCCTTTTATTCTTGCGCCAACCATAAAGAATATTTCCATTCATATGGCTAATAAGCACTTGAAAAAAGGAAAAAGATATTTTTTCTATAAGTAATAATCAGAAAGTATTATTTGACTTAAGGTGGGAGAGGAAAATAGCGTCTTTTGAGATAAGTGCACATATATTGGTATCTATGGAAACGTTGTGTTAGCGCGATCTCAACGGTGTATGTTTTTAAACGTTCATTTTAGAATTTCGCGGTTTCGCGCGTTTTTCACAAATGACCCTACGCGTTCTTAAACGCTTACCCTCATCGTATTTAGGTGTTAGGTAATTCAATTCAATAGAAAACGCCAAAATATATTTATATGTATTCTTTATTTCCTCCATATATGAAGATTACAAGTTAGAACAAATATACATCAAATTTATAACAAAGTTGTGAAATGTGAAAAAAAAAAACACAAAAACATCTGAACGAAGAGAGTGTATAAAAGAAGAAAGCCAAAACGATAGAAGAAAGACTAGGTGATATGGAAAAAGCAAACATGAAGATGCGATATAACTTACAGTTTTGTGAGAAATAATTATCTATCAAAACAGGCATCTGAAAGATCGTTAGAATCGTAATGGACTGATCCTATACACACGTTGGTAAATTTTTAGAGCTTATCGCAACTTTTACATTCAGTTTCCATTTTAATAACATGACAGACATGCGTTAAAGGTGACATCTTGGTCAAGATGGGATGAATATGGGAATCGGCATGCTTATTTCTGGGTATTCTCCAAGGCACTTTACCAATGCCCTTGGTGTGTCCCAGAGCGTTGTTTCCCGAATGTGGAATCGGTTTCTAACGACTTGTAATTTTACAGTTAATTACGTCGTGAAATAAACATTCACCTCAATCAAAACCATTCTAAATCGCTCACTCAGCGCTCCATTCATCAATTCCAAACACTCACTCAAACCATTCAAAAACGCTTAAACCCATTGAAAAATTTAAAATCAACAACGTCATTCAAAATAAATTTTGATGGAGAAAAATTGCGATTTCACAGACACAATTCAAATTGTTAGCGTCTCATAGGTTCTGAAAGAAATATGAAGCATTTAGAACTTTAGTCTGCATTTTTTCTTATTAAAGGGAGTTAATCAGTATCGCTATATTTGTTCATCCTGAACAAAATTTGCGATATAGGATTACCTCCCATTAAATTCACTCAAAACTCGTCCCACACACTCAATCAATTTCATTCTTTAATCATTCCAAAATCATTCATCTTGTCAATTTCCCGATGTTGTTAACTGTACGGACCAATCAGACGTTTTTCTTAAAACCCACGTCAGCCAATAAAATTATGGAACGATTTGATCGGTTTGTAGACATATGTCGATCGATTTGAACGATTTCGAAATGATGTTTTGAACGATTTTGAACTGTTTGAATATTTTGAGTGAGTGTTTGTAATTGATGAAAGGGAGAAAATTTATAATCTGGTCGAGGTGATTTTCAATTTCTCGATGTGACTACATGTAACTGGAATTGCTTGTAACTTTATCCTAAGTGAAGGATTTTGCTGAAAATGACTGAGCTTTTGCTCTAAGCGTGAAAGAAATGCCGAGAAAAAAGACCTGAGTTCGGTTAAATCCTAGCTTATAACAAACAATTCTATAGGAGATTTAGAAGGGTGAAATACAAAAAATCTACAAAATGAAAGGATTGTTCAAAGTCGTAAATTGAGCATAACGTTAAGTTTTTTTTTTTATAAAACGAACAGAGTAGATCATTGTTATGTCGTCATTGAAATACATTTGAAGTCAATTCAGCTAAAAGTCAAATTGATTTTTTCTTCAGATCAATTGTCCTCTTAAATGCAAAACTGCTTTATGTACTACATGTCTAAAAATTTCACCCGTCACGAATAAAGGAGTCATGTATCATCTAGGAACTGTATCACATAACAATTATGTACTTGAAAAAAGCGAGGGTCAAGCCACAGTCGCATTTCGAAAAGTGTTACTTAGGAAGGGAGAATGGTCATAACAATAAAGGCAAGGCCGAGAGTTCCCCGATGCGTCGCCGATTTTAGAGAACTCCGCTACGCTGCACCTAATAGGCCGTTGCACCTATTAGACGCCGACCATTTGGTAATCTATCGCCGTCCGACGAATCATCGCGAACATGTCGGAGCTTAATATGAAGTAGCTTTTAGAACTGATTTGTAATGAACGAATCTAGGAATATCCATTATTCTAACCTCCATAAGACCAGCTCGATGGCTCAGCATTAAACAGTTGTAACTCCCTATATGTTTATAGGTAGTTACCACTGTTTCGCGCTGAGCCTTCGAGCTGTGAGAAAACAGAATCAACGCGAGGATAAACATGTATTTCTCGCTCAATCTCCTATTATGAAGGTTTTTATTGCTTTTTTCACCTGGGGACAACATGATAGAGGGTCGAATGACTTTTATTTCCATCGTGGTCTTAGCTCATTCCAGATATTATCCTACGCATTGAGGGAGAGGCAATGGGTTTTATCCACTGCTTCCAACTTTTTACAGCTGGGTGGACTGGGGCCCTGTCTTTAAAGTGTCCTGCCCAATTACACTACCCTCCTCCGGTAGGCCCGAACCCACAACCACCAGGTTACAAGTCAAGCGCGTAAAACAATCGGCCAACGAGCCAGACACTCTTTGAATCAACCAATGGGAACACACAACAGGCGACTGTTTGCAGCTGCAGTTACTATGAAATAGACTGTATATTTTCAACCTTGTACGTATGGAAATAGGAGAAAAAAATGTATTTTTCCGATTGTTCGCTGAAATGCTTCGAATCCATGCGTTTTTCACACATATAAAGTGTAAATTCGGATACCTTTAATTTCAAACTCCTTTTGAACCTCGCGTGAAAAACAACGAGATTTAACTTATCTTTAACGCATACAGCATGATAAAGGTTTTTTTTAGTTTCATAGATCTACCTCATATGAAATCAACCAATCTCTTTCTTCTCCAAATAATGTGGTAAATGTTATCCCTTTCCTGTTTTACAAAATTCTGGACCTGTCCAAATTCAAAGGTTTTGCAGACAAAAAATTAAAAGTGGATTCAAATTGAAAAATAACCATCCAGTAGGGTAGAAAATAGTGTGGAAAAAGAAGAAATTGCTTGATAGAAGCAATTTCTTCTTTTTTCACAATGTTTCCTAAATCATAAAATCACAGGCACGTAAAAAGCAGGGATTAAACAGCAAAGGGTTAAGTCATCAATACCATTGGTTCTGAATTTGAAAATACAAAAAATAATAAAAATAAAACTTACATCAATTTTTCGGTAAAGATGTGAGAACAGCCTAGAGTTTTGGCCAGGAAAATAATTTTTATCTAAAAAGAATAAGGATTTTGAATTCTACTGCACTATAAAGCCATTCTGAATAAAGAGCCATGTTTGACTGGCTTCTACTTGGAATCTACTAAATATATAATTTGTTACGAATGAGAGTAAAACATGCAGCCTGTCTGGAACTCGAACCAAGGACATCTTGCATGCAAGGCTTTTACTCTATAATTATGTGCCAACTGAACCAACTGTATTCTCTCGAAATAGTGTGTCTGTTCACTCCTTTTACTATATAATATCATCTTTGAATTTCAAAACAGCAGAATTATATATAGTTTTAAATCACGCTGTAGCGCCTTTAAGTCATATATTTTTCAACGCAGTCAAAGTCCATCGTGATTGCCAAATTAACCTATGATAAAAAAACAGCAGCTAATCCGAGACTCGAATGCTGTCCAGCCTCCCGCTTATATTGCGAATACTCTAAATGTGCCTACTGAGCTACCCTGCGTTCAGGATGACAAAACAATGCAAACAGTTTTCCAATTATTCTCCGCTTTGCACGTTCTCTTGCGTGCAAAGCGGTGTATAATTGGCAAACTGTTCCACTTTTTTTTTTTCTTTTTTTTTCACCCTGAACGCAGGACTGGCAATCCAGCCTTTTTTTTCTTTTCTCAAAACCGTGTGCAAGTTCAACACGGTTGTGTAAGTACTCCTTTAAATTTGTGCAAATAGATAAATAAAAAGATGACTTTTTGAATGTGGAAAAAATAATTGAAACTAGTTATGCTTTCAATCACTTAAAATTGCGTATACGACATTAAAATGGTAGATATTTATACCCCTTGCATAAAGAATACAAACAATTGTAAAAACCGATTATGACGACAAATAGAGTAAAATAATTATAGAATGAAAATAATTCTCAAACTGTTTAGATATTGAAATAGTATGTTTATTTATTAGTCATGATTTCGAAAATTCTATCTGCTTTATCCTAAATGTTTAGCCTGAATTGCGTTTCATAAAATATATGTCTATTTCAAATACATTGCTAATTTTCAATATTCCTTGTTTGAGACTTAAATGCGATTACCATTCGATATGTCTATACATGAAGTAATTAGTCTTTACACACCGGCGGAGTTATAAATAAATCCACACTTAAACTTAACAATAGCTTATTTTTATACAGAATTCTGTTAAAATGCGATTGAAGAAACAGCATATGTTAATTTGTGTTTTTGGAGGAATATTGATAATTGTGATGAGAATTTTACTAAAGTCACGTAGACCATCGAACGGGTTCCGGGATTTCGCGAACGCGTTCGAGAGACGAATTGTGTAGCTAGTCTACGAGGAACTATACCAAAACGAATTCATCAAATATGGAACGACGAAATACTTCCGGATGAGTTCGTTGAGCACGTGACTAGTCTAGTTCGTGATAACCCTCCACCAGAATGGGAATACATTTACTGGACTAAAGAATCAGGACTACTTTTCATCGAGGATGTATTTCCGAGCTTACTGCATATCTACACAGCTAAAGGTAGGCCATTTTAAATTTGTGACCTGTCACGCGAAAACGGTCCATCTCGGGAACTCTGTCAAATAAATGAACGCTGACTTAATGGTGACTTAAAAACTGAATCCAATTGAAAGTGCCTGGGTGCAAGGTACCCAGGAGTTCTGAGTTCAAATCTCGGCAGGGGTCAAATTGTAACCAATTAAGATATCAATTTTGTGAAATATATGAATTTAATATAATCAAAAGTACTTATATTTTAACCATTTCTTTACTGTTCACAGAAGTGCTGTGGAAATGTGGATCTTCTCCACATGTCCACACAAGTACTTTCATTATATCTTTTCCTAGCCTCCAGCTCCAAGGTCTTTTTTTAAAAAGATTGTTGAAAGCCCCATAAACCCCATTCAAGCAAACAAAACAAACCAATGCCTTTTATGTTCATGATCTTAATCAAAGTACTGAAAGTACTGATAAGTTGGAATGCGTTCAAGACACTATGACATCAAGCCACTAACGAAGCTGACGCCTCCCGCCCAGGTCATCACATATTATGTCTCGACTTTTGACTAAACTATTCACCAAAGCGCGTTAAAATATGCGCTAGGTCAGATGACTAGGAACATTTTGTAAAAGTTTCATCCAAATCGGTCCATAAATAGTGGAGGAGTTGCGTTCACAAGATTTTTCAAATGAAAGCCTCTTTTTCCATGACACGGCTAATATTCACCAACCCGTGACAATAGGCACTAGGTCAGGTGACTAGGAACTTTCTGTGAAAGTTGCATCCAAATCGATCCATAAATGAGGGAGAAATTGGTTTAACAAGATTTTTTTTTACGTGAATGCTCTTTTTCCATGACGCGGCTGAAATTCACATAACCGTGACTTTATGCGCAAGGTCAGGTGATTAGGAACATTCTGTGAAAGTTTCATCCGAATCCATCCAGAAATTTTGGAGGAGTTGTGCTCACAAGAAAAGTGGACGTACGTACGGACGGACGGACAGACGGAAAAGATGACGCCAATATCCGACCGCCCACAGCTGTGTATAAAAATGAAATCCGAGAAAATACTATGCTTGTACAGTCAAAATCGCAAAATTCAAGACTAGCCTTAAGGTAACGCAAATTTATGCGTAAATTAAACGATACATATTTTTTGAAATCCAAAAATGTTTTTTGAAAGCCAATTTCAATCGTACGATTGCGATACTATCAAATTTCGGTCGTAGGACCTTTCTTGAACGTGGCCCCTGAAGGCAAAATACGTGGGGTTGGTAAACTCGTTCAGATATTTGATAAAAACAAAGGCTGTAGTTAACTTGTGATTATCTTCAATGATATTTAAAGGATTGCGCACGTGCGTATTTTTGCACAAGTGAATTTATGTCTAAGCAATTTTAAAGAAAATGGACAAAAGCATAAAGAGAAGATAAATGTTTGCCTATAGACCCGCAATTTAGAGTGAGTGATCAAAGGTAAATTTTGTCTATACAGGTATAGACAAAATTGACCTTTCATCTATCACTTAAACTTGTGGATCTATACCTTCATCGATCCTTGCTGCGTCCACCATCAAGTGAAACTGTCGCTCGATTTGGAAATGGGGTTCAAATATTTGCTGGATCGGGTTGTTAATACAGATAAATAATCTGCAGATTTTGTGCTTTTCTAATAATGGTTTACGAAACAATTAGATAAAAAACATTTGGACTACGGTATTTTGTTGAAGTGTGTAAAAAGTTCGTTCAGAAAGAGAAACTAGACCTGTAAAAGAAGCTATAACATAATTCTACGAAAAACAGGTCTCGATGTTACCAAATAAGTGTATCACGTGGTTGGCTTTTGCTATTGCCACAATTCTACGAAAAACAGGTCGCGTATTACCAAATAAGCAGATCACGTGATTGGACAGTGCTGTTGTCAATAGCTTGCTTTATTGGACTTGACTTATCACATGATTTCCAAATATAGTAATGAAAACATTTGCTACTATTAAATTCGTACGCAAGTTTAAATAAATTTCGTTTAAAACATAAATTAGCGTGTTAATAAATTACATGAAGTGGTAGTTGTGTAATTGTTCAACATTATTACTTCTTGATGAAATATACTATCTGTGTCAAGTTGAGATATACAAAATAGACCGAAGTGTATTCACATCCAGACCACGTGATATGTGTTATCAGAAAACCCGAAATGAAATTATCTTGTGTTCATTTTGCGGTTTTGTTAAATCTAAGTTGGAATTGCTCCGCATTCCAACTTAAAAAGTGAAATATCAGTCTACATGAATTATTGTATTGTAAATAATGCAGTGATATGTTTCATCATCATGATAATTTTATTCATTTGCTTTAAGGTTGTGAACCCGTAATAGTTACTCAATGTTTCGGGAGTAGTAAACTTTAAAATGTTAACTGAGGTTTCCTAATGATTTTCACTATATCAATATATATGGTCAATATTGTGAATAATCAAGAGTTCTGAAATGTTGCGGAACTATTATGGGTCCACTACCTTAAAGCAAATGTGTAAAATTATTTAAAAGCTCACATGAGCACAACATGTTCAAAGTGATTTGATAGGATCACCCTGAATCTGTTGTCTGTCCTTGGCTGACCCTTTTAAAAAGTGTTCTCAAAATTCTGATTGGCCCTTGAATATTGATGTAATATGTCCGGCCTTTTAATGCCCATCATGGAAAGATTGGGGGTTTTACCATTGTCCGTCTGACTATATGACTGCAAAACTTAATAAAACACTAAATATTTCCAATCACTTCAAGGCTATTCAAGTGCAAAGACATCTTGCTTCACTATTAAATCTTTGTGCGATATCACCTCCTTAACCACTGTGCCAGTTTCAATGAATTTGGCCAGAACAGCTTTTGAGTGACATTTTTTATACGCTGCTGGAGGCGGTTGTTTCGTGAATATTAGCATCATCTTCTCTGTCTATCCATCCGTCCATCCATCCGTACATCCAATTTTCCCTCATTTATGGACCGATTTGGATAAAACTTTCACAGAATGTTCCTTGCCATCTGACCATGCACATGAAGTCAGGGTTTGGTTAATTTCAACTGTGTCATGGAAAAAGGGGCCTTCATGTAAAAAAATCTTGTGACACAGTTCCTCCCTCATTTGTGGACCGATTTGGATGAAACTTTCACAAAATGTTCATAGTCACCTGACCATGCACCTGAAGTCATGGTTTTGTGAATTTCAACTGTGTCATGAACAAAAGGGGCCTTCATGTAAAACAATCTTGTGAACGCAAGTCCTCCCTCATTTATGGATCAATTTGGATGAAACTTTCACTGAATGTTTACAGTCACTTGACCTTGCGCATGAAGTCATGGTTTTGATAATTATAGCTGTGTCATGGAAAAAGGGGCCTTCATGTAAAGAAATTTTGTAAATGCAATTCTTCCTTCATTTGTTGACTGATTTGGATGAAACTTTCACAAAATATTCCCAGTCACTTGAGCTTGCGCATGAAGTCTCAGTTTTGTGAATTTTAGCCGCGTCATGGAAAAAGGGGCCTTCATGTAAACAATCTTTTGAACCCAACTCCTCCCTCATTTATGGACCGATTTGGATGAAACTTTGACAAAATGTTTCTTGTCAACTGACCCAGTGCAAATTGTCTCAGTTTGGTGCATCTCTGGTACCAAGGTCAAGGTCATGTTTCACTGTCAATTTCATCGGTCAAAGGTGACATTTTGAAAAAAAAATGTGGTTATGGGGGCATTTGTTTTTGTACAAACACATCTTGTTTCACTTTAAAATATTTGAGAGACATTTCCTCCTCAACCTTTGGGCCAATTTTAATGATTTTTTTTTCCAGAATATTCTTTGGATGATCCTTCTCAGATTTTTTTACAAAAACTTGATAAACCAAAAACAAATCTGGGGTGACAGGGTAGGGGCCTTTTTCAGTATGAAGTCTTAAAACACTATCTCCTTGAAAACTTTGTGCCCTAAATTATACTTGGATTACATCAACTGGACTAATAAAATACAGATGAGTTATATGAGGCCCATTCTGTACCTCATGTTTTGCAAACTAAATCCCTAATGTTCATAAGAGAAGTTTAGAAATGAGTGAGTTACTGGTATTGATTCAAAATATTGGAATTAGAAGTAAAGCTAAGTCTCAGGATGAAATTCCTTCTGCAAATTAATAAAGTACATAATCAAAAAATCACTTCATTTATTTAAAAGAGTGGAAAGCCTTTCAGAATTCATTGTTAAAAGACAACAATTGAAGACTGCGATCGTTTTGAGGCTTTGCCTTTTTCATATTAAAAAACGCATAAAAATTCTGTAGATGGCTTCCTATTTCTTCAAGAACCCATGGAACGCTAATAATTTGAATTATGTCAGTGAAATCGCGAATATTCTCTATCAAATTTTATTTTGAATGACGCTGTTATTTATAGACATACGACAGTTGCAAGTAAAACCTTAAGTACAGTTCAAAACGTCGTGAAATTTACACTCATTCCGATCAAAATTATTCTGAATCATTCACTCAGCGCTCCATTCAGTCATTCCAAACACTCGCTCAAATCGATCAAAACCGCACAGAAATCATTAGAAAACATTTAAAAACCATTCAAGACTTTCAACAACAAATTCAAATCGATCTTTCTATTCTACGATTTTATAAGTTGGTGTGGACAATAAAGTGCCTTATTGTTCCACGATGACGTATAATCAGAAAAGAACGTATATTTTATTAAAGGGGGGCAACTTATATTGCTAATTTTGTTCACCATGAACAAAATTAGCAATTTGGTTTACCTCCTTTTAATTTCGATCAAAACTCGCTTCGCAAACTCATTCAATTTCATTCCGAGACCATTCCAAAATTATCCACCTTATCAATTTCTCGATGTTCTTAACTATATGGATTTACGTCTACACATGGGCCGACTCTCGGTTGACCTGGATAGACCCTTTGTCTTAAGAATAGTCGAGCTAAATAACGCAGATCTACATTTTCTCATACATATACCTAAATATAGAAAACAGTTTCTGTGTGGTCATAAAATGCCGAATTCATTGCCGAATTTTCACCTGTTCATGATGACGAGTTCGATAAATCTGTTTTCTGATGATCACAATTTTGATATTCTTTTTAGACTATGGCCTGATTTTTGTGAAAAATAGGTGGAATTAATTAGAGTTGTTTGGGTTTTTTGTTGTTGTTGTGGTTGTTGTTTTATTTTATTTATTTATTTTTATTCGAGGATAACACGATAAAGGGTCGAATGACTCTTATTTCCATCGTGGTCCTAACTCATGCCAGATCAGTTGTTGTTGTTGTTTTTAAAATTTTCGGCACAGCGTGGAAAATTACGTCACTGTTTTTATTATGACGGCATTTTCACGGCAACAAATATCATTGCCTTACTACACATGTATAAGCTGGTTTACATAGTTATTCCACTAGTGTAATAACATGCATAAAATGACAACGAGGTTACTTCTCTACGACCACATAGGACCTAATATGAAGAGCTATATTAAATTCAGGATAAAAAAGTCATTCCGAGGCGTTTCGTCGAGGTAGCTCAAAACGCTCCGAAATGTCAATGGGCGGGCAAGCGATTCACCAGTTGCACGCTTAGCGATCCTGGTATTTGGCATAGAGGTCATTGTTCACTGTAGATCGAAATTTTGTACAGTTATCAATACAGTTAAATTGACATTGGAAATGATTTCTGAACGATTTGCGGGCGTTTCCGACAGGTTCGAATTAGTTTTTAGAATTAATGAATGGAGCGCTGAGCGAGCGAATTAGAAAAGTTTTGATTGAACGTAAACTTTACGATGTAAATAACTGTATGTACATGTAATTTCAACATACACGTTATCTCTTGGACAATTGTCTTCACTGAACACTTTCAAATTTCACCGTGTCTGAAGTGCATAAAGTTTCGGTAGTACAGTTAATAACATCGTGAAATTGACATTGTGAATGGTTGTGGAATGATTTCGGAATGGAATTGAATGTGTGTGTGGAGAGAGCTTTGAGTGAAATTAATTGGAGACAATCCAATATTGCTAATTTTGTTCAAGATGAACAAAATTAGCGATATATAATTACCTCCCTTTAATAAAACACGTGTACTGTTCTGTTTGTACCTTTTCGTAGACCAATCAGACTCTTTAAAGTTCCCACTAGTTAAAAATTCGTAGAATAAATAGATTGATTTGAATTTATTGTTGAAAGTCTTGAACGATTTTTAAATGTTGTCTAATGATTTCGTAGCGTTTTTGATCGGTTTGAGTGAGTGATTAGAATAAATGAATGTAGCTCTGAGTGAATGATTAAGAACCTACCAGAAATACTCGAAAGGGGAGTTAGGCAGTATATAAAAATAGATAGATAGATAGATAGATAGATAGATAGATAGATAGATAGATAGATAGATAGATAGATAGATAGATAGATAGATAGATAGATAGATAGATAGATAGATAGATAGATAGATAGATAGATAGATAGATAGATAGATAGATAGATAGATAGATAGATAGATAGATAGATAGATAGATAGATAGATAGATAGATAGATAGATAGATAGATAGATAGATAGATAGATAGATAGATAGATAGATAGATAGATAGATAGATAGATAGATAGATAGATAGATAGATAGATAGATAGATAGATAGATAGATAGATAGATAGATAGATAGATAGATAGATAGATAGATAGATAGATAGATAGATAGATAGATAGATAGATAGATAGATAGATAGATAGATAGATAGATAGATAGATAGATAGATAGATAGATAGATAGATAGATAGATAGATAGATAGATAGATAGATAGATAGATAGATAGATAGATAGATAGATAGATAGATAGATAGATAGATAGATAGATAGATAGATAGATAGATAGATAGATAGATAGATAGATAGATAGATAGATAGATAGATAGATAGATAGATAGATAGATAGATAGATAGATAGATAGATAGATAGATAGATAGATAGATAGATAGATAGATAGATAGATAGATAGATAGATAGATAGATAGATTTTGAACGGAATGAGTGTCATTTTCACGATGTTTTAAACTGTACGCGATTACCCTATGGTACGATGTCACCACCCAGTGACAGAATTCGATCATAAAAAAGACCGAAATACAAAGCAGGGAATTCAGACGAATAAATGAAGTCATAATATTTGTTTAATGGTTTCGCTTCTTTGTTCGCACGTTTTGAATCATACAAAAACTCTTTATAATACATAATTGATTTTTAAATGAACGCATTCGGATTTCATGAAAATATTCGTCATTGGGTCACGATTTATATAAATTATGTTAAGATAATTTCAGAAGTGTATGTACGCACATGTAGAGGTCTTATTCTACGCCTTTTATTCTTGCGCCAACCATAAAGAATATTTCCATTCATATGGCTAATAAGCACTTGAAAAAAGGAAAAAGATATTTTTTCTATAAGTAATAATCAGAAAGTATTATTTGACTTAAGGTGGGAGAGGAAAATAGCGTCTTTTGAGATAAGTGCACATATATTGGTATCTATGGAAACGTTGTGTTAGCGCGATCTCAACGGTGTATGTTTTTAAACGTTCATTTTAGAATTTCGCGGTTTCGCGCGTTTTTCACAAATGACCCTACGCGTTCTTAAACGCTTACCCTCATCGTATTTAGGTGTTAGGTAATTCAATTCAATAGAAAACGCCAAAATATATTTATATGTATTCTTTATTTCCTCCATATATGAAGATTACAAGTTAGAACAAATATACATCAAATTTATAACAAAGTTGTGAAATGTGAAAAAAAAAAACACAAAAACATCTGAACGAAGAGAGTGTATAAAAGAAGAAAGCCAAAACGATAGAAGAAAGACTAGGTGATATGGAAAAAGCAAACATGAAGATGCGATATAACTTACAGTTTTGTGAGAAATAATTATCTATCAAAACAGGCATCTGAAAGATCGTTAGAATCGTAATGGACTGATCCTATACACACGTTGGTAAATTTTTAGAGCTTATCGCAACTTTTACATTCAGTTTCCATTTTAATAACATGACAGACATGCGTTAAAGGTGACATCTTGGTCAAGATGGGATGAATATGGGAATCGGTATGCTTATTTCTGGGTATTCTCCAAGGCACTTTACCAATGCCCTTGGTGTGTCCCAGAGCGTTGTTTCCCGAATGTGGAATCGGTTTCTAACGACTTGTAATTTTACAGTTAATTACGTCGTGAAATAAACATTCACCTCAATCAAAACCATTCTAAATCGCTCACTCAGCGCTCCATTCATCAATTCCAAACACTCACTCAAACCATTCAAAAACGCTTAAACCCATTGAAAAATTTAAAATCAACAACGTCATTCAAAATAAATTTTGATGGAGAAAAATTGCGATTTCACAGACACAATTCAAATTGTTAGCGTCTCATAGGTTCTGAAAGAAATATGAAGCATTTAGAACTTTAGTCTGCATTTTTTCTTATTAAAGGGAGTTAATCAGTATCGCTATATTTGTTCATCCTGAACAAAATTTGCGATATAGGATTACCTCCCATTAAATTCACTCAAAACTCGTCCCACACACTCAATCAATTTCATTCTTTAATCATTCCAAAATCATTCATCTTGTCAATTTCCCGATGTTGTTAACTGTACGGACCAATCAGACGTTTTTCTTAAAACCCACGTCAGCCAATAAAATTATGGAACGATTTGATCGGTTTGTAGACATATGTCGATCGATTTGAACGATTTCGAAATGATGTTTTGAACGATTTTGAACTGTTTGAATATTTTGAGTGAGTGTTTGTAATTGATGAAAGGGAGAAAATTTATAATCTGGTCGAGGTGATTTTCAATTTCTCGATGTGACTACATGTAACTGGAATTGCTTGTAACTTTATCCTAAGTGAAGGATTTTGCTGAAAATGACTGAGCTTTTGCTCTAAGCGTGAAAG